>CM073140.1:23908117-26308117 GCA_037039145.1 Fundulus diaphanus | reverse complement strand
CACTTTTTGCATTTGAGGAAATCGACGGCGTGGACGTTTGTTTCTTCGGCATGCACGTACAGGAGTACGGCTCAGATTGCCCTTTTCCAAACACAAGGTAACGCTACCGTTAAAAATGGGTCTAAACCGCCATCTTGTCCACTCCTCATTTAATTTTGGTTTTCTTTACCCTGTTTCTTTTTTGTCTTTCAGACGGGTTTACATATCGTACCTCGACAGTGTTCACTTCTTCAAGCCACGTGCGCTAAGGACTGCAGTGTACCATGAGATCTTGATAGGCTACCTGGAGTATGTGAAAAAACTGGGGTAGGTCAATTATAGCTTAAGCTCAGAGTCCCCCTATTTTTACCTCATACCTTTGTGTGGACGGTGTTGGCAAGCGGCTCACGGTGCGTTTTCTGAGCAGGTATGTGATGGGTCACATCTGGGCATGCCCACCGAGTGAAGGGGATGATTATATTTTCCACTGCCATCCTCCGGACCAGAAGATCCCGAAGCCCAAAAGGCTGCAGGAGTGGTACCGGAAGATGCTGGACAAGGCTTTTGCAGAGAGGATCATCCATGATTACAAGGTTAGAAAACTGTCACGTTTGCAAAGACACCCCCTAAAATATAGATAAAACGTTTCCATTTGAGACATCAAATCGTGCAGCAAAATTTAATAAAGGTGTACGGAAATGTCCCTGTTGTGAAATAAATATGAAGTTTGTCATCAGAACAAGGAGAAAAGATGGAGATGAGCCTGAAGCATTAGTCCTCAATAATCAAATTGTTATAATAATAATAATTATTATTATTGTTAAATCCCTGTGGATTATCTGCTTTCTTCAAAATTCATTTCAGTCGAAATAATTGAATTCAAGCATAAAATACGACAACAGTTGTAAGTTTTTAAATCGAAACCCGTTGGTTTTGTCAAATTTGATGGTTTCGCTTCTCGGTCACCTGATGAGAACTTGTTTTTTTTCTTTTCTTCTTCTTCTTGCTCAGGACATTTTCAAGCAGGCGACGGAAGACAGGCTGACCAGTGCCAACGAGCTGCCGTACTTTGAGGGCGACTTTTGGCCTAATGTGCTGGAGGAGAGCATCAAGGAGCTGGAGCAGGAGGAGGAGGAGAGGAAGAAGGAGGAGAACACGGCCTCTTCTGAGACCACAGAGGTGTGTTAGAGAAAGCCACGTGTATTACCAGCAGCCGAGTGCTAAAGTCTCACCTCAGATTTGTCCTTAAGTATTCATTAAATAAAACCTTTCAGCACCCACTCTGGGGAAGCCTAGTTGCACAATTCTCGTGCGCTTTCTCTGCTTTTCTGATTGTTTTCGTCTGTCCTTCAAGGGGGTCCAGGCTGACAGCAAGAATGCCAAGAAGAAGAATAACAAGAAAACCAACAAGAACAAGAGCAGCGTCAGCCGAGCCAATAAGAAGAAGCCTGGGATGCCAAATGTAGCCAATGATCTGTCTCAAAAGCTCTATGCCACCATGGAGAAACACAAGGAGGTGGGAAGCCTTCAGTCTCCTTTGAACTTCAGTTCTGCTCTTGACCTAAATGGGCAATAATTCAGCCAATCAGATGTCTGAGGTTATTAAACGCTAGCATCCCCGATTCCCTTCCAGGTCTTTTTTGTCATCCACCTCCATTCTGGGCCAGTCATCAACACCCTCCCACCCATCATGGACCCTGACCCTCTGCTGACCTGCGACCTCATGGACGGACGTGACGCCTTCCTGACGTTGGCCAGGGACAAGCACTGGGAGTTCAGTTCGCTCAGGAGATGTAAGTGGAGCTCCATGTGCATGCTGGTGGAGCTGCACAACCAGGGCCAGGACCGCTTTGTCTACACGTGCAACGAGTGCAAGCATCACGTGGAGACTCGTTGGCACTGCACTGTTTGTGAGGTGAGACTTTCATGCACATTTATAATGCTTTGACTGTTTAAAAAACAAGTTTTACGTTAAAACCACAAGCTCCACCTTATATTAATGGGAGTTTATGCGATAGTCCGGCTCAAATTTGATCACAGCTGGGAAATTGAGGGGAAAATGATGCATGCTCTAGAATATTTTAACGGATAAAAATCTGAAAACTATGCATATTCAGCCCCGCATATTCTAATACCACTAAAAATAATCCACTGAAACCTGAATTGACCAAATGTTCCAGGAGAGGAAGGCCTCTGAGGAGAATATCAGTGAACCGTCAGCATCACGACGACCAAACAACACACAACAGTGGAGACGTTTAAAGCAGGATTAGGCTAGAAAAACTATCCTAAACTTTGAACCTCCCACAGAGTGAGCTAAATGCAGGGAGAACCCTTTAAAGGCTGCAAAAGACTAGATGCTGGTGCTGAAGTTCACCTCCCAGCAGTATGACTGCTAAAGCCTATTCATGTGTTAATATGGCCTAGTCAAAGTCAGGCCTAAAAGCGAACTGTGGATCTGTGGTGAGGCTTGGAGAGCTGAACATGCCATCCCCACAGTAAACATGGCAGTGACAGTATCATCATGTGGGGATCGCTGCATTTAAAACCATTGGTATTACTTCATAATTTCACATTTTTTGATGGTCCTTTTTGTGTTGGTCTGTCAGATACAGTCCCACAAAATTTGTGGCTTAGGTGTAAAGGGAATTTGGTTTTAGAGCTTAGATTTGGGGTCAAAGCTCAAATCTTCAACATGTTTCCTTATCTGCCTGCAGGACTACGACCTGTGCATTAACTGCTACAACACTAAGGGCCATGAGCACAAGATGGTGAAGTGGGGTCTGGGCATCGATGACGACAGCAACAGCCAGAGCGGGGAGGCCTCGAAGAGTCCTCAGGAGAGTCGACGTCTCAGCATCCAGCGCTGCATCCAGTCCCTGGTCCACGCATGCCAGTGCAGGAATGCCAACTGCTCCCTTGCCTCCTGCCAGAAGATGAAGAGGGTGGTTCAGCACACTAAGGGCTGCAAGCGCAAGACCAATGGCGGGTGTCCTGTGTGCAAGCAGCTCATTGCTTTATGCTGTTACCACGCCAAGCACTGTCAGGAGAACAAGTGTCCCGTGCCGTTCTGCCTCAACATCAAGCAGAAACTTCGCCAGCAGCAGTTGCAGCACAGGCTGCAGCAGGCCCAGATGATGCGCCGCAGAATGGCCACCATGGCTGGAAGAGGTATGCCGATGCCATCCCCGCCTACCTCAGCTGGCCCCGAAACCCCCAATTCTGTGCAGCAGCCTAATACGCCCCAAACTCCCCAGCCCATGCCCAACCATCCCCAGCAGCAGCAAACGCCAAACCCTGGCAACATCAGCCAAGGATTCCCCAGCAACGGCCGCGGCAGTCAGCCCACGACGCCGGTGCCGCAAGGCAAACCGGGGCCGCAGTCCTCCCCGCTCCATCAGCAGCTGTCTCCTATGCCTAACATGGTGCATCAACAGCAGGCTCCTCCTCCTTCACAGCAGCAGCAGCAGTCACAGCAGCAGAATGTGCTGGCGGCGATGAAGGTGGCCCAACAGATCGAGATGGCAGCCAAGGCAAGGCAGCAGCGGGATTACGCCATGAACGGGATGCCCATGAACCAGCCGCCGCGCATGATGAGCCCCATGCAGAACCAAATGCAGATGATGCAGGGCCCGCGGGGTCCACAGGTGATGCAGGCGGTGCCGCAGGGCCAGTGGGGTGCAGGGATGCAGAATCCCCAGAGCCATCAGCCGCTGATCCCGCCTCAGCAGGGCTCCATGGCCTCTCAGCAGGCTCAGGGAACCCCTATGCCTCACCAGTCCCAAACCTTCCAGAGGCCCATGATGGCGCCGCAGTCCGGTCTCCAAATGCCCGGGGTCATGCCGTCGCAGGGGCCGTCCCAGCAGGGAATGACGCCGCAGCAGCAGAACATGCCCCGGGGAATGCCTGGAAATATTACTCCAAGTGCCGTGCAGGAGTTACTGCACACCCTCAAGTCTCCGAGCTCCCCGCAGCAACAGCAGCAGGTCCTGTCCATCCTCAAGTCTAATCCCCACCTCATGGCTGCTTTCATTAAACAGAGAGCGGCCAAGTACCAGGCCAGCCAGGCGCCGCAACAACAACAACAGCAGCAGCAGCAGCAGGTCCAGCAGCAGAACTCGCAGGTCATGCTCGGTCCACAGCCAGGAATGCAGGCCATGGCAGCTATGAACCAAATGCAGAGGCCCGTGATGGCTCCTCAGCAGCAGCCTCCTCAGGCAGTGGAGCCCCAGGCTATGGCACCCATGGGTCCTCAAGGCCAGATGATGAACGCCGCTCAAAACGGCAGCCCTCAGTACCACCGGCATCAGCTGTTCAGGATGCAGCAGATGCAGCAGCAGGGAGGCTTGCCTCAGGGTCACAGCCAGTTCCCCCCGCAGCAGCAAGGGCCCGCCAGCTTCTCCCAGATCCGCGCCTATCAGCAGATGGCTATGCAAAGAGCCACAGGTCCGATGGGGTCGGTCCCTCCCATGTCACAGATGGGCCAACCTGGCATGGGCATGGACGGGTTCCTCAAGCAGCGTATGCTCCAGCAGCAGATGATAAAGCAGCAGATGGGTTCTCCAGCGCAGGCTAACTCAATGAGTCCACAACCTCATCTGCTGCCAGGCCAGGGCCAAACAGGAGCTCACCTACCGGGCCAGACCATGGCCAACGCCCTGGGAAACCAGGTTCGCTCCCCGGCTCCGGTGCAGTCGCCCCACCCACCTTCGCAGCAAGCGCCCCATTCCGGTTCCTCCCCGCGGACACAGCCGCAGCCTTCGCCGCAGCACGGGGGTCTCCACTCCAGCTCCCCTCACCCCAGCCTCGGCCCCATGTCGGGCTCTATGGACCAGGGCCACATGGCGGCGCCTGAACAAAGCGCCATGCTCCCACAGCTGAACACGCCAAACCGAGGAGGGCTGGGCAATGACATGAACATCGTGGGCGATGCCACAGGAGACACGCTGGAGAGGTTTGTTGAAGGATTGTAGCATTTTGAGACCGATGAAAGGCCTGCTCCGCTTTTCAGCTGAGATTTTTTTTCTATTTACTGATTTCAAAAAGTCTTAGGAGGCCTACGGACTGTGAACTTTCCTTCCACCACAGACTCCTTTTTCTGAAAACGGAGTGATTTAATAATTGCTGTTGAGAAGAAAACAAAGACAAAGAATATATTTTTGGTTCAGACCAGCATTGCAAGAATTCGCGCTGGTCTTTGTTGGTTTATTTTATTTTTCTTTTATTATTTGCAATTGACTTTTTTTTTTTTTTAAAGAAATCTTAAAACAACAACAAAAAAAATCCTTATTTTGTACCTTTGCAGATAAATATTGTATTTGTGTTGCGAAGTCTGTAAAGTTGTCTGTGAATTTTCTCGCCAGTTTCTCAGTTTTCCTGGCTAATTTATTCTAATATGCCATTTTTATTTGTCAAAAGGACTGCCTTTAGGAAAGCCTTAATTTCTTTCCTGTTTGCAGAGTCTAAAGGAGATTAACGTATTTGTATAGATCTAGGATACCTATTGCACACACAAACACAACATGCTGGTGAAAGAGAGGCCTGTATTGAAACTTGTTCCCGTTCGCAGGTGCCAGAATGTTCTTTTTACCTGGCCCCGGTCCCAGCGATTGTCTTGCAGATTTTCAAACCATGCTTTTGTCTGTTCTTTATTCTAAAGAAATTGTCATTAAGTACTGAACCTGTTTTGCCTGTGGTGGGAAATATGTAATTGTTTTGACTGCTGATTAGTGTTCGGAGAGTTTTGTGCAGCATTTTTTTTTTTTTCCTCTCGCATTAAACTTGAATTGATGAGAAACTGTTCTCTCATGTAAATCAAGCAGCTAGACAGTACTGTAAATATGCAGAAAAATGAGAATGAAATCACTGTATAAACTGGTTCAAATGGCTCATTTCGTACTTATATACCTTATTGTTAAATAAACCTGTGTGCCACAGAAACTGTCTCGAGCCTACGACAACCAAAGAACGAACTGACTGATGAAACGCGTTACGGGATGAAGCTGATTGTCGTTTTGATGTTTAGAAATGACAAGTTCTCGCCCCATTCAACTGATGTCCTCCACTTAGCCGAGATTGGGTCGCAGGGTAACGGGTCCAGGTGGAAAAACCAGACATCATCCTTTTCGGCTGATCCTGGAGGATACAAAGATTCTTGTTTGTCCAAGTAGTCTCAGAATCCGTGTAGCTATTCCTAAATCTGCCCGGCGCTCTCTCTTAATCGTCTGCAGTTGAACCCTTCGTCTGCTTTCTGCACCAATTGGACAAGCTGTTCACCCGAACAAGGTGGGGGATCACTCTTCTCCTTAAAATCAGGTGGGGAGACTATGAAGGTTCTGCTTGGGTTTCAAATCTGTAAGTAAGTTGAAATTTAGAGGAAGGGCTTTTCAACATAAAATAAACAATACATGGTTAACATAAAATCAACTGATAAAGTAACTTTTGATCTTTATGACCATGCTCCAGGAAATAGTTTTTAGCCGTTTTCAAGGAGTAAACAGTTTCATTGAGGATCATAGAAAATAAATATTGCTGCCTTCCTAAAAAATGGCCTATGTCATTTTTTTCCTGTCCAACCAACCCCCAAATAAATAAATATATATATATATATATATATATATATATATATATATATATATATATATATATATATATATATATATATAAATTTGGCAAAAATGACTTAGGTCTGTATTTTAGGATGGTGGAAATAATTAGTTTTGGTGCTGGGAACACTGCAAGCAGCTCAGTGTTTACCTGCCCAGTCTCTATAGTCCATACCTGACCAACAGCTCTGAAATGTATTTAGTCCTGAGAACCTTCAGTGCCTCATAATCCATTAACAGAATTTAAAAATACCTCCTTTTAGAAACAGACAGTGCAGTGATTTAGGGACTTGTGGTTTTGCTCTTGGTCTGACTGGTTGCACCGTTTTGGATGAGCTGTAGCTGATTAATTTGTACACGGATTCAAGAAAACATTGCAAAAAATGAAGGCATGCACCAATGTCTCATCTGTTCTACATTCATCTGTTTTGACAAGAAATCCTCAATTTTTGCAGTATATATATATATATTTTTTTTTTTAAAGGAGGCAGTTTTAGTTAATATCTTTGAGTGTTAAAAACTAGTCTAGCAGTCAAGTTATTTTTGATGGTCTGGTCTTTAATCTCCTTCCGGTTTATAAACCGGAAGGAGATTATAGTTGAGTGCTAATCTTAAATTTTGCATTTCAATTCAATTTTATTTATAGAGCGCCAATACATGAAACATGTCATCTCAAGGCACTTTACAAAGTCAAATTCAATCATATTATACAGATTGGTAAAAAATGTCCTATATAAGGAAACCAGTTGATTGCTTCAAAGTCCCGACAAGCAGCATTCACTCCTGGAGAAGCGTAGAGCTACAGGGAGAGTCGTCTGCATTGTACATGGCTTTGCAGCAATGTCTTGTCCATGGCTTTGCAGCAATTTCTTGGATCAAATAAAATATTTCTATTCAGCATGAAGCTGTAGAAAATTCAGACCTATTGAAGATATGAACACACTAATAACTCCGTGACTGTAGTCAACTATAATCGTGCTGAAGACACTGATCTACAGTTTGGTCTTGTTAGTACATGTATTGAACTCCATAATCGGTGCTGAGGGAGGACATAGAATAAAAGCAGCACCATAATGGCGCTTTGAGGATGGACCCGTCTGCCAAATAAGGTATGTAATTATGAAAAATCTTAAGTTAAAATTCTTAAGAAGCGACTCAGGAGGGTCCATTATTTTTACCTTGTTATCCTACATCAAACCCGAAGAGGCCATTGACATATAGGACCGTTATGTAACCTTTGTACACTCCCTTGTCAGGCTCAGTAATAAGCATTATGTAAAAATGGTCTGAGGAGACAGGATTACAGTCTTTGAAGGCCAACTGACCTTATTTTGATCAATCCAAACATCGCCTGGCTGCATTGTGTATTTTCAGTGAAAAACAACGCCACTGGATTAGTACCTTTTTAAAAGTTAACACTAAATACACAAATATTTGACATAACTTTTAAATAATGCTTAAAAATAAAAGGGAAAACTATAATAACACCCTAGATCTGAACGAATTAAATTTTCTGATTAAATACTTTTTGCTTTACATAGTTGAATGTGCTGACAACAAAATCATCAATGGAAATCATATTTATTAACCCATGGAGGTCTGGATTTGGAGCCACGCTCAAAATTAAAGTGAAAAAGCACACTACAACTGGATCCAACTTTGAAGTAATGTCCTTAAAACAAGTCAAAATGAGGCTAGCATGTGTGGCCTCCATGTGCCTGTATGACCTCCCTACAACGCCTTGGCATGCTCCTGATGAGGTGGCTGATGGTCTCCTAAGGGATTTCCTCCCAGATGAGGACTAACACATCCACCAACTCCAACTGGACAGTCTGTGGTGCAACGTGAAGTTGGTGGATGGAGCGAGACATGATGTCCCAGATGTGCTCAATTGGATTCAGGTCTGGGGAACGGGCGAGTAGTCCATAGCATCAATGCCTTCGTCTTGCAGGAACTGCTGACACACTCCAGCCACATTAGGTCTAGCATTGTCTTGCATTAGGAGGAACCCAGGGCCAACCGCACCAGCATATGGTGTCACAATGGGTCTGAGGATCTCACCTCTGTGCCTAATGGCAGTCAGACTACCTCTGGTGAGCACATGGAGGGCTGTGTGGCCCCCAAAAGAAATGCCACCCCACACCATCTACAATAATGTCTACAATGTTTAAGTGATTTTTGTTTTGTCTTGTGGACCCCAGGAAGACTAGCTCGTCCCACTTTTGGTGACAGCTAATGGGGATCTTTTTAACAATAAACCATGACTGACCTACTGCCAAACCGGTCATGCTGGAGGATGTTGCAGGCAGCAGAACGTTCTCCACGGCGTCTCCAGACTCTGTCACATGTGCTCAGTGTGAACCTGTTTTCATCTGTGAAGAGCACAGGGCACCAGGGGTGTTTTGCCAATCTTGGTGTTCTCTGGCAAATACCAAACGTCCTCCACGGTGTCGGGCTGTAAGCATAACCCCCACCTGTGGACGTCGGGCCCTCATACCTCCCTCATTGAGTCTGTTTCTGATCGTTTGAGCAGACACGTGAACATTTGTGGCCTGCTGGAGGTCATTTGGCAGGGCTCTGGCAGGCTCCTGCTGTTCCTCCTTGCACAAAGGCGGAGGTAGTGGTCCTGTGCCATCCTGGATGAGCTGCACTACCTGAGCCACTTGTGTGGGTTGTACACTCCGTCTCATGCTACCACTAGAGTGAAAGCACCGCCTGCATTCAAGAATGACCTAACCATCAGCCAGAAAGCAGAAGAACTGAGAAGTGGTCTGTGGTCACCACCTCCAGAACCTCTCCTTTATTGGGGGTGTCTTTGCTAATTACCTCTAGTTTACACCTCTCGTCTTTTCCATTTGCACAACAGCAGTGAAACTTATTGTCAGTCAGTGTTGCTTCTTAAGCGATCAGTTTGATTTCACTGAAGTGTGACTGACTTGGAGTTACATTGTGTTGTTTAAGTGTTCCCTTTATTTTTTGAGCAGTGTAGATGCTGGTGTGTGTTTGAATAAAGAAGCTTCCCTTTCCAGTTCTCATCAGGCAGATTTCTTGACACCCCAATGACGTCACTTTCAAGCGCAGTCGGTCTTCGGCAGTCAGCGTGCGGCGTGTCCCCCATCCGTCCGGTGACCTGCTCACTTTGTCTTTCGGGTCTGCCTGTGTTTCGCAGCTGTCATCATGTCCCGTTGTCTCGGCTTGGCCCGGTTCGTCCTCGGTTCTTCTCACGGGACCAGTTTACGGTTAACGTCTTGTGCGCGAGGACTAAGCAGCCTAACGGTCCCCGGAGGTAGGCGGTGTTATGCTAGTTAGCTTAGCCTCGGTACGGCAACTGCGAGCTACATGTTTTTACCAATAACCTTCCTCTTGACAGGTTATATATTTGTTCCAGTGTTTACATGGAAAAGCATTCAGAGTAAAACACGTTGTCTCTTCTGACTGAGCTCTGTAGCAGTAAGCGCACTTTTATATTGATTCAAAAACATACGCAAACAACTCAGTAAGTCATGAATGTCATTGATGCTCATCTATTTAATTATTCAATAAAGGAAACGAATATTTTCACAAAACACCGAGTGACATATTTCAGAGTTTTGTCAGTTTTGAAGAACGTGTTTTGCAGCTACTGACAATAAAATAAAAATGAACTTTTAAAGCAAATAAAACAGTATACTTTGATTGTTTTCTATACTCTTTTATTCAATATGAGCAAACCAGTCTACTCAGTAGGGATGCATCTAATACACACTTGTTATAAAATGGCCTAATTTTTAAGTGCTGTTAAAGGTTTGTCTTGTTTAAGTAAGATGATGTCAGACAAATACTGTTCAGTTCTGGGGTATTTTCTGAAATAAATGCATCCAAATAGTGACTTTTGCTTCTATGTAAACCAGTCTTACCGTTGTTCTCCCGTTGTTAGATCTTCAAGTTAGAAAGCAGCCAAGGAGGAGCCACCAGCCCATTGTGTGGAGGAATCAGTGGTCCTCCCTGGGCTTCAGCCAGCAGTCTTACTACAGCACCCAGGAAGTGGAAAAAGAGCCAGAGGAGGAGCCTCTACACACCATCATCACTGATACAGAGTCTGTGGAAGGTGCCCTGACTAATTCAAGTTATTCTCTTTGCTGCTTGAACTATAATGTTCATGAGGTCTGTGTCACCTTTGAATGTTTTTTTTTTTCTTTTTTCTCCAGGTAGTTTCTCTAAACATGAATTTCAGGCTGAAACAAAGAAACTTCTGGACATAGTTGCCAGATCTTTGTACTCAGAAAAAGAGGTGAGGAGTTGCGGGAGATTGAAAAGACATTTGCTCCTTTGTACCTTTTTTTTTTTTTTTTTCCTGATCGACCCTCTTCACGTTAGGTTTTTATCAGGGAGCTGATCTCTAACGGGAGCGACGCCCTGGAAAAGCTGCGGCACAAAATGATCACAGCCGGCGGGGAAACGGCTCCGATGGAAATTCACCTGCAGACTGATGGGGCTAAAGGAACGTTTACCATTCAGGTACCCACAGTTGATGTCGGATGGTGATTATCTTTCTCTCTGAATTTATTGTCATCACTTTAAGATGTTTTGAAAGAGTAATTGATGGATTTCAAATGATCTTGAGTCCAGGGCTCCCTACTATGGAGTGGGAATTTTTCCAACTTGTCTCATAATAAATCTTTTTTTTTTTTTTTTTTTTTTATCCAGTCTGCAGTTGAAGGCCAAACATTAGTTATTGACTTTCTTCTTACCGGCTACCAACAAAACATTCAACAAAATGATTTTTCTCCTGACCCTCCAGGATTGGAGGATTGGAAGTGGTTTGCAATTTTTGCAAACAATGTCTCCTCCAAGTCACCCTGTGGAGAAACTTACAAAGAAATGTTTTTGCTTCATTTGAGAGCAAGAACAATTTAAGTGAACAAATGAGTCTCTATTCTTCTTTATACATAACCAAAGTGTACCTACAATATTTGTCCCTTTAAATTTTATTTGGAACTTTAAATCACTTATAGGATATTTAGAAATCATATTCAATAAATTAGTGAATTAAGTTACTGAAATAAAGCTTTCAGTAATATTCTAAGGGAAATGCAATATATAGATTAACACAGACCAATGATGTCCAAACAAGCTGCTATGTGCATCAACCATCTGTGCTGGTGGGCCAAACCTTTCTTGAATTGCCATTGGGGGCTGCACAGAATCAGTAGAGGGGCCACAAATGGCCCCCAGGCTACACTTTGGACACCCCTGCTTTTAAAGCCTTTATTTCTGCTCTAATTTTTTCCAACTCCAGCTAATAAAAGCCCAGCATTTAAAACTACAAATATTGCATCAAACTAATAAAAGCAAACATTTTCACTCAGAAATGCTGAGTCGATGAAAAGTATGTTTAGTAGGGGACAGGGAAGGTGGTCAGGCAGGAGGGATTGGGGCTAGATACGCGTGCTTCCTGGAAGAACATCTCTGAGAGACTAAAGGCTGACGCTGGGATGGAGGTTCACCTTCCAGATGGGCAAGGGCCCTAAACTTGCAGGCAGAGCTACAACATACCGATTACGATCAGGTGTCTCAATCTCTGGCCCCTGAGGGTGGTTGTCTTGCTAGTTTTATGTTTCAACACACCCGAATCAAAGGATTTGGTCATTTTATGGAACTTGACTGTATGCTGAAGAGGAGGCAGTGGAGCCATTTGATTCATGTGTTCAGAAGCAGAGACACATTTACAAGCTACAGGAAGGGAGTCTTTCAGGGATGGAAATGGAGACCCAGGTTTAATCAAAGCATATTAATTCGTTAGAATGGTCCAGTCAAAGTCAAATCTAAGGTTCATGTTCACAGATTTATCAGTAAAACATTGTAAAAGCCCATATTGTTATTTTCTGATTGATTTTGAGTACTTGCATTTATACAGTCTAGATAAGGTAAGGTTTTAGGTCCTACAAATATTACATTGTGCAAAGAAATAGGGCTTCATTGCCTGACTTCTTATGTGGAGTGCCATCTGGTGGAGGAATGGGATACTACATGCTGCAATAAGCAATAATAATCTTTGTTCTGACATAACTAGTATTTCTGGTACAGGATACAGGAGTTGGTATGAACCAAGAGGAGCTGGTGGCCAACCTGGGTACTATCGCTCGCTCTGGATCCAAGGCGAGTGCTTATGTTCAACAACGTAAATCCAAATGTTGGTGGATGTGGAAGGATTATGACTTTAAATATTTATTCGATTAAGAATTACCTCGGTATGATAATTAATTACCCGCTTGTTAAATGGAGACATGTCAGTGATTTGGAAAATATGAGCAACATTTAACTCGTCCTTTAACTGGTTTGGTTCATTCTTATTATCTTTTACCGCTTTTCATTACAGGCATTTTTAGACGCGCTGCAGAACCAGACAGAAGCCAGCAGCACCATCATTGGTCAGTTTGGTGTGGGTTTCTACTCCGCCTTCATGGTGGCTGACCGTGTGGATGTCTATTCCCGCTCTGCAGAGCCGGACGCCCCTGGATATAAGTGGTCCTCCGATGGGTGAGGGCGTCGAAACCACATTCATCCTGTTTTTATTTATAAAAGGGGGAAAAAAGTTTCAACTTCCTGTGAATTCTTAAGACCGTTTCCCTTCCCTCGTTTAGCTCTGGGGTGTTTGAGATTGCTGAAGCCAGCGGTGTTCAACAGGGAACAAAGATCGTGCTGCACCTCAAAGACGACTGCAAGGAGTTTTCCTCTGAGGACAGAGTTAAAGGTAAAACTCAAGCTGTGTCTTGATCGATGAACCCCAACCGTGTGCAATAAAACGCCCACAGCAACATGACAGATTCATCTGTTTCAGAGGTTGTGACAAAGTACAGCAACTTTGTTAGCTTCCCCATCTTCCTGAACGGACGGAGGCTCAACATTCTGCAGGTGAGCTCCAGCTCTTATGTTGTTTTCAGTGATTCAGTGCTAAAACCTACTGAATGCACTCTGCAACTCCAATTGGTATGTTTATACACACTGAACAAAAATATAAACGCAACACTTTTGGTTTTGCTCCCATTTCTTATGAGATGAACCCAAAGATCTAAAACTTTTTCCACATACACAATATCACCATTTCCCCTTAAATATTGTTCACCAACTAGTCTAAATCTGTGATAATGAGCACTTCTCCTTTGCTGAAAATCCATCCCACCTCACAGGTGTGCCATATCAAGATGCTGATTAGACACCATGATTAGTGCACAGGTGTGCCTTAGACTGCCCACAATAAATGGCCACTCTGAAAGGTGCAGTTTTGTATTTGGTGTGACCAACATTTGCCTCTCGCTGTGCAACACATCTCCTTCGCATAGAGTTGATCAGGTTGTCAATTGTGGGCTGTGGGATGTTGGTCCACTTCTCTAAAATGGCTGTGCGAAGTTGCTGGATATTGGCAGGAACTGGTACACGCTGTCGTATACGCCAATCCAGAGCATCCCAAACACGCTCAATGGGTGACATGTCCGGTGAGTATGCTGGCCATGCAAGAACTGGGACGTTTTCAGCTTCCAAGAATTGTGTACAGATCCTTGCAACATGGGGCCGTGCGTCATCCTGCTGCAACACGAGGTGTTCTTGGAGGTATGGCACAACAATGGGCCTCAGGATCTCGTCACCATATCTCTGTGCATTTAAATTCCATCAATAAAATGCACTTGTGTTCTTCGTCCATAACGGACGCCTGCCCATACCATAACCCCACCGCCACCATGGGCCACATGATCCACAATATTTACATCAGAAAACCGCTCACCCACACTGTGGCACACACGCTGTCTGCCATCTGCCCTGAGCAGTGTAAACCGGGAGTCATCCGTGAAGAGAACACCTCTGCAACGTGCCAGACGCCAGCGAATGTGAGCATCTGTCAACTAAAGCCAGTTACGACGACGAACTGGAGTCAGGTGGAGACCTCGATAAGGACGAGGAGCATGCAGATGAGCTTCCCTGAGACGGTTTCTGACAGTTTGTGCAGAAATTCTCTGGTTGTGTAAACCGATTGTTTCAGCAGCTGTTCGAGTGGCTGGTCTCAGACGATCTTGGAGGTGAACATGCTGGATGTGGAGGTCCTGGGCTATATGTGGTATGCGGTTGTGAGGCTGGTTGGATGTACTGCCAAATTCTCTGAAACTCCTTTGGAGACGGCTTATGGTAGAGAAATTAACATTCAATACACGAGCAACAGCTCTGGTTGACATTCCTGCTGTCAGCATGCCAATTGCACGCTCCCTCAAATCTTGTGACATCTGTGACATTGTGCTGTGTGGTAAAACTGCACCATTCAAAGTGGCCTTCTATTGTGGGCAGTCTAAGGCACACCTGTGCACTAATCATGGTGTCTAATAAACATCTTGACATGTCACACCTGGGAGGTGGGATGGATTCTCAGCAAAGGAGAAGTGCTCACTATCGCAGATTTAGACTGGTTGGTGAACAATATTTGAGGGGAATGGTGATATTGTGTATGTGGAAAAAGTTTTAGATCTTTTGAGTTCGTCTCATAAAAAATGGGAGCAAAATCAAAAGTGTTGCGTTTATATTTTTGTTGAGGGTAGCTTTAGGCCGAGGTTTATATGCAGTCACCAGAGGTATGGATGTGTAGCTTTTTAATGATGCAGTTAAACTGTCTGGTCTGAGGTTTCACAGGTGAAATAACTATATAATATACAAATGCCATAAATAAAGAAAAATGTTGCACGGGTCTACACACAGCCTCAAATACAGTATATAAATGCACATTAAGTTGCACATTAACCAAAAACCTATTAAACCACTCAGCAAGCTGGTGGTGTAATTGTTGCTGGATGTTTGACCTCTTATCAAAAACAGTAGTTTAGATATTCTTAGATTTTAAGATTCCACCCAGCTGGGTCAAAGTTTCAACCTCGGATGAATGGGAACTTAGCTGGGATGTTCAAGAACAACCCAGAGACCTCTAAGGCTCAAGCGTATCTTTAAATGGAAGATCCTGTTACACCAGTGTCGCTGTCTACAGTGAAGTAAGTTTAACATCAACAAGAACCGCAAGGGTGCCGACTGTGAAAGAAGCACCTGTTCCAGAATTTGTCAGTTTTAAGCTCATCTGAAGTGTGCAGCCGACCACAAGGACGATCTTAAAGATTTAATAGTCGGATACGACAAGAGATGGAGCTATACGGCCACAATAACAAGAGCTGCCATTGAAGGAGTCGAGGTGAAGCTTTCTGACCCAAGAACGCTGCTGAAACCGATAAAGACAGGAAGTAACAGCGATATTAATAACGGGTATCAATATCATCCTTACTACTATTTCTGTGTAAGATGCTCTGCATAAAAGCAGAAAGTCTTGTGTTCCTGGGGCTTTTTCCTTTATATTTTTCAAGATATAAATGTTTGTTTTTGTTGGCTTCTGCCCATCAGGCCTTGTGGATGATGGAGCCTAAAGAAATCAGCGACTGGCAGCACGAGGAGTTCTACCGCTACATCGCCCAGGCCTACGACAGGCCACGCTACACGCTGCACTACCGCGCGGACGCCCCGCTCAACATCCGAAGCATCTTTTACGTCCCCGAAGCGGTGAGGACTGTTTGTGTGACCTCCTGCTGGGGGAGAACTTCACTTGACTGTGAGCCGTGAGCCAATTTGGAAAATGTTTGAATAAAGTTAACGAACGCTAATGTAGCAAATATCCGAGGGCCGTTGTTTGTAGATGAGGGTCATACTAAAGCTCGTCTCACTCTGACAGAAGCCCACCATGTACGACGTGAGCAGGGAGATGGGCTCCAGCGTGGCTCTGTACAGCAGAAAGGTTCTGATCCAGACCAAAGCCACCGACATCCTGCCCAAGTGGCTGCGCTTCCTCCGAGGTCCGCGTCCTCCCAGACGTCTTCCGCCGGCTCATTGGTTCAGGCCCGCCTTTCACCGCTGCCGTTTGTCTTTGTGTCTGTAGGTGTGGTGGACAGCGAAGATATCCCTCTGAACCTGAGCAGGGAGCTGCTGCAGGAGAGCGCCCTCATCAGGTACACCGAAGTATTTTTCACTCTGATCACTTTATTTCTATTTCTCACTGTGGCTCATTCTCACCCTGAACATCTTTATTTCTTTTTATTTTGCTGTCGTTTAAAACACCCGCTCTATAGATTTATACTCTATAGCTTTTACTGTTTTTATAACATTGATGTTTATCGTCTGAAATGTTAGCAGGCTACAAATCTGCTCGTTAAGTTCTTTAGTTCAGATTTTTGACGTTCTTCACTCGAGTACTTTTTAAAATATTTAAATGTTTTAAGATTAAATATAAGTACTTTAACAAAATTTTTTTTAACACGTGTCGTACTAGTTAATTTATTTTGTAACTTTTTTTAACAGCAAGTTGTAAACATTTATAGCAGAAATTATATTTTTAGGTTATCTTCTAGGAAAACAGAAGCTGGAGTTGGGGTGGAAAAAAAAGCGGATAACCAAAATGACTTTGTTACTGTGTCCAATTGCCAATTCAAGCTGAAATAAATGCTTTTAGAAGAACTGAGAAGTTCTGGACACTTACATCTCCTCCTTCAGGAAGCTTCGAGATGTTCTGCAGCAGCGGGTGATCCGCTTCCTGCTGGACCAAAGCAAGAAGGACCCGGAGAAATACAACAAGTTCTTTGAGGACTACGGGCTCTTCATGAGGGAGGGCATCGTTACCACCCAGCAACAGGACGTAAAGGTGCCCAACCAGTCGCCACACAGCAGCAATGGCTTTCTCTCTGAGCGTGACTCTCAACAGCAGTCTCCCCTCTGTGCCGTCGCTCCGCAGGAGGACATCGCAAAGCTGCTGAGGTTCGAGTCGTCGGCTTTGCCGGCCGGCCAGCACACCAACCTGTTGGAGTACGGCTCCCGCATGAAGGCCGGCACGCGCAACATCTACTACCTGTGTGCCCCTAACCGGCATCTGGCCGAGCACTCGCCTTACTTTGAGGCCATGAAACAGAAAGACATGGAGGTGAGACGCGCGACGGAAAAATGTTTATAACGAGCCGAGAAGCCGGACGAGGAACGCAGAGCTGTACGTTTGTTTGCAGGTCCTGTTCTGCTACGAGCAGTTTGACGAGCTCACCCTGCTGCACCTCCGGGAGTTCGACAAGAAGAAGCTGATCTCCGTTGAGACCGACATCGTGGTGGATCACTACAAGGAGGAGAAGTTTGAGGACAGCAAGCCAGGTGGGCTGCGCCTTCAGGCTGCGTTTCAGCAGAACGGGCAGGCGTCGCTGTCACAGCCGTAATCAGGGCCTGTTCTCTGCTGCAGCATCCGAGCGGCTGACGCAGGAGCAGGCAGATGACCTGATGGCCTGGATGAAGAACGCTTTGGGTCCCAGAGTCACCAACATTAAGGTAACTGAAGGTCTGCTTTAAGGAAAACGGCTCCTAAAAATCCGTCCATGAAAGAGTTCATACCCCTTGAGCTTTTCCACGTTTTGTCACGTCACACCCCCAAACTGGAATGCACAGTTTGAACCCTTGTCAATCCAGGCATCGTCATCTAGGATTCATTCAGTATAATCAGGCAGTCGGCTAATTGCCCTATTTCAGTGAGAGTCTCGTTGGGCTGTCGGTAAAGCAGCGGGCACAGAGCTGAAGGTGCGACGTATCTAACTATCTGACACATCTGATTCAGGGGGAGTACCTGCGCAACTGTGAAGTCAGTTCCCAAAGGTGTGACAGTAATGTCACGTTTATTTGTAGTCGACGAGTTCATTTGCACACACAGTCATGTAGCAAAGGAAATACTTGAATTCAGTTCAATTCAATTTTATTTATATATTCATGAAACATGTCATCTCAAGGCAGATTGACTTCGGAGAGTCGTCTGCATTGTCCATGGCTTTGCAGCAATCCCTCACACTGAGCAAGCATGAAGCGACAGTGGAAAGAAAAACTCCCCTTTAACTGGAAGGAAAAACCTCCAGCAGGTAATCTGGGGTAATCAGAGCTCTGATATATGATGGAGCTTGATTATTAAGAGCTTCATACGTTAGAAGAATTTTAAATTCTATTCTTAATTTAACAGGAAGCCAATGAAGGGAAGCTAAAATTGGAGAAATATGATCCCTCTTGTTGATTTTCATCAGAACTCTTGCTGCAGCATTTTGGATCAGCTGAAGACTTTAAACTGCATTTTGTGGACTTCCTGATATTAAAGAATTACAATAGTCCAGCCTTGGAGTAACAAATGCATGGACTAGTTTTTCAGCATCACTCCTGGACAGAATGTTTCTAATTTTGGCGATATTCCAGAAATACTTTGGAAAAACCTCTGTTTTGTTGTTGCTCAGGCAATTTCCCCAGAGATTTAACTTCTTTATCGTTGCCTCAACTTTATCTTGCACATTAAAAACAGTTGCTGGAACCTCTTGCGATCCTAGATTTAGCTCGTTCAGGCGAGAAAATATGTCACACAGATAAGCCAGACTTGTGAGAAACTCCTCATCAGAAAGTTGAAAATGATCGTCACTAAAGAAAATCCTGAGTTCATCTCTCAGTTCAAAGAAACGAGTCATTACTTTACCTCTTGATAGGCAGCGTACCTCTGTGTAGTAACGTCTCGTGCTCGCCGCCCATTTTACTGCATAATGCAGTAAATAAGCAGGGGTTCAGGGGCCTGGCTTTCACAAAGTTCACCATTTTTTGATGATGGCATTGTTTGTATGTTTTGTTTGTTGTTTTGTTGTTTTTTTGCCGTTCCCCCTAACATTGTCCCAAATATATCCGAGGCGGCAGGTAATATCAAGTCCTCCACTATAGTGTGTGGCTTGCTGGTCTGAGCCACGCAAGCAGCTCTGGCGTCTACAAAGTAATCTCAGTTGTCGTACAAAATACTCCTTTGGCTCATTTTTCAAATGTGCGTGTTTTGTTTCTAAATGTCTTTGCAACAACGAAGGCTTCATTGGATTATGAGATAATACTTTTGCACAAACAACACGCTGCGGCCGAGTCTACCCACCAGCATTAGTCGCTGTAAATCCCGAAGCAATGTCGCTTTCATCATATTTGCGCCTTTTCGTTTCTCGGTGAGAGATGACGGGCTTCCCCACTCCACAAGGTTCTGCATTCGCTGTCCACGGCCGTGCTGCTAGTAGCGTGCCTAACGGGGCTAGCCACAGACGCACCGCCGCTAACATCCCGGTCTGATGCATCTCTTGTATTTGAAGAATTGTTTTTAGTGTTGTCGCTGGCCGGTTCATCTTCCACTGTTGGGTTTTTCAGTCATCCCAGAGCCGGCCCAAACCAGCCCCATGGGACGGCCTCATCCATGTTCAGATACTCGTACCACTGATCTCTATTTATTCACCGGATTGCTGATTGGCCGTTGGTAGTACACGTCGCTGTGAAGCCACCAGCCGCCATATTGGTACTCCCTGTTTTCCCCCAGTAACTAGGGAATACGTGCGCTACAGCATCGAACAACGATGATTTTTCTCATGTTCAGGGGGGGGCTTAAGACTTTTAAAATGTCAAATGCCAATTACTTTTATGCTGTGTCTGTGCATTAGACTTTAAATCTGATATAGATTTACAATAGAGCTAAATTAATGAACCAATTTAATCACTCCACAGAGCTTCAGTTTCTACACTAGAAAAATCACATAAATTTGCAAAATACACTCTCAAGTGTACATGTATATCTATACATCACATACAGTATTTGTATGCACACGCACATTTCTGCATAATAATAATAATAATGATAATATTGAAAGTAACAGTAAACAAATGACCAAAAATATCTTCAACGATGTAATGATATACAGAGTTGCGGTTCCAGTTGAGGATTTGCATATACAATACATACAAGTATGTATGCACATACTAGCACCCATTGTTTCATCGGCCATTCAACAATCCAGTGAATAAATAGAGATTATATAGGACATTTTGACCAATCTGTATAATATGATTGAACTTGATTTTGTAAAGTGCCTTGAGATGACATGTTTCATGATTTGGCGCTATATAAATAAAATTGAATTGAATTAGTGGCTCATACTGCTATAAGGGCACCATCTGTAAATTAACTTGCTTTTGTGACTAGAGAACATTTTTATTATATCTGGAACCTAACTGTGATGCACAAGTGGCTCACAAATGTAGCGTTAAGTTGGGATTCCATTATACTGCCATAATTTTCATTTGACTGTTTTGATTTTATGTACTTTTTTTTGTAAAGTGTGAGTGTTCAGAAAAGCACTTTTAAATGTATTATAATAATTGTTGGGAACAAATAAGAGCAGGCTCCTTGACTTTAGGTGTGTAGTTAGTCTGACAGCCCCATGGTGATGGATGCCTTCTGAATATTTACTGATTTGCATATGTAATTAGGGGCCAATTTCTAGTATGACAGCTGCGCACTCTTATGCTTGAGGCACATTATGAATGTTTTTAAACGTGTACTGAAAAGGTTGTAACCGTGGTAAACGTGTTTCGTGTGACGCTCAGCTGACTCCTCGGCTCGACACTCATCCCGCCATGATCACGGTGCTGGAAATGGGCGCGGCCCGCCACTTCCTCCGCACCCAGCAGCTGGCCCGCACCGCTGAGGAGAGGGCCCAGATCCTGCAGCCCACGCTGGAGATCAACGCTGGGTAAGAGAGCTCGGCTTCTCTGAAAAGAAAATGTCCAGCACTGCTACAGATTCGTAATCCCTTCTCTCCACCTGTTAGACATGATCTGATCAAGAAGCTGCACTCTCTGAAGGACACAAACTCTGAACTGGCGGGACTGTTACTGGAACAGGTGCTGTAGCTCCTTCTCTGTATTTTGCCATATTTTGAAACGTCTACAGGGAATCAGCTGTACTGAGACCTTAAGAATCACGGTTACGTTGTTGCTCGTTTCAGATCTACGACAACGCCATGATTGCTGCCGGCTTGAACGACGACCCACGGCCGATGATTGCCCGCCTCAACGAGCTCCTGGCCAAAGCTCTGGAGAAGCACTGACGGCTCTCAGACCGATTTCAGGTCGGATGTCAGAGGCTCGACGGAGGACTAGTGTCCGAGTTGTTTGGGAGAACCATACAGACCGTTGCGGAGTGCTTTGTTGCTGCACGAAACCGAGCTACTGGACGCTTCTCCATCTGGTTCTGTGGTGTTAGATGTTTCATCCATACTAAGTTTGAAGACAAACTCCTTGGTTTATATTTGGACTCACATTCCATTAATGTCTGGGTATATGAAAGTTTTAAAGTCTCCAAACATTTCATAATCCTGCATATAGAACTGGGGAGTGATGGTACCTCAGTTGTCAAAAAAAAGAGAAGCTGTTTAACTATTTAAGTGGAAATCACAAACTCTGAAATAAAGATAACCCAGAAATCTTGGAAAAACAACTTTACTGCATTCAAACCGTCTCTGCTGTGACCATCAACAACGCCTCATCCTGCATCCAGTCTGCCAGACACAGTGAAGTAGTTCCCAGCAGCTTTGGGCTCGGCGTCCCAGCGCCGTCAGTCCATTTAAACCACGTCGAGGCGGTTCTGATCCATTACGCCCACAAAGCCGGCTTCCTCTCCCCTTGGTGAACCGTTCCTCAGTTCTCACCTCCTGACTGGCCGAGAGCATCTGATCCAGTCCGCCGACGTCGTCAAGACATCTTGTCGATGTTGGCCAAGAAGCGCTGGGCCCACCATTCATCCAGATCTATGGGCACGAAGCCTGGAAAGCAGGAAACAAGGACGTGGAACATCGGTGTAAAATAAAGTCTGACAACAGTGTGGTATTTGTTCTAAAAACAGATTAATACTTTACTGAATTGTGGTATTCAGCATTTTGATTAATTAAATTGTAAGTTAAACTCTGGAGCATGTGAGGCTATTCCTGTATCTATTATTTATTACCCTCTAGTGGTCACAAATATGAACTACACAAGTTAGGTACTGCTCGTCTTTAAGGTGCAACTCACCTCAAATCAATCTTTTTTGCAGATAAACGGGTTCAGGGTGTAGCTTTAATGTCACTGCATTTTCAAGTGAACTTATGCAAAATTTTTCTTAAAACGTCTCAGTGCTGCCATCTTGAGGTTGAACAGAGGCTATTGCAGTTGCATTTTCCCATTAAACTACATGCTTTCATCATAGCCCTGCAATTTGGTACAAAAGCATCTCAGTAAAACACGCACCCCTTGCTAGATATGTTAAGCCGGATTTATCAATACAGCAGCTTTTTGATGCTTTAATAAAATATATATAGACACACATATAGAGACTTTAAATACTTAATTGATTGTTTGGCTTTAGAGTTAAAAGTATTTTAGTGTGATCAACTAGATCAAAACATGTAAAATACAAATTACCTAATAACTAGTTTGTTTCAAAAATATTTTAAGTATATAAGAAAAAGCTATGAGCTCGGGGCTTATTTCAACATTAATAGTAATTCTGCCCTCTAGTGGCGGTAGTTAGACATTGCAGCAACGATTGAAGGAAATCCATTCAGAAAGTGAAAATAATTTCAATAAAGATTTTCATAAGGGGTTACTGGCTCTGTGCAGAGTAACCGTCTTGCAAATGGAAGGTTGTTGGCTCGATTCCAGCTTCACCCATCACATGTTGATGTGCCCCTGGGCAAGGCCCTTGACCCCAAGTTTAGTGTATGAATGTGGCTCTAGTGTAAAGACTGGAAAAGCTCTATATAGGTTCAGTCCATTTGCCATTCATGTTATTTGGCACATGCCCACATTCAGAACACAGTATAGCTTACAGAAATCTGATATTTTCTGCCTCAAAGCCAACTCTTTATTTAGACCATTAGTTTCTTTAGGGCTGTTATGTGTATTTGTAATAAAAGCCCATAAAAAGGGCTACAACAGGCCTATGTGGCAGAAAATATCAAACTTCCCCAGCAGAACTGTAGAAGGAAGAGAAGCTGCTGTACTCACTGTCCATGTTCGGTCCAGGAGAAGGTTCTTTGTAGTAAACTGCTGCCTGGCAATGTTTCAGTCCTTGACCTTCCTCGTGCCGAACCACCTCCTGCCAGGCTGGATAAAAGCAGCTCAGTCAGAGCAGTCCTCTTGAACAATTAGACATGCCTACCAGTATGTGTTCAATGAAGAAAAATGGAAACAGCTCTGCATCACAGTGGCACACCCACAGAGTTAAAGGAGTAAAGTCCACTGGAACAAAAGCCACCCCTGAAAAAGTTTTGTATTTTAAATTCAGAGAGAACACGCATGCAGTGTGACAGATTTAATCTACAGTGGCTACAGTGCCCTGAAAAGGGCACTTTTCACATTACAACCGCAAACGTCTATGTACCACGACAGACTAGGTAAGAATCACGAAGTGGGGGGGGGGGGGGGGGAAGATGCATTATTAAAAACAAAAATCTGAAAACAGTAATCACCCTCTGCTGCAATCAGCTTAGCACAACTACGGACATTTAGGAGATCTTTACCAAGTCTTCTTACTTTTAGCAAAAGCTCAGTCAGGATGAACAAACGACGTCTTAACGTTTAACTCTTGCGCTGGATTCACAGTTGGATCAAGGTCTGGACTTTGACTAGGCCATTCTAGCGACATGACCATGCGTTGATCAGAGCCATTCTATTGTCGCTGCGGCTGTTCAGAGTCATCCTGCTGGAAGTCCAACTTCGTCTCCAGCATCTTCGGCCACCTACTACCAGCATCCCCACAGCATGATGCTGCCACTACCATGTTTCACGGCGGGGATGGGGATCCACGCATAGCGTTACATTTTCTCAACCGTCTCATCAAAATCTACTGGGCTCTTCTATAAAGGCCAGATTTGTGAAGCACTAATCGTGGTTTCCCATCTGAGCTGTGGACCTCCCGCAGGCCCTAGTTCGACCTGTCAGTTTAGGATGGCCGTGCTCCAGCAGGTTTGTAGTTTTATACTCTCTTCAATTTTTTTCCTTTTTGATGATTCATTGAACTTATTTATGTTAAAACCTTTGGATATCGTTTTACAACCCAACCCTGCCTTGAAACCTCCCCACAGCTTTCTCCCTGATCCAAAAGTGTTCTCTCGCAAACCTCTGAGGCCTCCACAAAACCGGTGCATTTATGCTCCGATTAGATTACACACACAGGTGGATTCTTATTATCTGACTTCAGAAGGGAGTTTATTCGCTGGATTTTAGTTACAGGGGTTAGATTTCTTCCACTTTTACGTTGTGCACCACGTTGTTGTGCTGGTTTATCAAACACAATCCCGTTGAAACACACTGAACCCTGTGGTTGTAATGTGACAAACCGAAAAAGGTTTGATGGGAATGGAACAAGCAGCGTGTTTAGGGGAGGGGGGGGGGGGGTGTGTTTGGATGTTCTTTGCGTCCTTGTCCAGTCAACCGCGAGGTTGCTGGAGTTGTTTATGAGCTGCTGTGGCTGAGCTTCAATGCCAACAACTAGCAGGATGCAGCAAAAACAGCGAGTTTGTGAATGTTGGAGAAAAAAAAACCCAAAAACAACCCTGTACTGTGTCGACCCAAAGGAACCTCTCGCTCTCCATCCTTCCAGGTCCCCTCAGATTATCTAGTGGGTTGAAATCAAACCATTTGCCCCCCCCCCCCCCCCCCCCCCCCCCTCAGCACCCGTGCACTGAAGAGTATGATATGTAGGCGTGAGAGTTTCTCTGCTCTATCAGTGTCACAGCAGCTGTGTGGGAGTCGCCTTGGAAGGAGGGGGAGGAGGTGTTTGATCTGTTGCCTTTAAAAAAAAAACTGATAGTAGGAAAGTCATTCACGGAAAGCAGAGGCGCAGACAACAAAAAGCCCTGTTTAGTCTTCCTTACCCCCAGAGACAAAGTTCACATTTTCCTCATGCTCGGGGGAGAAAGCCTCTTCGGGTCTGCTGTCCACGGGGAGCGTCTGTGCGGGCGGATGGTGCTTCTTCCCGTTCGGACGGCTGAAAACTATCTTGGGTGCAGGAAGGCTGGCAGGTGGAGAGAGAAATAAGAGATTCGGTTCACTCTGCAAGAAAGTGGCAAGTTTCCAAAAAGGCGTTGAGCCTTTGGACCTAAATTTGAGAAAGCCTGGCTGAGCAGACGTCAGATTACAACAGCTGAATGGGAGAGGGAGCATCTGGTGCCAAGGTCACACACAAACACGCTCAGGGTCGTGTCTGCTGCCTCAAAGTCATCATGGGAACAGCAGTTAAAGGTGTGCTCTGCGTTAAGGAGATCTGAACTGCTGCAATCCGGTTCACCCAAATACACGTAAACAGGTTGAAAGTCGCTAAATGCAGGTGGGGGGAAAAAAGAACCCAATCTTCTGACAGCTTGAAGGTCTCTCTAATTTGATAAGTTTAAAGAGGCGGCACACTCACTCTGGCATGTTCCAGGACGTCTGTTTGTGCTTGAAGTCGTTTATTTTGCTCTCCAGCTGCTGCGTGGGGCCTGCAGAAACAATTTAAAGCCAAGAGTGTCTGTAAAGTGAAGCTCTGTGGGTGCCCAGGCTTCAAGAGACTCACCTGTTCGTCTCTGCGTGACCAGCTTGCTGGGACCTCTTGTGATTGTGTACATCATGCGGGAGGAAATCAACCTGCTCGCTAAGAGTCTTTCTAGTTCTTTTACGCCTTAAGGTCAGACGCGTTTATCGCAGATCTGAGAAAACTCTTTGCATGTAGGTCAGGCAGGCAGGCTGGATTTCACACGCTGACGGCAGAGCGGCCAAACTGTTTTGTAACCCTCATGAAAGTGAGCGGTGCGCCTCGCAGCTTCTCTGTGCGTAAAACCACCAGCCGCTGTGACGCATCTCCGGTTCCTGCGTCCCGTCCTTCCCAGTGTTGCTCTGCCTTCACCTGCAGACGCGTATCCGAGGCGTTTCGGTTCTGGTTCTGATGAGTTTTGCCCGGTCACAATGTCACACAACGACGGGCAGCGGCAGTCATTCACGGGACTCTGGACGCGTCTTACCGACGTCCCCTACACGCCTCCTTCCACGCCTTAAAGAGACAGCGTCCCCTTTTTTTTCTCTGCAGCCACAGAGTAATGTAAAGCATTTTACGAAGAAAAAAAATGAAATATGCACGATTATTAATAAAAAATATATTTTTTGGATGGCTGTATTTAGATGGTGCATAAAAGGAAACAAAAGTTAAATTACATCAACTCGAAAGTTGTTTTTTCTTCAACGCTCCCAGCTGCCAACGGTCTGTGTTTACATTACACACACACACCAAAAAAACTTAGTTTTAATCATTAATTTTTATTTGGTCAGGTTTTAACGAGTATTTTCTAATTAGAAATCAATTTAACAAAAGAGCATTTGGAGATTAGAAATTGTTTTTGTCACACTTAAATGTTTCAGATCATCAAACAAGTTTAAATGTGATACTTTACTATCGATTAAAGAATTTCTTTGGCTAAGCAAAAGGTTTTAGTTCAATTTTGCAAGCTACTATCAGGCCTCATTACTGCCTTACCTGTAAAAATCAAGAAATCACTAAAACCTGTTACATCCTTTAAAGTTACATATTCACGTTATTTGACTTTTTTCTTTTATACGTCAGTAACTCAATCGGGGTGCATACGTTTTTGTGAAACATTATCATGTCCTGCTGGCATAGTATTTGTTATTTTGGTCTTTCAACACTCTATTCTAACACAGCTGTGCGCTGCTCTGACTGGCCAGATTGTTTTTTTTCCACCTTTTTTTCTACATTTTATGTAATCGTTTTACCAAATACAACCGCTTTATACAAGCAGGCAATAACAGTAAAATGCTGACTGGTTAGTGCACATTAATATCAAATAGATGAATCTAGTAAAATGACCAGTATGGAGAGGAAATCATTTTAGATAAGAAAAGAATATTATATATAGGTCTGTAATTCTTAATAGAATCAGTTATTTATGAAGAATCCCATAAAGTCATTACTGCTGAGAGCTGAAGGAATGGATGGATCAACAGAGCTATGACTCTGGGTAAGTTTGTACTAAAGAGAAACCAGGGGTTATTTTTATTCTCCATTAATGATGAAAAATATGCTGCTCTAACTCTGCAAAGGGTCTTTTTATACAACAGTAGAAGGTTTTTTCCAGATTAGGCAGGATTCCTCTAGATGTGTAGAGCACCATTGTCTCTCCAATTTCCTAACGTTGTGCTTGAAAGAACGCAGCTCTAGATTAAACCAGGGAGCTCGCTTCCTGTGAATAATCACTTTCTTTTTCAACAGGGCTAGTTTGTCTAATGCAAAACGCAAGGAGGAACTGACACCGTCAACAAAGATGTCAATTTGTGAATTGGACGAAATAAAATTGCTGCCATCTGTTGTGCTTTTTCTGTGATACTGAGGAAATTAAAAAGGTGACAGATTCTTCAAAGTTTGATACAGCATTATCTGACAAATTTATACTATAATGAAACCTTCTTTTGGGGGTGGAGAACTCAGTGAAATTAAACCAAAAGGCAGCTAAAAATAGTCAGAAAGGACAGGGTTATCTCTTCACAATCAATGTCATACGTCAGCACAAGGTTCAAAGTATGGAGGTAAGAATACAAGGAGGAAAGTGAGGAAGGAAGTATGCAATTAAAAGACAAGAAAACAAAAAAGTCAGGAAGGACATCATTTTTAAATTATGGTGCAGATAATAAAGTCTGGAAACAAAACACATTTTGATGCTTTTAACTTGTTTAGATTCAAATTTATTCAGATGTTCTTTTTATTTACAAAAGTAGTTGAATAGCTTTGATAAAAATAAAACTGTCCTTTCAAGACTAAATCTACATTTCTCTGAATTTCTGACATGCCATTACTCCCGTAGTAATAGAGCAACCTTCATTACCCCCAGCAAACATCGCTATAAACGCAAACATCTACAGAAGTTTAACACGAATGACTGCAGGGAAAGCATTAAAACACCCGGTGAAAAACACATGTACACAAATATTTTCAAAGGTCAATCACATTTAACTTGGAAGTAAATTACAATAAAACTTTCATTTTGACGAGGGGGTCAAGGCACCACTTTTAGTCTGCACGTGTTTTGCGTGTTGCTCATGTCGGTCTCTGTGGACGGTGAGCTGATGTGCTGCAGCAGGAGGTCACAGCGAAGGGGACTCCTCTGTTTGTCCCTCACAGCCTCAGCCTCTCTCTGCAGAAGAGACGGGTGAACCGAGCTGCCTTTCTTCAGGACTTCTGCAAACACAAAGAACCGTAGAAACTAAAGTAACAGCACAACATCTAGTCTTACAAAAACAGTTTAAAGACACAGTAATTTCACCGTTTATGAACTTCTTGCTTTAAAGGAAATAATAAACGACTGAATAAATCATTTAAACATTATTTTCTATTAGCATTTAGCTAATAGAAATAACTTTGGTAATCCAGACACACCTAAATCAACAAATGGTTGAGTCTGATTTAATGTATTTTTAGTTGTGAATAGTTTTTAGATGTTAAGAGTATGTAAATATCTGGCTCAACAAATATATTTACACCCATGCCATTATTTTCCTAAGTAAAATCAAGAGAATGAAGGGTGACAGACAACCATCATATGGATTAAATACATAATTATGAGGATTTAAGGATATTGTGCACTAATTTTATCCCAACACACTATTCATTTCATAATACATTTAATTATTTAAAGTTTTTTTTATTACTTTCCAAAGAGAGTAGACACAGGATTTTTTAACGTGATGTAGCATGGAGCCGAGGCTCACCAGAAGATGGCAGTGAAGAACTTTTTCTTACTCGTGAAAATGTTCCCTATCTTTCCACTGGGAGGCGATAAATCCTTTCCTATCATTTTTCTCCAGGTTTCCATGGATCTTAGGGGTGTATTGAAATCCCTACATCCGAGGATGACATCTTCATGGGTGAAAAGGTAATTAAAGTTCTCCAGTAGTGACATGCCATTAGTTTGGAGGATTCAGCCCATATGATACCTTCTTTTGTTATTCAGGGGATTTTTAGGTTTTCTTTAAAGAAGGGATGGATGCAAGGGGGAGGGGGGCTCTGAATTAAAGGAGAACAATGACTGCTTGTGAAAGGTGATTTAAACCCGTGCCAACAGTGAGACAAGGGGGGATGAGAGGGAGAGGACGGGAACGCTGTCCATCATTCTGTCAGGATGCGCTGCAGACTTCCAGCCACTTTAGAGACATGCGTTTGAAATACAAGAAGCGTAGGAGAAGGATCGACTATTAACCGAAACAAGCAGAGGGAGACAAAGCAGAACAAAGAGCAGGGCGGGGACAAAGAGCGCTTCAAACACCGGGAGGGAATGCTTCCACGTCGGGCCGCTGTCAGATGCAGACGGTCGCTCAGCACGATGTGAGGTCGTCTCGTTTCACAGAGACTCCGAGCTGTCTGTGAACGCACCGTGCTTCATTTTATAGGGTCTAAGCTGACCTATAGGTTTGTTGACTTCAAAAGGATGGGATGGTAACGCTTTACAGGTGGCCAGCTGTAGATTTACAAAAGGAAAAGAAATATTATGCAAACTGTCAAAGAGCCTCGTAAAAGTATTTATGCACCTTTAACATTAAAGTAGCACAAAATTACAAAGTAGAAGAAAAGAGGTGCTTGGTTTCCAAAATCTTCTACGTATGTAATTTTGAGTGGCAATTTACATTTCTTTGTAAATATTGTGAAAGAAAGGAGGCATTTTACATATCTGTGGTGTTTGGATGTGTCTGGTTAGAGTCTGAGTGTAAGTCTCATTTTGTCTGATGAAGGCTTTAAATAAAGTACATCAGCCTGGTATCAAAAAAAAGAAGAAAAAAAACAGAAGAAAAAAAAAACAGTAACTTTTCAGATCAACGAGAGTGAAACCAAGATCAAAGCCCATTTATTCTGAAAAAAACTTTTAGAAACGTAAACTACAGCTACCTAAACCGGTACAGGGTTGTGGGAGGTTGTATGTTCACAAGGAGCTAACCAAGGCAGTGAGGCCTGCAGTGCTTTATCTGTTGTTCCCTTTCTAACCCCCTAGAGCAGGGGTGTCAAACTGATTTTCATATCGGGCCACTCTGGCATCATGATGATTGGAAAGTGATGCCACTGTAACATAAAAGTAGCACCCTAGGCCCGGTTTATACAGTTTATCTGCAAAAAAAGCTGATATTGGGGTGAGTTACACTTGAAACTCATCATTCTGCATCACTTTTTCTCTTTTTGGACGTTTCTGGGTTGTTTTAATGTGTTGTGGAAGAACTGACATTTAGTGGCAGGTTGTTGTTACTACACAGTTAAAAATAATCAACCTTCACTACAGGAGGCATAGTTTTAGCCACTTTATACACTTTAAAAGAATACATGCCTCTACTTAGTGATGGGTCGATGAGGCGTCATGAAACGTTTCGACACATTGCCACTCTGTGCCGATACTGTGCCGATACTGTGTCACTGAATACTGACACCTGCTGGACCTTAAAAATCCCTACAGGCAACCCGGTTGACAGAGTTAACTGACACTGATTTGATGACCAAGTATACACAATACAATTTAAATCATTGTATGTTGCATTGTATTATTTTATATTTTCATTTGAATTAAACATATATTTGATTTTTTTTTAGATACAGTCAATAAATAATGTGAAGGAGGATGCTTGTGGACTGGCTTTTTTATTTTTTACAAATGGTTGATCGGGCGCTGTGTTTAGTTACCTGACTGATATCATCTGTTCTGAAATCGGACATGCTGAGTATGACAAAGGGAGGAAGAACTACTCAGAGTAGCAGCTTTCTACTCAGTGTAAATCAGCCGTTTTTTCTGAAACGACGCTCAGAACAAAGACGCACAGCGCAACCCGCCCAACCATAAAGGCGTCTGCCCAACCCATCCATCAGTGGTGCGCTCCGATCAGCACCTTGCGCTCACAGAGCGAGACTGTGGTACACCATCACACCAGAGTTGCAAAATGGTTAAAAATTAACCATTATTAACCGTTATTTTGTTTACAGTTCAGCTTGGATTTTATTTACTGCGCAGCATAGCTTTGCTGTGCGCGCTGCTGTGCGCGAATGCACACGCGTGCAGCTTGGAGGGAACAGAAACAGTTTGGCGCGTCAGTCAGTTCGAAACAGGTGCTGTATTGGTCACGTGACCGAAACAGTTCCTGTATCGGTCACGTGACTTTTCCGTAGCAATACACACATCGACACGGGTTTCGCTCTATGAGACCGACACATGCGCCGACGCATTGGTGTTGCCGGACCCATCACTACCTCTACTTTATCACATGATATGCCTTTTTTTTTTTTAGCCCTTGAGGGCCAGATAAATTGTCTTGATGGGCCGGATTCGGCCCGCGGGCCTTAAGTTTGACGCGTGTGCCCTAGAGGAATCATTGACGTGCTCTTGGAGTAGGTTGGCTGGCCACTCCTGGGAAGTTGTTATCTTTGCAAATTCTTTCCTGACTAATAGATGCCGATAACTTTTTCCTAATCTGTTCTCAAATTTGTTTAGATCATAATTTTTTTAGTTTTTTTTTTTGCCTACTTCATGTTGTCAGATGGGTTCTCTTTAAATGTTTTCTTTATTCCACAAGTCAGTAACCAAGCCTGGATGTGACGAGTACAACTGGACCTAAAAGGTTTGGTTAACTGACTGATTGTTGAGCGGGGGAGGGAGTGAAGTAGTCTGGATCGCGTTTTCTCCTTTTGATAAATTTAATCATGAATCGAAAACCTAAATCAGATGAAATATCTAAGAAGGCGAAAACAAAATTGTCTGTAATTGTCTTTGAAAAAGTTTTTTCTGCTTTTCCTGGACCTGTTTTCTAAAGAAAACCCCAAAAAACAGCCCTTTTATATGAGGAAAATGGTGTTCAGCTTATTTTAAAACATTGTTATTACATTAGAATCCATCGTACAGAAGCTCCTCCATCTGGTGAGCATGAGAAAACGTTACCCTTTCTTGTTTTACGCTCTTTGTCTTCTGGAGCGCCGGCGATGACAGATCTCATCATGAGGCCATCTCGGCCTCGGCCGAGCCGTCAGCGCCCACCTGCATCCCGTCAGAAGTAATGACAGCTAACATTCCTGATAAGTAAGGAAAGAGCAAAATGTTCTAAAGAGCTGCGCGCTTTGGGAAAAGCCGCTCAAGCTCTTCCTCTGATGGGGCCGCAAAGCGGAGCAGAACACAGGGTCCAGGCCAGGAGGAACGGACACGGACAGAAAAAAGATAAAGGGATTAGGTGGAATAAACAGATGTGAGAAGGTGGCAGTACGGGGAGAAGAGGGTCCTCGTGTGGTTGTCATTCGGCTGGTCACAACAAAATCTATCTAGTGTTTGAACACAAAGTTATTTAGATATCAAGACTTCCACTTTAATCAGTGAAACCACTCCCCCAGTTTGCCAGTGGCCTCTTTTGGAGTAGCTGGCTAACCCGGTCCTCGATGGATGTAAAGTATTGTGGCAGGAGAAAATGTTCACGCTGCTCAGAGTGACTGATTTGAAAATAAAAATAAAAAAAAGAGCATTGAAATCACAGAGAAGAGGTGCAGTTGGCTGCAGGCCCGTGGAGTAAAACGTTTGACAGCGGTCTTCCTGAGTTCCTGTCATCCTTATAGGCTCTGCAGAGCGTTACAACCAAACGTCCCACCTGAAGCAAATCTTTAAATCTTTCTCTCCACATTTCTAAAGCATAAATAAACTAAATCTGCACCCAAAATGAAAACGAGGTGTCTTCCTCCCGCATCTCCACCTATCAACACCCCCACCCAGTCTCACCCAGCACTTGGTCCTGCACGGCGCTGTCCGGGTCATCCAGGTGCAGGAGAAGCTGCTGAAAGAGGAGCTGCAGATGGGGAGCAAAGAGCTCAGGGTTGTAGTCGCTGGTCAGGCTGGACAACCAGAGACCCACGGCTTGCAGGGCAACGCTGCGGACCTCCTCGCTGCCGTCGTCCAGGCGCTTCAGCAGCTCTGTGGGAAACGTCGGTCAGTTTTGCTGATGGCGGCCTATTTAGCTCTTTGCAGAAGAATTCATAGTCCATGATACTTTTTTAGATTTCACAGCCACAAACTTCAGTGTATTGTGTTGGGATTTTACACGACAAAGAGTTCAAGGAGCTGTAAGAGGTTAATTTAGCTTTCAGCTGAGTAATATCCCACGCCGAGGGGAAGTGGTTGTCTCGCTCTCCGAATGAAGCGTCGAGAGCCATTAGAAGACAGAGATAACCTCTACCCCTTGACCCAGACAAAACAAGACACCTTACCCAACGTGGCCAGATGTGCAAATAAGACAGATCTAAGAGTCTTCCTACCAGGATAGATCCTGTTCAGAGCCTCGTGGTGCAAACTGGTCCCGATGAGCTGGAGCGTGGCAGAAAGAGAGCGACAAGCCAACAGTCTGCTCATCTGGGAGTCCTCCTCCAGGGCTGACAGCACCAGGGGGCTCAGCTTCTCCTCCAGGCACAGAAGCTGAATGAAGACATCGACTGAAACTCAGTGAGGGATAAAATCTCATCAGTGATTGACCAAATGTGTCTTTAGTTATCGAAGCCGAGGCCCTGAAACCGCAGCTTACTGGAGCAGATGCTTTAAAGCGTCATTAAATCAATCTGGTATGCTAGTCTTAGGGAAATAAGGTATTATTTTATATTTAAAGTGAAACCTGAAATTAGCCAGATTTAAGTCTAGTTGCATCTTAAAATCATGAGACACCACCTCAGACACATACTTTTTATGCAAAAGTCAAACCATTAATTTATGGTAGATAGTTTAAGGGGTATGAATACTTTTGCAAGCCACTGTATCTACTAATCCTATTCACTGTAACATGTTTTTGGATGATAATTCCGGGAAAATTTCTTTAAATTTCTGCTTTACTTTTTCTGACACCCTGACACCGTAGCGGTCTTCATATCCCTTTCTATTTAGTTATTACATGTGCTTTGTTTTTGTCTCAAAGTGTATTTAAATGTTCATTTATACAGCCTCTACTACAGGGGTGTCAAACTCATTTTGGTTTAGGGGCCGCATACAGCTTAATCTGATCTCAAGAGGGCCACACGAGTAAACTCATTGCAAGATTAAATAGACCTAATAAAAGTGGACTTGTTGTTGATTTTTATATTAAATTAATTTCACTTTTACACAATATATTATGAATAACTTCAGCGCTTTTAAGAAAAGTGTGCAATTTGAACAATACTTTTACTCAGTTAAACATTTACTTGTACATTATGCATAACTGATCACAGTGATTGTACAATGTTGAAAAAAAATTATTCACATTTTTTGGAACTTAAAAACACTGTCCTGCATGACAAAATACATCAAAGAGATAAAAATTAAGAAATGATTTAAAATAAATTTTCCACATCTGAAGCTCAGTGCTACCATCTGCTCATTAAAACACAGCGCCCCTCGTGGACAATATAGGAACTGCAGATTTTCAATTAAACGAAGTACATGTTTTTTTTCAATAATTGTTTTATCATTCTCTTCCTTTTATCTCCTCTTTCACCTTTTCTTTTTTCTTCTTGTTTGTCCTTTCATCTCCTACTTTCCCATTGTAGTGTCCATATCATTTGAGATATTCCCCGCATGAATCATAATAAAACTATTCACATTCATAAATCAAGCGGAGCACTATGGCTAAAGCAGTACTGCTCCACTTGTGAAAGGGGGGGAAACTTTTTATTTTTTTAGTTGAATAATGATAATGCATTTAGCCACCGGGCCGGGCTAAATTGTTCGTATGTTTGACACCCCTGCTCTACTAGGATTAAGACAGGACCAGAGAGACTGGTTTTCTACACTGTCTCAGTTTTCAAGTCGATTGCTTGGTTAGGCCTTCACAAGCTTTTGCAGTTCCTTTGACTTCAAACCTTTCTATATATAATCCAGAACATTTCAACAACTACTACTATATCAATCAACCAGGGTTGCCTTATTAAAAGCTACTTCGACAATTTAGCCATTTAAAAAAGTAGATTTAGTGAAAAAAAGGTCTAAATAAAGTCAAAATTTAATTGACTATATTGTGAGAATAACCGCTGGCGCTAAACCAAGACAGTGGGTATAGTTAATCAGTACCGTGGCCTTTGTTATTGTTTAAAGCTTGGCGTAAACATAAGGACAGTTTGAATACCTGCATGGATTCTGACGTTTCCATAGCAACTGTAAGAAAACAAGAACTTGCCTCAGAACCTTGATGACGTCATCATACTGTGATCTCATTGGTGATGTCATAGGTCATCATACAGTGATGTCATTGTTGATGTCATAGAGGTGTGGAGTTTTTTTCTATTCTACAAAGGACTTTTCACTCACTTTGCTTCTGAACTTTGTTCTAGGCAGACTGCTTGCAGAGAGACACAAATTCTCAGTGAATTTAATTTACGAACGATTCAATTGTATACAGTAAACATGTTTTCTACTGTTAGAGCCTCGATTGGGAAGGCAGTGAGAAAGATAGCTACCTGCTGCTGTGCACAATATGACAGCTCTGAGGATGAGATAATTATCTCTGAAGCCCCAGCTAAGACTTTGACAGTGCAGACATCTGAAAACTGCGCTTTTGCCAGTGTCCTTGAAGAGGAAATGAACCCGGACGTCGAACCCAGCTCTGACGATGAGACAGTCAACTCTGAAGCCCCAGCTAAGACTTTGACAGTGCAGACATCTGAAAACTGCGCTTTTTATGCCAGTGTTCCTGAAACCAAAACAACTGGCACTGAAGACGATCAAAGTTATTTTGGAAAGAGAGAAAATGTGATGGAAATGAATAATTCTGGAGACACAAATCTCTTGATCAATCCAGATCTTCTTAGGAATGGAATTATCACTGAGGACGACACCGGAACCAAGGATGAACAATTAATTCATGGAACCTATCAAGACCCTTTTCAATACAAGATGGTCACAGAGGAAGAACCTAGCGCCTGTTTTGGCGCAGCAAATATGCCAACAACGACAAGATGTGGTAGGGAGCCTAAAGCTTTAACCCATCCATCCCCCCAAATAGATGAAAACATAACACAGAAAGAACTGAGCCCCCATTTTCAAGTTAAAGAAATAAACAAGGAATGTACAGCTAATATGACAATGTCTAAAGTGCTGGATGAGACAGATTGTTGCTACCAAGAAGAAGACAGTAAAACAAATCAAGATCTTGATCCCACCTTGTTCTTTTGCAAGTTCCCCAACTGGTTCAATAACTGTTGGATGAATGCTGCAATACAGAGCTTCCTGCACCTGAGCGTAGCCAGAAAGGTTGTGACTCAGCATCCCGAAGACATTTTTGAAGCCTTGTCAGCAACTCCGTTATGTGCTGACCTTCTCTGTTCTGCCATGCACCAACCAGGGAGATATTTCTCCTCAGAAGAAATCTACCAAGTTCTTTTGGAATTAACTGAAAAGATGATGCTACGTGACTTTGGAGAGCAGAACGACCCGATATACTTTTTGGAAACTATTTTGAGCTGGTTAAATCCTTCTGGTATCAACACAGTTTGCACGGTGCATTCAGCTGCCACTTGTGAAAAATGTCAGAGACCCTTCATTGACAGGCTTGAGCTTGGTCCCATTATTTTCCTACCACAGCCAGAACCATACGACACTACCATTTCTCTTCTTAACTGTATGTTTGCTGAGTACGAGGGAGATTATTGTGACGTCTGCGGCTGCGACTTAAAGAAGAAATATGTCATCAACGACAGTGACGTGATAGTCCTGTACCTGTCATCGTTAACCACTTATGGGGATTTAAGATGTCCTGTGGTTCCTAGTGCAACTCTTGACATTCCTGTAAAAGGTGGAACCCTGTTGTACCGTCTGTCCTCAGTCATTTGCAGCCAAAGCCTGAGTCCAGAGGCTGAACACTTTTACACGTATCTGATGTGTGGACAAATGGCATATAAGGCTGAAGATATCCAGGTAACAACTGCAAATAATGACTGTGTAGCTGATATTTGCCACAATGGGTTTATTTACATCTACGAGAAGTACACAGAAGGAGATGACAAATTTAGTGTTTGGATCAAAGCTACCCCTGAACAAGAAAATTGCAACCCTGAAGGTGCAGCAAATATGCCAACAACGACAAGATGTGGTAAGGAGCCTAAAGTTTTAACCCATCCATCCCCTCAAATAGATGAAAACATAACACAGAAAGAACTGAGCCCCCATTTTCAAGCTAAAGAAATAAACAAGGAATGTACAGCTAATATGACAATGTCTAAAGTGCTGGATGAGACAGATTGTTGCTACCAAGAAGAAGACAGTAAAACAAATCAAGATCTTGATCCCACCTTGTTCTTTTGCAAGTTCCCCAACTGGTTCAATAACTGTTGGATGAATGCTGCAATACAGAGCTTCCTGCACCTGAGCGTAGCCAGAAAGGTTGTGACTCAGCATCCCGAAGACATTTTTGCAGCCTTGTCAGCAACTCCGTTATGTGCTGGCCTTCTCTGTTCTGCCATGCACCAACCAGGGAGATATTTTTCCTCAGAAGAAATCTACCAAGTTCTTTTGGAAATAACTGAAAAGATGATGCTACGTGACTTTGGAGAGCAGAACGACCCGATATACTTTTTGGAAACTATTTTGAGCTGGTTAAATCCTTCTGGTATCAACACAGTTTGCACGGTGCATTCAGCTGCCACTTGTGAAGAATGTCAGAGACCCTTCATTGACAGGCTTGAGCTTGGTCCCATTATTTTCCTACCACAGCCAGAACCATACGACACTACCATTTCTCTTCTTAACTGTATGTTTGCTGAGTACGAGGGAGATTATTGTGACGTCTGCGGCTGCGACTTAAAGAAGAAATATGTCATCAACGACAGTGACGTGATAGTCCTGTACCTGTCATCGTTAACCACTTATGGGGATTTAAGATGTCCTGTGGTTCCTAGTGCAACTCTTGACATTCCTGTAAAAGGTGGAACCCTGTTGTACCGTCTGTCCTCAGTCATTTGCAGCCAAAGCCTGAGTCCAGAGGCTGAACACTTTTACACGTATCTGATGTGTGGACAAATGGCATATAAGGCTGAAGATATCCAGGTAACAACTGCAAATAATGACTGTGTAGCTGATATTTGCCACAATGGGTTTATTTACATCTACGAGAAGTACACAGAAGGAGATGACAAATTTAGTGTTTGGATCAAAGCTACCCCTGAACAAGAAAATTGCAACCCTGAAGGTGCAGCAAATATGCCAACAACGACAAGATGTGGTAAGGAGCCTAAAGTTTTAACCCATCCATCCCCTCAAATAGATGAAAACATAACACAGAAAGAACTGAGCCCCCATTTTCAAGCTAAAGAAATAAACAAGGAATGTACAGCTAATATGACAATGTCTAAAGTGCTGGATGAGACAGATTGTTGCTACCAAGAAGAAGACAGTAAAACAAATCAAGATCTTGATCCCACCTTGTTCTTTTGCAAGTTCCCCAACTGGTTCAATAACTGTTGGATGAATGCTGCAATACAGAGCTTCCTGCACCTGAGCGTAGCCAGAAAGGTTGTGACTCAGCATCCCGAAGACATTTTTGAAGCCTTGTCAGCAACTCCGTTATGTGCTGACCTTCTCTGTTCTGCCATGCACCAACCAGGGAGATATTTCTCCTCAGAAGAAATCTACCAAGTTCTTTTGGAAATAACTGAAAAGATGATGCTATGTGACTTTGGAGAGCAGAACGACCCGATATACTTTTTGGAAACTATTTTGAGCTGGTTAAATCCTTCTGGTATCAACACAGTTTGCACGGTGCATTCAGCTGCCACTTGTGAAAAATGTCAGAGACCCTTCATTGACAGGCTTGAGCTTGGTCCCATTATTTTCCTACCACAGCCAGAACCATACGACACTACCATTTCTCTTCTTAACTGTATGTTTGCTGAGTACGAGGGAGATTATTGTGACGTCTGCGGCTGCGTCTTAAAGAAGAAATATGTCATCAACGACAGTGACGTGATAGTCCTGTACCTGTCATCGTTAACCAGTTATGGGGATTTAAGATGTCCTGTGGTTCCTAGTGCAACTCTTGACATTCCTGTAAAAGGTGGAACCCTGTTGTACCGTCTGTCCTCAGTCATTTGCAGCCAAAGCCTGAGTCCAGAGGCTGAACACTTTTACACGTATCTGATGTGTGGACAAATGGCATATAAGGCTGAAGATATCCAGGTAACAACTGCAAATAATGACTGTGTAGCTGATATTTGCCACAATGGGTTTATTTACATCTACGAGAAGTACACAGAAGGAGATGACAAATTTAGTGTTTGGATCAAAGCTACCCCTGAACAAGAAAATTGCAACCCTGAAAGTGCAGCAAATATGCCAACAACGACAAGATGTGGTAGGGAGCCTAAAGCTTTAACCCATCCATCCCCTCAAATAGATGAAAACAACACAGAAAGAACTGAGCCCCCATTTCCAAGCTAAAGAAATAAACAAGGAACGTCTCCTCCCGGTCGGACGTGCCCGGAACACCTCACCAGGGAGGCGTCCAGGAGGCATCCTTTTATTTAATATACCGTACCCCCACTCCGCAAAACAACCCAAAAAACAGAGAAAAAAAGCTATTGGGGCTGCACTGTAGCACAGTTCTTACGGCTGTTGTCTTGTAACAGAAAGGTCCCTGATCTGAAACCTAGCTGGGATCTTTCTGCATGCGTGGGTTCTCTCCGGGTGCTCCGGCTTCCACGTTAAGTTTTATTTATCACTATAACCAGCTATAACTATAACTTCAAAACTGTATTAGATAAAAACGATATTCAAATATATTAATTTGATGGGAAAAATAAAAACGCCCGACACAGGATATCAAACAACCCACAATATTCAGCTTCTTAAAGAAATTCAAAGTATTAAGAAAAGATTGGACAATCTAATGCAACACTATTATGTGGAAGAGCGTGCGGCAGAAGGCAGAGCAAGAGGCCGACAGACATGGCACTCAACTCAAAAAACAAAACAAAAAAATTATAAAGGAAAAAAAAGTATGTTTTTATTTATTATACTGTACCCCACCTCCCAAAAAACAAAACAAAAAAAAAACAGACAGAGAAAAAAAGCTATCGGGGCTGCATGGTAGCACAGTTCTTAGGACTGTTGTTAACAGAAAGTCCCTGATCTGAAACCTAGCTGGGATCTTTCTGTATGGAGTTTACATGTTCTCCCCATGCATGCGTGGGTTCTCTCCGAGTGCTCCGGCTTCCCGCCCACCGTCCAAAAACATGCATTTTAGGTTAATTGGGTGTAAATATGCTCACGCTTTCTTCGATTTTTGATTATCTTATAAAAAATGACAAAGAAGTAACTCCAAAAATAAACCAAAAAGAGACAAAAAAATCTACTGCATGGGGGTACCGTTGTTGAACCAAAATAAAGGGGGTAAAACAAAAAAAGAAAAAACACAAGATGGGGAAAAAACAAAGTTCCTTATTTTGTTTTTTTAAATGTAATTTTCCCAAACAATTGCGCTCCAGTAGGGTGAAATTTATCTTCAACCTGGAATAAATGTATCTGTAAGATATTGTGGCTGACAATAAAAAACAAAATTTCTTAAACTTAAATTCTTGCTACTACATAAGAAAGATAAAGAAAAGTGAGGAAAAAATAATTTGTTAAGACAGTTTTTTTTATTTGTTTTATCATTCTCTCCCTTTTATATCCTCTTTCGTTCACATTTTCTCCTTTCTTATTGTAGTGTCCAAATAAAGTATTCCCTGCATAAATTATAATAAAGCTATCTACATGTATAAATCAAGCGGAAGTGGTATGGCTCCACTTGTGAAAGTAAAATCTGTTGGGCTGTTTTTGGCATTATCCATAAATGGATATGTACCACAGCCTTTTAAAGTAGCTTTTATTAAACCTTTACTTAAGAAACCATCTCTTGATCAAGATGAGCTAGTAAACTACAGACCTATATCTAATCTTCTTTTCTTATCTAAAATTCTTGAGAAAGTAGTTGCTAATCAACTTTGTGAACATTTACAAAGTAATGACCTACTTGAGGAGTTTCAGTCAGGCTTCAGAGCTCATCATAGCACTGAAACAGCTCTGCTGAAGGTCAATAATGATATTCTCATGGCCTCAGATAATGGACTTATGTCTATACTTGTCCTGCTAGATCTCAGTGCTTCATTTGACACAGTTGATCACAATATTCTCCTACAAAGACTTGAGCATACTGTAGGGATTAAGGGGAAAGCATTAGGCTGGTTTAAATCTCATCTGTCGGACAGATTCCAGTTTGTTCATGTTAATAATAAATCTTCTTCAAACTCTAGGGTCACTTGTGGAGTACCACAGGGTTCAGTCCTTGGACCAATTCTATTTACTATATATATGCTTCCGGTTGGCAAAATTATCAGACAGCATGGGATTAATTTCCACTGTTGCTGGTGAAGATTCTCAGTCATCCAGGTCATGGTCATTCCAAAAAAAGTAAAAAACAAAGCAACTGGACTTGTTATCCGTAGTAGAAGACGTTTCGCTTCCTCTCCAGGAAGCTTTCTCAATTCAAAAAGGTGCTGATGACACTCAGTTGACAGTTGATGACACTCAGTTGTATTTGTCCATAAGTCCTGATGAATCCAATCAATTACTCCGACTATAGGCATGTCTTGATGACATCAAAAGCTGGATGACTTTAAATTTTCTGCATTTAAATTCTGACAAGACAGAAGTTGTAATCTTTGGACCAGAGTCCTCAAAAAATAAAGTTCTTAATCAATCACTTAATCTGGATGGCATTAACTTGGCCTCTGGTAATAAAGTAAAAAATCTTGGTGTTATTTTTGACCAAGACATGTCATTTAAATCCCATATTAAACAGGTTTCCAGAGTTTCCTTTTTTCACCTCCGGAATATCGTCAAAATTAGAAACATTCTGTCCAGGAGCGATGCTGAAAAACTAGTCCATGCATTTGTTACTTCAAGGCTGGACTATTGTAATTCTTTACTATCAGGAAGTCCACAAAATGCAGTTCAAAGTCTTCAGCTGATCCAAAATGCTGCAGCAATAGTTCTGATGAAAATCAACAAGAGGGATCATATTTCTCCAATTTTAGCTTCCCTTCATTTGCTTCCTGTTAAATCAAGAATAGAATTTAAAATTCTTCTTCTAACGTATAAAGCCCTTAATAATCAAGCTCCATCATATATCAGAGCTCTGATTACCCCGTATGTTCCTAACAGAGCACTTCGCTCTCAGACTGCAGGTCTGCTGGTGGTTCCTAGAATCTCTAAAACCAGAATGGGAGGCAGATCCTTTAGCTATCAGGCTCCTCTCCTGTGGAACCAACTCCCAGTTTTGGTCCGTGAGGCAGACACCCTGTCTACTTTTAAGACTAATCTTAAAACTTTCCTTTTTGACAAAGCTTATAACTAGAGTGGCTCATGTTACTCTGAGCTACCTCTATAGTTATGCTGCTATAGCCTTAGGCTACTGGAGGATATCAGGGTCTATTTTTCTCACTCTATCGAGTTCTACTGTTCTCCAATTTGCATTGCTTGTCATCATTTCTGCTTATAACTTTTTGCTCTCTCTCTTTTTCTTCATAGTAGGTACACCTGGTCTGGCGTTCTGTTAACTGTGATATCATCCAGAGAAGACAGCTCACCCGCTATTACCATTTAATGTAGAACAGATTACTGGATCAATGTGTGCTTCTGTGCTTGTTTGTCTCTCTTGATGTGTCTCTGCTCTGTCTTCTGTAACCCCCAGTCGGTCGAGGCAGATGACCGTTCATACTGAGCCCGGTTCTGCCGGAGTTTTTTTTTCCCCGTTAATGGGTGGTTTTTCTTTCCACTGTCGCTTCATGCTTGCTCAGTATGAGGGATTGCAGCAAAGCCATGTACAATGCAGACGACTCTCCCTGTAGCTCTACGCTTCTCCAGGAGTGAATGCTGCTTGTCGGGACTTTGAAGCAATCAACTGGTTCCCTTATATAGGACATTTTTGACCAATCTGTATAATATGATTGATTTTGACTTTGTAAAGTGCCTTGAGATGACATGTTTCATGAATTGGCGCTATATAAATAAAATTGAATTCTTAATGCCACATTGCCAGACAGGACACTATGGAAAAAAAAAAGTTTTATTTATCACTATAACTTCAAAACAGTATTAGAAAAAAACAAACCTCAAATATATTAATTTGATGGGAAAATAAAAAAATCTAATGCAAGACTATTATGTGGGAGAGCATGCGGGAGAAAGCAGTGCAAGAGGCCGGCAGACAGAGCACCCGACCCAGCCGCAGAAGTGGCGGCTGGCCAGGCCAGTGCTGGAGCTACAAGAGGAGGACGATTGATAAATGATTTAACAGTCCTTTTAAGGGCTAGATTAAAAGGGCTTTTTTCAAAGCCACCCACAAACTTCATATTTTTCTATCTCCTATTCTGATTGAAAAAAGCTTTTCCTCCACTATTCCTTCACTGTGTTTCACAAACAGTCCCTGACTGGTTGCCACAACGACATTTGACAGAAAAGATCAGATTTTTGCACTCCAGCGTGCATTTTGCATAGGCATAATATATAAATCCCTCGGGGCTCGCACTTAACCCGCCAGAATTGACAGACTCCTGTATAAGTGTCAAAAGAACCGAGAACTTCCTTTTTGAAACCGTTTTCAGGAGGTAACCGGAGGCAATCCGGTTGCCTCTGAATTAAGCCTGTTTGCTGTTGCGATTGTTGTAGAAGTTTAAGTGCTCATTCCCTCCACTGTTTAGATCAGCCAATCAGCTCTCTCTGTTCCCAATACCTTCCCTACTTAAGACACTCTTAGGCCCTATCTCAATACTCACACTACGCCCCTCTATGAAGTGTGCACCTGGTGGAACTGCACTTAAGGATTCGAGTATACAGGTCATAAGTATGCAAAATTGCCAGTTACCAGTTATGTCTTCAACTTGCGCCTCTGCGTCATAACTACAACACCAACAATGACCGGACTGTCACTGTTTTTGACCTTGGACCTATTGCCACAAACTAAAAATGAATGGAATATAATATTGTTAAAACATACTCAAAATAAATCTAAAATAACGTAAAAATATATATGTTGGGTGCTTTAATTACTAATAGCACATTGTTGTGACATTGTTTTCTTGTGATACATAAAATTGGTAAATAATAATAAAAACATTTAATATTTTTTCACAACTGTTTATTATATTTTTGTCTAACTTCATCAACTGCTGCTATTGGTTGCTTACTTTTTTTGGAAACAGCCACTTTCAGATAAAACAAACTCAACAAATACACATGCTTTACTTGCTGCTTTCAACGTTTTAAAGGGCAATAATGTCAAACTAATTCAATAAAGCAGATAGAATAAAACTAAGCCGGCTGCTACTATATAGGGAAAACGTTTTACTTGGTAAAGTGGTCAACAAGTCTCTCAAATAAATCTTGCATTTTATCCATTTTGTCCCTGAGAATTTACCAGCCAGGCTCTGCTCCAGTCATCCGTCTCTTTTTGCCTCCTCTCCATATTCACAAACCATTCCTCTTCTGCACTATCACCACTGTTTCTCTACCTTTCCCCTCCAACTCCATCATAGTTATTTCACTGCAAGAGAAGGTTAGAAAGGCCAGAAAGAAGGACAACAAGGGAGGGAAAGAAAGAGAATAAGAAAGGACACAAGGAGCGAATAAAAGTAAGGACACGAGGGAGGAAGGAAGTAAGGAAGGAAAGAGAGCTACACAAAATTTAAGACGTCTAAAAACCCAAATATTTTTCCATCGTCTTGTTTTTATTTTCCAGTCTTATCCAGACAAACTTGACACTGAAATCAACGTGCAGACTTTTCCCATCTGCGTAGGAACCCTGTGCAGAGAGGACGGCTGCTTTAATCACACCATAAGTGGGAAGCGGCGGTAACGGACGAACAAGGTGAGGCTGTGTTAACTCAGCCAAAAGCTGGGATTTGATTACTTAAAGCTCTGTCACCCTGTGTTTGCTATTGAAACCAGGCAGGCAAAACAATAAAAAAAAAAAAAAACACACACACACATGATGCGAGAAGGAGGAGGAAAACTTGGCAGGCGTTTGATCCGCCATTACATCAGTGACAATCTGAGAGCGCCAAGTGTAACTGGAGCTGTAAATTGTTTTCACAGGGACTAAGAGAGGAAACAATGTTCTGTTAAAAGAAAGTCTGCTTGATTCACCTGTGGAAAACACACATCCACACACACCTCTCTGCGGTTACATCTGTCAGGACGTGTCATTTACTTCATCTCTACAGTAGGCTTCTTCTACGGGTCTGGTTTTAAAATCACCCGGCCTCACTTAATCTCCACACTTCAGCCTTTCTAACCTTGTGAGGATATTTAGTTGACACTGGATAGCGGAGGTTTGATCAAGCACACCTACGCCCACACACCCCCACCCATGCTCTCATTGTCCCGCAAGTCTCTGCTGCAACAGTACAGGACGTGTCACCAAAAGAAACGCCGCCCGACCCACTTTGGACTGATAGGTCAGCGTACTAAAGCAGAGACGAGTGCCGCCAGATGTGCATGTGTTCGTGCAAGCGCGGGTACTGTAACCCGGCACGTAATCCGGCAGGCAGGTGTGAGGCCAATTTCTGGGGATGGTTCCTACGTTTAACCGAGGTCCAGAACAGCGCCGGCATTGTTCCTTCGGGACAAAGGTATGTGAACTCGCTTGCCCCGTCGTACACCTGTTACCTGCTGTGGCCAACTCTCTGAGCTGAAAGGGAAGGATGTTGGGACAATATATTTGTCCTAAAAAGGTCCTATGGGATGCCTTCCACTGATGAAAAACAGATCAAACTGAAAATCTGGAGTGGGCCCCTGGAGACTTCAAGAATGCACTACTTTTTTTCATTGCAGGTGGTCAATAAAAAGTGTTTTTGCTAAAACTGCCATTTGACTGGAAAGGGCTCACAACTGCTGTTTGGTTCCAGTGCACGAGTCCCCCCGCACATCTGGTATTACAATAATGGATTTATAATAGTCATTTCTGCAGTGCACCCACCTGTCCAGGTGTGATGGCCCCGCCGTGCAGCAAGGCCAGCAGACAGCTGAGGGCCGAGGTCCTGACGGCGGCAGCGGTGCGGCCGGCATGCCACACCAGGTTAGGAAGAAGGACGTCACTCAGAAACCTCTCCGACTCGTCGCCGAAACGCCTGGGATGACGTACAGTTATTGAAATCGGTCCAAATGAATCATTTCACCTACATCCTATGGCAGTGTGTGCTGTAGATTTTTAAATTTTGTCATGCTGCAATCACAAACGTCTGCGTACTATATAGGGATTTTTTTTGTTGTTGAGGTTTTTACGGCATTAGTGGCTCGTTTTTCGTATAGTGTGCTGACAGGAAAGGGGGCACGAGAGAAGGGGGAGAGACATGCGGCAAAGGACCACAGGTCAGAGTCAAACCTGGGTCGGCCGCGTCGAAGGACTAAGGCCTCCGTACATGGGGCGTGCGCGTTAACCACTGCGATTGTATCTGAGAGGCCAACACTAAGCAGCTCAATGGAATGAGTTAAATACAGGGAAGTACAGAGGCTGCAAGACTTCAGAGTGGGAGAGAGGTTCACCTTACAGCACGGCAACCCTAAACATGTAGCCAGAGCTAACACTGAGTAGTTCAGATCAAAATGTTAAAAGGGCCTAGTCAAAGTCCGGATGAATGAAAATCTCTGACATGTGTAGAACATGATTGTTTCCAGATGCAGTCTGAGTTATTAAATAAAGAACTCATCGTTGGATGTGCAAAGCCAGTAGATATTTAAAACGACTGAAATGAGAGTCCTTGATACGTATAAAAGCACCAAACAGCAGCTATTTACAGTAATGAACTGCTGCAACATTTTCCCACACTCTGAAAGGCAGACGGGTGGAGAGAAGGCAAGAAAAAAACAGAAAGAAAAAAAAAAAAAACATCTGGGTTTCCTTCTCTCCCCCTTTCCATGCTGGCTTAGGCCGTCTGACATCAAACTGTCTGCACCTGCACTCACTCGGGCTCCCAACCAGCAGTTCCTTCATGTTTGAGAGCCTCAGCCGGCCTGAGAATCTGACTGGTTCATTTCACGTCCCGTAAAGTGGACGGTAATGGCTTCTGCACCAGCAGGGGGAGACTGTGCACCAAAAATAGAGCCAGAACCTTAATGCCTCTCCAGCTAAGCTCCTTCAACATGTAATGTGTTGACAGCTCGTCGGCAAACGCAGAAAAAGCCATGTTTCCAAACCGCAAAGATTGTGTCTGAGGTGAAGAAGAGAGGGACTTCACTTTGCGACTGGATGCATGTGAGCTCCTAAATAAGCACAGATACAGAAACTCAAACTGGGGACCGTTTAGTTCTGTGTTGCTCACAAAAATAAAATGTTCAAAACACTGAACTTTGTCAAGTAAATCCAAAGAGTGAGAGTAAAAGCTTTTGCTTAAACATCCTGTAGCAGCTTATTATCATTTAACAAGATGAAATCAGGGGATTTCTAGATCACATGGCAGGAAAAGTCCAAGACCACGTCTCAGTCTGAACCACCGAGTTCACTTGCTGTTTTTTTTTATGAATCCCAAAAAAATTATAATTACATTTAAATCAGGCAACATGATTTTATTTATAAAACTTTTGAGAGATTTGAAATGTCCAACTTCAGATGTGCTTCTGACTCCCCAAAACCATCACAGGAGACATTATTTTTGGAATGTCTTTGTATTTTAGCATTAATAGCATAATTTTCATATGTCATTCCTAAATAGCTCCTTCACTCCCACTGTGCTTCTCCTCCTCCCGCCAGAACCCTACGGTAAGTTCTGAAGCCCAGACTCAGCAAATGTAGTTTTGTCTGAAGGGACAAAAACATACTCCCAGAATCCCCCCCGTTTCCTTTCATGTCCCTTTCATTTTAACCTTCCAGTAACTTTAAATTATTGGTACTACTGCCTAATTATACCTTGAGATTACTGCTGCACACTATTGTTCTAACAGGTCAGAAATCTTCATTCACGGTTGTGCTCATGTCTGCTCTTAACATTTGGGTAAGGGGCTTATTTTTTTTTTGACATTTAGGAGTGAATAATGAATGCATTTGCACACATACAGGGTCTGTCTTACAAAAGTATTTTTAACTCTTGAACTTTGCCACATTTTGTCCCGTTACAACCAACAACGTGGAACACATTTAGATCTGCAAGTCTTTGGGACATGTCTCCACATCTAGAGAATGACAGTTATGCCCCTTTTACCAAAAAAGAAAAAAACATGTGCTCTCTGAACTCTTTGAAGGGAGCGGGGTTTGGTGATGGAGCGTTCCTGGATCTGCTTTTATGATTGGTTGGAAGGGTGTAACTACTGTAATATTAACCTACATGACTAAAATACATAAGGAAGGAAAACTTTTATTCTATTGAACTTTTTATTGACCCTTTTTTCTATCATCGATATATGTCTATCGATCGATATATATCATTATTGAATTATCATCCAGCCCTACAGTTATGCCCCTTTTACAGAGCTCAAGCTCCGTTTGGTTCAATAAAGAATGGAAACATTAATTTTCTATTCTTGCCATGTAAAAAAACATCTTCAAATTTCAAGAATGGATTTATAATCGATTTATAATTGATTATTTTCGATTCGATCCGATCTCAAATTGAATGGCTGGTATTAAAAAACTTTTTTAGCTGTTACCTGAATTACATGACTATGTAGTTATGTGACATATTGATACTAGTATTATATTAACATTCAGCAGCAAATGAATAAAGTAATGCAGTTAATGGCGGCAGAGAGGACCAAACCCTCTCCCTGAATGTTGAGACAATTTCTTTCACCATGCAGTGGGGCAGAATAGCCAAACAGATGCAGAGTAGAAAACACAGGATGCCAGAGATATCTACAGCCGCTATTTTGACACTTCTTCCAGGATCCAGTCCATCTTCTCTGTCCCTGCTCCCCACGGCAGGGATGGGGAATGGTATTGCACGTGGAAAACGGCAAAAGGGATCCATTACAGCTTTCCTTTAACAATTACTTTCTCCTTGACATTCTTTAAAAAAAAGCAAGACCTCAGGAGAGGAAAGGTCTTTAAAAATGGTGCATCTTCTGCAGGTAAATTGGGGCTGAATTCCAATGTGCACACCACACTTTTGAGATTTCTACATACAGTACATGAAAATAAAATCGTAATCAGTGCAAACCTTCCACTACTCAATTATGTGTGCCGGCCTACCGCGTAAGATTTCAATAGAATATATTGAATTTAGCGTAACGTGTTAAATGTGAAATATGTAAACGCGCCGTCTGTCCTGACATGAATAAATATGATATTGTAATAAATCCAAGGGATTAGGAGCAATTTTATCTACACACACATCAGCTCTTAAGAGCCTTTCTTCTAAACTCATTGAAAATTTGCCATAAAGAAGGAAAGTCTTGTTTCAGCAATTTGCTTGGATACGTTACAGATTATAGTTATTATGGATAAGTGCACCATTTTAACTGCTTTGTTAGGTCTTGTTTTATAAAGAAATCCATATCTGAAATATACCTCTCTTTCTTGTGGGAAATCCTCAAGCTTGAAATTAAAGAAGCCTGATTTAGTCGTCTATACAAGCTTGAAAGCGCACTCTTATCTCTTTACAAGCAGCACGTTATTTTGGTCTGCCACATCCAGGGGGAAAGGGTATAAACTTTCGGTTCTTGTACTTAACTTTCATATTCAGCTTTTTAATCACGGCGCGTAAAAATCCACATGAAACAACAACATTATGAGCGCGTGCGGATGAAAGGCCCTTCCACGCAACTTTCCCTTTCGGGCCGGTCTTTTCCGAGGTGTCATTATGTCAGTTTTGGGAGCACAACAAAGAGGCGCAGCTCTCTGTATGCCTATCATTGTCCTCTTGATGACATGCGGCGCGTGTGTGGCCCTGCAGTCTGCTGAACAAAGATCCAGCCGTAAATCATGAATGGGGGGCTATGAATGAATGGAAATGTTATGACAGACCACACGGCTCCTCGCACCGTGAGTTAAGCATTTGTTTGAAACCTTCTGAAGGTATAACATGGTTTCTGTCTCTTGGTGGTTATGTGATTAGCAGAGATACAGCTCAGGAATGAGAGCGTCTAGTTAACAGTGCAGGTGGCTGAGCAGCATGAGCACAAAGGACACAGACCTCTTTTGTTTTATATGAACCATTTATGTTATGGAAGAGAGATGAAGGAACAAAAAAAAAATCAGACGAAAGCATAATTTCCAATTTCCACATTTTTTTTTGCTGAATATTTTGGCTTCGGAGCTCCTTTTGTTCTTTCACTGACAATAATATTCTTTCCTTGTTGGAGTCCTTGCACTTTGTTACATTGTGGCCCTAATATTGCTTTATAGTCAGTGGAAAAAACCTTTTTGGCTGCAGCTCTGGGGGTTAGCTGCACACTGCACTGATTGTCTTCTGGACGGACGGGAGCAGCTGTTATGACTGCCGGGGGCCCAGAGAGGGCCCCCACGTTTTAAGCATTCTTTCAGCCTGCAGCTCCACGTCCAAGCTGGCGGCCGCTCAGCCGGGGACTCAGAGGAGGGAAGACGATAGGGCCAAGCTATGTCAGGACACTTGTGCTCCCTAATAAGTCAATAACCATTAAATTACTGTTACCAATTTAAATTAGTGCTGCGAAGGCTACCGCGCATTGATCCTTCTACATTTTGCTGCGTTAAGAACCACAAAATTCTATGGATTTCATTGGATATCTATGTGCTAAATCAACACCGCATAGTACATAATTATGAAGTGGAAGGAAAAGGATACACTGCTTTAAAATACAAATAAAATGTGTCACATTCATTCGTTTCAATGTCCCTTGAATCAGTAATTACAGCTGCAAGTATTTGGGATATGTTTCTATGAGCTTTGCACATGAAGAAACTGAACTTGCCTAGAGTGGCTTTAGGTCTGGACTTTGACTGGGCCATTTAAAAAAAAAAAAGATTATTCTTTGAACTAAACCATGCCACTGGAGATCTGGCTGTATGTTTTAGGGATGCTGTCCTCCTGGAAGGTGAATTTGTACATAACTTTTAGTCAAAATTATTTTCCTACTCGAGCAGCGGATCTCTGTAGTACCTCCAGAGATACCTTGGGCTTCTTGGATGCTTCTCTGATTGTTTTTTTTCCCCCCAGTTACAGTTACAGTTGTGCTGTACTACTTTCATTTTCAGAAGATTGACTGAACAGACCTCAGAGACATCTAAAGCTTGAGATATTGCTTTATGATCTAACTGGATAACTTCTGAATACTACTGGTTGCACTGGACTTAATTTAGGAGCATCAGATGAGAGGAGGTGGGAAAAACGTGCAAGCCACATTTTTCTGATTTTTATACAGAAAAAAAAAAATAGCCAAATACATTTTCCTTATTCAACAACATTTCACTATGTTGTATTGGCCCAGCTCCAAAATCCCAATCAATACACTGAAGAATGTGATTGTAATATAACAAAAGGTAAAAAAAAAGCCTTGGTTATTTCACTGCTTTTTAAGGTCCTGCAAATGGGTCTATTTACAATCTGTGTGGAGAGGTGATGCTTTTTATTCTCAGACATTACTGAAAGTAGCCAACATGACAAAAATCTACGTGATTATGCATATGGTGCAGAAGCAAAGGTCAGTAGGAGGATAAATAATGAGCTGAACTAATTATAATCACTTGATAAATGTGGCAGTCACAGAAATGGCTGAGGCTGACACTCACCGTGCCGTCATGCAGTGATAATGGGGTAGAAACTGCTTCACCTGGTTTTAAAGTTACTGTCTGTAGAGCGTTTCTCTCACCCCTGGGAATCCAATGTGTTTTTCGCATTCAGCAGCAACTTGGCGAGCATCGTGAAAACGCTCATCCTCATTTCCGTGTCTCTGTTTGGCTGGAGGCAGTTATGGAGAAGAGGCATCAGCTGGCTCAAAAACTCCCCTATAACTGGACCTGTAACATAGAAACGTAGGGTCAAATGTTCTGAATCGTTTTGCACAATACACCAGTATCAACATCAACCATCTTTTAAGATCAGTTTCGGTCCTAAAAGTATTTCTACCAAGACGACACTTCAAATATTCTCAGAGGTAAACCAACCAAGTCATAGCTGAGCATTTGAACAAACAATATGAGCATCACCTACACTAATTAGGAAACTCTACTAATTCTGATATCAGACGACTTTTGATATCATAAAACCTTTAAACATAATAACTTAAAAAGGAAATGTATTCAAGTCACTGGCTAAGGTTTTTATGCATTTTTCCATCACTGGTGAACATTAGCAGTGTATTGAAAAAACCTGTTGACAAGCTGCATACAATCTATAAACTTTTGGCCTTCCAAATAAGCACTAAACCCACCATTTTACATTTTATATTTATATAAATTCCTCTCGGTTTTGTGCCTTTATGTACAACAGAGCAATATTGCGAAAATTAACACACCATTGATCAAAGCAACATTTGATTCAACAGTGCTGGGATCTAAATCATCATCACTCGGTCAAAAGCTATTATTAGTTATATATTTTATAATTATATAATTATTCTGTATTAACAGTAATTAAGTCATACTGACCCCTCCAAGCACTTTACACTACAGCCACATTCGCCTAATTGCACACATTCATACGCCGATACGCAGATCACATGAGACAGGGAGAAGCTGTACTTGAACCCACAACCTTCTGTTTGCCAGACAACTAATCTACCCACTGAGCAACAGTCGCAATTACAGTAAATCCTAGAAAAAGCAAATGCGGTACAACTCCACAACTTCTAATTTGGTTTGTTCGTGGACAGATGACCACATGACACAGCAACTAAAACCCACACCCAGTCCTCCACCATTTAGGAACAATAACCAGTCCTCAGTGGACTGCTGAGACAGACGGTGACGAGGAAATGACCAATACTTTGATGTTTTTTTTTTTTTTTTAAACACCTTTTACAGGAAAGTAACTCAAACTCCAAGTATTTCCAGGTCCATTCATGCCCACAAACTTATCTAACAGCAGTCCACCGACATGTTTATACAGCTATATATAGTGACCAGAGTGTTTATAGTTGGTGATAAGTGCCTGTGCCTTGTTTGGACTGAGCGGTGACCAGCATGAGAGGAGACGGGGGAAATCCTGACACCACCTGAGGATGTGAGCCAGCTTCATAAGAGGGATCAAAGGACACAGGAGAATAAACACAACAGGAGACCAGGGTGATTAAAAGAAAAGAGTAAACTTAAGGCTATGATGATTAAGGGGTTTGATGGACTTCTGCATAACTGCAGATAAAAGAAGATACTTCAATATGAAAAACAAAACACTTATCCGTTCTACTATCTTAAAGATAGCCCTAACCTCATTCTGCAAACAACGAGGGGGAAGGGCCACATCATAACCTATGAGACATTCAGCCATCACACGAAGAACAAAGGACCGTGCTGAGAACATGACACAGCAATACACAGGGATTTATTTTATTTTTTAGATTTTATACATGTAAGGTTTTGTCCGCCTTCAGGACTACATATGGAAATTAGCTAACTAGCTAAATCTGGTGCTCAGCATCTCTTTCCTAAGGTTCCTGTACATTGTCCTAAATAGATAAAAGCAAGTTTAAACTGAAGAATAGACTGAACTTTTTGGACAAACCTTTAAAACATTCGTTCCCAATTCTTAACAGTAAGGATGTTTAAATTCAAGCCAAGAATAATAAACATAATAAAATGAGTGTTAAACGTCTGAGCGCAACAGGAAATACTTTTATTTTGATATTTTCAACCAGAACTGAACTTGTAATGTTGTAGCTAGCCAAGAAGGGAGAGTATCGGAGTAAAAAAGTTTATTTTGTCTCCTAAGTGATCCAAAGTCATTTAATACAGCGTTCAGCGTCCTGCCGTCCCAACACTCACCAAGTGTCCAAGTTGAGAGGTTGGACGCCTTTTTGACGCTCAAATCACGTTCGGTCTGAACGCACCATAAAACATGCACAGCAGCTACAGTCTGTAGCCGACAGATCGGCTCCTTTCACTCTTCATTACATGAGATAAAAACGGTTACTAAGAATAGAGTCTTGTTTTTTATTTTTCCCACTTAAGTGAGACTTGAGTTGCAGTCTCAAACTCAAGTTGCCATCTCTGGTTTGAGGAATAAGCAAACCTCTTTAAATAAAGTCAAATGATCAATCAAGGAAAAGTGAAATTAGTCTGTAACAGTTGTGAACAGTAATGATGCCAAATATCTCTTTGCTTCATTTAGCAAATCAGAATAAGTACAAAGTTGTGGTCTGATGACCAAAAACTGAATAACTCCCTGGCTCAGAATCCAATATCCTTAATGCTATATACATCAGTCTACATGACAAGATGTCAGAGATGAACATTGGGTACAAGCTTCCTACCCATCCATATAATGTATCATAGCAGGGTGGTTGATGCTAACCTGCCCGACATTCAGCTCAGATTTAACGTCTGATATTTTCTTGGATTCTTGTTTCATTTAAATTTGTGGGTTTAATGATTTGCAGCAAACAGCAAAGCGCTCAACTCTACATCAGTTCTTTGGTTAAATTCCAATGGAGAAATCCAAGATTCAACCAGACTCAGTCATGTTGAGTTTAGGTGTTTTTTAATCCCCTAACCTATTCTTCTTGTACAACGTCTGGTCTTTTGTGCATTAAAACTCACCTGACTGCATGAGAACGATGTGTAGCTGGAGTCTCTGTGGGGAGTAGCTGGACCAAGAGTTGACAGAGGCGGACAACCAGTCCAGCAGCTGTCCCAGATGTTGTCTATAGAGCTCGATGGGGTCCAAGCCCTGCACCTTGCTCAAAAACTGTACGCTCTCCAAGACCTGTGAAAAAGAGGAAGAGTGAAGCAAAGTGAAACAAAATAATGTTTCTAAGATGCATGTCATTCCTAAAAAAACAACATAAGTTTAGTAAAAAAATAAAACTGAACAGTTTAACAGTTTTTGATCATAGACAATTGACTCATTTCCATTAGATGCACAAAACATCAATAAATCCATGGAAGGAACAAACATACAAACAAAAAAACGTCTCGTATATCAAACCAAAACTGGTGCAAAGGAGGCTGCAAAAACTGCCATACCAAAAACGGAGACAAAGACTCATCAGTAAACTGAGCCGAGAAGAGGAGAGGAGACAGCGGGGGACAGTTCAAAGAGTGTGAAGGGATTTTGTGGCCCCTGCTCCTTGGGGCATACCGCCCAGCATCATAATAAAGGTTATGTTGCTAAGCTAGGCCCACAATGCATCACCCTTGGGCTTTACACTCTGTTGGAAATCGTCAACACTCTTCAGTGTAACTAAAACATGAGAAAGGAAGACTTTTAACATCAAAAACATAATAAACGCTACAATGTTTACAGCAGTTTATATGCCATTATTGGACAGCATTACAATGTCTGCCAACACCGGCAAGCTGGCTGACATTTACTGCATCAACTCTAGTTAACACAGTCCAATGCGCCGGACTGCTCTCCATTCAGGGACCAAAGATTAGCTCATGTTCAGGGCAGGGGAACAGACCTTAAGAGCATCTCATCGCCCCCTTTTATCGTCCCTCGGGGACGGACAGTGACAGAGCCACTGCCTGACTCACTGCTTTAACATCCTATGCAGAAGACCAGACGACTCTGAGCTGTCCACTGATGGGAAAGACATTCCCCGTTTCTGGGAAAACAAGTCCCTCTTTTCCTCTGGGTCCAAGAATGCCCAAGGCCAATTCTCACCCTCCCTCTCTTGCCTAATCCATCCCTTCCCATCTCATCTTTAATAACGCTCGCTGTGTGAACATACACACTGATGCAGACAGAGGTAAACACATAGTCACGCCGGTGGCCAGTGCGGTGTCTGCTCTGCATCTGAGCCAGTTTCTTCCCGCTTCCCTCCCTGTCATTAGCCTACATCGGCGACAAGCAGCTGGATGACATGTTGCCCTCAGACACCGACGGCTTCACTTTTCACTGCTCCTGCTGGCCCCTTTAGGTTTGGAGGCTGACCACTCGACAAACCCTTAATGCCGAGCGATGAATTGGGTTTTGTGAACCCAATTATAAAAAGCAAACAAAGAGCAGCACGTGACCCGAACCTGCTGAGAAATACCACTTATCTCTGCCCATCTGTTTTTCCCCTGTTCCTGTCAGTCCCATTTCTTTCTGCACGCTTCATCCGCCTCCTTTCACCCAAGACTGGTTTTAAAGTTCCACTCCGAAAGGTGCAATTTCAGCTTCCCTGGCTAAGTGGGTAATTATACAGCTGGTCGTACTCACTTTGAAACTGTACAAATGCTTACATTCCTTGAATAGCTCTTGCTTCATAAAACCCACTTGCCTTTCTAATAAAAAGCAGGACAGAAATGAGTGAAAGGGGGCAACTTTAGAGTAGGATTTAACACGGTATTTTTTCCCCGCCATCTGAGCATAGGTAATAACTCTCTAGTTCTAACACTGTATCTTCAGTGTGTTGCACCGCCTTACTTTGGCGCTGAGCTGTGGATCAGTGGAGAGGCTCTGGATGGTGACCAGCACCTGCAGCAGCTGCAGGCTGACTGAGCCGCAGTCGGACTCACACCGGTGCAGCAGCGCATCCACACACGCCAACAACTGCTCCAAGTACATCACCTGAGACAGGAAAAATAAACAGAGAACATAACTGACATGTTCCTTTCATGCAGATGTGACTTCATGAAGAACAGCTGTACTTGGACGTTTGAGACATGCTTTCTTACAGGTGCGTCTCGATAAACTACGGTGTGATCGGAAAGGTGATCTTTTAGATGATATTTACATCTTTCTATACCAAGTGATGTATTTCAAGCCTTTAGTTCTGTTAATTTTAATGGCTGTAGTCCAGAAGAGGGTCAGTGACACCTCCGCAAGGATGGTAAGCCACAAAAGCTGAAGAAGCTGGTTGCTGACAGAGCACATTAATGGAAAGTTGAGTGGAAGGAGAGGTTTAGAAAACGTGCACAAGCAAAAAGATGACCATGGAGACTGAGATGCTTTGTGAATCTGAATTAAAATATAGGCTATATTTAGTATTCAAACCTTATGATTGTCTGAATTTAGTTTTAAATCAGTTCCAAGTCATATTTATCAATATTAACAGGAATAATTACTTGAAATACATAAATGTAAAGCTAATGACTTCTTTGATTTTTATTACTGAACCAAATTTTATTACTGAACCAAATTCCCTTTAATTGAGATGAGCCTGAAGTTTGTAAAAACATGAAAAAAAATGCATTAGATAATTTCTAGCAAACTTGTTCAGGAGGTCTTTTCCATGTTTTTTTTTTTATCTAATGTGCTCAGTTTCTTTGAATTTTGATTTCCGCTCTCTCCCAATCTTTTTCATAGGACTGAAAAAAGTTGTGTCGCTAAGGAGTGTTTTTTCCAGTTTTGTTTTTTACTGTATGCGATTTCTAGTATCCTCTAAGAGACTTATAACCAGGGATCACCAACCTTTTTGAAACTGAGAGCTACTTCATTGGTACTGTGTCACACAAAGGGCTCCCTGTACTGACATTTGAACTAGAAGAGTCAGCGCTCACCAATATACATATTTCCAATGCTATTTTTTTAATTAAATTTTTTTTTTTTTTAAGATATTGTCACTTTTAAATCGATGTAAATGCAAGTGTGATTACAAAAGTAGAGTAACAGATTAAAATAACATTTTAGATGCAGCTTACTGGAGGGTTGTGCTGGTTTTAGAACGGGCTTGAGCGCACCACATGTGGTCCTTGGGGGGCACCATGTTGGTGACCCCCGCTTATGAGGTTTCTGTGGCCTTCATCCATGAACCCCTGCAAGCTTTAAAAGTGCAGCACATGCTTAGAAACAGCAGCAACCTTGTAGATTTCTTCCCTCCAGCTTGTGGTTCTTTAATTTTCTGGTCTGCAAAGATGTAGACGCCTTTCATGCTTTAGTATAGATTTTCTTTTTTTCATTTTACCGCTGTTACAGAAAAACCCACAATCTAATAGACGAGCAGCTACCCTCCCCCTTCCTCCCTCAAAAAATAGTAGCATGGAGAGTCTGAGAATGTGTAATTGTCGTCCCTTGTCCACTGTCCACTGTTTTGCGGTGAGGTCATGTTTAGACAAGGAGCTGCAGCTCAGGCTAATTTCCATGCCATCACTGGGATCAAGACCTCTTTTCCTGTTTTCACGTCGCCTGTCTTTTCGGGCTTCATGAGGGAGAAGACTGATTGTCAGAGGAAGCTTCACGTGAGAGAGTTTTTACTCTGCATGAGAGGGCTAAGAGGTAGTCTGCGCTCCAGGTGACGGGGATTTAGACCATCGATCACCCAATAGGACGGCAAATGCTTTCCCAAGGTGTGTTATGAGTCAGTTATGGGGAAATCCCCAAGAATCAATCAGCATTTCTGTGGCTTAAAAAGAAACCAGGAGCAACAGGGATGATGCAGACGCATCCAGTACCTCACAAATGTTTTCATACCCCTTGACCTTTTTTCCGTCAAACTTCAATGTACTTTATTTTACTCTTATGTAATAGACCAACACTAAGTAGTGCATAACTGTGAAGTGGAAAGAAAATGATCCACCGTTTTAATTTTTTGAAGAAGTTAAAAAGTCCATGGTAGCCAATGGAGCAGAGATCCAAAACTCAGGTGGGAGAAGCTTTGGACAGGCCAGTTCGGTTTACAGTTTTTGACAGGCCCTGTAGGGGATAAAGCCAGCATATGGAAAGAAATGTGTCAGATGAGACCATGACATGCGTGGAAAACACCATGTCTGGCGATGAACAAACACTCCGGACCCACCAGCAACCACGGTAACACATGGTGGTGGCAGCATCGTGCTGTGGAAGGTTTTCCTGGAGCATGGAGTTAAATATAGGTCAATCCTGACAGAAAATCTGTTAGAGGCAGCAAAAGCCTTGAGATTGAGGCAGAGATCAACTTCTCAGCAGGACAATGACCATAAACAGACAGCCAGAGTTACAATGTTTAAATCCATGTATGTTCATGTTAGAATAGTCCAGCTAATGCGCTGACCTAAATCATAATCTGTAAAAAAAAAAAAAAAAACACACACAAAAAAACCTGATAACGGATGCTTACAGACGTCCTCCAATGAATGTGGCTGATTACAGTCTCAAGGCACTTTACACGCATTAGTGTACAAACGCAAATATGCAGCTTATGCGTGTGCAGAAAACACCCATTAGGGCTGGAACGGTGTAAGAAAAAGCGGAAAAAGTGCTGCAGTGTAATGACTAGGTGGACACCTGGAGTCAGTCGATATACACCTGGTTATAGAGTAATGGGCATGCTCCGGGGGCCTCATTACACCATGTGGTGCTTCTGTCCACCACTGTATAGCACATCGCTTCGCTTACATCCAGCTAACTCGACTTCAAGGAGCCTTAGCAGGTGATGAATTCCTATCCAGCGGGGAGTTAACCCCATGCTGCCAGTAGCGCTGCTATGGAAACAGGGAAACAAACACAGGGAGTGTGCAGACCTCTTTGCAGTCGTGTAACTCTTGCCCTTTTTGGAGCTCGGTGTCATCTTATGTGGGCAGTATCCAGCTGGTATTCATGAGGAAAGAGGGAGGTGCGCGTACAAGGTGTCCTTGTGTTAGACGCGTGATTTTACAACCAGCAAAATGTTGTAACTGGATTTTTGACAAGCAGATGTGCTCTGTGGGATTAAAACGTCTACAATGTACAAATATTCCTGGTTTAAAAGCCCTGGTCGTTTTTCAATACAGCGAGCTTGAAAAAGTAGTCACATCACTTGAACCTTTTCTCATTTTGTTACGTTACAACCATATCAATGTATTTCAATGAGGTTATATTTGAAAGCCCAACACAAACAAACAGAACGGTGAAGTGGTTGGAAAATGGCTTGATGGCAGGGTTATCAAAAAGTTAAAAACATTTAAAACAAAATGTGGCATGCATTTATATCCAGCCTCTTTAACTCTGATACCCTGAATAAAAATTTGCACAAATAGGAAATGTGCTAAAAAAAAACCTAGGTGGAAGCAAGACTTTGTCTGATTCGTAAGCAAAGTCCTCCCATACCATTCAGTTAAGCTTCAAATTATTCATATGGTTTGTAAATTTTGTATTATTTTAATTTGACCAAAATGTTAGTTTTGGCTGGAGGCCCAGCCAGAAAGCTAACGATTAGGGTGATGGCAAGGAGGACCTCCATCTTCAAAGGTTTAGAGCTCATAAAGACCAGTGTAAACATGCAACAAAGTTGTCAGGATGCCTTAAGGGTTCAATATATGGATGAAGCTAAGTGGAGGATAAATATTACATGATTTCCAAATGGTTGTTTTTACAAAAAGAAAATCAATGGAACGTGGCATGTATCTGTGTTTAGCTCCCCTGCACTGTGACGCCCCTAAATAAAATGCAGTACAGCTAATTTCCTCCTAATTACAAAATAAAGTTGACATCAGAGAACAAGATCATAAAGACGTAAGAAAACACCAAACAGGGTTTTATTTGGGGGTGTCAGAGTAAACGGGCCTTCAGATTTTAATTTGTATTAAAAACAATAATTTTCTTTCAATTTACAACTATGCAGTACCTTGTAAAGGCCTTTGATCTAAAATCCTAACAAAATATATGGAGGTTTGTGATGGTAATGTGACTAAATATAAAAAAAGTTCAAGGAAGCAGCAATCATAACTCTTCACTAACTCTACATTTCCTAATTCCCAGTGGAATAACTTTCAAAAAAGTTATTTGAAAGAAGACATTGTGCATACGGTAAATTGCTAAGAAGATGGCGGCCTCTATTGCCGCTGGCTTTCTTCAGCCTTAATTTGAGGCCAGTATCTTTTATTCCCGCTGAGCATCCTGCCGTTTATTTTTGTACGCCGTCTTTCCCCCTCAACAGAAATATAGAAAAGAAAACAGAGTTGAAAGAGCTGGGAGCTTATATCGTGCAGACGCCTTGTATATCAGCCTTTTTTTTTTTTCTCAGTTCCCAGCTGGGCCTCGAGGTTCCCACTACCTCTGCTCACTTTGAAGATTATTTATGTTTAATTTCTAAACAGACATCCATTTCCATCCAAGTCAAACATCGTGTCTACTGTACTTTCTCTTTGCCTCCTGTTGGAAGCGGCACGTAACTCTATCAGGTTAGATCCAAACACTTTTTTTTCCTAATGTCTTAGATTAAAAAGGTTTAGCCACCTAAATTAGAGCTGTCATGTTCTGTCTGTAAATGAATAAATGTAGTAAAATGGATATCAATTTGAAATTAAAAAGGCAAAAACAAATAATGCTGGACGGTGGCCCATCTGCTATTCACAGATAAAGGTCCAGCTCCCTGCTCCAAACAATGCCTGCTATGAAAAGAATGTCACAGGTGGTTTATCTGAGCCCAGAGCTCTTCAGGGACAGTTCTCTCTACACTTTGCCCCCATAAAAACACAGCGACAGAGAAAGATGGATGAAGGAGGAGACGAAGAGGAAGCAGAGGTCTGCCCACATCTGTGCGACAGAGCGTGACTCTGCCGTCCTGTTAGTTCTCCGTCCGCCAGACCCCACGCCGGACAGCGACCGGGGGGAGGACAGGAGGTCGGCTTCCCCTCCTCGTTCATCACCGGCCTTGACCGTGTAAGGCTTTAAAATGTCATGCCGCAGCTGAACTGCAGCCGTGAAGCTTACTCCGTGTGCTGCCTCGTCTGCTCCGTGAGGTCAGACCGGCCATTCGGGGGTCACGTGAAATTAGTGGAGTTTTGTTATTATTATCTCACAAAAGGAAATTTGCGAAGCCTGGTCTGAGCGGGAGGAATTGGGGCCACGGGTGCAGATGAGTCAGTATTAAAAAGCGAGGGGCAAAAATAGCCCTCTTCCAGACAACAGCAAGGGAAACTTTACGTGGTGCAAGAGCAAAACAGCCGATCCCCTTTTTCCACGAGCAAAGAAACTGAAAAAAGCGCAGCACTAGATGCAGATGATAGAGATGCGTGAGAGCAGCATCGGTCTGATTAAAGACTTGAAATATTAGACGTGAAAAACATCACGTGACCTTGCAACCATTTTATCAGAGTTGGCATATTTTTTATTTGTTTTTAACTCAAAAGCAAACCCGATGAATCAACTGCTATTCTTGGGTAGTCTCCAACTCAAGACCCTCTGAGCTGTCTTAACGTACAAACTAGCGTTGTCACGATACCAACATTTTGGGTGCCAAAATATATCTCGATATTTTTTGATACTTCAAATAAAAACAGAACACAAAAAATATCATTACTGAGTCAAAAGTGCATGAATCGGGGCATATTTACAAAACTTTTAATTTGGAGATCAAAGTCCTAATATGGCCAGAACAAAGCGGTGATGATATGATAGTAAAGTCGTGATATTACCAGAAAAAAAAAGCTTCTATAATGAGAAGAAAGCTTTGATAGTTATCAAGATCTGACGTGACTTTATCAGCTCAAACAGACTGCAGACAGCCTGAGCCGAGCATTTTAACGTAGGGGAAAGACTGCTCTCTCTCATCAATCAGAGATTTATTTTAACGCAATGACGGTTCAGTGAAAAAATAATTATATTAACTTCCCGCTTTGTAGAGCAAGACAGGATAAGCGGCAGCTTTGCACGTGCAATTCATTTGAAATGTGGACATGCAGTGTCCGGCCCCATCCAAAAGCAGTATAGTATCGGTTTAAATGCCGCAGTAACCCGGTACCAAATTAGTACCGGCATACCAAAAACAACCCTAGTACACACCAGTCCAGTGGTAACAAAAAGATCCCCCAATCAAAGTTGGGAAAGAGCTGATCCAGCTGGAAGATGCTGTTCCATTTACTTACATTCCTCACTAGCATGAATGTTAAAATATCAGATCAAGCATCTAAAATTCATCTATCAAGGTGAAATGATATCACAAGACACAACTTCAATGATCATTTAAAAACAACAATTCAATGCACATATCTATTATAGATTTTCTCTAATCCACACAGAGGATCAAACACACATTCATCTGCTCTATTGCCTTTGGTAAAATCTTCTTTAACGAGTTGCAGTTTCTGAAGTAATTGATTAACTTCTGGCATAACTCTGCTTGCTTGTTAGATCAGAAGAGGTAGAGCTCATTAAAAATCGTCTGGTTCCCCGGCATAAACACCAGTTTAAGCAGAGTCCACAAACTTTTAAAGGAGTTGAGATCAATGTAGCAGCATAACGTTAGCCTGATTTATTCAAAAACAACTTTAATGTGTGCTCCAGCTCCTGTTGGACCCCCTCATTGTGTTAAAGTTTCTCCCACATGGGTGCTGATCTGAGGGGGAACTGGTGACCCTGAAGGATGTCTTTCCTCTTAATCCCATCTACCTTGTACAGCGCACCATTATCACTGCATAACAGACCCATAGCATGATGTTGCCACCACCATGCTTGAGGGTTGTTAGGAAGCTCAATGTCAGGAAAACATGTAATTGTGATACTATTGCTGAATGTTGGTATGATTATAATGATTACAATCAACTCAAACTAAAGCCTCTTCCTCGAGACTTCATGTCTGACTTGAGTTTTGGTGAACGTTGGCTTGTTTTCGATCATTCTAAGCGGCTTCCTTTGATCTGAAGGGGACAGTTTAGGTTTGATGGCTGAAACTTTGATAGCATTGGCTGCTCTCGTGGGATAAATATTTCAAACATACATGAAAACCTGCTTTTTGGAATAAATAAAGCACCAATGTTAAGGTTCTGGAAAGCCCTGACTTCAGTTCTATTAAAAACATATGGACGGTAAGTGTAAGTAAACTTCTGGGCACCACTTTTTGTTTGTAATGGACACAAACGGCTTGGATGGTCTGCCGTATCTGTGAAAGTCTGGGTAATAAAACTGGAAAACCACATTCGCACTGAGACTCAAGTTATCCTCCGCTGACCTGTTGATACTCCTGGCAAACTTCGGGTCGCACCAGGGTGTCTGCGACCTGCTGGAGATGTGGTTTTAAGAGCGCCTTGGTGCAGCCTCCCAGGACTGAAGCCAGAACCATCAGGGGGGTCCAGGGGTTGGAGGGAGAGCTCGGGGCCGTCACATGTTCAAGCAGCAGCTTCAGGAAGACAGGTGGGGGGACAAAAGTCCCAATCAGTTTAGCAGCTGCCAGGCACTGCCAGTGAAAACAGACAGGAAGCGGAAGAGAGAGAGAGAGAGAGAGCCAGAGAAATGGAGACATTAGGAAGAACGAGAAGAGGAAGTACTTTTTTTTTTAATCCACCACACATCAAAGATCTTAACAATCCATTATGGTAAACAGGTGCATCCGAGGACCTTGAACCCTGCTTGTCCCACTCTAAAGCGAAAACAGCTGACGAACATAAATGAACGTGAAACCGTTGACTCAACAAATCCCCTTGACATGCTAAAACTGCTATTCTCCTGTTACCTCCGATTCATAAGAAAGACAGAAAACCGATGCAGCACATCCTCCCCATGTGACGAAAGGTTCTCTGGGACTTACATTGTTCACCACGTCCCTCTCCGTGTCGGTACAGGCGCGGTAGAGCACGGCCAGCAGAGGCTGCAGGTGCTGCGTGGTGTGGTCCTCGGCGTGCAGCAGCAGCACGGACAGAAGCTGGGACGTCCGGACCCGGGTCGGTACCAGCCAGTCGGTCACGTCGTGGGCAATGGCTGGAACCAGTCTGCCTAGGTTTCTAACCACCAGTTCTCTGCAGCCCAGTCCAGGACGCTCCACTGGAGAGAAAAACATACTATACATTCATATTAAATAATTTAAAGATATTCCAATCAGGCCTGTTAAATAGATTAAAAGAACCTTTTGAAAATAACCTTTAAGCAGGCATTAGGCCCACATTTCTGTATTAAATTTCTTTTCTTATTCTAATCTTAAATGAGTTTTCATTGGCTGTAAGCAAAGAAACTCCTCATGGTCACCAGGAATTAACGTTTAAAAACATCAGTCTGTGTGTAATCGATATATATAATGCGTTTAACTTAGTGAATTGTGCTAATAAAATAAACTTTCTGGAGAAAGAAAATAAATAACATTTATTGAGTGGGTCTGTATGTTTTCTGACAAACACAAGATCATTGTATAAACAACCTTGTAAATAGATTGTGGAATATATGAAGTGCCTTGTAAAAGAATTCATACCCTTTGAACTTCACATTTAATCATGTTATGACCACAAGCTCCAATGTATTTTATTTGGAGTTTATGAAAACTGGTGGTAGCAGCATTAATCTGTCCTTGAAAACTGCTTGTCAAGACTCAATGCAATCTGCAGGGTTTCCTTAGATAGGAAACTTTTTGACCAATCTGTATGAGTTGAATGAATTTGAATTTGTAAAGTGCCTTGAGATGACTTGTGTTGTGAATTGGCGCTATACTAATAAAACTTAATTAAATTGAATGCGTTAGAATGGCCTAGTCAAAGTACAGACCATATTCCAACTGGGAATTTGTGGAAAGATGTGGAAATCGTTGGACAAACACTATTCTTCCAATCTGACTGAACTTGAGCTATTTTGCAAAGAGAATTTGACAAATATTTCAGCCTCTAGGTGTGCAAAGCTGGTAGAAACATTCCCCAAAATTCTAACAGCTGTGATTGTAAAATGTGGTTCTTCAAAAGCACTAATAATGAAACAATTCATTCACTGTAAAAACATTAATCAGCATGTGTCAGTTTCCTTCCACTTAACAAAGATGCACCATTTCGTGTTGGTCTGTCACATAAAATCCCATTTAAATACATTAAAGTCTGTGATTAGAATCAAAGCACAATGTGGAGAAAGTTCAAGATGCGAAGACTTTTGCAAGGCACTGCAAAACACGTACGACAGTAAAACATAACTTATTGGGGTTGGATTTTCTGCTAATTTTGACTATGGCACCCCTCTCCCTCTTGTAGAGGCACACTGATGAGAAAGGAAGCAAAGACTGAAGGCAGACGGGTATAAATCAGAGAGGCAAACCACAACAAGCCCAAACAAGACCATTTCTGGATGTCTTTTGCTGTCTGACAGTGACCTCTTCACACAGGGCGAGCCGGCAGATTTATGATGGCAAGAAAGTGAAACACAAAGGAGGAGGAAAAGAAAAGCCTCTTCACGTTTCTCTTCCATCTGTAGGCAGCACTGGTTTTCATCCATGATGTTGCATTGGTAGCTCTGAGGTATGCACAGAGAAGCTTTATTGCAGAGCCGAGTACACTCATCCCAGCCTCTTTGGTAACACATGGTGACCAGGTTCAGGTTCATGCTCATTCTTTGACCCGAGGCGAACATTCATCTTTGCAAGTCACTGCCTGTGCTGACAACAGAACAGCCATAGAAAGCCGATTTTCATAGAATCCAATAACCAAGAGTGCTGTCAAAATATACGACTTAAAATAGGTTGCAGTTATTACCTCACTTCATTCTGCAGCTGTGAACATAAGATCAATTTAAACTCTTAGATTAACTTTTTTATCACTGGTTTGTATTAAGAAATAAAAAATAAACATGATAAAAAATACGTTTTCTTTAAACCTTAAGTACATAAATTAGCATTTTATTGCAGATGTCTTTAAAAAAAAGACAGAAGATGAATAACAGCACCATTTCAAACGGTAGCATTAGTAGCTTTACTCAAAAACAAAGTACATCTGTGCTTTTACACCACAACTTCTCCTTTTTGAACACAAATACAGAAATAAATTCACTTTGAAAATATATTCTGATTTTTGGACGAACACCTGAGTTGTGGAGCCAATTACTCGTCCTTCCGTTAATCTAGCACAGGGGTTTTCAACTTCATTGAATGTGAGCCTCCCCTTGGAATAGGTAAAGATAACCACGCCCCCCCCCCCCTAACTAAAATATTAGTTAGTAACTAATATTTTAGTCTAAATATTTTACACTAATTATTTTAGGCTAAAATATTAACTTTTTATTTGTTTCTTTTTTTTCTTAAATCCTACGGTTATGTTTAGACATTTCTGCCCAAGGCTGCAGGATTTTGATTTAATCCATCTGAATGCAGTATTTGCAAGCCATACTCTGATTGGATGGGGAAAAAAACCTGTTTGTGATTGGCTGGTGGAGTGGACAGCGCGAGCAGAGATGGAACTGAGCGCGAGGACAGTGGGTTGAGAAGAGTTTTTCAGAGTTGAGCGCGCGTCAGACCGGTTTTGAGCGTTGAGAGTTGTCTCACTGCGCGCTTGGATTGGTTCCTGCGCGCTCAAACAGAAGCCACAAATATCGCTACATAGTTTCACAGTTGAGCGGCAGCGCTGTCTTCTTCTCTGTCTTCTCGCGCCTCCCCTGTGACTCTTTGGCGCCCCCCAGGGGAGGCGCGCCTCACCTATTGAAAACCCCTGATTTAGCAGATTGTTTTGTTGCCAAGCTAAAAGAATACAAAGCAGAGGATGTACAGACATCTAAATCACAAGCTATTCCAAACTATGGTTCTACAAAAGACATTAAGGATTATTATCTTCATTAAAGAGAAAGCAACAGTTATTTTGATGCAATTCCACACTTCATTGCATTGTTGCAAATAAATCACACATTAATGTTTTCTCTTAAGCAGGTTAAACCCAAGAGGAAGCATGTTGCTGTTACAATGACTGACCTCCAGGTGGATAGTGAGGAAGTGGGCTGAGAAGGAAGTCCATCTTGTCCTTTATGTTGTCCTCATTCTCCTTCTCCCACTGTAGGCCGACTTGTCTCCACAAATCAGCTGCCAACAGTCTGTAAGGGATTGTCACATATTTACTACTTTTTCATACAATTTATAGAGATTTGCAACATGTTTACTTCCAATATTAAAGAAGATATATTTAAAATCCTGTCCTTTCTGAGCTTGATCGCATATATTCTCATATCTATAGTAACAGACATCTCTAAAGCTGAAAAATTACAACCATGACAGGGATTTTGGGCTTCTATAGATTAAAAACCTAGCAATAACATTTTAGTGAGAATTGAACATTTCCAAGGAAAACATCACTCCTCCCATCTTTTAACATGCAAAATTCTTATTTTTTTTTTTTTTTACGATTAACTTAGATTCTTCTCAGAAACCTGATTTTAATTTAATTCATTAAGATTGAAATTCCTTTAATACCCAACGTGGAAATCTGTTATTTTTTCCCCAACCCAACTTGTTATAATAAGTATTGAACTGGTCTAAGGTTTTTCTCAGTAAATAAGTTTAGAATATTTCTATTAAAATTAAGTTCACACCAGATGCCTGAAAAAATTTATTCACAGATATAAAGTAAACAAAGCAAATTAGTAAAAAATAGGAATTACACAGAAAATAAGTATTGAGCGTATTAAACTGCTTGTAGCATAGAGACCACTGCAGTTGAGTGCATGACTTAATTATTATCAGGGGGAAAAACATTATCTGCTATTTTTAACTCTTTCTGAAGCTCTCAGCGAGCACTCCTGTGCACTTTTAACTTCCCTTACAGGGGGCACCTTACTATGGCCCGCTTTTGGTGAAATTACCTCAGAGGTTTGCCATTAGTATGTTTTGCAACAGTAAGGCTTTTCCTGAAGGTCTCTGCTTTTACCAGATGTAGTAATCTGTGCAATACTTTGGGATTGATAAACCTTTTTATAGGCAATCGGCTATTATTAAAACATCTAATATCTAATATTCCAGCAGGTTTCTTGACCTATGTGCCTTGCACATCCTTTTCTTATTTGTTCAATATTTATTCCCCGTGTCATTCCACTTCATTAAGCGTAACTAAATTTATGGACAGATTTGCTCGGATGCCTGTGTGTTTTTTTTTTTTGGTTGTCATTACATGTGGTGTTAATTGCATACAAATTTAAATATTTAAAAGATATTTGCTGAGCAAACCTTGATGTGTTCAATACTTATTTTAACCACTCTATTTGTTACATTTTCTATCACTTCATGAATGCATCATTCATAATGACAAAGAAGGGAAAATAAAGTATTACTTAATGTGAATTCTTGCAAGGAACGGCAAAAACAAGCGAGAAAAGAAAAACAAAAAAACCCAGTTAAAACCAGGATCTATGGCGATGACATTTGATGGAGAAATGTTGTACCTGGAAACTAAAACCTCTTGGAAATTCCTCCACAGACATTGTTACTGGAATAACTGTAAGCAATGCATGCTGGAGAAGTTGAAACAAAACTTTGCAAAGGAATCACACATTGTCTAACAGGGGTGAGGTCGCATTAAACTTTGTAATAATGAAGTTCTAAAGTATTAGGTGAGGGATATCGTAAGGCTCATTCAGACCTTATTTCTGGGATCTCATCGCTGATGCTGCTCAGCAGGAGTGGAATGAGCTTGTGGAAGTACGAGTATCGATCTCTCATGTTTAAAAGCCAGTCGCCGACAACTGCAGTCACGGCTTTTCTCACCTGGAATAAAATGGGAAATGGGGAACAGCACAAACTTTATTTTTTTTTTTTTTTTTTAAAACAGAGTTAAAATCAGATGTTTAATGACCTTAAAGCCACATAATAAGTAAACAGCATTTAACAGCATGTACACAGTGGGGGCTCTCTAAATCACACTTAATAATAAAAAAGCAAAACCTGTGGCGAGTCATCAAACAGTCTCTGTGCGAGGTGTGACAGCACATCATCCATGTTTTTCCCGCTGCCGTGCTGTATGACTGCTCCGGTGGCTTCGATGACCGAAACCCTGACCCGCGAGTGCTGATGACTCATGGTCTGCATGAGAGGCTTGACCAGACTCTCAGCTTGCATGTGAAAATGTTCTAAAAGAAAGAAAGACAGAAAGAAAGCAGATTACAACGCTTTTAGGTTTTTGTATTGACTTCTGGATTTTCTCTCTAAATTAATAATTTTATCGGGAACCATAGCCAGACCATGAATAAGAACTTAAAATTTTAAATGTATTTTTTTTAAACAATTCAAATTTAAGCTTTTTGCTTAAACGTATTTGAGGAGCTGATGAAATTAACGCAGCTTTTCAGTTCAGTCATCTATCTCCAAATCAGACACAGGGAGAGCAGGCAACAATACGACCAACTGCGCCCTACACAAAGAGGACTAGATAAAGACAAAAATGCTGACTCGGCTTTGTGTCTGTTTGTGTCAGTGAGATCACTACAATTCCCGGAATTGAGCTGATCCGCTGTCAATGGCAGACACTTTGGCAAACAAATGTATTTTGATATATTTCGAAATAAGAGATCGAAGCATTTCAGTTGCATTAAAAGCAAAGCGTTACGGCACTAAAAAAACAGAGCTGACTTCTTTTGGCCAGACTGTTGAGCCAGTTAAAGCCAGGTTAAAGATTGAGTATGACCCCTTCTGGGGTGTGAAGGTATCTATTCTTTGAAGCTCTTTGACACTTTAAACAGCTTGGAGGTCAGTTACTAGCTTGAAACCCGACGAAATGAAACAGGACTCTACTTTATTTTGCAAAACTTCACTGTCTTTGTTTTTTTTGCATCTAGAAATGACTCCAAACTGAAAAATTGGCCTTATTCTGCAAGTGCAAAAAAAAAGAAAAAAGAAAAAAAACTTAATTCAGCCAGCTGACCCAAAGTCCACAGCAACAGGTAGGGGAGGGGCCACACAGCCTTTTTACATTTTCTCTGGCATCTTGATAAAGGATTTTAAACTTCGGGGATGGTGTGACGTGATCTTGCAGTTTTAAAATCATAACTTTTTAAAGCCTTTACAAGCCTCCACACCAATAAATGCCTAACTTCCTCATTTGATGTCATCAGAGGCATGTGCGGACGACAGCTCGTTTCAGAGGGAGTGGATGTTGGATAGATTAAATAGAGTCTTGTTAAAAAAAACATGAAGAGAATAAATACAACAAAACTGATAGCTGATAAATAGGTAAAGGCTCTACTCAAAGTAAGTTGGATATACACTGACTAGTAGCAAATGCATAATGACAAGACAAATGGCCCCATCAACCATCACGCCAGTCTTTTCATCTTGACGTCTGTTTATATATTGTGTAAGAATTTTGACAGTAATGAACGATCTCTGAGAACTACCGAGACAGAAGAAAGAAAAAAAAAAGTCCTGAATGAGGACTTTTCCCCCTCCGACAGGACTCACCCATAGCTCTGTACGCAGCTGTGCAGTAGAGACTATAAGCGTGTGTTTGGATGGAGCCAAGGTAACCTACCTGGCACAGCCCGGGCAAAGCTAACGGTGCATTTGCAGCTTTCCTTTTTGACATCGGGAAACGGGTCGACGATGGTTCGCTGAAGAATGTTGATCGTGTCGTTAAGATACGGCGCTAAATATTTGCCGCACAGCTCCACCGTCAGAGTCAACATCTCCACGGCCGACAGTCGTAGCTCCTCCGACGGCTCCAAGATCTCCTTGTCCCCGAGCCGCTGAGCCAGACAGGGCATGAGATAAGGCAACGCTTCCTCCGGTTTGGGGACGCAACGAATAAACTCCGTTATGATCGCAATCGCGATCTCTCTGCATTTCTCCGTCGGGTCTGACAGACACTTGAGGAGAGGCTTGAGGAGAGACGAGAACACTTCCTGTAAAACACCACCGGAGAGTCCATTATTCACAGTCTGCTTCTTTATCGACTCGAGAGCCCTCTTTCGCGTCGCCTTGTTGTCCTCGTTCAGGCAGTTTAAGTGTCGGCTGATGCCTCTCAAAACTTCGGCGGCAGCATGTTCATCTCCAGCCGCTGCCATCTTGGCTGTCGCTATAGCAACCGGTTGCTTCGCGACACACAAACGGCCGCTTTACGGTACCCTCGGATTCAAAACCTGGAACTTTATTGTCATTAACAAAACACACATGGCCCAGTTTCATAAAACGAAGTAAAACACTACGGCTAAATTTCATTTTAAGCAACATAGCTTTATGTACGCAAATAAGTTGCGTACGTGTAATATTCTTCCTGCTGGTAATTTCCGTTTTTTTTTATTCTTATCATCTACAATGCTGCATGGATACAGTTACATCCAGTGTATTTTATGGAGATTCGATGCAAATGGCCACCACCAAGAAGTGTATAACTACAAAATAATATCCACTATGGCGATCTTGTTTGCAATGTGATGTGTGGTGGCTAAAGTGTTTTTGCCAAAGTGAGCTAATTTTGGTATTTTCTGATCAACACTATCCACATGTTTACTTTGTTCTCTATGTTTAATGGGTTTCTTTAAACAATGTCTTTCTTCTTAAAACTCCTCCACAAAGGCCAGATTTGTGGATTGTACACCTAATAGTGGTTCGGTCGACAAATTATCCCATATAAGTTGTAGATCTCTGCAACATCTCCAAAGTTGCTTGTTTAGTCCTTTTTTTTTAATTGACCTACCAACTTAGCTGGACTGCCATGTCTTTGTAGGTTTGTAGTTGTGCCATACTGTTTCCTTTTATGAGATAATTGATTGAACAGTAGTCCATGTGATGTTCTGTTGTTTACCTCATCCTGCTTTAACTTACTCCCCAATTTTATACCTGACCTGTCTGCTGTGTTTGTTGGTCTTCACAATGCTGTTTGTTCAATGATGTTCTCTAACAAACTTCTGAGGCCTACACACATCAGTTTGATATATACTGAGATTAAATAACATGAAGCACGCTGAAAAGTTCCATGTGTTTTGTTTATTTCTTCATGGGCTTTGTGGTTTAAATTACATTGTATTATTTATTTAAGTTGATTTATGTAACAAGTTAAAAGGCGTGTTACCATGTTTAGGTCTATTGATTTAAGATGGAGAGGGAAATGTTGTACAACTCTTTTAAAAGAAAAGAAATGTGACGACGAAGAAGAAGGAGACGGAAAAGGGAAGGGAAAGTTTTACTGTGTTCTGGACTAGTGGCATTTTTGTTAGTAAAAGTTGCAAATGAATGAAGAAGAATATGCCTTCTCGTTCGTTCCAACAGTGCAACAAAAACAGTAATCTACAAATAAGGTGACTTCTGAAAGCTATCAAATTTTATTTTGGGGTATTAGAGAACTAATGGCTGGAGTACTAAAGGCTGAACAGTTTAGTTTTCCTTCCCATTCACAATCCCCTTATTTTAGCCTGAAATCTAAACTTCTAGCTTTGAAACAAAATGTGACATAAATCTGCAGAGCACTGTATGTGTATTTTGACAGTTGCTTTTACTCTATAACATTCAATTACATTTAACCAATTAATATAATGGATTCAAAAACTGATTAAGAAATAATATCTTCAGATCTCAGTTCACTAGTTAATTGGTTATATGCCATTACAGCAACCTTTAAATATTACAGGGAACGATACCCCAGCGGCAGGAGATTCTTTAAAGCTTTCCTGAAAAAAGCTTAATTGTTCCTAAATTATTCTCTATCTGCTGAGTGTGTTGAACTATGAGTACTTTCCACTATGCCAACATTACCTATCTATTTAAAGTATTGGTTTTAATAGCTTTTATGTTGTAAAAATACATTTGGAAATGGATATTGCTGCTGCCTGGATTGATATTTTTTAATTATTTCATTATCTTGTACCCATATTTTATAGTATCCTTTGAAAAAACCTTTATACGTGGTATAATTTCATAGATTTTCACAAAATAAAGCTGATGTGAAAACACTGTTTAAGCCTTTTTTTTTTACCAAATAAATGTTTTAGTCGTACTTGAGAGACTTTGTGGGTTATTGATACAGCATAGTGTAGTAAAAGTTGAGTAGAAAATACAGCTTATTGACGTAAGGCTACTTGTGTCAATTTTTGGCCTATTTCTGTGATCTCTGGAAACAGGCCTGAAGTTGAATTCATTCATAAGTAGTTGAGGGGGACATATTTGACTTTAACGAACATTTGACCATTACTCTAACTGCCCGAGGGGTTTAGAGAATGGAGAACTCAAAAACTGATAAAATCTTAACAAAAGCCTTTAGACCATTTATTCTTTAATGCTTCCTTCTGGTGGTCTTGTTGCCGCGTGCCGGCTGCCCCTGTCCTCGAGAGACTCAGCGCCGCTGCGGTCGAGAGGATGACAGATTGACGTCATGGAGACTGACGCAGAGCGAGCGGACGGGAGAGAGAGAGAGAGAGAGAGAGAGAGAGAGAGAGAGAGAGAGAGAGAGAGAGAGAGAGAGAGAGAGAGAGAGAGAGAGAGAGAGAGGTAGAGCTATAGACAGCAGCAGCAGCAGTAGCAGCAGCATCCCATCTAAACAGCGGTACCTCATCAATCCGCCAACCCCAGCGAGGTGTTTTCCTACTGAGCATCCTCCACAAACAAACGGTAGGGATCCCCAGCGGCAGCTCCGACTGAACCTAGCCTATAAAATAGCTGTTTATACAGAGATGGATTCGCTGGTTTGGTGTTGCGATATACTGTAGTCGCAGTAATTCCCCTTCGTTGAGGTTTGGGGCTCACTGGAAGGTTAGCCGAGCTAGCAGCGTTAGCTACTCTGTGAATGCGGCTGAACAGGTGCTCACCTTCCCCGCGAGAGACACTCTTTGCTGCTCATTTATCACCCATGGACACAGCTGCGCCATGCATTCTGGAAAAAAAATGACACCCTGTGGATGTCATCACCAAAGTCACGATCTAATGATGCATAATGCAATAATAGCCGCACTGTATACGTGAGATGCCTTTCAGGAAGTGAAACAAGGTGGTTATCTGTGCTCCTCTTCCTGGGTTGCTCTTTGATTTGGCCTATTTGTAGTCTGGAGGAAAACAGATCTGAGCAGTTTTAAATTATTAAACTAAATCATATTCTTTTAATTAAGAAAACAAACAGGTGTTTACCATTTAATCATTTTAATCATTTCGTGCAGATCTCTTTTGGAATGCTGTAAATAAAAGTTAGATAATGGTGCAAAATGTAAAAAAAAAATGATTGCAGATGATTTATACCCAATCAGAAAACTATTTAAAAGACAGCTGCATTGGTAAAATACGCTGGTAAAAATCGCTCATGCCATTCTTTTATTTTAGCAGAATTTGAGATTATTGTTGCCATTGTTGCCATTTTTAGGGTAAAGTAACTCTGAAACGTACTGTTGCTAAACCAATATATCATGTTTGTCATTACAGTTTAATAATAGTGGATTTTGCATTTCTTAAAATCATTTTGATTGTTGATGCATGGAAAACAAAAATATAAAAAGCCAATATTAGCTAGTTTTATGCTGAGCTAGTCACCCTGCAGCCAGCTGCTTAAGAGACACCTGCAGCTTCCCAATTATAGTTTTAAATTAGGGTTTTCCTAATAAGATTGATGGATGGGTTTCCTTTAGTAACAATGCCATGTATTTCCATGTTTCCACAAATATTTCCAAACAACCCAATTTATATTTCTTGTAAGCAGCCTTTCATCCAGCTGACTTACAGTCCACAGTAACGGAGAAATAAAAAAAAAAACAAAAAAACCTATTCACTCCTCACTTTCTCTGGCATCTCATTAAAAGGACCTTAAACTAAAGGAAGGCTACGACAGAAACTAGAAGCTATAACATTTTTTTAACTGTTGATTCAGGCCACCTGCCAACGCTATGACTGTGTAGGGACTCCTTTTTTATCTTTTTCATACCATTGTGCTCTAAATATTTTTAGTTGAGCTATACATCTGGATTAGAGACATCCATGCTGCTGTAATGTTTGGACAGTAGTCTGACATTATCTTGCTGAAACAGCCTAGATCCTCAAAGCCATCATGTGCTGAAGGATACAGAGGTGTATGCTCTTTTAAAATCTACAAATACTTTTTTTGTGTCAGTGTTACCCTAGGGCTTACCTAGGGCTGGGCGATATGGCTTAAAAATAAAATCTCCGATTTTATCATACCAAATCCGATTAATCGATTTTTTCCCCCTCCTTTTCGTTTCACAAAAAGAAATCAAAGAAAATATTTAAAAAACCTTGCTTTTATGTTCCACACTTCGTCTGGGAGTTGACCAGAATGCAAAGTGCAATTAAAACACAAGCTGTGAAACATGCTTGTGAAACAAGATGGCGGCCCTGCCGTCGTAAACAATGTAAATGTAACAAAATGTTTGCTGCTAGTGGTATTACACAGTGAGCTAAGAACAGGCTTCACTTCACGCGTCTAACTTCAAACTAACTTAAAAAAAAGTAAATGAGTAAATTAAAGTGCCTCTTCTTATGGTAAAAAAAAGTTTCCTCTTTACAATATTTTCAGTTTTTGACAGTGTATTTTCCAGAACATATATTCAGCATTGCATGCTATTCTCTTCACGGAAGCCCAATAAGTGCATTGGCCAAATAAAACCCAGATTTTCCAAAAATAAAATCTTAAAAAATTCTAAATTCGAATTAATCGATTAAATCCATTTATCGTCCAGCCCTAGGCTTGCCGTCTGATTTACACAATGTTACCGGGCCAACATGTGAACGTGGGGCCCATGCGCATTTTGCTCTGTCTGAATGTACTGACTAGGATTAGAGTCACAAAGGCCTTCTTTTAATGGGACTCACTAGGGTTGGCTAATTGGCAAAACCAATTGGCTGTCATATGTATATTCTTACAGTTTCAGAATAGGTGTTCAGTTCAAATTGTACAACCCCTCTAAGACTCATATAGGGGTCTGTCTAGTAGCAATTTACAAAGGTTAGCCAAACCTGTGAGTGATTAAATTGTTGCAATTATGTAATCTGGGCACCATCTGAAGCCTTTCTTAGTCAAAATTTGACCGTTGTAGCAATATTAAGTTATGCAAAATAATATTAAGGTTCATTAACCGATAAGTCTCACTATCAACCAGCGTCATAATCTATTAAATCCGTCTGAAAGATGAGGGGCATACCTTTCTCTTGAGCAATCTCTATTAAATACCAAGGAATAGAATATTTCAGTTTGTATCCCATATTACATTTCTACTAAAAATGTAATAATTTCTGAAAGCTAATAACTAAAATCAAGAATCATTTTTATTGAATCAATGATTATTTTATCAAAACAACCCTCACAAAACAAATACAACTAACTAGCAACGGTGAACTATTAATGAATCTGTAAACAACTCCTATTGGAAAGATGTCCCTTTATGACCCGGGAATAAGTATTCAAAATATTATTTACTCTCATTAAAATCTAAAAATGACCTGTTGCTCATACCTTTCTCTCTGACGCCTAAAGAAAGAGGTTTTATTGGCTAAGTTGAGTTAAATTACCTAGTTTACCCAGCACCAGCCTTGATCTGTCAGCTTTCAGCACCAGAATGCCACAACAGAACAGGAAAATGTGCATTACCTGGCTTGAATTCGGATTGGCTCATCACTCACGGTCCCTACAGGTGTGTGGCTCGGCACGACTTCTGCTCAAGTCAAAAGTGGCCATAAGGCTGGCAAGATGTCAATTTGGTCCCAGCTTTTTGGCAGGCTGGGTGGTTCCTCACTTTGGTTATAGAACCGTGTTGAATACAAAGGGAACCACAATCAAAGGTTACCAAGTGACACTGAGCACATGTCCAATGTTTTCCACCCATCCATTATCTATACCCACCTATCCATGGAGGGTCACAGGGGGGCTGGTGCCTGTCTCCTGGAATCACTGCTACGCCTCTGGACAGGTCACCAGACATCACAGGGCAACACAGACACACACCTAAGTGCAGCTTAGAGAGGCCAAATAACCTAATTGTCATATTTTTGGAGTACCTGGAGAGAACCTATTGCATGCACAGAGAGAACACGCAAACCCCACGCAGAAAGGGATTTGAACTCAGAACCTTCTTGCTGCAAGGCAACTGCAGTTCTTTACCAAAAAATGAAAAATAATACAGCAATAATTCTAAAGGCATAACTCTAGGGTTCAGTCGGACTAGGACTCATCAGCCAATCAGAGGTGGACTTTTAATTAGTAGAGAGATATATGACATCAGTGAGCCAATAAAAAAGGATTCTGTTGTTTTCTTCTAAAGACACCTTTTTTTTTAGGCAAGGTTGTAATCTGGGCTAATCAGTCAGAATTAAGATTTCACAGTCTTTACTACCTATATGATTTAAATGATCAGACGTGTACCTGCAGCGATTTCCATGGTCATGATCGTGACTCTTCATATAAAAGACGTGGCCATAAGAAAGCTGCTCATATCATTGGCATCTTCATTCCTTCAATTCTGTCCTTTGTTCTTGTGGTTTTGTGCCTCATGAGGTCCCCGTTTTTTGCCCCTCCCTTCAGGATTTCTGTTTTCCTCGACCCCACTCTCCCTGAGCTGTTCTACTTTCCCTCCCCTCCTCTCATGGTCCACCCTGTTTTTATCCCACTGTCACAGAGATAAAAGATAAGATGGCCAGCTCCTCCTCGGCTCTGGAAGAAGACGAGAGTTTGAAGGGGTGTGAGATCTTTGTGCAGAAGCACAACATCCAGCAGATCCTCAAAGAGTGCATCGTAAACCTCTGCATTGCTAAGCCTGAGCGTCCTATGAAGTTCCTGCGGGAGCATTTTGAAAAGCTGGAGAAGGTTGGTGAAATTTAAAAAGACAACAACAACACATTTGCAATTTGTGGCTTTTATTTGTCGTGGGTTGAATTTTAAAAAGGTGACAAGAGCGGTTTTCTCTGCTATGCATACCTGTACCAAGTAACGTGCGTTATGAAAAAAATAATCCATAAATTATCACCTGCAGATTTTGTTTGTTGTGTTACTCTGTTGCAGCAGAAGTTCTCCGGTGCCTTGTCAGGACATTTTTCAGTCTCACAGGAGAGACGACAGTGAAAAACCCAAAGCACAACATAGAAAGACATTTCATAAAAGAGCTTTTATTTCCCTTGCCACAATAGTAGAGCCCATTAGAGGATGCGAGAAAGGGTCCCATAAAAGGCCAGTGTCCTGCTCACAGAAGTTGGACAACAGACTTTTTGTATCTCGCTTTCTGTAAGCCCCTCTATGTCCGAGCGGAGAAACGAGGGAGATGACACATTAATGGAAAGCTAACAGATTACTTGGAGGAGAGAGCGTTTTGGATTCAGCTGAAATCAACGTGGGTTAAAGAGAGGGCTAGCCGTGTAGCACGTTTGCTGTGGCTGATGGGTAATGTGTTTTCTCAGTGTCACGGAGTACCTGCGTCTTTTTAGATTATACTACATGTCGGCATTTGCAGCGGCCAGCAGTGTAAGCAACTCGCTTCGCTTGACGACCCTTATCCGTTGGCCTGTCGGAAACCTAAAAACCCGATCCTTTTTGTGAGCAGTGAATGCACCACATCAACCCTTCAGCACTCCTTACTTTGGACGTTGTTACAGAATCAAAAAGGCTCCAAGTTATCTCTTTTAAAAACAGACTAGATGTTAGAAAATGAAGTAGCAAGCAGCACAAAGACCTTCACCCCTTCATGCTTGGCATGAGGGATTGCCGTAAAGTCCATCTGACGCAATCAGCTGTCCACTGTTGCTGCTACATGCCGGTTCAGGGGGAGGGATTGCTGCAGAGTCAGACTTGTTGCCATTTCCTGGGTTTCCTTAAACAAAAAGCATTTTACCAGTTGGCATCATGATGCACTAAACGTCTGCATTGAGAGGAGATTTGTTGTGAATCAGCTTGTTATAAGTAAAGTGAATGAAACGGAGGAGGGTCCTTCTAAAAAGGAAACTGTTCACTCAGACTGCCATTTCAGTTAATGCGGGAGGGGGAAAGAAGCAGATAACAGGAAACTGGAGGCATAGCAGTAAGGTTGCTTTGTTTTGTTTTTTTTTACTTTTAGAATCAGATTCTGTTCTGAAACATGCTGGTTTAGGAAATCTCCAATTTAAGGTGAGGATCTGCATTCTCCAGGGAATCCTTATCTAGTCTAATCTAAACTGCGCTAATTGTGCTAATATCTAACATAAATCACACAAAATAAGAGTTGTGGGCTCTCTAATAATCTTATCTGTGTTTTAAAATAATAGTGAAACCCTGTTTTACTTCAGAGCTGTGTAGGGTTGCCTTCACCCTAATTGAAGTAAAAATATGGTCGATCAATATACACTCACTGGCCACTTTATTAGGTACACCTGTCCAACTGCTCGTTAACACTTAATTTCTAAGCAGCCAATCACATGGCGGCAACTCAGTGCATTTAGGCATGTAGACATGGTCAAGAGAATCTCCTGCAGTTCAAACCGAGCATCAGTATAGGGAAGAAAGGTGATTTGAGTGACTTTGAACGTGGCATGATTGTTGGTGCCAGAAGGGCTGGTCTGAGTATTTCAGAAACTGCTAATCTACTGGGATTTTCACGCACAACCATCTCTAGGGTTTACAGAGAATGGTCCGAAAAAGAAAAAACATCCAGTGAGCGGCAGTTCTGTGGGCGGAAATGCCTTGTTGATGCCAGAGGTCAGAGGAGAATGGCCAGACTGGTTCGAGCTGATAGAAGGGCAACAGTGACTCAAATAACCACCCGTTACAACCAAGGTGGGCAGAAGAGCATCTCTGAACGCACAGTACGTCGAACTTTGAGGCAGATGGGCTACAGCAGCAGAAGACCACATCGGGTGCCACTCCTTTCAGCTAAGAACAGGAAACTGAGGCTACAATTTGCACAAGCTCATCGAAATTGGACAATAGAAGATTGGAAAAACGTTGCCTGGTCTGATGAGTCTCGATTTCTGCTGCGACAGTCGGATGGTAGGGTCAGAATTTGGCGTCTACAACATGAAAGCATGGATCCATCCTGCTTTGTATCAACGGTTCAGGCTGGTGGTGGTGGTGTCATGGTGTGGGGAATATTTTCTTGGCACTCTTTGGGCCCCTTGGTACCCATTGAGCATCGTTGCAACGCCACAGCCTACCTGAGTATTGTTGCTGACCATGTCCATCCCTTTATGACCAAAATGTACCCAACCCATGATGGCTACTTTCAGCAGGATAATGCGGCATGTCATAAAGCTGGAATCATCTCAGACTGGTTTCTTGAACATGACAATGAGTTCGCTGTACTCAAATGGCCTCCACAGTCACCAGATCTCAATCCAATAGAGCATCTTTGGGATGTGGTGGAACGGGAGATTCGCATCATGGATGTGCAGCCGACAAATCTGCGGCAACTGTGTGATGCCATCATGTCAATATGGACCAAACTCCCTGAGGAATGCTTCCAGCACCTTGTTGAATCTATGCCACGAAGAATTGAGGCAGTTCTGAAGGCAAAAGGGGGTCCAACCCGTTACTAGCATGGGGTACCTAATAAAGTGGCCGGTGAGTGTAGAAAGGCTTTCTATGGGTCTTTTGTTTTAGGTAGAATTAACATTTCAAATCATCTGACAAGAAGTCAGACCTTTTTTTCCCCCCTCTGGGACATTGGATTATTTATTTTGAATATTTGTTGTGGAGAAAAAAAAGTACATCTTAAGGTGCAAAGCTCTACATTTTGAGCAATTTTTTTTTCATTGGATTGGTAATGCACTTTATATTTATACAAATCCCAAAGTGCTATTCAAGGCCCTGTTTTGATATTTCTGTAGCATAACCTGGAGGATGGTATCATTTTAGTGGATCCTCACGCACGCAGAAAGAGTAAACTGTAACTATGATCCATTGTCTTTAAATCATTGTTTTCCCTTCGCAGAGGAAGTTTACTGTTAACACAGCTCGATTTTCATTTCATCCAGAAGGTAGAAAATAAAGGATTTGCAGCCGTTTATAGTTTTTCAGAGAATTTGAAATTAGCAACATTTTTTAGAAGGCTCCTGCCATTTTTATTTGTTCCACAACATTCAGCTTTGATCATGCAGAGATCATCCAGTCGGCTTTTCATGTGACGTGTTTATTTGAGCAATAGGCTGTTCTCTCACCCTGCTGCTACAAATGGGTCATCAAGGTGCATGAGCTGCAGCTGCAGGACGTTCGTTGTGCCCCGGGGAGTGTTCAGGACAGGAAAGAAATCTCCAACAAGAGAAGTGATTGTGAGGAAGGATCAGATGCAGAAGGATGAAAGTTCTCGACTGCGTTATCTGCAGAGGGAGTCCGGGGTGGTGGTCCTCATCCTTGCTGCAGGGATCTGTGTGCGTGCGTGGTGCCATGCAGGAGTCATCAGATTTTTAGCAACTCTTTTATGTTTGTTAATCATCTCTTTGTTGTTCACCACTTGCCGAAATTCTCTCTATATGTCTTTGTAAGGTGAGCGATTTTACCTGAAAGGCTATTGCAAACCTCTTCTTGTGGTGTTTCCACGTCCTGCAGCTTGACGTTCAAAATGCTTTCAGGACGAGTGATCATCGTCCAAATGAGTACAGTGGTGTAAACAGCCGCTTGTGCTGCTGCTGTTTGGGACTGCGATGCCGCATCGACAGAGAGGCAGCTTGAATAATAATGATTGTGGTGGAAATCACCACATAAAGTCGTTGGGTTGGATTTATGCTCCGCCACTATGTAACTATCTCAATAACATATGAACATCAAGTAGGTGGTTCCTGTATAAAACAGGCTGTTTTATTGTTGAAAATTGTGATTTACCCCCATTTTCTAATTCTTTGTTTTAAATCCTCACGATACTGGCATCAATCTTTTCTTTAGCTTCGGCATATCAGTCATGATAATAGACTCCTTCGAAATAGACAAATATATTATTGGAGAGCTGAGTTTGAATGCATGGCACTTGATGTGTGATAGCCTGTCAGATATGGCAATTTAGTATCCCTTTGCGAAATTGATATTCTTCAGATTGGTTAATGTGATGATAAATGCAACTGGAAAAATTTAGTAGCTCTAATATTTAACGGAAACCTGAAGGAAACATGAATTAATCAACGTGCCCACACCTTTGAAAGACGTACTGAGAGAATATAGATGACGGGTGACATTTGCAGTTTCAATGAGACGTTGACGTGCACTTATCATCGGCACATTAGTGATAATTCGGATTGTGCATTTGAGAGATGGCTCAACGCTGGGAAATAAACCACTTCAACTTAACTCTACCTACTCTAACAAAAAGAATTATCCAATATCCAGCCAGAATTATACCAAAATCTTGTGAATGGCTACAAAAAGCATAAGTCTGGGGTGCAAGGTGCGATCCGGCATTTAAATAAAACTTTCGTGGGGCCGTATGCATACATTTGACCCAATCTTTTGCTTCCAAAGTAGATTGAGGCTGTATGTTCTAAGAATATGCAATTAATCAAGGTTATCAGTTCATTTGGATTTTGGCTTCAGAAGACTACAAATACAAAGTAATCGTTTAAAAAAAGATTTCTTCTTACATTATCACTTGGCTTATGCTCTGGTTTGCAGGTATGCTCTTTTTTTTAATGATGTGCCGTCGGACCTTTTTTTGTGGCTGAAACACTGTTGCTAACTTAGAGGCTTTGCTGCTATGTTTAGTGACTTTTAGTCCTCTGAAAACCAACAACAATTCTAGCAACTTTTTCTTCCCGGACCATTTTGGGGATTCCCAAATGCCTGTATTGTTCGTACATCTCTCAACTATCAGTGGGTGCTGCCGTGAACCCATGGTAACATGTTGCCCATATTTCCACGTCAGTAACTGATGTCTGGTGTAGCTTGAATTCGTTGATGTGTAAAAGTGCCGGGAATGTAAACTGCACACCTGTAGCTTACATTAGGCTAAATTGAACTCGCCTATTTAACTCATGTTTTTCCTTAAGATCATAATCTTTATGATTCATCCTTTTGTATAATTGGGGCTTTTTCTGGAAATAAAAGAAAATGTTTGATTGTTCAAGTTTTGGAAGAAATCGGGGTGTTGGATTTTGTTCGGTTTTTAGTTGAGGACGATTTCTCTCTCTCCAATTTTTTTTGGAAAATCTTTTTCACTTTTCCCCTTCATGATTGTTTTTCTTCCCTCTCTCAGGGCCGTCCTCGGCAGCACTCCTCGCCCACCGCAGGCGGTAACCTAGGCAACAGGAGAGGATAGATAGACTGTAGATCCGTCCTGTATTCACAAAGTTTATTCCCTAATCTGGTCAGGGTTCTCTGTGTGCGAATTAGATTGCCTGGGCGTAATCTCTCTGTCCTTTTGTCAAACCCAACCTCATTTTCCTCCTGAAAAGGACCCATTTCATACAGAGCACACGGTCTTATCTGTTGTGGTTTCTCCATTGTCCACTCTCAGAAACCTGCTGCTCCATGCATTTATAAATATATGTATGTATGATACTTTTTTCTCTCTTTTCTAGTTTTTCCTTCTGCCGCTGTCTTGATTGCAATCATCATCGTAAACAGTATGTTTTTAACCCAGCATTCGTACAGTAACACGTCTACAGTCTGACAGAGCAAATGACAGGCGCCTCTCCTCCTTTCTTCCTGCCCATTTATGCATTGTAATGACGCCTTTTATGTGTACAATAGATGGGTGCTCCGCTCACCCCATCTCCATCAGCTCAGTGTTCAATGAGCGTCTCTGAGTGCAGAGAAGCGAGATCCCAATTATCAGTTCAGCCCGGAAGAGACAAAATAATATTTTTGTCATAACTGAGTTCTTATCTGACAAGATTCCTTTTTTTTAAAGAGACGCATAAGGAATTGCATGTGTTGCATTTGTGGATCGGTGATTGCACTCGCAGTCTGCTTTGAACGGTTAAATATATATTGCGCAGCAGTCGTTTTAACAGCTTGCATCTGCTGAAACTATGAGGGTGTTTGTGAACGTGTCGCTCGTTACTGAAATTGAGCAGCTCGCATTGCAGATGTTGTCTGACATTAGGCATCTGCAGGCTCGACGGTGATCTCTGGGATCTCCGTGGCGTTGTTGGGGGTGGTTTGTTAAAAAAAAACAACTAAAAATAGAAATTCAAATCATTACGAAGATTTGTTACGTGGAACATTGAGTGTTTCTCTGATAAGATGAGGCTAGGTTTTTGAGGACTATGTATCCACTACAGAGGCAACCAAAGTTATCGCCACTCATGGTAAGCAATTTGTAAACAAGCTTTAAATTGAGACAGATCCAACCTTTAATTTGAGTCTATTCAGTCGGTTGGAAAAATGTCACAATGAGAAATAATCGTGTTTAACAGTGCTACCAATGGCACAATTATTGGTAATCCTAAAAAAATAAAATAAAAAATGAACGCATTAATAACTGTTAGTGACTGGCATCTTGGAGTCACTAAGTCTCTATAATTCCTATTTGACTCGCTGAGTAATTGTTTGTGAAGCCTACCATGTAAAATAGTTTTCTCTCCAACCATCACAAATGTGTATATGTGGAGTTTGCGTAGCTGGAATTGTGTATTTTAAATAAATTTGGACAAGTAGAGTCTTCATTGGGTCCTTCTGGAAGATCGTGTTCCAAAACATGTCAGCAAATCAATACAGAAATGCTCCACAAGACACAGGTTCAACCTTAATCTGTGGCCAACTGAGCCCCCAGATCTAAGACCTAGAGAAAAGACGAGAGGCAAGCTGAAGAGAAAAGAGCATAAAAGAGGACCCAGGACTCAGGACCGACCAAGATTGTGCAAAGGAGATTTTCCGGTTTTCCAGTGGGAAATAATGCAATTGTTTTTCCATAATAGATTCAATGTAAAACTTTTTACTCGTGTTCACTTGGCTCACCCATAAATGTGGCCTGGACTGTGAACAGTCTGTACATCCCGAGCTTCACAGGAAGCAGGTGCCGAGATGCTAAAACAGGAAAAATGTGATCCCTCTCGGTAGTGTCTGTTTAAGTTGCAACTAATTAATTTACTCAAATTACAGAAAATTTCTAATGTCATTCTTGGTTTAAGATAAAGTGAGTTTCATTCTTACTGTCATAGGAAAGACTAGATGTATAAATGAGCGAAAACAGAAGGGATAAAGATAAGTCTTGAAATGTTGAAGAGAGAGAAATGGAAAAATGGCTGTTGAGGATTAAAAATATATATTGCCAGGAGTGAAGCATGAGACAAACCTATGATGACCCTGTGATCATTAGGAACACACCAGACTTGCATGACAAGAAAGCACATGAAAAATAGCTTGAAAGGAAAACAAAAAAAGTCCGCATTTCCTTCTATATGTCACTATGAAACATCAATTGTAGTCATTTAATTGATATGTAAGGACGATTTCCACCTATGAATTCAAGATACACCAAAATTACCAAAGGCAACAGAAGTGGTATAATTATAATTTGTGCCATGTGATCTGAAGAGAAGGTAGCATAGGAGTAAAGCCACTTGTTGCAATCGTTCTGGATGATGCGTCGCTAGCCTTGCTGCATTAAGACGTCTTAAGATTGCAATAGATAGATTACCACCTGTGTCGGTCAGACAGCTGCTGACTTCGCCGGGCGCATTAGGATGAGAAGATGCTTTGTGCTGCAGGCGTTCTGCCGTCACCACGATCCATCGTAGCAAATCAGCCGGTCCCTTTGAAGGAAGCTGATTGCCGAGCCGCCAGGAGAGTACATCTCCCCTGGGATATAATTGTGTTGCTGTCTTTTAATTTATTTTTGTACTTTTCTGCATTAAACGTCATGCCCCTTAAACGCATTTTCTTTTGTCAAGGAACAGCGACAAACTTTTATTTGATTTGGTTTTATTTGATATATCAAAACTAACTCTCATATCCTTGTAAAGGGGGAAAAAAAATGTTTTGTTTTTTTACAGATTAGAAACTGAAAGTGTGGCATTTGCGCTGATGAAAAGCATCCCCACAACATGACGCTGCCACCATCATGTTTCTCAGCGAGGATGGTGCGTCCAGGGCGATGTGCAGCGTTAACTTCCGGTTTTGGCTCTCATCTCTTTGCTACGTCTTCTCCCCGAGAAGATGGATGCAGGGTTCCTTGATCCCCATGATGCTGGTGTTCATTCGCCAATGTTCACTAAACAAAACTCTCAGGTTTAGATTGGAACGGCTGGATTTATACTCAAATCAAATTATGCACAGGTTGACTCTCTTTACTAATGAGATGTGCATTTGTAGAAACAGCTAAATGGTTGCACTGGATTTTATTTTGGGGTATGAGACAAGTGGCTAAATACAAATACACTCTGTATATCAGGGACTTTAAACAACATTATTTTCCTTCCACTTCAATATTGTGCCTCACTTTTGGTTTATCACATGGAATCCCAGTAAAACACGTTGAAGTCTGGGGCGGTGATGTGACAAAATGTCGGGTAGGAATACATTTACAGATGTCCCAGAGTTTTTAGGTCAGGCTAAGCTCACAAGCAATAATATAAGGTCTTTCAAACTTGCAGCACTAGGTGGAAATAATGTATCCATAAGGACCACTGGACTTTGAACAGAGCAGTTTGTCAAATTACCCCTGGTTGCACACAGTGACCCGAAGCCAAACCCCCTCTTCCATGGCTCACCCGAGGGTCCCTATGTACATAGGACCCCTTGGCTCTTGTCTCCATGGTGGTCCTTTTTTTTGTCTCTTTTCTCATCTGTCCATTGCCTCCTGTCATTTTTCTTCCATTAGTCTTTGCTTTGCGTGAGAGACAAGGATTGTGCAAAAAAGGAAGAGATGGCAGCTAAGGCAGGCAGGCAGTGTTCAAAACAAGCGCTTTTCACAATCATTGTGTTTATTTTTTCCTTCAAAAAGTCAAAACGTGTTGTGGATTAATCAGCATATTGTCTTCTCAGTTGACTTGATAGATCTGTGGAGTGTAAGAAAATCAGCCCCCTTTGAGCAAGTTGTTTTGTTTTCTTTCCCCCAGCTAGCCCAGCCACTTAAGTTTGACAGCACCGTGCTAATATAAGTAGTTTCAAAACAGTCTTTTGAGATTTAATAAACATAGATTGTGCAGGGAGACAAGCTTGGATGCGTGCCGAAACCCCCGAACAGAGCGAGCATCATCAGCGCCGCCAGATCCGACGCAGCAGCGAAAATTCGGCCCATTGTGGTGCTGTAATGGCGTGGAACGGAGTGATGAGTAGACTGTGAACTCCGCCGGTGGATCAGCTCTTGCATGCTTCATTACCTGCTTGTGATTTTGTGTGTGCGCGCGCTGTGCCGCGTTGCTTTTGGTTCACTCACATACTTTCAACCCCAGCAGTGCAGAGTGAAACTGTGGATGACGCCGGAGGAGGTAAACTCGAGGTAACCACTTATGGTGTGTGTTTTGTTTTTTTTTCCCCAAGTATTTGTGGCCCGGGCTAACTAACCTATTTTGATGAGTTGACTGCTTTTGTCTTTGTGCATGTAGGGCTCTCAGGCTGATTGTTAATTGTTTGTCGCGGCTTTTTAAGCGAGTCATAACTTTTGTTTGCATCTGCCGGGTGCAAATGGATTCAGGGAACAAAGGGAGCAGAATATATTAATTTTGATAAGCATCATCATTATCCGTGAATTATTTTGAAGTGGAAGTGATGATGGTTTTAACAAGAGTGACTTTTTAGAAGCCTCTGCGTGCGGGATTGGATTTGTGTTTTCACTCTAGTGCAGCTAATCAGAAGCCCACTTATAAGAGAGCTTCTTTGATTATTTAGCTCTGCTAATGTTTGTGTCCTCTGTCTCCTATCGTCTCTCCTAGCCCCGTCCTCTCTTGTCTGGCACGCAGCTGCAGATGATGACGCAGGAAAAGCAGAGTACAGACGAAGGGAGAGAGCCTAATGTAGGGCAATGGCGCGGTTTCCTTTAGCTGAAAACAAAGCAGAACCAAAGGCATGGCATTAATGCTGTGGAGCTGATCTTATGAATGCAGCAACCAAAATTAGATGCATAATCATTTTGTTTTTGCTGCTCGTAAGATTTGCTTTAAAATTAAAATGTTTGTTGTTGCAGAAGACATTTGTCAGAAAGCATCTCTGCAGCTGCAGCCTGCTGTGTGGAAACTTTCACATTTTAACATTAAAAGGCATGCTGTAGGTACAGAAGCACCGATCGGCCTTTTGTACAGCTGAGACCGATTTCTGGTTTTCTTTGAGGACGTGACCGATCGTTCTAATTTTCTGTAACTCATTTTAAATCATTTGTTGTTAAATATACCAAATCTAGACTTTAAAAGGTATATGAAAAGTGCTGCAGCTTGGGTTTTAGAAGTGGTAGTTTTGAATCCAACAGGACATGAAAGAATCACTGGACTTCACCTAAGTTATGCAGCAAAGAATGTAGGTGCATCTCTATTAATTAGAAAAGTTGATTTATTTTTGTAAAATAATTCAAAAAGTGAAACTCCTGCATTTTACTTCTTTGTTACACACAGAGGGATATTTTTCAAGCATTTAGTTTCTTGTCATTTTGACGATTGTGGCCGGAAATTAATACATTACATTAAACCAATAAAACGATTTTAAACACAAAAATGTTATGTCATACCTTACTCAATCATAATGAAGACTGTTGACTTCACAGTTGTCCAGCAGACAGTCATCGAGACCCATAAGGGTAAAACAAAACATGCCACTCCTGAAGAATGCTGGATTCAAGGATACTTATAGAAAGTAGAGAAGAATTTAAAAGTGTGGTAGAAAAAGGTATCTTAGATAACAGCCCTCTTGATAGGGATTAGCCCTTTAGCCCTTTATGCTTCCCTCTACCAATAAGCTGATAGAGATGCTGATTCTATTTTCAAGCAGGAATTGGCACATGCCCACACTGCTGCAAGTGCTAATACGGAGGTACTGCAAGAGATTTAGGCCAACATTCATGTATTAGAAATAATTTTTTATTGCTTTATATAATATTTTAAGTTTCTTAGAAACTGAATTTGGGATTCTCTTAACAGTGAGCCACAATCATAAAAAATAACAGAAATAAATGCTTGAAATATTTCAGGTTTTGTGTGAGGACTCTATTAAATACAACTTTTCAATGCACCTGAGCAGCTCTTAACATTTATAAGAATTTCAAATAATTCCTGAATGAGTGAATTAGATGATGTGAGTTATTTCCTGGTGAGTTTTCAGTTGTGAACCAACAAAAAAGAGAAATATTCTGGTTAATGAGAAAGAAGTTTCTGCCATAAGCAGCAGGTTTGTAAGAGAGGGAGTGCAGACACGCCATTTGGTCCGAACAGACCGAGGAGAGTGATGTTTCCCGCTCTGCTGACTGACTCACTTGGATCAGAGGGATTTTGCAGACCAGGCGTCAGAAGAACCGGTGCGTGCGCGAGAGCATCTCCGAGCCGCTGTGTCTTTTCAATCAGACTCTTTCGGCACCCAGTTGTCATAGTGACGGAGGGCAGCAAGAAGAGCCCGCTCATTGCGCCAGCTGATTGTGAGCGCGAGAGAGCCAGACAGAGGGCAGAAAGCAAGCGACACAGAGTTTTGCTGCAGCAGCGTTGGAGAGTCGAGCTCTTTTTCTTTTTTTTTTTTCTTTTTTGTGTTTTTGCTGTGATCGGTGTTTTCATCGTCGTGGCGACCGGAGACTCTCCGCCGTTCTTCATCTCTTCAGCGCTCACCCAGCCAGGATTATTGCTGCTTGAATGTGCTTTTAACGGGAAGATGCTGATGCACTGTGGCATGCGTGTCAGGTATGACTGAGATGGAAATCCAAGTGTGCTGATTCCTATGAATGCACCGTGAGCCTTGATGCTGCTGGGGGACATGCAGCAGGCCTGACCAGGGGCCCTACATGCCATGGTAAATACCTCTGATGGGAGACCTAACCTGGAGCTTGCTACCTGAGTTTTGCCACGTTTAGAATAGTTGGAGTGAGTGAATGTGGATGTGAAGCTGAGAGAGTCCTGATTTCATGTATTTTAAATTGAACTCACCGGAGGGAACAGTAAGTTATTTGATTGCAGATGTAGCCCTCCTGATTTATCTGTATCTGTGTGAACTTGCGTCTCTCTCTGCGGTCTGCACGGCGTTGGCGAGGGTTTGTGTTATTGTCCTCTCATCATCCAGGCTGTTTTCTCTCTCAGGTTCGCAACTGTGCGTAAGCAAGAAGCACGTGAAACTGTTCGTGTGCTTGGAAATATTTCTCCTCGTCTCTTTGATTTGTGTTTTTAAGCGTGTGACTGTTTGTTTGTTTTTTTAAATCTGGGACAAGTAACACTTAAATTCAACCAGGGGAGGTGGTGAGACTGAGAGATGCAGTGGTGTAAAAAAAAAAAGAACAAAATCATTAGATGTGTGCTGTTTCAAAGGCTGATCCAAAGTGCAAGCTAATTAATTCCTCGTTCTAACAAGGATATTTTTTGCAGCGTTTATGCTCAGATCTAAAAACCACCAATCTCTGGATAAATCTCTTCTGGTGTTTTTGTAACTACATTATGTTGTCTGTTTCCTCTCTATTTCTTTCCTCCCACTCCTCTGTCAGTGTTGAACTATAAAATCTGTTTCTGCATGAGGCAGAAGATTGAATCTTACGGATTTAGAAATGGTAAGAATTCAACATTAATAATGATAACAAGCGTCAGATTCAACAAAAAAATATGTTTTTAGCAATTGGAGGTTTGAATTTAACACACTCTATTTTAGAGTGGTTTAATTATCTGTTTTAAGTTACATTTAGCTGGTTGGATAAAAAGTGGTTCACAGTAGCCATGGATGGCTCTGAAATTCTCATGACATGAGAAATTAGTAGAAACTGTTAGGTTTCATCACACCTACCGATAAGGTGTTTACTGGTTTTAATGGCTATTATGCTAAGATTTTCTATGGATATCATTAATGCGTTGAAAGGAAACAAGCATTAAAGCTTTGCATTCCCTGCTGTGGGCTAAATGAATTACAAATGACCTTCTCGCTAAGCGTGTAATAACTACTAAAGAAGCCATAAATGTGACAAACATGTCCTCCATGTATTAGCTACTGCTAATAGCTAATAGCTACGGTCATCGTGTGAAATGGCTTTTGGCACTGCTGCCGTTGTCATTGTCTTCATCGTCGCTCACAGCAGAATTGTAATTACTGTTGACTTCTTGTTAATGAGGCTAGTTAGCCAACAGATAAAATAAGAAGCAAATAAAACATTTTCCCAGTTGGTTTGGAAACTTGCTTAAAAACTATTAGTTGCTCTAGATTTCTCTATCAAAAAGGACATGAGCCATGATCAGTAATTTAGTCATGATCAGTCAAGGGGAAAACAGACTTCTTTGTTTGTTGACAGGAACCCTGAAGAGAAAATGTAGAATATTTTCTGCCTGACCTAAGTCATAAAATATTCAAGCAGTTCCAACCCGATTTTCATATTTTAAAGTTTTTCCTCAGTTTGGGCAACAAGAGATCACTGGTGCATTTTTTTTTCTTCCCATCAGAGCTGTCTTCTGTTTGTCCATGTGGTTTTTAATTACTGCAGCTTTATTGTGACAGATTAGCCTGTTTTAAGCTCTGCCTCCCTGACACAGGTTTTTCGTTTTACTGACTGTAAAGAACAGAGCCGCCCCAAGATTACACGGGGGCCTTAGGAGAATTTGTAACTCCCAGTTATGGCTATCACCCACCAGCTACCAATGATGTTTTTTCTTGTTGGCTATTTAGCACCCCATGGTCTATAATTAAGCCAACTGCTAAATTGCCAGTATCACAGAATGAACCTTGAAAAATACATTATACACAAAATTTATTAGATAAAAAGCATTGAATACATTTTCAAGATGTTTATCGTGTAACTTAGTCATTTGATGCTGCAGTCATGTGTGCTGTAGTTTTTAATATAGACTTGGTAGAGTTGGGAAGACAAGGTTGTTTTGCTGGCTGTGTTCTTTGTAGTTGCTTGAGAGAACTTAGTTACTTTATTGAGACCTATGCAGTTACAGTGTGCATGAAATATGACTCCATCATGGAGACAAGCAGCAAAGTTGATAAACTAACAGCAAAGAAATAGCTAGTTAACACAGCTTGGAAGATTTCCCCGTGCATACTTACAACTAGAACATTTCTCAGTTTGTTAAATTCTAAATACATCTAGATGTAAATAAAAAAATGAAATATGACATTGAAAAAACTAGCCATGAATCTATATTGCCTATGAAAAGTCAAACACTCTATAGGGCCCTCTGCTGGTGTGGAGGACCAAAGAATTAGCGTTTTAGGCCAGCTCTGGTTTAAAAAAACTGAATGAGGAGCTGCAAAAAGGCCTTACACATCATTTTGTGGTGAAAAAAAATCAGATTATGGCATGAATGTATAATCAATAAAACGTCTTTATCATATTCACTACAGTCCTGCAAGTACATGCACTCAATCTATAGATTTGAAATGGATTAGCAGTGGTCGGTAGTTGTGTGAGAATACATGAAGAATGAACGATGGCTGCTTTTGCAGAAAGTATTATCCCACGGTTTGTGTCTTGAAGCTTTCTCATATACTGTCAGGGCTATAGTGCTTTGATTGAGTTTGTATGCTAATGGTTTAATCAAGAAAGCAGTCAATAACTCATCACCCACTGTTCTCAGGGTTTGAAACCACAGCCAGCCACACATCTCCTGGGTCTCCTCTGATCACTTTGCTGCCTATTGTTCTTTATCTTGGAGCAGGACGATGCCAACTCACATATACAAGACAATGGCATCCTAACATCTTTTTCTCTTTGATTCTACAGGAAGAATGCAAGCAGATTATGGCACGGCAGAAATCTAACAGTCAGTCAGACTCTCATGACGATGAGGTTTCTCCTCCTCCTCCGAACCCGGTCGTCAAGGCCCGCCGCCGCAGGGGAGGAGTCAGTGCAGAAGTGTACACCGAGGAGGATGCTGTCAGCTACGTACGCAAGGTCAGATTTCACAGCACCTCCAAACTGCCAATATACCATCTTGATGAAAAAAAGCGCAAAATGACAGTGGTTTAAAAAGACCATGATACACATATAGTGAATATTCTGCTGAACAAATCTGCAGGACTAATGCTTGGACTGTATATGCATTTCACAATCACTCTGCTGAACGTTTGCGCTTGCATCATACTGTCAGCACTTATTTAACAATGCTACTACAGTGTCTTGCAAAACTGTTCACATCTCTTTTGCAAGGCACTTTACAGCCACAAATGTTAATGTATTTTATTTTGATTCTACGTGACCTTTATTTTATAGACCAAGACAAGTGCATAATCTGTGATTGGGAGCAGGGTTTTAACAAATAAAAATTAGAAAAGTGTGGCATACAAGTGTGCCCCCATGAGTAAATTATTTGTAGAACCACAATTTGCTGTAGTTACGATATTTTGGTGTATATCGCAGCTTTGCACATCTAGAGATTGAAGTGTTTACCCATTCTTTCTTTTGAGAAATAGCTCAAGAATGGCTTGAGAATATTTATGTACATCAAAATTCTTGTTTTTCCACAGATTCTCAATTGGATTGACTAGGTTGTTGTAATACATTGGACATGAATTGATCTAAACTGTTCCTTTGGATATATCTTTAGCAATGTTGTCCTACTGGAAGGTGAACCTCTGCCCCACTCCCAAGTCTTTTGCAGCTTCCTGTCTTCCAGGAATGACCTGTAGTTAGCTCCATCCATCTTTCCTATCAGCCATGGGTAGTTCTAGACAGGGGCCAACAGGGGCCAGTGCCCCTGTAAAACTTTCCTGGCCCCTGCTATGGCCCCCGTACTAAAGACATAGTACTAAATCAATTTCCTATAATTATATGCACTGACACAAGCCAACTTCATTTTTGGCCTTTACAGTTTTACTTTAACAATGATTTAAAGATGAAGATGACACACTTTTAGCTTCAGTCATATTGAGTTAGGATCACAGTTTTCATCTGCTAGATCAGGGATGTGCGACTTGAAGTTCCAGAACTGGCCCCCTTACTAAATTGGGTTTAGAACAGCCACTGCCATCAACTCCAACCTTCTTATTAATCCCTGCTGAATTTAAGCCTCCCCACATCACAATGCTGCCACCACCATCCTGTTGCTCAGGATCATTTGCAGTTTTAGTTTCTGCCATACAAAACAGATGCAAGCTGCACTTTTCAGATTTTTATGTAAAAAAAAAAAAAGTAAACATATAGACAAACTCACTTTGTCTATATGTTGTTGTTGTTGCATTGATCTATCATAGACAATCAGAAGTCTGTGATTAAAACTTGACACAATGTGGAGAAGTTCACTTTTGCACTGTATTGCCTGTATATTAGCACACAGGGCCCCTGGTTGATATATCAAGAAAGAGAAATCTATGTCATAGCAATTGCATATTCCCACACAATTTGTCTTCTGCATTCAACCCATCCCTTGGGGACCAAATGGCAGCTTTTACAATCTGGGGCCAGGGGTGTTGAACTGGGTACTTGGAGCCATCCCAGAGCGCAAGCACTTCTCTAACCCCAAGGCCATCACTACCCCCTGGTTATGTGTTTATTCTGAAAGTGTGATCTGAAAGGGACCTCTGTTGTGTTTCGTTGTCACAGCAAGGGGCATTTTTGCATTTTTAACTTACAAATATGTTGCTAGGAAATTACACGTATTTCTTATCAGTTATGTATTTCCATTTGGTTGTAGAGAACTCCATTTTCTTACTATAACTTATCATCACATTTTGTTGAAGTAACGTATGAACTCAATCACAGATATATAAGGAGAAAATAGGTTAGTACTTTCTCATTGCCAGCATGTCCATATATTATTGAGGCTTTTGCAGCTTGTGGTTTCAGCTGAAATTATGTTTTAAGTTTACACACATCGCACACATACATGTTCTTCCACCTGCACACATACGATACACACACAGCAGACGGTGCCGCATTCCTACACTTTCTAATTTGTAATTAACCTGACATGAATCGTGGGGTAACGGCATAAAGGCACGAGCCGCCATCACCACACTGTAATTGCGTGGCCTGTGAAGCATACAATGTGGTCTATTTTCTATGTCCCTCTTGTTCATTTATAGACATAGTCACAAATGTATACATCAACACACAATACACAAAGCCACATCAGTGCCATTTGAAGAGAGGTTATTGCATGGGTTTAACTTACACAACAAGCCCTGTTAGAGGAAAGTTAATCAAAATCAAATTAGAACATGAAGGCACATTATTGCCTAAGTGAGACATGGCGCTGTATGTCCCCCACTTTTGATGAGGTTAACACACGAACAATCAGAGACAATACTACATGTGTACTGACAGCTTTCTGAATCACTTTTCATTAAAGGCTCCACGGTGACACTCCATATTGGATTTTAACAGAGCACAGCCAGTCAGCAACTCTGCTCATCTGATTAAAATGTTTTTTTTTCTTTTATTAGGGGAAAAAAAGGGACAGACTCCGAATCATTATGACTAATGTATGCCCCTTGTGTCTGGTGAATATAAAGATGGAGCTGTTGCTCCATGGGGCATGGTGATCACCAAAAAGGAAGGGCAGCCGAGTTTGGAAGCGTGTTCCTTTTTACCTGCACATACATTCAAATGACGTGCACACATTAGCCACTTTATTAGATACACTATTTCATTTGCCTGTCAACACCAGCAGCAAAGCAGCCAATCACATGGCGGCAACTCAATGACACCTAGACATAATGAAGACAACTTGTTGAAGTTAAAACAAAGCGCCAGAATGGAGAAGAAGGTTGATATAAGAGACTTTGAATGTGGTATGGTTGGTTTGCCCCGACGGATTGGTTGGTGCTGATCTACTGGCATTTTCACAGCCAATCACCTTTCAGGTTTACAGTGAGTGGGCCTGAAACAAAAACATATCCAATCCTTTTTGATGTTGTCGGTCAGAGGACAAACGAAGGTATTATGCATACCTTAGTTGGAACAACGAGGCATCTCCTGACCGCTAAGAACAGGAAACTGAGGCTACACACAGGCTCACCAATATTAGACAATAGTGTGGTGGACCATGTCCTTCTCTTTGAGACCTCAGTCTACCCATCACCTGTTGGGTACTTACAGGAGTATAACACATCGCGTCACAAAGCTCAAATCTTACTAGTTTCTACAACATGACAATGAGTTTGCTGCTCTCCAGTGGTCTCCAGAGTCAACGGATGTGCACCATAGGGATGTGTTGGAACGGAAATTTGCATCATGGATTCGCAGCCCGCAAATTTGAAGTAACCGTGTGGCGCTATCACGTCATTATGGGTGTAAATCCACAGAGAATTTGCGCAGTTCTGAAAGCAAAAAGGGGGGTTTAATTTAAGTGACCGGCACGTTTATTTGGCCCAGCATTACATAGAATGAAATCAATGTCTTAAAGTAACCCTTAAAAGCCATGTAGTTATAGTTGTATTTTAGCCCTGTCACTTTTTTGCTCTGTCCCTTAAAACACAAAGAGTTTATTGCTGATTCTCACAGGGAGGTCTGTGAATGCCACTTTTGGTCAGAAAGCCATGTCTCTTGGTAAGAAAAATCCTTTTGCAGGATAGCCACAACCATAAGTCTCATATTTAAAAAATCTCCAGCATATTTTTTCTTTAGCTGGCATATTGCCTGAGATTAGCAGGAGTCCAAACTAAATATCTGTGGCCCCCTCAATTCAGTTTCCAGGATTAACCAACATGACTCTCTGTTCTGGCTTCTGTGCAGTCCTACTCGTAGTTCTACAGATGATAAAAATGTTGTATTCCTTCATTCTTGTGTGATGTGGCTGTGTGTGCACTTGTGTGCATATTGTACACTGTGCAGTGTGGTTGTCTTCATGTGGAGACATCTGTTGCCTTAACTTAATTACAGCCTAACCCCTCCTCCTTCCTAGAACGAGAGGCAAACGCATGCACTTACACACTCTGCTACGTCTCTTTGTACTTTTAGAAAGATACAGGGTTCATAAAAAGTTCTTCCTCTTTACCTTTTCATAACTTTTTGTGTCCTGTATATGTTCAAATTAGCATAGATAGTCTTTTAAGATGCTCTACTATAAACACAGACCTCTGCTGCTTTGTTGTGGCTTCAGATTTTGCCCCCCACCGCTGAACAAGCACCGCTGAGTCTGGGACATGAAAATGCATGCTTTATGAATGATTCCAGGGCTCTTGTGATTTTTTTTTTTAAAGATCTGTGTGACATTTTAGTGTTATGGCCGAGCAGATGGGCATTCCCAAAAATACGCCGATGCGTGTGCGGGATATGTCTTTTAGGGTTTGCCAATACGCTGCTCTTTAATTACTCATCTTGGTCTGCTTTTGAAGTCCGCCGCATTATGTGCTCGGGCTGGTTTGTTTCATGGCTCCACCTGCGCTTTGTTGTTGCTGTCCACTTAACTGTAATTACTTCTTTGTTTGCGCAGGTGATTCCAAAGGACTACAAGACCATGACTGCCTTGGCTAAGGCCATATCGAAGAATGTGCTGTTTGCTCACCTAGATGACAACGAGAGAAGGTACAAAGCCTTTCTTAGCCCAGTGTACAACAACTGGAATAATTATGATGGAAGAAGCTTTGACCTTGTAATGAATGTGTACGTGCGCTGCTGTTTTGACCTTGTTACAACTGTGTGCCAGTGTTACCTGAAAGTCAAGGCTCTAAAGACTCAAGATGAGGAACTGGACATTGCCAGAACTGGCCAAAGAGGAGGTATATTGATGGTCTGGGGCAGGTTTGCTAGTGTTGCATTATGCTTTTTTGTTATCGTAGTAACCCCTCTGAGCAACATGGTCATGTTGCATACACTGATATAGGCAGTGTTCTACAGACTACTTGGAAACCAAATATCATTCCCATTTGTTTTTTAACAGAAAGCTGGCAAACCTCCCCAATCCCTCCCTTCTTCACCATCTGCTCGTATTCTTTCATTTTCCTCCTCTCTTTAGCCGTCTTCTCATCATGCTTACATCTGTCCCAGCCGGAATAGGGTTTCATTGGCGGAGAGAATCCATTATGCCCCATGGAGAGGAAAACACTGGCGCTTTCCTGTTGGCTAGAGCCCACACGGACCAAACCCAAAACACAGTTTTTCCTTTCTTTCATCAGCTGACAGTCTTCAATGCTCCTTTTGCGCTGGCAAGCATGCCACTGATTGCCTGTCACTGCCTCTGAAGGAGCCTTGACTGGGCTGCAACATGCGATAGGTTCGGACAGTTTGAAAAAGTCCGTTTTTGTGTGCTCGACGTGGCAGATTACGGGCACAACAGAAAAATAACTAGAAAAAAGACGATAAGCCATCAGGTTTTAATATACTTAAAGCTGTTTGCAATGCCGAGACATGTAATGCAGTTGACATCATCTCATGAACCCATGCATGAAATAGATTATATTTGACTGGCTGTCTTGTTTGCTTTCCTGAAAAGGCACAGTTAGCACATATCATTAATACCGTACATACAGGAATTCCCTTTGAAAGCTTTGGGTAAACATGCAGCAGGATGCTTAGATCTGCTTTCTTACGCCTGAGTTCTGGAAGCATAAAGATGTTCTTACATTACAAAGTAATATCTATACTTTTTGAAAAAAAAAAATAGTGGGAGGAGCCTACAGGACAATGTTGAGAATGCTGAATCTGGAAAAGGTGGAATTCCACCTATAACATTAGAAGATGGATGATGGATGGCAGGATGTATTTAAATGTAATTTAACAATAAAATAAAAGGTAATATTATTGGAAATGAACAGAAACATGGTATGCTCTTGAGTTTAATAACATTTAACTCATGATTGATTTGATTGTTCTGCAGTTTTGTTCAAAGGTTCAAAAGATATAGTTTATGCAAAGGTATTGTTTGACAGATATATTTATAAAAATGTGATAAATCTTATATATTTTTTGAGCCATTTATGCTCAAAGTTCTATTGCAAAAACTGAAAACTGCACACAGCCACACAGAGTGCCTGTCAACATGAATCAGTGTGTTAAGGATCCCAGAATATGACTGAATTAAATAGCAGTTTGGTATAACATATTACTATGGTGCACAGTTTGATAATCTGCTATAATTTTAAATTGCTGTAACAACAGACCACAAGAGAAAAGCCAAACGTAGCTTCAAAGTGGAGAATAAGTTGATGCCGTCTGTTGAAAGCAGTGTTGAAGTCAGAGCGTAAAGAACACCGGCTTTTCTCAAGATGTGCCAGTGCTGCCTCTGACTGACGCAGATCAGCAGATGGAGCCTGACTACATGGCCGCCTCTCTGCCTCCTACCCTTTCATTTCTGCTCTGCTCTCAGGCTGCAAGCAGCTGGGTCTTTGGCCTGTCAGATGTTCTTGCAGATCTGGTCTCAGTGGGTGAGAAGTTTGTGACAGTTGGCATTTGCTTCTGGTATTAGCCTGTCTTTAACATCACTTTACTTATGCACAGTTAAAATGTCATCTTCTGAAGATCAGTCATTACATTAATTAAAATGAATATACGTTCATATTCGGTAAATCTTGTGTTTCACTATATATACTATTTTGCAGTTACATTTATAACCAGATTTTTCCATCCACCCATCCATTGTCTATACGGCTTATCCATGCAGGGTTGCTTGATGGGTGGTGGGAGCGTGGGGAGGGGGGGGGGGTGTCTAACTCTAGCAGTCACTGGGCGAGAGGCAGGGAAACCAGTTATTTACACACACTAGATAAAAACACACTTTTTTATTGGTATCCATGTCTGACATCAAATTTAAAATTATTTCTATTGTTTGCATATTGAGAGGGATTTTTAGTATATTAGTTATTACTTTCCTCAACTCAAGAAGTCTCCACAGGCTCAGATTATACTGTTAAACAATTTAGCAAAGGCCAGAAGATGATAACATGGCTTTGTATGTTTCTGGTCACAATTCATTTACACCTTTTGAGTTAATTGGAGGCACACCTCGTGCGTAAAGCACGCAGGATTGTCAAGGATCACACTCACCTAGGAAAATAACTTTTTCGTTTGCTAAAATCTGCACAAAAAGACTCAAAGAAAGTTAATATCCTCAAGCTGTCAGACTACTGACCTCTTGATAGTAACACTGAATTCTTGACAACCACTAGTTTTTGTACCCTGAAAATATATTTTCTTATATATTATTCTTTTTTGTTTTGTATTTCTATTAAATGTTATTAGTACTTCTCAATTGTATAGCAATTGTATATGACTCCGATGCATTTCATTGCATTGTTGACTTTGTGTTAACCTGCATATGACAAATGAACCGATCTTATATTAATTTGTGAGAACACCATGTCAACTGTGACGTACAGGGACATAATAATGAGTGCATTTCACAAATCGATGACATCATGGGTAAAGAAACATGGGTAAAAATATAGAAGCAACATCACAAGACATCAGTCATAACATTAAATTTAGGGTACAATTGGGTCCTCAAGACAGACAGTGACTCTACTATACTGCCAAATCAGTTACAAAGTGGCTTAAGGACAAAAACATTCACAAAGTCCCGTTCTCAGCCCCATAGACAATTTGTAGGTAACACTATAAAGATGCTACTTCTTACAGCAATTCTGTCAGGAGGAATCAGCTGGAATTTGTGAAAACTGTTTTGAGAAGCTTGAGAAAGGCTACCCAAAACATTTGACCTTAAGTCAATCAGTTTCAAAGGCTTTTCTACCAAATACTGTGTAAATGTATGTAAGATTCTGAAATCAAACACAGTTAAACATATTCTCTTCCCCCCTTGTTCTGGCTTTAGCAAATAGAAATAATGTATGTAATCCTAACCTACGTAAAACAGGAAACGTTTAGTCTGGTGTAGTGTCAGATAGCGAGAACAAATCGGTTTGGCGACTTTAAGACACTGTATGCAATTATCTGGTTTCAACTTCAGCTCAGTGATACAAGGAGAGAAAGGCTCTGACTGACAGTCCTGTGTGTTTCAGGGAGCATGTATGATTAGTCAGTCAGCAGTTATGTAAGCTGAGCGCCAAAGATTTGTTCCCCCATTAGCAAACATATTATGCTATCATCCCTTTCAGTAGTGAGCAAAATTAAAAACAATGAAGGCCCCTTTGTTTCTCTGCTGTCTGTAAAGCTTTTCTTCTGCTTTCATTTCTTTTTATGTGGCTCTGTTTCTTCTTGTTGCGCTATCACATCTCACCATGTCTGTCATTCATAAGCTATTTCCACTTCTCAACTTACTGATCTGCCTGCCTAGGAATTTGGGGAGACAATGGAGGCCACCTAAGTATTTATCTTAATCACTGTATTTAACAGGACAGCCATTTTCTTTCACCATTTTGACAGAATTGCTTCCTTATGAAGTCATGTAGTCACTTAAGCAGTTTTTCATTGTATAAGCAAGTCTTTTACATAATATTCTAGTTTGTGTGCAATTCTACGTTTTGTGGTTAGTTATAGTTGAACCATTAGTTTTCAGTCTGAGCTTTAAAAAATTGAAGGAACCCTTTTTATTTACAGTATAATATCAAGTCAGTGGAGAGGGTTGTTAATCAGTGTCAGCTGTTCTGGTGTTAATTAAAATAACAACAGGTGTACTAAAGGTGCAACGATGAGACAACCTCAAAAACAATTATGGTTGTGCTGGTGGAGGCCACACACATCTGTTCTCTCCTTTTTTTGACAGCTTTTTAGTGGTTTTGCATTTGACCAGGGTCAGGGTCACTACTGGTAGCATGAGGCGATACCTGGACCCTACAGAGATTGCACAGGTAGTTCTACTCCACCAGGATGGCACATCAGTTTGCCATTGCCACACAGCTAGCCGTGTCTCCCTGCACAGTTTCAAGAGCATTGAGGATATTCCAGTAGACAGGCAGTTAGTCTAGGAGAGCAGGGCAGGGTTGTTGGAGGTCCTTAACCCATCAGCAGGACTGTTATCGGCTCCTTTGTGCAAGGAGGAGAAGGATGACTACTGCTAGAGCACTACAAAGTGACCTCCAGCATGCTGATGGTGTGAACGTCTGACCAAATCATTAGAAACAGACTTCATGAGGGTGGCCTGAGGACCCGACGTTCCTCTGGTAGGCCCTGTGCTCGCTGCACGGCACCGTGGAGCTCAGCTGGTATTTCCCAGAGAACACCAGAATTGGCAGATTCAGCACTTTTCCCAGATGAGAGCAGGTTCACTCTGAGCTCATGTGACAGACGTGAAAGGGTCTGGAGAAGCTGTGTTGAACTTTATGCTGCCTGCAACATTGTTCAGCATGATCTGGTTGGTGGTTGGTCAGTGTTGGTCTGGGGAGGTATATCCATGGAGGGACGCACAAACCTGTAGAGGATAAATGAGGCACCAGGACTCCCATTAGGTCTCAGGATGAAAACATTAGACCCAGGCTTAGACCCTTGACTTGGGTTGCTGCAGTGACATTTCAGCAAACTGGACTAGCTTGCTGCATCAATGTTTCAGTTTCTCTTTCTCTGTGACTTCAGATTAAGCCCACTGTGGGTTGATCATTTTCATCAATTGCAGTGGGATCGTTTTGTTCCTAACACATTACCCAGTTCAAATCAGTATGGACATACAGCATGCCATTGTTTCCCCCGTTGAAATCCCATGTCTTTTCAGAGCGTCCCTTTAATTTTTTTAAAATCTGTGCATTAGAATCAAAAATCTTTAATGTCACTATGTGTTACCATTGTGACATTTTTGATGAGACAGACACCAGCTCAGAATTCACACATACAAAATGCAGACACAAGTGATAATGTTTTCACACTTTAAAAAAAATAAATAATAAGTTGATTGCACTGACTAAGATGCTTCCTGAAAATGTTAAAACATGCAAATTTAGGGTCTGATAAGACTTGTGTCATAGTCCGAAAAGTCCAGTAGCAGTCTCTTTTGCGAACTATATATTACTGTAAATAGTTATTTACTGTGTAAATAGGTATTACCAGTAGTGTGTTTGTTACACGTAAAAGACCACAAACTTCTCAGCAGGAGGCGATAGCCCTCCCAGCTTTTGGAAAGAAGCTATCAGGACACGACCATCAGTGTCTGTTTTCCCCTATGTTCTCTATGTCAACATTCATTGTACTGAACCCTTCTGAGTCTTCTTCCTAACAGTTACAGTGTAACTGTGAAACCAGCACACATACACCAGCGCGTTGCCAGGCGCAGATGCCATCTTCGCTTCAAACGACAATATCATGAGAAACTTGTGCGTGCAGCCACACGTGTGCGATGTGCACACACGCAGACACACACTACTAAGAACATTCTCAAGTAAGCATGTCAGAATGTTTTCCCAGTGTGTCTGCCCCAGCTGGGAGTGTGGAGTCTTTGATTAACACACCATTCCATATGTCAAACTTTATAGCCTCAAAGTTTCTGAGCTCAACCAGCCGCATGTGCGCCGTTGCGTGTAGTCATTGCCTCCTCAGCTGCTTGGAGATAAAATGTCAATGCAATTTGCTGTGTTGAAGATTTTTATTAATCTGTTGTTGTTCAATGTTTGTTACAGTTCCAGTGTGTAGCAATTATCGGGATCTGAAGGAACCTAGTACAATATTTTAAAGTTGTTAACTTCTTAGGCTGTAGGGTTGTAACAGTGTATGCTTTTGTGTACCTAACACTCAGGGGTACTTGCAGTCAGATGAAGAATACATCTGTCAAAGTCACCACTGATTTAATAAGAACATGCATACTTGGGTTTGCGTTGCACTTTAATAAGAATCATGACAGAACATAAGTAGATTAAGCTACCATCTAAAGCAGCCCACACCAAACTAATGCATAAATACTGAATGTGATGATGACAACAGGCAGAAGGCTGTTATCTAATCAGTAGTGTTCATTCGGCAGGATGTGATCGTTTATAAGCCTCGTATCCTGTATGGCAAGCTATATGTATATTTACTTGGTTTAGCAGATACAATTTTGCCTTTGTAGTAATAATTTGAAGAAAAATTTTCTCGCTTTAAATGACAGTTTGACCTGGGATACATTTTTTCCCATTTTTAATTTTCATTTTGTGGCCTTTATGTGAAAGTGGACAGACAGGAAACAAGGTTGAGAGGGAGGGGGAAGACACGGATGAAAAGGCCCCTCAGGTTGGGAGTTGAACCCAGATAGTCTCCATAAGTGGGTCACACGATCTACGCCTGCGCCACCACTGTACCCCCACTTCTGATACATCAAGCTGGTTCTAATACAAATGTTGCCACTATTAGAACTCTTTGTATTCAGTGCTTTGCTGAAATGTAACCAGTTGCTATAGTTTATGTGCAATCATTAATATTAAATATTGAAAATACATTTTTAGAGCGTTTGAATTAAGGGTGAAAGGAACAAAAAAAATTAAATAGGAAGATGAAATAGAAAAGCATGATTAAAAATTGAGCTTACAAACCTTAGGAAAGTTGAAATGTATCAGAGATTGAGGCTTTATTAAAATCTTCAGAGATTGTCGTGCATGCTTTGGGGTTGCGTGCTTGTGGCTTGGCAACAGCTAAGCTGATAACGTCACCTTCAGGAAGAAAAACAGGTGAGTTGGCTCCGTGGACAATATGAATGGAAACTCACAGCCAATACTTTTGCATCCAGCATGCAGAGATTATCATGTACACCCATCCCCTGTCTGCAGTTTCTGTCTCCTTACATTGTCTGAAAGTTGGATGCTACATATATATATTACTGCATTCACTCCTTCTGCTCGGTCCTCTTTATTTGTCAATCATCACACAACCTCTGTGACAAATGAGGAAAGAAATGGCTAAACTTTCCCCTTGTTTTTGTCTGTTTTGCCCCTGCCCTACATCCGTCACATCTCTGTGTCAGCTTGTCAAAGCTTTTGGTCTTAGTCTAGGCATTACTTTGGCCTCGGAAAGCTCCTTCAGCTGCTCCCACATCTAAACAAACCACTTGTTGTCATGGTTACCCATCATAATAGATGTTGAAAAGCAGCACATGTATCAGGAAACATGAGTCCGGTGAAGTCGATGACATATCATGACCAGGTTAACTGGCTTCTCCAAACCTTTAGATGAGTAGATCAAATCTGATCAGCTTCATCAGAGCTTAATTTTTACATGGCTTTGAATTAAAAAAACGCTAAAACCGGTAAATAAGCAAACGCCAAACTGTTAGAGAAAGCTATGCTATGTCTATTTTCATGACAGTCGTGTCTCTCTGCAGTTATATCTGAACATCTGTTTGGGTGTTGTTGCCAGCAGACTGATGGAAAGGCCCGTCAATCTGCTGCCCATTAGCTGCCAGAGTGACCTCATCATGACACGCCCTCACAGACATATTTTCTCAAGATACGCTGTTAGCAGGTGTCTGACTTCACATTGATAGAAGTGTACAGAAATTATCCTCCTCACATAACCTTCATATATAATTTTACTGTTCTTTTAGGATTTAGTGAGAAAAGGCTATTTCCCAGATTAAACTTTTAACTACTTAAATAGGAAGATGCTGAAGTCATGCATGAGGTCTTAACTTCTATATTTTGCTGTATATATAGCCTGCTTGTCTAAATGATCCTTCATTTGTTGGTTTATCTTTTCAGCTCTTCTAGTTAAAACTCATTCAGTGTAAATGAACTGAGAAAGCGGACCCAGAATTCAGCCAGACCAGCAGAGGTTCAGTTAGATCTTCTTTTATTAACAAAAAGCAAGACAGGGAAAAAAACAAAAAGCACCGTCAATCCAAAAGACGGCACAGAAGCGGACGGATTCTCGGGGCAGACCAGGCAGGAACAGACAGAACGGGATGGCAAAGGTTTCTGGAGACAAGGTGGTTCAAAATCCAAAAAGTAGTGATGTTACGTGATGTGCCGAGGCTTCGAGGCGTGTGTCGAGTAATGGAGGGGGCGTTTCCGTGAAGCGCGTATCGAAGCTTGCTTCATTTAGGGGAGGAGCCGAAAACGATGACGTCCGAAGCCTCGCTGCCCGGCTGTACCACGTGACTGCTTCGGGAAGTGGCTCAGATTTTGCCAGATGACCGGTTCTTTCAGAACCAGTCATGTCTGCACGCTGGATCATAAAACAGTTCTGCTAACCAGATGCAGTTTAAAACGCCACTTAGTCTGTTTATAAGTTTCGTTTTTATTAATTCTGCATTTTTTAACTACATGCACCGTATTTCTGTGCCTCAGCGCTTGCTCCTCTATCCCCCTCCTTTCCCTCGGAGCAGGTGCTTTTATCACCGTTCACCATTCAAAACTTGAATCACTACGTTTAATGTCCTCACATCGGTAGCAACGTGTGCCAGTTAAAGTCAATAGGAGAGTTAGTAGCTGTGTTTCATGCTCTTTTGTTTTTAACAACATAGAATCAGTGGTGCTTCGGTGGGCTGCTGCCTCGCGCTTTAATGCAGGTGCGCACTTTTAAGGGTCATTTTAAAGAACTTGTAACATCAGGGGCTTCATCTCAGATCTGTCAGTACCCCTGTTCCCTTTATAGGAGCCCTTTGCAGTATTTAGTTATGCATTTTCCCCACTGTTTATCCGTCGCACGCAGCGCACCAACAGGGGTAAAATCCGCCCACCGCACCGCCCAGAGTGCACTGACGAGAGCAATAGAAATTTCTCTGGTCAGCGCGGCGACTGACTGAGAAACCTGTCGCTGTGAAAGGTGATGATAATGGTTATAAACTGTAACAGTCTAGAGGTGCACTGAGCTGAAAAGAGGGAGACATCAGCAGCTGGATCGTGCATAAAGACGCAGCGTGAACCTCTGTGTGCTTCAGCGTTGCTGCTGAGGGGAAACTGTTGATCATAATCACCCCCACCCCCAAAATTAGCATAATCTCACTCTTAACTTTTGATCAAAGTTGAGAGGTCTGATTATTACACACCATGCCATATCACATGACACTACTATTTTGGGAATAATTACACACAGAGAATACATTCAAACAATATTTTATTATACACATATGTGTATACATAATTTATGTAGACAAATGATTTTGTCCTACACATTTTGTGAAGTCATTCCCAAGAACCATAATAGACAAAAAATCAATGCATCACACGTGTTAAGATACCACTGGCTGTGATTATACACCTCGCCAGTAGGTGGTGTCGTGTGCACATCAAGCTCCAAGAAATGAACCCTTTCTCGAACCAGTTGGCTCAAGTGGTTCAATGCCTCATGAGGCTTCATCTCGCCATCACTACCAAAAAGCAAAACATAACAGAACTTGCAAGAGGAGAACTCACCTACACTCAACAAGACGACCTGGCACTGATGTCTGGTCTCGACAGTTTATATGGAGGAGGAAGCAGGTGAAACCGGTCAGAGATGATTGCAATAGGGGTGGAGTAAGGCAGGTGTGCAGAGTAGGCAATCAGACCAGACATCAGTGCCGGAAAAACAAGAAATAAATCAGAAACCAAAGCTGAAAAGCCGACAGGACAAACGGACAGAAACTACACCAACTTACTAAGAAACAAAATCACTCAAAAGTACAAATCTAAAACAGAAAATAAAGCAAAGACCAAAACAGATGACAAAAACAGGATAAACTAACTGTAAATAAAACCCCAGACCAAAACACTCAAAGTAACCAGAGAAACTAAAGCAGGAGAGTAAAATAACTCAAAAATAAAACCAGAACAGAAGCCAGAATATTACATTCAGAGCTAGTGCTTTGAATAGGCCAGAAGAGGCACTATCACATTTATAAACATAGAACCTGATGGTAAACAGTTTTCTTATCTAAATAGGATTTGTGATATGAAATTAGGGATCTGGTAGGACTAAATAGTGCTGTCACTAGTGTTGGTTGGCTTTTCTCGGCACACCTTGATGATCTCCAGCTTTTTTAGTAATAAAATGAGGTCCAAAAAAAGCACATTGAGTTGTCTCCTCCTGTCTGTCTGCAGTCATCTAATACCCCCATACCACAAACCACTCTCAGGGAATAAAACATCCTCTTAAAGCCTCCTTTTCTGTATCCATATAAACAGTCTGGTAAGCCTAAATGAGGAAATTCTCTAGCAAGTTTTAAAACTAACATTGCGATCTAGTTGCCTTAAAATCTTAAAATATTTTGTACATAGAAAATCAGCTAAAAAACAAAAAGAAAAGACTAAACCTTTGACAACCAGTTGATAACAATGAACATTTTAAGCATGTTTTATGTCACAAGCAGCGTTGTCTTGCTTGTGACATAAAAGGGCATTGTTGTGCGAAGGTAGCGACGGATTTAAGAAAAGTTCTAACTGGAGAGGTCCTGATCAAGATTTTTTGACCCCCAATATTAATACAAGTCTTTCAAAATTAAGTATTTATCGAGTTCTAGTTCAATACTAAATTGAAGTAAAATAAATGCCAGTGAAATTAATGTCAATGCCAAAGCAGGAAAAAGCAGTAGCTTTAAATTTCACCCAAAAAAAATCCATATCTCCTCAGCATTGCATCTTCTATTGTTATCTTCCCCTTAGCTGATTTACCAGTTACATTTCTGATGGTGCAGAATCCCTTTTTCTGGAGTGCAACCAATTTTTCATAACAACAAAAGTTTCTACTGCACAGCTTTAATATGTTGCACCAACACGAGATGAAGTCCGTAAGAATAGCTGATATAATTTTCTGATAATTTCTCACCTAAAATGCAAATAGTGTTATTATTTGTTCCTAAAGATGTATCTGACTCAACACATATAGTCTTCAATAAACTCACGTCCTGCTCCTGCTGATGATCTTCAATGTTAGCATGTTTACTCTCTGTGTTGATGGGACTCGATGACATTTTGGGCCAAAAGACCGTTCAGTTCAGTTCCAGTTAATTGGATTTGGACAAAGAGTACAGAAATAGCCTTACTTCATGAAATTAGTTGTTTGCTTTGAACATTTTACATTTTCAACACACTGACGGCTTTCTAAGCGCAGAACACAAGGCAGGTCAAATGACACAAATTTCCGAATGCTGCAGCAGCCAAAACAGGCTCCTTTTCACTGTAAACATCCTCATAAAAGGTGAGAAACAGTTAGATCGTCAGTAAAAGAAAATGCCACCATCTAAGTTGGAAAAGAAAAGAATGTTCATACCCTAAAATACAAGTTTGCAAGCTGTGCAGAGAAAAATATGTTTAGATTTTTTATTAAATCAGGGAGTTGGGTTGAGCCAGCTTCTCTGATATCACCATTTAAAAAGGCCTTGATTGGTTCGTCCCTTGTTCTAAACACAGAGTTGTACTAGAAAAGTTAACATAAGTTACAAAAAAAAGCCACACAAGTAAATCTACACGGACAGTTTAACCGTGTCACACTGTTGCATATCTGTCTTGCAATTCAGTGGTGTAGGATCACATACTTTCTAAGGTAAATAAAGCTCCAGGACTATTTCCTCACACACTTCACACTGTAGCTTGCATTATTTGATTACCAACTAAGTCAGGCGCCTCAGCTTTCACACACCATATATACCACATACAACACTGCTATGCAAATATCACAGTACTAACTAAAAAATAACATTACTTAGTATCAAGCAACACTATGAAGTAGGGCTGGGTAATATATTGATATTTAAAAAAAAAAATATGATATGAGACTATATCGTTTATATCAAGATGGTCTATGTTGCATTAGAATTGTATTTTTATGTATTCCAGTAGGTTATTTTTCAGCCGTTTCTCATATTTATCTACAGTTGTTTGTTAAAAAATGTTCCTGTGAAACATTTGGGATAAATCTTCGATTCAGAGTTGCCTTTTAATAATTAATTTACGAATAGAAAAACATGTCGAGATAAATACTGTATATTGGCATTCAGCCTAAAAATATCATGGTATTATTTTTGGTCCATATCGCCCATCTCTACTATGAAGACACTGTTCGTGGCCTGATAAAGATCAACTCATCTCTACACGCTGGACGTGTAAAAAGTAAAAATGATGGGTTGATCTAGTCTCTGATTAGGTCACATTATTTTTATCTGGTTATTTGTGGGAACTCAAGGAGCATTACATTTTTATTCCCAGATGCTAGGGTTCATCCCAACACATCCGTGACATCACTGCAGACATAACAAACTAATTGAAAATGCAGGTTCCAGATGTAGAAGACCATACTCCACAAAGTATACACAGTATAACAAGTAAAAACACTTTTTTAAGATAAATAAAGACAAATTGTTTTAAAACTGTGAAGTGAGGGTACAGTGATGAGAAGGGATTTAGAGGAGGCGCTCGTTCTTCATCCTGCCTGCTTTAATCCTCTAATTAACAGCTGAGTAATGAGTTGATGAAGTGACTGATTAGTTGACCCCTGCCCCTTAAAACCCCGACCTCTGTACCCTCCCCACTAGGCCCTGCCGATTGACGGGGAACATCTTTAGTGTACTGGTGCCGTTACGAGGGTGCAGAAATAATAATGAATAAACCAAACAATACCAAAGAGAAATGCACTAAACGGACATAGAGAGGATTCTGTTGCTTTTTCAGAAGTTTATTGAGTAAATCTGCAATGAGACACAGCAACAAAGTTGGTGGAAAGAGAGATCTCTAGCATTGCTGTCCTTACCTCATCTGATCATTAATATCTGTAGAAAAAAAAGGTAATGCCTGTTGTTGTTACCTCAGAGCTGCCCCTAGGGGGTGTTTTAGCCCCACACAGATACAACAGGTATCACTTCCCCATAGAAGGTTCTTCAACTATAGTACTAACAGCAAACAAAGAAGAGCATCTATTCAAGACGAGCATGGGCTTTGACTTAACCCTTGCACTTGGATTCAGGGGACATTTTGCAGACTGTCCTTACTGGCAGCATACAAAAAGATAATATACTGACGTTTTTCCTGAGAGCCCGGTGGTCCTTTTTTTCGTCTTTCTTTTACAATTCAGTAGATTCTGTCTTTCTGTTGTTTCTGCTCCCTGTCTTTCTCCGTCGCTCACTCATTCAGGCTCTTTTACGTCCGCGTCCAATCTCACCCATTCCCTCCCCCACATTGATGTATGTGCCCCTTCTGCCTGTCCCCCTGCATGGCTTTGTGCTGCTGCCACAATGCCAGGGGCCAGGCGGTGAGGTCACTCACCACAGGAGAGCTGCAGGCCTCACTGAACCTCCACCATCCCCACCACCGTCCAGCACGCAGACAGCTAACAAGCCAGCAGTTTTTACCTCCCCCAGATTGTCCCTTCCTTGATTCAGTCTAGACAACTTCACCTTAACGCTCACACTAATCATTAGGTGTACATGTAAACATATCATTTGTCGACAGGCCGTATTGGGTGAGCTGCAGCTCTGTATGCTATGGAACATGTACTCAAATAGAAATTACAGCCAGTCTGCGCATGTTTAGATAGCCAAGCATTTAGACAGATTACTGAAAACTTTAGCTCCATATCATCCATCTGCATCAGTTTCTCCGTCAAATCCTCTGAAGGCTTGTAGGAAGTGTAGCGGCGATAGTGTTTGGAATCCCTTTAAACCTTTGTATTCTTTCTAAATGCAACTCAAGACTCTGCACTGAAATACTATTTCTTTTATATTTGTGTGTATATTTGTGCATTTGTTTTTGCATTTTCCTGTTCATTTCAATGGTTTCTTCTCTTGCAGATAGAATCGCTTGCAAAAGTATTCATACACTTTGAAAATCACCACCTCTTGTCACTTTCCAACCAAAAACTTCAATGTATTTATTTCTGTATTGGATTTCACAAATTAGTTGAATGGGATACAACCAAGACTGGTTTATCTCTTTATCGCTTTGCACATCTAGAAATTCCAATTCTTAGTTTTGCTCAACTGGACTGGCTGTAAAGTGTCTGTGATCAGTTTTCAAGGCTCACCATGGCTTCTTCATTTATCTTTCCATCAGCTTTGACCAGCTAAATTTTGGTCTCATCTGAACAGAGCCCCATCTTTCACGTGTGTGATGTCCTCCCCTCCTACAAGGCTTTTGGCAAACATCACTTAGTGGGTACACAATCGATAGATTTCTTGTATACAATCTCTACCACCTAAACTGTTGAACTCTGCAGCTCTTCCAGAGTTACCACGGGCCTGCGCTACTCTGTCAAATTCTGTGCATGCTCAGCAGGAAGGGAGCTGAATGCAAATTCATTGCAAACATTTTTTTAAACATTTGGAAAACAATTTAGCATTTTCCCTCTACTTCAAAGTTGTACACTACTGTATTTATTTGACAAAATGTGAAAAAGTTTGAGGTAAATGAAAACTATGTGTCAAATATAGACAACAGAGTGTCCACCAGACCCTGTTCAACTATTTTAAAATCCTTAAAGAGTCGAAGCCAAGAGGAAAAATTATGAAGGCGGTGTCCTGAGTGTGCTGATGTAAGCTGGGTATGAGTGACTTATGTTAGTTAAGATCAGGTTTTATCTCATGAGGATAAATATATTGAGTGACTGTGCTCCATTCTCCCTTCACTGTGAGGACATGGTGTTCCTGCAGCCCTGCTGTGCTTTTTGTAGCTCAATCAGGCCCAAAGTACAAGGAACACACTGACCGCCATGCATTGGCTGGGGACGGAGCAGGCTTGCGCCTGACAGAGCTGCCAGGGTTGCCCCATGGCCTCCTATTGTATACATCACGTCTGCTTTGTCTATGCTACCACGATAGGTTCCAGTGCACAGGCACAGACAACAGTCTTGTTAAAGTGTGTTAATTCTCCCATGACTTGCTCATTGGTTTAATGGTGTCACTCTGTTTGGGTTTCGTTTAGGTTAGGGGCGCTCAGTGCATCTCCACGCTTGAGGACTTTCAGAAAGGCGCAACTGATGGAGCTTGTGTTTCAGATTTGTCGTACATCATTATGTTGTCATGGTTTCCTGCAAAACATTTCAGTATTTGCTGTTGACTAGTTAAAAACAGTATTTAACTAACGTTAAAGGAGCTCGCTGGTGTTGCACAAATAATTTTAAGCGGTTTAACTTTTTTGATTCACAAGCAAATTCATTGTGGTTCAAGGTTATTTTGTAACAAGCGGTAAAGTAAATGTTTGTTTAGGTATCACTGTTACATCTCTTTCTCATAGGTCTTGCAGTGGTGTTACAGTATCATGCACTGATTTCATTTTACTGACATTAGATGAACAGGTATAGTCAGTGTGCACTGTGTAGGGGAGCCAGTTTGATGCCCTTTTCTATTGTTTGCTACAGATTTGCTAAATTATGAACCATTTGGATTGCTAAAGACTTTTTTTTTCATATCAATAATGTTTCCAATCATCAAACTAATTTCAGTATCAGACAAAAATAAGATGACTAGACAACTTGCAGTTTTCAAATTCTGATCTCAGTTATTAAATAAAAAGCTAACCATGGCCCTTTGTGAAAAATGTAATTCTCCTCCCTCAGGGGAGGTCTTGCGCATGCGCAAGACCAGCTTATCTCGCAAATGCACTCTGGTCTCATTACTTTCTACTGAGGCCTTCCTCTTCTTCTCATAAACATGAATACGGTTTGCTTCATGCGACTCTTATCCATGTTCAAAGTCTATGGTGAGAGCAGCGGAGCTACAATGAACGGCTAACCGCTAACCTAGCCGCTAACCTAACCGGATATATAAACACTAGAAGTGCGCATGCATAGCCAGCAAGCGGCAACAATGAAGGAACGAGCACGGACTCTGGCGTTACATGAGCGCATCAGAATGATTGGCATGTGGGACAACCAATAGATAAGGTGATACCCCTGGAACTTGAGGGACAGAGGGGAATGAAAGCAGGAACAAAACTCTGGCAAATCCATGCCCTTCGGACCGAGGGGCATTGATTGGTTATAGTTTTTACAGGCCTTTTAACAACCTTTTTGTGAATACATAATGTATTTACCCAGTATTACAAAAAGTGGTTCTGAGCAGGATAACCAACTATAGCTTTAACTGAATTAATAAATTTTTTTTTTTATTTCACTAGGCCACTTTGATTACCACTTGATCTGTCAAATCAGGACGTTTTCTAAATAGAACCTGTTTGACAACATTAAGTAGGCTAAAAGATAATGAAAAGGAACAAATAATGTCCTGGTCTAAAGAAAATTAACACGAACAGAGCCGATAAGTCTCTCTTTATACCGGGAGGAAGAGACAATGATGCAAGAGAAAGACCAGTCTTACCTTTGCCAAAAACATTTTGATGATTCCCGAATACTTTTGTGAAAGTATTCTGTAGCAAAACTTATGCTTTTAAGAAGTTGTGCTTCCAGTTAAATGTGCCGTAAAACTAACACAGTGTTTCAGAAAAAGATAATATACTGACGGTCAAATATGGTGTTAATAATGTGATAGACTGGGTCCGCTTTACTGCTTTACTGGACCCATACGACTTGCCTTAGTTGATGGAACCATGGGCTCTCTACCAGAAAAACCCTGACGAAAAATTTCCGTCCATCAGTTTGTGACCTTAAGATCAAGTGCTCTTTGGTTATGATCCAAAAGACATCAGTAAACAAACAAACAAACAAACAGCCAGAGTTACACTGGAACGAGTTAGATCAGGGGTCCAGGGCTGGTGTCCTGCAACTTATAGGTGTGTCTCACCTGCTTTGAAAATGTCCATTGGGTATGAATACTTTTATAACAGTACACCTGTGAATACTTTTCCTTCAATTCTCTTAATTTACTACTCGTCAATGTTTGATTCCCCTTCCTTTGCTTGTTTCCTTCTCAGTTTCAGCATGTATGTGTGTTTCAGCAGCTATGTGTAATGTGCCATGCTGTGTGAACACATCTAGGGTCTAGAAATCCCCCCCTAAAAGGGCATTTTACATCCTGATCTGCTTCTTCAATTCTTATCTTGTCGTAGTTCTTGTCCTCGGTGAGCTGGGAATGACAGGTTTGGGGAGGAGGAGAAAGAAGAGGGGGAAAAAAAACCTCATACCCTCAGGATGGCGGCATTCCTTGTGATGTTCAGGAACATGTCAGGAAAGGTGTCTGTGTACACAAGGCAGAGAAAAAAAAAACTGCAGGGGGTAAAGTTCTTGGTGCATGCAGTATACTCAGTATTTTTATCTAAACTCAATATATTTATGTGCGTTAAGTTAAATTACTTTCCCACCATGTCTTCACAATTGGTTAGGGAGGGGTTTTGTCTCTTGTTTTACCTCATTGCAGTGTCATGTCTGCAGCAGACACATCAGAGAGACAGAGGCTTAGTCCTGTCAGCGCCTGATTCAACCTGACCCTTTTTGTCTCTAAGTGGAGGAAGAGCTCGCTTTTTCCTGCCCTGCGGCAAACAACAACAACAGAGAGCGGGGCATTAGGAAAGTGTGAAAATCCCAGATCGCTGAAAATGTGATCTGGACTGACAGCATGAGGAGAATGGTCCGAAATAGGAGAAGAAGAAAAAAGAAGTTCTAGTGAAGTTAAGCAACAGCACGGCAGCCTCACTGGTGAAGAAAAAAAAGAAAGAGAAAGGGATATGAAACCAGAGGAGAGGCAGCAGGACGGGGCCTGTTGGTGATGTTTTTTTTAGTGTTTTTAGGCTGACATCATGGCTTCACCAGCAGGTGGTGTGCGTTGGATCACAGGTGGGATGTAAAACAGGCTCGTCACACTTGATGCATGCAACGGTGCATTAAAAAAGGCCGTGGAGACTCTCATCTTATGTCACCACGCAGCCATTAAAATCAAAAATTCTAATATAGGAGAACAATTAAGATGCAAATCAAATTTAGATCTTGTGAATTAATCATTTAGTTACTATCTGTCTTTTCTGATATTGACAAAACAAAACTGCTTTTCATACTTTAGGAACGGAGAAAGGAAACCATAGGTGATGAGACAGTTATTAGCCTTTATGAAGTCGTTATTTGCAGTCTGGCAGGGTCCAAGGTGCTCAATGTGGTGTTTTATCTAAAGGCTCCTGATTTAGCCTTGGCTCAAAGGTTTCAAAAAAACTACTTTGCCGGTTAGTCTATAATCCAAAAGTGACTCTCCCTGCCTGAAGAGTGAGCATTTGTTGCAAAAAAAAAATGAAAGGTTAAAGATTTCCAATATTTAGTATTTCTTATTTCAAATTTCTGCGCAGTGAGGAAAAATATTTATATTTCCCTTTCCTTTCCTTCCTTGGTTTATACTTGCTTTATGAATCAAAGTAGTGAGAAGTAAAGAAATATAAATTTCAAAAAGTTTTCTTTGAAAAATAAGAACCCCTGATATAGAAACAGACTTATAAATCAGTAAAGCCAGATTTATAAGTGTTATGATCTACCTGATCTTAATTTGACTTTTACACGAATTGTCTACCTTTCAAGTCCAGATGACTCTTAATAAACCTTTATAAGGGCATATTTTTCATTTCATATTTATTTTCTTGTCGTTGAGGTGGTCTGATCATTCAGCGCCTGTAATCAGGTTTAAGCAGGCGTTTAAAGGTCACATAGTTTAAATGAGTGAATGCACTGACCCTCAGGTGCTTTAGCTTTGCAACAAACATCCTGAGGCACAGGTTCACCCTTTAACACAACGGGATGCATCCAGGTTTACACCCCTTATAAACAACCAGACACAGGTGTGAGGTTCTGTTGCCTTTGTGATTTTCAATCTTTGAATGTTATTGAGCCCTCTGCTCATAGAGATAAAACGGAAAAATGTCAGCTTATTTCACTGTTTAATCTTGTTGTGGATGGATACTACATCATAGTGAGATGTAGTATGCCAAGTCTGACTTGAAAGTTGTAATGTTTATCACAGGAGCTTTACAGCTTTGAGGACCAAATCCACAAGCAATTAACTATTTATAAAAGTGAAGGTTGCTTTTCTCATGTCCTCTTCTCGTCATCCTTTTCCTTTTATGGCTAAGTGGTCATCGTCGAGAGCTGTAAATATTAATGTCCACCTGTTAACCTCAAGGACTTTCTCTGCAGACACAATAAAGTATTAGCACCGAACAAATGAGAATTAGCTTCATTTATTTATTTATTCAACTTAACTTAAGCTGAGAGTTCATACATGCAATAGCCTTGAAAAGTTTGCATTTGCCTCGACTATACGTGTCCAAATAAGTTGATTCAATTTCTCTGGAAGAACTATAATATGAGCCGCTGAAAGAACAGCTATCTTGAAGTAGAACTGAACTATAAAAACAGTCAATCTTTGGTTTACAGTCTTGTTCTTTCATGAGCTGCCATGTCAAACACAAGTATTGAGTGGTCATGTATTACAAATGCTGAATGAGGGTTTGTCTCTATCTGAAAGCGTTGAGACCCAGACCTGCAGAATTAAGTTAAAGCCATCAGTCCAGTGCAGAACTGCACAGGTTAAAATTATGTCACACACTTTCAAAAGCTAAATGGTTCTCATTTTAATATCATGCATCTTGTCAAGTAGGTAAGCGAGGCTACGGCTTAAACAATCTGCTTAATTTGTCTGTAATAGTTTGGTCAATTTTGCATAGCTAATGGAACGGCTATGCCATCAGCCTTCCTCTTCTCCAAAGTAAGATGATGAAGAAAAATTGCATTAGCTGAAATATTATGCAGCTAAACATTATTTTTGCTCTAGTCTGGACTAATAATTCTCTTACACAGCTTGATTTCCTCTCCTGCATTGTAAATCCACCCTCTGGTAAAGAGTTGAGTACTTGCACGGCACCCGGTCCCAACAATTAAATCCCAAAATTTGCTTGAAAATGATGAAAATGAAAAATCAGGTTGTTTTATTTTGTAAACAGTTGTTTTAGAAATGGACTGCAGTTGTGATGGTTTGTTTATTACCATGTAACACACTTTGCATACTCTTGGGCTGTCCTTAAGAGTCCTTACAAAATAAGGTAAAGTAGCTTCCATAATGTGGTCATTTTTTTTCCCCCTCAAGCGTCATTCTCCAGAATCAGTAGGAGCACGTGCCGCACGCTTTAATGTGGTAAACAATCTCCCTAAATGCTTCAACGCTTTATAATTAGTCCTCTCTCTTATCTCCCCCTTTTCTGAGCGCTTCACTCTCTCTTTGTTAACAGCGGTTTGTATCTGTCTACATGCGAGGACATCGCTGCATGTGCTTGCTTGAACGGTTATGTAATTGAAAATGTAATTTGAAAGTAAAAATATTGCACCTACCCAAACAGCACGGCTGAAGGGGGTGTGAGTTGGTTGTTCCATGTGAGTAACTTTGGCTCACTGAGCACAACTTTAAACACTGGACATTAAACTGCAGCTCTTAGTCAGCCTTTATAAAGCTGTTTTCCAGCTTACCATCACAGGCTAAACACCTTTTTTACCTCCACTCATCAGTGGAAGTTTAATTTATGTTTGCATGCTCACATTTGTGAATTAACTTAAGCCTTAAATGTTATGCTGACTAATCACAGCTGCTGCCATACAAAAAAAAAAAAAAATCTGCATGTAGTTCTGTGGAATTCATGGTAAGCTGCCGCTTAGGTTGTTGAGAATGTGTAGAAAGCTCTTCGTTCTGGATAAACTGCAGTAAGGGTCAATTTTAACATTCCTATCCTGCAGAGGTGTTATGAAGAACACCCTGCAAGAAGTCAAAAAGCATATAAACTACAACAAGACGTGTAAAAATGATCACATAAACAAAGGAAGCATCATTTTTATATACTTTCCTTCTCAATGTATATTAGACAGCTTCGTGTGTTTTCGTTCACTGGTGAAACGTCTCATATCTCGTCCTATCACCTTTTGCTTGAAATTGTTTGGGCTGGCTAAACAAAGGCTATTGTTGAGAATCAGCAGAATCAGCACAAAGAATTACAATCAACAGTGGCAGTGAAAATTACTCCTTCAGGCCCTCGTGGCATAAACACTCTGCCAGCCAAACCAGTGGCACGTCGCTGCCAAGCTGAGACACGGCCCAAAGAACAGGGAAGTTCCCGACATGCGGCGAGGCTGTTGATTGTTGTGCTTATTACAAAACCTCTTCCACCCTGACGGCCTGATGACTCTGGATTGGCTGTTTTAGTCAACATTTTGCGGGCCATTTAGAATCCTGAAGAAATGGCGGCACGCGGCAGCGTCAAAGAGCCTTTCTGGTGTTAAGGGAGTAATGGCAGTGCCGGGTGTTGATGTAGTAATGTAAAAGATAAGGTGTTTGCTGCTGAACAAATAAACAGCTGTGCTGGAAGACAGATTAGAGAGGGGTGGTGAGGAGGAGGGAATGAGTGAACGCGGCTGTCTCTGCCAACCTGAAACAACATCCAACAATCCAGCCACAACAAGCAGGCCTGATTGGACTTCATTAATGACTGAAGTGCCCAAAGCTAAATACTGTTTTATGAGTGCTGCAGAACAATAATAAGCTGTTGTGAAAGGAGCAAATAAAATTTTTCTGTCCCTCTTTCCCAGTACACCACAGGCACATACAGTCGCTGTAATGTGGAACTTGCAACCTGAGGTGGCAGTGTTTTAGTCTGCCAATGTTAGTGCAAAATAGTTTTCATAAGAACATGTTACATTTTTTTTTATTATATACAAATTAACCATTAATGGCACCTTGTACATTTAGTTTTAAGTGTGTTTCTGGGTCTTAATGCAGCATCAGAAAGGGGAGTATGGAAAAAAGATTTGTATTTGTCAGACTTAAAGGTATACTATGCAACTGGGGTTGATTTTCCAGCGAGGCTCCCCCCAGAGGGCGAAAGTAAAAGTGCACTGTCGTAAAGATGCTCAGCTGTTCTGGTTTCTCCGTCAAGACAGGCGCGGTTGTTTTGAGCTTAGCAGACAGGCGAACGCAACGAAAAGTGGAAAAAACGGCAGTACAAACAATGACTAACACAGTGAAGGTATGAACATCAAGCTTCCCGCAGCGCTATCTTGGCGAGGCGGCCGCCGCCGCCGCCGCCGCCGCCGCCGCCACCGCCACCGCCGCCGCCGCCGCCGCCGCCGCCGCCTCGGCAGTTTTATTATTATTATTATTATTTTTTTTATTTTTATTTTTTTATGTTGGCGAGACGCTACCGCCGCCTAGCCAAGCCGCAGCCGCCGCCTCGCCAAGCCGCAGCCCCGGCCGCCACCTCGCCGCGGCCGCCGCGGTAGCGTCTTGCCAACATAAAATAAAAAAATAAAAAAAAATAATAATAATAATAATAATAAAACTCGATATACTTGCATGTTTATTTGACGTTAACACACGGTTCTTTGTTGTTGCTTTCGCGCGTGCATATACTGAATGGCAGGGCAAAAACACATGGAGTTCTCGCCGTAAAGCGAGACTTCTGTGTGTGCGAGCCGAGGGCTCTTGCATTGCAAGTGCGGTATTTCCCCCACAGACCCCCAGGGCGGCCGAGAAAACCTTTGCTCGACCTGAAATTACTCATTTAATCATCCAAAACGGTATGGAACACATTAATTAACTGAAAAATGTTGCATAGTATGCCTTTAATTCTCTATTCCTTTGTCCACGTGTTGTATAAATCCATCCTATGAATCAAGGTAGACATATATGTATGTGATATCTGGAACTATCTCAAGATACTTCACCGGTGACTAGGGTTGTCACAATACTAAAATTTCAAACTTGATATCGATACCCAGGAAAATATTCGATACTCAATACCATTTTTAATACCACAGGGATAAAAAAATTACATAATTAAAGGCATAATAAATATTTTATTAACATGAAAAACTCCCCTTTTTCAATCTCAACATAGAACATGCTTTCTCAACAGAATCACAAATGCTAGTTAAATAAGTGTGCAAATAAATGCTAAATAAATAACCCAAATACAACACATGCCTAGTAGCGTGCTAGCCACAGCTAATTACACAACATTAATGCGGACCACCTGTTGCGCTAACATCAGTAATACACTTAATATATTAAATTATGAAAGGGAACTATCATTTATTAACCTGTTAGAATTCATCATGAAGGCCAGGGTGTCGGTCCCTGAAATGTTTGGTTAAGTTTGTTGTGCTGCTCGACTTTGTTGCCACCAATCTAAACCAATGTTTGCACACGGGCTTGTCAAGATCTTTGGGTTTCCCTTCTCGGTTTGCCTCATATGCTAAAATGTTTAGTATCAATACCATGCCAAATTAGTATTGCATATGGAGACAGCATTTGAGTATCAATAGTTTTCAGAGTATCGATACTTTTTACACCCCTACCAGTGACAGAAGCTTTGTTCCCCTGCTTCAGATGGGGATGAACTTCCTTATCCCACCACCAACATCACAATTCTTTTGCTGCGCGTCTTTGACTCCCCGTCTTTCTATCCGTCTCTGTCAGAACAGCACATCCATTGTTGGTGGAGTTACTCTGCCTTTTCACAAGGTCAGGCGGGGGCAACAGGTAGCGGAAAGGATAAGATTAATCACTTCATGTAGGACACATGGAGAGGGGGCAATAGACAGAAGGGTGGGGAGTAAAATGTGGGGCAGAGATGAATCAAAGGGAAGACGGGGGGGGGGGGGGGGGATCCAGAGGGTATAGGAAGGGAGAAAAGTGACCAAGAACAGAGAGATGTGTAGAGACAAGGGGAAGTAATTACCATCATGAGTATCTTTGTTGCGCTCACTGATGCATTCACTGAAAGGATGCGTAGAGGCGGGGAATGGAAAGAAAGAGGTGGTCAAGTGTAATTACTTAAGCGCAGGTTTGGTTTTCTTTGATCCACTTGCAGTTTTTTGGTCACCAACTCTCCAGCATCCAGCTTGGCTTTGTGTTGAAATGACTAGCCGGTCATACAAAGGGGTACATCACTCTTGTCTGGACTTTTACGTTCCTGGTTTTGTCCAGAACATGTTTGCTTCTACTGACTTTATTTTAACCCCTCAGGTGTGTTGAGCAACTTATATTAGAAGAGGTTTTTGATTCTGTTCTAACACAATAAAGGTATACCATATTGTATATTGAAAATTGCTCATTCTGGGGTGTCCTATACTCAGTAAAAAGTATCCACATTGAAAAATTTTGTTTTTACGGCCCTTAGGTATAGTACATTAACCAATCAGGAAATAGTGAAATTCTGAGTTTCAAATGGGCCAGTCAAGAAAAAAAAATCTGATTCCAGCCACCAGCTCACTTCTAAGATTTTGTTTAAGGGAGTAATTTTAATAAAACATAATTTGTGACCTGAAACCTATTGCTCCAAAGCTCCATGCTCAAGCACTCCCACCAAGCACAGGTGGCCACAGATGTGAGGAGAACTGTGGGCAGTGGTGCAGATGTTGCTCTGACTAACCACCATCAAAGTGTTTCAGTTCTTGTGTCACATCATCGTGCCATTTAGGATGTTTTCATCATTAATGGACGTCTACGAGTTTGTTGTTATTGTCCAAAAGTGTGTTAATGGTGTGCACCTACCGGTGCAGCTTCACCACATTCAAGACATGTTGCATGGTGGTTGTGCATATTTTTATTTTGGGCTTGCACACTTCAAAGAATAAACATGTTTTTTTTTTGCGGCATGTGTGAGTGTTTCCTCAAGGGTGTGTGTCTGTCTGTGTGTGTGTGTGAGTCAGTGGCCAGCTGCAGTGCATAGGGCCTACCTGTGGGTGTATTTGGCTGAAATCCACTTTCTTAAGTCTGCTTTTTATTCCGCGTCACATAAATAAGTACCAGCATGGTGCGTTCTTTTCCAAACCGCTCACTAACATCCTTAGATCTCCCTGTAACATCTGTTGACTTGTAGTTTTTTTTTTCTCTCTCTCTGGCAATATTTTATGTGTATCTTGTGTTTCTTTTCACTTGTCAGCGCTGCAGGTTAAGGAGCATGCAGTTATCCCTCACCCACACATTCATTTGCGCAAACCTGTGTGTTTTCATAGGCTGTTTGAACCCAGATTCAGACATACTGGCTTAAGCACGCACAGTCAATGGCACACGCACACACGGAGACATAACTGAGAGCGGGCTCAGGCTTGCCCCGAATTCACTCGGTAGGCTTTTTAAGTCTTTGATATGGCTGACCTTAGTTTATTGTTTTATTCAGTTTTTTTTTTTTTCTACAAGACAAACTGTATGCAACAGATTAGATAGAAAAATTACACCCTGGAGGAGAAAGACACCCAGACAGGAGGAGGATAAAGGTAATGTCTCTTGTCCCAACGCATTCCAGAAGTGGAGCTCTAATCTTCTGAGGCCTCATGCATTTAAACGGCGCGATTAGCGGCAGCCTAACAGGCGCTTGTACCTGCCGGGCTGGAGCAGAAATCAGTCGCTTGGCTTCAGCTGTCATTTTGTTTGTTTGTTCACTGCCTCTGAAGGAAGATGCTCTCAGAGATACGGGCTTTGATCATACGCTTAAAACCAAACAGCCATAAATGGGCCCACGTACGGTACCTGTATGGTGCACAGATCCAGACTAAGTGGCTGAAACGTTTGACTGCCACTGATGTAATTCTCGTATGACAACCCCACCAACATATTTCACAAATGCTCATCCATAGATTGTGTAATCTTATTCGGGTGTGTTTTTTCTAACGGCTTTAACAAGTAATAGCGTGTTTGGTGGCTTTCAGACGATGATGAAGTGAGGATTGTGTAGAATCTAGATATACGGTCTTGTTGCAGGCTCGTGATGCAGTTTTGAAGACGTTGCATATTGAATTTATAATGCAATCAAGAAAAACGCAAAGACACAACAGTGTAACGAATAAAAGCACGTGAGCTATAATTGTTTCCTTTTTTTTCCTCTTTGTCTCTTTTTCTGCAGTGACATATTTGATGCCATGTTCCCTGTCACCCACATTGCAGGGGAAACAGTCATCCAGCAAGGTAAAGTACAAACAATCTCAGACGAATTCAGGTTAAAAAACATCCTTTTGTGACATGATGAGCAAAGTGGAGGCGATTTGTATTTGATGTCTTGGAAAAGTATCCGTAGCTCCTTAACATTTTCACATTTTGTCACATTACAACCACAGACAATGTGTTTTGTAGAGATTTTATGGGATGAATGAAAAAAATTGGGCATAATTGTGACAAAGAAGGAAAATGTTACATAGTTTTGAAACAAAAATGTAAGAATAGCTAGCGTTGGTATTCAGGCTCGTTTAAGGGCTTGACATAGCTCTTGGTGTCTCCTCCAACCTCCCAATTTATACTATGTTTAGCCCAGCTGACCAACTTTCTTCCTTATAGAGATAAAATGTTTTCACTACAGCATCATGGGTGGCGAAGGTGAGATTGGTTTAACACCCTTTCAGAAAAGTAAAAGAAAAAAAGAACTGAAAGAGAATGATCTGATTGGTCAACAGGATGTCAGTGCAGTGTTTTGTATCCTTGCTGTCCCAGAGAGATAAATCATTTCCTAAATTAATTGATTAAATGAATTAATTCTCTTGTTTCTGTTTAGCATCTGATCCATCGTTCTCTGTATCTGCTTTGTTTGTTGTGTCGCCCCCTGACTGGTACTAATATTGTCCCTATCAGCCCAGACAGCCAACACAGTCATAGAAATCTGGGCTGCAGGCAGACAGCCACAGAGAAACAATGAAGAAATTTACATCACACAGGCTTTGCAGTCGACTGGAAACCAAACGCCTTCGACCGTCGGAATGCACTAGGAAAGGGCAGGGATGAAGCAGCGTTAGGTTATAAAACAATAACCCAAGCTTTCAACATCTTATAAATCATGAACAATAATCTGAAAATGGATAGAATATGGCGCAACTGCAAACATGGCCATCCATCTAAACTGACAGGCCGGGCAAGGGAAGTATTAACCAAAAGAGCAATCAAGGGGGCACTGAGATCAACAGCTCAAGTGGGAGAATCTGTTGAGAGGATGTTTATTTGTTGTGGATTAAAATCTGTTTTCTTGTGTGACAAAGAAAAGCCTCAGTAGAAAGAAGGTCAGAACAAGTCCTTGTTGCAGTTCACTGCAAGCTATGCAGAGGACAGCAAATGTGAAACAATGTGTTCATGACAGATAACACCAAAATTAACTTGTGAGCAAATTGAAAAAAAAGAGCTACATCCAAAAAGCTGAAAGTTATGTCTGTTTTGCATAAGAAGCTGGTCATAGTTAATCTGAGGATGGATTGAGCTAAATACGGGACAATCATGGAGGTAAACATGTTAGAGGCTGAGAAAGACTTGAGACTAGAGCTGAGATAGATCTTCCTGCAGGATGATGAGCATAAACATACAGCCAGAGCTCCACTAGAATAGTTCAGGTCAGAGGATATTTAAGCATTATTTTGGCCTAGGGACACTTTTCAGATCTTTTTTTTAATATAAAAAATATCTGAAAATTTTATATTTTTTTTCCCACTACATCATATTTATGTACATTTTGTGTTAGCCTGACACATAAAATAGAAATTAAATACGTTGACTTTTGTAAGTAAGAAAAATTGATTTATGTCGCTCATTTCAGAGATAAAAAAGTGTTTCCCAATGAGTGTGTAAAACATTAAAACCGTTAAATTAAATCATGATTTGTGGTTGTAACATGAAAAAATTTGAAAAAGACAAAGGGATGTGAAAGCTTTAGTTAGCACTGCAATTGTTGTAGCATTTTACTATTATAATATAAGTACTGCCCAAAATCCAGATTAAAAACAAAAAAACAGGATTCTATTAGCCAACAATAACACTGGACTTTCTACTAAATCAGAACAATAACGACTGATGTTGAACAATTTGCTGATTTTACTGCCACCTCCTTCACATAATAAGTGACCTTGTCTAAGCGGAGACTTGAACCACCAAACCACTTAAATAGAAAGGAAGCAATTAAGACACCACTTTTACCGATTATCCTCAATAGATTTATCTCAAAGAATACATCTATTGCACCGCCACAATTGGCCATGTTTATTTTATCCCACCACTCCCTTTTCCTCTCATTGCCCTACACTCACATTCCTCTCAACCTGCACCACTCCTTAGGTTCCTCTCCTCTGCTTTACAGTCAAACCTCCACCCTAGTCATCCCTGGACTTGGAAGAAAAACAGACCAGGAGGCCCAGACTGCATTTTTCCTCAATTTTCCTCTCCTATCAAATGCAGACATTTACTCGCGTATTTTTAAAACACAAAAAAATACACATTCTTGAAAATCCCTCACTTTAGATAATGCTATATTAACACCTGCTCAAAATCACATAGTGTTACAGCTGTGGAGCCCTCTAAAGAAATGTTCACAAGCAGACAGTAGGTGAAGGATAACTCTTGGTGCCTCCCATCTACTCTTAAAACAGCTTTCAGGAGTATATCAGCCCTAATTTGGAGATAATAAGTCTAGCTTACTATGCAGGGCCCCAGACCCAGACAGACCATTGTTATTTACACTACAGAGTGTGGTATATAAAGTACTGATGTCATAGCTAGTGTTTGGACTACTATAGAGCTTCAAAAAAGCCAACCCTGTTACTAGCTACTTACACACTATATAGACCTAACCAGGGGGTATCACATAAAGGACTGTGCAGTAGTTATCATGCCATTTAAAGTTTTGCCTTACTCTGTTGTCTACCTTTAATTTTATCAGCTAATTCTTAAGGATTTGTCATTGTAAGTGACTGATTCTGACATGGGAGCTTCTAAAGAAGCTATACAACCATACAAAACGTTTTTTATTTCCCAAGCTGCTGATATTAGAAAAATTAGCAATATATGAAATTATGGGTAAGTGTCACGATAATGATATGACTTGTGATAAATAAAAAAAGACGATTAGAAAGTATTAATGTCTTTCTGCTTTGGGCCCAGGCTGCCAAGTGGCACAATTGGTAGCACTGTTGCACCTTGCAGCAAGAAGTTCTTGGGTTCAAATCCCTATCTGGGCATGTATGGTTGTTTGTCCTGTGGACCTCTATGTTGCCCTCTGATGGGTATACCCCACCTAATGGAAATAGACACCTGCCCTCCTGTGACCCTGCAAGGATAAGCAGTTATAGACGATGGATGGATGCTTTGGGTTCATAGCAAACCTAGTCTTCAGACAGCGATTAATACGATCCAGCTAATGGTCCAGGCAGTTATTCACAATATACATATTGCTTAAAGGGATATTGTGAAAAAGATGAATTAGATATGTATTGTGCAGCCCTACTTGAACATCTCCTGGGCAGACAGTTCAGTGTTCTAAACTAATGTGCCATATTAGTACTTGCATACATTTTGTGGAAATTAGCATACATATAAATCCCACTGCACCAAATGTATAAAAAGACAATGATTGAGCAGCATTTCTTCCATTGAAGCCTAAGGCAGATATGCAATAGGGCTACCAGGATTAAAAAATAAAACTGGACTTTTGTTTTGTGTTTTTAGTGAATCCTAACAAAATTGTTAGATGTAATGTGTTTATGGCGGAGGACATAAACACATTACATAATTTCTATTCTTCTTCTTGTTTGTTTTCAAACTAGCATTAAGGCTAGTCTTACATTAATTATCGGGCACATATCGTGCTTTTTAATGCCTTCCTTTTCACATTTAAATCATTCAGTTGTGGTCTATATAAAGTGGAACTGCAATGCTTTGGTCTGAATTTCTCGTTATTGTTGCCCCACAGCCCCTCTTTTACCCCCGTTCTCAGGTGCGTATGAGAGCAACTCGTTTTGGTGCGGTCTCTTGCAAATGGTCCACCTCACACCCCGCTCCTCTCGCAGAGCGTTCCACTCCTCCCCGTTTGGCCATTTTTGTAGTATGCTGGGGGTCGGTGTAATGAATTGTGTGGGTTAATACACCCAACAAGCGAACATTTTCACTTATCCACTTGTAGCTTCGGCATAACTGAACATGGATTACAAAAATCGCAGCGGAAAATAAAAATGTCGGATTTGCGAAATTGGTTAGCTGCAAGTCTGTGGCCTTGTTTACCGGCTCTGAGGCAAACACTGTGACGTAATTGTTGAAGAAATGTAATACAGAATAGAAAAGAAAATGGTGTATCCAACAATGACCTATTAGTTGCTTGTGTTATTGCATGAAATGTGCAAGTGATCAATACCATTGATACATACTGCTGCTACAACTTACTTAGTTATATCATCAAAATTCCCCTGCTATTCCCTATATGTGGTACTCTGGATATAAAACACCCTAGACATCCAAATTGTAAACCATGTTGTCCTTTGGGGCAAAGCCATGGAAAGTTATCAATATATATGAAAATTGCCCTCTGTTGAAACACCGCATGCAGTATGTCAGCTTGTGTGAGTGCATATGTCTGTGTGTGCAGGTCCTGGTTAAATATTTGCCTGCACTCTCAAGCGAAAAACGCAAAACAAAGACCTGGCCACCAAGGTGATAAAAGACAGGAAGAGTACAAGAAAAGACAGACACAGTTAAAGGAAACTGAAAGAGGGATAGGTGAGATGAAAGAGTTGGAGAGAAGAAAAATTACGGCAGGGCCAGGTTGCAGCAGGTTCGTCAGAATATGTGTGTGTGCGCGGCTCTTTGGGGTCTTTTCAGGGGTAGGCTTTCAGACAGACAACGGACATTTGGTGTGACAAATAATGCTCTATGATTAACGAGCCCTCCAATCCTCACAGTATTAATTAGCCGTGTGAACTTCTGTGAACTTTACTCACATGGTGCTCTCCCACTTTTTAGGTCTTCAGGTGAACTTAGATCAAAACTACACAAAGTTGCACCCTTACCTCTGCCATTTACACTCATTTAACCCATTTTTGCCTCTAAATTAATTTATTTTTTTAACATTCTTGTTATCGAAACTGGATGTCTTCAGAGGATTTCGACCACATATCCCATTCATGTCTTTGAGAGTTTACTTTAAAAGCATGGCTCTTCTATGACAGTGACACATCCTTGATTTTAAAACATAGTTTTCAGTAAGATGAAGACAATGATGAATGAAACAGCCTCCTGTAGCTAGGCACTGTTGCACTGTTCTCTTCCAACCCTCTGAGGTGTCAAAGCTTTGAATGTTCAGGCGCTTATGTTTCAGAGTTTCCGCTAATAAACCAAAGTAATGACTGTTGCCGTTACTGCAACTTTCTACTGGCAGGAGTCCTTTTGCTCAAAGTTATTATCATGCCCTGTGAAGTATCTATTCTCAAGAAGGCTGTAGCACTTTTATTGCCTAGAAGCTTAAAGCCATTTGATTCATATTGACAAAAATTGGTTTTATGTCTTTTTAGGAGGAAAAGACAGATCAGACACATTTTCAATTTTGTTTTGTCTTTGTAAGAGTTAAGTTGTTTGCATTCATGGCACTGTATGTTTAAAGCATGGTAGTTAATGTTACAGGTTGGAAATTATAGCTCATCTGGGGTAAGTTCCCTAGTAAGATTGAGTCGTACTCCAGCAGGTCTGCATTTGAATCCAGAGCCATTCCTTTTTGCTGCACATAATAATTTCTTACTCCTATCTAATATAATTCAGGATTTATTTGTCAAACAATGTTTGCTAGCAGATGGCAAATTTTATAGTAGATAATTGAGTTAGTTAGATGGCATGCATGTTAGTTGCTTTTTTTTTTGCTCTTATAAGCTCACGATTCCTTCTCTCTCCTCTTCAGGTGATGAAGGAGACAACTTCTATGTGATTGACCAAGGTGAAGTGGATGTAAGTGTCTGACACACAAACACACACCCTGGAGCAAAAATGTTGCTGCCTTCTGTCTGAACAACATGAACTGTGAAGAGACGTCTGTATACAGATGTCTAATGTCTTTAAAATGGGGGTAAAAACGTGACATTAGCATGATTTCATAGCGATGTAGCCAAGGGTTGTTTTTGATGTGTTGAGTATCTACTTTCATCACATCAGGCTTAGGATTTTCTTTAGTTTCTGACTGACCCGCCGCAGCCAAGGTTGATCAAAAGGAAATGCAATTCTACACCGATCAGCAGCCGATTTCTCCACGTACTCAACATGCTAAATAAAGGCAAGGACTGGTCACATTCCTTCATAGTCTCGAAAAAGATGGCCTCAAAAGTCTTTTATCATATATTATTTTTACTGATATAAAGAAAAATGAAGCAAAAATTGCATAACTTTCATTGATCTGGTTTCAAAGATAGTTTATAAAACAAGATCAAAACCCTTCCTTTGTCAGTCTTGTCGAGACACAATTACACCCCGACAAATGGGCTGGTTTGTCGAACTGCCCTCATGCTTTTTGTCCCTCTTTAAAGTCTGGTTCTGGTCTGATGACAATCTGAACATGGCGCTTCAGAGGTGAGTCAAATTGAGAAGATCTATTGTCTTTGCGAGCCTGACACCAAGCGATAGAGTTAAGTGGAGAGATAAAACAGAAGCTGATGGAAAGTTAAACAGGAAGTGACCTTATCAGCTTACAGCAGCGAGCAGAAATAACCTGGGTAGGAGCAGAGAGTCAGGTTGGTGAATTTTTTTTAGGTTTCCAACATCAGTAATCTATCCTAAATTGAGAGTAGGAAGTAAAGCACTGAGATGGTGCTTTGATAGAAAGACTCCAGCCTTAATAGCTTTAGGTCTTTCTGCATTGACTGGCATTGTCAAATTGTGTCTTATTGATGTGATTGGATAAGTAACCTGAATTATAATGAAATTCATGTGAAACATAAGTGAACCACAATTTCCACCAACATATCTTTCAGTTTTTGTGTTTAAGTATTACATTTATTTAGAGAGAAGACGAGAACTTAAGAAGAAATCTGACAATTAATCTTTGAAGATTTCGTGCCGTGCTGAACTGTAACTGGTTTCCATCAGGCAGACAAAGACACGAGAAAGCCAAACTAAGCCTTATGAAGAAGTTTCTGTTTGCAGTTCTGTGCAAAAGTCTTAGTCCCCTTAGAATAGTGCCCACTGTAATCCTCTCTGCACCAAACTTTGCACTTTTTGGAAACTGCAAAAACTCAGAGTTGTCCATTGGTTTGTCAGAGAAAGAGAGAGAAAGAGAGAGGGATGATTTTTCCACCCACATAACATGTCTCCACTTCTCTAAAGTCCTGTAGCACTGTGCTTTGCACCGCTCCATCAGAGGCTTTGCGTTGCACCTGGTGATGTTAGGCTTGAAAACAGCTGCTTGGCCTTGAAAACCATTGAACAAAGCGCTCTTCAGACCTACCCTGAGCTAGTCTGAGGCCATGTTTGGAGCTGTGTAGCCATTGGCTCGACTGAAGGCTGGTGAACTCAGCGCAATGTGCACCTCAGCATCTGCTGACCCTGCTCTGGGATTTAAAGGGGCCTTACCACTTCATGACTCAGTTCCTGTTGTTGCTTTAAGACCACCAACAGTTGACTGTGGAATATGTAGAGGTAAGACATTTTTACAACTGCAGAGGTTTCATCCTATCACTGTAGGACACTGAATTTCACTGAGCTCCTGAGAGCAACCCATTCTTTTACCGCTAATTGCAGAAGCAGGCTGCATGCCTAGCGGCTGGATTTTACACCCCAGTGGCTGCGGAAGTGACTGACACCTGAATATAATCACTCGGAGGTGTGAGCCAATACATTGAAGAATATATTATATTAAGAAATGTAAGGGTGATTTAAAACATTCAAACATAACTAGGGGTAAAGTTTTAATTATTTAGTCAAAAGCCCTCCATTTGGTGCATTCACGTTTGTATGTCTAGTTCTGATTTGTTTTTTGTTTGTTTTTTTGCATTTCATGTTAACAGATTCCAAGCTTGAATTTTAATATTTCCACTTGTTCCTAAAGTTTTCCATAAAGTTGTTTCAACTCAACAGCTGCAGCCTTGCTCTGCCTCGATTGCTCCTCCTTCGATGTGTTAAACCAGATGTGTCCCGCTCACTGGTGAATCTGCTCCCACAGACTCTTTTCTGCCTGCACCCAAGCTGTGGGAAGACTTCTCCTCAAACTCACTTCCCTCCCTTGCCAAACCTCACCCTCTTTTACATCTATTTCACCTCACATCCCTCGCTTCCATCCCTTGCAGACAGCGGCTGCCTCCCAGCCACAGCCCTGGCACTAAAGAACAGTGCAGAGGTTATGGGAGTGTGGAGATGTCTCTCATTAGACAGGGGCGTAAATTTGCCAGCGTCTCATAAACTGCCTGAAAGCTGCTACTAATGTAATCCCCTCTATGTCTGCACACAAATCTATTTAGTTTGAGACGTTGGCTTTTATCGACAAGAAACAGCCATAAAAGAAATTTGTCAAAAACGTAAAACTTTAGTCATTTTAACCCTAACATTCTTTTTTTTTGCAAAGGTAAGCGTATTGTTATTTTCATATTTAGTGTAGCTATGGGCATTAGTAGCAAAACAAACTAAGTAACTATAAGCACAAATTTGGCCTTTATCATCCTTCTTTTTCTTTTTTTTCTTTTCTACTATCAGCCATGCAGCTTTCTGCTCGTATTTAGTGACACATCTATATTTGTAAAACCCTAGGGCATTTACTAAACAAGCTTTAGTTCAGTCTTTCTTCATAAAGCTGCACTTACTGTTTACAAAACTTCAAGTTTATTATTTTTCTGTTTTATAGACTTGAAGGGACTATTCGGGGGAGCTGAATGAAAGTAGTCAAAAGTTTGCAAGTACAACCGTTAAGACAAAATAATTACTACCTGAGAGCAGGATTGGAAACTCTTGTAAAAATACCTCCACCGGTCCGCTCTGATGTAATGCTTTTGCAACGTTCAGATAATTGTTCTTGGAGGCTTGACGTAACCACAGTCAGCATTCTGCATCCCTTTGAACCCAGTCCAGCCTATAGTGACGGATGGGTCCCCTGTGGTTCCCCTCCGAGTCTGAATAATGGCTTCCAACAATTCTGGCAATTCACAGCAGCCAGCAGAGGAATAAAACCCACCTTCTGTTTCCCTCCCTCCTTTCTCTCTGTGTTATTAAGTCAACAAGATAGTGGATAGCGTGTTGACAGTTGAAACCGTAACGGCCCTAGAGACGGCCTCAATGAGCCTCCCTGAGGTTGTATTGTCTGAAGCGCTCTACCGCCTGGTCTAAATAGAGCTCTAGATGCGTGTGCACGTTAGCAGTGCACAGTCTGAGTGTGTATGCATTTCACTTGAGGGTAGATCTAAAAAGGTTTGCACATCTATGACTTTCAGGTCACAGGAAAGACTTGAAAGAGGTCAATAAAAGGAAATATGATGATATTAAAGGGATAAATGCCCTTTTAGAGCATCTTATTTGATGGCTTAGACTAGCAGAAGAACATAAAACAGACAGTAGCTCTGTGAGGGTTACAAAAGTCAGAGTGCAGCAGCTGGTACTTATCAGTATTACTTGAAGCACACAAACTTACAACGTGTCCATCCCTAAGTACTATTTTTATCTCTGCAGGTGTATGTGAATGGCGAGCTGGTGACCAATATCGGAGAGGGGGGAAGTTTCGGCGAGCTGGCCCTGATCTATGGGACGCCAAGAGCTGCCACCGTCAAGGCCAAGACTGATCTTAAGCTGTGGGGCATTGACAGGGACAGCTACCGCCGCATCCTCATGGTATGTATGCCAATAAACTAAATTGAGTATGCTCTGTGATACAAGGAAGTAAAAACTCTGGTAACATTACTGAATGCTAAGGAGTTTGGGTCAAGCCTTTATTGCTGTCGTGATTTCTCCTTCGAATTGCTCAAATCTCCACCATTAAGAATAGAATCAAATTTGTTGTCATTGTTTCACACAATGAAAAAGTTTAGGAGCTCTCCTTCAGGGATATCACTCACACACACACATTTATACAAACAATACACAAAGCAAAGGTCAACAGAAATCCAGATATTTGCCATGTTCTGTCCATAAGGACCGTTGAAAAATATACGGGAGATTGATATGACTGCTCTAGGATATAAACTGTTTTTGAGGAAGTTGGATTTTTTAATAAAAGTCCTGAACCTTTAATTAGATTAGAGTGGACCAAAACAAGAATGTGTCCAGGTGAGTGGAGTCTGTTGCAATGGTTCTGGCTTTGTTTTGGACCTGCAGGTGTAATCTATCACTATCACAGAGGGCAGCTGTGATCCAATAACACGTTACCTCACCACCCGCTGCAGGTTCTCCTCAACAACTTCATTATATAGCTAGCACACTTTAATTTTGTGTATTAAGAATAAAAGCTTTCTAAATAATGAAATATCAAACTCTCATTAAATGGGAAATAGAGTCCCTTGCAGATGTATTTTGAGCTTTTGAACTATTTCACATCTTGTGACATTAGAACTACAAACGTCCATGAACATTTTAAGAATTTATGTAGCAGATAAGCAAAAAACGATAAGTAATTGTCAAGTGGAAGGAAAATTATACACGGCTTCAAACGTTTTTTTTGAACAAATAAAGTCTGAAGATGTCACATGCTGCTTTCTCAACTCATCTGATTATTATATGAAGTCCCTCTGTGTGTAAATGAATCTCGGTATAAATACAAAGCACTGGAACACACCGTTCCAATGGTTAAACATGGTGGTGACAGTATCATGCTTTGGGATGTTTTATCTTCAACAAGGACAGAGTGGATGGGAAGATGGGTGGAGCTAAAACCCGTTAGACAATACTTGTGGGATCATTTAGTTCACGTGTTAGAATGGCACAAGTCTAGACCTAAATCCAATCTAAAATATTATTTTTCAACTTTCAAGACATTTTCTTCCAGAATTGTCCTGCATTTAGCTCCATCCAGCTTCCTACCTGGTCCAGACACCTTTTCTGTCTCTGCTGATGAAAAAACATCCCCACATCATAATGCAGCCACCATCATGCTTTACTATTGGGAGGGTGGGTTTACGCTGATGTGCAGTGTCCTTGCGTAATATGAGATCAAGTAACACACTGGTGGACTATATTAATTTGATACTAATTTAACTGCCTGCAATGGATTTTACTCGGTGCGTTCTTGCTGCTAGATGGATGCTTTTTATATTTTCACTTTTAAGTAGTTTGGAAAGCCGTGTATCATTTTTTTTTCTACTTATAAACACGCGTGTTTATATGCTCTACAACCTAACATCCCAATAAAATGCGCTTGTTTATAGTTGTAGTGCAACAAAATGTGTGTGTTGCTGTCAAACAAGGTGCATTAAAGTAATTTTTGAACTTTCATTCTTTTTAGTATAAAAAAAGGCTACAGATTAAAATTGTAACAACGAAAACATTTAAACCTTAAGAATGCAGAGAAATAGTCATCAGTAAGTGTGATACTGCATGTGCGCACACACCTAACGTATTCTGCGGTGGGTCCTCAACAATCATCTTTCATGCTCTTTTGCTTCTAATATTTCCGCCCACTTAAAACTCCTCAAACACTCGCTTTCATTTAGATCCGCACACTGTGACACGTGCATCGCACACAGGAGTCTATCCTCCCAGCTTAATATCTCCCCAGATCTCCTGTTATATGAAGAAAGGGAAAAAAGTAAAAGCAGAGAGGGAGTGTGTGTGGGGGCTGTAGAGGAGAGAAAGGGTCAATTCTAATGCCTGTACATGCACTTCCCACTCCGGGAGCTTATCTGCTAGGAATGTCTAAATGTTTAAAGTGGAAACATTAGGTGCTCTGCCCTGGCTGTCACACTCACAGACATATTTTTTGTGTTGTTAGAATGACTAATTATTGTCTGTGTCTGAGTATATCGCTGTAAGACCCACTTGTCTAGCTAAACACTACCTCAGACGTTCCTAACTCTTTATTTCAAATAAATTAGTCAGCCACCAATTAACCTTCCTAATTCCTGTGTGTATCTAAACTTTGCCATTGCCAGCAGTAAAAATTCTGTTTTATGTCAGAGTTCTTGGAGATGGGAGGTATTTTTTTGTTTGAGAAGGGGAATTTGAGCTCATTGTAAAGTTGGCAGCAATCTGCCTAGCACTCATGTCACCTCTTAAGCGCATAGTTAAAGTGACGGCCCAATCCACCCGGGTAACCTTTATTTGAGAGGATTCTCTGCTCTCTGCAGCTCTCATTCCTTCGTTCTTTCCAGCAGCAAGAAAAGGGGGTGGCACGGCTGAAAACAGAATTCAATTACATGAACCTGTAGTTAATTATTGCTGTCAATGATTTGTAAAGCTGTTTTTACAAAGTGTGGTATTCTGGCAGTGTCTTCGGCCAACACAATGAGCATTCTCTCTTTGTGTAAGAATATGTGTGTGTTTCCCAGTAAGAAATGATGCTGAGTCTCTGGGTCTGCAACCAGTTAGCGCTGAGGTTGAAAGGTGCATTGGCATTGCTTTTTGTTTGACTTTTTTCACATCTGCTACCCTGTCCTATTTGTCTTTATAATCTTCAAATTATAAGATAAAGTGATATTTAACCTCTTTAACACAGTGTCACTGATTCATTTGATTTCAAGACAAATTTGTAGAATTTTGCAAACCTTTGTCTATGTGAAATATTTTTTATGCTTTAGTCCAGTGGTTTTCAATAGGTGAGGCGCGCCTCCCCTGGGGGGGCGCCAAAGAGTCACAGGGGAGGCGCGAGAAGACAGAGAAGAAGACAGCGCTGCCGCTCAACTCTGTGAAACTATGTAGCGATATTCGTGCCTTCTGTTTGAGCGCGCAGGAACCAACCCAAGCGCGCAGTGAGACAACTCTCAACGCTCAAAACCGGTGTGGCGCGGCTCAACTCTGAAAAACTCTTCTCAACTCTCTGTCCTCGCACTCAGTTCTATCTCTGCGCACCAGCAAAGTTGCGCGCGAGCTGGACCTGCTCCATCCACGCTCAACACCACCAGCTGTGCGCTCGCTCGGGTGTTTCTTCAAAAACGGTCCACTCCACCAGCCAATCACAGACAGTTTTTTTTTTCCATCCAATCAGAGTATGGCTTGCAAATACTGCATTCAGATGGATTAAATCAAAATGCTGCAGCCTTTGGCAGAAATTACTAAACATCACCGTGGGATTGAAGAAAAACAAATAAAAAGTTTAATATTTTAGCCTAAAATATTTAGGCTAAAATATTTAGACTAAAATATTAGAGTTACTAAGTGAGCTGTGAAAAATGTTTTTGTCTCTTTTGTTTCCAGCTTCTGGGAGGCGATGCAAAAGTTTATTCTGATCATAATCATCATCATTATTTAAAGAGAACTTTAACAAAAGTTAAAACAAAGTGCCAAACATCAGAAATACATCAGATGAGAGATAAGATCTGATAAAATGCTTGGTTGTTAAAATAGCAATAGGTTTAAATTGTGTATAATTAGCCTAAAAAGTAAATCGGAATATGGAACGTGTTGACGTCTGTTAAATTCAGGTTATCTTTTTTATTATTATTATTTCAGTTGACGTCTCCTGTTGACGTGAGTTCAGTTTGACATTGGCGTCTGTTTAGTTCAGTTTGTCTGCTGTTGAAAACAGTCGTTTATGAATGTGCTCTAATGACAGCTCAATTTTAAAACTAGGCCCTCTGTTCGTGTTGTTTCAGTAAATAACATCCAAATATTTCAGGAAATATTTGGATGGATATTTTATGAATAGGCCTTTTTTATGAATGTACTTTGTTAAAAGAAATGCAATAAAAAAACATGTGCTGGGCTATCAGTTGTTTAAGAAACAGCCTTCCAGGAACACAAAAGAAAGATGCATTTACTGCAGGGACCTGTGTGCGGGAGGTTTGTGGTTGAGGGGAGGGCTGGTTATCTTTACCTATTCCAAGGGGAGGCTCACATTCAATGAATTTGAAAACCCCTGCTTTAGTCTCAAGCTAATTTATTTGTAAACACATCCTAAGCTGTTATTTAGCAAGAGAAGCCTGTTGACTACTTCGGTAGGATACAGCCTCCTTAGCACCGTGAATACGATTAGGAGCGTACTGAATATAGATCGATGGATGATGCTGAGCAAAGCTGGATAATAAAATTAGGAATCACAGCTGGGACAAAATCACAGTCTGTTCATTGAGACACAATGTAACACAAGGGACCTCTAATGATTTGAGGGTATGCATCATTTTAATCTAATCACTGCAATGTCGTTTCTATCAATAAAAAACACATTTCAGACTTAAGTTACCAATTTTAATAGGTCCTTTAAACAAGCTATTAATAAAAGGAAATAATGTAATTTTGAAGGCACCTAGCGACACCATGTTTTATTACACATTTGTGTATGAAATTTAATTTTACATATGAAATTTAAAAAATGCTATACAAATATCAGATAAATAGTTATATAGAGCTTCTCTAGTCATACAACCACTCAAAGTCCCTTTTTCCCACAGTAGAGATACATTCACCTGCATTGATTGGTAGGAAACTTGAGGTTTAGTGTCTGGCCCAAGAGGTGGTGGAGGAAGCTGTAATGGAACCCACAACTTTCTGATTGCAAGAGAACTACTTTTCACGCTGAGCCACACCCGCCCTTTTAACGTTACTCTCATGTCGCTATGCAGACATTAGTGTTTGCACTAATGAAGATTTACTCACCGCAGCATGCCACATGCTTGAAGTAGCTAACATAGTTGTGGAGTTGGATCTACTTTCTGATTAATTTAGCTTATAATTATTTGATCACTTACAGGCACTCATAAACTGTGCCTAATGCATTTATCCTTCAGCCCAGGATGGTCAGATCATTAGATTTGGATGAAGAAAAAAAACTAGACATGACGTCAAGGCAAAAGTAACTTACTCTGTCTTTATTGATCGATTCTGATAATTATCAAAAAAATTCCAAACATATATTTTAGATGCACCCCTGACCATTTTGTGCGGTTGCTTCATGACCTATTTTTAAATAACGAACACTGAATTCAAACTCAACCCTTTATTCAACAAACGTTTTACCAAAACTAGAAGCCTTAAAAAATAGAATGTGTGCTCTCTGAACTCTGAAGCTTGGTGAATGTTCCTGGGTCTGCGTTTGTGATTGGTTGGGAGGATGTAATGGCTGTAATATTAATCTACATGATACGCTAGAATGCAAAAGGAAAGAATGCTGCTCCTCTGTTTATTGAGCCATTTTTTTCTATTGAACCATATGTCTATCGATCGAAATATATTGTTATTGAATTATCATCCAGTTCTAATTTATAATCAGTCAGTAATATTTAAATAAATTTTGTCCTATGGTAATACATTCATTCACAGCAACAAAACCCATACAACCCTTAGTCTGTGAGTGCGTGGAAACAGGAATGTTGCTGTAGCGATTTTTAGTTATCAACAATACTAGAAAAGTACACATAAACCTAGTCCCATTAACATAACTGAATCCCCTAAAATGTAATCTGTAGAGATGATTTGTCCCCTTCAGTGAAACAATTGATTCCTTAACTGCCGAAGATTATTTGTATTTGTAAAATAACACACTTTCTTGATTATGGAGGAATTATCTGAGGAATTCAGTGTCTCACACAGAACTGGCTTCAGCAAACGATTGTATAAAACATACAATCACGTGATTATAGGATTTTGTTTACAAACAAAAAAGCTTATGCTAACAAACTGATCTGTTTTCTATCATTACGGTATTCCCTGCGGAGGGGAGCACTGTCTGGGATTTGAACAGCAAGCAGATGAGTATCCTAATTCAAACAACATAAGCAAACCAAAATAAATAAAAATCAAATCGCAGCGACAACAAAGTTCATGAAAGATGAAACACTGCTGTGCATATTTGCAACATGCTTCAAAATAAAATGCTGAAATGATGAAAGTCTTAATTGGTAGAAATACAATATTAAAGAGAAGTGTTGTTGACTCCAGGACAAAGGATAGTGCACTACCTTCCCTTCAAAAATTGGGCCTGCATGGACAGATTTTATGGCTTAATGTTGGTCAGTGCTTGACTTTATTTAGCAAAGAAAATATCTCAACAATTGTGCTGTTTTAGATCATAATTACTGTTTAGATTTAGCCTTAATTAAGACATTGAAAGTCAGACTTGGTTAGCTCTTTTTATCAACCAGCCATCTTTCAACCATATGTGTACATCAATGGATGTCTTTATGTGGATACATTTTCACCATTCACTTTACAACCACGTTTTCACATTGTTTAGACATAAGGCTAAATCATGTTATCTAAATCTCATGAATGAAAATTGGATTGGGAGCTCAACAGAATTGATCCGCTTTCAAAATAAATCTACGTTAATTGAAATAGCATTTTTCAAATGTCACAAAGTTCTTCACAGAAAAGTAATCTAATTAAATACAATGAAATACAATACATAAAACAGAAATACAAAACCGAAAACTCTCATGACAGCCCAAGTGTAACAAAACCATTATTGAAATAAAAATGCCTTCGCCTAAATTCTTTAAAGGGATCCACATACAGTATTTCACGTTGAAAGTAACAGCGATCCTCGGGTTGACTGCTTAGATTGAGCTCCTCAAGTCCTGAAGTGGGTAGGGTGGACCATTAAAGACTGTCCATTTAACACATTTAAAGTTAAAATCAAAGTTAGAGAATGAAGTTTAAAACTGACTGGTTAACAGTGGCGTGACTTTAAAACAGCGGTTAGATGAATGTGTGTTTGAGCGACATAGGGTCTTGTAGCCACATTCTAGTTCCTCTTAATTGGCTTAATTGGTGTTCTAGGGACAAAGGTTCCTCAAAACTTGCACCTATATTTCTGAATTAGGGCTTCTTTGACAAGCCTAAATCACAGAATAACTATTTAATAGCAAAGATGGCACTGTCTCGTGCAGTAATTAAAATTATAGTAATGGTCAGAAAAAAAGGTCGGAAATCTTTGAACTGCTGAATTATCTGACCTAATGGAAGAATGTATAAGAAAAACAAGGTCTTTGAACAAAACCCCAAAGAACTCTATGATAGGTCTGTAGATTTGGAAATAATGATATAGCTGACTTACATTTCAATAAAGAGAACAATGGTGTAGAAATTGTTACAAAGAAAGAAGTAATAATTTAGTAAAATACTGTATTGTATTATTGAGGGAGGGGAGGCTAAAGGCTTTTAAGGTTCAAAGTAAGGGATGGAAACCCACACTCTATACCAGGGGGTTCCCAAAGTGGGAGTCGGGAGCCACTGGCTGGTCGCGAGAAAACCCTTGAGGGTCCTGAGGTGATTTGTTGTTGATGTGTGAAAAAGGTTTAGTATGTTCTCATTTGTGAAACCGATACCAAAGTATAATTTTCCAAGAATCTCGAAATAACTTTACAAGATGCCCCCCGCAAAAAAAAAAACACCCGCCAATAGGGGGTTGCCAGTCTCCGGCACTTTAATTTCTGGGGATCGCAGGCTGAAATGTTTGGGAACCCCTGCTCTACGCACAGAGAAATAAAGTGGATAAAACATTATTGGTTTTATCAAAAACAATATTTAAACAATAAGCATGTTGATGACACAGTATATGTGTAACATATTATTAACGTTTAAGAGCAAAGCCAAGATGCCCCTTCAACTCTAAAACACACACACATCCCACCACTTTCCTTATTCAAGAGTTTAGCAAACAATGTAATACCAGTCCTTGTAGTACACACACTCTCCCCATTGTGTTGCCATCAGTCATACAATACCAACATTGCTGTGTCATCTTGGTATTTAAACAGACACAGTTACATCCAAAGCCATTATCAAACTGACAGACCACCGTCAACAAACAGAACACTAGACGAAAGGAAACCACGGCAAATTATACCAAGAAACAAGGAGCGATGAAGGTTGAGGGAGCGGTGGTGTGTCACATTGGACGGAGATGAAGGTGATAGAGATGGGGCTTAAGATACAGTTGGTTTAAGTCTGGCTTCACTCCACACCTCAAGCCTTTGATGATTCCACCTCAAAGACAGCAAACAGACAAAAGGGCTGGTTCATCCTTAACCACATGAATGGTGAAGACATTAGGTCGAAGAGAAGTAGGACATTTTTACTCCTGGTTGTGTGCTGAAGCCCTCCCAGGTCGACAGGACGGATTAGGGTAGATGCCAATAAAGACGGCTGCAAGAAAGTATGATATTCAGTAGTGTCATATTTTTATTTGGTAACTTTTGGAAACGCAGATCCTACATTACTGACATTACTTGGGCCCACCCTGCTGTTCCTGCTGCAGTCACATAAATCAGACCTACTGTATATGTTTTATGTTTGCACAGCAAGCATTTCAAATCTTTAAGCTTTGCCGAAAGGCTGTAAAAGCTGGAGTGCCAATCTGTGTGGGTTTCAATGTGCATGAGAATGTTTAAGAGTAGAGCATGCCACATATGTTCAAGTAATGCAATTTTTTTTTGTCCCTGCTCAGATAGCAGCAAAACATAAGTGGCAGAACTAAAAACAGACTTGCCTGCACACACTCAAGTCATTTATCCAGGAGGGAGGCAGAGCAGCCTAGAATTCCTTTAATCAAGTTGTTTACGATCCTCAGTATGACGTTGACTCACTTGGGAAGATTTTCTCCCCTTTTAAGACAAAATGTGAAATTATATGAAATTAGAGGCAGCAGCGGGACTCAAGCGCTTGTGCTGAAGACACCCCAAGCCTCAATACATATATCACGTCTAAATGCAAAAGGCAGAAACAGGGTGGACAACATCGTCTGTCCTCACAGGATTTTTCTTTTCTCACTTTCTTTATGCTCCCGCTCACCCTGAGTGGGTTTGTGCAGTGAAGAAGAAACAGGGAAGGGGTCTTCTGGGTCTGGTTTTGTCAGGAAGCACCTGATTTTCACGGCATTGCCAGGGAGGGGAAAGTCCCCTGCCTGGTGGGTGGGGCAGGCCACACACACAGACACACATAAGCAATAAACTTTACCCCATATCTCATACAAACCTCCCTAAGCATGACCCCATGAACTAGGATACATTAATCTTAAATAGCGTTGCATTGTAGTTTGTTTTTCATGGGCACTGAACTTTTCTCACTCTATGATTGATAGCCAGCGCAGATCTTCTCGCAAGATGCAGAAAAGCAGTAATCATTCAAATATTAACTCATTTCATGTTGTGCTGACTCTTACTTTTGCTAATCCTTCAGTAATAAAAGAGGGAGACGGGAATAATGAAGGCATTGCAAAATAAATCAGGATGTTCCTTTTCAAACCGCGCCACTCCAAGAAAGACTGTAGCATTTTAGCATAATAATCAAATAATTATTTGAAATGAGCAGCCTAGAATTCCTTTAATCAAGTTGTTTACGATCCTCATAATTAAATAATTATTTGAAATTACTGTGCTACCAGTCGATTTAGGCCTGTATCAATCAGCTAATTTGTTACGTGTTTGTCTTGCAGGGCAGTACTCTGAGAAAGAGAAAGATGTACGAAGAGTTCCTTAGTAAGGTCTCCATCCTTGGTAAGTGCATTTATCAGCCGGTAACATCCAGAAATGATTCACATTTCACTTTGACTTTAAGTTTTTGGTGCCAGGAGTTTTAGTCTGTCTGTTTAGTCCTGTATTTCTTTAGTTTTATGCCTTACTTTTTTATTTTATATTTGTGTACAGCACTTTGATCAACTGTTTTGTTTTAAAGCGCTGTACAAATAAAGTTGGATTGTATTGAACCAAAAAACATCTTAAGGAGCAAACAAGAGACACTTTTCGGGTTTTTATTTGCAAACTATGATGAATTCTGGTCTATGAAATACATTGAGGTTTGTGGGTTTTTATGGGACAAAGGCTGGGTAAAATTTACCATTAGAGAACCTGTTTCTTGTTTCTTCATTAACAAATCAGCTATAGAACGGGTGCTTTTGGCGCATGTAATAATAACCTGTGGTATAAGTTGATTTTAAAAGGCTCAGAATGCAGTCCAGCCGGTTAAATTAACGTATATTATAGATTAGCCCACATAAACACAGGCATACGCTGTCACACGGGGCCTATAGCTGAGTAAGGTCTGTGTTTACAGTCTTAATCTACTCACACTGTTCACCCTTAAGCCTGCCACGCTCTGTAATGTCTCTGTGTGGACAATTAAAGTATAGGGGGTTAGGATAAGCCGCTCTTTCCTGGTGGAATTTGGATAACACCCAGCCTACACAGGCCACTGGATTTAAAGGGGAGGCAAATGAGATTCATTCAGACTTTGGAATTGAGTTGCAATTGGAAGTGACGTCTCATCCCTTTCCACTTGATCGTGTGTGTGCGGTGTATAGAGCAAGGCTGTGCCCCCTGTACAGAGTTATTAGCTGGGTGAGTAAACACATACACTCAATTCAGGACTTGGGAGATTGTCTCCCTGAAGTCGGCTCTCTCTTCATTCTCCGCCCTTTTTGACGGCTTTGTCGAGGCTTGAATTCAAGAACCCGCCTCCCTCGTTGAAGTGAAACACCGCTCTTCAGTCCCCCTTTCCGCCGCTTTGCCTCTCTGCTCGGCCTCCGTCAAATGCAGGAGGTGCAGGGGGCGGGAGTGTTTTTTGTTTGTCTTTGATTGCAGCGATAGCCACGAAATTGGGTGCAAGCCCTTGATGTTTTGGTGTGAAGTGAGAAATAACGAATGTTTGTCACACTCGCACTTAAGCAGGCTTCGACATCCCAGAGGTGAGTTCCCTGGATGTTTACAGCGCAGGCGATCCAAGTGGGTGCAGGCTCCGTGAAGCGTAAAATGTAGCTCCTTTCGTCAAGACATCTCTGTATCGTGTTACTTGCCTTGCCGTTAAGGATCACCACTCTACAGGACCTGCTGCCTTTTAGGTTGCAGCCAGACAGAAGACATCCATCTGGGCCCGGCAGACAGCGTGGCCCCACCGGAGAGGACACTGGACACCTCCAAACTTCCAGGCCTATCTCAGTTAATCCTAAATGCATACACGGTTATGCACACAGATAAATAGACACAACAGGATCAGTTAGAGAGCACATCAGGAGACAATGCTTCCAGACAAAGATATCCCGCCGCAGCTTTACGCCTCTAACTCACGTCTTAGTTCAATAAAAACAGTGAATCATGTTCTCATCTAGACAAAGCTGGGGATGAGGAGCGTTTTCGCTGCGGATAGGTTCGCATTCCACATGCAGATGGATAGGACTGGGGAAGATTAGCCCACACTGATCTGCTGAAGTGTGAAAGAAGGATGAGATCATCTGGTCAAACATCTGTGTGGAGATACGCCGTTATTAGTGGGCGATCCTTCTTCCTTAGACATCACATTTTGCGTGGCTTTAGCCTCTTTTGGTTGAAGCATTTCTTTTCCAAGAGAGATGTGAAACTATCCGTTTCGGTTTCTGTGAAATAACCAATAGCTTCTAGGAATATCTTGGGCTAACCACTCTGTGGCTTGATAGTTGGAAAGACCAACTGGCTGCATCTGAAACATCTCCCAAAAACTGAAAGAAGATACTAAGACAAGCTTTAGAGGATTTCTATTTCTCGCTTGATCCATTAAGCCTGAAATCCTGTTTTATTACGTAATGTTTAAGAAATATTTAATTGTAATGAGCCACCGTTTGATAATTAAACTACAGGATGTAAAAGCAACAGAACAAGTTGAAATTTTATTAAATTAGCCTCATTTTATCATCGGTTGCTTCAGGTTGAACCTGTATATACATTCTCTCCCAAAAGTATTTATTTATTTATTTATTCCCCTTTGCACATTTTGTTACAACCACAAACCTCAATGTCTGTTGTTGAGATTTTAATGTGATAGACCATCACATAGTATTGGATAGGGCCGGACAATATCCAAAAAACAATATATATTGATCAATGGATTTGTGGTGCAATAGAAAAAAAGGGTCAATAAAAAGTTAAATAGAAGAACAGTTTTCCTTTCTTTTGCATTCTAGCCTTTCATATAGGTTAAAACTACAGTCATTACATCCTCCCAACCAATCACAACCACAGACCCAGGAATGTTTCATCACCAAGCTCCGCCCCTTTAAAAAGTTCAGGGAGCACGTGTTCTTTCTTTCTTTTTTAAGAACTTGCAGTTTGGTAAAAAGTTGGTTGAATAAAGGGTTGAGTTTGAATTCAGTGTTTGTATGTTTTTTTTTCTTTAAAAAAAAAGTAATTAAGCAACAACATAAAATGGCCAGGGCAGCACGTAAACATATGTGTTGAATTTTTTGATAATTATTGATATCGATCAATATGATTTCTTTTTTACCAATATGCTTTTTTTTATCTATATTGTCCAGCGCTAGTGTTACATATTCGCTAACTGAAAGTAAGATGATGTTACTTTTTATATCGCTGCTCAATTTTACCGATGCATAATAAATTGAATGGGATTAATCACCTCCACCTCAATATGTCTAATATTGCAACCATGAAGGACTACTTGGTTGCAATATTTGGTTTGGTATCCTATGCCTGAAAGTTCTGCTTTCTTGTAATATTTCAGCCCAGCTCGGCTGGATCCACACTGCCCTCAACTGTTATAAACTTTAGTAACTAAACGTAAAGCTCATTGAGGATGATCACCATGTTCAACAGTAATGCGCCATTTTATGTTTCCCAATATTATACCGCCCTTTAACACTCTGTATGCGGTGGTCCATATTTGTCTTTTTTTGCGCACTTTAAACCGGATTCATTAAGACATTTTTTTCCTTGCTTTCTCCCTGCCTGGTTAGTGAAGTGCGCCACAAATAGATTTTAGTAGGGTTTGAATAGTTTTGCAAGGCAGTGCATTCAGCGGGCTATCTCTAATACCGCAGCTTTTTGCTGAGTGATAGATACTTTTTAGGGATAAACCATATCTCTGTCACCACAAGCCACCGTAAGCAGAACAGATTTAGGGCTTAATTTTAAGGTGTTTAAGCTCCCCGGGCCTCCATGAAATGAGGGACTAGTCAAAGAATCTGAATCGTAATGTTTCCTGATGAATAACCGGATTAGCTTGGAACTGGATTTATTCCCACCACCTCCCCGGAGAACCGTGAGACAGCCTCTATGAACATGAAACATACACTGTCTGAGTTTGAGTTATTGTGCATCCACGTCTTTACCTTACAGTCTATTGTCTTTCATTCACAGAGTCTTTGGATAAGTGGGAGCGCCTGACGGTGGCTGATGCTCTGGAGCCCGTCCAGTTCGAGGATGGGGAGAAGATCGTGGTGCAGGGAGAGCCTGGAGATGACTTCTTCATTATTACAGAGGTAGGATCTCTCATGTCAGGCCAGTGTGTTGCCTTATTTCCACGTGTTGTCACATTTCCTCTAAACTGTAAGTGCTGACATGTGGGACCTGAAATACATGCACGAGTCACGAGGTGGGAACAAGGGTTGATGTTCATGTCATCAAGCCGAAGCCTTGACGAGGACTCTGCTGACATCAGAACTGATTTTGGTTTATTGCCACCAGCAGACAGATTACCTGCCCCAGCTTCAACCACAATTCCTGCGCAAAGAACAGCCCCCCTCACACTGCTGGCTTTGTGGAAAAGGGGCCCCTGGCATGGCTTCTTGGAGGGCCCCCTGCCTGTCATCCTAACACACTTTTGATTAACTCCATACTTATATAGCTTTCACCAGGGTCAGGCCAGGAGGATTCGGTCTGGAGGTTCGATGATGGGAAACCCTGCCGCTGTTCTCTTTTCCTCTCTTATTTTCAAACTTCGCATCAGGTGGTACTCACCTTTTAATGTCTGTGTTCATCAGGATGTCTTCTAATCATTGCCTTGATTACAGTATGTGTCAGCCTTTATCCCTGTTTTACTGTATCTAATTCTCTTTCTTCACCTGTACCCTTTCTACACAGCACTCTCCCTTTGTTCTACATCTCTTTCATTCATCTTTTCACTCTTATCGCCATGCCTACCATCAACCTCCATGTCACTGGACCAGGGGTGAGCAATTGCTTTTCCCAACGAGCCACATGTGTAACAGTGATTATTGTCTTAACTGAAATATAATTGATAATAAAATCTAAATATTCCTCTGGCTGAAATATGTGGGAACAGCAGTGTGTTTACCTTTGGCTTTTATATATATATATATATATATATATATATATATATATATATAAATATATATATATATATATATATATATATATTTATATATATATATATATATATATATATATATATATATATATAAATATATATACTTATGATATTAGTAAACTGGACTGTGATTTAGTTGTTTCCAACATCCTCTATGACCTTTAGCGACGTGAGCTTCGCTCTGTCAGGAGCGGGCATCTGTAGCAGTGGGACTCCATCCAAAAGCTTAGAAAGAAATGCTGCAGCTCACACAGTGCTGTGCAATATTATCAATCATACTGTGATGATAATATAGTCATGTGAAAAATTAAACACCGCACTAAAAATTCAGATTTTTCAAAACAAATGTTTACTTCTCAGCATGTCATCTTTTTATTAATTTGTCTTTTTAAAGGAAAGTAGATTTAATTACAAAAAATTGCCATAAATTAACCCTGTTTTACTGGTTAAACAAACAGCTGGAGTTACTGCCTTTGGCTGAAATTACTTCAGTGAGATCCTTCTTGTTGCCATCCACAGGTCTCTGACATCCGTGTGTGGAAAGTTTGCCCCTCTCCTCACTTTCCACTGTGAGATGTTTTAAAGGTTGTTGTTGCTTTTTTTGTAAGCACAGCCAATTTCAAGTCACTCCACTAAATCAAAATCAGGATCCGGGCTTTGACTTTTCATTTCTTCATTCTCAGCCAGTCCTTGGTTGATTTACTCGTATGTTTTGGGTCATGTTGAAGGGTCCGGTTAGACTCCAGCTGTATTTAATGATTTTCTTTTACAGATAATCTAATTTTTTTCTTAAACATCTTAATACACTTTACTTCATAGTTAGTATAAGGTGTTTTTAATGCTGTCTTTGGTTTATGCCAAACATTTCCTCTGTCCAAATAATTCAGTCTTACACTGAAATGTACAAACTTTAATCTGACCTTCGTGTCTGTTTTTACTGACCAAAGGTTTCCTCCTTTGACACCTACCATAAAACTTTAAATTGTGCATTCCTTTTCTGATTGTACAGGTGCATACTTTTGTATAAAACTTGCAGACTATTTCCTGTACAGTGAAATGGTCTATGAAAAGTTTGAAACCTCTGTTAATCCCATACAGACTCATTAGTTGCTACAAGCTTCCTTCTGAAAGACTCAGGCAGCTTTTTCAATCTCTGCACAGTCACTCCCACAATTTACGACCACAGGTCAAGTCCAGGCCATCGTCATGTCGCCATAAAAGTCTGATCCGGATTGTGACTTGTATTTATTGTTGGCTCCAGTGCAGACATCACAACTGAAAAGCTTGCATGACGGCATAATGACTAAGGCCTCAATGTCTTACGGTGTCCCACAGGGCTCAATTCTTGGCCCACTGCTTTTCTCTCTTTATATACTGCCTCTGGGTTCTATCCTTAGGAAACATGGGATCTCTTTTCATTTTTACGCTGATGATTGTCAGATTTATTTGCCCATAAAGCAGCAGGATGTACGGTCAATCAAACATCTCCTGGCTTGTCTAGGAGATATTAAAGCTTGGTTGGCCTTGAACTTTTTAAACTTTAATGAAAACAAAACAGAGGTGATGGTGTTTGGACCCAGTGGCTCCTGTGAGTCCTCCTCTGTTGACCTGGGACCTTTGGAGGAATATTTTAAACCTGTTATTACAGATCTTGGTTTTAAGGTGGATAGTGATTTTAAATTGGACAGCCAAATTAGAGCCGTGGTTAAGTCCAGCTTTTATCATTTAAGGCGATTGGCGTCAGTGAAATCTTTTCTTTCCAGGCACCATTTTGAAACAGTGATCCATGCTTTTATTTCAACTCGATTGGACTACTGTAATGCACTTTATCTGGGAGTCAGTCAGGCGCTGCTCTCACGTCTGCAGCTAGTACAAAATGCTGCTGCACGTTTGTTGACAGGTACCCGAAAAAGGGACCATGTGACCCCTGTCCTGGCCTCACTTCACTGGCTGCCTGTATATTTTAGGATTCATTTTAAAATTCTTATGTTTGTTTTTAAATCATTGCATAATCTTGCCCCAGCTTACCTCACTGAGCTTCTTCAACTCCACATACCCCATCGGTCTCTCAGGTCAGCAAATCAGCTGCTCTTGGAGGTACCGAGAACAAAAAGGAAGCTCAGAGGGGACAGGGCTTTCTCAGTTATGGGCCCCAAATTATGGAATGACTTACCTTTGCAGGTCAGAGAGGCCCCTTCTCTGTCCACTTTTAAAGCTCGTCTTAAAACCCATCTATTTAACTTGGCTTTCAACACCAGCGAGATCTAGTTTAAAGTGTATGTCTTTGTTTTTAAACTACTTTTAATTATAATTATTTTTATTATGCTGTGTTTTTGGATTGTACAGCACTTTGTATCAACTGTGGTTGTTTTAAAGTGCTTTATAAATAAAGCTGGTATGGTATGGTATGGTAGGCGTGCACGCTCTGTCAGACTGACTGTGTAGCAAGGAAAGCCAATTTCCCTGATGACCAACACCCAGGATGTCGCTGAAAGTGACACGCAAAGAAAAAACAAAAATCTGAGTAAGCCACCCTGAGAGACGGGAGGCAACCTCACACAGAATAAATCAAGCTACGGTGGCTCTTTGTGAATTGTGGCAACACCTTTTCAGGATGTACAGACACAGACACGGTAAAACAATATATTTAGGTACAGCTCCTCTTGCAACCATTCGTATTTTGGGTCCTGAACAGTGACTTTGGTGTTTGTGTCATTCCCCCGCCTATCCTTGTTTTCCCATCTTACCGACTTTTATCTGAGAAGCACTAGTGCCCATATATAATGTAGAACAAACAAAACATTTAGCATTTATAGCCATCACGGATCTGTAAAACCAGACAAACCAAGGCAGCACAGTGAACCCAAAGTATCTTTGGAGAATCTCTAGAGAGTAAAACTACAAGTTGTCCAACACTGCAACAATTAGTGGCAGCATCATGGGGATACTGGGATGTATGGCTGCACAATGTTAGCAAATCTTGCCATGGCGATAATATTGGTGTGACGATATCAGATTCAAGATGTGTCTATTTTCGTTTTTCCTCTCTTTCTTATCTGTGCTTCCTACAATCTGTGACATTTAGCATTTTGGGGTAAGGTCATTTGTGTCCAGTGTGAGCATCTGCTGCCAGGAGACTGTCCAACTGGTTCAGTATTACATAAGCATGTTAAATACAAGTTCATAAAACTTGGAATAACTTACCCATCACTTATTTGCGATATTACTGCTATTGTGATGATGATATATTTGCAATATATTGTGGAGCCCTCTTGGGGAGACAATACCTTCCTCCTGCATGGGCAGGGAAAGCTAGTCAGGGTTGATGGGAAGATGGATAAAGCTAATTACAGGGCCATCCTGAAAGAAAACCTGTTAGAGGCGGGAAAACACTGCGATGGAGATTCCCTTTGCTGCAGAATAATAAGAATAGAAATACAGCCATAACTAGTACGGAAGGGTTTCAAAATCCAGACCTAAATCTAATTGAGAATCTGTGTTAACACTTTATGTCCAAAGATGCTTTCCTTCTACTGGTACAACTAATGTGTGCCCTACTTTGTGTTGCTCTATAAGTTAAAATGCCAATAAAATCCATTGAATGCAATGGCTGTTACGCAACAATACTCAGGAAGGTTTAAGGAGAATGAGCACTTTAAAACTTTTTGGCATTGTATTTTACCAGTTGGTTGGCTTAACTATTTAGATGCAGGCATCCCTCAAAGGTCAGTTTGACTCTGCAGAAAAAGGAAAATTGCATGACTCACCAATTTGAGACTGTGTACATGCCAAAAGGGGAAAAATACTGGGGAAAAAATGCTGTGGACTGTTGGGAATTGAAGATAGAGATAAAAGTGGGCGCAAAGAGAGAAGACATTTTACGTCTCAGCAGGCAAGTTTTAGCTAGTGCTTATCACGAATCAGCTGCTCTTATCATTAAAGAGGGTGACTATTTTCTGTACAAGATTCATCACAGTTTCCTGCTTTAAATCTTGTGGCCCTGTACACACCCACTGTTTTTCCACCTACGTCTGTGCCCAGTAGCAGTTCAGTACTGCCTGTAAGCTCGTGGCATCCCGACTTTCCCAGAGCGCAGTGGACTGGGGTGGAATGTGCGTTGCCGACTTTCACACGGGGTCAGGAGACCCAGCCTCCCTGGAGAGAGATGCGCGAAAGAGAGAGAGAGAGAGAGACAGAGGCATAGGCAGGAAATGGATGAGTAAATGAGGGCAGGACATGTGGGCAGACCACAAAATAAAGGAGGAAGAGGAGGATTTTAAAAATGTGAGTAATTGCAAGAAAAGCATCCTTGAACTCTCACCATCTTCTCCCTTTTTGGATTTTCTTTTCATTTGAAACATTTATTTTGCATCCCTTATGGTTGCTGTTACTGTATATATGACTGGGATGTCTTTGCGCATAGTTCCCTTGTGTCCTAATCTGTCTCCTCTCACTATTTTCATTAGTTTGTCTGTTATTGGTGGATCAGCTGCAGAAAAACCACATTGCTAAATACATACTGTTTAAAAAAGGAGCTCATAGAAACATCAGATTTTTTTTGGCCTGGATAGAGGATTAAGGCCTTAATGAAAAGTGACATGTTTACATTTTATTCTCACACTGTACAAACAAGCCCTCACAGGCTCTGGGGGCCATGAGGTGCAGGATCTCAGCTTGCTTAACGTCAACTGCTTCTGCTTCTGCTTCTTATTCTCGTTTTACCTCCAAGTCATGAATGTAAGGCTTGCCATTTTAGAATTAAAATAAAATAATCTTTGTTAGAAATTATAACAGGGCAGGAAAAAAAAAGCAGAAGAACAACATTATGTGTTTATTTGGTCACCTTAAAGGGGCCTACGACTACATAGAAAGCACAAACAAAAACATGTATTCGTCTTCAAATAAAACAATATACGGCAAGGCCTCTTCCTGACAGTGTTTTTTGAGCCTGAAAAGAACTGGCATTGGATGCGATCAGCAGATATAAAAATTGTTGTGCTCCATCTGCTGGCAGTACCACAGAACTATCAGAAAACAAGATGGCGACAGTTGACGCAGCTACTGCAGACCGTCCTGCAGTGCGTCACAGTAAAGTGACAGCTCGCCGTGATCGAAGACCAACCCGATCGACAGGGTTATGGTTACTTAACCTCTTTCTTTTACCACTTCCGCTGGCGTCGCTGACTCACTCAGCTCCATTGCTTCTCCTTGTTTACTCATTGCGCACACATCGCAATATCATACTCATAGTCACGTGGTGTTGTTATGGGAAATATATACAAAAGCACTTTGTTTACCAACAAATAGAGCGAAAACAAAGTGTAAAAAATTGGAAATAATAAGCCAACAGGGCGCGATAATTTAATCCTTTGTATGCAACCAGAATGAGCTACTGGCAAAGAAATTCGTAAAGTCATAGTACGTGACCAGGCCCCTTTAACATCCAAAGTTAGTCATAACATCGAAAAATGATGCAGTAAGGCTGAAACCATCCTGTATTTGAACTGAGTAGAAATTATATGGATACACATTATCTACTAATTGACTGGCTTCTGCAGGCAATTGCTTGCACTGCGTTTTATTTAGGGTGATCAGAGTAAAGAGGGGTAAATGTAAATGCATCCTTTCACACTACTTTGATCAATCACTTAACATTCTCACAAAATACGCATAAGTTTTGGGTTTTAACGCAAATGCTGCAACTGCAAATGCACTAAGACTTCTCCGTCCATCCTGACTGACAGCCCAGACAAGGAGAGCAATGATGCAGAGAAGCATCCGAGAGGCTTATGGTAACTCTGCAGAGATCCACAGCTCAGGTGAGAGAATATGTCAGGAGCATCCTCTCCACAAATGTTGTTTTTATGGAGCAGTGATAAGAAGAGGCACAAGCCATGTAAGAAACACGGCAACCATGTTTACCAAAAATGTAACTTCTTGGATCCACCTGCAAAAATGCTGAGTGGCTGAAAACGTAACACCCTGAACCGAACATCCAAACGTGAAACATGGCCATGGCAGCCTCACGCTGTGGTGGTGCCTGTCTTACAGGGTGGTCCTGGGAGAAAACCTGTAAGAGGTGGCTGGGATGTGGCAAAATGTGCAAACGTTAGCGTATGAAAACATTTGCAAGGCACTGTATTTTTATGCTTTAGATATGCTGTGTTTTATATAATGTAAAATTAACTTCTCTAAATAAGGAGTAGGTGACAAAATTAGTTTTAAAGCTAAAATGCAAGTCCTGTCTTTGTTTCTAAATAATATCCTATTGGCTGTTAACGACTATTTTCAAGTCTTGCCACAGATTCTGAATTCAACCAGCGTTGATCTAAACCGTGAGCTTCTGGCTTCATGTTTAAGGTCATTGTCCTTCTGGACGTTGATCCTCCACACAGTCTAAAGTTTCTCCTTTCATTTTAGGACTCTGACCACCCTCCCAACGAAGTATCCCCACACCATGATGCTGCCACCGCTGTGTTTCGCTGCGGGGATGGTGCTTCCTGCCACACAGTGTGTTTTGAAATCACATAAACATTAGTTTGTGTCGCACCACATGAAATCCTCAGGAAGTTTGTGATTGTAGATGGGAGAAAATCTAAACAAGGTTTCAGACACTATATAATTTTCAGTATGTGCCATGCTGTTATGCCACTACAGAAAACATTTCTCTTTTAAATATCCTAATCTAAACAGTGATTGGGTAACAAATCACAGATGTACCTAAAGTTAAGATGTAACCCATGAAGTCATCTTCTCTGCTCATAAATTTGCTCTCATCTCCCCCAATCATCAGTCTAAACAGTGTTTCATAAGCTGCCTCACATTTGTCTTTTGACCTCCCACAAGAGTAATCACACTGACAGGACTTAAAGGGTCCCTGTGGGTCACACAGAACAAAGACCCACTATGGATTTTCAACAGCATAAATCATCTGCTGTTCGTCCGTATCCAAAACCTGTTTCCTGACGCGCAGTTCAGCCGACGAGTGCGGATCAATGGAGTTAATAAATAGGGACAGTTTATCTGAGTTTAAAAATAAATAAATAAATAGGGGGTTCGAAGGAAGCTAAAGATTAACCTCGCTGCGTTAAACCATTTTTGGAAGCGATGTAGCGTAGCCCTCGGGCTCGGATGTAAGAGGGCAAATTCAGTTAGAAACGGGATTGTTTGCAGTCTGTGAGCTGTGCGTGTGTTTGAATGAGAAGGTGCAGACACTCCTGGTGCTGGGTGGCCCCATGAACAGGCTATTCCGGATATCACCTTTCTCCATCTCGCCCTGTGCCCCTGTCTGTGTTTCTCTGAGCGCGTCGGCGTTCCAGTGCTTCTCATACAAGCAAGCTGTTACATTTTGACTTGTCATCCCAAGTTGATTCATTACCTTCAGCCTGTGGTGTATTTATTTAAGTGCTGATGCATGTGAATATGTATTTCTGTGCGTGAGCTGTGATTAAGTATCTGCCGAGGGACAGATGACTGCTCGTCTCTTCTTTAATTGGCATGAAATATCTACTGACTTGTGATTCACTCATATTTTCTGTTTGCTTGTCTTTATTCCTGACCTGTCCTGCTGTCTTTTGTTGTCGGCAGTCTGCAGCACCCTTTGTTAGGCAGACGGAGCTCTTAAATGTTTATAAAAGAAATATCTGTGGAGCAGAACACTCCCCCTGAGGTGGTACAGTATGAGATGGTTATCTGGACCACACTGGATGAGGCCTGTTCGTGAACAACTGTTGTATCAGCGCTGCACTGTCTCACTTTCTTTGTTTGGACGTGAACGGAAAGGAGAGCCTTACACTGGTTGTAAATATGGGAGCGCTACCTTCCAGCTCATTCACAGGTCTTTTAGTTAAAAACGATACAATCCAGCTGCAATTCTGCAAAGGCCATTCATACATTTCAAAATTAGTACTCAGCTTAGCAAACGAAATCTAAATAAAAAAACTAACAAAACAAAGTAAAGATGAGTTGCATTAGGAAAAGATTTTCCTCTGGTACTGTCCACTTGGCTTTTGGCTGAAGGTATGTGAAGACCTGTACACACGCCTAGAGGACACAGTCCTAATCTGCCCCGACTTCTAGGTGAGATTAGAAAATTGATTTGGAAGCAAATAGATGTCACACTCTTCTTGCAGTTCAAAGCATTGCAAAATAAAATAAAAACAATGCCTAAGTACTGGAAGAATAAAAATAATTTAATTAAATATAATCAATTAAAAACATTTTAATTGTTTCTATGGAGAGAATGTCCGCCTATGAGGGAAACCAAAAGCAGATAATCTTATTGGTTTGGTCTCCATTATCCAATGGCGTGGGGGTACGGGCAGTGACACCTCATCCTGGACGGCTTGGGGCTTGGTGGAGTGGACCGTTTATTTTTTTTGCCCACACAATTTAGTGCTCCTTATTTGGAATCTCTGAGATCAGGTGTTTACCATGTTGGCCAAAAGGTTTAGGTTTGGGCCCATCGGACCAGAGCCCCTTCCATTTGTCCTTAAAGGCCAGATTTGTCAAGCGCAAGGCTGTCAGTTGCCATGTTGACAGATTAATATTCTTACCCTGTTTTAAGCTTCTTCGCAATTTTATCCCTGACCTGTCCACTGTGTTCTTTGGCCTTCTTAAATTATGCACCGGTTGGCATCATTTACTAATAAGGTCATATCTAAATAGGTTGCACTCGTTTTTTTACATTTCTTTAGGTGGCAGAATAATAAAACGTATCCCACATTTCATATTTGCAAAACAAGTGTTGTAAACCAGGAATAACTTTACTTTCTCTTTCCAATTACGCAGTACTTTGGGTTATTTAATCACATTAAATCCCTCTGTATGAATGTCTATATGCAGACAACGCTGTCGCCGTCTAAAATCTACTGTGCAATAAGGTAAATGAAACCTACAGCCTCGCAGACAGTCAGTTCTCTACGCTGAAACATTCAGGAGAGCCCCTCCTCCACAGCTTAATTCATTTTGCTACATCATGTCAACGTGGTAACTACATCACTGCGGAGATTTTCCAGAAATTATTTGAAAAGGACGTTCGCAAATTACCCCTTGCTTGAAATACTCTGCACAGCTCATTTCTAGCATAAACTCACAGAGTCACACACATCCTTTCGCTGAAATACAGTCTCACCTTTGTCTGCCAGCAATGAGTAGCTGGCAGTTTGAGAAGGTTTCTCATTAAGCCTCATTATATTCATATTTAGCATTATTAGCCTGGTCAGCAACCAGGAGCACAGAGAGCAGAAAGGGATTAGAAACGTTTGACGGATTGCTGGAACAATCGAGTCTGTCTTATAAAGCCGTCCAAGACAAGCCGGGTAGTTCCCCTCCTGATTTTCCTTTTATACCTGCCATCAATTACAGCAGCTTTTGCGTGCATGTTTAGAGATTAGCGCTGAATTTGTCTGCAAAGCATGCATTGAGTACAGCTTCAGAGATGTGTTTGGGAGACTGAGGAAAAAGATACAGGGTCAGGCATGTAGGATGAGGTTTGCTAACAGCTGCAGGACTTATCCTTTGTTGGCCGAGGGAAATCCAAATCGTTTTCCCTTCCTTATGCTTTTTAGATGACTCACACAGGCTTCTCAACGCAACAAAAATGCATTGTGAAGATATGCATCGCTTGGAGCTGTTTGGCTCCGAGCTGAAAGGTTCTGTGCCTTTCCTGATTCTGTGTTTTCTAATATTAGTTAGAGTTCTTGTGTGTGTGTGTGTGTGTGTGTGTGTGTGTGTGTGTGTGTGTGTGTGTGTGTGTGTGGGTGTGTGTGTGCGTGCGCACACGAAGCATGGCAGTTTTCCTGGGTCATTTAAGGACTACAAGCTCTTTTTTGTCGGACAATACAGCAGTTTCCAGTCCACGGATGAATTGTGATTAAGAGGATTTTGTGATGGCGACAGTCCTGTCTCACTTCATCCCCAAGTAGGCTTAGACGTTCCTGTTTATTATCCAGAGGAGGAACCAAAAGCAGTGCTAATTGATTTTTCTATTATGTCTCCTCTTGGAGTAAACGCGTCCACGCACGTGTCCCTCTCCACAGGTGTCCATCCCATAGAGAAGAGGACTTAATCCAGTGCACCTGTGCTCTTATGAAGCAAAGGAATTTTCTCCCCAGCCTAATCCTCCTGATGGTTTTCAGCCCCGTATCCTGAATTTTCCCCCTTTTCCACACATATGTTCCTCTCATTGTCACCTGTTTTACTTTCATTCCTCTGTTTTGCTTTTTTTTTGTGTGCCTTCACAGCGAATGACCTTTCTGTTCCTCTGTGTGCAGGGAATAGCCTCTGTTCTGCAGCGCAGGTCTGACAATGAGGAGTATGTGGAGGTCGGACGCCTCGGACCCTCGGACTACTTTGGTGAGAATCCACTACGCTTTTTTTTATTTTTTTCACTTCCTCATGTTTAGTGTCACACACAAACTATATATCACATTTTGCTTAATATACACAAACATAACTAAACAGCCAGTTTCTTTAGCAATGACCTTTTAGGGTTTAACCTCCATGTGGGGGGTCTCAGTGACAGTCAGCAGTCTTTCCTGTTGTTGTGTAGGCCGTAACGTCACATTTCTGTTAGTAAAATCCACTTTTCTTGGTCTAATGTAATTTAAAAACATTAATTATGGGTTTTCTTAATAGCTTTAAGCAATAATCATCAAAATCTCAAAATATATATAACTGTGTGGAATTAATCTGCATACAGTTTTTCTTTATGAATTAAATAAAGTTTTTTTTTTCTAAATTAAAGTTTTTAGTGATGATCAAATTTACTGAAACGCATCTGTGGTCATCGGTGATTAATCTGCCTCATGAGACTTTTACCTTCCACCTCCGCTGCATCCAGGTGAGATTGCCCTGCTGCTGAACCGTCCCCGGGCGGCCACCGTCGTCGCCCGTGGGCCCCTGAAATGCGTGAAGCTGGACCGGCCCCGCTTTGAGCGCGTGCTGGGCCCGTGCTCCGAAATCCTGAAGAGGAACATCCAGAGATACAACAGCTTCATCTCTCTCACCGTGTGAGAGGCTCCCCAACTCCACCAGCAGGGGTCTGCACCATCATCAGCAGCATCAGAGGTTTAGCGTAAGGGTTGGGGGGTGGGGGGGGGGGGGGGGGGGGGGGGTGGGGTGGGGGTGAGGACACAGTGGGGAGAACAGCGATTTTAAATCTAAAATGACACAAAATGTTTGTTTCCTACCTTTACTTTGCGCTTTTTGTTTTTAGTTTTTTTACTCGTGCACTTTCTCTCGATCTTTTTTGTCATGTAGCTTTAAGTCGAAAACAGTGCAGGAGTGTAAAAATGAGAGATTCCATTCATGATGCAATGTAAATGAATCGCTTTGTATGATGCACGGGGGACTTGTAAAAAAAAAAAAAAAATGGTGTTTGCACTTTGATGTATTTTAGGGAGCATGTGGACACATTCAGGAATCACGGAGGAAGTGAAGTCATGTTTACGCACAGCGTGAGGAAATGGGTTACACATTTCTTTGCTCACTGGATGTTGCTTTTTGATGCCTTTTTTTTTTACCTCTGCCTGTGCGTTGTATCATTTCTCGATCAAAACAGACACGCAGTCCACAGATCTGTTGTTTCCTGATACGTACTGTGGTCAAAAAGTTAGAAAGAAAACTTTTCTTGGCTGTTTCAATGTTTTCTTTGCTTCTAAAGAACAATTTTATTTCTATTATCAGGGTGAAGGTCGTTATATGTAGCTGGGAGCTTTCTTTGTAGATTTTTGTATTGCTAAAGTGGACAACAATAAAAAAACAGGAAAACATGAATCTTGTGTTAAAAAATATACTGTCTGTGCATCCAAAGTGGGCTATAGCTCATTGTTGCTTCACGCTGCAGTTACGGGAGGCAACTTGAAAGACTGACATAGATCATTACTATCGGTCACTGTGGTGTAGAAACCTTTTTTAGTATCGTCTCCTTTATCTCTTGTCTTAGTGTTTCCAGTGGTGATTTCTTGGTCTCTGGGTCTTGTTTCCAGTGGTGATTTCTTGGTCTCTGGGTCTGCTTAAAACCATCCAGCCTATCATCTGCTGCCCGCTCCTCTTTTCCATTTAGAGGCACTCGGGTCAGATTTTTTAGGCTGATCTCCAGGGTGAGCTCTTGGATCCTCATCCAGCCATCCTTGCCACAGTTCCAGTTGTTTAAACCTTTTAATCAATAATCTTACAACAGATATGGGCAAGTGATATGGGCGTGAAGCTATTTACTCATAGCCATATCCCGACTTATGAAGACCAACACACGTCTGCCTTAGGATGAGATTCCAAATATAGGTGTTAAACATGGAACACTGTGTGAACTCAAATTTTTTAAACCTTCGTAGTATCTATGTAACACTGCGGTGGAAAAAGCCAGACTGCGGGATTGCTGCTGCTGGAGAGCCACAGCAGATAGAGGCAGAAATTTCAGGCTAATAATGAATGGAAAGCAAGTTTTGGACGTTAATGCAGAGTGGGACTTCGGAGCGAAGGTTGACGGAAGGGTGACATTTTGGTGTATTTAAGGCTTGAATAAATAATTTCCCCATAAAATTCCTGACACTGCTTGATAGTAGCCGTAGGTCATCCTGCTTCACTTGGATGGTATGTTCTCTTGTGTTTTCGATCTTGAAGAGTGGCTGTGATAAAATCCTCTGTTTCATGTCTTATTTATAGCCCACGACCTATTATTGGCTATAAATGTGAACCTCGGCTTTACTTGAATGTTATGTTCTCTGTCTTTACTGGTTTTGAAGTTTGGCTAAGACAACTGGCTTCTGTGTCACGTCATATTTATTCCCCAGCAAAACAGGAAACCAGGGGTTACATATCAAAGCTTTGAGAGAGTAATCAAATCAACAGTGAAAAATATGAAAATAACTCTTGGATTCTTGAAACAGATTTAGTTCTATTTCTTGTATTTTCCCCTAGTTAATAAATGTACAAAAATCGAAGTTTGGATTTTTCGAAAATGTTTCAGTGTGATACCACGCTACCAAATAAAAGCTGATTTTATTTTTTAGACGTATATTGTGAACCCGCACTTTATAATCCTGTTACTGGGTGGGCTGAGCAGTTGCACTGGTGAGCGTGAAACTGAAGTTTCATCCTCCAAAAAAATAAAAATAAAAAAATCAGCTGATGGAGTCCGACGACGTCAGCTCTGTGAAGACAATAGGAGCGAGCCCTGTGAGTGTGCAGATCCTCCTCTTAGTCTACGATGATTGTCGTTTTCCCCCCTTTGTGAGAATCTGTGCTCCAGCGTTACCACTGAGCTACATCAGACCTTTGATGCACGGACAGTACTTGACGGGAGCGCCGTTTCATTCCTGTTTTCAACTCTTCCCTTGGATTAGTTGGAAACGAACAAACCCTGAAAAATATTCAGTGATTTTAAAGTTTCTGTGAGCTGTTGTTCTCCGAGGGTTCAGTCGTGTCATCTCCCCACGAGCGAACCTTATAAGCTTACACCGTCTCAGGACTGAATAAATAAATCTTCAGCACGAACCTGCACATCTTACCTGATGCTTGTTTTTGAGCTGGTTCTGTTTGATGTCTTTGTGCTTTTGCTCCACTTTGGGGTTCGAAATGTTGGGTCAGCACAGTAATCTGATTTAGATGTTTTTTTTTTTTTTTTTTTTTAATGTTCTGAACAAGAGAGAGTTGAGAAAACTGAGAACTTGTGTTGGTTTCCTTTGATCTACAGTTCTGTCGACGTTGCACAACTGACCCAATGTAAAAATGGGACCTTCAGAAAAAGAGTCTTTCTGTATTTCTCTTTCTGTGTATCTTTTTTTTTCCAACTATCAAACCATCTTGGGCAAATAAAGATAAGCTTCTGAAACTCTTTTGATTTTATGTTTTTTTTTCTTTTTGGTCAAACCCCTTGTGGTTCCTGGATGAGTGTGACTTTTCCTCACATTCTTTCCCCCCCGTTTATCCCAACTTTTGGCACCTTCTCCTCCTCTCCTGACTGGACTTAGTTCCCCACTCTTTCCTTTACCTCCCCTCATATTCTTGACTGCACATCACCTCCCTTAAATGTTATATCTCTGTTCATTTCCCTCCTCTCTCAGGCCTAAACCTTCAATCACATCTCTCATATTTCTTCCTACAGGCTGCTCCCTCTCCTTCCCACCCTCCACTCTTGTCTTTTGTCTGTTCTCCATCCTTCTCACGTTAAGCCAAGTGTCAGTCATCCGTCATAGCGGGGCTGTCAGAAAGCCTCGGAGCTCCTCCCAGGCGGTTTTACACCACCTTGGACTAAAGCCGCTGCAGCTTTGACACATTCCTCTTCATCTTAATGTCCACTAAATCAACTGAGGAATGTGCCCCCAACTCTTTGACATTGAGTTTAATTCTCCCCTCTCCACACAGGCACAAAATCTCACCCACGCAACTTTCTTTGCTTTCCCGATCTCCGCGAACGGACCTTGATAGGTTTGTTTTGTCCATGTTTGAAATGATAGATAACTTATACGTTCCTTATATGTTCTGATAAGTTTACAGGTTGGTGTCAAACCATTGATGCAACGTTTCTGGCTGCAGTTTTTGTCTTAAAATGTTTTTTAAAAAGCGCCTGACTTTGCCTGCCACAGTCAGAATGTATCAGATACTGAATCTGCAGGTTTTACTGAAGAAACAGACAGATTCGATTCAAATGGATTTTAATACTAGACAAGCATGAAAAAGAAGATTTCAAATGAAAAAAAAAAACTATCCAAAGTGTCTGGGCCCCATGTGACAATATGTTTACCCACCATGTGTGAAGCCACTTTTTGTTTGGAGGATTATGATTTCACTAGCCTCACCCAGGCCTGATTACTGGCTAACCCGTTAAAAGAAGATATCACCAAGACAGAACATGTGTGGTAAAGAAGTAAGAGAGAAGATCTTAAAAACATGCACATGGTGCCCTGATCTGAAAATAATTCATAAACAAATAAGACATTCATCAGTCTGTAATAAGATTACAGAGCCATTTCCTAGGCTTTGAGACTTCAGTGAACGACAGTGAGAGCTACTGAGAACAAGTAGAAATGTGGCGAACCTTCCCTGGAGACGCAGATCTACCAAATCCGCTCCAAAAGCGCAACGACAACTCTTCCAGGAGGTCAACAAAGATCTCAGAGCAACATCTAAAGCACCTCAAGCCTAATTTGTCTTATTTTAGTTCAATGTAATTCGACAATCTAAAAGAGAGACTCAAAAACAATGGCTAGACCGAGAGAACAAAACATCTTTGACAGTCCCCAAGACTTTTAGGAAAATATTCTGCAGACTAAAGGGACAGGTTGTGGTTCCCTCTGCCTGGTGCAACTTTTAGATGCGTCCCTGGTTCAGCATAACTGAATCAAATGGAGTCAAGTGCATCAGAGTCACTGTGATGAACTAATTATCTTATTCATGTGTGATCAAGCACAGATGCATGTAAAAGTTTCTGTAAAACTACATCAATAAAACTTACACTGCATATCAGAAAAAGATCATCATACCCACAGTCGAACACGGAGGTGGTAATGTGATGGTTTGGGACTGCTTTGCTGCTTCGGGGTCATGACGGCTTCCTATAATTGATGGAACCATACATTTTACTCTCTACCCAAAAAACCCTGAAGGAGAAAGTGCACCCATGAGTTCATGGCCTTAGGCTCAAGCACATTTGGGTTAGGCAGCAGGACAATCACACAAAGCACACCAGCAAATCCGTCTGAATGGCTAAAGCATAGCCAAAATGTAAATCTGACCGAGATGCTGTGGTATTGAAAACCCTTAAACGTGTATTAATAACAGTGGGCTGGTATCTCCCCATTTTGACGTAAAATACTCGTTTGTAGTTATCACAACCATTTATGAGGTTTGCGGGGGATTTAGTTTTTACAACAGCACCAGGTAGATCTGGATAGCTTGTTTCCCTTAATGAATTGAAATAATCATTTAAAAGTACATATCACTTTCAGGTTATCTGTGTCTAAAATTAACATTTGATGATCTAAAATATGTGTGATAAAAACACATAAGAGAACAATGGAAGGAAGCACAGAGATTTTTCACATCCATGCACAAGACTGTTTGGAAACGAAAATTATGAGATTTTTGTTGGGTCAAAAATTTTACTAAAGTTTATGTGAGCAAATGGGAAAGAGTGAATTTAGCTGCCATGTCTTTCAGGCCCTTGGGTTGACCCCGAGGCAGGTGCAAAGCAACCGTTTTACAGTCCGGCTTGTTGACAGCTCAATAAGTCCATTCATTTTGGTTCAAAGTGCTGCAGAAAGCATGAAACTTAACCTTATAAGAAACGCTATTATCCAAACATTTATCAAAGAAAGCAGCATTTCTGTGACAGGCTACGCCTAAATTGACAAAGGCTGAGCTGGTCACCTAAGCCTTCCTTTGTGTGTGTGTGTGTGTGTGTGTGTGTGTGTGTGTGTGTGTGTGTGTGTGTGTGTGTGTGTGTGTGTGTATATGTGTGTGTGTGTGTGTGTGTGTGTGTCCTGAGCAGCCAATTAGACATGGCCATTACCGGGCCGGCCTGGGTGGGCTAGCTAAGGACAGAACTTGGCACCGTCACATGGGCAGTGTTTTGAAGCCCTGAAACCAGGGACCAGAGCGAGTATGGGAGTAAACACAAACACACACTTTCACTCTATACGCTACTTTTGTATTAGCTCACTCAGTCCTGCTGCTGAGATCCTTAATGGCTATCCGTCTTTCACACAGCTCTCCATGACCCCACTTTAAAACAATATCTCACCAGCTCATGTCACTGGGATCCTATCAGTCATTAATCAAGTTGGTTTATACATGTATTCAGGTTCCAACTATTTTTTTTCCCTCCTGAAGACCCTTGTTTGGTTTCTCTGCCGCACACTTCATTAAGCCACGGTTATGTCCCCTTTATGTCTCTCTGAGCAGAGGTGGTCTGACAAAAGTTAGGAGCAGATGTGAAACAACCAGAAAGTTCAGCAAAATTGTGAGGTGGGACGAAGACCATTATTTTTTTTCTCCTTGCAAATAAAAATCTTAAAAGTGTGGTGTGCATTTCAAGCCAAATCTGTGTAGAAACACCTGTAGCTGTGGTTGCAACTGTAAGTCTTTTGGGATATGGTTTTAAGTGATTTGTACAACAAAAGGTTGGATGGAGAGGCTCTGTGAACACACATTTTGGACGTGCCACAGCTTCTCAACTGAATTCAGAGGAGTTTGACTGGGCTATTCTGAGATATGAATATGTTTTGATCTAAACTATTTAATTGTACCTCTGGCTCTATGTTTAGGGTCATTGTCCTGCTGGAAGGTAAATCTCTCCTCCTTAAGTCATTTGCATTCTTCCACCAGAGCTGTGGATCTCTGCAGCTCCCCCAGAGTTTCTATGAAGGCCTTTTGGCTACTTCACTCTCCCTGCCCCAGCCTGTCAGTTCAGATGAATGGCCATGCTTGGTATCTTTGCAACAGAACAAATTCTGGATAAAACAGTGCTTTGTGAGATGTTCAAAGCTTGAAATTTATAAAGCGACCCTGTTCAGGGATATTAGAGTAAAGAAAGTTGAAAATGAAAACAAATTGTCACATTTTCAATTTTAATTTTCATTCCACTTCACAATCATCCACTACTTTGTATTGGTCTATCACAGAACATCACAAAAGTTTTACTGCAGTTTGGGGTTGGAGATGTAAAAGAAAATGAAAAGTGTAACTGATAATCTTGGTATATACCATTACCTCAACCTTCTCCACCTCTTACACTGTTCCTGTGGCTATCACTGTCTCCCAAAATGAGGAAATCTGGACTCGACTACAAAGGAAAAGAGGGAAGAGATAGAAACTGTGTTGAGGACATGAGATGGAGCTAGAGGAGGCGATGAACATGCAAGAGGATCGCATACAAGCTTCACTGTGGGACTTGTAGCGGAGCCTTTTCTGTAGTTTTTATTTTTCTGTGAACTCCTGAGTAAGTTCCTGTGAGAGTCCCTCATATAAATGCTTTAGAGATTATCCCAGCATGGAAAGATCCCCCCCCCCCCCCCCCCCACACACACATACTCATTTTACGGGATGGCTTCTCATGCGCATCCCACCAAGTTTTGTATAATGAGTGCCTAAAATTTACAAGATTAGCTCTCTGGGAGGAATTTGGTGTTTTTGAGCATTTTTGGCATGTGTAATCCCACACACTCTTTTATGAGAAGATAGTTAAACCTGGCACAGTGCCACTGGGTGTGTGAGCATCCCACCCCCCTTTCATAAGTCTCCCTCTTTTGTTTTCCACCCTCTGCGCTTGGTCTCTGTGTTCCCACAGATGCCACCTCTCCTCCATCTCCCCCTGCTTCATCGGAGGGATTCTGGCTAATTAAAATGCTTGGTGATCTCCATTGTTTCTCCCTGCTTTTCCTCTCTCTGATCCAATCACCCCCCCACCCCCCCCCCACACACACACCCAAACCACCTGCACTAATGATCAGCGGCTCTGATACGAAGCTGTCAGGATATATTGGTGACGTGGCGACCTGCCTGCTTCAGAGTACGGTTTAGTCTGGTGAAGTTGACAAAAATCTCTTTCCACAGTGTCCTTTTCCTCTGTCGGGTTCCCAGTTCTAAGTCTCCGCTCTAATCGCGACCCTCTCGGGTCAAAGGTCACCTGCCAAGGCTTGGTCACAGGTGGCTGAGCAACAGTGAGGCTGATGGGATTGATTGGGATGAGCGAGGGTGTCGAGGCAAAATCAGGAGGAGAAAAACTCAAAATTGAGTTCAAAAAAGTATTCCTCCACAGCAAAAAGATAGATACAAAGGTGAATAGTTAGTGGTTTAGTTACTTCTGTAGAAAAAATTTGCAAAAAGATCCTGAAAAGAGCCTTGAAGCTTCACATTATTCACAAACGTCCCATAAGAATATTAGTCATCCACACGCGAGTTAAAGCAAACATTAGACGGAAGAACCTGAAAATGAATTTTATACATTTTTTTTTTAAAAAGCACTTGTAAAAAATACAGAAGAAGAATAAAATCTTATTTATATTGGGGGCGTTTATGTGGATTTCTCATTGACATTATCATTTCCATTTTGCTGTTGCATTTTCTGAAAAAATGTGTGTATTTCCTAAACTGGATGTTCAGAGGAATATTCTTTAATGTGATCTAAATGGGATAATTCAACACAACTTAGATTTACATGGTTTTTAAGGGAAAAAAAACTGAAAAATCTGAATACTGTTGCAAGCATTTTTTATATTGTACCCCCTCTGCCCCCTTTTTTCTAATACCCAAAAAAATTCCAGCTCAAACATTTTTTTTGTTTAACTTTTTAGCCTTCATGCAAAACCCTTTGTGCAGCAAAAGTAAGAAGGCACAATACGCTGAACACATTGTCCTAGTGGTCAAACATGGTGGTGGCAGCACCATGCTGTGGGGATGCTTTGCTTCAGCAGGGGCAGGGAAGCTGGTCGAAGCAACGTAACGTAATGGTCCTATAAATATAGTCAGATGTACAACTGAAGGGTTTTGCTTAGAGTTGAAGGGGTTTGAATACTTCTGTAATGCACCATATATGCTCACCTATTGAAAATGTTGTTTGTGCGTTGTTTTAACACTTGTTTTCGAAACAGCCTCAAAATTGTTTGAAGAAATATTTGAGAATTTGCCGATGCTCCCTCTGCAGCCACAAAGGTGACTCCTTTAAATGCGACCAAGCGATTGCAGCTGGGAATCAGATGTAGGGACGTATTTGCTTTAAACTTTTCTCCCCACTTCCTGTTGCGGTCTAGGAAACTTTCCCCGTTGAGGCACATAAAAGAAATTAAAGACTAGAAATGGAGAGAAAAAAAAACAGACAAAGAGAGAAAGCTTCAAAAAAAAGAAGTGGATGAGATACCATCTGTTTGTTATTCTGCTTTTCTTTCCCAAGCTTGTTATCGTTCCTCATTTCCTGCTGGACAACAAGTAAATAATTCACATGTATACATGTACCAACACTGAGACCAGGCCTCCCCATCTTGCCTCAGTTTTGGCCTCAGTTTCAAAGCCATTTCCCAGTGAGCGGAGCCTCCAAACGATGTGTAGAGAAAACAAACTGAGGACAGAAAAATGCATCACAGAGGCTTACACACACACACACACACACACACACACACACACACACACACACACACACACACACACACACACACACACACACACACACACACACACACAGAAGCAGTTTTCAGAGTAAGATATTCCATCCTGCGATCTCCTGCCTACATATAGATAAAAACCCGGCACAATGCATCTCTGACTTCACTCCCAGGGAGGCAGTTGTCTCAATTATTGCTTCCCCCCCCCCCACGCTGCTCCTCCTTTCAGCGGAATCGTCAGGGGAATGGAGTACAGGTCGTAAAAGTGCTCACACTCTTTTCCAGTCACATTAGGAAGATGAAGGAATGCAGCAAGAAAAATAAGTCCCTGTTGGGTTGTTAGGAGAATGATCATGAAGGCTCCCTCAGATGATGGGGATATGATTTAATTTACTTCATAATTTAAAGATTAACGCTCTTGGAGCATCTTAGGTTTCCAAGCCACTTGTCTGCTCTTGCTGATTCTCCGGATCGGGACGGATACAGTGTGCCTTTATTGATTGATGCATAGATGTTTAGCCCCCGAGGGAACGCCCACATTTCAGGGATAATTAAATGTGAGTGCTTCACCCCCTCCCAAAAAAAACTTCCTCCTTCACAACACAACCTCTCGCAAGGTCAAAGCAAATAGCTGTCAAGTGTCTCTTGACAGACATCCACACACCCTCTTTTTCCTCCTCAAGTGTCCAGGAATCTGCTCGGCATCCTCGTCTGTGCCCAAAGCAGCGCTCCAGGTGCCACGGCTGGAGAAAAGAGTGAGGGTGGCCCACCGAGCCCTCAATACCCGCAGGACCCATCACTGGGGTGACCCGGCTCTACCCTAAACCCTGAAGGAATGTGTGGATTTGACTGAGAGCTGTAACCAAAGAGCACTCTCTCCCATCTTTAAGCCCATAATGGAGCCACTTCCTGCTGATAATCAGTTTGTTGTGATCTCCCTCTTTTCTCATTTATCTTGAGTTGTAGCAAAGGAGAAAGAGAAGAAGAGTTAGAAAGAGGCATTTATAGTTTAGGTCCTTATAATGTTTGCCCTCTTGGAAATTTCTTTCACTTCAACGTTGTTTTCCCACTTCGATGTTTCCGAGTTCAAGAGTTTACAAAGTTTTAATATGGGTTAGAAATTTAACCTGAATAAACACAAAAAAGCTGTTTTTAAAATGAAAAGAAAGTCCAAAATAACCCTGCCCCATGAGAAAAACCTTGTTATATTCTAAATTAAATATAATAATTTTTGGGTTACATTTCTCTGGCTGCATCGAGGTCCAAAAATAACATAAATAGAACCTGTCTGGGGCGGCACGGTGGCAGAGCTGGTAGCACTGCTCTCTTGCAGCATGAAGGTCCTGTGTTGGAACCTCAGCCTGGGGTCTTTCTGCAGGGAGTTAGCATGTTCTCCCTCCGCATGCATGGGTTCTCTCCAGGTACTCCAGCATCCGTCTACAGTCCAAAAACATGACTGTTGGGTTAGATAGTCTCTCTGAATCAGCCATAGATGTGAGTGCATGCATAGATGTTTGTCCTGTGTTGCCCTGTGATGGACTGGCGACTTGTCCAGCCCAATCCAGTTTCTGCAGCTCCCACAGAGATCGATTTTTAACCTCCCGTTTCTGAATACAAAATGTATTGACGACTTTCAGGATGGAAGGATGATTTTACCCAGTATATAAAAAAGTGTTTCTGAACAGGATCACCAACTATAGCTTTAAATCTAGTTGGAGATGCTTCGGCACAGCCTTGAGCACACCATCCATGCTTGAAAACTTTTCAGTGAGGCTGAATTAAAGCAATCCTGCAAAAATGAGAAGCCCAGAATTCCTCCACAGCGACATAAAAGATTTCACACCAGCAAGAATGGTGACACGAGCTGTTTTCAGGTTGAGGGGCAAAATGTTCTCTTTTCTTTTTACATTGGATCTAGATTGATTTTCCCTTGGGAGATAAAATAATTTTTTGAAAACTACTTTTTGTGTGTACTCTGGGGCCGTGCTAGCAGGCACCCTGTTCCCCTGAGTTTCGTGTTATGTTAGTGTGATTTACTACCACAATGACACGCTACACATTTTATTATTAGAAAAATATTGTTCAATAACTGAACCCATGAAAACCAAAAATAGAGTTCACCAAAATTAATTTATGGCCTCGTTCGGTATTCATTTCAAACAAATATTTGGATTCTGATCATATCTTCATATCACAGCCTTTATCTATCAGCTTTCAGATCCAGATCCAACATCACACAACAGAAAAGACACATATTGGATCAGACGTGCGCTGGACTTTCACAGAAACAGCGTGCTTCAGTCCCATTTATCAGGACCCTTTATAGTTGCTTTCTGGCAATTTGGATAAACAACTCCGCATCACAACCCACGACATGCCCGGATCAAAAGTTGTTTTGACTGAACCTGAGCGTCTACCGGGACATTTTGAAGTGAACTGGAGAAAAGCAGTTTGATCCAAAGAAGGAAAGCCTTGTTACACCGTAACGACAGAATGGATTTTGATCAACGGCTCCTTGATACTCCAGTGAACGCCACAGCGTGCATTTTTGAGAACATTTGCGTCTGTATCTGCAACTTCCACCAAAAGACAAGAAAGCCAGAAAAACTCTTTCCTGATCCCAGAGGTTGGATCATAGCTGCTACTGCTTTTATGGCCTCCAATAATAACAACAATAAAAGCACCAAAGACGTGCTGTAATTATTTTTTAAAAGCAGCCGCAGAGCTGCTTTGAGAGCAGCTACCTGGGCAGGGGGTCGGGGGATTACATTAGCCGCAGTTAATCGTTAGCATGATGCGTGCGAAACAGCTTTGCGGTACGGCCCATAAAGTAGGAAGGGGCTTCTCTCCTGGACTCAAAGGGCCTTTTTTTAGCTAAGCTTGGTGTGGTTGCCATAGGAGTTGCAGTGTGTTGGGGAAAATCTCAATTTAGGCCCCTCTGCGAAACAGCCTCCAGGCACGTTTGTTGCTGATGCTGAGGACATAAAGCAACTAAAGTGGATTCTCAAGTCGTCTTTAAGCCCACGCCTTTTCCAGCTGGTGAAATCGTGCAGCCATTTGCGATCTCCGTACTCCCTTCTTTTCTCAGCTAAGTCATCCTCATTCCTCTGTCAGTCAAGTCAAACAGAGAAAACTTTCCTTAATCCCACACATCACCACCATCCTCACAGGCACCCCCACTGCCCTCAATTTAAGGTCCATGAGATTGGGTCTGCCTATAGCCAGTGAAAGACAAGTAAGATGAAGGGTAAGGTGGAAACCACATCTGCGAATTGCAGTAATCATGAGCTTATGGTCTCCAAATAAACCACTGAGGTCAGCTTTGTGTGCCCCTTCTGGGCTTGTCTGTCATGTACGGATGTGAAGATGACATTTCATTAGGTTTGTGGGCGATCCATTATGCCTTTGCAGTATTTATTACATCCTAAGGAACGCTCTCCCATGAACCCTACATCTTCTTTTTTGCCACTTTATTGGTTTTATTGTTTGTTTTAATGACTTCTCTCTGCATCACTTGATGCAACGTCCTGCAAATTGTCACGTGTTTATTATGAATGTGTCCTTGTATATGTTTCATTCTTTAATGTCCTGTTTCCAGGGGCCAGATAATGTAAGGCAATACTGGTCCACGACTTTCCCATTGGCACCGGGAAAGGGCTTGCCATCGTAATGTCTGGGCTCTACTTATAGACTTCCAATTTTCCTCCGTCCCCCTGAGACCCCATCGAGACAGAGCAACTCTGTGCCCCGCTGCCATTTCCACATCGTCCTGTACCGGCTTTGATGTTGGCCCTGCCAAGAACCTGATTTGTGGGTCAGCCACCTCCTCCCCAGTACTAGCCTCCGAACTCACCCGACGCCCGGACACGCTGGGAGTTCCCAGAGTTTCACTGGAGTCGGAGGGAGAAAAAGGAGGAGGGGGATTTGGGTCAGACCACCGCAGAGCCGGGGAGACCCCTGTCTTCCTCCTCGCCGGTTCCCATCGCTCCCAACACAACGCACACATGTTGAAAAGGTCAGGTCTTGATAGACAACAGAGCACCGGCAATTATACTGCTATTTCTTAGAGGCTGGAAGTCCCCTGTTTCATGTGCAAGAGTGTATGCGGGTGAGTATGTGTGTGTGTGAGTGTGTGTGTGTAAGAGTAGTTTTTTTTCGTTCATAGAGAATAAAGAGGCAGTGTTTTAAGGGGAAAATGAGCTGGGACAGGGGCAATGGGTAGCTGCTTGCAGGGACTTGTGCCCAGATTGCTTCATGCCTGTCTGTCCAGTTAAAGCAATTGGTAAATGTGCATGAGGGAATGAAGGTGTGTAAACGGGTAAAGGTTCCCAAATGTAGCTTACATGCGAGTGTGGGAGGACTGAAATCCCTTAAATGGGGATTTTCTATCTGAAGCTTGCTGCTTGCTTCTTCAGGCTTTCTTTTAAACCTTTGTGGTCAAGAGTCCGTTTTTGGGGACAGAGCGTTAGGGTCTAGTGTGACCCGGACGGTGATTCTGCAAAGAAGCAGGGCAGCTCTTTGCAAAAGCCTTCAAGCTGCTTGAACTACAAGCACAACATTTTATGTATTTTATTGGGATTTTTATGTGCTTACTAACCAACAAAAAGTAGTGCTTAATTGGCCAGAGGTAAGAAAATGTTATAAGGTGTTCATTTTATATTAGCAATAAAAATCTGAAAAGTGTGGCTTGCATGTTTAGTCAGCTCCCCTGAGACCCTTTGCTGTAAAACCCCATTTTGCAGCAATTACAACAGCAGGTCTTTTTCGGTAACGTCTTCACCAGCTTTGCACATCTGAGATTGTTGCCTTTACTTTTGGAAAACACCCCCTGCTCAGACAGATTGGACAGAGTGTCTTTGAACAGCAATTCTGAAGTCTTGGATATTTCATTTAAACACATGAATATGCTTTGATTTAAACCCTCCCAATGTTGCTCTGGCTGGATGTTCTGTCTCAAGTCTTTTGCAGCCTCCAACAGGTTTTCTTCCAGAGTTGCTCCGCATTTAACTTCATCCATCCTCAAATCAACTCTGACCAGCTTTCCTGGGCCGGCAGAGAGCATCCCACAGCATGATGCTGCCACTACCATGATTCACTGTAGAGTTGTGAGAACAGTGTGATGTACACTGCTAGCTTTCTATCCAATCTAGTGCCTTGCATTCCATCGTCTCATCTGTAGATCTCTGCAGCTCCTCTAGGGTTGTTGTAGTCCTCTTGGCTGTTCTGTCATAATAGAAGGACTCCATGTCTTCGTAGGCTTAAAACTGTGTCATATACTAAGTACTCCGTTTTCAGATTACAGACTGAACAATGCTCTTGGGATACAGCACCCTGCCTTAAACTTCTTCACAACGTTCTCCCTGACCTGTCTGCTGTGTTCCTTGGTCTTTATGATTATGTTTTTTTTTGTTCTCTAATAAACCTCTGGGTCCTTCACAGAACAATTGAATTTATAATGAGACAACTTGGACAAAGGTCTCCGTAGGTCTCCGAGTGCTGATGGTAATCTGATGTTTGCGTTTGTTGTTATTGGTATCAGTTAGGGGGTTGATACAAATGCATGCCACAGTGTTGAAGTTATTTAAAATTTTTGAAACCCACACATCCTTTTAGTTTAACTCTGCACTTAAGGTCAACTTTGTGTTGGTTGATCACATAAAATACGGTGCAATGTAACAAAATGGGAAAAAGTTAAAGGGGCAGGAAAACTTACAAGGCATTGTATTCAGTTTCTCTTTCCCATTGACCAAATACAGTTCTCCAAGGATACATTTCATTAACAATGTCAGAATGAAAAAAAAAATTGTGGAAGAGTTATGACAAGACCAGACCACACTTTGACAGATCTGGAGATCGCACAGAGAGGATGCTGCGGTCCCTTAACAACTCAAGTGTGCTGCTGTAATGTATAATGTGTTGCAGCTGGAAAGCTGCCTCACATACCTTGTACCAACATCTTTGTACGTTTATGTGTGCATGTGGCGAAATTATTTTTTTTGATCCCAGAGGCGGATTTGATGACTGTATCGTGGCTCATGAAAGAGCAGTGGGGTACTGTGCCCCCGAACAGCTGCACACCTTGAGTGCCTTGAAGGAAAACGGGTCCGGAGGGTTACTGGGAGGCCCCACACTGCTTTGCATTCAGGTTGCTGTGCATGTTAGACATATTAAGCCCTTTAAATGGCTCCTGGTAATTGTCCCTATAAAAGAGCAGCTGTAGTCAGAACCGACTGCAAATGTGGCTGCTGCACCTTTACTGTCTCTAATACTTAACAACAATTTAAATAAGAGTGTGTGTTAGAGCATTCTCGGTGTAAATACACTGTGTGTTTGGTAATGCGTGCGGAGGTTGCCCTGGATATGCACTCTGCTCTGGATACTTTCCAAGTCCAATCTATATTGCGGCCGGTGTGTGGAATGCACCTTTGCTCCTGGAAAATCTCACCTGAACGACTTAAGTTTCTGTGCGTGTGCTTTTGAACGTGCACATGAGCCACCTAACCATAAACGTTACCACTGCTCCTAATTTGTACATTGCAGGAGCTCTTGTAAAATAGTTCCCAACTACAAAACATCAAACCACTAATAGCATCACCGTTGTTATCATAGGCAGTGATGAACTGGTAAGGATCCAAGTTAGTAAGCTCTGCCCTGATGAGGAGGGAAGAAATCACTGAGTAGTCTGCAAAGGGCCTGACTCCCTGAGCCCATGACTCATTTGTGCTCATGATATGATTGGGCGGTGTTGGAGGCGGGGGTGGGGGGTGGATGGGGGGGACACCAGGTTAAAATCTGTGTTTGTTTCTCTGTTGCAAGGCAATCCAGTCTGCAATCCACTCGGTTTTTGTCATCATGAAGTGTCATAGACAGGGGATGCCCTGTGGAAAACAGTTCTGTGAAGGGAAAATATGACAGCGAGAGCTATAAAATCGGTCAGAAACACGAGGCTATCAGTTCGTGGAGTTTCTATTGTCAGCCCTGCTATCTTTTTATGGTTCTCTGGCATAGAAGTGTGAGATTCTTTGCTTTCGTTGCATGATCAGGGTTCAAGTGAAGATGGAGTTATGGATAATGATATTTTTGTTCTCACAGCTACTGCAATAGGACACTGTTTGGCCAGGTATTTCCAATACACACAAAACCACTTGAACGATTGTTTTACAGTGTTGAAGAACAATGCAACAAACTGTGATGGATTTTAAAAAAGAAGAGTTGGCTGCGACAGTCAGCATTTGCTCCAATCCATCAACGTTAGAAATCATATAAATAGGATCAAATGCTTAAACACACCATAATAATACATACACCTCCAATGATTGTGGGCTAAATGTCCCCAAAAGGTTGCACCTTAACCACTGGCTTCTTGTAGCTAAAAAAATGCACTCTAATTCTAGCTAGATATTTGGCCCCTTTTGATCCCTTTTCAGAAATGGTGGAAGTTATTTATGTTGGTTTGTTGCCTCGAATAGCCTTGGTGTTTAAGCATAGTCGTGAATTTTCACGACTATGCTATAGGGTTGAAGTCTGGGTCATTCTAGAAGCTTAACGATCTGTCAGCTGACAGATTTGAGGGTGCAATGCACCTGAACCGCTCGGTGTCCGGGTCTGGGTGCTTGGGGGTGTGCTGACTCACTCCTGGCGGCTGCTTCGCAGGACTCTGGGGGGCAGGGTGCCACTGGTCCTCAGAAAACTGGGCCATGGCGGGATCCGCTCCGGCGTAGCTGGCTGCTGGCGTAGCCCGCGGGCTCTTCATTGCAGCACCATCAACACTGTGGCTGTTGGGGGGGTTTCCTGGGGCTCCTCTCTGCTCTTCCCTGGGATGGGAGAGGCAGCTACACCTGTGTTGGTCCCACTTGGGCTCCTTTACTCTAGGGGCCCTTTCAGGCATCTGGGGTTCTGGCTTCCCCAGCGTCTACCTCAGGGCTCTGGGGGGCGGGTCTTTGGCTCCTCACAACCACTAATGAGCATTTTTATAATGGATGAACCTTACATACACAAGCGCACTCTCACAAACACCTACAGGTGCTTGGATCCAGGTGCTTACAGATTCACTTCCATACAGGAAACCCCTATTATTATCTTTAGCTGTCACTTTATACATCTTGTATTAAATAATACTATGTATTCTTCAGTGATGTTATCAAAGCATTGGTTATTTGTACCTGTGATACTTTATTGGTTGGTTTTGCTGTTCTATTTACATCTCTCTGCAGGTGTAGAGGCAGACTCAGAGGATGTTATCTTGTTCTCCCTTTTTCCTCTCCTCTATTTTTCTCACATTTTCTCCCTGTTAGCATTTTTTCTCATCTTTTTCTCTTCCTTTCTTTCTCCTTTACCTTTCCATTTTTGTGTCCACTTAATGTGAAGTAGTCACAAATAATATTTAATAAAGCTTTTAGCATATCTATCTATCTATCTATCTATCTATCTATCTATCTATCTATCTATCTATCTATCTATCTATCTATCTATCTATCTATCTATCTATCTATCTATCTATCTATCTATCTATCTATCTATCTATCTATCTCTCTCTCTCTCTCTCTCTCTATATATATATATATATATATATATATATATATATATATATATATATATATATATATATATATATATATATATATATATATATCAAGCAGAGCCCTATGACGGATGTAGTAATGCTCCACTAGTGAAAGTAAATCTGCTGGGCTCTCTTTGGCATTAAGTCAGCAATTCTTAATGGTACACTGCCAGAAAGTACATGTAAAAAAGGAAAAGTAGTTTGAGTTGGACATGGCAAAATACAGGATGTCTGTACATCACAGACCAGCATGAAGTCACAGGGAAGATAAAAGTTTAAAACATGCATCCACACTCATCTGGCTGGCACCCCTCACAACTGAAATATATATAATTGAGCCTACACATTTTTTTTGGCATTTGACACAAACAAATCACCACAAATAACACAAAATAAACCCCAAGAAATTTTACCGAAATATTGAAAAAAACATTTTTATGAGAGAACAGATGCGATGATTAGCTTTGATTTTGTGATTTATGTTTACTGTGGCTACACTTTTTTCTGCAATTGTAAAGGGGTATGTGTGCTCCCTAGCGCCCTCTATCAATTGCAGCTTTCAATGCATGGCGATGTCAAACTGGCCTCAACTTTGGACAGGTACTCTGGTATTCCAGCATCTTCCAGCCTATTAAGTATTACAGATGAAAGCCACGCTAAATTTCATCTCGAAAGCGAGGGATGTAATTTTTCCAACACCAGGCCCGTCCTTTCATCAGAAGTGAGTAAATTCTTATCAGTTTGTTTTGAATGAAGCAGAATCATAAATGAGGGTAGCTAAGTTTTCAGTGTTATATGTAAGACCTGGTATGCCATATGACAAACAGAGGACCTTGTTTTCTGGCTTGAATCTCAATCTTTCTTTATTTTTACTAAATATATAACTGCTTGAGGAGTGCACCATGATACAAAACACCAAAAATAAAACCTCTCAATCATTTTCCGACAATGAGAATAAAATCTTAAAGTGGAAAGAGATAAACATTTTCCCTCTCAGGGATGGAAATAGATGATTCAAGCCGACAGATCGGCCAGACTAAAAATCTCACGTCAGCTCTCCAGAGGCTATGTAACTCATATCTAACGCATTCTTCAAAAATGTTCCCCTGTTTACCTTTCTCTCAATCACTGGGAACTATGTGTGGCCCGAGGGCAAAAACAGGAGTCATCACCTCACTCCCAACGTCCTCTCTGCAGAGTCTTTATGGCTCGATTTACTGTGTAGCAGCATCTATAAAGTCATTTAATGGGGTTAATGTTGTTAGGTACACAAGCCTCAGTTGCCAGTAAACATGTTGCTTATTAGCTCACGCAGAAGAAAGCAAAAGAGGGAGAAAAATCATTCTTTTTTTATTTTTTTTATTTCTTTAGACATATCTTTCCTCTCTCTTGCTCAGTTCTGTTTATGTCTCTAGCTCATGTGAATAATGCATCAGAAGTTTTCATCCTTTATCTGCACCACATGTATGCGTCTCAAGTTTAAGAATGAAAGCCCTTGGGAAAAATGAACATATCAGCATCACGAAGCTGTCTGGTGCCATAGCAATGATGAACTTCATGCACCCAGCCTTCCAGTAAGGGATGATGGACCAGTGCACCTCAGGAAAGACCTCGGTTGCAGCAACGTGCCATAAATTACTTCAGCGGAGGGAATTTGCCTGTAAATATATTTGATTCGTCTTAAAAAAAAAAAAAAAAAAAAAACGAGCTCAGCCGGCCTATGAAAATTGTTGCACTAATTACCATAGCATCTGCTGAAGTGATTTCTCTCTGCAGGACTTCCAGACACAACGCCCTCCAGGTTTGAACGGACAAGGTGTAGGCCAGACCACCTGGTTGGCTGACCTGTGGCTCCCTGCCGATCGTCACCTCTTGCTGATAATGTGTCTGCACGCTCTCTGTCTGTCTGTGTCTCTGTTCCTGCATGGATGTCTCCTCCATGAGGACCCTCGGGCTTTTTTCCCAGACCTCCCAGTACAGGACGAGCAGACCTCGAGCTGCTCCATGACAAGTTAGGACCAGTCGTTTGTGAAACTGCCTGTTAGGTAGTGGCTCCTTGTGTCCAGAAATCATAAATATTCAAGAAGGTACAGTGCGTTGCTAAAGCACACACAACCCTTGAACTTTCTCACATTTAGTCACATTATAACCCCTAAACCTGAATGTAATTTATTGTGATTACATGTGACAGACGAATACAAAGTATCGCACAATGGTGAAGGGGCGGGACAATGATGCATAGTTTTCAAAGGTTTTGCAAAGAAAGATTTTAAAATGTTTGTATTCAGAAAGTCATTGCTGAATGAGAACCAGAAGTGGTCCTGTATCAAATTTGCTTTCAGCCAAGTGGGGAGACGGCAAACATCTGGAAGAAGCAGCTCTGGTCAGAACATGTAGTAGTAGTCAGTCGTCATACAGTAAATACAGTCGGTGCATCACGATTATACACGAATAATAAAATGACTGAAGTGTCACAATGGCAGGAAAACAGACATCTCCCTAAGTACGCCACCCCCATCGTGACAACTGGTGGTGGCAGCATCATGCTGTGGGAATGCTTTTCTTCATCACAGACAAAGAAGCTGGAAAGAGCTGATGCAAAACTGCATAATGAAATCCTCAAGTTCTTATTTGAAAAAAACTTTTTAAAAGGATGTATCCATTTCACCGCACTTTGCAATCATACTCATGCCTCATGTGGGTCTGACAACTAAAACCCCAGTCAAATAAAACGAAGGTTTACGGTTTTAACCCTTTATCGGGCAAGTGACTGTTTTTGGTAATTTCCACACATGTTGGTTATCGTGCCCATCCCCCGTCTCAGTGAGTTCAAGAATCATGGAATCTTTATCCAGCCAATCAGCAAAGATCACCCTACATTATAAGTTACTTTGTTGCGCAGTTGGACTAATAAGTAGAGACCGCGGTCACGTCAAATTTCTCTTTGTCTCCAAAGTCAGAAAAATTCACTTTTGTAGCTCGGTTCACTGGACATTTTCAAAGGAAACATCAAAAATAACCATGGTAAGTTGATGAAACTCATACATTTTATTGTTGAATAGTTGTGTTTAGTGTTGACATACAAGTTGTTTGCTGAGGACTTATTGAAATGATTGAAAATACAGCATGAAAAATGCAGGCACCATATTTGATCATATGCCCTTTTCACTAAAAACTAGATTTTACTTGGTATGTCCGTTTTTGGACATATGCCCAATGCATCTAACAAACCATACTCAGTGCATTTTCTTTACAAATTAAGCAATACAACTTAGCATATTATGTTTAGGGTTGCAAAAGTTTTTTATAACACTATACAGTGATTCTGGGAAATTTCAACACTGTGTTTTTAGTTTATGAATAGTAATTATGAATGATTTTTGTCAGTTTATGATGTTATGACAGTTGTTTTATTGCATACGTTTAATTTTTAGCTTCCATCAACCTTTTATGGCAAGAGGAGGGAGACTGCGGTTGTGCCAGTCCACCCTGACATTAGTGATGATGATGATGACGAGGATGAAGATGATGATGTGTCAGACCCTGACTTCGTCCCACCCACCCACAACCAGGACATTCCAGGCCCAAGCAACATGGGCCCCACCATCAAAAGGAAACGCTTGCAGCCTGCAGTGGAGGTGATCCAGGACAGTGGCAGCGACAGTTACAGTGAGGACAATGATGATGATGATAATGAGCAGCCAGCACCACAAGCCAAGAGGCCCAGCAAACCCAGTAAGTCAGCAGCCAGGCCAACAACCTGGCACAAAGTTGACCTGAACAACACAGCCCTGCCTGAATACCAGCACTCCACCCCTGACTACATTGATGTCCCTTTTCAGTACTTTACAAGGTACTTTGACGACCAAATCATCAGGCATATCACGTACCAAACCAACTTATATGCTGCTCAGAAGGACATCAACACCACTTTCACGACCAATGAGAATGAAATACTTACTTTTGTCGCCATCCTCATCTATATGGGTATTGTGGAGCTCCCGTCTGTTGATGACTACTGGGCCATAGAGACCAGGGTCCCTCAAGTTGCCCAACTAATGTCCTCAAAGAGGTTCAGGCTGCTGAAAAGGGTTATCCACTTCAATGACAACTCCATGATCTGTGGTACCAGTGACCGCTTCTTCAAAATCCGACCACTGTTCAGATTTATAAATACTGCCTTTAGACGTAAGTCACAGACCCTAAAAGAGTCTCTAGATGAAGTGATGGTTGCCTACAAAGGGAAGAAAGCTGGCAACCTGAGGCAATATATTAAAAGCAAGCCAGACAAGTGGGGTTTCAAGTTGAGGATGGCTTCATACATGACATTGTGCTATACCAGGGCAAGACTACCCTGGAGGCCCATGATGTTCCCCTAAAACCTGAACAAGAAGGCTTAGGTGCAACCAGCCAGATTGTATCTGCCCTTGCCAGTACCATGACCTTTCCCACCACCACAGCCATCTATGCTGATAACTTTTTCACCAGCCTGGAGCTAGTGCGTTACCTCGGAGACCACAACTGTAGGTACACAGGGACCGCCAGAGACAACAGAATTGGAAAGCCTCCACTAAGGACAATCAAGGATATGGAGAAAAAGGCTGTCACTTGTGGTACCTGTGACTACGTCACCAGTGATGATGGGATACTGGCTGTCAGGTGGAAGGGAGCTACAGAGACAAACACAGACACTTGTATTCCTCAGAGGGTTTGTTGAGCAATTCTGTTATCAGCACGTTTTTCTGTTAGCACTTTTATATTCTGAAAGTGATGTTAAAATGTTCAAATACATTATATGTGTTTTTCCTGTATTTTATCTATGTATACGTATTGTAATTTGTTTTCCCATTTAGAGGCAATAAACCAAATTTGATCACTTCATTGGCCTTGATTTTTTTACCACTTAAGGGCAAGTTACCAAATATGGTAACTTCATTGACCTCGATTTTCGACATGAAAATAAAAAAATTTGAAAAATGTAACAAATGTAATGAAGTCTTATTATGTTGTCCAATAACACTCTAAGTTTGAATTTTTGAATTTTAAAGTATTTCATTGAGTGCCCTATAAAGGGTTAATGTGACAAATTGTGAAAAAGTTCAAGAGGGCTGAATATTTTTTGCAAAGCGCAGTACATGCCGTGAGGAATGAACTAAGGGTCTAAAATACCCAGAGAAAAACTGTTGTCATGGGTCATGACCATCAACAGAACTGTAAATATGATTCAACATATTATCCTGCATCTAAAGACAAAACATCCTGAGCGATTTGCAGCTTGATGAACCCAGAACTTCTTCATCCTACTTCTTCTTAATACAATCGTCGATCCGTTTATTTGTGAGTTATAATGGGAAGGAAATCTCTTCAAATAAATGGAGCAGTTTTTCAGCCTTACTGTAAATCAAAACCGATTACACACACAATCTGTGAATGGGCTGTTTTTTGTAAAGCACACAGACACCAATGCACACACCCACTCACACATGGGGGGGGGGGGGGGTGTCTATGGGCTGGGGTGATTGGCGGGGTGGATAGGGACGGATCTTGGAGTCTTAAGTCATCCAGGCAGCCAACCAGCTCCAGCTCCCCTTGCTGAATAGATGCACGATCACCCAAACGCGAGGGGAGGCGCAATGGGCACAGAGCTGCTGGCTCTCTATATTGAGCGTCTCAGAGGCGCCCTGACACCATTCACTCCAGAGTCCTACACGTCCAAGGACCTGCGCGCAGACACGCTCTGAACGGCTCGACACGGACGCCTCTCGACATTGTGATTTCCTGAGGGCATCTTTTGGATTATTTTTCATTAAAGACTTTGAAAAAAGAGAAAGAAAACAGTGTGCTTTCGCTTTTTCCTCATAAAGAGGAGCTGTTTTATATGTTTGGCTTCTCTTTGCGTTGGGTCAAAGTGTGAATCCCTTTTTTTTCCTCTTTTTTTTTTTTTTTTTTTTTTTTTTTTTGCTAAGGTGAAGGACAAGTGCAATGTGCGCCAGACTTGTTTATTGGATTTGCCTCCCATGCGCGTAAGGAAGGTATATTCTGTGCTGGAGCGCATGGCTTGCTCAAGAGGACGCAGAGTAATGTGAATAATAATAAGAAGACTTCTCAGCCTGAGAGTTTTAAGCAAGTACAAGCGACGCGTCTGGCTGAGCTGCTCTGACTCTACACGGTTTCCCTCCCTGAGGGGATGGTTGTGGATCCTCTGGAGCCAGGAGCGACTCAGGGGCTCCTACACGGCAGCTCATTTTTCGTGTTTGACGGAGACTTTACAATAAAAGGAGATGAGAGCCACAATTTGTTGCTTCCTGCTGTGGACGACCTACCTGCTGGCCACTGCTGAGGTAATGTGAGATTTGTAGCAAGATTTAATTCCAGTTGAAGTAGGGTCCTTTCTCCTAGGGCCACGCATACAACGCGCAGAAACGCGATGTTTAACTGAAACTCCAAAAGGACTACATTTTGATTTAAAGTTAATCAGTTATAGAAGAAAAAAACAATCAAAACACCACCAAGGTGATTTGAAGCAGCGTCTCATATCAGTGCGCCTCTCAGAACAAACGCTGCTTTATGCGCTTGGACGCACACAGCAGTTATTTTTGGTCTTATTGTGCCCGATCTGTTTGTAGTCTGTGGGCAACTGGGCAAACGTTTTAGCTGGGTCAAGCGCGTCCATGGGAACGGCTCCGGCTGATAAAAATAGTCGCTGTTCCTGTCTTGCTCAACTCAAGGTGCCTGGATGAAGCGCGACAAGTGCAAAGGGTGCGAGGAGCCGCTCCCGCAGCCTTAACGCTTTCTGTCTGATTGTGGCGCAGCAGCAAAGGGTGTATCTGCCAGAGACCTAATTCTCAAACTCTTTATTCGCTGAATTCGTAACTGATCTCTCTGACACTTTTGTTGCAAAGCTGTCCTCTCAAGGACCGTGTCAGCTGTTGAACGTGTGTTTATACAGGCAAATGAACGACAAAGCCCTTCCCAATCACCTGACGTATTTCTAACCTTCTTTTCTTGTTTGATTTCTTTGTCCCCCCCCCCCCTCACACCCTCCACCCCCCCCAAACACCCCCCACACCCTCCCTCAGAAGGAAGCGGAGTTTCCCCAGGAGCTGATCGATCGACTCTCCAACAGTGAAATCCATAGCATCAGCGACCTCCAGCGGCTACTGGAGATTGACTCCGTAGGTAAATTCTGCCTCTTGTTACTTTTCTACACTTCATGCGCCTGCAGATTGGGTCCCACAGTCCCAGGGTGTTAATCTGATTAACCCTTACATGAAAAGTCAGAACTGTCGTTTCGTGGCTTTATGATTAACCCAAACACAGGCATGCAAATCTGAGAAAGGATGATGCAAAAAAAAAAAAAAGTCCACTTACTGCACACGTGTGATGAGGAGGGGGGACTGCAGTAAACTTGGTTTGTTGCAGCCAGAGCGCCACACGTTTTTGTGCCATAAATCCAGAGAAAAGTTGCAGCAGGTTGCAGGTCAAGCTGGTTTCTTCTCTCTGTGTCCCAGACTGTCTTGCTGATTAAATTACATCTGTGCGCTGGAAGAACTTGTTTGCCTTCACATGAGCCTCTATTTACACAGGCTGCTGTCATATATCAAGTTCAGGGCTCCATCTGTGCAGATTTGCTGATAGAAATGGGCAATTACTGGTTCTGCATTACAACTCTATACATTTTACATCCAGCAATCTCTAAAAAAAAATCCTCAGAAGCCCCAACAGAACAGCTGGATTTATACCATGATCAAATTGGACATAGTTGGAATTAAGTGATGAAGGCAGTTATGCAGGACTTTTCATTTGGAGGTAAAAAGAAAAGGGCTGAATGAAAATCTGCTGGCCTATCCCATAAAATCCCATTAAAATATGCTGAAGACTGTGGTTGCAACCTATAAAAATGTGGAAGAGTACTTTTGCAAACTTTTATTAAACATAATTAACATAATAATCTCAAAGGTATCCCTAAAGGATTAAATCAACATCAAACCAGACTGTTTCCCCACAACAGGCATCCCCTCACCACACTCTCAGGCCAACATAGATTGCTCTGGTGCCTCACGGATGAGAAAAGGTGTTTATAATTGAATTAATGTGCCTTTCTTCAAACAGATTAATGCTTTGTAGCGTAACAGTAGTAGGCTAATTATTGTTATACGAGGACATAAATCTGTCTTGAGGGTCAGCTTGGTCAGCGCTGGTCAGCCCATTAAAAGACCCTAGACGCCAGCCATAGGGGTATTTTTGGAGCTTTTGTCGCAGATTGTGTGGACATGGAAGTTACCAGTGTCGGCAAGTATGTATGTGGCATGACATCATCTGCTCGGGGAAGTTTTTAAAAATTTGGCATTACTTTATAGTGATCTGTAGCTTTCGATTGTCAGTATCTGTGGTTTCTGGCCCTGGAAGGGGTAAAGTTTGGAAGTGGCAGGATGAGTAGGAAGCCCAGGGGCGGTTTACAGTACTCCTGTGCTCAGTGCAGGCTTGCATCTGTTTTTGCAAGGTCCCAGTCCTCGGCTCTGACTGTCAGATGAGATGACCCTGTTGAAGTCTGCAGATGGCTGTCTGGCCCCTGAGGTGCTGCTTTCCTCGCTATTCTCCTCCTTCTTTCTGTCCCTGTCTCTCTCCTGAGGTGGCCCCTCGCCTGCCTGCTCTTATCTCTTTCAATGAAGAACTTTGACAGAAAAGGGAACATGACTCTCGGCAAGGGGCAGAGGTGGAGGAGGGAGTTGCAGGCATCTTGAGACAGCTCTCCAGCTTCAATCGGCGAAGCCGCAGGTTGTTGTGCAATCTGCTTTGTCTCCTGTCTCCTGCACAGTGAGAAGAGATAACCCTGAATCTAAAAGAAAGGATTTTTTTCCCCACCTGATATTGCACACAGCAACAGAAATCTTCAGCTGCCTATTAGAACTGAAGTTGCATTTTGTCAACTCAGACATAAGACTTTTGAACACAAAAATGAATGACAGAAGAGGGGAGAGCCCCTTAGTTTAAGAAGCCAACAACATGCTGGCTATTTGTTCCCTGAGAGGGAGAAAGTAAGAAACAGGAGGAGAAGGAGTAAGAGGAGTGAGTTAAGGCCCTTAGCTAATGGAGGGAGTAATTTGCCAGACTTGAAAGCCTGATTCATGGTAAGAGACTGTCTCCTGTCCTCTGTTCTCTTGTCTAGAAGCTCCAGGCGTGTGTGTACATATTAGTCACCTGGAACCAAGAAGGGAGGAAGCCCCCTCACTCCACTCCTGTAGTGTTTCCACCTAATTTTCTTTCCCGTTTCTAATGTGGGCACTCCCTTGTATCAACCTTTCCATATTTGTTCCATTTTTCTTCTGGCTTTTGTCTCTTCCTGACAGTGAGGGATGAAAAGATTTATATATTCGGATGCTATGTACAGTATGTGCATGTGTGTTTGAGTGTAATGGTCCAAAAGAATGATAGCTCAGCCCTTTGTTTGACTCCCAGTTACAGCTGCAGGCAACACTTCCCTTCAGTGAACCTTTGGTTCTGGGTCGCCAACTGGTTGACTGACTCTCTGACAAGCTGGAAAGAGATTCCCTGCTCTCTCTCTGACAGACAGACCTGGAAAAAGAAATGATCAAAAAGCAAACAAACAACCGATCCCAGCGGTGGACAGCGTATAGTTTGAGGAAATCCCTTCGAATGACTCTGGTTGAATGCACAAAAAAGCTGGATGAGCGGACTGTGTTTGCCCATGGTTGAGCTTTGTTGAGACGTGTGTACTTAAGGCTTTTCTGTGTTTTGTAGGATAAGGACAAGAGTTTCTCCAATTGTTAGCATGTCCATTGGTTAAGTGTACATGTGTAGAATTGTTCTCAAAAGGTATGCTATAACTTAGAAGAGGCAGACCCACCCAGTTTGCAAACACACTCAGACGCTCTCAGTGTCCTCCGGACAAGTTTTATCATTTATTGCTGGTCTAGCACTTTTCCTCAATCCACCTTGAAAGTCTGGGCGGAGACCAAAACAAGCAGGTCTTATCAGACGACCGTGAAAAAAAAAATACTGAACTGGCTGTGTTAGCAAAACATGTACTTTCCCAAAAAACCACAGAGTGATTGAAAAGCAAACATTTTCAGTAAATGAGGGACACTGAACCACTAATTAGGCCTGAAATAAAGGTGACCGGGCCCTACCTGTCAAATGACCGCTTTAAGCCTCTGTGTGTCTGTGAAAGCTGGTTGTTTTTTAGAGTCCGTGCTGACTCACCTTCGTCTTGCTACTGCTAAAATAAGTTCGGCCGAGTCACTGAGGGAGGCTGACACATAAAGCCAGCAATTAACCAGAGCGCTGCGTAAAACTGTACCTCCTACCTGCAGTCCGTGCACTCGGAACACGTCTAGGGTGACATGTCTCTTTCCTTCTCATCTTCTAACGTTTTAGGAGTTGCCATGCTTGCATGTGGAAATGAACTCTTGGGGAAATTAAAGAATACTTCATGTCGTTACGGCTTTCTGATTAACCAATAATTTCTTCTTATTATTATTCCAGTTGAAGAATGCTACCTAAACGTTAAAATATGCTTGTTAGTTTATTATTGTAGCACCATTTAGCCAAGTATTCCTTTAGCTCTCAGTAGGGTTGGCTTTGTGGCAATCTTGATAAAGTTGTTTCTGTTCGCAATACAATCCATAGCATCTTTCCCAGTACAGTGGCCAGACTAACAATGTTTCATGCATTCGAGTCATAACTCTGTTGAGCCTCATGTCTATTTAGCTTTGAGTTGTGATGACATCATAGGAATCTCTATAAATGAAATGCTTTGTTTCAGAGGTAGAAGTCTTAGCCATCAGTCCAGTATAGAAACCAGAGCAAGATCAAGTTATAGCTTCAAGCCATAGATCTATGAGCTGTGTGTTCAATTGGCTCCCATTAGTGATGCCTTCATGGGAATCTCTATACATAAAACTGATTGGGTCAGAAATAAAATTCACAGTATCCTTCTCAATGTGGTATTTAGGTCATGAATTTGAGGGGCGGTCTAGGCTCTAAATGCGAGTTAAATCTCAAACCTGATCAGTTCTTTATAATTGCATATGAATTGGACCTGTTTGCCTTGAGATGAGATTTCTTGGTGTTTGTTGCTGTCTAAACTGACCTAAAACGTCTTGTTGAGGTCTACCAATCCATGCAGCACTGCTATTCAACATAGTTTACATGTTTATATTCTGTTTGTTTGTTAGATATAGTCTGTTTGCATGTGTGTGACATAATTAACATGCCGTCCTTCTGTTCTGACGAGGTACGGGAAACGATGTCATCGAGGAGCACAAACACCACAAACACCACAGCCACCATAAGAACTCCTCCCATCATCATGGTTACTACAATGGACTGAAGAGCTCTCAGCTGCACAGCCGACGCAAGAGGAGCATTGGTAAGACCTTTGGGACCCAGAGGTTGCATCATTATATGCGTGAAAACTTGGCTCACATAGCGTCAGCAATGCCTGAAAATAATTTGAAATTTCACTTCTAACACATAAGTTCCCAGGAGATGAAACAGGTCACTTTACACTAATTTCCAACAAAGCTAACAGTTAGTGGTTTTTATAGTGCTTTTTAAGGGGGATAAAAGGCACTCTAATGAAGACATCTACCCAGTATTTATTTGCAATCAAGGAATCATGAGAAACGGAGACTAGTGCGCAGGGTTGACGAGGACGTCTGACACCAAGCCTTTTAATTGGCCCGAGGCTTGCAGATCTAAAGACACACACGTCAGGGGAGAAATATATCCTCGAGCGTGGAAATTCCAGACATTCAGGGTTCAAGTTACAGCTCGCCTCTGCTCTCAGTCAGATTTCTCCATAAAACGCCACGCGGTACGATATCTGATCGAGGCGTGGAGAATACCATGGAGAGTGCAGAATGCATGCTCTCCACGTCTCTCCCAGCAGGTCAGAAGCTGAAGTGGATGAAGCTACTGGTCAGGTTTCATTTATTTGTGCGGCACCAAAAGATTATGATATAGTATAGCATTTTGGCCTCTCTCCACAGAAGTCCTTACATTGAATAAATGATTGGCAGTTCATCTTTACAGGATAACTATTGTACTGCATACAGTTTTATGCCTCTCAAACCATTGCACACTGATAAAACAAAAGATGGTAAACAAAGTTGGTGTTTTATCTGCACATGAAATTTACAACACATTCGGAGAACAATTGATGTAACTTTAGTAAGCTAAATTAAAAAGTATCTTTTAAATCAATAGACACCTAGGTAAATTGGTTAAATTCCAATAATTCTTTAAAAAAAAGTGCTAACTCAAGTAAATGACAACTTCTTTTAAATAATTAAGATAGTTTGGATCTGTTTTTCTTACCATTTTAAAAATAAATACAAAATAAGAACTAGCCCATGACTGAGGAATAAATCTTTTTATATATGTTATAATAAGGAAGCATGTAACCCCATCCCCTGACAACCACAGCTAAGTTGTGCTGTTGATTGGTAATGACTGCCTCAGGGTTAAGAGGCCCAGCTTGCTAGCAAGTTTGAGATTAGCATTAATGGTGTCGCTAAACTAGCTGGAACAACAACCTTTACACTCTGTTCTAGCAAAGTGGCATGTCAATCCTTTCCCTGACAACTACCTAAAATCCACAATTCATTTACAATGACTGCCTCAGATGTCAGAAGCTCTGCTTGCTAACGCGTCAGATTTTAGCAACAGCGCTATCGCTAAACTAGCTAAAGCTAAAACTTCCTGCTCCAACACAGAAACTGTCTCAGCCACAAGTCTTTGATGGTTCTTAACTTTTATAAAATTTAATTACTCAATAATGTAACCCCCACACATATCCACTGTTGTATCCTTACTGTTGTCTGCTGGACACTACACATTATGATTGAGAATAGCTAACTGTTCGACCAACCACACATCTTAAGCTAAATTCTAATCAAAATATTTAAGTATAATATTTTTACCTAATTAAAACAACTCAGATTTTAGTAAATACTAATACTAAACTTCATTTAAATATGATATAATGATTAAAATCTGGTTTTAAATTTGGGACACATCAAAATTCCTTTTTTTAATAGTGCATTTAAATTAAATATGTGTAGGTATTAAATAGCCCACCTGTGGAAATAAAGATTGTCTTGCCTGGTCATGCTACGTTAACTGCGGTGAGGGCCCTTGACATTGCAGCTGTCTTCTTAGTCCCACACAATTCTGAGACTTTTAGCTGATATGAGATCAGGTTTTTAGAAAGCCTGTGTTCTTAACACTCTTAAAAGATGTACGATCAGAGGCAAGACAAACAGCTCTCACATCAAGTAAGTCATCAAGAATGCAAGCAGCTGTGTGTGTCAAGATCAGATTTCAACAACACATAAGCACTTAGTAGTGGTTGGGATATGCGTCACCAGATGTTTTAACATGCATAACAAATGCATTAAGCTGACATTATCTCACTTCCAGTCGAAGAGGCCATCCCGGCAGCGTGCAAGACGCGGACGGTGATTTATGAGATCCCCCGGAGCCAGGTGGATCCCACGTCTGCCAACTTCCTGATATGGCCACCGTGTGTGGAGGTGAAGCGCTGCACAGGTTGCTGCAACACCAGCAACATGCGCTGTCACCCGTCCCGCAAGCACCACCGCACCGTTAAGGTAGGATGGGATGCGTAAATATACCAAATATTTTTCATCAAACCGAGTACTAACATTTCTCTTACCCTCTCATCTGGTAAGTCTGTCTGGCTGTCTTTTCCGCACAACTCACACGATTTCCACACAGTCTAGAAACATATGGATTATTTGCCTTAATTCTTTTAGTAGTACATGTTTTTGAGATCTGGAAAAGCAGGGATTTTGATTTTATTGTGTATTTTTAAGCTTTGGCTAACCATGGAAAAAAATTAGATCCCCCAAATACTTAATTGCCTTAAAGGCATTCATTAAGCTGTTTTTCCACACAAGAAAGCAGTGAATCCATCCATCTATCCATCCATCCAACACTATCCCCTACCATTTCAACCCCTTCACATCATTATATCCCTTCCCAAGCAAGTCGAAGTTGATGGTGCCAGAATGATGCAAATGATAGAAGGTTAAAGGGAATGGGAAGAGGTGGCTGTTGGCTGGGATAGGTGTCGAAGGAATTACCCGGAGAGGGAAGCTCCTGCCAAATTCAAGACAAAAAACAATGCTTGAGATTGTCTGCGTGTCACATGCTGCAGGACTGCTTTGACATCTCACTGTTTATTCTTTTGTCTTTTCTGGAAGCCATGTGCCCACGGGAGAAACATGTCCCTCTGTTCAGGATCAGAGGAGACATGGTGGCAGGAGATGAGATGGATTTCTCGTTATATTTACAGTAAAGCTATTTAGTTGGTGAACTGCTCTGTTTGGAGGAATGGGGACTATGAGCTCTGCCCTGTGGAAGTTAGAGACAACCAAGGTATAAACAGCGGAGCCAAGAATACTCTGACTGTGTTTGTCTATATTAGAACTTAATTATTGCTGCAGACAGCTTGATATTGCTCAGCCACTGGCACTGCCAGAGCTGTTTTTCTTTTGCTTTTCATGCAAGGCTTTAAAAATTTCCGCTTGATAGACTACCAGAGTCATAAATTAAATGCTGATCCAAGCTATGGAGTTTGTGTTAATGCAATTTTCTGAGTTTTTTATGAGATTGTTATGTGTTAGAATAACACAAAGATGTATTTGGGATGCATGGTTTTCAACAAATAGGAGTATAAGGTTATTAAACAATGCCCCAAGCTTTGAACAATCCAGACAGTGCTGTTCAATCCATCATGCAAAATTGGAAAAATAATGTCACTTCCAAGACATGGCTGTCCACTGGCGGAGCAAGAGGAGCAGCCAAGAGGCCCATTCTAACTCTGGAGGAGCTACAAAGATCCACAACTCTCTGGATCTGAATCTGTCAAAACAGCAACTATTAGTCTTGTACTGTGCAAATCTGGCCTTAATGGAAGAGAAGCAAGAAGAAAGCCATTGCTTAAACAAAGGAAGATGATGTTGCAGTTAACCACCCTCTCTGTAGGAAGAAAGGAAATGTGGAAGAAGGTGTTCTGGTCATGTCAGTCAAAAAGTTTACTTTTTGGCCCACATTCCAAATGCTAAATATGGTCAAAATGATCTGCACATAACCTGCAACATGCCATTCACATCATGAAACATGGTGGAGACAGCATCATGGCATGGGGCTGCTTTTCATTAACAGAGACACTAAAGTTGGTCAGAGTTCATGGGATGGTTTATGGAGCTATATTCGGAGAAATAATAGAAGAGAAAAGAGGCTAGAGGCTGCAAAACACTTAACACTGGGGCGAAGGTTGCTGGATAGTTGGTCAGAAATGCTGACTCATGTTGCGGGCAGAGAGTCGAGGGCTCTGATATACAGCACAATCATCTGTGTCTGTCTGTCTGCACGGAAGCTGCTCAGCGTCTCTGGCTTCCAAACAGTTGGTGTCTGTCATCCTCAATAGGAGCTCTGTCTATGATCGGACCGATGCAGAGGGATGGAAAGACACTGACGACAGCCTTGCAAGACGCTCGATTCAGCTATTCCGGGAATGCTGTATACCGTGCAGCTTTGTTTGTGTCCCCCTCATGACACCGACGACCAAACTGGCGCATAGACAACAGACGGATATTTTAGGGGTGGAAGGGAGGGTGAAAGGCGTGGTGTCCCAAATGAGGGCGCCCCATCAGGGCTTTCTCTGGTCAAGAGATATTCACCACATTGTGTGTAAGAAACCTTAAAGCATTGGAACGTTTGAGTTTGAACAGCAGTTTGGTTTTTTCTTCTCTCTTCGTTTGTTAGAAAGCAAAGAAATGTTCTGGCAGCCAGTGGTCTGGATTGTTATTCTTCTGTAAGCCAAGGATCAGCATGAATGACTTCTGCTGTTTTCTTTCCACCTCACGCTTACTTAGATTTGTCTAAATCTGCACCTCTGCTCTTATTCCACCCATTCACTTTAGGCTGGGGATTTAAAGGAAGCAGTGTAGGTCTGTGCCTCCGGGCCTCGACCGGATCGGGTTAGCAACGACCGCCATTGGTGCTGGTGACCGACAGGGTACCAGTGGAAATTGCGCTACTTTTGATTAGCAAAGAGAAGATGCAGAAGATAGGATTAGCTGGAGACAAACGACTCGCTGTAATGACCCCTGACGGGGAAAATCCAATCCAATCCACTTTATTTATATAGCACATTTAACAAGAGAAAAAGTTTCCAATGTGCTGTACATAACAAACACTAAAAAGGACACAGATGACCACACAACTACGCTGTATTAAAAGCCTAAGAATAAAAGTGGGTCTTAAGACGAGACTTAAAACACTCTACTGTGGAGGCTGTTAGTATATGGAGGGGCAAAGTATTCCAAAGTCTGGGGCCAACTATAGAAAAGGCTCTGTCCCCTCTGGTTTTAAGCCTTGTCTTAGACACTATTAGCTGAAGATGGCCCTCAGACCTCAAAGCACGTGCCGGAGAATAAATTTGAAAGAACAAGAAGCATAGGTCTATGCAGGCCTCTTCTGTACAAACATGTCTTGTTCATTGGTGGGGCTGTCATGAACCATGGCATTCTGACTATGGTTTATAGTTAATAGCAAAATAAAATTAAACTTCCTTCCTCTGATAGATGATAAAGATTATAATTTCAAGTTAAATTAGAGGAGCACAGGTTTGAAAGTTTTTTGTGCTTTTGGAACATTAACAGCTTCTTTGGTTTGGTAATAACTCATTAGCTTCCTAATTGTTTTTCCTCATAAATTGAGAGTCTGTCTACTGAAAGGCCAGAAAGTGTCAGATTGAGCGAAGTTTTCTACAGCTGTTGGTAGCATAGAGTGCTACTTCCTCACCCCACTTCCCCCTCCCCACCTGTTGCTGTGCGCTGCCAATCAGCTTGCTGAATGAAGGATCCTGCACTTTCCCTTCAAATTCAGCTGTAAGAAAATATATCAGATCAGATGGCCAAGAAACAGTAGAGATAACATTGTTATATCTAGATTTATCAACATAAACGATGCATTTCTTTTTGAAAGAATTACTGTTTTAAATTTTTATGTTAAAACCATGGAAGTGTTGGATTTTTACCTAAAGTGATCATACTGTGAGAATCTCATATCCATTGCCTAAGATGTTTCTATGAAAACACACACACTGCACAAGTCTCTCAGTTTTCTGAGATAAAAGACATTAGAAAATAGTGAACACAAAAATAGACTGATTTTATATGGACTTGCAAGGTATATATATTATGTGTATAAATCACATTATGATAGAAAATAAGACGTTTTGGCACTCATATGTAAAAATACAGGCAAAATGTGAGAACCAATCTTTTAAAGTAGCCTCATGATGTGTCCTTATCTAATCTAAGGAGCATATTACTGTTACAATTCAGTTAAATCTATCTCATTTTGTAGCTTTTACTAGCTGGGAACCTGTAATTGGCCTTCACGCAAGTATTTTTGCAGCGTTCAGAGAAGATTGTCAGGACACATCTTTGTAGAACATGAGCGTGGGTGAGGGAGAGTGAGTCCCCCACACAATGCAAACCTAGATGAGGCCATTTGTGTGAAGCTGCAGCAAGGGGAAGACGGACCACAGAGTAATGAAGTGTTGATGGCTACTGGATCAAAGTGGAGGACAATTGAGGCCAGACGGAAATGGCCCCGCTGCTGAGTGTGGGGGTCCCACATATCTCTCAGCGCCAGCCTCCGGGTCCCCGACCCCTACACGCAAACTCACTCACACACGGTTACCTCAGCAGACGGCGGGTCACGGTGGGAGTTGGGGGGGGGGGGGGGTAGCGGTAGCTGTACCCCTGTGGTTGTGTGGGACTCTGGCTTACGGGGTGTTTCATAAATAAAAGTGTGCCGTTGATACAGTGAGAATGATTTATGATCATGTCACAGGGTAGGGGGGTTCAGATGGGAGTGAGGGGCCTCCGTGTTTGAAGTGCCTTGCAGCTGTGAATTATTTACCCTTTGATTCAGTCAACTCTCCTGGCGGATGAAGCAGGGTGAGGGAGTTTGTGTGAACATGGCAGGGCAGGTCGCAGACCATGGGAGTGTCTGAGATATTGGCTACTGCTGCAGCAGCTGGAACGCTTCAGCAGGGAGAGAAGCAGCATTTGTTAAATTATATTTGACTCAATATTCTGTATTTTTACTTCACTCCTCCCCTGCTGTCCTCCCTCCTGCTCCTCATCCTTCTGCCCATCCACATCTCCTCTCAGCACACTTCAGTGTTGGAGTCTGATTGTCTGTTGTGTGAAACAGTTGTTCACTCCCTCTGTCTCTCCTGAGACAGCGACTCTCTAATTTTACCCCACATGTCAAGTCTCTGCATCATCTATGCTCTCTCTCATTAAAATCTCCTTCACTTTTCATCCTTTGGGTGCGCAGTAATGTCCCTTTCTGAAATTATGGTTTCTGTCAATGGACTTGGAGTCGGGAATAAACAGAAGGAGGGTTTTATTTTAGTCTTGAGTACTGCAATCAGGCGTGGGCTGGTGCAATATTCTCACGATATTTCAGTATAAATACAATCATTTAGTACAAAAATATAGAATGTGATTTAATTGGCTTTCATTTAAAACAGGAAAAACAATTAATAGTTCTGTATTCATAATAATTTTGCAACATTTATGTTGATTTTAATTCACAAACTAAAGCAAGAATTTAAAACAAACACATCCTAACTGCATCGTGCTTACTGCACATGCCTTTTTTTTTTTTTTTTTTTACCATTTTTGCTCTCTTCATAACAACACAAGTACAATAAACGGATATTTTAATGGTAAACGCTCAGGCAGTAAACTACATTAATGCCATCTATGACATCTATTCACTTTCCAACAGGATTCATCTCTTAACAGTTGTAGGTGTCCTTCTTGCAAGCCAGAGAAAAGGATTGTAGCCAGTGATCAGCCAGCTGACTGGCAGGGTGCAGCACCATTTAGGGGAGATGCATTACTTTGTGCTCTCTACAGCTGCATAAAACTAAGGTCCTATTAGCAATTTCTCTTGCTGCTCATTGAAAGGACTTAAAAGCATAGAGATGATTTTGAAAGTAAAGACTTTGGTATACCTCTGCATTGCTCCTCTCTCCAGCTACCTCTGGCATCATCATGAACAATGTTGCCTTTTCAGGTGCACCACATATTGTAAACAACAATATGTTGCAGAAGAAGAATAAGGAAGAAGAACGTTCCTCATATACAACTATGACTACAAAGTTCTACTTTTGTAAGGGTTATTTTTAGGGATTTCTTTTTCTAATTTTGCAAAAAACACACCTTCAGAAATTAAATTCATCCATGCACACTTTTTTTTTTAAAACAAATGTATTTTCAGTCTCTACTGTACTCCTCCTGTTTGGCGCCGAAGGTTGCAAGAATTAAGATGTGCACGAGTGTCCAAAATGACAAAACATACCCTTTCCCACGATGAAAAGGCATTTTGTTGCAAACATAAATCCCCCGGAACATTTAAAACTGTAACTTAATGCTCACCTAACTGCAAAAGGCTCCAAAAGAAAATTTTAGATGCAACATAGTCAACCCTGTTAATGTAATTTTTTCCTTTTATTAATTTCATTGCGCAAACAGAAATAGTAACAGACAGAGATGGACAAAGCCTTTCCTTTCTCCTCTTTTTTTCTGGGCAGTAAACACAGAGTGTCTCTGTTGCCTGTTTTCCCTCCTGATGGATGAATTGTGACCCTGCCCAGCCTCTTTCCACCCCTCTCCATTCTGCAAACATACACATGCACTTTTTTATTTATTTTTGCTTCAATCTGTCACTGTTCCAGTTTGCCATGGCCCGCGGTGCACATCCACATCCCCGCTGTGTTTTGCTTGGAAGTCTGGAGCAAAACTTTCCCCTTCCTTCATCATGCTCTCATCGTCAGTGTTCTGTGCTCAGGGAATTCCCAATTAGCCCCGACTCGGACAAACGGCTTCACACAGAAGGGCTGCTGGTGACACTGGGGACAAGCCAAAAGCAAAAGGGGGTGTGCTTCCCAGAGCCTCATGCCTCACCCCCAACCCTCTGGATTGGATATCATTCCACTGCCACTCGGGGGACTCTTTCTCAGGGCCCTGGATTTCCAGGGAATTTAAAGCGGTTTGATTTATTCAAAGAGAGTGTGGGGCCCTGGGTTGTAGCTTGGAAGAGGGTCTCTTTCTGATCTATGTTTTAAGTGGGAAGTCCCTGACTGTATAGATTTGAAGACAAAGAAAAAAAGACTACCACAGAAGCCCTCATGAACTCTCCCCACTAACACAAGAGAGCAACTCTTGTGTTAGTGGGGAGATGCTAGATGCGGTGAAGACAACTTTCTGGAGTTCAAAATGAGCATCAGAATGGGGAAGAAAGGCAATTTAAGGGACTTTTGAACACGATATGGGTGTTTGTATCAGATCAGCTGGTCAGTATATTTCGCTTTCCCTTTTTTTTTATATGTCCAATCAAAATTCGGGTTTAAATTAAATTGGCCCCAATAAAATAAATGAAAGTAAGGGGGTGTTGTGTGACTGGTAAGTGAATACAATTAGGGATTGACAGGCATGTTTGGTTGCTTGATATATATTTTTAGTCCTGCTGTGTGCGAAGCAAGGGGACAAATGTACCACTGGGCTTCACAGCAAACCCATTGCTTCATCCTTCTGTCAACAACTGTTTGTTTGGGCCGACAGAGTTTGTGTGTGTGTTAGTCATTAGGATCAGCGTCAGCATTAAGTGTTAGACAAGACTTTGTCCTTTCTGCTTCCTGCTGGTAACTTCTGAAACCCGCTCAACATTCCCGTAACCGCCATCAGCAGGCAAGCTGTCCGCAGAGGCGGCTGCATCTTTCATCCCTTCCTCCTTTAATCCGTTTTCATTCCAGTCAGATAATTGGATTAAACATTGGCTGTGTTTTTTTTTTGTCACACTTGTGCCATTTGGGAATGTTTTGTGCCCTTTTAGCAGAGGAATGCAAACCTTTGATAAGTTCTCTCTCTGTCGTGTCAGGTTTGGTTTAATAAATTTCCTCAAATGGGTAACGCAGGAACTAAGTGTTAATAGGTAACACATGAATGCCTTCTAATGCGAGTCATGATCATAGTTAGGTGCTCCTCCCCCTCCTTAAATAACCACCTCTATTTGTACACACACATGCATACACCCCTGTGAGAGCTAATGAGAATGGTGGTTAACCTTCCTGCTTGTAGTTTCTTCCTCTCTCTGGCCTTTCACCCGCTCCTCTTCTCTTTCATGGCTCGGTAACAGCAAACACACCACCAATAACCCAGACACCATTGTCCTCTGTTTGCTCTCCACATACCTCTCCTGCCTGCTTATCCTCTTTTCACTCCCTTTCTTTTTTTCTCATCTTGTTTCCACAGTTAGAAACTGTTGCAAAGGAGTGGCTGCTAAAAACCGCTCACCCCTTGCCTCTTTACCGCCTCAGTTCCAGTGGCACCATGCCCCCCCCCTCCCACTTTTTCACCACCCACCTGCAAAAAGCAACTCTCTCTTTTTTAGATTTCAGCGTTATTGTTTGTTTTATTAGACAGAGATCGGTATGTTGATTTGTCTGCATGACTGACTCACCACCAAGAGCCAGTCTTGGTGCTGCGCCATCACGGGACAGAGGAGAACACACTCTCATTGATTTTCATGCGTGTGGAAGCCTCATGCCGACTACTGGACTGTGTTGCTCATACCACTGGAGATTGCTGGGAGGTTGTCAGCCAATATCCTTTCTTGTGCCGCCCCTGGGATAGGTAAATCGGAGGAAATTGTTTCCGTGTGGCTCCGGGGGGCCTTCAGGGAGGATTTTAGATGTTACCTTTCTTGGCATTCAGAACAGAGAAGCACAAGCATGTGCCCACCTTTCCTGAGTTGCACAACGATATCATCCTAACCTCCATGCAACCTTTTCTATGCAGCTTTCATCTGAGCCTTAATCAGTAGTGTATTGTTGATGAAGGCACAGCACATTCATAACCCTTCGGTTGGTGGTTGTAACAAGCTGATTAACGGGAAGCTGAGAGGTTGTTATTTTGGAATGACAGGAATTCTTGTAGCGCTTTTTGTCCTTGTTTGACCATTTTCTGGGCTTAGAACTGATTCAGTGCAGAGCCTTGGGGGGAAAATCACTAAGCTTTCATATCTTTTGAACCTTTTACAATTTTAATAACATCACTGCCACAAACTGTAAAGCATTTTATTTGGATTTTAAATGACAGACCAACACAAAGTGGTCTATTAGTCGAAAGCAGAAGATAAGTAATGATGGTTTACATAAAAAAAGAAATTAAATGAGTGGTGTGCATTCAGGTTAATTTCCCCTGAGCTATTACTTTGTAGAACCACCTTTAGTTGTAATTATACCTTTGAGTCCTTTGAGTTATGTCTCTGCCATCTTTGCACATTTTGTTTATCCGATTCTTTGCATAGCAACCAAAGTTCAGCCAGATCGTTTGGAGAACATATGTGAACGGCAAATTTCAAATCTTTCTGCAGGTTCTCAAATGGATCTGGGTGTGGACTTTGACTGGGTCATTCTAAACACACAAGTTTACTTTGATGTAAGCTTTGGTTATAAGCAGTTGTTGTCCTGAAAAACGGTGAACCTCTGCAACAGTCTCAGGTCTTTTGCACCATCTAGGAAAGAAGTCCCCAACCACCAGTTAATTGGTTGTTTAGTACAAGGACACAGAGAAAATATAAATATATTTGGTAACTTCCAAACTGATGGTGACTGAACAGTGAGAAGTGTTTTATTTTAGTAAATTGAACTTATCCATCTACCTATGTTGATGTGCTTGACACATGGGAATGTCTGCAAAAGATTACCGAGACGCAATCTGGCATGAAACAGGGAGAACAGCACAGAGGTCCTTGGCTGCTTCCAAAAGACCAACCCTGGTGGCGTCCAAGGAAATTTCACACCAGAGGGTGTAGAAAAGCATTCCTGTAGCAAGATGCTTTGCATCACCATGTGTCACCACTGAGACGGCGGTGATGGGCAGGTTTAGTGTTTTGTGTGTAGACCACAAACTTTAGTTTTGATCTCACCTTAAAGAGCGCCTTTTGTCATATGTTTGCGGTGTACTCTGCTTGACTTGTGGCAAACCACAAACAGGACTTCTCTTGGCTTTCTTTTAGCAATGGCTTTTTGTGGTTGTAATGTGACAAAATTAGGAAATGTTCAAGTGGTATGGATATTTTTACAAGGCACTGTATATTTCTAACTTGCAAGCAAAGCAGAACTTTCCATAATCCATGTAGAAACATGGTTTAAAATCAACATGTCGAGGCAAGGTGAAAGAGTTTAGGTGTCTGTTTGGATGTGGATGCTTTGGGCCTGAGCTGAGGGGATCTCCCAGCCTCTTTTCTTTTGCCAGAGTAAACTTTCACAGGGCCTAAGGCTGCAGAATGCTCTGTCCTACCCTTCATCCCTCCTCCTCCAACTCATAGCGGGGTCATACACTTCATTCAGACGCTTACAGACCATAGAGCACACAACAAGGGAAACCTAATGAATCAGCCTCTGAGGAATGCTCCCGTCACACTTCAAACACAACAAGCAAAGCCTTGGCTAAGTTTTTTATGAATTAGTTTTATGCATGTGCCATCAGTCACGGAGCTACACCTCTTGATGTTCGCTGGTGGGCAAATAGAGTGAGCATTCACTGACACACACAGGAAAGAGTAAATGTGCCGGAGCCTATAGCTAACCTTTCTCCTCTTCCTCTCCTTAGGTAGCCAAGGTTGAGTACGTGAGGAGGAGACCCAAGCTGAAGGAGGTCTTTGTGCGGTTAGAGGACCACCTGGAGTGTGTGTGCACATCGCAACATCATGTGGTAGAACACTTAGATGCAGAAACAGGTAAATAGGAGCTTGGATTTCCTTCACACCCTCCCTAAGGGTTTCAGTATTCCCTGTCTGCGCAATTGTTATACTCAGTCAAACTCTAACGTTTGATGGTCAAAATCCCACATTCACCCTTTTGCCGCGGTGCAAACCTCCTTATTCTTTGTCTGCTTTGCACTGAACGAACAAACCTTTACCACCAAATGCCTTCCAGCAGACATGCACACCTGCAAGGTGACTCTTTGTTTAAAAACTGTAAAACTTTGAGCCTTGCTCTGTTAGAATTTGTGTGCAAACTTGTGTGTTAAGGGTGTGTGTTCAAAGGCTGCTTGGCATGACAGCAGGTAACGTGCCTTGATCTGAAGGTTTTCTATATCTGCGTGCAGATAAGCGCTGTAATGTGCGCTGATAAGGCACCTGAAGAATTTAAACTGAGTTATAGCTTTGCACTCTCTGCTTCTGTCCCAGGGCTGTTGCGGTGTCTTCAGTTTCCATAAAGCCTGCTTCTTGCTTTAAACCCTCCTTCCTTTTCACCCTCCCCAACTTTTGTGTTTTCAGGCCATCGTAGGGTTAAGGGTAAAAAAAGGAAACCTAAAAAGCTAAGACCCACCAAGGACTTATTGGTGACATAATAAAGTTGCTCTTATTGCACAAAGTCCACTGGAAGGCTGTGACGGGACACAGGTAGGACTTGAGCACTGAGGTCATCTTTTGGTGTCACACTGATCCAACCAAAGCCAAAAATGGATCTGCCAATCACTGTCACCAATCACAGTGTGAAGAGAAGGAGGCCTGCCAAGTTTTACGCTCTTTGTCCCAATTTTGCATGTTGAATTAGTGGCCTGGTAAGCATGCTCACTTTGCAAATGTGCTTTGTTTCACAGCACTGCTCTTGTGACTTGTTGTGTGCATCTGCTCTGTTTGTTTTGTTTAACTTAAAAAAAAAATCACCCATTTTTGCTATTTTTGCAAAAGCTTCCATACCCCCTGAAAGTTTTCACTTGTTACCTTAAAAAAAAAATCACAAAATCTCAGTGTCATTCATTGATACTCTAGGTGACAGACCAATGCAAAGTAATGCATTGTAAACCTAACGCTTGCACATCACCCTGAACCGACAGTGAAACATAGTGGTGGCACCATTATGCTGGGGGTGGGTGCTGCAGAGCATTATGGGCTGGAAATTTAAGTCTCTAGATTTGCAAAGCTGATAGAAACACCTCCAACAAAAGACTTTTAGTCTTCTGCTAAAGAATATCATCCTCACAACATGATGCTATCACCACCATGTTTGACTCCTGGGGCGGAACATTCAGGATAATATGCCGTGTTAATTTTCTGCCAGTTACAGTAGAACTAGATTTTGTATTAAATAGTCCTCCTTCTGATGTTCAAATATTGTATACTTGTTCCATTACTTAACCTTATTTTGCATTCTTCCTGACCTGTTTGGGGAACGCTTATGCCCTCATGATGCTGTTTATCCACTTATGTTCCTCAATTAACCTCTAATGATTTAAAAAACATATATACGCATACAGAGATATACAAGTGTGCTTTATCTGCTAGTTTGCTTATGAAGATAATTGAGTGCAGCAGATTTTGAAGGGTTTAAAAGTAAGTGGGACTCAGTACAAATGATCATCACACTTTTTAGATTCAAATGACCTATCATGTAAAATTTGCTAATTTGTAGTTAAAACATGGCAAATTGTGAAAGACTTCAAGGGGTAAAAACACTTTCAGAGAACACGTTTTTGGCACCTTTCCTTTGCCCTGTCTGCCCTTTGGACACAGACTAATCAAACTGAACTTAACTGTGCTTCAATTGATCAAGTTCTTCAATGGGGAGGGGGGGGATTTTTTAAATCTTTGTTTATCTATGTGTTGTGTCACTTTGCAGGGAATGCATGGTTTTAAATGCTGAAATTGGGATATGAATCCAAAGATCTATTAAGATACAGTATATGTTTTTACTTATGATGAAATGACTGTGTTCTTTCATTTGTATTAATTCCAGCTTCGTCTCTCTGTCCACCAGCAGATGTGAGGTGAGACCTCCCAGGTTAAAGGACTGCAGCATGGGATGGACCTCAAGCAGAAGAGGACACGTCTTCTTGGTCCATCTCTCCACCCACCATGCAAACTTTGCTTAAGGAAAACATGCCTTTTCCTAAAGTCATGAGTCACGAAAGACAGACAACAGACTGAAATACGGAATGCCAAAGGTGCTTTAAAAACAGTGTTGGTGAAGGCAACTGAACAGAGCCTCCGATTACAAAGAAAAGAGAAGATGCCATGAAGCTCAGACTCAAAGAAGATGGAAGGAATTTGGAATAAACAATTCAAAAGACAAGCCAAATGGAAAAACTGTTGGATCAAAAACTTTTGGGAATCCAGTGCTATGACTCAAAAAGAAAGTGCCCCTCTTTGTACAAATAACTGTTGCATTCACAGGAAAAACAAACAAACACAAGGAAGATAGGAAAAATGATGCAAAGAAAACCTGGAGCTGTGTGTTTTTTGCAGGACTATGAGAGGCAGCGAATGTTGTGACTGATGGACAATTTGTTGTAATTAAGGATTGAATCAGCCTCAGAGTCTTCCAGTTTTGAATTTACCTTACCTGCTATGTACATATAAATCTAAAAAAACAGAGGATGCGCCGCTGCTTACAAACTATTTATGCGTGTCGACATTTGCTTTTGTCACTTTCGATCTTCAAGAAAGGACAAAAAAAGTTTTTATTAATTTCTGCAGACATGCAAGTGGTATGTTTGTTCCAGTCCTTTGCTTTCACCAATATCACAATCTCAGTGTCATTTGTGTTTTTTAGCAGTTGTTTTTTTCATTGTCAACCATGTTTCGTATTATATTGCAGTATATCTGATTGATGTCAAGTCTTGCATATGGTTCGGATGTATGTGTGAAAGGAGGAGATGTGAGCGTCAGTACAGGAAGATGTTTTATTTTTGTTATGAAATATATTATGCATACTTATATCCAAGCAGGAATTATGTTTTCTTTCTTAGTTTTTGTGCTTTAAAGCCTGCATCTAACCTTTTGGGTAATAATGGTAATATTTTGCCAGATTTAAATTGGTGGGGTTGAAATCTGTTTGTATCACTGCTGTGAAAAGGGCAAACAATCAGATAATCCATAGCTATTGGTAATTTACTGTTCCTTATGCTGTAGTCATGTTCCATTTATGGAACAAACAAACAAACAAATATCACTATATGCCAATGACAATCATATAAATATACCAGAATATTAGAGCTACCACAGCTTGCAGATATCTCTAAGTAAAAAAAATGTAGCTAGTGCTACCTCAGTGTCCTTATGATCAGCAGAAATATATTTATGCACAACCCATTTATTTCTTCGTACAGACTTCAAAATAAGGAAATCTGAAGCATGGCTAATGCAGTGCTAAGCTAAAGACTTTCCCAGAACAATTGGAGCTAATGTTGCAAAAGCTGTTAATCTTAATTTCCTTAAGTTTATATTTAAGATTTGTTTACTTTTGCAGATCCAGAGGTTGCATGTTGAGGCATGGAAAATTACTGACACATCTACATGATGGTTATATCAGAAGTGAAAAGAAAAATCTATTTTCACCTGTTTAAAAAGTACTTACCTGGTTTTGTCTGAAGATACATGTAGGTTGAAAACCTGTTAAAGACTGCAATAGACTTGGGAATGGAGCAGAGGCTCGCTTTTCAGCAGTACAACAAACCCAAAAATACAGCCTGATGTATGATGGAGTAGTTGTGATCAAAACACATTTATAGGCTGAAACGGTCCAATCAAAGTCCAGACTTGAATCCAGGTAAGAATCCCTTGCTAAACAACAACAACTGAAGGTCACAGACACTGTCCTTTGTGTCTGACTGAGCTTTGGCTTTTTTGCAAATAAGAATGGGCACAAAGCCTCAAGTCTTTAGATGTGCAAAGCTTTTAGAATCACACCACAAAGACCTGCAGGTGTAATTGTTACATTGTTGTGTTCTTCTGTCAACAAAAGCATCCCCACATCGTAATGCTGCTGCCACTAAATTCAGTTATGGTTATGTTATAACCGTGGGATAACGTGTTAATTTTCAGCCATATGTCCTTCTAAATCCAGCCGTATATATGGGGGAAAACATCCTAAACTCATACCAGAGCATTGGTCCGAATACAGTATGGCAGATAAATCTAAACTGACACAAAAGAGTTATTTTATGTCCATATGATGAAGCAAAACTATAGCCATCAGATTAACACGTAACATTAAGATTGATTTTGCAAACTAAAACCTCTGCCTGCAAATTACTCAAAAGTTAAGTTAATGCAGGTGAGAACGTTTTGGTTGCTGTTGAGCTGAATCTGAAAGTCAGCAATCTTAAACACATCTCTATCTGATTTCCTTGATTGGAGTGAATGGAAACTCTATACTAACCTTTAAAGAGGTATATTTTTGAACTGGTACTGAAATTAAACTTTTGTGCGGTTAAATTTTCTGTCACATTTAAAACTCAACATATAAAACGTCTTGTAGTGCAAACAACACATTTCCGTAAAGACACAAAGGTAAGTTATATAGTGTAGATAATCCTAGATTGTGTGTCTGTAACAAGAGGCTCTTTTTCACACATATCTCCAACACTGATAAGGAAGATGCCTGTCTGGTCAGCTTCACAAGTGCACATATGCCTCAAAGAGCAAAGTCCGCTTTCAAAGAGTGAATGAGTGAGCAAAGCAAATCGACGACTGCATGAATGCCCTCCTTGTTTAGTCAGGCTTTACTCCCCGTGTTAACAGGAGAACAAATCACTCCGCCCTGTGGAGGGTACTCGCTCTTTATGCATTCAGGTACAATCAGGACAAATGATGAGTTCACTGAGGTGGTCTGAAAACATTGCCGTGCTGGCCTGACCTTGCACCCTTTCAGAACAAACAACCACTTCCTCTACCAGTTGCATTAACAGGGTTGGATGTGAATCAACAACAAAAAAACTAAAAAAGTTTGGCTGCACAGTCTTACATTGACCACTGAAGGATCTTAGCAAAAGCTGACTGGTGCTGTGTTATAAGGTGGATCTTTCAACACTGTTCACATTAAGATAACATCAATGCACGGTAATGTTCTCACTAAACCAGGGACTACGCTTACAGCTGTTTGATGACCATCTAACAATGCCATTTTGCTATATCTCACACTTCCATTGGACACAGTTGCTAATAATCGTAATTTATATATTTATGTTTTTCATAATAAACACATTGCTGTTGATGAACCTGTTTAATGGATGTTAAATTAACTTATGCCAAGTTTTTTTGAAAGCTGTTACAGGTTTAGTTTGCTACATTATGCAAAATAAAAGATAGGTACACAAGCAAAATAGCAATTAATACACCGAAAGTTTGATAGACTACAACAGAGATCTGAAAAAAAAACAAGAAAATGTGATCCCAGAGGCTGAACCTAACGGCTGGTCCAAGGGGAGTCAAGACTTTGACTGTCTTAAAACATGCTTTGAGGAGTTATTTTTTTTTTAAGAAATGAGGTAGGAGGTGGTGCACCACCAGCAGCAGCTGTCCTACATGAAACATGTACTGAGAACAAGCATTTAAAGCATTTCCTACTGTACGGTAACTGTTATGAAACTGAAGGACTGTAAAAAGCACACATTTAGAAGGTTAAAACGTACACTTATGCAAGTTGAGGCTATGGGCTGGATTAATCCACCTGGTGCGCTGTGACTCGTCAGTTCATTTTGTAGCTAATAAGAGTAAAGTTTAGGATTGTTTGTAGCAGACTGTAATTTCTGCATGGCATCGAAGATGGTACGTTACAAAGCTTTTCTGTGTCTTCGAGTTTTTTGCAGGTTTTCTTGCACCCTCAGCCAACGTAACTGTAGAGTAGTAACATTAAAGTTGCTTGATTGAACAAACAGCAACACACTTGTTAACATTTTCAGTTTGAGTTGCTTTCATGGAAATCCTTACATTCATGGAAAGCTGATAGCCTTCCATGAATGTTATTTTAAACAAACTGAACGCTAAGGAAATTATCACTGGGCATACCTTCGCAGAAGCTCCTTACTGTAGAAATCTACATCAGTCTCGTTTTAGCTGGATCTGCTAAATGCACTGAATGGAGACGCTGAGAGAGTTAGGCTCTTAAATACTTCTTACAGGATCTAATAAAAAAAAATCTGAACTGTTTTGAATGTTCACATTTCACTTGCACAGGTACTGCAGCTGCAGCCAACCTGAAAGCTACAAAGGCAGGTGGTGGTGTAAAGGAAATAAGAGCTTTTTCAGGCTTGCACAGTGAGTATGAACTGAGCTTTACTCTAGCACCCATCAGGAACAGACGAGAGGTTCAAGGGAGCTTTATTGCTTTTCCCAAGGAGCTAACCCTAATCCTAGGGTGGAGGGACATGAAAGTCCTTCTCCTTTCCACTTCCCAGCTATACACCCCTCTTATAACCTCAATAGGAAGCCAGATAAAGAAAGGCAACACATGAAAGAGAAGAAAGGATCAGAGAGACAGCAATTCGACAAGCCAGGGGAACGGGAGGGATAAAGTCAAAAAAGTAAAGATAAAAGGAAGAGCACAGGAGTTGATTGATTTTATTGTTTTTATCTGACATGCACAGCTTTATTTTAAAAAGGCGAGGAGGGAGGCTGAAGTGGGGATTTAGAGTGTTCACCACACAGAGAAAAGAAAGCAATATGTCATGGTGAGGAAAGAGGGAGGAGGAGTGGGGATACCCCGAGGAGTGAGAGTGCAATAGGATAGAGACAGAGGGGGAAAAAATAAAGAAAAGAGGGAACAGCGTGGACTCAAGATGTGGATAATCGGCACCACCGCAAGAAAGGCCAGACAGGTCAGCTCTTAAGTGGACGTGCTTCTATAAACAATACCAGAGGGGCACAAAGGTCAGGCAAGGTGTGAAAAGGGAGCTGCTGAATGGGCTTTATGTTGCTGTATGCATGTATGCTTGTGCATGTGAAAGTCTGCAAAATGTGCGTGATTGTGCATGCAGATGAACAATACAGAGGAGGTCTCCCAGTGTGAAACACGGGCCACTGGAATTTCAGGCTCTTCCAAAGAGCATACTTGGATTTTAATGCCTACAATACAAAGGGTCGGAGTTCAGGGTTCACAGATCTTAGGAGGATGTGGCGAGAGGTGCTAAATGAATTGTCAAGCTTTGATCAGCTCCCTTCGTTTCTGTATTTACAGCTCATAACCCGACTGTATGTTACTGAACACTTCATCTCGATCTTAATGAGCAACCTTGTCAGGATTAGCCACAGCTTTTAGCGTCATTTCTTCCAACCCCCCATCTGCCCCTTAAATTTTTCCCCAACTTCCCCCCTGTTATGTTTCTCCTCTCTGCCCCAACCTGTGGCCTCCGGGTTTTGAGGAAAGGCAGAGGTGGCCTTTGAAGAAGGCGGCAGCCAAGTTTGTCTGGGGCCACAACCATGAATGAATGTCTTTGTTGTTTGCCGTCCTCCTACATCTTCATATCCTACTCCCCCCCGCCGCTCCCTTGCTTCACTCAGTATCCTCCATCTGCCCCCCACAAGCTCACACCAACACAGTCATGCCCTTGCTGGGGCCCACTTTGTACAAATGACCCCGCTAATTATGTATTTAAGGTATTTGGCTCCTGTGAAACAGCTTCAGGGGTTAGTGGTGGAAGGTGGCGTGGCGGTTGGAGAGGGGAAGGTGTATAGGGCCCGTGGTGTGGTCCATGGTCTCATGGCTATCATTACTGCCCAGCGTTGAATGTAAACACTGGATTAGGGCAGGAAAGGTTTATTCAAGCGACAGATAGTTGAGGTTATGGTTTTTGACTGTTCTCTGGAGTTTCTAGACTCTGGTTTCACCTCTGGGTCCCTCAGAAACTCTCACAAGTCTTTCCCCATTCAGATGAAGCAATGTTGATTGTACTTTTAAAAAGTGTCTAAATTTCAATTACTTAAAGATTTATGTTGATGCAAAACACTTTTTTATAACGTTTTTGGCTCTATTTAAGATCTACACATTTTCATTACCATCAATTATTGTACAATTGCTCCAAAAAGCCACAAAATATCAGGGACTACCTAAATATAACTTAACCTAATGTCTATGTACAACCATGGAATCCATCAAGAAGTCCTGAAAGTTGAAAGTTTCAGATGCATGTATTAATCCCCCGTTTAAGATGAGTGAAGCTATTGGCTCTTGAAGCAGCATAGTCTGATATGGAAACACTCTGATATACCTGACCTTTAATTCGATTTAACCCCTTTTTGGAAGCAGGACAGCACTAAAATATTTTCCTGTAATTTCATAAGGTTGGAGCATATATATATATATATATATATATATATATATATATATATATATATATATATATATATATATATATATATATATATATATATATATATATATATATATAGAGAGAGAGAGAGAGAGAGAGAGAGAGAGAGAGAGAGAGAGAGAGAGAGAGATCTTTTACATCTCTTCCTTGCTTAATCTTCCTGGATCATCCATCCATAATCCTCTCTGATGCTGTATTCTCTTCAGCTCACCCCACAGGTTTTCTGCCGGATTCAGGTCTGAGGATTGAGACGCCCATGGGAGAAGGTTGGTTGTGTGTCTGGGAAACCACTTCTCTGTTGATTCGCTCATACGTTTTGCATGGTTATTCTGTTTAAATGCCCAGTGATGACCCGTTATCCATTTACTTGTAGAGGCCACCAGATTTTCATTCTTTTATTTTTTTTACTTTAAGATGTCCTGGTATTTCAAAGAGTTTATGATGTCATGCAATCCAACAAGGTTCCCCAGAGACTTTGGAAGATAAACAAGCCCACAGCACCTGACATCTTCAATCATACTTTACAGTAGGGATCAGGTGCCTTTCCAGATATCCATCATTTGTTTAATGCCAAGCCCAGCTGGTGTGGTTGTCAAAAAAAAAATCATAGTCTTTCAGTTATTCACCAAAAAGTTTGCTAAACAAATATGTATGTTTGTGATGGTAGGACATAAAAGGCTTTTCTTTGACATGGCACCAGAACAACCAGCGTGCAGAGAGCATCTAGAAGCAATTTTAAAGACTTGGAGACTCATATGCTGCAGTTGTCTTGGTGTGAGCTTTGGAGATTCTTTTACACCCTGACCTTCCTGCTCGCTGTACTTGGTAGCAAGTTAATTAAGGGGGTCCATCCAGCGTAGTGACCAGTGAAGAAAACAAATGGGCCTCTACGCCGTTTCACATTTGTACCCAAGAGAAAAAGAAAACCATGGATCATTCATTAGAAGTTCCTAGAAATGCTGATCAACCTAAAAAAGAAACCTATAAATCAGGCAAAAACAGAAACAAAACTTATGATAAATTTTAGCTGTAAAAACAAATTTCTTACCAAAGAGGTTTTCCCTTACTGGGCCAATTTACTCAAATTAAAATTAGATTTTTTTTTAGAATAAAAATAATAATTCAAGAATGATTTAACAATTATTAATAATTAATATTTTAAAAACTATATACACATCTTTACTATAAGCATACATTTTAGTAATATTTTTTTTGTCATGTTACCTTTCATGTTTCAGAGCCACAGTGATGAGGAGAGAAAACACATGAAAGCAGTAGCTCTAGAAATTTTATGTGAGGAGAGCCAAATGATGCTGCTGATAAACTGGGGATGGACCATAGCCTGGTTGATTCATTGAGGTATTATCTGATAAAACATATGACCAAACTGCACAGATCGCTTCAAATCTGTGCACACAGTTTTGGTGCAAAGGCCTTGGTGTTTAGCTTTCACTTCCTCCACAGAAAATGTATCTCTTTCTCTTTTACAAGAGACCTTTTTTTCCTCCGTCTGGCTGAGGCGAGTCTGGCAGGGCCCCTGTCAGGTCCAATAAAACTCAAGGAGTGAAAACCCAAGAGAAGAAGGGAGAGAAAGTTGGCGTGGAACAGGAACTACAGAGTGTAGAGGTCTCTTGAGGGCGATAAGTCAGTCTCTAATGGGAGAGGAAGCTCGCATGTGTTGTAATTAGAAAGGGAGAAGCGCCGCTACCAAGTGGCTGTTTCGAAAGAGGATTAATGTGTGAGCGTGCATGTTTTCTGATGGGAGTGCAGCAAGGGGAAGACAGTTTTCCTTTGCACATCAAATAAATCAAAAGTCTACAATTAGATGGAAGGAGTGAGGAGTGTTTGGCTTGTGGGAAGAAACGATGAGAGCTCACAATGTGTCAGTGCTGTTGAGGAATGAGGACTTAGTGCGCATGTGTGCGATTGTATGTGTGAGGTCGGGAGTAGCCAGCACCACCAGCATTCCTGTGCCGGCAGTATTATTGATTTCAATGTAGCCAGTATCAGTGTTTACTTTGATCCGTAATCTTTGGAGAAGTAATGGACTCAGCTGAACTTGGCCTCTCAGCGATGCTTGACATCACTGAGACGGTGATATTCTGGATGTTCTTCGCCTTATAATTCAAGCTCCACCAAGACGTAGCCCAAGTTAACCGCGCTCTGAACAGAATCTGAAGTCCCATAATCAAGCGGTTCAACAAGACCAAGTGGTTTGGCACACACGGACAAACACAGAGACCCGCCATTCCCTTATCTTCAAGGAAAAATCTTGTCAATAAACTGGGCAGAAGCACACACACACACAGACCTCACTGTGTTGACAAAAAAGAAGAAAAAGATGGCATGAGGAAGGAGTAAGGTAGCAGGCGCCCTTCTATCTGCCTGATGAGGGTATGATGAGAGCATCACAGACCTCACACTGTTCAGCCCAGCTGGCAGGTGGCAGACACACCTGGTGCCAAAGTGTGGATCTGCGCACAGATTCTCAAAAAAAAGAAAGATCTGAAATACATCTATGTGGGACCTATTGTTAAGGACATCTTATGGACATTTTCAAAGCAGAGCAGTTTTTTTTTTTCAAAACTGAATTTGAGCTCTTTTATCTTGAAATGTTTAAATAAGACAAATAAGAGAAGCACGTCGTCATATACAGGGAGTCTTTCTTTCTTTCTTTTAGCACAGTATTTAACAAAAGACAAGGACCTTGAACTCTAACATTTGATATTTATCCCACTACAACCACATACGTCAATGTATTGAAAAGGCCATTCTCAACGTAGCCCAGGCTGTGTTTTTTAGGTTAATATCCATGGCCTAAAGGTATTTTTTTCCTCTTTTTCTCACTTCTTAACAGATTTTCTTCAATGATTGTCCAGTCCCAGCCATTCTCCCATAAACTCTGAAAAGGTTTCAGGTTCCGGCTCAAGAAAAGCATCTCCACATCATGATGTTGCCAGCACCATGATGGTGTGTTTAGGGTTTTGTGCTGTTTCATTTCAGACATTTACTGTCTCTCAGGGGAAGATTTGGTACAGTAGGGCAGGGGCGTCAACGGGGCCAAAACTGTCAAGACAAAAGTACTCGGTGACAAAAACTATTATAACCCCCACTCCATTAGAAATAATAATAGTGTGAATTTGTATGACTTGCTCCACAAATTACAAGCATGCAACATTTTAATTTAACAAATGAGTTTGATTTTCTGTATGAAAGAGATGTGTAAACCGCTGTAGATTCAGAACTTCAAAAGTAGATTTAGGTAAAAAGTTGAAGGATTTGAATCCAGTAGAACCACCAGGAATTATTCACATATTTATGGATGCATACAACTCAGCAAATAATAAAGGACTCATAGGCAAATTATACCACTGCATCATCTCACTGAAAAATAACTGAACATTGTGATAACTGAGGACATGTGGCTGGAGAGACACAGTCATGCTCCACCAACTCCTGGACTTGAAGAGACTTTTGTTGGAAGAACATTGTTTTTTTATAACTCCTTAGCAGAAATCCAAACAGACCGGCGAACAACTGGGCTGTTAGAGAGAATGTGGAGAGACCTCTGATAATTGGTACAGGACCAAAAGACAATTCCCATGTCTTTTGGTCCTGTACCATCACCCAGATCTTCTTGAAGGATGTGGCAAAAATAATTTCAAAAGTCCTGTGTTTCAATGTCAGTAGACCATTAGGCATGACTCAAAAGGCAATGAAACATGAATGATATGAGTAAAACTGATATGTACATCCTTAGGTTACTGTTAGCTGCAAGCAAAAAGGCCATCAGAAAACACTGGCAACAGAAAAATGGCCCGACTGCAGTGACTTTTGTTAATATTGTAAGGCAACTGTATGTAGGCTACTGGAGCTAATGACCTATTCAGTCTGGCTCCAAAAAGAAAAACGTTGGAACGTAACCTGTAATGCATCCTCTTTTTACATTTTTACACCTAACCGAATCCATAAACACTAGAAGTGCGCATGCGCAGCCAGCAAGCGGAGACTAACAAGGAATGTACACGCACACTGACGTTATGTCAGAATGAGTGACATGTGGGACAACCAATAGATAAGGAGATATGCCTGGAACTTGAGGGACAGAAGGAGTGAGAGCAGGTACAAAACAAATCCCTGCCCTTCGGTGCAAAGAGCAGTGGTTGGTTAGAGTTTTTACAGGCCTGCAGCTCCCACAGAGATACATTTTTTTAAACCTCCTTTTTCTGAATACGTACATAATGTATTTACTACTTTCAGGATGGAAGGATTATATTTACCCAGTATAATAAAAAAGTGTTTCTGAACAGGATTATAAACTATAGCTTTAAAAGACTAATACGTTGTGTTGTATCTAATATTTTAATTTAGAAGATTTTAAGCTGTCTGTAATATTTGGATCACATGCTTTAATATAAAAAATGGTTTAGTTTGATTCAAAACTATGACTTCTATCAAAAAACCTACAGCAAATTTTTTCTTCTTTGACATGTTTAACCTTTAGAAAGAGAGTACTGAATCAGTCAGAAATGGCCTAAAAAGCCTCTAAAAGAAAGGCCTGATCAGTATAGCTCTAGATGTTTGGCTAGCATAGAAACTCATTTATAATCTTAGAAGTAAATTGACCGGCATAACACCTACATTTATTTGGAAACTAAAAAAGGACGCAAGTGCACATTTGAAACTTACTCCTTTGCTTCCAGCTACATTCTACAAGGCTGTTGTCCCATCCATCCATCCATCCATCCATCCATCCATCCATCCATCCATCCATCCATCCATCCATCCATCCATCCATCCATCCATCCATCCATCCATCCATCCATCCATCCATCCATCCATCCATCCATTCATTACAGGGTATCCAACTAAAACCTTGACATGCCTGTCCCCAGTGAAACGCTGTATCACACCAGTCATTAAATCACTGCATCTGCTCTCTGTTTGGAAAGGTTTGAAAGCCAGGTCTGAACCATGCAGCACCTTCAGATCATCCCAGAATGTCTCATTCTGTGATCCATGGATAAGAAATAAACAAGAGGACATTTAGTTTTTATGCCCGTCAGCTAAGAAAGCAATTCAATCTAATTCAGTTTATTTATACAGCGCAATTCACAACAAATGGCATCTCAAAGCACTTCACAAAGTCAGTGCAGTCGAATCATAAAGACAGATTCCAAGTCAATTTCTTAAAATTCCAATTTTTTTTCCTAGTTATCAAACAATACAGTCAAGTTTAGGTTGTTATACAAATTTGTTCATACGTTTTCTAAGAAAACACAGCAGATTGCATCAAGTCCTTGACCTGCAACATTGACTCCTCCTTGATGAGCATGCAGCGGCAGTGGACAGCCGCTTGTATTGTGTGACTTTGCAGCAATCCCTTATAGTGAGTATGCATATAGCGACAGCAGAAAGGATGAAGAAACCTTCAGCAGAACCAGGCTCAGTGTGCGCAGCCATCTGTCATGACCGACTGTTTTTTTGTTGTTGGTTTTTTATTTTTTTTTTAAATCAGGACCAAAAATATTGGTGCACCTTACCTATAATGGTAGAGATTGCTTCATTATTTCCATCATGTCTTGTTATTTGCTTAAATTTGGTTTGCTTTCATTTAGTCTTGTGAATTTTATTTTACGTGATTTCCACCTGTTTTATGCTGTGATGTGAGACTTTGTTCAGGTTTTTGGTGTATCTGTGTATGTTTTTTATGTTCTTTTGCTTTCTTTTAGTGCACCTATGCCGGAATGGTGCACAGGATATAGTCTCTGCAACAAGTTCTAGGTTGCTAGTTATATTAACTCTAAAATGATTCACTTTATCTCATAGTTTTGGATCCGTTTAGATGGATAACAGCACTCAGGTTTAAAATGTTCAAGAAGTGAATAAGAATTACTGATGACATACATCACCTCAATGCACTTTACAGACAGGTCCAAATCATATGGAGTTATATAGATTCCAATTAGAAAGAAATCAATTTAATCCATTCCAATATAATGTATTCATACAGTCATACATGGAATCCAATGCTAATTATAATACTTTAATGCCACAGAATAAGAACCTTGAAATTCAGTCTAACACAGAGTGCCTTTAAAATATTTATTAAGAAGGTTTGCTTATGGGAAACAGGAAACTGCCAGGAGTGCTCACAGGAAACACGTGCCAAGGAGAGAGAAAGGTTAGTGGCTGAGATATAATTAATTAGTGATGTGAATCCTCAGAGACCAGGATGGAGCGTTAGTCCTGGTAAGTTCTTCCTCACTGCAAAAACGGAACTAAAAATAAGTAAAATGTTCTTAAAATTTGTGTATTTTTCCTTGATTTGAGCAGGTAAATAAGATGATCTGCCAATAGAATAAGATGTTTGCACTTAAAATAGGAACAACTCATCTCTGTCATCTTATTTCAAGTGCAGTATATCTAATTATCTTATTCTAGGGGTCAAAATATGTAATCTTGTGTAGACTGAAACTTAATCACTAATTTATAAACAATAAGTGAAACACAATCTCTGTTATTTGAGTCTCTTGATGCATCTCTATAAAGCTGAAAGTATCCACAGTATTTATTATTTAGATAAGCTTGTACACAGATCTGAAAAGTTCTCCTTAAAGTGAGACTTTATCAGCATCAATTTCAGGTAACACAAATGATAAACTGATGACCGTAGAACTGGTTGACTGATGTTTGTTTGAGATAATTCAACATTATTTGTAATATTATCTATTGTCCAGCCAAAATCATTTGGTTTCTTGTTTTCTGTTGTCTCACACATGGTTTTAAAATCTCTTGACATGAATGATCTTTAATATGACTCCTTAAATGAAAACAGTATGTAGAAAGTATTTGTAATCTTCTCAAATTAAATGGCATTTCTCTCATTTCTATTTGTACTGCTGATGTTGGAGTAGTTCCTATGGCACCTTTTCATTAATCTCAACGCTTGATACTGAATGTTGTCAGTTTTTTTTTAGTAACGATGGCATACTGCCATAAACATGGCGTTGACTGTCTGCGAAGGCTCAGTATATAAAGAAAGCGAATCAGGTGAAGGAGGTTACTTTGAGTGCGGTGCAGTGGAAGAGCTGACAGGTGCATGAAATTATCTTAATTGCTACGCTGCAGGAGAGTGATAGAGGAGGCCAGCTGAGCCAGAATCATAAGAAATACAATACATTCAAAGTCTGTTTATGATTTCATGCCATTTGGTCAAAATGTATCCAACCTAAAGATTATGCAACAATCTCTCTTTTAGATATACTTTTTAAGCTCTATGATGTGAAACTGCTTTAAAAGAAAGAATGTATGTAACATGTAAAAACAAAAAGCATATTATTATTATTATTATTATTATTATTAGTAGTAGTAGTAGTAGTAGTATCGTCATCAGTTGAGAAAAGGTCCTAAAAATAAATAGCAAAATGTAACAAATAAGACGCTTCAACAAATATTTTCCTGATATGAAATTACTTTCAAATTTCAAAGGACAGTCAAGAATGTTATGTAGCATACTTTATCAGAAAAGAAATACACAGGTCAGATATAGCTTATAAAAATTACTCTTCAAAAGTAATCTTATAATTTTCTTAGTTTCTGTAAATTGAAATAGTCTTTAATGTTGAGGAAGCCTGTGAACTTCAGTGTGAGAGCAAAAAGAATGAACTTCCCTGACAATCTCTTGATCTCTCTTATTGGAGAACCTTCCCAAACTGGATGTGGACTTCCTGCTGAATCCACTTAAAGGCTGGGATGTCTTTCTGTAAACTTATCTTCTAAAGACACCCACTCCCCCCATTTGACCGTCTTTGATGGGAGGTGAGGCTGAGTGGAAGTGGGAGGTCGTGGCAGAAGAGGGTAACATTGGTGACTCTCAGACTTCACAGAACTCCATTTGTTCTCTTTGTCATGACTTAAAAAGGACAAAATCTTTTTAGATTTTCTGACATCAAGGTTTCCATCTGTGCTAACGTCATACGATCTTAGTGTTATTCATCACCCACCCTCCCTGAAACAACAAAAAAACTGCAGTTTTGCCTACTGACTCAGTTGATCTGTGTCTATCTGCAGACCTTTTTCATGTATCCGTTCTTCGAATACTTGGATGATGTCATCGCAGATTGGGCAAAATCAAAAGCATGCAGACAAATGCATGCAAAGTTCCCACCAACCCTGGGGTTTTATATTCAGCGGTTTTAGCCTGACCCGCATATCTCTGAGATGACTTTCACCAAAAGCTAATAACAGCAACATAAGTGCTACCAGGGCTGCTGGAAGCTGCCTGGCAAAGTTATTGTGGCGGGATGAGAAACAGGCCTGCCAGTGGTTGGGAAACTCAGTGAACTGCATGCCAGCTTGACTGCACCAATTTAAAGGAGTTTAATTCAGGTTCAGCCCAATGCTGTCCTTGTTTCCTCACACACACACACACACACACACACACACACACACACACACACACACACACACACACACACACACACACACACACACACACACACACACACACACACACACACACACACACCCTTCTGCCTGGCCCCCATTCCTCTTTAATTTGCTTTCCATGAACTAAGCAGCACGTGAACACCTGCTATTTTAAATGACATATTCATTGTTGTGCAGAGATGGAGGTGTAAATCATTGTGAGCCACCGTGTGAGGCAGCCCAGCACAAATGACTGACATCCCTGACCCTGTGAGCAGCGAAAGCAGAGCAAAAGAGCATGTGCTCAGTGTCCAGGAATTCGCTTTTCATTCCTTTCTTTTCTTATTTGAGCCCCACTCAGCAGCAGACACACATTCGTCACATGCTAGATTTTGTCTCGTCAGCGTTTTGAGATGTCTTTGCTGGGATTTCCTCTGTAAAACAGAACATATAAACAGGAATCAGAGCAAGCAGCTTTAAAATCCGGCAAGAACAGCAAGTCTCATAAGACATGTTGGCTATTTTAGTTTAATGCATGCAAAGAACATTTTCTAATGTGCAGAGTTTTATTTGTTGTTCCAGATACCAATTCATATAACTTAAAATGAGAAATCTGGTTGATTTCCATTCCAGTACAGCATTCAAGTAAATAAGATCACTGTCATGTGTTTGCTTTAAACCCCAGTTGCTTTAGTGCAGTAAAGTAACAAATTATGTTAACCTTTCTTTGAGGACTGGCTAAAAACTGAGGAATGGAAAGAGTCAAACCAAGTCAAAGGCCAGATCTTGATTTTGTCGAGATCTTGTGGGGTGATCTGAAACAAGCTTCAAGTACTCAATAAATCCTTCAGACATCTCCAAGTTGAAAGTGAGGAGAGGGGCAAACTTTTCTCCGACCAGACTGCTAGTTGGCTATGAGAAGCATGTTTTCATGTGGAATAGCTTCCTGTGACGTGCTTGGCTAATGTTAGCATGTTGTCTCTCTGTTTTATTAACAGTCATTATCAGTGGCTCTAGAATATTACAGAAAGGGAATTCTCCTCCTTTGTCAACCTAGCACTTTTATTTAAACATAAACTATAGTGAAATGTTTGATAACTGGTTTCTGTCTGATTTGCAAGACTCAGCAGTGAGAACAGGTTCTCCAAACTGACATCTTTCAGACCGCTGATTACAGAGGAATGGCACTTTCAACAATCTGTGTTGTCTATAGTTGTCAGAACATCTTGTTAGGATGGCAGTTACCTAACTGAACAGAGAGCATCCTCTTTTCAGCATCATGGGAGACGTTACCAGATACACAGGTGTTGAAACTCTGGATATGATGACAGTTGGTACAGCACCATATGATTTTTATAAAATTAAGCTTCCAAGATTATGATAAAAAAAATCAAACCATTACTTTGGTGTAAAGTTTATAAAATCCTTAAGACTTATGCACAATCATTGTCTTTTGTCATAAGTAGCTGTAATGAGTTTTTTGACTCTAAAATTGCAGAATGTAATAGTCTTTAAACACACTGAATAAAAGAAAACAAACAACATTCCTTTCAGTCTCAGTTTGATTTAACACTAAGTCTCACTTTAAGCCTAAACAAAGACGCCACAAAGTACTAAAGGAGACAGTCGGAGGTAAATAAGCCAATCTGTTTGTTCAGTCAGAGAGGCTGAGGTGTTGAGTTCAGGGTGAGCAACGTGACTCCTTTTCTCTTTTCTCAAAGTAAAAGTGAGACAGTAAACATGTTTTTAATTAGCTTTTGACACATGGCTCATTACATCTCTCACTGAAGAGTCACTATTAAATTTCTAAAAGCTATTGTTGACAACCAGACTGTAATGTGATTTTCCAATTGGAAATGTGCCTTGTGCTTAGTCTAAAGTGAAGATTCATGACTCACAGGTAAGTCATGAGGAGAGGCAGCAAATGACTTCAGAAGTGATTTCAAGAAACTCCCATAAAACAGAAAACCTGTGTTCAGCATAAACAAGCCTATAATGCCTCCCGAACGGACTGAGACAAGAGGTGTTTCTGTTGTTACATCACCACCAGTTTGCTCATGTGAAGGAATTACCTCACCTTTGAATGTGTCTTTCCATGTTTTTCATAATCATTTTTTCATTGTTGGAAGCTCTGACATCATCATTTACAGTAAATGCAAGATGAATATCTGTCTTCTCAAAGTTGGAAACGTTGAAGCTGAATATATGTGTTGTCTGCTGACCTGGTGTGTTTTCATCACTGCACATTTGTTCAGTGATACTGAGAACTGTGACAATACTTAGACTTGATGAAAGGTTTATGTTCAAGGCACATTTCAAGCTTGTGAGGTTAAACCAAATTAGCTTTTGAGGTCTTGTCGAGAAGGTTACTTAAATTCTCTTAGAAAGGGTTTTAGGACATTATCAGGATTATGGGGATAATTGAATTTACAAACTGTTATACATGAGCCATTTCTGCTGGCAAAGTATATGCTCCCCACCCGCAATTCCAATTAATTCAATTCAATACTTAATCAATCCCAAAAGAAAATTAAATGGTGGTGTGACTCATGTTATGGGGTTTCTTCAACAACTTGTAGCTACTGATGGCAGCAGGCAGGAAGGATCTCCTGTTGTCTTACAGCTGATCTGGAGAAGCCTCTGACTAAAGATACTCTGCTACTGTACGGCAGTCTGATGAAGAGGATGCAAAATAGACTTAGTTGGTGAAGTGAAATGAGAAAAATATGTATAAAGAAAGAATTAGAGTGTAAAACCTGAAAATTGCCTTGTGCATTTTAATAGCACTTTGCTATGAAGTCCCTAAAAAGTTCTGATGCAACCAATTATCTTCAAAAGTCACATAATTAGTGAAATGAAGTCCGCCTGTTTGCAGTCTAAGTGTCACATGATCCATCAGTATAAACACAATTCTCTGAGAGGCCCGGGAAGCTGCAGCACCCCTAAGAAAGAGGCATCACGCCATGAAGACCAAGGAGTTTTCCAAACAAGTCAGGGACAAAGTTGTTGAGAAATACAAGTCAGGGCGGAGTTATAAAACATTCAAATCTTTGATCTTCCCACTGAGCACCATCCAGTTCCAGCTATGCAGGACATCGCCATCTCCACTCTGGATTTACAAATCACCAGAGGGCGTTAAGAGGTGGCTCATTTATGTGTTTATGACATAATTGTTTTGTAATAGAAGCTAGTGTGCTCGAGGTGTTGCCTCAAAAGACTGCTATTGAGCAAATAGTTAAGGTTTTGGTGATTCTAATTGACAAAACAGAAATCGTTCACTCTTATAATAATAAAAAAGGCTATGTATCTTTTTAGAAAATGAAATATGTTCAAAATAATAGCACAATTCAAAGAGAAAAAAATACCAGTGGGACAGCATGCTCATATTTAGCAATGTTTGCAAAAGTCACAAATAAAGTGAGAAGTTAAGTAATTCTTTAGTATGCTTCTGTTGAATTAGACATCCTTTTTTCAACCGCAGCCTTCACTTCCTTCTTATCAATAGTTTGCACTTCCTCTTTGTCCTTTCTTTTCAAACAGAAGATTTATGCAGCCTTTAGTTGGGATTCATTCTTTTTGGTAACCGAGTGACTACAGGAAACTTTCTGCGTTCTGCGGAACTGGCACATAAATTGAACACATCACATGCCTCAACCACAAAATCTGCCGTTAAAAATTACATTTACGTTTTCTGAGACCAGACTTAGTAAAGCTACACTTAATATGCTGTAGCTGCTTTTTTTCTATTTTTCAACTTTCCAAATTTAGGTTTTATAGCTTTATGGTAACAGCTGTGGAATTAAAAGCTTTTCCATGCTGATCTTGCTTTCATCTCAAGCGGCTGTTTCATAAATCTATAAAACAATTTATTTAGCTTTTTAACAATTGTTTTATTTTGTTTTAATTGTGTTTGAGGGATTTATGTCTCTGCTAGTAAAGAGAGACATACCGTAATAATTTGGTGGCAGACAAGTAGTGTACTTTTTCAGCATATGTCTTATCTCTGCAAAGACAATCGTTTTTGTAACATGACTTTGAGTTAAAGTGAAAGTTTAGCATGTAATTATACAATAATAGACATTAAGAGTGATTGCGGTGAGAGAAATGCTGCAGGGTGTGTTTTAGGTTGAGAAGACCTGTTGATACTGTTCTTGGGTTTCTTTCAGCTCCTTATGATCTAATCACTCCAGGATTCTTTTATTACCAGCCCTCTAATGAGATCATTCTCTTTGCACCACAAGTAAAAGCAGTGGCTCAGTTTGTGTTCCCAGCTCTAACTGTTCAGAGTCCCATTAAAAAACAACGTTGTTGCGCGCCTGACTCCTGGAGCCCTCTAAAAACACCCCGCAGATGTGGTCCAGCTATTAGCCAGTGAATCAGCGGCCACAATTAGCTCTCTCTGAGTGCCAGCAATGGTGTTTATCCTTCTTCTCAGAAAGGCCTTCAGGGTCTGAAATGATGAAACATGAGTTTCCTTGTAATGATGTAATGTTTTGGTTTACCTGAAGTCATGTTGGCTAGAAGAGAAAAAAAGACCCTTTAGATGGTGTGAGATTGGAAAACAGGAAGTTGGGGTAAAACAAGCTGGTTCAGCTGATTAAACTCCTTTGGACTACTGGAGTACCTTCCTAAGAATTCATACCTCTTGAACTTTTTCACATTTTGTTGATTACAGTGGCACAGTTCATTTCATTTTATTGTGCTTTTTGTTTGTGATGGACCAACACAAAGTGGGGGATAAGTATGAAGTGAAAGGGAAATTATACATGGTTTTACACTTATGTACACAAAAAGAATGGCAAGCATATATAAACAGCCTCCTGATACAGGGTGATGGCAGCATCATGCTGAGGGGATGTGGTTCTTGAATAGAAAACCCTTTCAGTGCAGTTACAGCTGCAAGTGCATTGGGATATTCTGTAATCTCTGCTAACTTTCTACGGAGTCCTGCAGATTCTAGATGGCTTTTTGCTACTGCACACCCGGATATGTAATTATATCATTATCAATATCACTTTATTTCAGGATGATGAGGCGATTCAGTCATTTAATTCAGGTGTGCTGGAACAGGGTCAGATTGAAAAGATGCAGCACATTTGAAGGACTGGAGGAATCTTTTGCACTTTCTTTTTTCACAAATAGCCTATGAGCTCTTGCCAAAATGGACAGAGACCATTTTTATAATCAATATGCAAGTCATGCCACAGCTTCTCAATGAGAATAATGCACTACTTTCTGTTGATCTGTCTCAAAACTCCAATTAAATACATTCAATTGTGTTGCTGAAATATGATAAAGTATAAGTCATGAATACTTTTGCAAGGTGCTCTATTTCTTTAAAAGGTTACTTCATTTGCTCTTATTGCATACATTACCTTTCCATTACATTCCACCTATTTTAATTAAAAATGTATTGTAAAAGGTGGTTATAGTAATACTGTAAAATAACTTATACTTTTGCTCCCCTAAGAAAAGATTACATTATCATTTTTTTAACTTATAAAAACCACAAGTTTGGTAAGAAAGTCTTTTAAAAAAAAACTACATTCAAAAATGTTTTTATTACAGGGCTTATTTGTAAAGTCCAGAATTTTATATGGTGCTGTAACTAAATAATGCTCCCTCTTAAGGTTTGAGTTTTCCTCTCCCAACCAGCCGTATCAAAGAGCTGGCCTGATTCTGTCTGTGCTGTCAGTGCTTCAAAGGCAGTGCTTCAGAGCGGGGCTCCATGACGTCCAGTGGCAGCATTTCAATTCACCTCTGGTGCAGTAGATATAAAGATAGCATTCATCTATTGACTGCTTTATGTTCCCACTGTGGCACAGATAACTACCTTACTGTCCCAGGACAACAGGGCCTGTGTAGACCTTTGTTGCACTAATGCCAATGGCACAAGTGTGCATTTCAACGCTAAGTTCATCCAAGACACCGAATGCTTGAAGGCTTCTGTGTGTGCGTGTGTGTTTATGGGAGTCCAAAGACAGTGATATCATGTTTGTACAGCAGAAACCAATACTTCAATGGGTAAATGTTTATGTTATAAATTGTGAGGATATTTAAGGTTTTAACCGCTTGTCTCAGAGCAGACTGGAACAATGGCTCCTGTATGTGAAAGCTTGGCATGGAGCCACCTGGGTAAATGTACAGCATAATGACATGTAAGAAGAGAGGAGAACAGGATGAGATCGAAGTAAGGTACAGGGGAGAAAGAGGAGAGGAGAAAGGAAGGAACAGAAGCTTTAGTCAAATCCAAGAAGGGTTAACGAAGCTTCAAAACAAACGAGAGAGGATACCTGTAAATAAGACCTCATATTTATCAAATAAAATGAGCTTGAGCAGGGTGAAAAGAGCAGATGTAGTGCAAGAAGTCCTGTGTGTAAATATTTATGCAGCTATTTTCCTGCAGCCTCAGTTCGCTAAAAAGCCCTTTGCTTTAGAGTTGATGGAGAAGCGAGATAATCAAGGGAATAACATGCATTCCCACACTGTTCTCATTACTCCACCCCCTCCTTACTCTCCACCCTCACATCTCTCTCTGTCTCTTTTTTTAAGTTCATGTTCACACTGTGATAACACACAAAGATCCAAAATAAAATCTTTGAGTTACTGGCAGCGATGGCATCATTCTGTTCTTTTCATCCAATCCTCTTCCTGCGTTAATGTCTTTTTCTCACACTTAGAGCCATCTAACTCACTGGGGTCTGTGGTTACCGATGGATTTGATAGTGGGTGCCAGGCTGAAGTATGGGTGGCATATTTCCTGTAGTTTCGCCCTCAAGCTTTCATTGCATGGTTTTATGCAGTTGTTCCTTATGGGACATACCACCTTTGTAAAGCTTTAGGTTTCCGCAGTTCGTCCATAATGACAGAGATTTCAATACAGTCGTACAACTACATATAGCACCAAATCACAACAAATGTCATGTCTAGGCACTTTCCAATTCATATCCAGTTATAAAGAAATGCACAATAAATATTATTCATGCCAAAACCATTCAGTTTTATAGACAGTTTTGATTTAATGTTTCAATCTGATCCTAATGTATTACAAGACAGTCTCAGTTTGTAACGCCATGCCAGTTGGCATCTAGTTATCTAGTTATAGTACGGAGGCCCTGCCAATTACGTCAGGTCATTGATTTTCCAGCGATTCCTTTTCATCAATTCTTCTGCAAATACTTTTTTTTTATTATCACTGTGGTTGTTTTATATGCAACCCAAGTTTTTTATACAAGGCACATAGGATTGGTGAGTATCCTCTGACTTTCAAACTTTAAAATTCTGACATCAATAGGTTTCAAAATTTAGACATTTTAACTCCTAAATAAAAATACAACATTTAATTAAACCACATCCTTGAGCTAATTATGCTGTGTCAATGTATAGGAATGTTTTTCATCAGATAACACAACAAACTTAAAACCTAAATCTAGTTCAAATGTTTGATGGTAGAAAAATGCAGAAAATCCGATTGTCATTAACTTGGAATGACGACGGTCATTAGCCTGGTCACGGAGGACTATTTATTGATTAAAAAAACAATTTATAATATTTATTTATTATAATAAAGATGATTAAAAGCTCGAAAATTGGCATGAATAACTAACTTGATCAAGGGAGCATTCCACATGGTCCATATGCTCCACCTGTCTGTTTAAATTACTCATCCTTTATTGGTCTTTCTGTTGGAATTTACAAGCTTTACATCTCAGTTATTTCTATCTATTTACCTTTCAGTTAAAATATTATTTAATCCCCTGAAGAACCTCTAAAGCTTGTTTTACCAGCTGTACCAACGGTTGAGAGCCATGGGGTTAGTGTATACATGAGTTGCGTGAATGTGAAAGACCTGAAGCCCTGAGTTTCTTTAAATTTGTTTAGAGTTGCCTTTAAATGTTAATGTTTTAGGCTGTAGTCCAACTCATCTTATATCTTGACCTATTCCATTGCAATGTACTGGCCTCTGTAATATTTTCTTTTCTTATGTTCTGTTTGTGTACAGCACTTTGAATTGTCTGGTTACTGAAATTTGCTATACAATTAAACCTGCCTTGGTTAACAGATACACTGATTATGTTTTGAAACGCTTCAAAACATTGAAAAGAATGTTTTATGTCAATTTTTTGTTAGGAGATACGATGAGTCACATTTGCTTTGATTCTGACATAACAAATCCAGGATTCAAGATGAGAAGAGGTGATTTGAAGAGCATCACTAGTGATTTTCAATGCTTAGAGTATGGTCCTTAGCATGGTATGCTAACAGATATATTTATAAGTATCTTCAAAGTGGTTGCTGCTACACAGGCAGTCACTCAGGTTTGTATTGTAATTCTCACATCAGAGCTTACATATCCAAGTCTCTCAAAGTTTTTTGTCTTTGGGGAAAATAAAAAAAAATTAGACTTGTTGTTTTTCTGGCCTGGTTGGAACAGTAAATAGCAATACACTAGACCATGATAAACCTGTACTCTACCACTGCTGCTGTTGAATAGTTGTCTACTATTTATCGTCAGTGGTGCATGTAACTTCACACAGAAAATATGGAAATCACGGTAGTATTTTTTCTAATATGTCATAATTAAAATCAAGTTAGTAAGATTCTTTTTTGTTTTGCAACTTTTATATACGGTATTTATAATGCTTCTTGTTTTACATGGTGTTAAAACACTGATCATATCTGCCATATATTAAGCCCATGGCGTAATGTTACAGAGTGAAAACCATTTTTTTCTTACTATTTACACTTAAATGTTTCACATCATTCAGCAAATTTTGATACTAGACAAAAATAAAGCATTAGTAAATAAAAAAAAGCAGTTTTCAAATTATGAGAATATGATCTATTAAGAGACAAAAGCAATATAAACCAACCTGGTCCAGTGAAAAATAATAATTCCCCACATTGTTAAACCATGAATTATCAGCACTTACATCTTTGTATGAAGTATTTGCCCGATTTCACCTGCCAAGACCTCAGTAGCCACATAATTCCTAAAAATGTATACTATCCAAAGAACAGACTCAAAAATCTGTTGAGCCATACAACAAACTGTTGCTAATTTTAAGGTTTTGACCAAATGTCCTGTCCTCTGAAGACTAATCTTGAGTGTTTGTGTATGATCAAACCAGGCTTAGCCCAGCCAAGAATAAGGTTTGATGTTGGATTAGTGTTGAAATGTTTAGCCAAAAGGAGCTGTTTATTATTTACTAAACTTCCTTTGATTAAATTGAAAAAATGTAAAGTTGACCTATACCATTTGCCTGTAGCATGTGATTGTTTGTATTGTTCATTACTATATACCTGTTTTACATTGTTTACTATTTTCATGGCTGCCATCTTGGCCAGGTCCCTTTTGTGAAAGAGAGCCTAATCTTGGTGGGACTTCCTGGTTAAAAAGGTATATTAATAAATAAACATTAAGAAAATCCCATCTAGTCTGATGGAAAACAAGCTAATGTAGTGTTAGCTCAGTGTTTCAAGACCTGGGTTTTTAAAAGTTGTGCATGGACGAAACAATAAACAATCATAGTACCTACCAAAACACGTTTTTTTCAGTTCATTTAGCCTTTATTTAAATGTTGCTCACTAAACAATGCAACATTGCGTGGTTCAGTATTCTTTTTTTACCCTTAGACTGTTTCTCCAGCTCATTCCCTTGCACAAGTAAAACCTTTTGAACACTTTAGGGAAAAATATTTTCCTCTTAACCAGAAACACACAATAATTCAATATGATGAGAATCAAAATCAAAGAGCAAAACCATAGTGGTTCTATTGCACAAGCTGGGTGGGCTTCTGGATAATTTTAGATTTTACAATAGCTCATGTGACAGCAATGTATAGCTAAATGTCTTGCCCAAAATATATATTTTGGACTGAAAATTCAAACCATTGGCTCCTGAGAGGAAACTGACCACTCAATGGGTCAAAGACCTTTAATGGCATACAAATGCAACATAATATTAGAAAAAAAAGAAACAGTGACAGCAGTTATGATACCTCCTGGTGCCATCAGGTCAATGACCTCTTTGGTGTTTGTCACAATCAAATAATCTCAAATTTCACAATTGTGGGCATTAACTTCCCAATTTTTCAGTGCAAAGCTGTTGCCAGAACTTAAAGGGTGTCTCCCCATTGTCAGCACTATGACTCATAGGTTGTCACGCGACAATCCACCAGTGATGTTGATCATTTCCATTCAAGCTTATCACTGTGGTGGCAAATGATCATAAGGCCTCAGTTTTTCTTGTTGCTTTTTCCTTGGTTAACAACTCAAAATCAGCACCCCCATGTAAAAGCCTCCCCAGAAAATAAGCTCAGAGCCCATGTTGTCATATTGCCTCTGGGCTGGTTTTCTACATGCCTCCCAACAATCCCAGTGTCACATCACTGACCTCTCACCCCTGACCTCTGTAAAATAGGTGGCTCACTGTGCGACTGACAGGAGCTGCTGTTGCTACAAACAAGGCAACAAGGCTATTGGGGTTGCTTGCATATAGATACACAGCTGTGCAGCCACACAGGACTTCCTCACTGAAAAGGTTTGCACAAAATTAGTACCCAATACCTGTCATGCAGCATCTTGTAAAATCATTCAAACCAATTGAAAATGTTGTAACATTACAACTTTAAACATCATTTAATTTGGATACTTTATGATGGAAAACTCCTGCTGCTACCAGTGCATAATTATGAAGTAGCAAGAAAATCTATTTTGTATTTTTCCACCTTATACTCATTCTATTTACAGTCTGGCTGCTGCGTGTTTGAAGGTGACCCCAATAAGGATCACAAGAGTTTATGAAATAATTGCATCTCTTTTGGCTTCTTCTTTGCATACATTTGATCTAGTAATTCCTGCTTTTTCTGAGTTGCTGTGAACCTGTTGCCACATGGATCTTGACATGTTTCCCTCCCTACAAGTAGATTAATAAGGAGAAAGAACATTACCCAGGCCTCTCTTTGGACAATTTTCTCTGTCTTTTTCCAGGCCACTTTTTCCCCTCACTTGCATTTGGCCGTATTCCAGCAAATTTTAACACCCATCACAGCATTCTGGGCATTGTCCAAGCGATGCCCTTGAGGAGGACATTCCTGTCTGGCACAGTTCCTCTTTTCACGCTATTTATACTCAAATATCTGAGTCCTGCATTGATACCAGAAAAACATCCAACCAGCCGGTTCTGCCTGTGATAATAAAAGGAAACACTGCTCCGTCTTGCACATGCAATCAAGAATAAAAATCCAATACAATGTTGCAGAAAAAACTGTATTTGATGGGTGCAGTTTTACAGTCTTCACATTATTTTAGGTAACATTCCAATTTAGCTCCATTATTTAATGGTCTTTAACAGTCTTTCAGAAAACAAATAAACATCTTTTAGATAGGAAGGTAATACTTTCATGCAAAGAGAGGGTTTTTATGATGAGAGTGTTTTGGTTTCTTTTGTACCTCTGTTTCCATAATTTTCCTGTTCATTTTCTCTAAGTGTTGCTATATTAATTACATAATTTAGGTTTAGTTTCTTATTTATTTCTCGTGTTCCCTGGGTATTCTAGTTTACTCCATTGACTTAGTATTTCTTGTTGTTTCCTTTAAGTGTTTCCTTGTGTCTTAGTTCTGCTCCCTCTGTGTTAATTAGTCTCCCTCTCACCATCCCTGGCTCAACTTCTGCCTTAGCTCATCCACATATCTCCTGATTAACACACCTGCATCCAGTGTCTTTCTCCACTCTTCCCTCAGCATCAAAATTTCTCATTGGTCATTGTTCTTCACTGGATTCTCCAGTTATCTGTCTGTGATTCCGGCTGAGGTTCGTTGTCCTGCTCTCCTCGTGTTCCCTTCTGTCAGTTTTCTATTATCATAACATTTTCATCATGCTCATCCCATGTTCCTATCTACCCCTTCTTCTAATACAGACGATACGGCAGAGGGGCATTCCTTCTTCTGCTTTCCTCTATCGTGGCACATTTCAAATGAAACACTGTTTAACTGAAACAAAACCACGAGTGGCTGCTGGAAAACTGCTGTACTACCTCAGCTAATGCTATGCCTAAAATCGCTTTAAAGTTAACAAAAAGCCTTAGAATTGTTTTTCTCCAGCAAAATTACCTTCTGATTTGAATGAATATTGAAGCCCTTGTTTCTATTACCATTTCAGGAAATTTTATATATCCACTCTAACAAAGGTTTTCAAATTTCACCTTTGAAACAACTGGTGATGCGCAAATGTATTTCATTGCATTTACTTACAACCGAAAATATGGCACCTGCTGGCAATACCAATACCAATATGGGTAAAGTAAGTTTTAGAATGCCACTATAATATATGTTACCTAAAACGCACAAAGAGTTACCATTTATTTCTATGGGTCAAGATGACTTGGCACCTACAGCTATAGAAAGTCATCAGTGAGTGCTGAGGATCTTTGCACATAACAGCTGCCGAGGTGTTATGCTAATGCTTGTTTTCTCTCTGTTTTGATAGGACTCGCTGATATTTTTGGCTCATCAGTCCTTTTAATTTGCACGTGGACAGAATTTACAAGACTACTGCTTTAAAAGTGAACAAAAAGACCATCTAGCTCATGGTCCAACAACTAATGACTTAATGCATCAATTGTATTTGAGGCTCATACTTCTAAGATGTCAAGAAAATAAAACAACACTACTGACATTCCACTAAAATTGATCTTATTGTATCAGTATCTGCTTGTTTACATGATATTTATTTTATATACACTATTCCCCAATAGTTTACGTAGACATAGTATAGACGTCTGCAGGCAGTCAGCACTGATTAGATTAAAGCTGCTTTGAGTTTCTGTCTGTGCACAGAACACATGTCTTCTAACTCTATTATCCCTCATGGTAAAGACTGGAGAAAGACATTACAATAAATTAATCTTTTATTGCAGTTACATAATCTCTTGGTGAAAACAAATTTTTGGATGTAAGAAAATCCAGAATCAGAATCAAGTTTATTGCCAAGTAGGTTTGCATTTACAAGGAATTTGACTTGGTGTTGATTGTACAGACAAAATAAAATAAGATAAGATATTTAAAGATATATTAAAGATCCAGCCTTTAATTTTGTTACATCTATCCAATGGTAAGACAATTAATAAACATGTTTTTGACAAAATTACTAGTATTTCAAATACTATCCCTCTTAACAGTTTTCTGAAAATGTATGTGTTTTAAGTATTTGTTAATTCCTACTTCCCATTTTCAAGAGTAGCTTTTCAGGTATAACATGTATCACAAGTTCTCGTATCTCTTGATGTGACATGACAGAGAGGTCCATTTCTCCTAGTCACTCTTCAAATATAGGACAGAAAAGCAATCAGGAGAGGCAAGGTGGATGAGTCTTGCTGCTCTTACTGTAAGTCAGGGGAAGTGTCCTGATCTTAAGTTGCTAGTATATAGAAACAGAACAACAATTTGTGAGTCCAAAACAGCTTGAACTGCAAAAAAAATATTTTGAGACTATTTCAATCAATCAACTTTATTGTCAATTTCTTCATATGCTCCAGACATACAAAGAGATCGAAATTACGTTTCTCACTATCCCACGGTGAAGACAAGACATATTTACCAGACTAAGTACACAGACAACATAACATTCAGATAAAAGTAAATAAGAGGGCACATGCAGTGAAGAAATAAATAAAAGCAGCAAAATTTGGTTTTTAAAATTTTACATGGACAGTCAATAAAATATTAGTGCAAAAATAAAATATTAGTGCATAAGTTCTGTTTTTAGTAAGGCTGGGACATTAACGCGTTAATTTGGATTAATTAATCACACAAATATTAACGCGTTAAAAAAATTAACGCATTTTAATCGCACACCACAGTCTCCTGGAAGTCGTTTGGGATTTCACCCAAGTAATTATTTCACCTGTGGGGGCAGCATTAGAACTATGGCCAGAATACCGTCGGACGGAAACTGAAGAAGAAGAACAGAGAAGAAAGTTGCTTTTAACTAGAAGGAGAGACAACCATGGAAGAATTAGACAAAGCAGATGAAATCATTTTTGTTGGTCCTTTGCAGGGGAAATTTTGTTTCAAAATACAGGAGGGAAGAGTCGATAAGAGCGCGGTCATATGTAAATTATGCAACAAGGAATTCGCCTATCACCGCAGCGTATCAAGCCTCAAATATCACCTGAACGCAAAGCATGTAGCAGCTAGCTTGGCAGATACTAGCGTGGAAGCTAGCCCAACTGGGAGGAAGACGAAACAACCCACACTACACCAGCTGACTGGCTTCAAGGGCAGGGTAAGCAAGACCAAGGCCGAGAAAATGACCAACGCGCTGGCTTACTGGGCTGCTCTCGACTGCAGACCCATTGCTGTGGTAGAAGATAAGGGGCTGGAAAAGATTCTTCAGATTGCCCTGTCTGACCCCACGTATGAGCTGCCATGTAGAAAAACGGTGACAAAGAGGGTCCAGCAGCGTTTAAAAAGCAGTATTAAGCTCTACCTATACCTATAGAGCTACCTGAATTTCTGAGTTTAGCGTTCCTAAATATGTTGAACTTTAAAATTTGCACTGGCCTGTTGATATTTCTTTAAAAAAATAAACAAACAATATTTTGTTTATTAAGCTTATGTGTTGTCATTCAAAATCCATGTGGAAAAAGTTACTTCCTGCTGTTTCCAAGTATGCGATTAAAATGCGATTAATTCGATTAATTAATTTCACAGCCATGCGATTAATCGCGATTAAAATTTTTAATCGCGTCCCACCCCTAGTTTTTAGTATTAATAGGAGTCATTATGTAAGAGCAGCAGAAGTGCTGTGTTTTCTGGACAAAAACAACAAGTTTCAAAGTGCACAAGTGTGCAGGTGGAGTAACGCAAGGCAAGGCGGCCATCTGTGGGTCCAATGTCCAGGATGTTATGTAGCTGCGGGTGGAGGGGGGAGAGAGTTCAGCATCCTAACAGCTTGGTGTATGAAGCTGTTGGTGAGTCTGGTGGTGCGGGAGCGCAGGCTTTTGTACCTCTTCCCAGAGGGCAGTAGATCAAACAGATTGTGAGCGGAGTGACTTGCATCACTCACAATTTTGGTCGCCTTTCGGGTGAGGTGGGTGGTGTAAATGTCCTTCAGGGAGGGGAGTGAAGCACCAATAATCCTTCCAGCTGTGTTCACTATGCGTTGCAGGGCTTTCCTGTTGTATTCAGTGCAGCTTCCGCCCCACACAGTGATACAGCTGGAGAGGATGCTCTCAATGGTGCCTCTGTAGAATGTGGTCATGATGGCTGGTGGAGCACTTGCTCGCCTGAGTTTCCGCAGGAAGTACAGGCGGCGCTGAGCTCTTTTTGCCAGTGATGCGGTGTTGGTGGTCCAGGAGAGGTCTTCACTGATGTGCACCCCCAGGAATTTGGTGCTGCTCACTCTCTCCACCACAGCACCACCGATGGTCAGTGGCAGGTGTTGGGTGTGACGTCTCCGGAAGTCAACAACAACCTCTTTGGTCTTGCTGACATTCAGCAGGAGGTTGTTGTCCCTGCACCACGTGGTCAGATGGTCGACCTCCAACCTGTATTGAGTCTCGTCGCCCTTGGTGATGAGACCCACCAGAGTTGTGTCGTCAGCAAATTTCACTATGTGATTGTTGCTGTAGGTTGCAGTGCAGTCATGTGTCAGCAGGGTGAAGATGCTACACTTGATGCCAATATGTTTTTGTGCAGCCTTATTTCCACAATTCTGTAACCATCTTCTCCAGAATGGCCAATAATTGTGAAGAGAGTTCAGAAACACAGTGAAAGTTGTGTTATTATCAACACATTTATCACTTATAGCAAACAGGCTTTGCTGGCTGAGAATTTGCACAGGCATTTATCAATTATGATTAATCACGAAACATTACCATTTTTATGTCATTTCGGCCACCACTTGAGCTGTATATTTTCAGGAATCTCTTTTTCATTTGTGGAGTGTAGAACAGAGTTATTACTACATGTGCATACAATTCAGTATAGAAAGCTCTGTGTCCTCCTGCGAAGCCACATTTTGTTTACATTAACAGATGCTAAAAATGAAAGCTGGCTGGAAATATCGTTCTCCCCAGAATCAAGAGAACGTATTTTCCCCTTAGCTTTAAAGTTACCTATGAAATACAATGAAAGCACTTGAGTTCATCTGGTGACACTTTGTAAAACATCCTCTATGAGGTGTGTGTTTGTCTTTGGTTTTTGCATGTTTGCTTTTTAGTCCACACCCGTTGAGGACGAGCAGGTCAAAAAGAAACAGCTTTACAGGTATAAAATTAACACCCGCATCTTTATGACCAGCCCATTCAAGCAGGGTGCTTCACTTGTGAACCATACACTTAAGAAGTTTAATACTTTAATCAAATCTGTGTTGAATTTGGATTTAACAGTGGGAGAGTTTAAGTTGGATAGGAGGTGGTATTATACAGAGGGAGTGATGCTGAGAGGATGATTGAGGATGTGTGAATTTCAGTAAAACTGGAGAGAAAACATTTAGAGCCAACTCCTATTTTCTCTTCACAGAGAATGTAAAATGTTTATGTAAATGTTATTTGGTACCAACTCCCTTAACTAGGGCCAGACTTTAGAAAGAGCTTACACAGACTGTAGCCCAGGGCCCTGAGACAAAGATTTTTTCATTGCATGTTTTACAAATATTGTAATTTATGTATTACTCATAGACTTATATTAGGTGAGGCTTTTAAAAATTGCTTGACTTTAATGGATATAAACAATTCACTATTTTAAAATTACAAGGTTATATTACATATTTTCAGGAATTCCAAGGAGCTGCCTTTTAGAAGAGATTTTAAACAGACCACACATCAGTTCTGACACCTCTGACGTTTAGGCCTACCTATCAATCCAAGGTCAAGGTTTAATCAGGTAGCACATTTCCAATAACTCGTGCTGTTTTACAACCAAATCCAGTAGAATTTGCCAGAGCAAAGAAATTGTCTGCTACGCAGTTGGTGGCAGTATTGCCTTGCAGCAAGAAGATACTAGGTTCAAATTCTGGCCCAAGGTCTATCTGTAGGGAGTTTGTATGTTCTTCCCTGTGCATGCATATGTTCTTTCCAGGTACTTCCACAGTGTGCATGGTTGTTTGTCTGGTGTGTCTCTTTGTTACCCTATGATGGACTGGCGACCTGTCCAGGGTGTACCCCGCCTCTCGTTTAATGACCCCTGAAGAAAGGCACCAGCCGCCCTGCGACCCAGCATGGATAAACAGGTATAGACAATGGATGAATGACAGAAATTTGGTGTAGAGCACCAAAACCCAGGAGCCTACATCCTTCTGTATTCAGTCTTGCTCTTTGCAGTCAGGATGGCAGGGAAGATGGAGTTTATTGATATTGTAGCACAATGATCTTAAAAGCTCTGAGGGGCCGTGTAACATATGTAGGCCATACGATGAGCATTCATGCAGAAATGAAAGGAAGAGAGATATGATATGTTCAAATACCAGGTCTATTTCATCCCTCCTAATCGCTAGATGGCAGTGCTGAAACCACTGAATGTTCCCTATGTGCATGTGCCGTTCGAGTAATAATCACTGATCTCTATTTATTCTCTGGATATCCGATTGGCCATTGGTAGTACACGTTGCTATGAGGTTACCAGCCGCCATATTGATACTCGCCAGTTACGACCAGTCGGAATGTAAACAATACGTGCGCTACAGCATCAAACAACGATGAGTTTCTCATTTTCAGGGGAGCTTAAGAGTTTTAAAATAAAGATAAATTCATCACTTTAACTCGAGCTATATTACATTTCATTGGCTAGGCCTATATATATATATATATATATATATATATATATATATATATATATATATATATATATATATATATGTATGTATGTATGTATGTATGTGTGTGTGTGTGTGTGTGTGTCTGTGTGTGTCTGTGTGGTGTGTGTGATGTTTTCATTCGCACATATTACCGTTATACAATATACCATATATGACATTAAACATATTATATGACTGGCATGTGCAGTGTCGGACACATACAGGGACACACACTTGCTGTTTCATAGCATCAGTAGATTACTGTAATTTATGGTAAAAAATAGGCACATCACATTGTATATTCAGTATAAAATCTATGATGTCTATAAATCATGTAATATAACATATTATACAACTCCATCACAACAAAATTAGCGTGTTAATGGAGCATAATAATACTGTACTTAGATATTAAGAATATTACACACACACACACACACACACACACACTATCTGATGATGTACATGTAATATACATGTATTGATCACATGGTTATGGTAATTACATATTACATATAATTTCAAGATTTTCAAGATTTTACATCAAGAGTGAATTACAAGTACATGTCTGTTAATGTTATAGTATTTTTCTATTTACAAATTGTGCATGCATGATGCCATATACTTTTATGCTGTGTCTGTGCATTAGCCTTTAAATCTGACATATATTTACAGTAGAGCTAAATTAATGAACCAATTTAATCAGTCCACAGAGCTTCAGTTTCCACACTAGCAAAATCACATAAATTTGCAAAATATTTTGCTAAACATTTTGCTTTCTGCTCATAGTAACAACAAGAAATGCACTATTATACTTCAATGCCCAAACATTCACATGGAAACTCCCAATAATAAGAGAGCACTCATGGTTAATATATGTTCCCATTGTAGAAAATGCAAATACTATTACGCAAATAGATTCACGTACTGCCATACACACTCAAGTGTACATGTATACATTACATACACAGCGTGTGTATGCACACACACACATTTCTGCCTTTAATAATATTGCAAGTAACTACACACCTCGGCATGTTTATGGCGTGACTCCATGAGAGTAGGGAGCATCAAGATGGCGGCAAATGACTTCAGGTTTTCGGCCAATCGGATATCCAGAGAATAAATAGAGATCAGTGGTAATAATACCAACGGAGTCACACCAGAACCTATATAGTCTGACAGTCCGAGGCTCTGTTCCTTTTTTCTTCTTGCGTACGGTTCGCTGTGGTCATCCAGGACTGTAGTTGCATACATAACCGTTGTTAGTAATTCTAACTTACATAACATCCACCAGAAACTATATTTCTGTCTCAGGACTGTATACTTTGTTAGGGGAACATGAATAATCCATTATGTGTCAGCACCTCTCAAAGAATCTGAGCAGAAACAACAACAACAGCAAAAAACAGCCACCACCACAGCAGCAGCAGCGACAGGCATGATTATGGCTATGCCCTGTTACTCTGCCCCAGTGACACATTGTTAGGTGTCAGGTTATCATTACAAAAGTCAAATCTGTATATTTAGATGTTTAGACAGCTGGTTGTCAAGTAGCCAATGCATGAAAAGCAATGTAAAGCATGAATGAAATCATATAAGTGTGAAGTTCTCTGGCCAAACTAAACCAAAAAAGAGCCATATATGTATGGCATGGTGTTAAAAAGGCACATATTCTGTATGCCTGTGATGGACTGGCGACCTGTCCAGGGTGTACCCCACCTCTCTCTCAATGACCGCTGGAGATAGGCACTGTGATCCTGCACAGAATAGGGGCTATAGAAAATGAATTAATAGATGAATAATATTTATGCAATCTTATGTGAGAGAGATTTTTTTAAATAGATCCAAACTGTTTTCTGGGTTTAATGTTTAACACTGAAAGTTGTGTTTTGTTCACTAATTTCTCTGATTCTGTACAACGATGTCTAAGAATGACTTACTTCTGTGATCAAGAAAGGTCCACACCGTATAAATGGATTCAATAATCCTCTTAACAAGGACAGCAATTTAAGACTAGTTCAGTCATCTGTAAGATTTTGGCAGGTAAGGCAAAAATAAATCCTTGAATGCAATGTGGGAGAGCATTATTCTAACTAAAGGGCTGTGTTCTTTCTCCTCTGCTCTTTTCCCTGTACACCAACAGCTGCACCTCCAGTAATCAGTCTGTCCAGCTCCTGAAGTTCGCGGACGACACCACTCTCATCGGACTTATCTCTGATGGTGACGAGTCCGCCTACAGGTGGGAGGCTGACCATCTGGTGACCTGGTGCAGGGAGAACAACCTGGAGCTCAACGCTGTAAAAACAGTGGAGATGGTTGTGGACTTCAGGAAGAACTCAGACCCCGGTTACCCCCATCACCCTCTGTGACTCCACCATTGACACTGTGGAGTCTTTCCGCATCCTGGGAACTATCATCTCCCAGGACCTAAAGTGGGAGCTGAACATCAACTCCCTCACCAAGAAAGCCCAGCAGAGGATGTACTTCCTGCGGCAGCTGAAGAAATTCAACCTGCCAAGGACAATGATGGTGCAGTTCTACTCCTCCATCATTGAGTCCATCCTCACCTCCTCCATCACCATCTGGTACGCTGGTGCCACCGCTTAACCTGACAACAGCCAGCTGCATGTCGCTCCGCCTAGCTCCACTCACATACATCTGGGACTCCGCCATAGGGATTGCATTTACAGAAGGCTGGGCCTTATCAAAAATTCTTGCATATGATTGGATAAGCCACTTGTCTGTCATCTTTATTGACGTGCTATTTCAACCACTCACACCGAAGCTAACCCGTGACGCTAATGATAGCGACGCAGGAAAAAAAAAAAAAAAATAATAATAATGTGTTTGCGGCTCTAGTGGCACGCGTTTTATTGACAGTGAGCTGACAGGAAGAGGGGGGAAGACAGGCGGCAAAGCGCCGCGGGTCGGAGTCGATTCCGGGCCGACCGTGTTGAGGACTAAAGGCCTCCTAACATGGTTAGCGCTAACCGCTAACCGCTCCGGGGCGCGTCCGCGTCTGCACGTCCGCTGGCCCCGGAAAACAAAACTTGCCAAATCCGGTCGGGAGAAGGGCGAAAACATCGTTTCCACCAACAAAAGCCTTCAGAGGCGTTCTCTGATGTTCTTTTAATGAAACAATATTAGGTAGATTGGACAACACGGAAGAAATAGCAGCATCGATGTTAACGCTTGCTTCCTCGACGAGCCGCCATTGCTATCAAAACAGTCTCACGTCATGGTCGCGTCTCCACTACGTCACATATATGAAACTACAGCCCTGCGTCCTGATTGGCCAGACCATAAAATTGGTTGGAGAAATCATTGTCTATCGGCGGTGTCCCAGATGTATGTGAGTGTAGCTAGGCGGAACGAGACATACATCTGGCTGTTGTCAGGTAAGCCACCGCTAAGGACAAGGGCAGACTGCAGCGTGTCATCAGGTCTGCAGAGAAGGTGATTGGCTGCAATCTTCCATCTCTCCAGGACCTGTACGCCTCCAGGACTCTGAGGCGTGCAGGGAGGATTGTGGCTGATCCCTCGCACCCCAGTCATAGACTAGTTCAGTCACTTCCCTCTGGCAGGAGGCTGCGGTCCATCAGGACCAGAACCTCACGCCACAAGAACAGTTTCTTCCCATCTGCTACCGGCCTTATGAAGAGCCGCTCGTGAAACTGGACACTGTCTCTCTCCACCGTTCAGGACTTACAAGCTTCTGCGTTACATTAACACACAGTTTACTGAGTGTATATAGCTTCTGTATATATATCCATTTTACTTTTTATTTTACTGTATTCTTATTTTTTGTCTGCACCATTAACACCAACTCAAATTCCTTGTAAGTGCAAACCTACTTGGCGATTAAACTTGATTCTGATTCTAAAGAAAAATAGTTTGGCTTTTGGCCTTATGATCCACTTAGGAATGGGCGGTTTAACAGGATCACAATAAAACATGAACATTTTTAACTATACAATTTTTTGTAGGTTATTGATTGACAATATAAATGGATACAAATCTGATTAAAAAAGTGCAATGTAAGAGAATTATAGTAAGTATTCCCACCCTTGAGGCAGGGGGTTGAAAATGTCTTGGTCTGACTGCAGCTGGGAGGGATGGACTGTCTGCGAGGACAAGGCTGCCTGTGTGGTTCAGGATGGGGCCCACAGCTGCACCTGTTGCTCAGCGAGAGGTCCCAATAAAAACAGAAAAGGTCGATAGAAATTTTGCTAGTTGCTTTTTAAAAAGAAGAGTTGCTAGATGTGTCTCAATGATTGCTAAATGTAGCATAAAAATCCCTAAATATTCTGCCTAGTTACTGGTCTCAAAGAACCCGTCTCCAGTACGAAAGTGGTGTTTCAGTGCTTTTGTTGGAAGAAGCAAAAAGAGTCAACATTAAGCAAGTGGTTCTTCCAGTTTAGCATTGGGACCCGCTGGTGAAGACAACGATGGCTTATCCTCTGAGACTATAGATCAGCTCTGAGAAAATATGGCAAATTCAAGCAACATGACCACCTGATGTCTGCTCCCTGAAGTAGTCTGGACTTTTAGACAGAACACCTGTTGAAAACTGACTTTTTCCACCTTATTCCAACAGCACATACCTGTGATGTATTTTTATTCATTCTCCTTAATGTGCTCTGCATTAAGCTACAAGCTTCCATCCAAATTTCCTGTCAGTATATGCACACGAATCAGTGAAAGACGGAGGCTTCTGGGTTTATCCGAGGCAGCAGTTATAGTTATAGTCCAGGACCACAGGCGTAAAGCTGTCAACATGTGGACACGATCCTGGAACACAGCCTCGACTGTCCCCACAGCGACTTTACAGGAATGCTTAACCCCCCGCAGTCCCCCCTCAACCTTCCACCTAAACATATCGGCCCTCTGTATCGTCTTTTCCTTTCGCCAGGCTGCTTAATATGCAGCCTGCGAATTTACCCCACATTCCACTAGATAAATATCCACTCAGCATCTTTTGAGAGCAAAGCCGTTAAGACTTGTTGGGAAATCGTCCCCCTTTCAACACAGCACCTGCCAAACTGTGTGTTGTAAGTCCCTCCTATCAGTTTACCCACAGATGAATATTTGCACTGCTGTTATGATCCTTTTAAATTGCCTCTGTGTGTTCGTTTATGTGCGGAGACACCGGGAGAAGTAGCAGCATGGCAGATTTCTGTCTTCGAAGTGCACAAGACACAACGTGCCACAACAATGATAACTTTGATGAATGATTAAAGAAGCTGTGTTTATCTTTCCTTGACATGCTCCACACTTTGAAAGCCTCAACAAGCATAATTGGAGTTTTGTTGCGTTATTATTTTCCTGACTTGTTTATAGTGACTTCTTGGTGCCTTATTTATATTCTGGCCATGACAATGTGACAGTGTCTATTCCCATACCTTCATACCTCATATCTTGTCACACTACAGGCACAAACTTTGCAGTATTTTATTTAGATTTTACGTGATAAACACAAAATAGCACATAATTGGGAAGTGAAATAAAAATGATATGTGATTTTCATGATGTTTAATAAACAACACTTTGTAGAACCACCATTTGTTGCCCATTCGTCTTTGCATTATTGTGTACATTTATGAGAACATCAGTTTTGAAGTTGGATTTAGGATGAATGAAAATTTTTCATTTTCCATCTCTGGCTGCATGTTTATTGTTCTTGCTCTGCTGAGAGGTGAACCTCTGATCGACTTGAGTTTTTGTATCCTATAACAGGTTTATTTCCAGGATATATGCGTATTTAACAACATCCATCTCCCCATCAACTCTAAAACAGCTTCAGGATCCCACAGCTTGATGGAGCCACCACCATGTTTCAGCATGAGAATGGTGTATTAAGGGGGATGAGAAATTGATTTTATTCCACATCACCTTATGACTTTATTACAGCAATTGCTTTCTTGCCTCTCTTCCATAAAGCCATTTTGTGAATATTTGTCCAATTAAATTAATCTCCACAGTTCCCTTTGACCAACCATTGGCCTTGGCGGCTTCCCTGAATCTCCTTGCTATGCGTCCGATTTTAGGTGGACAGCCATGTCTAGGTTGGCAGTTGTTCCAGACTCTTTCCATATTTGAATCAGGGACTGAGCAGTGCTGAATGAGCACTCCAAAGCTTGGGATATCATCTTATAGTCTAATCGTGTTTACTAATGTTCTCAACAAACATTCTTTAGAGAACAGCAGCATTTGTAATGAGATTTATTGTACACAAGTGGTTTATGTAGGTAACTTCTGAAGGAAATAAGTTGGCCTGGATTTTTTCAATGGGGTGTCACAATTTTAAAAACAATGCACCGCTTTCTTTCGTTTCACTACTATGATCTACTCTGTTTTCCATTACATAAAATCTGAATAAATTACATTAAATTATGATTGTATGACAAAGATTGTAAAGATTTTAGGGACTATTTAACTTTGTTCCAGACTCACAAACAATTTACGCAGCTTTGAATGATTACAAAGGAGACAAACATGGGGAGCTGGAACATAAAAAATAAGCAGTGAAACCCAGCCGTTGTATTGTGAGCACATGCTAATCCGTGTTGGCTTTCCAAATGATTACTCAGTGAAGAATCTGACATACAAAGTCGCTGCCCTGCTCACATAGCAGCATAATCAAAGCCACAATCACAGCCCTCATCGTCTAATAGTGAAGCAATAGCATGTCACTGATAGCATCAGAGGTAGCTTTGTAGAAACACTAGCATCCTAAGCCTCTTTATCAGCATGGACATCAGCCAGAACCAAGCTATGCAGCCACACCAATTTAGCGTTACTTTGTTCTGCAGCTACTTTTCCTTTCCCATATTTATTTTCCTGCTTGAAACTCTCACTTTAAAGCGCAGTGACATATGAGCTGAATTTTCCAGGACAGGTTTCCTGTGTTTTGAGTAGGGGGGCAGAGATATAAAAACAGAGGAAGGGGGTTTGATGTTCACACGGAAAAAGGTTAAAGCAAGCTGGAAAGTGCAAAGGTACGTCTGAGGATTGATGTTTGGACAGTGGGCTTTTGAAGCCTAGGATCCTGTAGGATCAGGGTGTCAAAGAGTTCATATACTTAGAGCGAAAACAAGTTGGAATACAATCAGGAAATAATCATTCTTTCTTAATTCACAATGATTTAGCTAAAAAAGTAGCAATGCTGGGTGAGCTGTAACATGAGTCCAAAATAATATTACAGCTCAGCTATGAAGTCACTCTCTATCACCTCTCCAAAAGACTATACAAACAAGATACCGCATGGTTTATCTCTGAAACATGACCACAACAGAGACGTCGGCAGGCAACGGCCACAACAACCGTATCTGAGAGATGCCAGTGGTGTCCAGGACGTAATCAGATGAGTGATACCACACTTGACAGATAGACTGCAGCTCTTTGACTTGAGAAAGTGTCAGTGTTTCACGGCTCGGTTAGGATAGAAGACCCACTGTGTTTTTTTATACAGTGAAAAGGGAGAGATTATAAAGACAATGTTGCTGTGAGAGCAGAAGATGAGAAACACAAATAAAGGTTTAATCAGATAAATACAATTTTGTCAGTCTCATAGCGGTCATGGTAATTCTTTCAAGAATGCAAGGAGAGTTTTGACAAGACAGCAGAAATGGGACAAAAAAAAAGAATCCTGAAGAAATTATGCTGAATTGAACGATAAAAGGTAAAAATTTTACAAACATGCAATCATTACCCCTTGCTCTTGATAGGTAACATTGTCTTGTATATGCTACAGTTAGGTAATATTCCATTTTGATGTCATCCCAGCACAGCTGTCATAGAGATTGCATACATATCTACCATTATATGCACATAAACCCCCTATGAAGAGCCCAATCAGAGTACAGGACTTAATTTTGAGACTCACCAATACCAAGTCAGGAGCTGCATCTATCATGTTCCATGTGCAGTCTTGCCAGATATGGCAGACAATGCAGGTATTTTGTAAATACCGGCTATATATATATATATATATATATATATATATATATATATATATATATATATATATATATATATATATATATATATATATATATATATATATATATATATACATATATATTTGTCTGGTTGAAATCTGGGTTCTCTGTTTCTCCTTTACTATACAAGATACACCTCATGGATGCACTAAATATATATAGTTATTGAAAATAAAATTTTTCCATTTCAATAAGGCCTTGTCCTCAAGAACCGCTTTCATATGTTTTCTTCTTGTCAACATATTATTGGGAAACAATGTGGGTTCTTCAACCAATTACCTCAGGGCCTTCATGCAGCTGTACAGAAGGCAAGGCAAGGCACATTTATTTGTATAGCACATTTCAGTACAAAGACAATGCAAAGTGCTTTACATGATTAAAACATAGGAAAATAAAACTGAATAGAAGCAAGTTTCAATAAAATGTAAAAACAAAATAAAACATGGGAAAATAGAAACTAAAAGCAAATATTAAAAACAGTTGGACTACAAAGTTGAACTAATGATGTTTCAGTCATGTCATGCTCTTAGGCCCATACTTTTCATCATGAAATCAAACTTTCCACCCTGGGGAAAAGATTGGCCCTGGAAACTTTGCCTTTGACCCATTATACAAACTTCTCTCCTTCCAGACACTCTTTTTTTTGTCAGAAGACAAGCAAATCAGTTTGAAAGACGAGTTGTCGTGATCCTATGAACTTTGTGTTTCTTATATATGTGCTCTATATTCTGCTTATTGAATTTTTAGTTATTTCAGTATCTATATTTAAGTCAGTTTTGTTAGTGATTTGCTGTTTAGTTATTTAGTTTCTCTGCTGCCATAACTCCAGTCTCCTTGGTTCCTTAGCCGTGCTCTGCTAATGTCATTCATTCTGGTGATTGTACTCACCTGGTTTTCACATTACAAATCACGCCTCCACAATATTTACATTCTCTGGTTTCTTTGGGTCATTGCTGGATTCTACTAAAGATATTGCTCTGGTTCCTGTGTTTTAAGTTTGTTCTTGTCAGTTCTTCTGTTTCAATATTATTAGATCCAAACTCCATCATTCACCTGCCTCTGTCCAGTTGTCATTTGGGTCCCTAGAAAAACTAGAAATTTGACACACCTTTGAATTAAAATCATAGAGAAAACACAGTCTATATATATTTTCAGCTTATTAGCCACACTAATAAATCCTGCTTTCTGGAGAGTAACAACCACTATGACTCCTTTGAGAGGGTTGATAATATGTCATGTGAGTTTGATACATTTTTAAACTTAGTCTGATCAACTGGTTCAAACAGAGTTAGGTTAAATGATTTTCATTGAAAGCTGTACAACATTCTAACATTCACTTTATTGAGGTTTGGATTTATCTGTATAGGGCTTGCACGGTCTAGCTGTGGGTTGGAGGATTTTGTCAGAGTGTCCAAGCTTCCTCTGATGCAATGCATGGTGGACCAATTAAACACTGAAACTGAACACCAGCAGAGAGAGAGAGAAACATGAACACACAAATGGAGGGAGAACTTGTGAAAGTAAAAACCTGAACTGAAACTTTGCTCTGCTTTGCTTATGTAAGGCCTTTCTGTGTAACTGTTTTTTTTTTCATATGAATATGCATAAATACTATTGCAGATGTTTTTTTTCATGAGAGAGAAACCTGTGTCCTCTTTTATTGCCTCTTCCATGAAGTCAGCCCATGTTTGCTCTGGGTCTCTTCAGGTCACCTGTATTGAAACACAATTTGATGATGATTGTTAGATGTGTTTTCCTCATTTCATCACCCTCCAACCATTCACCTCCTTCTCCAAATTATTAAGACATGTTTTCCCTAAAACCCCTTTTGTTATCTTGTTTCTTATTCTAGTTAAACACAGAGATATCTACAGAGACTACACTAAACTTTTCTGCACTCCTAGAGACTTCAGGTACACAACAACATGTATTTAAAAACTAAAAAAAGTGGATTTTGCATGATATGTCTCATTTAAAAGAGCTGTCACTCTTGCCAGGAATGGATGTCCCAGCAAGGCCACCCCAATTACAGACGCTGCAGTACTTTTCTTACTATAACGAAAATGGTAGCATACTTTATTTAAAATAGTTACATCTGAATGATCTAAAAAAAATTTTGAATGATTGTCTTTGAACAGATCAGACCAAAGTGAAAATACCAGCCAGAATACACAGCGCCATGTTTGGGATGTCCTAAAAACATCGAGAATAACTCAACAAGCTTTGGACTTCTTTTTCAGCTCTAAGACCTGGGTCATTTGACTGTCCATAAACTCATCTATATACCAAAGTATTGCAAAGACAAATTTGCATCTGACACCTGACAACCACATTGGGTCATGAAACAACAGAGCGATGATAAACACAGCTGCATATCTGGAAGAGAATGACAGAAAGACCTTAAGAAAAGTTGTTTAGGAACAAATGCATGTGAATCTCAATAAAGTAAAGCAATTTTGCAAAAAAGATTGGGTCCAAATGTTTTTATAGCAATACAAGAGTCTGATACATCCATACAGAAAGAAATGTTTTTGAAAATCTTAGGGTATTAACATTTCTTTTTCTGAATAGGGATTTTTCACTTTTGTTTGACCTTTGTTAGAATAAAGGATGAATTTTATGATCCTTGTTTTTTTTTCGTTCCCTGCTGTTTATTTTTTCAAATGTTTGCCATTCTAGTTCATTCTTTTGTAGAATAGGATGCTAGTTGGCCTCAGATAATGGACTTGTGTCTGTACTTGTCCTGTTAGATCTCAGTGCTGCATTAGATACAGTTGATCACAATATTCTCCTACAAAGACTTGAGCATACTGTAGGGATTAAGGGGAAAGCATTAGGCTGGTTTAAATCTTATCTGTCGAACAGATTCCAGTTTGTTCATGTTAATAATAAATCTTCTTCAAACTCTAGGGTCACCTGTGGAGTACCACAGGGTTCAGTCCTTGGACCAATTCTCTTTACTATATATATGCTTCCGATTGGCAAAATTATCAGACAGCGTGGGATTAATTTCCACTGTTATGCTGATGACACTCAGTTGTATTTGTCCATAAATCCTGATGAATCCAATCAATTACTTCAACTACAGGCATGTCTTAATGACATCAAAAGCTGGATGACTTTAAATTTTCTGCATTTAAATTCTGACAAGACAGAAGTTGTAATCTTTGGACCAGAGTCCTCAAAAAATAAAGTTCTTAATCAATCACTTAATCTGGATGGCATTAACTTGGCCTTTGGTAATAAAGTAAAAAATCTTGGTGTTATTTTTGACCAAGACATGTCATTTAAATCCCATATTAAACAGGTTTCCAGAGTTTCCTTTTTTCACCTCAGGAATATCGCCAAAATTAGAAACATTCTGTCCAGGAGCGATGCTGAAAAACTAGTCCATTCATTTGTTACTTCAAGGCTGGACTATTGTAATTCTTTACTATCAGGAAGTCCACAAAATGCAGTTCAAAGTCTTCAGCTGATCCAAAATGCTGCAGCAAGAGTTCTGATGAAAATCAACAAAAGGGATCATATTTCTCCAATTTTAGCTTCCCTTCATTGGCTTCCTGTTAAATCAAGAATAAAATTTAAAATTCTTCTTCTAACGTATAAAGCCCTTAATAATCAAGCTTCATCATATATCAGAGCTCTGATTACCCCGTATGTTCCTAACAGAGCACTTCGCTCTCAGACTGCAGGTCTGCTGGTGGTTCCTAGAGTCTCTAAAAGTAGAATGGGAGGCAGATCCTTTAGCTATCAGGCTCCTCTCCTGTGGAACCAACTCCCAGTTTTGGTCCGTGAGGCAGACACCCTGTCTACTTTTAAGACTAATCTTAAAACTTTCCTTTTCAACAAAGCCTATAACTAGAGTGGCTTATGTTGCCCTGACCTACCTATGGGGATGTGCTTCTATGGGCTTAGACTACTGGAGGACATCAGGATCTATTTTTCTCACTCTATCGAGTTCTACTGTTCTTCAATTATGCATTGCTTGTCATAATTTCTGCTTATAACTTTTTGTTCTCTCTCTTTTTTTTCTTCATAGTAGGTACATCTGGTCTGGCGTTCTGTTATCTGAGACATCATCGAGAGAAGACAGCTCACCTGCTATTACCATCTAATGTAGAACAGATTTGCTTCTGTGCTTGTTTGTCTCTCTTGTTGTGTCTCTGCTCTGTCTTCTGTAACCCCCAGTCGGTCGAGGCAGATGACCGTTCATACTGAGCCCGGTTCTGCCAGAGGTTTTCCTTCCCGCTAATGGGTGGTTTTTCTTTCCACTGTCGCTTTATGCTTGCTCAGTATGAGGGATTGCTGCAAAGCCATGGACAATGCAGACGACTCTCCCTGTAGCTCTACGCTTCTCCAGGAGTGAATGCTGCTTGTCAAGACTTTGATGCAATCAACTGGTTCCCTTTTATAGGACATTTTTGACCAATCTGTATAATATAATTGATTTTGACTTTGTAAAGTGCCTCGAGATGACACGTTTCATGAATTGGCGCTATATAAATAAAATTGAATTGAATTGAATTGAATAGTTCCTTCATGTGTTCTTTGTCATTTACATTATGTCAGATAGATTCTTACTTGTGTTTCTGTGTATCTTGGTTCAGCTCCTGCCTGCATTACTCTCTTCCCCCCAGCTACTCTGCCTTCATCAGTTTCAGAGCGCCACATCTTCACCTGATTTCTCACACACTTCCCTCTGCATATAGATTTTCTGGCTGTGCTTCCTCATTGCTGGTTTCTTCTGTTAGACTACCCTATGTCAATTGCTCTCTAATGCCGTTTTTTTTTTTTTTTACTCATGCTGCATATCCTGTTACGCAGGTGGCACACACCACTTGTAAGTTTTCTATTTTATTTATCAAGGAGCTTGCCATAATATGTGCACATGGATCCTTCATCTACCAGCAAGAATGCCAATGTTTATTTCTGAAACCAATAAAGGTTAGATCATTCTTTTTTATCAAGCTTTTTTATCCTTAACCTTAGAATTAAGACAAGGGTGGGCTTTGTTTTTAACATGACTGTATATTGATACTTAAATAAGCAGCGTAGTCACACATTTTCTATATTAACTGTTTTTAACTTTTTAAGCAAAAGCGACACCATTGTATGTTGGATGGTCAAGGGTTGTTCCTTGAATAAAAAATGTAAAAACAGAAGAACTATGACATAACCCTCAAGATCAACCACAAACAGAACAGCCATAAAGATACCATCCTTTTGCTCTTACTTCCTTTGCCTTCATCACTTTACCAGTCACATTACATGATACTCCCACTTGATTTCCTTTGTTTCACAAAGACTTTATTCACTCCCACCTGTTGAGAATTTCTTCTTACAAATACATGTCTAGTATCAAAAAGTTGTTTTAACAGAACAGTATTTTTGATTTTCTCTCGTCTGCTTTTACATTTGAAAGTATTTTGTGTCAAAAAAGGAACTGCAAAAAGCCGAGGCCTTGAGTGAAGCAGCACAGCAAGTCACAGGAGGGAAACAGACACAGTGAGGAATGTCATTACTGTGCAGAAACCTGCTAACAAATCCAAATCTGTTCCAATAATCCTCATTAGGCAACAAAAAACAATTGCAACAATACACTTATTGTACAGATGAGCTTGCACTCTTAGGCGATAAGAAAGGGTTGGGGAGGACGTTTCGATAAATTACTCACAGAAACGTCTGCACAGGAAACATTAATTGTGTCTGATTCACTGATTAAGTTCAGATGGTAGACCTGGAGAGTCATGGATTCAGTTCAGCCATCTGCCAACAGAAATACAGTAAACACAACAAATTCATGCCAGAGATTTGCTAATAGATTAAAGATGTTCCTTATTGCAATTCTTTTTCCACCTTGGATATAAAAACTTTCTTAATGACAATAAAAACATCGGAATCACCAGAAGATTTTGATAGGAGAAGTTGGCAGAGTCATGTCATTGCTTTTGGGTTCTGGAGAAAGCCAGACACGACCCAACAGTGAATCTTTTGCAGTGTGTGAAAAGGCTTTGATTGGATTGGAAGGTGCTCCAAGGGTTGCACAAATACACACCTGCATAGACATGGCAGGGGCATGAATATGCTGCAGAAATAGGAACCATATAGACTATTTAAAAATAAAAAGCCACATGAACAGCGTCTTCCAAAAGTATTTAGTAAACAGAATCTACCTGTGTGTAATATAATCTCAGTCCATCTTTTTTTGTGAAGGCATAGGAGGTTAGTCAGAGACTGTTGAACAAACATGAAGAGCAAGGAACACAGCAGGAAGGTCACAGACAGAGCAGTGGAGATGTTTCTTTGTAGAAAAAAGCCCCTAGACGTCGTATTTAAAGTTTGCTACAAGTAATGGACAAAACAATGTGTGTAAAAAAGGTGCTTGAGTAAGATGAGATCAAAATGTAACTTTTGTGTCTACATATAAAAAGGAAATGTGAGGCCACAAGCTGACAATGTACATCACCCTGAAAACTACATCTCCGCAGTGAACCATAGTGGTGACAGCCTCATGCTGTGGGAATGGTTTTCCTCAACATTGGAGGTTGGTTAGTCTTGATGGGAGGACGGATGGAGCTAAGGACAGGACAGTCATGGAGGAAAACCTGTAAGAGGATGCAAAAGGCTTGAGAGTGCGGTGGAGGCTTACCTTCAAGCAGATAACATTAGCTAGTTAAACATCCAGCCAGAGCAACAGTTAGCATGGCCCAGTCAAAGTCCAGACCTGAATCCAATTGAGAATCTGTAGGAAAATGTATGTTCCCTGATGCTCTTCATCCAACCTGACTGAACATGAGCTACTTAACAATATGCACACTTTTTTAAGATTTTAATTTGTTTAAAGAAAATGTAAACCATGTATCATTTTGCTGTACTTAACAGTTATGCATCACTTTGTGTTGGTGCCTGATATAAAAACTGAGGTTTTTGGTTGCAATATAACAAAATGTAAATAAATCTGAAAAAATCAAACAAAAAAACTTTAAGAGCTGAGATTGCTTTTGCATTGCTCTCCAGGTCATTTAGCAGAAAGCAGTCTTGTTTCATTTGACAGTTTTGCATGAAAAGATGGGGCAAAGATGAAGCCTTTTTCTCAAAAATGATCACAAGACATAAGATGCGTGTGATGGAGGGGCGCCGAGCTGTGACAGACATAGAAAGACAAGCGAGAGAAAGAGAAAAAAGGGAATTTGATAGATACGATAACATCCACATCAGAGACAAGATACACAAGTAAGTAACAAATTGGGAAATTTTGAAAACTTAAGTGAACAAAACTGTGTGTAAATACGAAAAAAAGGACAAAAAAGTACCAAACCAAATACAGCTTTAACATTTAGACAAAACAACAGTGTGTGCATCAGAACCTTTATTCATGTTGCAGTGTGTTTTAGTTTACAATCAGCATGTCTCAGTGTACAGCTTGTGCTAGTGTCTCGGCCAGTCTGTTCTGAGTAAGAAATGTTTACAGCGACCCAGATAAAATCTGCAAAACACATCTGTTTGCTCACGCTACAGCCTTGAGCCACCTCTCTGCCGGTGGTTACCATCTCATTCCCATTCCCTGTCTTCACAAAAAAACAAATTTTTAAAGACATTACACATACCTATCATACAGAACTGCAGGTAGTGCATCATACTGCAAAAATGACACCAAAGTTGTTTGTGGTGGCAACACATTGGCAACTGAAAGTTATCTTTGTCCTCTGGTGACTGATGATACTTTTGTGGAAATTACCATCGATCATGAGTTGAGAAGACATTTACTCACTTGTATTATTGAATCTGATACCTATAATGGTTGATTATTATCATTTTATTTATTTCATATGGCTTTTTTTTTTACACGTGTATTATAGGATAGAAGTATTGATAGTAATCACAAATCAACATTTTTGCCAATGCTTCTTTGCAAAATACTTTAACCTATTTCAGGGACCGCATCTGTGAACATTAATTTTGAGCTCTGTCCACCGATTTTTTGATTGGCTTTAGTTCTAGGGCCTCAAGTATAAAAGTGTGTGCTGCTTTCATACTAAAAACTTGGCGGAGGCACGGAATTTTGAAAGTTGTGGTGCACAAAAACAGTCAGATGTATAAAACCGTGCGTCGACGTGTCACCGCACACATTGCCTTGATGAATCCGGATGTGCTGGGAAATAATGCCTAGGTTCACATGGATCTTTGGCCACCTAGGCTTTTTTTCCCCAATGCTGTTAACAGGTTTACACAACAACGTTCTAATTACAATCTCAGTTTACATGGCAAAAGTAGAAACTTGAAAGCGGTATAATCACCATGTCATGCCACTAGTGGTGCTATGTTCTTTGAAAATCTGCATGTGCCTGTGTACAGTCTAAAAGCCACTGCAACTGGTAATTGTTCAAGATGGCAGAGAATACTGTTTTCCTATGAATAGACGAGGTTCAACTGTAGATAAAGGTGAGTTTCAATTATAGCCGTGTCTAGCTGTGGTTATAGTCAGAAGAGTCAGCAGCCAAAACAGTACCCGGCTATTCAACATATTTTTCTTCTTCTGTGGTTTTTAACAATGTAGGCAGCTATAATGTTCCTGTAGGCATTAGCCAGGGATTACTTGCAATAATAGTTCAGTTATTCCTGCTTACAGGACAATGGAAAACCATTACACTCTGGAACAAACTGTGCTGTTGTCAGAGGAAACATTCAGAGTTGTCATGTAAATGAACAGTGAAAATGCAACCAAAAGTTGCAAAAGTTCTGTTTTCACCAGAAACCATTGTGTAAACAGGGCCTGACTGTCAAGTGTTCATCAGAGAGACAGTCTGGGAGAAGAAACTGTTAATAGCTTTCTGTTGTACAGACCGAAAGGTAAAAGTGTCCAGGATGTATGGTATCTGCAGATCCCTGTTTGTGACCCTTGACCTGTAAAAGTCCTGGATGGAGGGAAGGTCAGTCCTGAAGGTTCTCTCTGCATACCTAATTGACTCATCCACAAAACAGAGAAAAAGAAGAAGAATATTTTATGTGTCACCACATATTACCGCAGCCAAATTTCTCTTTGGCTACTCCACCATAATTTCTGCACAAACAAATGGTTTAAATATTCTCCTGTACACTGTTTCTTTCTCCTGCATTGTTTACATTTACAGTTCAATTGTTGATTTTTTAATCACTGCTGCACTTTATACTGTAATTTACAAGCTGTATGCAACTAAATTTCGTTCTGCATGTACTCTGTACATACAAAATGACAAATAAAGTTGTCTAAGTCTAAGTAAGTCTAATTCCGGTTCACATTACAGTTCACTTTACACATTATGAAGGCAAAAAAACGGACAAACAAACATGCAATGAACAAGGGTTACTTTTTTTTTAGTGTTCAGGAAAGTCACATAAGATAATGAGGTAGTAGGGTGCTTATTAAACAATGACGATTTGAGACTTAACTTACAGAAATGTGCATTTAGATATTCAGAGATGATAGTGTGCAGTAGGCAGTAACATTAAGGTATTGGCAACGTACGATGGACTAGTAACATTGGGGTGATTTTAAAGCGTTGGAGCAGGTCCAAACTAAAATTAACAAACCACACAGCGATGGATGTGCACAAAACATACTGAATAATGGCAGCATCGAAGATGACCAGCAGCTTATGTAGAAGGTTGTTGTTCTGGAGTTGCAGCAGGAAGTACAGTGTCTGTCACCTAGCCTCACCTGCTGCTACCTGCCGAAGTTGTAACCCTCCGACAGGTGGAGGCCAGCACTGTGAGCTGGGTAGCGTTCTGTTGCAGGATGTCTGGGTTGATGGTGCTGAAAGCTGAGCTGAAGTTCACAGACAGGATCCTGGCATATGTGCCTGGCTGATTGAAGTGTTGCCATATAAGGTTTAGTCCCTGGTTGGTGGGAGGTGTGAATGGCTAATTAAGGTCGTCTGACAGACAAGGATTCTGCTCAGGGTGGGGTAAGGTGGGGCGGGGGAGGGGAACAGACTCCTGTTTCCCATGGGAAAATTTCTTTAACCTATATTTTTATATTTTGATTACGTTTTAATGTTTTGATAATTTTGACATGTACTCACATTGTTGTGAGATACCAGTTTTGGATTATCTATCATGGTGGGCTAAGGGGGAAGCCCTTCGTCTTTATTATTGCAGGAAGCATACATAAACATCCCACAATGCAGGGTACTTTTGTCCTTTCTTCAAAATTTACCTATTCTTCTTGCCTGTTTCAAAACCATGTGCTCATTAATCCGGGACAAAGCTTGTGTTTTTTCTGATGTTTTCATGTCTTCTTCTCTTTGCTTAACTTTTTTCACTGCTGTCTCATCTTGTCTCCACTCGCTTGCCATCCAGGTATGACATCTTTGTTGCTTACATGCAGGCCGTCTGTCTGCACACTGTCTGCACTTATGGATGACTTGGAGTGCTGCCCCTTTACCTTTTTTATTATAAATCCAGCTTTATGTGTGCAGGCTGTTGCATTTGAACTACAGATGAAAGGAAACTTGTGTTGATTGCATGGTAATTCCATAAGCCAGGAGCTTCACAACACAAGTTTTACAATGCAGCGCCTCAGTAGTATGCTGTATTTACATTGGACATGATCCAGATCTATTATCTGTCATCGTATTCTTCATTCTTTCAATTGATGCGATATTCAGCATTTCTTTTCTAACTCTTGTTTTTCGTCTGATCAAAATTCATGCTAGGAGCTTGCCTTTTCTGTTCTTTAGAAATCCACAATGGACTTTTCTTTTTCTTGCAATTTTTCCTATTTCCCAGTTTTTTTGCTTTTAAACTTTCAACCCATATCCTCCCATTTCTACATAACATCCCTTTTTTTCTGGCCACAGTTCCTGATTTTCCTCCTCAAACCTTCACCTCACTACACCTTTGTCTCCTGCCTCCCCGTCTTTCTCTGCATTTTCCTTTCCTCCCTCGCATGTTTATGAGCTGTAATAATTATCATTTGATGCAGCTGAGGATTTGCTCTGGCTGAGAGAAAGGCAGGCTTAATGCAGTAAAGCCTGTTATTCCTTCCTCCCCTGTCTGGCACGTTTGGAGAATGAAGGGAGATTTGAAGCTTGCATGTAATTTTAGCTTTTTACAGCTGAGTCAGCCAGTAGGAGTGAGAAGGTGAGCCTGGATCTGTGGTGAGGAGACCAGCAGGCGTGAGAAGGGGCATTTGCTGATTTTTGTTACCCTCCACCACACTAAAAGTGATTTACTTTTGTGCTGTGGAGCAGCAGGTTAAACTCTTAATTTCTAGCCCTGAGTAACATCACTATGCCATTTCTAATACTGCCGTTGAAAGAATGCATGACACAGTGAGAAAACCCTTGACAAGAAGGCTCATTGAAGGTTCATCTCATCAAATAGAGGAAAGGCATAATGTGTACTAAAAGCTAAAAATGTCATGTGCTGTGGTACATTTTTTACACTTACTGCTTAAAAACGCCTTAATTTGTGGTTGATGAACGTTTGTGCTTAAACAGATAGATGCATTTGAAATAAATGCACCAAATTAAATTTTGTAATAATTATTATATTTATACTGAGGACACTGAGGAATGTAGAGAGGAGGATTTGTCCTGCACACACCAAGTTCTCTTCTAAAGGCCTTGTTAGAAGGTTGGAGGGAGCTTATTAGAAAGCATCGCCTCATGAACTCTTTGAAATACTTCATTTCAATAGTGACAATGTTGCCAACTCTACTGGGGGACTGAAAATATGCAATTTAATTACATTTTATTTATATAGCACCAATTTGAAACACATGTTATCTGAAGGCACTTCAAACTACTACAAAATCAATTTAATCAAATCAACCAGACAGATTGGCCTGACCGATTGAAACTCTTCGGGAGGTGTTAATGTGTTTTAGTTTTTAATTTAAGGTGTGACTTAAGTTGTCAGCGAAGAAGACCCAGATGGAGAACAAAGGACAAAGGCAAACATCTTCAGGAAAGAGTTACTAGGTCAAAGAAAAAAAATGCTAACCAACACACATATCTGGGAATAAACAATCACGCTTTTATTCCAGCAATAGAACAGTTGTGACAATGTTACAATTCAATTCAAGGTAAAGTACTTACACTCCAAATATTGCAGGCTCTAAAAGTGATCAAGTATTGCTCGTTTAGATTATTAAACATGATTGAATATGCTCCAGGTCTGATATTTGGGTCTGCAAGTAGATGAATATGTGTTCCTGTTAACATCCAAATGCTGGACTGTGATTTTTGCTCCACAGCTGAATTTGGGAGGAAATCACACACTCTGATCAAACAGAAGAAAAAGGCTCCTGAGAAAAGCCCAGACCCATGCACAGGTGTGTACACTCAGAGGAGAAGGACTCTTTATAACCAATGGAGTTTAGGTTACCTCTTGGCAGAAAGCCAGATCTGTTCTCATCAGGCCCCAACCTGGGCCCTCGATTCCTCCTGCAAGATGCAGATTTGCTTGTTTTTTTTGTTTTTAGCCTACAGTAGAAGAATTTTGACCTTGCATGAAATTATGGAATACACGTGCAATACTTGCTTCTCTGGATGGCATCATTAGCTATCCTGGGACATCTGTGTTCCCTGGTTTTGCAAGATTTTCTAAATAAGATCTTGTTTGTTTGCAGACTTTGTTCTTTTGTCTTTGTCTTCATCTGCATCAGTGTGTTTTTCTTTTATGTGTGATTGCTGTGTTACATATTTACCCTTATCCATTCTATCTCCTGCTCTGCATTGCAGGGTGAAAGTTCCATTGCACAGATCTGTTTTTTAAAAGTACTTGAAAATTTGAATCTACATGTTCGATGAACATGTTTTTAAGTGGAAGTGGGAACCCAAATGAAATTCTGCTTTGGTTCAAATACATTAATGGACTGTCCCTGGCCTCTGGTCATTGCTATTTTCTCTAAAGGAGCTTACTTTAAGATGCTGTATCTATCTTTAGCGCAAATGTTTTAGAATTCAACAACTGCCTTTTTACTTTTCTAGCTTTTTAAGCAAAGATTACACAACCTGCTGCAAAGGTTGAGTGCAATTGGTAGATTGAAAATGAGTCAAAAAGCAGCCAAATGACAAAAACACTTTAAAAAGCTGTCTAAATATAAAAAACAGGGATGACTGAATTGTATATCATGAAAATGGGCTCAACTGAATCTGATGCAGCCTACCTGGATTGTGAAAGACTCGGAAGCCAAAGATGGGACAGCACAAATAGCAGAACCTGGAACCTGTTTCCTACTGGTTAGTATGTTTGCTCGCTTAGCATTAGTTTTGATCTCTTTGCCCTTTTCCAATTTTTGGCTTCATGGTTTAGGATGAACAACAAGCAAAACCCTGTCCACAGAAGTGCGGCTTAATGCTACATGGTAAAGTTCGGTACGAAGCATGTCCTGTGAAATTGTCCGCTCCAGAAGAGCATTGACGGAGCCAGACGCTTGTGCATACTACTGCCAACTTTGAAGCTGTTGGGTTTTCCCCTTTTACAAGTGCTGCAGTGGAACATTAAAATAAGACAACACACCCACGGTAAAATAAATCGTGTTATAAGGGGCAACTGGTAAGAATAAGAATTCCTATATGTCCAGCGATGGGGAAACTCGAGTGTGACAGTGGCCAACACACGGACAGTTGCACACAATTATTCGCAATTAGAAAAAAAAGAGCAAATCGGTTTAATCTAAAGTTATCTCTAAAGAAACACCAAGAGTAGAAGATAAAAGTAAATACCATGATGCTGCCATTACGGTATCCCTGACCTGTCTGTTGGGCTCCTTGATGCTGTTTGGTCACTAATGTTCTCTAAGAAACCTCTGGGATATTCACTAACCAGCTTTAAACTGAGATTAAATTAGATACTGATCAACTCTGCATACCCCTTAGATGACTTCTGAAGACAGTTGAGGGTTTGGTTTGGGCGGTGGATCCATACTCACACCTTTAGTTTTTTGCTTAGTGTTTTTTTTCCTTCCACTTAACAATTACTTACAATCTTATGTTGCTCTATCACATACATAATGTTCTAATAAAATACTTTATTAAAGTTTGCGGTTACACCATAACAAAATGTGTTAAATGGGAATCCTTTTTCAAGGCACTGTATAAACACAGGCAATAACTGCTTTTTTTCTTGCAGTTTGCCGCTGCTGTCACGTAAGTATGACGGCATATTTCTTGCCGAACTGATGCCTTGGGATATTGTTTATTGTTCAGCAGTGACGTTTCCTTCTCAACGGAGCCAAACATCTTATTTGCCCACGACCTAGCTTGCCACAGGCTCCACTGCTCGACAAGAGGCCTGCAATTATAGCTGACTTCAAAGATGCCAGTCAGTCAAAGAAGGCATTCATGCATTTATTTTGGCAAACCCAATTCACTCCTCCCTCTTCTCTTGCCTCCTCACCTTTGCACCTCCCACCCCTCTTGCCCTTCTTCCTCCTTTCCCACCAACCCTCAAGCTTGTTTAGATGAGCGATTAAGTAGAGAAACAAGTGCAAATGGAGTTTGGTTTGGCCCATGTTAGTATTGACACACAGTGCCCCCCCCCCCCAACCCACCTAAATCTGGCCGCGGTGGATGTCGGTAAAGATGAGGGAAGAGTGGGTCTCATGTCCCAAAACAGGGAGGCTTCAGTTCTGGGCATACGGCCCTTTTGCTGCCCCCTCCTCACCCCCACCTCCTCCAGCTGATCCCAAAATAAAACCCAAAGAGAGGTGGCAAGAGGACACATTTAACCTCAGGCCATCTGCTCTACCGAGCTATTAGATGTTCAATTAACATCGTAAACTGATAGTATGCAATGTCAACAGAGTGCTATATCACCAGGAGTCGGTTTTTACGTGTTTGAAGCAGCCTTATAACCACAGAGGCAAACTGTTACGTTGTTTATTTACTAGGCCTTTTAATTTTCTGCCAGGGTTTATTTGATCCCCTCAGCAATTTGTTGCCTGCTTCCCAAAACTGCATGAAAACTTCAAGTTGTTAATGTACGACACAAAACAATATAAACAATTGTGTTTTTAAATTTTTTGATTGTTTATTAGATGCTTACAACAAAACAAAAAAGACTTTTCTCTTTTTCAATTTTGTATCATAATTAATACATCAGGCACACATGGCACACTTAAAGCCTTTACCACGGTACCCTCTAAGCATCAACTTTATTAATTTTGCAGTGGCTTCTGAAAAAGCTGTATCAGAAATGATATGGTTGTCGTTTTAGGGTTGAAGTGGCCTGGCACAAGATTTTACTGCCGAGGAACAGGTTACTGGTTCTCTTCATAAATTTGTCTTCACGAACAGAGCATCTTCCTGCGTAAAAGTGATCACATTTCAAGAAAATGATCCTTTATCCTTTGTGGGAGGATGAAGCGGTCTTGTAATCCCCTCATTATAAATCCAGCCAGAGATATGTGTGAAAAGATGAATTTATTTCCTTATCTTTCTGTCGTTGGGGTTTTCTGCATGCACATTGCAGGGAACTGCAGGAGCGTTTGTAAATGTTTGTTGTAAAAGTGAACCAGACACTTCGGTCCCAACAGACCAGAGCAGCCCCCCCACCCCACCCCACCCCACTCGGAACTGAAACTCGATTCTGGAAGTTGGGCAGCCAGAGTGATTAGGGGGACCCACCACACTGACGGTGTTACAGTTTGGCTCAAGTGTCGCATTCGTCACACCGCAGACCAACCCTGGCCCACACTGCTCTGGCCCTACACCCTGCTGCAGGCACAGTCTCTTGAGGTTCAGGTGGCCCGGGGACCTCTCTATAGGAGCCTGAATGGCTCCCATGGGTGCAACTTCTCCATATATCTGCAGAGGCTCCTCTATCTCGTTAAAAATCACAGACCTGTGGTGCTAAATCATTAAGCTGTCACAGTCATCGCACACACCTGGTGGGACTCGTATCCCTGCAGAACAATAAATGTCACACTTTCGACGTTGTGCAAAGACAAGTTCAGCGCGGCAGACGAAGGAGGATCAAATCAGACATACCAGCAAATGTCCAACACGCTTTCTTTCACTCAACCTTGGCCAGACTGCAGAGGTGGTTATGGATTCAAACCACAGTGAGAGAGGCTCCGTACAAAGGCAGCTTTGTTAAAGCACACTGTGCTCCAGATACCATCCAGCTCTGCCACAGAGGCTTACAGGATACAGAAGGCATGATGAAGAGGGACGGGGCCTAAATGGGATCACAGAAGTTAATTTCAGAGGTGGAACTTTCTGCTGCAGACCTGGAAGTTAAGACCAAAACTAAATCAGGCTTTGAAGAGCTGTGCACTCAAACTTATTTAAAAAACATGCACACATTTCGGTTTAAAAAATGATCATAGTTCATTATGAAAACATGTCTTCTGGCCAGTTTCAGTGTACAAATGGTTGGATGTTCATTCATCTGTTGACAGGAATATCACTATTTACAAAACACAAACCTATTTTGTCATGTCTTTGGTGGTGTCGATTACAGAATTTGTGACATGGATGAGCAAAAGACAGTTTCAATAAAAAAAAGAGAGGCACTTCTCTCAGATTTTAAAGTGAACGCATCACAGCAGAGGATTACTGATACACTAGCAGACAACACAAATAGTAAATTATCAGGTTGATGAGGCTCCAAATGTTTTGTAAAACATACAAAACATACAATCTTAATAGCATAATTGTCAAATATATGCATTTACCAGTCACTCTATAAAATGTGTTGTTCTGCAGTTCATTTTATCTGGCCCCAAAGTATAGATTATTTCCTGCATTTTGATTAGTTGGATGTCAGCAAAAAGATGGGCTAGCTCAGGGTGTCATCCATGCAACAATAGACCCTTTTCACAGTGACGTCATGCAACTTCCGTTCTGCGGTGAAGCAGGGTATCTTTACTTCCGCTTTCTCCGCGAGCAGTGTTTTTACATAGGGAATTCACACAGTCCCTCACCAATCTACCCAAATTTCGTTTGGGAGACGTGCACAGACTGGCACAAAAGCTTTCGACCACACCAGCCTCCAAACTCGACAAAGATGACAAGTTCTTTGTGGAACAATACCTTTTCGATTATGAAGGTAAGAGCTTTGTCTTCTTAGCTCTGTTGTTAGCATAGATGCTAGGATAATGATAGCAATGCTACCAACAGGACTTTTGTCATTTATTAGTTTTCTATTTCTCCATTATATTGCTACGCTAGCTTTATTGCTATATCAGCTTATCTGTTTCACAGCTTTTAGCCAATGAGTGTCACCAGGGATATAGTTGATGTATAATGTTGAGCCTTTTCATGCTTTGTTTTGGAACAGTGTCAATGCTTTTGGCCACTTGGTCACAGTTAGAGCACGCTGTCACACCTCTATGAATAAAAATGAGGAGCCTCATTCCCTCCCGTTTTTTTTTTTTTTTTGTGTAGTATTTTACTGAGGTTGCAGACTTTGCAGTATCCCTCAAAATTCCTCTGTGGGTTCAGTGTGTTTCTCAGTCTCGTCAGTACATTTGGAGCCTCAATTAATAAAATAATTCTGCCCATTCCTGTTAAAACTGTGATAGTTTAGGACATCATAGACTGAGAAAGACGCTGTCAATAATGTTGAATGCACACTGCATGCACACTAATAATCAGTTCACTATAGTATTTATGGATTATGCTGCTGTCGGGGCAAACCCCTTGTGTCCTATACTGTTATTTTTCAGGAACTGACCAAAAAAACATGGATTTTAAAAAACTTCAGACATCACACTTCATATATTTTAGTTATTTTTTACATAGATACTTCATAGCAGCTCTGTCCATTTTACCTTTTACCTGTCCTGTTTATCCTGCTGTCTTGCTCCGGTTCCCCTCTGCCTTACAGAAGAGCCTGCTGCCGAGCTCTGGTGGGTTCTTCCCTGAACTGTCAATTCTCTGCCGAGCTGTGGACCCTGCTGCCTGTTCCTGGTTCCAAGAAGTCTCTCTCCGGGCCGTCAGCTCCTGCCAACACCATCACCCTGTTCCCGTGCAGTTCTACCTCGCTGGTTACATCACCCTCCATCCCATCAAACCTTCAATAAAGACTTTCATTTTAAGTCCCGTGTGTGTGGTTCTGGGTTCATCCATAGACCAATTAGACTTAGACAACTTTATTTGTCATTATGTATGCACAGAGTGCGTACAGAACGAAATTCCGTTTGCATACAGCTTGAGAATTACAGTAAATTACAGGATAAAGTGCAGCAGTGATTTAACAGTAAACAATTGAAATGTAAACAATGCAGGAGAAAGAGACGGTGTGCGATCACAGTGTACAGGTGAGTATTTTTAAAAACCATTTGTATGTGCAGAAATTAATTAATTTCTCAAATTAATTTCCTTTCATTAACAAATTGATTTTGACAGCTCTAATAAAAATTTACGTGGTGAGCCACTGAAATTATCTTGGGAATAGCTAAATAAACTTATAACTCAATTATCTTTAAGAAAGAAAGATGTTTAATTTGTTAAAGACCACTTGCAGAAACATAGGTGTCCTCGGAAGAGAAGTGCTGACTGCAGGCGTAAGTGCTGCTGCGAAGGATTTTAAAATTCGGCCCCTCGTCTCTTCTTATTGCTGTCACCCAATAGGCTTCAGTCTCAGCATCAGCCGGGAAGTCGTGAAAACCGAGATATGGAACGTTTTTTTTGTTGTTCGAACACTGTGGGACACTGCAGTAGCAGTTTCTCTGTGATTGTGCCATGCTTGGTGGATATGATGCTGCTGAGAGATGGACACAAGGGGAGAAAAAATAGATTAATTATAATACTTTTTAAAACCTTTATTTAACCAGATAAACTCCCATTGAGATTAAGATCTCTTTTTTAAAGGTTGATCTGACTAAGAGGTCAGCAGCACATGTCATTACTAATACAGTATAATAAAACAATTTCAGGCTTCTACTTAAAATATACAGTATTTTGCACAAAAACTAAAAAAAAGTGCATTAATATAAGTGCAAATAATATTATGAAGAAAATTCATTATAATACACAGAAAATTCAGAAACAGAAGTTCTGTCCAATAGACCCACGGTAATTTTTTTAGGAATGAACAAAAAGATTCAAATGGAATAAGATCTTTTTAATTCAGTGACTGCAATTATATATAACATGTCACCATAATCAAGTAGGGGGAACAATGTAGCAGATAAATGTCTCTTTTTTCACTCTGTGAACAAGATTTATTTCTATAATAGCAAAGCTACAGTAATCATTTTATAACATCTACATCAGATTAATGACAGGTAAAGTAAGCTAACAAGCTGCTGCATGTTAGCTTTGATCTTCATGTTACTGTCCCAATCAAAGCATCTATATAACAGCAATGATTGCTACAAATACTAAGGAAAATAAAGATAGTCAATAAGACACGTTTAATATTGTGCTCTCAGTCTTACTTAATGAAATCACGCTGATTACTGATAGGTAAAAGTTTGGTAAGGTAAGCTAACAAGCTGCTGCATGTTAGCTTTGATCTACATGTTACTGTCCCGATCAAAGCATCTATATAACAGCAATGATTGCTACCAATACTAAGGAAAATAAAGATAGTCAGTGCGACACACTGTGGTCTGAGTCTTACCTTATGAAATCGCGCTGATTATCAGTGAAACACCTCTTCACCTCCCGAATTTTCTATGTAAAAGCATGTAGCCGGAAGTAAAGATACCCTGCTCCGCTTCAAAACGGAAGTTGAGTGACGTCATGTGAAAAGGGTCTATTGGTTCTGCAGTCCAGCATACTATTGTGCCTAACAGTTTAGGCCAGAATTATGACACACACTTTCTTGGGTTTATACAGCAGAGTTTCTCCATATAATCAAGATATAACCTATCTTTCCTTTAGTGTACTCTACAAGTGCATTATAGTGTACCTATGTTCAAAACTACAGAGCTCAGTCACAATACTTACATTTTCAAAAACGAAAGCTTTTCTTTTTTTTTTTTTTTTTGCTTTATATTCTATTTGGACACGTTTTCTATTTACAACTGTATTATTTTCAGCTTAAAGCTCCCATAATAGTCAGGCTAAAACATTATTTACATCTGTCTTTACGTAGACTGTGAAATGTTAACCAGCAGCCTCTTTATTCTTCAGATTAAATTGATGACAAAAGTTTTTCATCTATTCTAACCTAAAACCCGCCATCATATTTAAACTTCTTCAGAACAATTGACTAAACCAACTTGATTTTCTGTGCTGCACAGCAAGTCCACACTGACTGACTGATATGAGATTTGCCAAAGCATTTTTAAATCTACTGTAAATGTAATCACCGGATATGTTAAAATCCTGAGATTTACTCTGCACCCGCTTTTCTTTTAGATGCTTGCGTGATATATCAGGGTAATCAATTCTCAATCTTAGATACACAACCAAATTCAGACAACCCTTTAGCCTTCTCATGCTCATCGAACTGTAATGTTTAAGCTCTCATTTTGCAGGTCCTGCACCTGTCAAATTGGACAGATGTAACTGTGTTTATTAGTCCTTCCTTGCAGAACAGATCAGATAATGACTGATGAATTCAATTACATTTATTTGTCAATGACCTTCTTTGTTCTAAATGTTAAACATGTTTCAATAATAAAAAGCATAAGTAGCAATAATGTGTTAAAGCCTACAAATAATCAAACTAAAACAACTATAGAAGCAGTTTTGGAAAAAGCAATTCATTACCTTCATGTGGATTGTTATTATGGATGGATTATGAGATAACATGCCTTAGGCAGGAACAATGTTAACATTTACTTCCTCTCTGCAAGATACCACATTTTATTTACCTTTAGTTTTGGGGGGATTTTCAATGGTAATGTTCTCACACAAAGTATGAAGCACTGGCAGCTTGGAGTGTGTGTGTTGGCAAAAAAGTTCATAACTGTGTTTCTGTTGAAATAGCCACACGGGGAAAAAAAAAGACCTTGAGATTATGGTGCCACAAAATGACTCATTCATATCTATCTACATGCCTTGATCTGGTCTTATAGTATTTTCAAATGTCAATAAGAAATAGCAAGCTAAAGCAGGTAAAGCAAATGCAAGACATGTTTCCATGAGTGCTTTCCACGCACAGTTGTTTTAGAAAAGTTGTTTTAATACAAATCATTCATATGTGGCAAATTAAAACTCCTATGATCAAGCCTGATAAAGGAGGATAAAAGGATAAAAAGACATGCATGAGATTCTGTCAACACCAGATTGTCAGCTGGGGTTGCAACAAAGCTACCCGGAACCTTCCTCGACGTTTCCACACAGAGATAGCTGTAGCTATCCCTGCACAGAAAGAACCACAACCTGGAATACCCATTTGGATATTACTTCACTCTCCAGAACCTAGCTATTTGTCTTCCAGCTCACCTGTACTTACCTGCCTGCCTGTTTATACACAAGGCCTCACCGACTCAGTCCTTTGACAACTCACTCCGGGAGGAAATTCATTATACAAACCTCCAAACTCAGTATTCTCCTGCTGCCATGTACCCCACCAGATCATCCTCTTTGGGGTTTGTGGCTTTGGATTCAACTGGGTTGGAGAGACAAGAATTACTATCTGCAACATTAACATCACTCTTCCTCTCTGCAGTGAGAATCCTGAGACTTCCCAAAAGGCTTACACTGTAAAATCATAAATTTTTTTTCATTCTGTACTGACCAACTCTTTCTGCATTTGGTTCACAAGTAAACAAAAAGCAAACCCTAATGCTAAGAGGCCAATGGTAACCCTGGAGGAGCTGCATAGACACAGTTCGGGAGGAAGAATCTACCAAGAGGACATTTATCAAAACTACACTTCACAATTCTGGCCTTTGTGGAAGAGATGCAAGAAGAAAGGCATTAGGAGTTGTGTTTGCAGCTGTCACAAGCCATAGGAGCTACTTTAAAAAAGGAGCTCTCGTCTGATGAGACCAAAATATATAAGTTTTTCGCCCAAATACAAAAAACTGGGTGGTTGAAAGCCTGCACTGTGTCTCATTGTGATCAAACAATTCCTATCGTGACAGGATTTGTGGCACGCTCTCATGCTGGGGGATGTTTTTACTCAGCTGGGACTTTATAGATAATTTCTATCAAATCTGACTCAGGTTGACCTATTTTGCAAAAAAATTTAAAAAAAGGGAAAACATTTGATGTGCAAAATAGGTAGACAGATAACGTGTGGCTGTTTAAGTAGTAAAAGGCGTTTCTACAAAGTAGAGAAGGGCTGAAAATAAAGTGCATGTTTCATAGTATTTGTAAAAAAAAAAAAAAAGAGAAGACATTTCTTTTAATGCACTGATTTTGATTTGGTCTACATAAAATCCCAATAACATAAATACCAAATTGGTAAATGTGGAGAAGCTTCAGGGGTTTGAATATTTTTGCACTAAAGCACCTGAAACGTCACTGAGTGGATAATCACAAAACCCCCAATCAAAACAAACTCTAAACTTGTCCAAACCAGGTAATAAGAAAGAACCTGTTTAAGACAGTGTGTAATGAGATATTTCAGTGGCTTGGCAGAATAAAAGAAAATAACGTGGCTCGAACTCAAGGAACTCAAAGACAGAAAGTCCGATGCTTTGTCATGCTGGCACTTAAATGGACTCAGAACAAAACCTGACACAGCTCATTTGCTGAAAATAGAGAATGAGTTCCCAGCACAACAAATCCACCATTCCCTGAGCATGGAGATGTTTGCTTTACTGCTGCTGATAAAAAAGGTTTGCTTAGGGGGAAAAAAAACTTCCAAAAATAATCCCCCCATGCAGGAGAATAAGATGTCACCGTATTAATTTGGTGTATATTGTTGTAACAAAGCATTGTTGCTTTGCTTTTCTAAATTAAACACAGGAGTGAATACAAAACAGGAGAAGGGAATTACCATCTAACAAGAGAGATATGTTTAAGAAAACATGTTTCCAATAATATTACCTGTTACTCTTTAACCCCTCAGGATAAAGAAGCAAACAAAGGAGTTTGCCCCACAGCAGATGACCTTCGACCCCCTCACACCCGCCCGTCACGGTCCTGCCTTGAGGCAGCATTCTTAATGGCTCTCCACTGGTATGCCGAGCATGAGCGGCGAGAATCTTGCCAACATGTTATGAAAAAAACATCAGGCCTTACAGACACCTAGGTGGTCCTGAAAAGGTTTTGGAGGAGAAAGAAATAGAAAGACACCGGAGTGCACCGGAGGACAGGAGTTATGAGGGAGGGGAAATGTTTGGCTGTCTGTGTCAACAAAAAGGAAATAATTGGCCACTCTGGCCTGTGGGCCAAGTCGTGACGGGTCCCCGGGGGGGATTGGGCGGGGTACGGCTATGGCATTACACACAATTAAGGCAACAAGGAGGTCAAATGGAGAGGTAGGGGAGATTCCTGCCCTGTCACTCATGAAAAGGCGGTCTTTCTGCCCTGGGCTAACCTAATGCAGGGCCGGGATTACACTTAAAGGCCCTGAAACTCAGTCTGGAGATGAAAGCATCATGTATCTGCTTTGCTGATATGAGGCCAGGTGGATGCTGAAAATTACAGAGTAGGAATAGAGTTTGGTTGGTTAATAGCAGCCTAATCCAGTCTATTAGGAGGTAAATAATTATTAGTTAGATCGGACTGAAAAGATGGAATTACTTGATGTTAGAAATCTGATATTTCTTGTTACCTTACCTCATTCGTGTATTATCCTTCCCATCTCTCCTCAGCCTCAATTAATCACAAGCATGTTCTTCCCCCATTCACTAATATTCCCTTCCCTGTGGTCAGGTTCTGGACAGTATCATTACCCAGTATACAGGGTGGCAACCCCCAAGCCCCGCTCTGACTTGACCCCCTCCTTGACCTCTCTCTAATGTGATAAACATTCCCAATCAATAGAGGAAGCAGTGTGGAAGTGGCTGGGGATGCGAACATGACCTCCCTGGTCGGCTTCAAACGGCCCGCCGTTCTCTGTTTACACCTAAATCCTCACCTTCTTCTTCTGATTGGTTAGGCTCTGCCCAGAGATGGAGGCAGGTCAGGTAGTTCAAACAGGAGAATGTTGCAAAGTGGAGACCACTTGTTAATTTGTTCACTGAAAACTGACAAAAGCATCTGTCAGTTTGCTGAGACAGCTTCGCTTACCAGCCTGAATTGGCTTCTTCCTACGACTGTTTACTTTGTGATTGTCTGAGAATATTCTTATTCAAAATAAATAGATTAATGTAAATTGATAACTTTGGTGAGTGAGTGGGTATACCTACCTACCTACCTGCCTGTCTGTCTAATATATACACCGTACCGTACCAATTTTATTTATAAAGCACTTTAAACAGCCACAGGTCCAAAGTGCTATACACAAGCAGATACAAAATGATCCATCGTAAAAGCAATAAGCAAAATTGTACATAAAAGTAGTAATAAAATTAAATATTTACACAATATACAATAAACATTTAGCCAGGTTAGTTCAGATAGCATTTTTCCTTAATGAATCTAATATTAAACTTTGTGTGATAACCTCAAATCGAATTTAAGTTTGATAAAAACGTTTGATAAAAAAACCAACAACAAAAAAATCTTTAAGGTGGTTTCTTCACAGCACTGTGTAATAAGAGTAAATTTACACACAAATGATTTACCAATTTAGTTAAGTGCACTGAATTTTATTTATGGGTGTCAAAGTAAAGTTAAAAACAAATGACACATTTATCAGATTTTTATTAGCTAAAAAAATGTAAAATGCAATTATCAATTTCCCATTCACAATTATGTGCTACTTGGTGTGGATCTATCACATCAAATCGGTTGAAAATATTTTAATCTGACAAAAGTGGAAAACCTCAAGGTCTAATAGATATTTACAAAAAAGATCATTTCAACTATTCTAAAAACAAAAAAGGTGAAGCAGGTCCGTCAAGTCTTGGCATGTGTTAGTAACTAATAAGAGCTGTGAAAATTTATGAAATTGTTGAATCTCAATGTCCGTATCCAATTTAAATGGACTTTTTATTTTTAAGAGCTGCTTTATTGCATTTATTTATGAGGTCATCCAAATTCCATTTAAAATGTGTCCTTTAAGTTCAAAGGTTGTTTGTCATTTGCTCCAGCAGTGTAATACCACCTTTAATGCATAGCTAGACTTGACGACTCTTCATTGCGGTCACTCATCAAAAGCCTTGTGCTGACACGCATGTCAAGGGACACGGACACACACCATGCAGATGAAACTTTACAACTTTCTACATATCTTCAAATGATATACTATATCCAGCAGTGTGTCGCTCCCCCCCAGGAGCAAGCCGGAGGGGGCTCCCGCGTTCCACACTGATGACTTCATGTAACAGGAGAAGAGCGAGCGGGTGAGTGAAGGATCTGCTCTAATAGCAGCTTTCAGCGTTACGTGTCCTACTCTCCAAGTCAAGTTTTTTTTTTTCACTGAGGGGAAGTGTTGGATCAGTCTATTGTCATAACAAATTGTGAAGCGATTGCTGTGTAATATCTCCACCTACCACTTTAAGTACATTTCTGGTCAGATTTTAACACTCAGACACAAAATGTTATATTGCTTTTTGAGATGTTCACCGTCTATATTTATGTTAGTTGACAACCATTAAATGTCTACCCTTAGCGTTTATGGGGTCATTTAATAATTATTTTAAAATCAAACTGACAGATCTGACAAGTTTTCAATAAGGTAAGTTATATTTGTACAACTATTCTTTCTGTATTATAGTTAAGGCAAGAGTTCGGCAGTTGGCAAGATAAAACTAAAAACTAAATACTAGAATTTAAATCCTTATGACAAAGGAAAATATCTAGCATGAATAAAATATGACAGCTCTTTCCATGTCAAATCAGAAAATCCTCTTCAGAGGGCTACATAAATCTGATGATTCAAAGAGACAATTTAGGATAAAACCTAAACAGTGCAATTTATTATTTGAATTAAGGTTAATTAAATGATGCAGCCAAGAGGCCCATTTTGACATTGGAGGAGCAGCAGAGATCCACAGTTCAGGTGGAAAAATCTGATAAGATGCCTGGCTTTTATGAAAAAGTGACAAGAAGAAACCATTGTTCAATTAAAAAAACAAAAGGAATTCATAAAAAACATAAATAAAGCAATAAGAATTCCTAATTCTATTTTGCTGTAAGACAAGTGGAAGAAGATGCTCTGATCCGATGAGACCACACCTAAACGCAGGTTTTAAAGACATTTTAAATTTAGTTATGTTTTTCCTGGTTAGCTAAAGAATTGAGACAGAATTAAGACAAACACAAAGATTAATTAGGGAAAGGCACTAAAACACAGAGATTAAAATTCAATCAAAAAGTCCTCTGCACGTCTCAGAGTCAACAAACTTGCTGTTATTAATATTTAAAAAAAGGTTAAATTCCATATACTTGAGATGACAGGAAGATTTTGACATTTTGGGGTTATTAAAAAAATACCATTAACTATTGGAATTAAAGGTGTGCTACTCAAGGTCTGAAGGACTCTCTACTGTACCGGACAGCATGCAGGCTATAGCCTCTTACATTTTACATTGTCCCGGGGACAGCCTGTGTTCCTCTAGCTGACAGTCACACTTACAGCAGGCATTCATAGGTAACGATATGTCAGAGCTTTAATTTTACTGAGGCTTTCCGCTGCCTCCTCTTACAGTAATACATGACCGAACAAGACAGGACAGGGCAGTAGGGGTAGCAATGAGGGTTGTGCTCACTGGAGGCTGTCAAACTGTGTGTGTTTGTGAGTGTGTGTGTTTATGTGTGTATCTGTGTGTCTCTGTTCACGTCGATGAGAGGGAGATGGGCGATTGTATCGGTTTCTGTGATCCCCTTCTCATCTGGCCCCCAGGGAGCAGGCAGGTCTGCTGGGCTCAAGTTTTGTCAACGGACATCAATCTCTCTTGTCTGTCAACCCTGTAACTTCCAACCCCTGACCCTAACCCCACCCTCTGATGGCATGGCTTACAAGGCCTCCCTAGATGGAGGATTCCTTGTCAGAGAAGTCCAGCTGAGCGGCAGCAGAGACAGTAATCTGGCCTGGGATGACACTGTGTCTCAAAAGGATGGGGCTCATATTGCTCTGGTCTTAACTTCAACTCTAATTTATGCAGCATCTTTTCAGTTTTCTCTCCTTGAACTTCCCCAATGTATTTATCTTGCTGTTCTTCCCTTCTCCCTTATCTCCCATATTGTGGTCATTTCAACCAATTTCCTCTCCCTTGTAGCAAAAGATTAGATTAATTAAGATTAGATTAGCAATCAGATTAATGTTCATTAACAAATTATACTCAATATTTAGCAAAAAGCGTCTTAAGGATGAATCCTTGACCTTTCCACGAAGTGATGTTTATGCCACATAAAAGGAGCAAGGTGATTTCTGTCTTTTCTTAGACTTTTAAATTAATAAAATTCTGAATATACACAAATATGATTATTTATTAATTGGATATCGCACATGCAATATTAACAAATACAAATAGAATTTTTGTTATGATGCAAATTACAGACATAGGTATAATAGGACATAATACCAATTAAACACAATTTCCAGTCTCAAGTATAGTGACTTTTTTAATGCTGCTATTATTCAACATGGCTTTTTTTAACCCTTAAATAAATTTTGTTGTATTGTTGGAGTCTCTAAGAATGCAGAAAACTTTAATGTAGTCTGTTCAGGAGCTGTGTAGATATCGTTATATTCTTTTTTGGTTATATTTTTCAAGCCATTCAGTTTTCTCTATTCTCTATCACTTTTTGAACAACTGCATCACAGTATTTGCGTGGAACTGCTGAACAAGGTCAAGGACTACCATCTTACCAGTCTCACGAATGCACAATTTTTGTGCAATGTAGAGGTAAATTAACAAGGAATTCAGACCACAACATTGCAGTTCCACTTCATACAGACCATAACTGGATGATTTCAATGTGAAAAGGAAGAACTAAAAAGCATTATATGTCCCTTTTAAGACAATACAATCTTGTATATTGTACACACTGACCACTAAGTGGTGAAAACGAGCTTCCAATGCAATCCTTGGCATGTTTTAAAAAGATAACCATCAGGCATCTCTTTTTTTACACTTTGGTCAATTACAAGAATAATTTATGAGATATTTTAACTAGTCTTATAAAGAAGATCAATAATAAAATTGTGTGTGTGTGTGTGGGGGGGGGGGGGGGGTTGCACTGCTAACAATCAATCACAGCAAGGACTGCTGGCTCTGATTGGCTGTTTCTGACCTGGAGCGGCATATTTTTACGAATGGCAGTAGGACCACTAGGAGGAGCCAGAGGACCTTGATTTTTTGACAGATTATCTGTCTCATATTTTACTGTGACAGTTTGAACAAATATGTAAAAAATATATTTATCCAAAAGTTACCTACTGCAGCTTTAAATAGGTTAAAAAAAACACCCAAAACTGAAAAAGATTTTAAAAAAGCTAATTAATCTAAGAAAAATTCTGATTAAAGAGGAAACTTCCTTAATGAGAAAATTAATTAACTGATAAAATCCAAGATTTACAAGACTGAGAAGTCTAAAGGAAGGTGTTGTCATAGTAATTTTTTGAAGTACCATGAGCTCTCAAAACCAGAAGTGGCACAATAGAACTGAAAAGAGAGCAAGTTCTACTTTTACAGGCTTTAAATATTTGGAGATCCCTGACTTAAGAACTAATATTAAAGTTCAAAGCCACCCAACTTGGTTAACTGGCTCAACAAAGAGAAGATGAATTTAAGACAAATTCAAAAATAGATTCATGTAATTTGGCACAGGACGCAAAACAAACAAACAAACAAAGAGTGAAAACAAAATAACAAAACAAAGAAAGTTGGTTGGGATCTCAAAATTCTTTACTGGGAGATAACGATGGGACGTACTGTAGCAAGTCATTGAAACGTTTGACAAGACATCCAGAAAGTGTTTAGTGAAGCATGTTTCAGGGTTGCAACCATTATAGTTAGTTATGTCATTACTGATGTCTGAAACCTTGCTGTCATGAAGGTGCAAGTATAGACATGACTTTTGAACACATACATAATGCACGCTAAGTGGGTTAACACTGACAATTTTCTGATATGTATATCACATATACATGCATTTTCAACCTGTGATAATGTATATTTTCCATTGTTTGGGCAGTTGTTAAAAAAAGGGTAATTACACTGTCAGTAATATGTGTATTTCTTTAATGTAATGAACTACTTTTTTATTGTCTTTTTTAATCAAGGTAAACCGTTTACTGTATGCAAAACAATTTAAGTAAAACAGCAAAACTTACTTTCTAATTAAACATAACTGATATCCCTAAACTAAGCAAACAAACTCGATCACCCTTGTCATGTTAAACACCACAACATATGGAGAAAAAAAAATTTCCTCTCATATTATAAATTAGAAATCTTTACAATTATTTACTGATATACATTTTATAATATTGGTTTCCATTGTACTGCCAGGCTGCATACCCATTAAATACTAAACAATACTAGTAATTTTATTTACATGAATTAATACATGAACACTAAAGAGGCAGTTTATTTGTGGTGGAGGAGTTACCAGCAGCTTAACCAATCAGAGGCGGACCTGCGGTAATCTGTGAGATATGTTGCATTAGCTGGGATTCAACAGATAAAATTTTATATATCTTTTTTTAGATTCAGAGATACAAACACATTTCTATACTGTCCAGATATACAGCAACACTAACTAATGGTTGAAAGTGCTTTCCCTTTAGGAAGTTTCAAACATGTATTCATTGTGTTGTGTAAAAACATACAGGTTTTTACACATCAACAACAATATTTAAAATTATTGGGAATTTTTCACATCATTCTGATTTTCTAAATTAGCTAAATCAAATTGTTCATGTAAGGGAACCTTGTGGAAATCGAATGCCACCCAGGTGGACAAGAGGTTTGTTTTGACTAGATCTGCAGTCCTACATTGACATTTTGAAGGAACCTGGAGGACAGCCGTGCTTTTGTGGGTGAAAGGTCAAATCTGAGACATTCCTGTCCTCTCCGTTCTGGGGCACAAAGTGTTTTCATCAATCTTTTTTTTTTGTGACAACAGTACAGTCTGTCAGTGAGCTACTTCTGGAAGGAAGAATAGTGTTGTCGTTGAACAAAGAGCCTAACCTGTCCTCCACACGTCCACTAAGTCTCACCTGAGAGCTCAGTGTCTGGGAGTCAGGGCTGTGATGTGACCGTGAGTGGGAGAAAGACAAACTGGAGAGAACATGACAAACCACTCGAGGCTTGGTTGTCTTGTTGAATCTCCCTGGACCATCAATCCTGGCGAGGCGGTGCCTGGCTCCCCTCAGAGCCTCTCTGTCACCTGGCAGCTGAGGTCAACAATTCACACTGCATCCTTATTCCATGACCTGCTGCATTCATCTTTCTCTTTCATCCACAACATTTTGGGGTATTAGCAAGGAGACAGTAACTTCTTTTTTTTCTGGGTGTGAGGGCAAACAGAAGGCAGGCAGGGGTTAAAGGGTGGGAGGCTTTGAGACACTCCAGCTGCAGTGCTCCTCGATCTTCTCCCCTTTATCTTTGTCATTCTCTTCTTCCCTTGTATCCACCCCCCTTACCATCAACATCCTGGGAATTTTTGATTGAAGAGAAAATCTTTTTAATGCCCCCTTCTTGCAGCTCAGCTCACTCCATCTCCGTCTGTCCTCTCTCTCATTTTTCATTTCTCCTCCTGTCCAATGTGAAGGAGCCTGGCTCGCTTCCATCAGCTTGCCTTTGGAATCTGTGAGCTGAGCCCCGGTATGCGCTCGGCATGCTCAAACTGAATGCTATGCCTTTACCTCTCCTCTCTCTTTATCCCCCTTTGGATGTTGGAATGCTTGTGCAGAACATTGTTTTCCTACAAAGCAGGTGGCAAGCAGTGGTGCTCATGTGGGGGCCCTGGGGAGAACTGGTGGAGGGCAAAACAGAATGGAAATAAATCTGATTTTCATTTTTCTTTCATCTCTAAATCCTCTGTTGAAGTGCCGTCAGATCTTGTTGGCAACCAAGATCACGACAATGCAAGTAGGTAAGCCAGGCACCTCTATAATCCTTAAAACGAAGGCTCATATCAAAGGCAAAAGGAACCTCTATGATGAACACGCATCCCTCTGAAGTGAGAGGCCCTACCCCTATGCTGGAACCAACAACCATCATTGAACCATCAGCGGCAGCTTTGATACGGCGCTCAGATGATTGCCCATTTTCATATCTCCATATTCAGGAGCACCTGGGAGGGTACCACTTTTAAACTCTCCGAAGTGTTACGAAAACAAGCATAATCTTATTTCAAGGAACATTTACATGAGATTGGGTGTACAAGAATGAAGTGGAGAGAGAGGGAAATTCTAAAACGTATATTGTATAATTGAAATTTTACATTGAGCTCATTCTTATTTGCAGAAACTATTTAGTTAAAAGGTTGAACAATTGATAAACTCTTTATAGAAATCTTTAGACTTAATCTTCCACAACTAAATTACCATCGTCATTTGACTCAGCAGCGGATTTCCAAAGATCTACAACAATTTAAAGAAGCACCTAACCTCTTTGAGCTTTTCGATAATCTCTCATGTTAAAACAACAAATTTCAATGTAAATAATTAAGGTTAAATGTAAAAGGCCAACATGAGGTAGTACCATTGGGAAGTGGGAGGAAAGTGATCCACATTGTCTTCTACCTGCTAAGGGCTGTTGTGTTGTGGGACAGTGAAGCCCCTCCTTCCAGAATTCGTCTTTATTTTTCTTCACAGATGTTGCTATCAACTCTGAACAGCTTCCTTATCACTGTTGATGAAAATCATCCCCACAGCATGATCCTACCACCACCATATTTCATTGTGGGGAGGTTGTATTCAGGGTGGTGTGCAGTGTTTACTTTTAGCTCCAAAAATACCAAAAAGTTACATTTCACCACTGACATTCAGGTGAGGCAGGTGAGGCACTCACTTGTCATCATCATGACAATAAAATACTAACATTGATAAGCAAAAATCTATTTGTCCAATTCACTGTTCTATTAATTGGTTTTCACTGTCAGTTTTATGGTCAAAATCGTTGAATTTACAAATTTCCTGTTCATATGCACAGACGAATGATGAAGTGGGGCAGTGAGGAGCTGTGCCTCAACTCTGATGGTACTGTGTCGCAAACACTGACTGATGCAGGTTGTTGGCCCATTCCCTTTGCTGTCTCTCTTCTACACCACGTATGCTGACATTCCAACATTTGTCTAATATATTTAATGAATATTTGCAAAATATTTAGTCCATCTAATCAGCTATAAAAACACTGTGAAAACTCACAGGGGGAGGCAAAAAGTATTGTCCTGCATTGATAGGAAGCAGTGCTGGGCCCCATACAAACAGTGGGAATTTCAGTCAAAACGGGAGGTATAAGAGAGAGGATATCCAACACCGGAGCTAAAAGATCTTCTTCAAACAAGTGGGAGAAAGGAATGCCACTAGAATCATTAGAATATAGTGCAAATAAATAATGTATATTGACATTGTCCCTCTGTTGATACCAGAGTTGTACCCAATCATGCCTAATTTCTCTATTTTACAAATATCTTCAGAAAAGATCCCTGTTATGTATGGAATTTGCTCCACAGGAATTAGTGGTACACTGCCTGCGAAATGTTGCATAGACTATGTTTAGAACTTGGGATATTGTTTTATAACCTGCCTGTTTGTGCCTAGGCATTCATGATAACCTATGTTTAAATGAAGGTGTTCTGTTTAGGCCTCTGTTTAGGCCTCAGATTTGTTTGAACATTAAAAAACAAAGATTAAGTCATGTACACTTCTGAAGGCAGTTGGTTACGATCAATTTTATTTAGAACTATCAGAGTAAACAGTGCTGATGTAAAGAGGAATATAAGCATTTTTTATTCATTCGTAAAAACAAGTTCAAAACCATCAATAACTTTCCTCCCACTTCGTAAATATGAACTATTTATGTTGCTATGTGACATAAAATCTCAATAAAACACTAAACTTTGTGTTTGTAATATGAGAACATGTAGAAACATTGAAGTAGTGTGAATACCTATTCAAGGCACTATAAATGCTAAGATTTCAGTGAAGTGATGGAGGTGGTTAACGACAGCTAACAGCTGCAGAGCAAGCTTATTGGCAGCAGGAGATGAGACATGTTGGCCCCATCCCACTCAGAACACCCAACCACGCTCTGTCAGTTGTGTGAATGTAACCATAGATGCCAGCCATCATGTCCCCTGGGTGCCTCCTCACCTCTGTGGACATGGGTGAAGGAAGGGTTATAGAGGACAGAGTCTTCCTTCATCACCTCGGCGCGAGGTTGGAACTGGCGCCCAAAGTGGCAGTGCCCAGCCAAGTACACGTCCAGTTGAGCCAAAGCCCTGGGTAGACCAAGTAGGGGGTGACTGCCTACTGCAAAGCGGACTCTAAACCTGCTTGAGTAAACATAGGGCGAGGTATGAAAAGGTGTCTGCCTGAGTACACACATAAGTTTCCATGCCAGCTCTCTAAAATATTTTTTTTTCTGTTTGGAAATGATAGCAACAATGATAGAGTTTGTGGTGTTTGCGCTTGTGTTTGTCTTTCTGAAAATAGAAATGAGCTTCAGAGGAGGAGAGTTGTGGAGATGAGGTTGGCGGACAAACTTGATGTCTTTGATGCAGCGTTGTTCCTCTGGACCATCCTCTCCTCCTTGAGCAGCCCTGTGGTTTGGCCTCAGCTGCACGACCCTCTTCCCAGTCCTCTGGCCCAACTCTTCCACCGCAGGTGAACTTCTTTAGCATGTGTCAATATTGGTTTAGGATTATTTCTAGAAATCCAGAGGGATAAGTCCCTGTGGAGATTACAGGGCTGACACAAAATAATGAGGAAGCATTTGAGGAAACATAGAAGAACCGTTAATGAATATTTAGTATTTGAAAAACAAACACAAATTATATAACTTAAGCATTCTGTGGGCAGCTAAATCTGGTTGTAGTCACATAGTGTCCAGGGTAACCTCAACCCCAAAAGGTCTGCAAGGAAAACAGGAGTAAAAGTGGTGCCTTCTTTGCTTACAGATGAGGATGGGATTTACTGAAACAGGCCGAACAGAACTAAGTGTTTCCACCCAGGGATTATGCCTGATAAAAGGCTTCATGTCGGGCTCTGCTGGAACAGCCAAATGAAGTTTGACATTTCTCGTCTGGAGAGAATTATCCAGGACTCCCGCCTAGGTGGTCAATTCATTCACATATGCACAAAACCCAAAAGATTTCATTCAATCTCCCGTTGCCATTTCCTGGAAAAATGACAGACGTATTAATAGGTTTGTGCTGTGCTGGGGATGAGCTGTGTTTCCATAACCTCTGAATAACTCCCAGGTAGGATACAGTCATTGCAGGCCACAAGTTTGAGCAAGATATTCTAATTACTGTGCAGCAGTCAATGATTAGTAACAAAACCCTGAATAAGGCTGATTTCCTACAGTAATGTCGACTTTGGGGACCTGCTTGAGTTGGCAGACCTGAATTTGTCCCTCTTGTGTAAAAAATCCAAAAAGACACAGACCTACTGAGTGAATTAAAGTAAATTAAACTGCTTTAGTTTGGTACTGTGCAATATTTAATTTTGCATCTAATAAGAAATAATATCAGTTCAAGAATCATTTATTGTCACCGTGTGTTACTGTGGTAAAATTTTTTCCAGGACATGCGCCGGCTTAGAGAGAACACACTACACAAGCAATAAATAGATGATACTAACGGTTATATTAACAGTTAATATAACAGTTAACATATCTTCTGTATAGTTTTCTCTAAATCCAAGTAATGATAATAGGTTCAGATCAATGTACGAAACTCTTCGTGGTTACTCATTTGTTAATCACTAATCACAACCAAGGTTGCTATCTCAATCATTTAGATCAGAAGATATGTACTTATTTTTGTGTGTTTATTAATTTATCCTGTTAAACTCCTCTTGCCCATGGTAAGTACATCTAAAACCAAACATAACCCTAAAAACTCCATGGTTTTTAGCTTTGCTAAAGTATCAGCATGTATGGTGTTTTATCCACACCCTTTTAACATTCATCTGAACATCGAAATTATCCTAGTAAGGGTATAGGTGCTTTATTTGTCCTTATACATACAATGTACATACAACAAAATTTCGTAGATCAGATGGAGGGTTAGCCTGAGCCGCTGCGACTGAGCGCACAACCACTAACGGCTGACCTGACCAGGACGTCTTTAGGGGAAACCGGAGCGGCTGGAAGAAACCTACGCAGACACGGGGGAGAACATGAAAACTCCACATAGAGCCTGGGACTCAAACCCGGGACTTTCATGCTGTGAGGCAAGAGTGCTAACTCCATGATAACTCTGGAGGAGCTGCAGAAATCCATAGCTCTGTTGGAAGGATGTGTTGACAGGACAACAATTGGAATGCATTCTACTCATCTATAGAAGAGCAGTATGAATATATTTAAAGAAAGTAAATATAAGTTATCCAAAAGCCATGTGCCATGGCAAAAATGTGGCAAAAGGCAATCTTGTCAGATAATTCCAAAGTTAACATTTATTTGGCCCTACATGTAAAAAAGCTAAAACTAAGACTAGTGTAAAACTGAACACACAATACGCACGGTAAAACACAGCGGTGGCAGCTTTATGCTGTGGGAAGGCTTTGTTTCCACAGGGGAGTTGATCACAGCTAATAGGGGATGGTTGGGTGCAGCTAAATAGTGAGCAATTTATAAGCTGAAGCTCAGTACCCCAAACATATAGCAAGCGCTTCAATTGCTGAAATCATAGTCCTGATGTCAGAATAACAGAATGAAAGTCGAGGACTAAATCGAATGGCTGTTTAGAATTTATTTGTGAAATATTTGGATTACGTGTATCTTTTACAATTCACTACAACACTTTATAAAATGAAACACCATGAAATACATTGGAGTAGGGGTTGTAGCTTGGCAAAATATACATGAGTTCAAAATGTGTGAATACTTTGCAAGGCACTGTAGTAGTATAGTTAAGAGTATGTGTCCCTTTAACTTTAGGTTAGAAATTCTACAACTCCGTCTGTAGCACCAACAGCAGTGCAATAATCTACCATAATAGCTGTTGCTGCGCCTAACATTTTTTCTCCTCATTCAGACAATGATGAAATCAATTACATTTCCGGGGACAGGGGGTCCAAAATGGGGACTGTCCCTGAAAATCGGGAATGTCTGGTCACCCTTCCGAAAATAATTTTTGGCTTTGGTCCCCACAAGTAGCAGCGGGTCCTCATAAAGTATTTTATTTTGGGGAGATGGTCCTTGCAATGTAACAAATATTAGACCACACACACACACACACACACACACACACACACACACACACACACACACACACACACACACACACACACACACACTCACTCATGCGCACACACACACACTCATGCGCGCGCGCACACACACACACACACACACACACACACACTCATGCACACACACACTCATGCACACACACACACACACACACACACACTCATGCACACACACACACACACACCCACACACACCATTTTTCAGCACAGGCTTCTCAAAAATGTAACAGGATATAAATGTGTGCATAATGTTATAGACCAGGGGTGTCAAACATACGGCCCGCGGGCCGGATCCGGCCCGCCGAACAATTTAGTCCGGCCCGGTGGCTAAATGCATCATCATTATAAAAAAAAAATAATAATAATTTTTTTTTTTTTTCCCCCCCAGTGTCCTGTCTGGCAATGTGGCAACATGAATTGTTGTCTTAATGCCAAAAAGAGCTCATCAGATTTGACTTTCACAAGTGAAGCAGTACTGCTTTTGCCATAATGCTCCGCTTGATTTATGAATGTGAATAGTTTTATTACGATTCATGCGGGGAATATCTCAAATGATATGGACACTACAATGGGAAAGTAGGAGAGGAAAGGAAGAACAAGAAGAAAAAAAGAAAAGGTGAAAGAAAGAGGAGATAAAAGGAAGAGAATGATAAAACACTTATTGAAAAAAACATGTACTTCGTTTAATTGAAAATCTGCAGTTCCTATATTGTCCACGAGGGGCGCTGTGTTTTAATCAGCAAATGGTAGCACTGAGCTTCAGATGTGGAAAATTGATTTTAAATCATTTCTTAATTTTTATCTGTTTGATGTATTTTGTCATGCAGGACAGTGTTTTTAAGTTCAAAAAAATGCGAATAAATGTTTTTCAACATTGTACAATCACTGTGATCAGTTCTTATGCATAATGCACAAGTAAATGTTTAACTGAGTAAAAGTATTGTTGAAATTGCACATACTTTTCTTAAAAACGCTGAGGTTATTCATAATATATTGTGTAAAAGTGAAATTCATTTAATATAAAAATCAACAAGTCCACTTTTATCAGTTCTATTTAATCTTGCAATGAGTTTACTCGTGTGGCCCTCTTGAGATCAGATTAAGCTGAATGTGGCCCCTAAACCAAAATGAGTTTGACACCCCTGTTATAGACATATACCCTAGGTTAAATTGAGAAATAAATTGCACAGATTATTGGCTATTTCTCAAACTAAAAGTAGTTTTTAATAATATGAACCATATAATCCTGGTGAAATTTTCCGTTTTCTTTTTTAGTGCCTTTTGTGGATTATCTAAAATTATGACACATTTATCCCTGTGAGAATACATAACTTGTAATTTTTTAGTCTGACACCAGCACAACAGCCACCTAAAACCCAGCCTGAGGCATTTCTGTGAATGTCTGAGCATGTATGGTGTTTCATTAAAGAATAGTCATTTCCCAGCACCCCCTTTTCCTTTCCTCGTCTGCTGTTCGAAAGATGAGTGGAAAGTCCATAAGCACAATTTGGAAACTACAACCACAACCAGCAAATGCACAGGACACTTATTCATTGCTCTCCACACACTGAAACACACACATTTGGGGTAGGGGGGGGAAGGAGCAGCAGCAATGGCAGTAGCAGTAAATTGGTACAGGCATCTGTCAGAAGCCCCATGAGTCACCCACTGGAAAACGTGCAGCTCTCCAAAGCCAGAGTAGATATCCATCAAAAGTGACTGCGGCCAGCACGAGCTCCTGCAAAAACACAGCTTGATATATACACTCAAAATTATGTCACTTACACATATGCCAACCTGCACACATGACAGCACATGTTAAATGCATATCCATGCGTGCACACACTCACACAAAAGAGGGGGACTTTTGTGGGGCTGTTGGTAAGATTGGAGCAGGATAACGAGGGGGTGCTTTCCGGAGAAGCAGGGGAGTTTGGGAAGCCATGTGCAACCGCTGAAATGCCTTTGAAGGTTTTTAGTTTTAACCAATTTTATATGTGAGGTCACCTGACAATATATACACAAGATTAAGTACATACTTGCAATAAATCACTTATTCTTTGATATTTTAGTGAGCTCAGGTTGCTAATTGAGAACACAGACACTACAGCCTGTGGGAACTCTGTGTCTAGCCTGGCGTGTCCTAACAAAGGCAGAAAAATATCTTCTACAAAACTCTTCCAATTTAATTTGTTTTGGATGTACTTAATCTGAATGAAGCAGTCACTTGATCTCAATTTTGGGGTGTTCTTAAGAACTACATAATGAAATTGCACTTGTAGTGGCTACTGTTATACATGGGCACTAATTACGGGGATCGCAAGCAGACGCATCCAAATAACGTTTGTATATCCATACAACTTCATCTGCTGTGCAGATGTAGATGTAGATGTACTGTGCTATCAGGTTTTGGAGTTCGATAATTTAATAATAATAATAATACATTTTATTTAAAAGGCGCCTTTCTAGACACTCAAGGTCACCGTACAGAAGGGTAAAAAGTCAGAAACAAAATCAAAACAAAAATCATTTAAAAAATACCGAGGCTGGGACAGGGAAATTGATAATTAAAGAGAATAGGCAGTCTTAAACAGATGAGTTTTGAGTTGTGATTTAAAATTTAGAAGTGAGTCCGTGTTTCTAAGTAGGGGTGGTAGAGAGTTCCAGAGGCGGGGGGCAGAGCGGCTGAATGCTCTGCTCCCCATGGTGGTGAGACGGGCGGAAGGGACAGACAGGTGTAAAGCAGATGAGGATCTAAGAGCACGGGAGGGGGTGGGAATGTGCAGGAGGCCTGACAGATAAGGGGGGGCTAGGTGGTGAAGGGCCTTGAATGTCACCATGAGAATTTTATATTGAATGCGGAACTGCACAGGGAGCCAGTGAAGCTGTTGGAGGACCGGGGTGATGTGGTGGATAGAGGGAGTTCTTGTTATGATGCGAGCAGCTGAGTTCTGGACCAGTTGTAGTTTATGGAGTGATTTTTGAGGAAGGCCGAAGAGGAGAGCGTTGCAGTAATCCAGTCGGGAGGTGACAAGGCTGTGCACAAGTATGGCAGCAGTGTGTGGGGTAAGGGAGGGACGGAGGCGGTTGATGTTTCTTAAGTGAAAGTAGGCAGACCGGGTAATGTTATTGATATGGGATTGAAAAGATAGGGTGCTATCGAGGATGACACCCAGACTCAGATTTAGAATATCATCAGAGCTAATTTCTTGCAGTGATTCAGTTTAAAAAAAAGTAAAACATGTATTGCATAAACTCATTGCACAGTGACATATTTCTTGTATTTATTTCCATACATTTTCATGATTAGGGCTTACAGCTCCTTATGTTCTGTGTCTCACAAAATGTGAATATTCCAAAAAGACCTACTGACTGGCGTGTGCATGTAGTGTACAGTACATGAACTTAAAATCTGAAAACCTATATTTAGACAGAAATGAATTGCAGACTTTGTTGGGACTAATTTGATCTTTTCTTAGAGGTCTTAAAAATGTCAGCATTATGTCCTGTGTTGTTCCTGTGTGGTCATACAGAGCAATGCTGCTTAGATTCCTGAAACGTCTCGCATTCTGGTGTTGGTGGGCGCAGCGGCTGTAGTCCTCGCCTCACACATGACCTCTTCGGAGTCAGCAGGTCAGATCCTGATATTCCTGTCTTCTAGCTCCACAGCGGGCCTGCATTTATCTACCTAGTGACACAGGTTCAAGTTGGTGAACTCTGGTGAAGTTTTTGTGTTATTCTTACCCAGTTAGTCACGTAATGGTTAATGAAGATGTGCCCCCCCCCCAGACAAAGATGGAAAACACATTTCTTGTTTCATAAGACAGATGGCTTCCTACCTCATTTCTCCTGTAGTACATGCTCACGCTACAGCCTTCATGTGGGCGTTTGAGAAGGAACGAATGTGCAATTTGTCTCAAAGGAGTTTTCGAAGGCCCACACCTGCAGAGGATCTGCAGAGAGCATCACTGTCATGTGAAGAAGAAAAAACAGAAAGAGAAGAGATGAAACAGAGAGCAGAGGGTCGTACTCCTCCCCCAGACATTGTTATTTCAAGCTTTTCTCATCATATTGAGGAAGGGGGGAACAATGCACAACAGACAAGCTCACATGGTGCTTGCACAAAAGACCAGCACTCTCAGCTCTTTAAGGAGGTAGAAGAAAGAGAAAAATCAAAGAGCAGGAGAGCAAGGAGGAGGGGGGACTAGGTGGAAGATATAGACAGCACAGAGATAAAGTAGCTTATCCACAGAGGCTTTACTCTTCCCTACTTCTCTAGGAACCGTGCATTGACACATGTAACGACATGACATGAGCTAGAGGCAGTTTTTTCTGGTCTCTTTTAATTTTTCTGCATTTAATTTTTTTTTTCATTTTACATTAACCAGTTATTTTACACACAGCATAAGAGAAACAAGACAGACTGAGAAACTGGATCTTAAAAAAAGAAATGCTTGGCCACAGTCATAGAAAAATAAACAGACGAAATTTTCACTCACAGGTTATTCTCAGCTAAACTAACTTTTCTCTTCTCTTTTGCTTGGAGTAAAAACATGTCCCTTTCCAGTCACACACATATTTTCCTCTTTTCAGCCTTAAGGAATATCTCTCCTGGATTTCTGAAAGCAGCTGCGACAATTGATCTAGCAGCAAAGCCACTGCAGCCATGATGGCCGACAGTTTATATAAAATGGGTACGCATCTGTATTTGCATGTGCAGGACGTATGTCACATACTTAACTGTATCACTGTGCCTGTGGTTACACGGTGAGTGTACACAGTTTGTTTACACAGGCAAATTCTTTCTATGCTCATGTGTTGCTACCACCAGGCTATTTGGCTGTAGTGACCCAACACTTGACCCAGTAAATGCCAGTGATGGTCACACTTAAGAGATGCAGTGAGAATACAGCTATTTTAGCTTTAATCAGAGCTCCTAAACGATGGGGTTAGCCTTCTCAAAGGGATGCAAGATTGTAGTGTCTTGAAAAAGTATCCCTGCCCTGTGAATGTTCCCACAAATATCTATGTATTTTGATGGGATTTTAAGTAATAAATCAGCATAAAGTACTGCATGGTTGTGAAGTACAGGAAAAAAAGATACATGGTTTAAAAACCACACACTCTGTTTTAGCCGCAACTCTCCTGCAGGATGTTTCTGCCATCTTTGCAGATAAAGTGACAAAAATGTTTCCAATTCTTTGAGAAACAGCTCAAGCCATGTACGATTGCGAATAGATCTTATTTGAACAGCCATTTTGTGGTGCTGCCCCTGGTTTTCAATTGGATTTAGGTTTTGACTTCACCCAGGCCTTTCTTACACATACATATGATCAACACCTATTGCTGCTCCAACTGCGAGAACCTCTGTCTAAGTCTCAGTTTTTTTTAGCCTCAAAGTCCTCTTCCAGGATTTCCCTGTGTTTGGCTCTATCAATATTTTCATCAGCTTTGACCAGCTAAACCAAATATAGTGTTTTGCATGAGTTCAATGTTGGTCTCATCTGGTCAACTTCTTCAACATATTTGCTGTTTCCCTGAGATAGGGAGTGGCATACTGCAAACATGACTTCTTATGGCTTTCTTTCAGTGATGGGTTAAGGTCAGATTTGTGGAGTGTATGACTAATAACAGCGAACAATGGACATTTCCCACCTGTGCTGTGGAGGTCTCCTCCAGAGCTATCATCTTGGCTGCCTCTCTGATTAATGCTCTTCTTGCCCAGCCTCTTAGTTTAGGTGGACAGTTATGTCTAGGTGGGTTTGCAGTTGCACTCTTAACATTTTCCGGTGATGGATTGAACAGTGACATGGTTAAAGCTGGGATACTGGTTTGGAACCCACAATTGGCTTTACACTTTTCCACATCTTTATCCCTGGCCTGTCTGCTGGGTATGTTTTTGGGATACTTTTAATTCACAAATGTTCTGACGCCAACTGATTGGTCTAATCTAGGGGTGTAGAAGTAAAGTCCTTCAAACACAAATGCATAGCAAAAATATAAATAAAACCATTGGCAAGTTTGCAATGCTTTTCAAGTCTTTAAATAAGAGTAACGCAAGAATAGAAAGCTAATATTAGTCTCTTAGCTAGTCAGTTTAGTGTAGAGTCTGCAGTGACCTGCTTAACAGACATGTTGACAATAAGAGCAATGGATGGAGCTCCTTCAGTTTGCTCAAGATGACTGGTCACCATGTTTATCATCACTGGAAATATTTCCAATCAGCCAAATTTCTCTTTCTTGTTGGAAAGGGAGAGGTTTGAAGTTTGCCTTCTTTTAGTCAGTTGACAAGCATTGTGCAGCAACAGGAATGATATGACATTTTTTTCCAATTCCAAAACCATAGCTTTTTAAGGCTTTCATGCCAGTAAAGAGTTGCTGATTCTCCAGGTTCTCTCTTTATCGCAATACTTTTCCTATCAAATAAATATGTCCTGCATGTTTTCAGTTATATCTTCAATATATTTCATCAGGTTTGTATTTTTTTAATTTACGCTTAAATGGACATGCATAATTAGCGATGAGAAATAAGATACTCGAAGGTTTTACAAAAAAAACTCTGATTTTGTCTTAACAACAGGGACATGATTATGTGATATCTAAGAGATGCATTTTTTTATATGTTAATACAAATGTGAATGGTAAATAAACTGAATTTATATTGCACCTTTCTAGTCACACTGACTTCTCATAGCACTTTACACTGCAGAACTTGGGGTTGAACGCCTATTCCTATACATGTTTTACAAATGTGCTGATTAATAATTTAAAAAAATGGAAACTGAATTGGTTAGCACATGATTGGGTAAGTCCCTGCTTCTACTACCACACCCACACAATCAAATATACATCCATCAGCCCCACAAAACAGCAAAAAAAAAAGAAAAAAAAATGTCCATGTTGATATCGATATCAAAACATTTTTCGGTGAACCAATAATTAAATTTTTTCCCTTGGCTTTGTGTCTTCCATGTTTGACCACCTAAATGCCAATGAAGCAGGTTCTGCAAGAAGTCTAGTTGATCTACTTCCCCTTTGTGTAAAGTTTACCTTTCAATATCCTAGTTATTATGTAATAAATAATGGCCAAGACCCATTCAGTAAAAATAATGTCATAATTTATCAACTAGGATGTGTGCTTGAAGCTTTTAAATCCAAAGGTAGATCTGAGAGAGTCTCTTCTGTATGAAGCATTGGGTTACTTTGAGGTTTAATAGAGCTAGAGGTACATAAATAAAGCCCTCCTGCAGTTTCCCCATCCTCATTCTTTCTCTTGTTCAATTTCTCCTTTTCAGCTCCAGTTATTTTTGATCCTTTGGGCAGTTAAGCTGGGTCAGCAAGCCAATCTAATGAGCCATCAGCTGAGGGCCCGGTAGTTACAGTGAAAAGCTTTATGACTCAGGTGCATCCCACCCACAAACACACAGCTGATGAGAGCCCATTTGTTTAGCCTGGGTGGAAGGCCTTTGGGGAATCAAGTCCTTAGCTTCAGGACGTTTTGATTGGCTCGCAGTTAAAGAGGCCCAGATCTGTGTTCCTCACTTCGACTCCGGCTGAAGGCTTTTATTGCAGGTCATCTGTGGATCTCTGGCTCTCAGGTGCCCCTGAAGAACGAGATAGCTGAGACAGTTGGAGTGAAAAAGATCTACTTTAGGGATGCATAGGAGTGATTGTGTAAATAAGAATGAGAACAACCTTTTTTTCATTTATATCTGAATGGAATTTTTTTCAAAATAGTTAAAAAATGGGGGTTGGGGTGGGGGGTTGAAAATCCTAGAATTTCTCCCAGCTATAAAACAACAACAAAATGACTCAGTGCAGATCAGTAAGGCATGCTCACCTGTCTCCTCATGCCACACATGTTAACCAGTATCTGTCAAAGTTTAAAGATAGTACGGCTAAGAGGAGAAGGGGAGAGGGGACAGGCAGGTACCAGGTGGCCACAAGCTCACACTTATACAGTAAGGAACTCAAGCGCTGGCACTACAAATATTGATACTATCCATATGTGCGTGCTGCTGTGTTTTCACGATACTAGCGGTAGGATCTAGGAAAGGGTGGATGAACTTCTAAAAGAAGCCATCTCTCATCTCAGACACTCTGTGCTTTAATGGCGCCATACCTTCCTGTCACACTATCGTGTTTAGTTTTCCAGCCAACATTTCCAGTCTTCCCCGGTCTTTCTGCAGCAAAAGGGAACGTGGAAACTGAATCAATCGATTGCTCTTCCCTGCGGTTGCCAGTCTGTTTGTGGAGGAGCCGGTAGGAGGATACCAGTTTGCCAGTGGAGCCTCCAATAACACTGCAGCTCCACAGTAACAGCCAGAGAGGAGCTCCCACAGTCAGATATAGCTTTAATATGTTTGCACTGGGAAGATAGAAATCATTTAGCAGTCACTGGAGAATTCATGTACACAAACTGCCAAGGAGAGACGTGTGCAGTCTTCTCTATGTTAAGAACAACGTGTACAAATGCATGAAGGAAATAGGCTTGTGTCCTTTACTTTATTACTGCTTTTACTTTAATTAGCATCTTAAACAAGTGGTTGAAATCAAATGTTATTAAAACTTTACTTTGTCTCACAACTTTTTTTCTATAATAGAAAAGATATCTCCAGAAAGGTTTCAAAGAAGTGGAAAGATGTGGGTAGTCGATAGTCTTGGTATGGCGAACAAAACCAAAAAAAAAAAAAAGGTGGCCTGTTTGCTATTAAGAATAATAATAATTATTTTGCCGAATTCAGACTATATACCATTTACCATAAATGAAATGGCCTCTTAAATTCATGTTACTAAAACATTTTATACATATCAGACCAACTTTCAAGTGAAAACTGAGTTGCTTTGACCTTCCCACAAAATGCCATGCGTGGTAAACTAACACTGCACATCACCCTATACATACTATCCCCACGATGAAACATGATGGCGACAGCATCATGCTGTGGGAAAGCTCGTCTTTAGCAGGAACAGGGATGCTGACCATGTGGACAACTGTAAAGAAAGCCGTTATTGAAGGAAAACCATACAAATCTTTGCTTAGAGTTGGAAATCAGTCTTGCAGGGAACACAGCAAACATGTAGAAGAATCATCATGCAGTGGGGATGCTTTTCTTCGACAAGGATGGGGAAAATGGCTAAAATGAAATGGCTCACATCAAATCTACACAAAACACAAATGAAAATCTTTTCCAACATTTTAAATGTGCTGTTCATAGAGGTTCTGCAAGCAATTTAACAGAGCTTGAACTCTCAAAGAAGAATGATTTAAAAAAAATGGTTAACAGGATTACAGAGCTGGTTGAGACAATTTTCCCAATAAAATTCAACTGTTATGACTGGGAAATGCGCCAACAACCCCTAACCTGAATAACAGTACTTTACTTTCTTACATGCAGACACACTAACAAATTGCACATTTACAGTTTTGCCTGAAGTTTTCAAATGATTGCCAGACGTTTTGTTTGATAGCTGGTTATCTTGCGCCATCTATTGGTCATAAAAGCAGGTCCTGGACCTAAACTCATTGCTTATTCAATGTTTCTAAGTGACTGATTAGAAGGAAATCTTATCTTTAATTGTCCACATACAAAATATAAGCAGACACAGGGGCTTAGTGACAGCTGCATATAACTGTCTGCATTGTAAACGTCTCTGTAAGTCTTTCCGTTTGCGTGTTGAAGTTTGCATGAAATAGAGAAAATTAATTCTGTCTCCTTCAAGCCTTCTGCCTTTACACCTTTAATAATTCACAGCCAGTTTTCGTTTTTCCTAAAACACATAGCAGGCCAATGGAAAGTTTCAAATAAAGTAAATGAATGCAAACGCAGCCTAGCCCACAAAACAAGGATTTCTCTCAGAGCACTGAAGCCAACACATTGTGTTTTGTGTGTTGCATTCAGCAGTAAAGTTCCATATACTTGTGTTTTCCCACTGAATAATTTTGGATTTGCTTTCTGTGTTAATTGCAGGAGGAAGGGAATGACAAGAGGGAGGGAGGGAGGAGAAAAGGTCAGACCATGAATAGCCTTCTCAAATACTTTGCTCGGTTTCACTGCTAATAATAAAATGTGTTCTCTTGCCCCATAAAAGCATGTTTTCACTTTGGTGGATTTACGTTTTTTAATAGCCCTCAATAACGTGTCTCATTTTGTTTATGGGGAAAATAACTCTCCCTTCTTTCCTTGCCAGCCCCCCAACTTTCCCCATATCCATGTGCCAAAGGTGCAGATTAATAAAACCATCACTCAAGAAGGCTTATTGAGAAGAGGTATATTGACAAATGCAGGGACGGTTTCACTCTGATGAGGACAAATACAGATCAAGGACAGTACAACAAAGGAACTCAAAATATTTTATTGAGAGTTTATTTGATAGACAAACTCAATGTAGCACATCATTCTAAAGAGAAAGTAAAAAAAGTTTTTTTTACAAATAAAAATCTAATAAAGGTGGCACATATTTGAATATAACCCCTATTGATGTTGCTGATCTATGTGTGTTTTAATTCCAGTATGACTACAGCTCTTTTGTGAAAGCCCCAATAGTTTGAGAACATTAGTAAACTAACACCATGGATATTATGTTGTGGGTTTGCTTTTCTTTAGCAGAGACGGCAAAGCTAGTCAAAGTTGATGGGAAATTGGAAAGAGCTAAATACAGGTTAATTGATATTGTGCATCATCCCAAACATAAATACATAAATGCAGCTATGAACATGGTGGTGGCAGCTTCATGCTGTGGGTATTACTTTTTTTTTTAGCAGGAGCAGGGAAGAGGAATGGGCAGAACTTTTCTCTATTTGTGTGTTTTTCAAAAGACCATAATCACCTTAAAAGGGGTTTCAAGGAGTATTGACTCGGGTAGGCTGAATAGAAATGAACACCATAATTTTGTGTTTTATCGATATAAAAACATAAACTATTTTTGATTTTGCTTACACTTTACATTTATGCATTTCTTTGCATTGGTCAGACACAAAGTGCTTGTAAAAATGTTTTTTGTGGTTGTAAAAATTCAAGATGTTTAAATGGTTTTGCAGGGCCCTGTATTTGGCCAGGTATGTTTTGGGACAAATCTGATGATGAATACACAATCTACTCAGAAATGACAACTGAACTTAGCAAACTTTGACTTGAGGCACTAATAAGTCTTCAACAGGGTTCTTTCTGTAGGTGCAGAACAAGTGTAAAAAGAAAAAAAAAACTATTTTGTAGAACTTAATGGTGTGATATTGTTTACTCCACTCGTTTGAAAACTGCATCTGAAATACAACAAATCTAACATTGCTGGTAACAATAAGCAAACAGTGACATTGTTAAACTATAAAACTTGAGCTACACACATTTATTCAACACATTAGATGATGTCTCAGTGATGGTTGTTGACTTTCACACATTGTGAGACCTGAGATGCAAAAAGCTATTAAAGAATATATTAGAAAAAAATCCACACTTCACAGCATCAAATCCACTCTTGAATAGAATGTGGATAAATTCAGATCAACAGAATCAATCTCCTCAATTTCCATATATTATAAAGGGAAAAGTTACAACTGGGCTAAAAGTTAGAGTTACCTCCACCATGGACTGAAAATCAAAGCGAAACATTATTTTGATCTTCTCTTGATGTTGAAAGAACCACATAATGATGGATGAGGCAGCAAGGTATTATCTTAATTAAGTGCAGGTATGCACTACATCAGTGTTGTCAGGATAAGTGTTGAGTATTGTAAAAGCAGGAATAACAGGATGTAATTCTAAGTCTGTTAAGTAGGTGTCAATCCTCTCTTATTGGAAGTGACGAACAATGCAAGATAAATCTCAGCAGTGTGATGTAATGTGGGATGGATGCTGTCGTTCTGCCAAACACGGGATGTCTGAAATCTGTTACTAAAATGATCCGGTCCCAGGCTAACCCATTAAAAGAGGAAGAATTTCGTTTTTATAAGGCAACGTGGACTCTCAGTACAAACCTGACAGCCGATGAAACTGAAAGAGGTGGGTAAAAATGGAGTCTACTGATTGAGCTCTTACACTGAGGAGACACGGTTAAAGAATAGATTTATGCTAGAGAAACGCACCGAAATTCAACGTTATTCATACCCTCATGCTACTAGACATAAATAAGGCAATCACTAATAGATAAAAATGAAAAATATTTATAAAGGAAATCTAAACCAGTTACTTCATTATAGTCACTGAGTCAAATAAATGTTTTGTTTTTTTTAAGGAATCTACATTTAAAACACTGACTGGAAGACAAGAGCCTAAAACCTCCTAATTAGATGACAGTAGGACAAAGTAGCAAACTAAGGAAAAGTCGTCAGCAGTCTAAGCATGTAGGTGCATAAATAGCTCAGCAAAACTTAAGCCACTACATCTATAAGCATTATCACAGAGAGAGGTTTTATCAGTATTTATGGGTAACCATTATAGCTGAGTATCAGCAGCACAATAATGGACATTTATTCTATGCAGTGTGGTAAAAGCCACACTGCATGTTAGGTTTTTAGGATCTTCAGTTTTGTTCAAAATAAATATTGGAAATTCATAAATTATTGTCTTCAAGACAAGTTTGTAATGTTAGTCGTGGGCTAGCTTCCTAATGAAATTGGGTGTCATCAGTAGAACACTGAACATGTTTTCTGGCAGTCAAGTTGAGGTTCTTGGAGATGGACCCAGATTCAAACAGGCAGGCAGAAGTAGCACAGAGTTAAAGAGAGTCTAATAATCAAAAACCTAAAACTTTCAGCTCAACAAGAGCAGAAACAGGCATGGACATGGGTTGGCTAGGCATGAACTGAACAGTATAACCAAGCCGGGAGAAAATGAAAAATGGGAGGTTAAATAGCAGGGGAACCAGGTGGGAAGCATGAGTGTGATGAGCAGGCAACAGGTGGACTAAATTCAATTCAATTCAATTCAATTTTATTTATATAGCGCCAAATCATGAAACATGTCATCTCAAGGCACTTTACAAAATCAAGTTCAATCATATTATACAGATTGGGTCAGATTATACAGATTGGTCAAAATGTCCTATATAAGGAAACCAGTTGATTGCATCAAAGTCTTGACAAGCAGCATTCACTCCTGGGGAACCGTAGAGCCACAGGGAGAGTCGTCTGCATTGTACATGGTTTTGCTGCAATCCCTCATACTGAGCAAGCATGAAGCGACAGTGGGAAGAAAAACCACCCATTAACGGGAAAAAAAACCTCCGGCAGAACCGGGCTCAGTATGAACGGTCATCTGCCTCGACCGACTGGGGTTACAGAAGACAGAGCAGAGACACAACAAGAGAGACAAAAAAGCACAGAAGCACACATTGATCTAGTAATCTGTTCTACATTAGATGGTAGTAATGGGTGAGCCGTCTTCTCTGGATGATGTCAAAGTTAACAGAACGCCAGACCAGGTGTACCTACTATGAAGAAAAAGAGAGAGAGCAAAAAGTTAAAAGTTGAAATGACGACAGTCATTTCAATGTAATACAATACAAAACTGGAGAACCGTAGAATGAAGAACAGTAGAAATCAGTAGAGTGAGAAAATTAGACCCTGATGTCCTCCAGTAGCCTAAGCCTATAGCAGCATAACTATAGAGGTAGCTCAGGGTAACATGAGCCACTCTAACTATAAGCTTTGTCAAAAAGGAATGTTTTAAGATTAGTCTTAAAAATAGATAGGGTGTCTGCCTCACGGACCAAAACTGGGAGTTGGTTCCACAGGAGAGGAGCCTGATAGCTAAAGGATCTGCCTCCCATTCTACTTTTAGAGACTCTAGGAACCACCAGCAGACCTGCAGTCTGAGAGCGAAGTGCTCTGTTAGGAACATACGGAGTAATCAGAGCTCTGATATATGATGGAGCTTGATTATTAAGGGCTTTATACGTTAGAAGAATAATTTTAAATTCTATTCTTGATTTAACAGGAAGCCAATGAAGGGAAGCTAAAATTGGAGAAATATGATCCCTCTTGTTGATTTTCATCAGAACTCTTGCCGCAGCATTTTGGATCAGCTGAAGACTTCGAACTACATTTTGTGGACTTCCTGATAGTAAAGAATTACAATAGTCCAGCCTTGAAGTAACAAATGCATGCACTAGTTTTTCAGCATCACCCCTGGACAGAATGTTTCTAATTTTGGCGATATTCCGGAGGTGAAAAAAGGAAACTCTGGAAACCTGTTTAATATGGGATTTAAATGACATGTCTTGGTCAAAAATAACACCAAGATTTTTTACTTTATTACCAGAGGCCAAGTTAATGCCATCCAGATTCAGTGATTGATTAAGAAGTTTATTTTTTGAGGACTCTGGCCCAAAGATTACAACTTCTGTCTTGTCAGAATTTAAATGCAGGAAATTTAAAGTCATCCAGCTTTTGATGTCATCAAGACATGACTGCAGTCGAAGTAACTGATTGGATTCATCAGGATTTATGGATAAATATAGCTGAGTGTCATCAGCATAACAGTGGAAATTAATCCCATGCTGTCTGATAATTTTGCCAACCGGAAGCATATATATAGTAAATAGAATTGGTCCAAGGACTGAACCCTGTGGTACTCCACAGGTGACCCTAGAGTTTGAAGAAGATTTATTATTAACATGAACAAACTGGAATCTGTCCGACAGATAAGATTTAAACCAGCCTAATGCTTTCCCCTTAATCCCTACAGTATGCTCAAGTCTTTGTAGGAGAATAATGTGATCAACTGTGTCAAATGCAGCACTGAGATCTAACAGGACAAGTACAGACACAAGTCCATTATCTGAGGCCATGAGAATATCATTGGTGACCTTCACCAGAGCTGTTTCAGTGCTATGATGAGCTCTAAAGCCTGACTGAAACTCCTCAAGTAGGTCATTACTTTGTAAATGTTCACAAAGTTGATTAGCAACTACTTTCTCAAGAATTTTAGATAAGAAAAGAAGATTAGATATAGGTCTGTAGTTTACTAGCTCATCTTGATCAAGAGAAGGTTTCTTAAGTAAAGGTTTAATAACAGCTACTTTAAAAGCCTTTGGTACATATCCATTTACTAAGGATAGATTAATCATGTCTAAAATAGGACCACTGATCAGAGGGAATACCTCCTTAAACAACTTGGTTGGGATTGGGTCTAACATACAGGTAGAAGGTTTAGATGAAGCTAAAATTTTAGATAGCTCAGAAAGCTCTACTGCTTTTAAACAGTTCAGACACTGCGCAGGTTCTAAGGATTCCTCCAATGCTGCCTCACTTACTGAGGACGAGGTAATCATGTTTGGGAGGATGCCAATTATTTTATTTTTAATGGAATCAATTTTATTTATGAAGAATCCCATAAAATCATTACTGCTAAGAGCTAAGGGGATGGCTGGATCAACAGAGCTGTGGCTCTGGGTAAGTTTGGCAACTGTATTGAAGAGAAATCTAGGATTATTCTTATTCTCCTCAATTAATGATGAAAAATATGCTGCTCTAACTCTGCGAATGGTCTTGTTATACAACAATAGACTGTCCCTCCAGATTAGGTAGGATTCCTCTTGGTGTGTAGAGCGCCATTTTCTCTCCAATTTCCTAACATTGTGCTTCAAGGAATGCAGCTCTGAATTAAACCAAGGAGCCAGCTTCCTGTGAATAATCACCTTATTTTTCAAGGGAGCTACATTGTCTAATGCAGAACGCAATGACAAAGTCATACCGTTTACAAAGACATCTATTTGTGAATTGGAAGAAACAACATTGCTGCCATCTACAGGGCATTTCTGCAATACGGAGGATATTAAAAAGGGGACAGACTCTTTAAGTTTTGATACAGCATTATCCGATAAAGATCTACTATAATGGAACCCTCTTTTGGGGGTGGAGAACTCCGTTAGATTAAACTCAAATGTTATTAAAAAATGATCAGATAGGACAGGGTTGTGAGGAAATACTGTTAATTCTTCACAATCAATGCCATATGTCAGCACAAGGTCTAAAGTATGGAGCCAAGAGTGCGTCGGTTTATGCACATTTTGAGCAAAACCAATTGAATCTAGGATAGTTTTAAAGGCTACACTAAGGTTATCACATTCTGTGTCAACATGGATGTTAAAATCACCCACTATAATAACCTTATCAGTATTTAACACCAAATCAGATAAGAAGTCTGACAGCTGATCCAAAAACTGAGTGCAAGGGCCTGGTGGACGATACAAAACAATAAACAGAAGAGGTTTTATTGCTTTGCAGTTTGGATGAGGGAAACTGAGGGTTAAATGTTCAAAAGAACTGTAGTTATTAATTGGCCTGGGACTAATTAATAAATCAGACTGAAAGATGGCTGCCACTCCTCCTCCTCTTCCCACAGATCTGGGAATGTGGAAATTTGAATAATTGGAGGGAGTTGACTCATTTATACTAACGTAGTCCTCTTGTAGCCAGGTTTCTGTGAGACAAAACAAATCAATCTGTTTATCAGAAATCAATTCGTTAACTAACAAAGTCTTTGGAGGGAGAGACCTTATATTTAATAGACCACATTTAATTGTTTTATTTTTAGGTTCAAGGTGAACCGTATTGATTTTTATTAGGTTTTTATGAATGAGCTTAATGGGATGGTGGCTATGGCTGAAAGAGTGAAATAAACATGAATAAGCTGGACAGAACTTCAGGGACAACCTACAAAACATGAGGAAAACACAGAGACCTAACAGGAATTATTCACAATGTATAAGGAATAAAAAAACTAGGAAGTTTAAAGAATAACCTAATAAGGAAAAGTCCAAATAATAATGAACATTGAAATGAGAAATGAAGAAGACATCTGATAATGTTTTCAATTAAGGAAACTGTTAGAACCAACCAAACATGTTTTCCAATAATGTCTTGCATTAGAAATATAAAGATAGCGCTGAAGGGGTCCTGATCCCTGTGAAACACTATTCATAATTTTGTTATGATTATAAGATTTCCATACAAGATGCAAATTATCAAATATGTATGATATAATCCCAACATCTTGTTTCTCAGGACAATAATAGAAACAAAACTTTTTGTCGGAGCCACTGAGGAGGTCTTTTGTAAATATGACTACTATGTATAGTACAAGGAGCTTAAACTTTAGAAAAAGTTTTTATAAGAATTAAAGGCAAATATAAAAAAGCAAAAGGGAACTGTGGGTAAAGCTGACCTTGCAATAATTCAAAAGATTTATTTTGCCAATACTTTCTTCTATGTTTTAGTCACAAACACTTTGAAAGTAATGCATGTTTTCTGACCTAATATAGCACTAAGCTTACTTTATGAACAAAATAAAAATAACCTGAGATTTCTAATTTATGTGCAGAACTTAATACTTAAAAATGCATAAATAGCAACAATTTATGGTAATTCAGTTTTTTTCTTTTTTTGCAAGAGTTTTTCACTCATTTTATGATTTTGTAATAACTGCTCTTTCTTTGTTTGCTTTACAATCTTTGTACCATTTGTTAAGTGTGCTTGAGTTTTCCTTTCTGGAATATAATTTTCTTTTACTTTGCCATTTTTCCCCCTTTTCACTTGTCAGAAAATTCTGCCAAATATTGCTGATAATCATTTGTGTGCCAGTCATTTTGTCTGATTGGCATCTAACTGGATATTTTTTTTAAATCTTACCTTTATTTAACAGGGATATAGTCCCATTGAGATTAAAAACTCTTTTTTCAAAGGAGTCCTGACCAAGAGGCACGAACAAATAGACACACAAAAAGTTACATGGTTAAAAGAAAACAACAAACTATGAAAAACAGGCACATGTTACTGAACCAGCCTGAAGAATCTCAATCTGTTCAATTCTCAATTCTCATTGAGATACGTTACATGTTACTGGATGTATGAGACATCCAGTAATGTATGTAAATGAAGAAAGGCTGCTGATATTTATGGCAATGATGATGAGGCAACCAGTAGTGGTTGGAAGTGGGTTAGGAAAGGAAAGATGTGGAAGGAAAGAGGGGGTGGAAGAAGAGCTTTCAGGAGCAAAGGGGACATTGTTAGTGCTCCCAGAGCCCCGCAGAGTGGTGGGACAGCCACGGCTCCATCAACATTTGTTAACGTGTGGGTGCGGATGTGTGTTTTCCCTGTATGTTCAGAGCTGGCTTTTCCATGCAGTGAAACACTGGCTGTCAACAGGGCGGCTCTCACTTCACGCCTGGCCAGATTTATTAGAGCGAGTAGTTTTTGATTCCACTCAGAATAATAAAGTCGACCAAGACTCTCTGTTTACGCATTAATTGCTGCATAAAACATGCCTCAACTGTCAATGATGTATAACCTAATATTTTTGTATGTTTTCATTATGACTGAAAAGCACATTTGGCAGATGAATGAAAATGAATAATGGCCATGAAAATAAACTTTCAACATTTTTGGAAAACCATACATTTGGTTTTCATGAGAGGAAAATATCACTGAGTTTTATCAGCGAGAACGTGATTATAGCTGCAGAGTTTGGATGATGGGCCCCCTGGCACGTTTGGGTTTGGTTGTTAAGGAGCAGTTTGTCAAACACCATAAAAATATAACAGGGTTACTAGGTCTGGACCTGACGACAAGCGAGGGGTTTAGGGAGACAGGCAGGATGTGGTGTTTTAGGCCGACAGGAGAGGGGTTTTCCCTCATGCTGTCATTTGTGAATGAAGCTAAAGACGAGGCTACAGCAGAAGCAGTGATCAACACCCCAGAAGCCTGTTCATTCAGTGGATCTGCTGCAGTTCATCAAGCAACATTCCTGCCTTTTAAGGGCTGAAATGGAGGAGAAGAATGAGAAGAATGTATGGTTTTTTTTCTTCCTGACGGTTTGACCGGCTGGCTTTGTTTACCAGGTGACAACATGAGACGTAATCCCATTTATTAGGATCATACAGGGAGCCTCCTAAATTCTGCTCATCTTAGTTTATTGAAGCATCATTCCATGGATGCCTCAGTGTAACGCTGGTATACTCCATCATATCTCTTCCAAAATGAGTGGTTCTTGGATCTATGTACACTGAGCTAATCTCTACACCAGGCAGAGATTTGTATTTCCTCCAGTTGCCAGATACAAATCACTAACAAAACAGCTTTCTTGGCCGAATGAAGTGTTTACCTGGTGCAAGAAGACAGATAAAGTCGGCCAAATGTCTGCTCACACACACACACTCACACACATGGCTGTTTGTTTCTATATCCCCATGGAGACACTCCAGAGACACACTGCAGTTTCAAGCCTCTTATTCTCTTCCAAGCAAACTCAACGCCCAGCCCAAGACCTTTCCCTAAATCTTTGGCCCTAACCTAGAACCAAATTTTCGTTGGAAGGCACTTTGACCTCATGGGACAGAAATTGAGTACCATCAGTGGTCGTTTTGTGTGGCATGGACCACGTTTGGATGTTGGAAAAAAGGGGTAAAAAAGACCAAAATGTTAAATCACTGTAAAAGTATTAATGAAAACAAAGAAGATTCGTATCAAGGAAAACTAAGAGAAAGAAAACACAGGGAATACTTTTACTTTTTCTTACTAAGTAATTTCACTTTTGTTTTTTTCCCTGTATTCATCACAGTTTGTTTACTAATCTTATCTAACAAACCTCGGTGGCCTTCAAAGACCAGCATTATTTATGTTGAGATTAAATTCAGACTCAATTGGCTAATTAGATCATATCTGATGGTAATTAGTTGTACTGAGGTTTATACAGAAGCATTACAGTAAATGGGGCTTAATCAAACCATCAGCTATTTTTTGCAGATGGTTACTCAGACAATGGCAGGTTCTACTAGAGTTAAAGGGGAGTTAACTTGGTTAACAGCTGGTAATATCTGCATGCTGGGGATGTCGGCCACTGTCGCAACATGTTCGTCTTGGAGGAGTGAATGTTGCAGTGACTAGATGCAGTGAAGCTGTTTATATAATTGGACTGAATTGTTCATATATTTAATACATACTAGGTATATAAATTGCGAGTTTTTTGTTGCTTTGTAGTTTGTTTTTGAAAAGTGGGTTAAGGCAAATTTTGATGTGAAATAAGTAAACTGAACTAAATTAAATTAAATACATACAGTGCTGGGAAAAAGCTTTGTTTAACATATTTCCTATGTTTTTGTCTTGATACATTTTGAATGAAACAAATTTAAACATTTGAAGTAATCTAAGAAAATAGAAAATATGCAATTGAGGAAAAACAAAATAAAATATATTAAAGTTTTTGGTTGAGATGGGACAAAATATGAAAAGTTTAAGGAGTGTAAATACGTCTGCAATTACTAATTTTTAAAGCAGGTCTTTTAAAACACAGTTCACTAAATTTGTTCATGCAGGTATTTAAACTGCATAACACTACCCGGGTTGTTTCAACGCTCAGACAATGACTTAATTCAATCTCAGTAGCTCAGTAAAGGAGTGCTGCTTGTGTTACTTTGATTAATATTTAGGTGATGATAGCCAGAGCTGCATTTGTTAAGATTTGTAAAGGATAAGATGAAAGTAATTTAACTGGTGAATTAAATCATTGAGATAAAAATCAACATTAGATTTAATTTGGTTTCTTGTTGCTTACAGCAGTTCTTAATAAGTCATGCTCTGAAAATGACCTTTTCTGAGGCTGTTTGGGAGAAGAATACGTACATACACACATGGACTTAGCTGAACAAACAGCCAATAGAGGTACTCTATTGGCTGTTTGTTACATTGTTTTGTTCCATTTGCGCTGTTTACTGTAACTTAACTTTTATGGGTTTCCCGTATGCCTTTGTTCTCCAATGACATTCGCTTACACAGAGTGAAAGTGGCCTCTCATGTTTTTCTATCCTTTCCAATGTTTGAGAATTACCTGACAACAGGAAAACACCCTCTCTGCTCAGCAAACTACAAATATAGTCCATGGAAATGAAGGGAAATGAGGTAAAATGAGGTAAACAGGTGACACATAGAGGAGCTGTTGTGCCGGGGGAGCATGACACACCTGGGTGGCTTCGGCTGAGTCAGCTTCTCATCACGATTGGGCCTGGCTGGATGTCTGCCTGGGGGGACCTAGTCTTGAAGGAACCTTTGTCCGGTTGGTTCTGGGGAGGCGTGCTGTTCCTTAGTGGCTGTGTACCGCTGTCACCACCGAGCGGGTTCATGGAAAGGTCTGGTCAGCTGGGCCTGCCCAGTAGAGGCAGGTGAACAGAGGTGCTCATAAGTGGAGTCATGCAGAGGTTTCAGGATGTCGAACTTGGTACAGTCAGCGCTGGTCAGTACAGATGGCCTTTGAGTGTGAAATCTCTTAGGAAAGACACTTTACTGAATCCGACTGTGAGAGGATCAGAAGGAAACTAATAAATTATAACAAAAAAATCAAACCAAGGTCAAATACACTCTTTGGCTTTTAGATCTCTTTGTGGCCCTAACCTGTGCAGTTATGCACAGGGGAGTTACTACAGTGTTTGAAAACACTGCAATGATCTCTGGGAGACTTTTAAGTAAATACATGAACAGATAAGTAGGTTTTACATGTTGATCTTAGTATAGCTTTAGAAATGCTCTGAACTTTAAACAGACATATGACATATGATCACTAGAATATTAAACTGTGTCCAATCACTGCATTTATTACCTGTTATGACAATAAATGGTTTACAAAGGTGAATACATATATGCCAAATAATGCTGTTATCTTTTTCTGTTCTTAATACATGTTGGTAACCTTGATTTAGATTTGTCCCTCTTGCCAGTGAACACCTCACATTAAAGATGTTGGCGGTGGGAATGGCACAGGAGGTCTGAAAGCTGGCCTGGGGACTGGGGAAACCTAAGGAGAACCATGTCAGTGGGTCAGCCAGAAGACTGTGAGAATGGATGATGGAAGGTCTATTGATGGAGCTTGGGGACAGAAAGTCAGATAGAGGTGAGCCCATCTCGACACCTCGTTGGAGAAGTCAGTAACAGGAACATTAGGTGGGACTAGTGATGGGTTGATGAGGCGTCATGAAACGTTTTGACACATAACCAAGCTGTGTCGATACTGTGTCGATACTGTGTCACTGAATACTGACACCTGCTGGACATTAAAAATCCCTACAGGTAACCTAGTTGACAGAGTTAACTGACACTGATTTGAGGACCTATTATATACACTAATATGATGCAATTCATTGTATGGTGCATTGTAATATTATTAAAACATCTTTGATATTTTAGATACAGTCAATAAATAATGAGAACCTGTATCATAATGTAATAGCCTCTAATTAAACATGTGAATGAAGATGCTTGTTCAAATATTTATTTATTACAAATTTTTATTCAAAAAAATAAGTTGTTGCAACGTTTTGAAATTCAGTCTGTTCCGCTTTTTCGATATCAGTTCTCCAGCTGTGGAAAACACCCGCTCACACGGCACAGATGATGCTGGAATGCACAAAAATTTTAAGGCCAGGCGGAAGAGGTTTGGATAAACACTCTTGTGGTTTTTCCAATATACAAGAGGATCCTGGGACCTCGCAGTATTGCCCTCTGCCATGAATCTATTGACCTCATCGATGGCATCAGCTGTGGCACTTTTGATCTGCCTCCCCACTTCAAGATCAAAATGTTCCCAGAGGTCATCTAAAAAAAACAAAAAAACAAATTGGCATTTTAGTACATGATTTACAAACAACAAAAAATAATGCTCAATATCATGCCTGAAGTGGGGGCAGACAGCTGTTGTGAAGATGTTCCCGGCTGTGGCTCATTTGAGCCTCCAACTATTGAGGCACATTCTGTCCGCAGTCTGCTGAGGGCCTCATTGCACTTGGAGGAACTGTGGAACCCGAGTGATTTAAATCTGGGGTCTAGAAGTGTCGCCAGGGTCAACACTCCTAATGACTCCAGGTTGGAAGCAGTGTCTGTAACTCGACGTTTCAGGTGTTCATGTAGGTGTCGTGCTGTGTCAGTGTGCAAAGTTGAAGCATTACGCTCAAGTGCCATATAGAGCATTTTCATCATTGGGATGACCTTTGATCCTGACACTCGCCTCTCTGCAGACAACTCCACTGTAGCTTGATGGAAAGGAGCAAGCACAAGTAGTGTTTCTCCTATGATGGTAAACTCATCGGCTGTAAGTGGAGTCAAATCTGTTTTTAGAGAGGCCAGAGATACCCACACTGCTTCCTTCTCATCATGCAGCCTTGACAGCATTTCATATGTGCTGTTCCAGCGTGTTGGCACCTCATTGATAAGTTTCAGGGTTGGTCGCCCCATCTGTTGCTGCACTTGAGCAAGCTTCTCCTTGGCTGTAGTGCTTGATCTGAAGTATGTGACAATGTGCCTGGCTTTGTGTCTGATGGATGTAAGAGTGGGGATCTGATCACATGATTTTCTAACTAATAAATTGAGACTATGTGCAATGCAAATTAAGTGCCGAATTTGGAGCTGTCTAGTGCATGCAATCATGTTTGGTGCTGCGTCGGTCACAAGACACTTTACTTTATTTGTTATGGCCCAGTCCTCCATCATGGCCCTTTTTACTTGGGCCAAATTGTCAGCAGTGTGACTTTGTGGAAAGTATTGCACACCTAACACAGATGTACACAGCTGCAAATTTTCATTAATGTAGTGACAGGTTAGAGCCAAGTAAGCCTCCATGTTCACAGATGTCCACATGTCAGCGGTTATACTCACTGCCACAGCTTGCTGTACTTCCATTTTCACTCGTTCCCGTTCCTCCTCGTACTTTTTGGCCAAAGTTTGTTTGATGGTCTGAAAACCACACAAAGTCAAACCAGAAGAAAAATCAATACATTTAAAATAAATTTGATAAATAAACTACCACTTTAGATAATGTCCACACAAACCTTTCTGGTTGGCAAAACATATGAGGGCTCAAGGAGCTGAACCAGCTCCCTGAACCCTTCATTCTCCACAACGCTGAGGGGCTGGCAGTCCTTCACAATGAAATTAAGCACAGCCTCATCTAGAATCTGCTTCCTGGAAGCTTGATGGTTGAAATGGAAAAGTATAAATTAATTGGAATGATCAAGAAATCAAAGTCAGTAAGTTGTAAAACACCTGTATACCTGAGTTTGTCATGGGTGTATCATGGATTTCATTCTCATGCTTGGCCCTATAATGCCTCAGCATTGAGGAGGTGCTGTTATTCAGATATGAAAGCTCTGTTGAGCAATTGCGACATTTAACCTGCAGAAAATAACACGAACAGTAAACTACAGGTCACTTTGAAATGAATTTCTATTCAGAAAATCAAGTGGAAACTCAGAGGAACAGGATGAAACAAGGAAATTAAAACAAATACCTTATTTTCCGAAATGACATCAAAGTGGTTCCACACAGCAGAAACCTTTCTTTTTGGTTGCGGGAGCTCCATAATTTGTCTAATCGCAAAACACGCAAGATTGTTTTGGCAGATGCATCCCATTGACAGATGCGCTTCCTTATATACACAGTTTGGCGCATCAATCAACTCGAAACCGCTTCTGTATTGGTCACGTGACCGAAACAGTTGCTGTATCGGTCACGTGACTTTTCCGTAGCGACACACGCATCGGCACGGGTTTCGCTCTATGAGACCGACGCATGCGTCGACGCATCGGTGTTGCCCGACCCATCACTAGGTGGGACCATCTGGACACTCTCCTCAGAGAACCCAGGATCAGGAGCAGGAGGCGGGTCTTCCTCAACCCTGTCAGAGAATTCGGGAACATTAACATAAGGTTTAAGTGCATTTGTGGGCAATGTGGGTGATGACAAGGCAGGACCTTCAGATAACAACGATGATGAGGCTGAGGCCAAAGGCTGCACTTTGATAGTCTCATATAAAGCTGTGGATGTGGGAGCTGCTGCTGCTGGCGAGGACGTGGAAGCTGCTCTATGCTGTGGACCACTGAGAGGTGCTGGAGAGGATACAAGAGGCTGAGAGGGAGCAGGCTCAGATACTCAGAGACAACAAAGAGAGTTTACTGGTGATCTGAGGTGGAGGCAGCTCTGCTGGTCTTATAGGACACAAACATTAGGTTCAGATGCTGATAGGTGAGCAGAGTAAGCCATAGAAGCTGCAGCTGTGGACATGGAAGAACTGCTGCTACAGCTGCCAATGCTGCTGCGGACATGGGAGAAGGTGCCCTCTGTATGGCATCACTAACCAGTGTGGGAATGGCTTAGAGATAAGATTAACAGTATATGGCAAGATCTATAGAGAATAATAACAGGGATACGATGAAAGCACAAACACAACTGAAACCCATAACCTAACACCCAAGGATCATGATATGATCAATCTCCTCTAGACCATAAATGAAAATATTTGAAAAAAATGGTGGATTTAATTTAAGCCTTGGGATGACATGCGTGTTCCTCCCCATCTGCAGACATAATGATTGTAATGCTGTTTGTACTCCTGAGTCAGATAAAGAAGACAACCAGGGTATGACAAACACACCAAATAACATCATCTGGTTCTGTAGCCCCGGCTTAGGAGTTCTTGAAGTATGTTCTTGACATATCTAGAGAGCAGATATGATTTCCCACTGTTATTAACAAACTGGGACCTGTGAGGACTTACCAAATGCTCTGCACTTGTGTTTGTGTGCAGCATGAAATGTCCTGGCTAGAAAAAATGGTGCTTTTGTTCTTGCTACACTGTGCAAAAGAACACATTTTTCTGTTCTTGCACAGTATGCATTAGCGAGAGAGTAAAAATCAAAACAATCAAAGAAGAAGCTCAGTGGAATTTATCAAGACTGACCAGTTTTGTAAAAATTTGACTGCGGCGTTTTATAGACCATAACAATGTTGCTTTGTACAAAATCTAACCCCTCACCATGTTCTGCTTTCATGCACCAGTAGTACAAACCGTGTTCTGAGTTGTACTCCTGTCAATCAGAGTTATTTCTCGTGGCGTTCTGCAACTCGTTTCTGAGTTCCAAAGAGAGAAACCAATGAAATCCAACATCAGCGGCAGATGAAAACAGCCAGTGTTTGCCAGGAGAGACGACCTTGACGCCTGGTCAAGCAAATAAGTCTCTGAAACCCAGGTTCTTTGACAGGTGATACAAGACCATGGTTAAAAGTAAGGCGTCTTTTTAAATATATATATATTTTTACTTAATGATCATTCAGTAAATTATTTGCTCCTTTAGACGGATTCTATATGTTAATACAGATACAAATTTTTAATACATACCCATAACCATAGTTATGTTGTTACATTTCATCGTCTATCATTAATGAGCCATAATCACTTCCCTACATATTGTTGAACCCAGTTTGTAATCTTTAGTAGGCTATTATCTAGTCTCTACATGAACAACATTCTACTTGACATTTCTACAGGTCATGTAATTTTCATATATATATATATACTTGCTTTTTTATTGGGAAAAAAATAATTTATAACATTTTACAGCAGATTATCTTTGAATAATGCTTTAAATATTATATGTTTTAATTTTAATTTCAAAAACAAAGGGACAAACAAACATCAAAAAACAAACAAAAAAAATTAAAAATAATAAAAAAGCAAAACAAAAAGAAAACGTGGTTATTTCTTTATATTTTTACAAATGTGTTTTACATTGGAACGTTGATAATGAAGTGAAGCAGAAAGGCTCTGTCCACATATACCACATTCTGTGAAAAACTATCTCTTTGCACTCTAAGAGATAATAAGACATTTTTTCCATATTTATCCACTCATTGATTGTTGGTGATTCTGGCTTAAGCCATCTCCTTGTCAGAGCTTTTTTACTTGCAGCCAGCAAAATCTTCAACAAGAGTTTCAACAAAAGTTTCTTGTCTTTAGTGTTGTAATACAGTAATTTGACAATGCAGGTCAGTACCGCCACCTTGTGGTGCTATGTATGCTCTGTGTTCAGTTCAATAAATGCTCGTGAAAATTCAACAGGTTATGGGCCCAGTCGGTCCCAGTCAGTTCTTGTAAATAGCTTAAAAACAGTTGTTTTTACACGGATTCTATGTGGAGTACTCGGTGTTGTGGGATTTACAATGGAGGACAGACTGTTTATCGACAAGCTAAGTGGACCAGACAACTGGGCTACGTGGAAATTCCAGATCGAGCATCTGCTGAAAGCTAGGAGTCTATGGGGTATGGTAATGGAGACGGAAACATTAGCACAGGATGCTAACGCAGCTGCACGAGCCGAATTCGCTAGGAAGAAAGAAAAGGCGTTTTCAATGTTGGTGCTTAATGTAAGTACATCTCAACTTTACCAGATTACAAGTTGCCAGTCACCTAAAGAAGCGTGGGATACGCTGAAGGGACATTTTGAGAGAGACACTCTAGCCAATAAATTTTTCTAAAGAAGAAGTACTTCAGGTGTGAAATGAAGGAAGGAGAAACGATAACCGAGCATTTGAAGCGCATGAAGGAATTAACGGATCAACTCAGTGCTATTGGTTCTGTAATTGAGGAGGAGGATCAAATTGTGACATTGCTAGGTAGTCTCCCACCCAGCTATGCAACAATTGTGACTGCCCTGGAGACAAAGATGGACAGTTTGACTCTTCAATTCGTGCAGCAGTCATTAGTAAATGAGGAACAAAAGCGAGTGCAGGCAAATGGCAGTACCAGCGTTGCGCCACCAGGTGCCACCTCTGCGATGCAAACTCAAGTGCGTGGGGATCCACAGCCTGAGGGAATTGACAGATCCAAATGGAAATGTTTTAAATGTGGGAAGGAGGGACATCTGAAACGAAATTGTCCAAAGATAAAAAATAAAAATCAATCCCACAAGGCTAAACAAATGACATGTCAGGATAATGAAAATTCTGAGAGTGCAAACGAAAGTGCATTTGTTGTCAGAGAAAATCAGAATGAAAAAGTGAAACAGGTCGAATGGCTAATCGACTCTGGAGCATCAAAACACATGACATGCTCAAAAGAAATACTGCAGGATTATCAGGAATTCACAAAGCCACAATCAGTGAAGCTGGGCGATGGCAGAGTAGTCGATGCACAAGGACTCGGCAGTGTAAAAATGAAAATGACTTTCAAAGTGAGTGATGTCAAAGATGTCACAATGTACGATGTACTGTATGTTCCCAAGCTGTCAGGGAATCTTTTCTCAGTGGGAGCTGCTGTGAAAAAAGGGAATACTGTGCAGTTCAAGAAGACCCGGTGCTACATTCGTGGAAAAGATGGCTGGAGTTTCATAGATGTGACGTAGTGGAGACGCGACCATGACGTGAGACTGTTTTGATAGCAATGGCGGCTCATCGAGGAAGCAAGCGTTAACATCGATGCTGCTATTTCTTCCGTGTTGTCCAATCTACCTAATATTGTTTCATTAAAAGAACATCAGAGAACGCCTCTAAAGGCTTTTGTTGGTGGAAACGATGTTTTCGCCCTTCTCCCGACCGGATTTGGCAAGTTTTGTTTTCCGGGGCGCATCCGCGGCGGACGCGGAAGCGCCCCGGAGCGGTTAGCGGTTAGCGCTAACTATGTTAGGAGGCCTATAGTCCTCAACGCGGTCGGCCCGGAATCGACTCCTACCCGCGGCGCTTTGCCGCCTGTCTTCCCCCCTCTTCCTGTCAGCTCACTGTCAATAAAACGCATGCCACTAGAGCCGCAAACACATTATTATTATTATTATTTTTTTTTTCTGCGTCGCTATCATCAGCGTCACGGGTTAGCTTCGATGTGAGTGGTTGAAATAGCATGTCAATAAAGATGACAGACAAGTGGCTTATCCAATCATATGCAAGAATTTTTGATAAGGCCCAGCCTTCTGTAAAGGCAATTCCTATGGCGGAGTCCCAGATGTATGTGAGTGGAGCTAGGCGGAGCGACATGCAGCTGGCTGTTGTCAGGTTAGCAAAGTATACTTCATGAGGCAGAAAAGTGAAGTGCTCAGCAAGTTCAAAGAGTTCGAGAGAACATTCTCCAATGAGTGTGGACAAAGAGTTACAAGACTTAGAACAGACAACGGTGGGGAATACACGTCGAAAGAATTCCAAGAATACCTGAAAGCTCAAGGCATCCACCATGAAATGTCTGTACCCCATACACCACAGCAAAACGGTGTAGCTGAAATAAAAAATCAGACTTTAGTTGAAGCAGCAAGGAGTATGCTGTCTCATGCAAAGCTGCCAAACATGTATTGGGCAGAGGCTGTAGCAACAGCAGCTTACGTGCAGAACAGGTTGTCCACATCACTTCTAAAGCAACAGACCCCGTACCAGAGATGGTGTGGCAAAAAGCCGAACATCAGTCACATGAGAGTTTTTGGCTGTGTGGCATATGCACATGTTCCAGAAGTAGAGAGGAGAAAGCTGGACAAGAAAGCGGTGAAGCTTCGCTTCGTGGGATATGCCAACAATGCCAAGGGCTATCGTCTGTGGGATGAGGAGAAAAAGAGGATTCTGATTCGCCGAGACGTCATCTTCAATGAGAACGACTCTGACTGGAAACAGGAAGTGGAAGTGTCTTGTTCAGACAGTGATGCTGGCAGTGGCCCTGATGAAAGAGGAGCATCAGTCAACGATGACACACCAGTCAATGAAGCTCCGAGAGAATGCGGGAGAGTCAGAAAGCCCCCAAAAAGTTATGGCTATGATGAATATGCAGACATAGTGACTGTTGAATATTATGCAAATGTCTGTAGTGTAAATGAGCCAAGTACAGTGAAGGAAGCAATGATGAGTTTGGAGTACGAGTCCCTGCTTGAAAATGATACTTGGGACTTAGTGGAATTGCCAAAAGATAGAAAGCCGATAGGTTCAAGATGGGTGTTCAAGGTTAAGCACCATAGTGATGGAGAAGTGGAGAGATACAAGTGCAGACTTGTTGCTAAGGGTTATTCACAGAAGTATGGCGCTGACTAAGATGAAACGTTCTCACCTGTTGTACGATTCAGCTCAATTCGTGCATTGCTGTCCTTTGCTGTTCAGAATAACATGCATGTACACCAGATGGATGTCGTTACTGCATTTCTAAATGGACATCTAGAGGAGGAAATCTACATGGAGCAACCAGAGGGGTACGTCAGACCAGGCCAAGAGCACTTGATGTGCAAGCTGAAAAAGTCAATCTACGGCCTTAAGCAGTCACCTCGCTGCTGGAGTAAGACTTTCACAGAGTTCATGAAAGATCTTGGATTCAATCAGAGCACATCAGATCCCTGTGTGTTTGTGAGAGCTCGACAGGAGCTAGAGATCTTAGCTGTTTATGTCGATGATCTGATTCTGATCACAGAGTCACTGCAGAGCATGAGTGAGTTGAAAGTTGCTCTGAAAAAGAAATACAAGATGAAAGACATGGGTGAGTTGTCTTACATACTGGGCATCTCAGTGATTCAAGACAAGACAAACAACTGTGTGTATCTTCACCAAAAGCATTACATTGAAGCTGTTCTTCAGAAATACGGCATGGATAAAGCAAATCCGGTCACAACCCCAGCTGATGCAAATGTGAAGTTACAGAAAAATGATGGTGTCAGTAAGCCAGTGAACCCAGGTACCCACTAGTCAATTGTAGGAAGCCTGCTGTACGCAGAAATGGCCACCAGGCCAGACATTGCACAAGCAGTGAGTGCTGTGTCAAAGTTCAACGCCGAACCAAACACTGCACACATGACTGCTGTGAAGAGGATTCTTCGCTACCTGAAAGGTACCACAAACCTCGCTTTCAAGTACCAGAGGTCAGAGTCTGGAACTTTAGTCGGCTTCTCAGACGCTGACTGGGCAGGAGATCAGGATGATCGTCGTTCTACAACCGGGAATGTCTTTCTACTGAGTGGAGGAGCAGTAAGCTGGCTCAGCAAGAAACAGAACACAGTCGCACTGTCAACAGCTGAATCAGAATATGTCGCTCTTAGCCAGGCAGCACAGGAATGTACCTGGCTTACACGACTTCTCAGTGATCTAGGAATGGACGTTACACCAACAGTGATTCTGGAAGACAACCAAGGAGCTATTGCCATAGCTAAGAATCCAGTTGACCATTCAAGAACAAAGCACATAGACATTCGGTACCACTACATTCGTGAATGTGTGCAGAATGGACAAATTCAACTGCAATACTGTCCTACAGATAATATGAAGGCAGATATCTTGACCAAGCCCTTAGCAAAGCAGAAGTTTGAGTATCTTAGGAGAGAGATTGGACTTTGTGTTGTGTAACTCTGATAAGTATAAGTTCTAGGCCAATGTTTAGTATTGTTAGAGCCTAAGTTAAGACTACTGGTAAGTAAGGTAAAAAAGAAAAAGGGAATTAAAAATGGCTTGCTAGTATTCTAGTATTACTTTTAAGTTTGTTAAAAAGGGGGACTTATAGTCTAAGAGAAGAGTCTAAGTTTTAGTACATCTCCTAAGTGATTTAAGTTAAAGAATGTAAGACTTAAGTTTATTGTAAAATTAAGTGGGAGTGTTGTAATACAGTAATTTGACAATGCAGGTCAGTACCGCCACCTTGTGGTGCTATGTATGCTCTGTGTTCAGTTCAATAAATGCTCGTGAAAATTCAACATTTGTATTTGTATTTTGTATTTTGTATTTATTTTATTTAATCAGGACAGTGTATATTAATGAACAATCATACTCTTGTACAGATTGTAAATGAGCCAGATTATAGCATAGATGCTAATTTACATCTGTCGTCCTGAGGCAGGAACAATAAAAAAACAACAACACAAGATAAAATACAATATCAGTCAAAATACTAGACACACGTTCAAACAATGACATTACAAAAAATAAAATTAGTGAGTGCATGACTGAGAACTTTTAAGAAACTGTTTAAGGTGCTTTTTAAATGTGCAGTAAGTGGGACATTCCCTGATGTTTGTTGGGAGGCTGTTCCAGAAGTGACCCCCTCTGACGGATAGAACAGTTTGTCCAAAGGTTGTTCTTCTGTGGGGGATCTCTAGGTCTCTAGGTCTCCTCTGGATACATCTGCCAGGTCTAATGTAGGTAGAAAGTGGAGGTGGGGCTAATCCATTCAGAACTTTGTAAATTAAAGAACTATTTTTAAAATGGATAAAATTATCAAACTTGAGCATATTATATTTTTCCAAAATGTTACACTGATGAAATGACAGGGGCTTTTGGTCAAAGATTTTTAAGGATTTTTTGAATAATATTTCTATTGGTTTTAAAGTTGTACCTCCAGTGAGTGAGTAGGTTGTGATGCAGTAGTCTATGTGTGAAAATATCATCGAGTGTAAGAACATTTTAGCAGAACTGATTGTCATCGATGATCTGATTTGCTTAAAGTTACGTATATTATATTTAATTTTGTTTGCAGTGATTTTGATGTGTTTTTTGAATGAAAGTGTTGTGTCCAGTGTGACCCCGAGGTACTTGAACTCTTCCACAAGCTGAAGTTCCACTCCCCCCAGGAACACATTGGACCGCTCAAATTTTATGTTTTTTTTTGTGAACATCATAGAAACAGTTTTTTTTTTGTTCAATGACAGACATGATTGAAGGAGCCAGGGCTGTATATTGTCCAGGGCTGATGTGAGGACGGACGATGCTTCCTGTGTGCTTTTAGCAGGTGTAAAAATAACAGCATCATCAGCATACATTTGGAATTGGACATTTTGACAAACATCCGGGAGGTCATTTATATATAGGGAGAACAATACCGGTCCCAAAATAGAACCTTGTGGGACCCCTGCTGGACATTCAAGGTAGGACGACATAGTACCACCAACACTCACAGATTGTTTTCTGTCGGATAAGTAAGATTTAAACCAAGCTATGGCATCATCTGCGAAGTTGAAGTGAGTCAGTTTGGACAGAAGTGCTTGATGGTCTACAGTATCAAACGCCTTCTTGAAATCCAAAAAGACTGCACCAACACAGGTGGTTTTATCGAGCAAGGATTTCACTGTTTCTATGAAGACACAGTTTGCTGTCTCTGTGGAGTGGTTCTGGCGAAACCCAAATTGCATGGGGTGCAGGAGAGAGCGGCCTTGGCTAAGATGTTTGTTTAGCAGTTTGGAAATCCACTTTTCTGCAACCTTAGATACAACAGGGAGAATGCTGATGGGCGATAGTTTGAAATATTTGTTTTGTCTCCTGATTTAAAAATTGGTGAGACTGTGGCCACCTTCCAGTCTGATGGGACAACTGCCAGTCTGATTGATAAATTGATAAGATGTGTTATTGGGCATACCAGTGCAGCTCTATGGATTTTTAAAAATTGTGTGTCAAGGCCATACGCATCTTTGGCCTTTGAGGGCTTCAAGGAGTTAATGATGTTGGCCACTTCTAACTCAGAAATTTGCTCTAATTTAAAAGTTGGCTGTCCAGGATCTATGCATTTGCGAGCTATCTCAGAATGACTAAACATTTGGGTTATTTCATTGACAGAGTTAATGAAGAAATTATTGAATTCATTTGCTAATTCTTTTGGATTATTTAGCAGCTCATTATTAACTTTTATTTCCAATTTATCATTGTCTATTTTATTTTGTTTTCCAATCAGTTTATTAATATTTTGCCATATCATTTTGCCATTTCCGTTTGCACTTTTAATGATGTCCAGGAAGAAATTTGCCTTGGCTTTACGTAAGGCGTGAGTTGTTTTGTTTCTCATGAAGGTAAATCTTTGCCTGTCAACGGTGAGACCAGATTTTAAAAACACTTTGAGTAAAATGTCTCTTTCTTTCATGAGTTTTTTACAGTCATTACTCAGCCAGGGTAGATGGTTTCGCTTTTTTTTACTCTTTCCTTTTTTTAAAAAAGGTTCTATGATTTCTTTTATTTTTGAGTTAAAAATCTGGGAGTTTGTTTCAATATTATTATTAGAAAATAATGTAAACCAGTTTATTTTATTTAACAAAACGTCAAGGTTTGGATGTACATGTTTCGGAATAAAATTATGTTTATGAAATGTAGATGAAGTGAATCGTTTTTTACCTAATTTTCGAGAGAAAAGTACAATATTATGATCAGAAAGCCCCGTTATAAGGTTGTATGTTTTAATGATCCTCTCAGTATGGTTTGTAAATAACAGATCTATTAGAGTTTCAGAGTGACTTGTTATTCTGGTAGGATTTTTAATTATTTGTGTTAAATTAAAATAGTCTGTTATTTGTTTAAGTGTTGTTCGTTCCTTCTTAACCATCCAATTAATGTTAAAGTCACCCATTAAAATAATTTCTTTTGTTTTGTCACAATGTTTGAGTAGAAGTTTAAGTTGTTCATAAAAATCAATTTTTGCAGTGGGCTTTCTATATATGCACACAATAATAAAAGACATAGTTTTTGAGAGTGATATGTCAACACCTATACATTCTAAAAAAATGTCACTTGGCCATTAAATCATCGTGCACTTTAGGGTATGTCGGACATATATTAGAACTCCCCCACCCCTCCCATTATCTCTGTCCTTTCTAAATACATTATACCCAGGCATATTTACAACAGCATCAGGTGAAGTATGGGTCAGCCATGTCTCCGTGAGTCCTAAAAAGTCAATGTTGGAACTGTACAGCAGATGTTCCAGCTGTTCGCGCTTAGGCTTCATACTGCGTATATTTAAGTGACCGCCAAATAGTCCCTTTATTTTTGATGACGGGTCCCAAACTACTTTGGCCTGATTTAATGTCCGAAACATTTTGGTGGTCCTGTGCCGTTTGAACAGTGGATTCCTATGTTTTATTGGAGGTGTCTGTTGGTTAGGACGGGGAGCAGTAGTTTGTGTCAGCGGAGTCACACACTCACCAGTGCGCGCTCCTGCATCTTTCCTGCCGCTTTGCTTCTCCGGCGAGCGCGCAGTCACTGGTACGACCCTGGTCGAGCTCATCGAAAGGTCCGACCCATCGGAACCAGCATTTAGAACTCAGATCGTCCACATGTATATTTCCCAAGTATATGGTTGCAAAGTCTAAAGGAAAAGTAAGAGAAAAAACATTCTTTAGATGCTCATGGATGCAAGACCAATGCTGGGGAATGAATTGGCCCCATTGCTCTCGCATCTCCAGCAACAATCACAGATGCCCCGGAATCTCTTCTGAAATTGGGTGATGAAAAATCGCATTACATTTTCCCAACAACATCCACACAATAAATTCGACACAGTTGTAATCCATTGTATGTTCAACTCTATTGTCAAATTACCCTCCTTTCACCACTTAATTTTAACATTCCATGCAGTGTCTCTTTTACCCTCCAGAATGCTGTTGTATCTGGATATGCTGTTATTGTGCACTCCAGATTTAATAAGATAGGCAAACATCTACACAAATCCAAGATCATTTAAGTTTACTTTTAGATACTGGTTAAAGTAATGTCTGACCTGAAGATATATAAAAAGGTCATCTGCACCTAGTCCATGTTTTCTTTTCAGAGTTGTTAAAGCTTAGCAATGCCCCCTTGTGCACAAATCAGTAATATTTAGTTAGGCCTCTAGAAATCCAATTCCTGAATCTACTATCATATTGATTAGGGGTGAAATCGGTGTCATGTGCACACCATCATATGATTTTTGAAGCATCTTTCAGGCTGCCAATCTCAATTGCTTAATTCCACGGCACCTGTGGATGCTTCTCTGAACTGTGGGCCGGCTGATAACATCAAGGACAAAGGCCTCTGGAGAGTGTTCACGGAAATATAAATACTTTCATCCAAACACACTCACATAACTGATACTCATAAAACTGATGAACTTACGTACACGGGAATCAGCCTCAGATGTTTACCTTTCTGCATATTTGTGTCTTGTGTTATTTGGGCTTTTTGGGCTATGAGGGGTTTTTTTGTCGGTTGTTTGACTCTATTTGTGAGAGCGTAAATTGTCAAGCGTCTGTCTTTTTTTTTTTCCCTCCCCTTTCCCCGATGTTGTTGTTATCTTTCTTCTACAGATAAGGGCAGCGCCTTGTGGACAGTTTTTGTCCTTGGCAGCACGGCCCCAGTGAACCATCTCCCCCCTGAAATGTTTGTGATGTTATGTTATGGTGATGGTACTGAAACAGCAATTTCCCTCTGGGATTATTAAAGTATGTCTGGTTCTGATTCTGATTCTGATTATAACCTCTAATATGGGTTCATCTTTTCTTTTGTTAAATAATTAAAAAGCTGATGTTAAGTAATGCTCCTAAACTATGAAGGACAAAACAAGTTAGTCAGTCTTTCAAGTCAGCTGTTGATTACTGCTGCCCCCCAGTGCCCAGAGTAAGAAAGTGGATGGAGAGATGTACTTCATGTGATAGTAAAGAGAAGCAGAGAACCTTTGCTGCTTGAGCTTTTTAACATCCTCATAAATAGTTCAGGCTCCTGCGCCCTTGTGCTCACAGTGTGAATCTGACAATAAAAAGGCTCAATGTTTTGGTCATATTGGTGCTATTGATGTAATGGTGGTATAGTCAAATACTGAAAGATACCTGTAAACACTCAGTTTTCTGGAGCCTATGCAGATTCACTGTCTAATGAGAGTTCTTTCTGTTGTGCATTCAGCCAAGGGGAATAGAATCAGACTGTCAGTGAAAGCCAAATGAAATGTGAGTTTTACAGGCCCCCAGGGGACTGCTCATCACAGCACGGGGAGCCAACACTACTAGGTACCAAACCCCCTCAGCACAGTCCAGAATTGCAGCTAAGTAAAGCCTGCTGTTCAACATCGGAACCTAACCAGCCGGTTGCAATGGAAACAGGATGGTTGTAACCTTTCCTCAGCTTTTTCAGGAGAAAAGCTGAGCAGCTGTGCAGGGAGCCTAAAAACGCCATGCTAAGAAGGCCACGCTGCGAGTGCGACCTGCCCCCCCTTCACAGGCCGAATGCAGACCACAGGAGAACCAAACATGGAAGCTTCATCCTAGGCCAGGTTTCACAAGGAGGGAGAGCTGCTTGCTGCGCCGAACCAGCTTCACCCTGGTCCAACTGCTTTCTTTCTTTAAAATTTTATTTCCTCAAATAATGTCTTGTCTAACTCAGGATTTGCCTTGTGAATGGAATGAAACACGTACCAAATATTGTTCTAAATTAGTTAATTTAATCTCATTCCATATTATTTAAGATGAACTTTGGTTCTTTAATTTAGATCTGCAGTAAACCAGGATTAACTGAATATTTCTGATGATGCCTTTCAACTATTTTATTTTGTCCTTTTGTTTATTTTGTATGTACATAGTTCCTTAGCTTTTTATTTCTTTATTTTGCTTAGTAATTTTAGTTATGTTTCACTAGCCTAGTAGAGCGAATGTGTTGATTGAAGTATATTGTTATTTCAGATTAACAGCATTCTATAGTGATGTTCTCTGAATGTTCATTTTATTTCTGTTAATAACTTTTGAACTTAAAGAGAACTTGTCACTCCTTTATTCTGTATGTGTGCAGAGGTTGCTGATAAAAGAACGGCAGTGCTCGAATCATTCCTTTCAACTTAACCTAAAATCAGCTGATTGGGCTAATATTCACCAGACAATACTTAATAGATCGAGAGTTATTTATTAAAAATTAAATAGCCTAAAACCATGCATAATTTGCTCAACATTTCTTTTCTTCACTTACCTTCAGGCTTAAAGTTTAATTGTCCATTTCGTATTAACTTCAGATTTTAATTTTACCTTTCAAGACATGATTTCATTATGGATTCGGTCACTCTCTAATTATCCACGTGTGGAACTGAAATAGTTTGCATAATGTTTTTCCTGTTGGAAAAGCCAAATAAAAAGTAGATCTGAAAGGTTTGCTCAGTCAAGTAAATACCAGGTTGTTGGGATGTTAATAAAATGATAAACCGTTTCAGAACCTACGATACTATTGTGGCATTTATCTTGTAAAACCAAAAAAATTGTGAGAATGTAAAAACTAAATAATTAAATGTGCAATAACCGGGTTGCATCAATGTACAAACCTTTAAACTTTATTTAAGTACCTTTTGAGTCAATTTCCACCTTCAGTCTTTGGTACCAGTCGTTCAGCATCCTGTATCTTGCCTATACATAGCTGTCAATTCTGTGTTGTAAAACCTTATTCAGATCCATCAGTTTGTAAGGATACCCTTTGTCCTTGGCCCGCTGAAGGTTACCCCATGTGTTAACTCAGGTTTTTTGTCTGAACACTGGTATTCCTTCCCGAAACCTTTTTTTTTTTTTGCACATCGTGATGTTTTCTTGAACTCATTGTGATGCTAAAAAAGGAAAACTTTTCTTTTTCTTCATCTTCTGAAGAGATATCTGAAGGTGTTGGGCCAAGACAGATGGAATTTTTAACTGTTTATGGTTTAATCCACCTTGGTAAAAACCTCAGTTTATTCAGAAGAGAAGGAATCCAGAGAAAACATGTTAAGTTTTTGTTCATTCTACCATGACACATTCTTCCACAAAGATTTGTGAGATTTTAGCCCAGTCAGGATGTTTTCTCTTCTAGAAACTACTGTAACTCCATCTTTGAGTCCTTCTCCTTGGTCTAGACATAAATATTGCAACACAGTTGCATCCCATGTGAAGCACAACAGGTGCAAGTTATTCCTTTGGCCGTTTAAATGTTACCATTTTATATTTAGAACATATTTAGAAAAATATCACAAAACCACACTTAAAATGTTGCATTTGTCCTATAGTTGTAATTGTCTTCACTGTATCATGGTGTCAGTATTAAGCCGTGGATTTTATTTTTGTATGGTTTTTTATAACATTTTTTGCTCCCTTTATCCTCCTTTTTTTGTCAGATGTCTTATATGCCACACCTTGTTCACAGAAACAGGGAACAGTCTCTTGGGTAAAGTGGAATTCCACTTGACTTTTGTTGCAAAGTTTCTTGAATCATTGATAATTTCTCATTCTGAGATGGTTTTACAAGCTTGATGTTGCTGTATGTTATTTTTGTTTCATTGTGACCTTTTTTATTTAACTCTGTTTGTCTTCATCATCTTCAGTAACAGGTAAGACTCTTCCTTTTAAAGTTTTAATTTTCATTTTAAAGTATCTGAGTCAAACTATATATTTTTTTTTATTATTTCATATAAAACTAGTTTTGCTGATTCAGACAATATGTTTTCTCTTACAGTTTCTTCTTTTGGTGGTGGATAACTTTGTTTGCAAGAAATTGACTGAGTGGAACCTGGAGGACTGATAGAAACATTTAGAGGTATATTTACTTTGTTGTTATAAGGAAATACAAAAGTCAAGTCATTCCATCAAAATAATAGATAAACATATTGATACATAAATGTGAAGCTTAAAGCCCTGGTTATTCCAGCCAGCACTATCCATATACTCCACAATGCCCTGAAAGTCAAGGAGAGCTGAAATAAATCTGAAAGATTAACCAATGCAATGCAAAGCAATACTCACAGCAAAGTTAATATGGAGCACATATCAGCTAACATCACAAACTTCAGCATCCCAGGTAACTTCACACATGAATTAGAGTAACAGAGTCAGGTCTCCTGGGCACACAAATTGTGGCTGGTGTTAAATAGGAAGGTGACCATAAAAGACCAAACAAAATTTAAAGAAGTAGTTATCCCGCATTCATAAGACACACTCTGAGGTCTTCTGGTCTAGTGATCAAGTAGACTAACGAAAACAATTTGCTCAACGCAAGAAGGACAGCAGGACACAGTACATCAAAAACTCTAAAAACGGGATGAGAGTGAAATTAGTAACCAGACACTTTAAGATACAATTTGTTGAATGACTATTAAAATACAACTCAACAATTGACCATTTGCAGCTGAATGAAATACAAGCACCTTCTTAAAACTTTGTATGGCCACATTGGAATATCCATAAATACACAACATTTAGAAAAAGAGTAACTGAAAAATGTTCTGGATAATCGTCTCCATTAGACTTTTGAAGCAAGTCAAGTCATGTTTGCCTTCCTTACATACTGGAGCACGTAAAACTGACATCACTGGTTTGTGTGGTTATTTTATGCTTGTGTTATTTTATTTTCTTCAAATGTTCAAACCAATTCAAATCTATGTTTTGCGTGCTCCAAAATGAGCACATAAACAGCTGGATGCCAGTCTGGGGACTAAAGAGATAGCCACGAAAAAGCCCAATTTTGTGCTCTATATTAATAATTTCCATGATTATTTGGGTGTATATCTTGATTCAGTATATAGCGGACACATCTCTTGATTGCCAAAACCCACCACATAATAGTTAAAATCTTTAGTTGAGTAGTTGGACTCTAGCATGGATAAAGGTTGTATGTTGTTATGATTACACAATAATGCTTAGATCTCACTTTTAGGTGCAGTTTTCTTTCAGTGAGAAAGAAAACCCTTGCATCATTGCTCATTGGCTGCAGATTAAAAGTCGCTATACTATTCAAAAAGTATATATTTGAAAAATACATGAGGTACATTTTCAATACAATTTATATTGGTGCCAACAATTGCAATACCTGTGATTTGGTATAAACAAAAAGATTTTTTGATATCATATCGCTGACTTTTTGATGCTCAGACATTTGTGCAGAAATTTCCACCATTCTTATTAATTAATTTATTCATTTCCAAAATGTATTGTTGACAAAACACCTTTTTGTTACAGATCATGGCGTTAACAAGCAATATCTGTTCACCCTTGAGGAACAAGACATTAAAGAATTAATTTCCAAAGTGGGTCCAAGATCACATTTCAGAAAACAACTGAAGCTGTTAAAGGTAATTTCCTGCACTATGTGACACACTTGTGTGTTTTAGCCACTAAATTCACATTGTACTTAAACATATGAATGTGCTGTAAAACTTGTGTTAAAACTATAGTTTTGCTTAATAAAAAAAACAATATTTCATAAACAATCACAGCACCTGCCATCATTTTATGGATTCTTAATTATTTGCTTAATTAGATAAATCTGCTTGTCAACAGGAAGAACAAAACACAATTCCGGACACAGACCCATTCCCTGTACAAGTAAGATAAACATATTATTGCTTTAATTGTCACATGATCAAACAGAGATTTCAGAGTTTGCTTGACAGTTCACATTAATATTTCATCTAAATTTTACTACTTTATTATTTTTTAGACTAAACAGGTCCAGACAAACACAACTAATGAGGCTGAGGTAAGTGTAACATTTTTTATATTTATTTTTCTGTCAGTAGCTAAGTTTTATTCATGTTTTGTAGATGAATGACAGTGATATTTTATTTTTATTTATTTTATTAAGTAATCGTTTTTCAGCTTCTTGGTTAAATACGACCCCCAGGGTCTCTGCACATCAAAGCAGATAGACAAGGAAGCTTATTTATTCTTACCTGGCTCCCTAAACTAATTTTTAAGATTCCATTATCAGAGTGGATCTTGTGTTGTTTTCGTTATTGTTACTTTAAAGTGACATCGATGCTTCTGGTCAGATTCAAATTTAGAATTCTGCTTTTCTTGAAAAATAAGTAAAGAGCAGATCTGCTCCATCTGTCTTTTTTCAGCAGAAATAGAAACAAAGGGAAACTTGCATTAGTATTCAGAACCTATATAATCTGTAACTACAAAGTAAATCTGTGCATATAAGTAAAAAAACAAAAACTCAAACAAGCAAACAAAAAAATCAAAGGAATGGAATTATGCGCAACAGTACTCTCCTCTGTCTCCTCATCAATGCTCTTATTTAAGGGTGTAGGAGGTGTGAAACTTTTAGAAAGACTGGGTTAAAATATTTTTCTTTGTTGCAGCAATCACTAAAAGCAAAAGGGGTACATTATAACACACTACAAAAGCTTTAATAGCATTTCTTACATCACATTTGGTGAAGAAAATGAAATAAACATTTTCATTCTCAGGCACTGCCATCCACGAGTGAGGTGAGAGGTGAGAAATAAATGTCCCTATATTTTAATATATTTTGATTGTCTTAAGAACTAATTGTAGTTAGCAACCTTTTTAACACTTTTTGTTTTTACTCATAAAAATTTTAAAAAAGGAAAGCGGAAGCTAGATGAGGAGAAGTCTGATGAAGGGTGGCGAACAGAAAAATGGCCTTGCAGGAGTTTGCCAAAATCTTCTCCAGGTAATTCTTTCTGAAAACTGACAGTAAGCGTATACTTTTAATTATTGTCATAATAAAATTCATAAGGGCGTAAATTGAGATAGGAGGGACACAGATCTCAACGGCAAATTAAATAATTTTGTTTAAAAGCGGACATTTAACCAAAAAATAAAGACAAAATAAAAAAAAGAGAGTTATTGGGTAAGTAATTCAGTAAATATCAATAGATCGGATATGTATGTCTTTTTCCCAGTCACCTAATGCAAAACAAATAATTACTCAACTAACAAAATGAATAAAACTTAAAACCACAGGAATTTGTAGTGTTGAATGAAAGAAAACTCAGACATCGATAACGGGAACCGCCCTGTTTAAATAGAAAGTAAACATTGGGTCCAGCAGAATTCAATGTTATACCACTACTACCATACCAGAAAACATAATATATAACATCAGGGTTAGGGTTATCATGGTTTGTGATGCATTTGTTGTCTAAAGTAATTTCTTTGCTACAGAGAATGTTTTATTATTAAAATGTCTTGGTTGGTTGGTTGATGATATTCAACTATGTATTACCGATATATGGAAGCCAGTATCAATGTCCTGGTACCCAAAATCCTTCTCAGTTTACATTTACGTTCAAGCCAAATTTCCCTTTTATCTTATTTTTTGCTAACAGAACTGATGATACTGTCTGAGGTGAAAAATGTAATGACAAAAGTTCTTGATAAACTACACCATGAAGAAAACACACAGCTGAAGTAATTCCTGATGTGAGTACCTACATTTTATATCTTCATCCATCATTTTTTACAGTGAAATCAGAAAAGTTCTCTCCCTCCCATCGCTTGTCGGTCAGCTCCCGTATATTGAGTCCATTTCGATAAAGAACTTCCATTTTTTTGCCAGTCGCATCGCTCTGAACGTTGCAGTCCTTAATAGACTGACAATCACTATTGCTTACTGACTGTCTTCAGGAGCCATCAGTTCGGAGCTCCATTAATACCTTCCGTCCATTTTCTCATTGGCCACCCAGCACAAAAGGTGTCCACCTCTGTGCTAGGCCACGGTATTGATTTGAGAGCTTCCATCATCATTCAGTATCCATCAATTTACTCAGAATCTGCTGTGGCTGTTGTGTTTTTTTTTAAACATGGCACATCTGATTTTAGTTCTGGAGTCGCTAATGTTCCGCAAACAGTGACTCTACCCCTTAGTCAATCAGAGACAGACAGCCTTCTGAAGAAATGCCTCCAAGTCCACTCGCTGTGGTTGGAACCCCAGAGGAAAAGGTAGTAAAAATGATAACGGTTCTACGTACGCGTTACTAGTGGGAAGGACTAAAATGTTACACGTACCAAAGCAATCCGCCCTTATTTTGTACTACTGGAAAAGAGTCGTAAGGGACGTTGCGGGGTTCCTAGGCAAAACTAGCACAGGAGGAAGCATACAGGTTCCTTTTCCTACATTGTTCCACTGCACTATTCAGTCAACACATGTCATGGCAACTGTTATGGGAGTTGTAGATGGAATTCTAAGCAAAGATAACTGAGTTCCCATCTTTACTAAATGAGAAGACGGCGGTGATATAGTTCCAGCACTTTTATTGAGAAACAGAGCAGAGATGACATAGATGGAAAGTAATCGCACCCCACGGTCCCGCTGCGGTCTGCGCCTGCCCTGTCTCTGCCTGTCTCGCTTTTCCGGCTTCCCCTAATACTGCACAGTGACCTTCCCATGAGACAAAACAAAGACAGTCTATCGTAAACAATCAGTATCCCTCAGCAGCTGCAACATTTGGCCTTGCAATCAGCAAACAGTGGATCTTATACACAGACATCAGGTCTCCAGGCCTCCTCTGTCCGAGTGGTGTGAGGCCATAGTGACTTCAGAATAATAATTCTTATAATACTGATGCACTTCCATTTTGGATAAAGAGCCCTTACTTTATAAGGGAATTTGGATTGAGCCTAACTTTTCAGGCTCTCTGCTTACCCTATTTTGAATTTCTGGCAACCGGAAATCAGTCAGCTCAGTTGGAAAAAGGAAAAAATACATCTCAAAATACAATTTTTTAATTGTCATGATATTTTTCTAGGATGAACCCGGACACAGCACGCACACACAGAGCTACTTCTTAGAAGTGAGTTTATTGAACAGGGAGGATGATGGATGACGGGAAGAACCTGAGTCTTTTAACTGACAGAGATGTAGGGTGCAGAAGCTGACCGGCAGGAGGAGTGCTGAGTGACAGACCAGGAACTCTGGAGCCGAGGACTTGAGACCGGAACATCAGAGCCGAGGACTTGAGACCAGAACATCAGAGCCGAGGACTTGAGACCATAACATCAGAGCCGAGGACTTGAGACCAGAACATCAGAGCCGAGGACTTGAGACCAGAACATAAGAGCCGAGGACTTGGGACCAGAACATCAGAGCCGAGGACTTGGGACCAGGGCGGAACATCAGAGCCGAGGACTTGAGACCAGAACGTCAGAGCCGAGGACTTGAGACCAGAACATCAGAGCCGAGGACTTGAGACCAGGATGGAACATCAGAAGTTGAGAGTCAAAACTGAATACTGAGGGACCAAAGGGCCAGCGAACACGGAGAACCAAAGGACCAGAGAATACAGGGAACCAAAAGGTCAAGAACACGGAGGACCAAAGACTAGAGAACACGGGGAACCTAAGGCTAGAGAACACGGGGGACCTAAGGCTAGAGAACACAAGGAATCAAGGGGCTAGAGAACACAAGGAACCCAGGGGCTAGAGAACACTGGGGAACCAAAGGGCTAAAGAACACTGGGAAACCAGGGGTCAAAAAACACGGAGGAACCAAAGGGGCCAGAAAACTGGGGAACCGAAAGTCCAGAGAATTCTGGGGAACAGGCGAAAGGAAACACCAGGGAGACAAGACAGGCGTGCACCAACGCCAGGGGGGAAGATCAGGTGCACCAACGCCAGAGAGGAAAGACAGACGCACGGAAACACCAGGGCTCAACAGACGTACGGAAACGCTGGCGCTCAACTAGTGTACCGAAACGCCAGAGGGAAGGAACGGGCGTACGGAAACGCCAAAGGGAAGGAACGGGCGCACGACAGCGGCAAAGGGAAGGAACGGGCGCACGACAGCGCCAATGGGAAGGAACGGGCGCACGACAGCGCCAATGGGAAGGAACGGGCGCACGACAGCGCCAAAGGGAAGGAACGGGCGCATGACAACGCCAAAGGGCAAGAACAGGCGTACGACAATGCCAGAGGGAAGAACAGGCGTACGACAATGCCAGAGGGAAGAACAGGCGTACGACAACGCCAGAGGGAAGAACAGGCGTACTGAAAACACCAGGGCTCAACAACACACGCTGGAGCACGACTGGCGTACAGAAATGCCAGGGGAAACCCGCCGGGGCGTGAGGGAAACGCCGGGGCTTGGGGAAGAGAACGCCGGGGTGTGAGGGAAACGCCGGGGCGCGAGGAAAGAGAACGCCGGGGCGTGGGGGAAACGCTGGGGCGTGAGGAAAGAGATCGCCGGGGCGCGAGGGAAACGCTGGGGCACAAGGGACGAGAACGCTGGGGCGTGAGGGAAATGCCGGGGCACAAGGGAAGCAGGAACATCTAAAACGCCAGGGAACAAGAACAGAGGGCATACTAACACGCCGGGGAACCGAGAACAGAGGGCGTCTAAACATGCCGGGGAACCGAGAACAGAGGGTGTCTAAACATGCAGAGAAACAAAGAAAAACCTAAACACCAGGAACTAGAGGGTGAGCTAGGCAGCAACAGGCCAGGCGCGCCAGAGGGCACAGACAGCGACTTAGAAGCACCGGAGGGCTCTGGCGGAGAGCTCTGGCGGAGGTTTGTGTTTGTGTGTGTGTGTGTGTGTGTGTGTGTGTGTGTCAGAGAGACAGAGGGAGGGAAAGAGAGAGAGAGAGCTCACGGCTCATGGCAGTGCTCACTGCTGCCTCAAGGCAGTATTTGCAGATTGATTGGTGCTTTCACATGAAGTCACTACAAAAAAGGCATTTGAATTGTTGCTAATTGCTTTTGTGAAATACAGTCACTGGAGGGCTCTAAACAGTTAGTAAATATAGCATCAAAGTCGCTAAGTCGGCAACACTGATGGTGCCTGCTGCTTTCAACATTTTAATTTGATACCGTGATTGGCTAATACCAACCTTTGGTAGGATGACACTACTGCCTCGTTTCCCTGAACGGGGAACAGTCCCAGATTTATAATGTGCAGAACAAAACTGAGCGTGCTACATATTATCGGTCTAGCTTGCAGATCCTTCCCCATGCTTAATAATAGATATGAGGAGCATTTTTTTGCACAGTCATTCTTTCTTTTACCACAGTTGAACCTGGAGTGTTTGTTGCCTGAAAAACACAAGCTTCATCTGACAAAATGACACCTTTTAGCAAACTCCTTACACTATGGTTTGTAGTCCGTGGGCCAGAATCTGTAGGATGACTTTTTGTATGAACTGTCAGGGCGCAACTTTCTTGCACTGGGATAAGTTGCTACACATAGCAGTGATCTCAAAACACCAATGTTCCCACTTTTTCACTTGCACATTAATAAGTTATAGCCGATAAAAAATCTAAACTGTGGCGCTCCGGTCCAAGAGGTCTTGTGATTTGATTATTGCTGCTCAGCCAATCAGATCGCTGTATTGTCAGCTGAGCGAGTTCACCAGTTCATCATGGCTGCGCCCGTAAAGGGTTGTATGCATCTGTTTCCAGACGAAGAAAGCCCAATAATAGCATTTTCTGGTGCCAGTTGGCAGAAATCTTGATGGCAAGAAAAAAGAAATAGCTCAGACCATCCATCATTCATTTTCTAACACGCTTATCCCTGCTGGGTTCGCGAGGGGTGCCGGTGCCGATCTCCAGCTGTCAATGGGCGAGAGGCGGGGTACAACCTGGACAGGTCGGCAGTCCATCGCAGGACAGAAATAGCCCAGACTTTTGCCCAATTTACTGTGATATCACCAAGACCTGTTAAAAATGCATACAACCCTTTATGGCCGCAGCCATGATGATGTGGTTGAACTCGCTCAGCTGACAATACAGCGATCTAATTGGCTGAGCAGCAAAAATCGAATCACGTGACCTCTTGGACCGGAGTGCCAAAGTTTAGATTTTTTATCGGCTATAACTTATTAATGTGCAAGTGATTGGTGTTTTGAGATCACTGCTATGTGTAGCAGCTTATCCCGGTGGAAGAAAGTTGCCCCCTGACAGTTCATACGAAAGTTCTTAAGGAGACGTCCTACAGATTCTGGCCCACGGACTATTGTGGTGGAAGAACAGAAAACTATTTTTCCCAGAATGGCTTGCAAACACTGTAGATAGCCTATGTCATGGTTTTTAAGTGTTTTGCCCACATGCAGAACACGATCAGGAGGCAGAGAGCAGTTTAAGATGTTTATTTACAGGCACGGAGGTACACGAAGATGGAGGCTCACTACATGAGTGTCTGACGAGGAATCACAGGGAGGACCAATCACAGAGCAGGCGGTTGACAGTGATCGGGAAAATGTGACCGATGCTCTGCGGAGGGAAGGAGACAGTTTAAACGGGGCTAGAGAAGGAAACTGCCGTAACGTGGGTGCGCTTACCGCCGGGTTTGGGAAACCTAGCCGGGGGGAGTAGTGGAGGACGGATTCAGTGGGGCTCGTCTCTGAGGTGGAGCCAGGTGACTGAGCGACAGGTGAGCGGGTAGATGGGATTTGGCGGAGGTCCAAGCAGCACCGAAGCAGGAGGCGGTGGCAGTAAGCAGCTGGAGGAACCAGGGAGGGTGCAGAAGGGGAACTCTTGTCCGGCTTGGTACCACCAAGGGGGCTCAAGGGGAGTGCCAGAGCAAAATCTGAGCGAAGGGATTCCTGGGACTTGACTTGAGACTTCAGAACTCAGAAGAGTGTCCAGAGAGGGATCTAGAGCATAAAGCGATCTGTGAGAAACAGGAAACACGAGTTAGCGCTGGGAACTGGTAAACTGTCGAGAGACAGTGGCCACTGAAGCGTATCACAACGGTACTCTGGCGTCTTCCAGCTGACTGCCACCCGCTTTTAAGCTCCAGCCCGGAGTTGCTGAACGAGCCACAGGTGCGTTCCACGCCCACCTGTCAACTGCAATCACCTGTGAAGAGAAGAGCAGAGAGCAGGCAGTGCAGACAGCAAGCTGCACAGCACTGCCTGCAGAATCCTGACACCCTATAGTCATTTTTAAACTCTAGACCACAAAATGCCACTCATGGTTGCAGCTCTTCAAAAGTGAGCTTTGGACCTGTGAGTGGTGGTAAGATAAATCCACTTCAGTCTTTTTTCTGCCTGTTTTGTTGTTGGTCTAACTGCAAATATGCCAATTTCTTGCCAAGAGGCTATTTTCTTGAATATTTATCTAGTTTGGAACATATCTGCCTTACTCCAATTGCATAATGGACAACACATTTGTTTTCCTATTTAGCAGAGTGGAAAAGCAAAATAGGCATCTAGTTCATGGCCTATTTATACCCCAGTGAAACAGGAAGTGATACATTTGTAGTTTAACATCCCAGACACTGTAAACAGTCAAAAAATTAAGTTAAACTCACTAATTTATATGTTTTTTCTAAATGAAAAGAACTGAAAGATATTCTTATTTCTGTGTTTATTCACAAGCATGTCAGAAATGTGGATAAAATTAGCACAGGTGACTGTTTTTTGAGGTTATTTTTCTCCCGATTGAATTAATGAAGACTTAAAAATTAGATCTTTCACAAATTTATAGTGAGAGATCATGGTATTGCACCAAAACAGTTTTTAATATTTTCATTTTACATGTGCGAATGATTGGAGAGGGTATGAATTTGTAAATTAATTTGGCTTAAATTCAGTTTTAAGCTTCAATCCACTAATCAAGGGTTTATTGCTAAATTAGGAGGAAATCCTGGATACAGTGAAGGACACTTTACAAACATCCATTGACCTCTCCCTCAGAACTGACAGCTGCTCAATTCTAGGTAAAGCAAGACTCAGTGTTTAAAATATGGACTGAGAGGCATTCATTAAAAACTACCTCTAACAATAAAATGCTTTTTTAGATGTATCAACAGAGCTTGAGACGGTGCAGAAATTCTACAATGATCTGGAAAACAGCTCAGATTAGGAAAGCTCATGAAAAGGGTAAAGCATCAAGAATTTAACTTTCAGATATGACTGTAAATACACGTGTATTTGCTTTGACCAACGATCTATGCTTTAATTATCACAGTTTTTCAAACCAACAGCTTCCCTGAAGAAGACACGAAAAGGGTCACCATGACGAATACTGAACGAGCTTTGATTCATGATTATTATTGATGTAAAACTAATTTACTACTATTGTTATATCCTTCTGGTCTCTGACCCATTTTGTGTGAAATACAAGTGTATTTAGAAGTCTTGATAGTTATTGCTAAAAGCTTTCTTTTTTACTTTATTTTAAAGGACTTGAGTTTTGATTATTTTGTTTGGCAATGGAATTCTGCTTGTTAGAAAAAAAAGACCCCAAAAGATTCAAGAAACTTTATTGTCATTGCATGACATGTAAGGAATATGAGGTGAACGAAATTAGATTCTCTGGTCCCGGTATATTCCCAGGGAGAATTAAAATAAAACAAGATGCAGAAAAGTTTATGTACAGAAACAGTAATGTGCAATAAAGTATATATACAGTATGGAACCTTGTGAAAAAGGAGAGTCTGTGAAGACAGCTGCAATGTGATGTGTATATGTGTATAAGTATCCTTGTTGAACTAAACCAGAATTTTACATTAGAAGCCAGAATTCTATCACTGTGTAATGAAAATAATAGAGATGATTTAACTGTTAATGATGTTTTTATTTTTACTTGTTTGTTGTTGATGGTACAGTTGGAATTAATAGCTTAGAAAAAATAGCTTTTATTTCTCACTTTTTGTTCTTTTTTCTATTCAGTAAAATGCTGACAAATACTCTAGAAACCGAAAATAATGAAAAAAAAAAGCATCTGACAAACAATGATTTGGCACAAAATATATCTTGTAGTGCATCTTTAGCATTAGGAGCTGCATCTCATCTTGGCCAACTTACACTTGGCTGCAAAGCACTCTTTGTGTGTTAGTAGATAATGGATTGAGGACAACAACAAAACCAAATCTGTGTGCAAAAAGATAAATGAAATCGTCAAACCAGACACCTTACACTTTCCTACACCTTCAATCTATGAACACCAGAAATGATCCGTGACAGGTTGCACCCTGACAGAATCCAGGCCAGGCTAGGCACAAGCTTGATTTTGAGACGAGGATATGCAAACAACTTTCTCAAAGTGTTTGAGGAATTTACATCTTACTCAGAAGTGGTGTTGTCTTGGAAGTCTGAATTTTGGTGAATATCGTGGAAACACATTTTCATATTTTTATATAGCCTGAGTATCCTTTTGTTAAGAATGCTGCTTGAGAACCCGATATTCAGCCAGACACAGAGCTTCATTTTTAAAAGGTTTATTGCAGAACGTGAATAATGGCAGATGAGGCAGGCAAGCAGTAATGGCCAGGAGACCAGAGGATACAGGTAGAGTGACTGGCAGAACTAGACTACAAGAGGTGTAGTAAACAGTGACAGAAAATGTCACCATACAACAGTGACGGCTTGACACAAATAAAACAGAAGAGTCCAGCTACCTGGGCACACAGAAACTGGTAGATGCACTGCAGCAAAATATGTGAAGCAAGATGAGATGTTCTGGCAGGAATAAGTTGGCTGAGGCAGGTATATGTAGAGGTATACAGGTGAGCAGAGTTGACTGTAATTAGTGGCAGCAGATGGAGCTGATCAAGAGCAGAATGTTGGCTGGAGGGAGACTGAGCTGATTGGATGATAACTGGTGGATGAGAAGTGGACAGGGCAGAGAGGTGACAGGGCTGATTCTAGAAAAGTCCAAAACGAACAAACAAAAACCTAAATCATGACACCTTTAAATATTCCTGCGGTATTTTCCTATCTTGTTAGCAGTTAATCCCCCGGCTTTTCTGAATTGTGAGATGCTGCAGAGTTGTGCTTTTCAGCATTTGGATCTGGTTTAAGCTCCACATTATGAAAAAAAAATACAAATTTTGTTTTAAGTTAAAGAGGATGGATACAATTTCTTCAATGGGATATTAATATCTGTGGAAAGTTCTGTAAAATAGAATTCTGTAAAATAAAGAGTTTATATAACCTACATGCTGAATTCTCTCTGTATTTGTGTTGACAAACACACAAGAATCCATCTTGTACCGCTCCCGCTTCAACCGTTTGTGACTGAACCAAAAAACGGTCCGGGCCAATCACATTGCAGTGTTATGTTTTAAGGCGGGCCATACCAGCTGTGATGAAAGCAATAGCTGCCAAGTTCTTAGCTGAACAAACATGAATGTTGCAGTGCAGGAAAAATACAATCCAATAAAACAAAACTTGTAGGCATTTTTCCCTCTTTTAATTACCTTAAATATATCCAAAAGAATGACCTAAAGTGTCTACGTGTTGCCTAGAGCAAACAAACAAAAACAATGAAAAGCAGAACCTCAGGGCTGAACGCTGCAAGGGAACAGCCAAGGTGACATAAACTTAAAATATTTGCCCAAGGATTTCTCCAAAAGCTCCTGAGGGTGTACCACTCCCTGCACACCTGGAAAAGACAAGGAACTGCTACAGGCTAAGGCAGGAGTCGTTACAATAAGCGTTTTCCATAACTGAACAGAAACTCCAAACTCTCAATCAAAAACATAAGAAGAGACAGTTAATGTGACTTCATGATGTTACTTTGTGTTGCTATTTTGGTCCTGTGAAGACAAACCAGTTCTTGCAAGTTTTTGTAAATTTGTTGATGCCAGAAACCAGCTTTAGTCTAAGTCTATAAAGCAAGTGGGAAAACTCACTAACTACTGTATTAATTGATTTGCCCTTGACATGTAGAAAACACATATATAAAAGGCAAAAAACACTCACTGGATTCAGCTATAGACCAAAGAGTGCCACATCATTATAACAACATCAGTGTCAATATCAGTATCTAATATTAGATCCTACAAAGTGCTCATTATAAAAGTGCACTGCAGCAGGAATAAAAGAGTTCCTGAAGTGTTAAGCTGAACAGCAAGGCAATACAATTCGCCCACTAGCGCTCCTGAGTTTGTTAAGGACACTGTTGAGAGGTTGTTCCTTGAGAGACAGAAAAGTCTTTTGTTTACTCATCATCCTTTTTGTCCACGATAATGTACATTGAGTCAAGATTTAATCCAATTACTTAGCCGGCCTTTTTCCTATCTTTAAAGACATGATTTCAATATGGATTTTGTCATTCTCTATTTATACACAGGTGGAACGGAAATAGTGTGCATAATTTTTTTTATGTATGTACCGAAATAAATACCAGGTTTCTGGAGTGTTAACAAAACAGTAAACCATTTCAGAACCTACTATACTATAATATGTGGCATTTATCTTGTACAACCAAAAAAAAGCCATAATGTGAAAAACAAATAAAGAAAAAGGTGCAATAACCTGGTTGCATCAACATACAGACCTTCAAACTTAGACTTTGGCAAAAGCCTAAGTTTGGCAAAAGCCAAAATTTTAAATTTGGTTTCATTAGACCATGGCAAATTCTTCCACAAAGATTTGTGGGATTTTAGCCCAGTCATGATGTTTTCTGTTCTAGAAAATACTGTAACTCCCTCTTGAAAACCTTCTCCTTTGTCCTGACATAAATAATGCAACATAGTTAAATCACATGAAAGGCACAACAGGTGCAAGTTATTCCTTTGGCTTCTTCAATGTTACCATTTTATCTTTAGAACATATTTAGAAAAATATCACAAAACCACACTTGTAAGTTGCATTTGTCCTATATTTGTAACTGTCTGCACTGTACCATGGTTAGTATTAAGCTGTAGATTTTTATTTATTTATTTATTGCTCCCTTCCCGTGAATGAATATCACAAAAGCAATTTTTTAATGTTCGATTTGTCCTATAGTTTCACCTTATCATGGTTCTAACACGCCTATCTCTTGTGGGGTCGCGAGGGGTGCTGGTGCCTATATCCAGGTGTCAGTGTTCGAGAGATGGGGTACACCCGGGACAGGTCGCCTGTCTATCGCAGAGTATCGAGCCTTTTTTGCTCCCTTTCCTTTATGGATATTTCTATGCAGTGAGATTTGCTTGATCCATTGTTGTCTCTTTGCATGTTTTTAACTAAAAGGCATAAACAGGCAAATGCCAGGAAAAAAAATCCCACTTGGACTGCAGAGGTTTTGTTTACATTTAATCAGATTTAGTATGGGTTGATGGCAGATGTGAACTCAAAGAAGAATTAATCTTAAAATTGGATCAAAATGTGTTTAATGAAGTATTAGATAAAAGATATGCACATTTAAGTCAAAGCTTTTTAATTTTTATTGTTTTTTTTACCCAACAGCTTTTTTTGTTTTTCAGTTGAGCTATGCAGGATAAAGGTCACATTGTATGTGAAAAGTGTCTAAAAATGATTTATCAAAGGATCATTTCAAACATGACATTTAAACCAGGATTTTTGGGAGAGCCACTGTTTCCACCTACAGTATAACACACCTGGTACAAAAACAGAAAATTTTCTTTACCTTCTTTGTTATAGAAAGATATTACATTTCCTCTTTTGTTGTGGGTTCTAAGAATCTTTCTTAATCTAACAGTTACACCCTCCAGTTTTCTTTCCTCACAAAACACAAAACAAATAAAAATAATGGAAATGCATGCTGCTGTATCACAACATTTCCAGCAGATGGGGCAAGAAGCATTAGATAAGCCCGGCCACATCACTTCAGTTTTCCAAGTTTTTACTTATGCTTTGGTGCATTTTTCAGAACATTAAGTACAAACATCGAAATTTACTAAATCTAGTCCCCTGTTATGAATTCTTAGTCAGTCAGGTAAAAGTAAATGCCATCCATAATGCTTTCAAAGAAAATAAATTATTGCCAGTGGAACAAACAACAAAAATCAACAAAAGTCATGAAGCCATGTGTTGCTGTGTTTCAGCAGTGGCTGGAAAGCTGGTCAAATGTTATGGTAAGATGTAAGAAAATCAGTTAAGTTTAATACTAGGAGAAGCAAACGACATCCTGAACCGCTTCATTCTCCATCTTTAGAGAATACATGTTCCATATAAAACATTTTTACAGTGGTCCAATATAAAATCAGATCGAAATAATTTTCTTTTTAGAATAAAGGAGAAATCATTTCAGCAAAACAACAATCAAAATATGCCGTACTTTAGCCACTGAATTACCTGATAGTTCATGTTTATTATGATAATGTTCAGTCTAGTTGCACTGAAACAATGTTTCTATGGCTAAAGTAATGGCATTTTGTGTCTTAAACAACACTTTATGATATCCCTGCAATGAAGTTGTACTCTGATGCAAATGTTCAGATTTTAATGTTGTTTGCCTTTTAAATTTTCCCTGTAACTGCTGGAGAAGGAAACGAAACTTACAACCTTCAACACTCTGATAAGATCAGGATATCAGTTTACAGGTTTCATGCTGCCCAGTTCCTTTTTTCCATTGCAAATTACTCTTTCTCTCATGTTCATATATGACATTTTACAACCATATCTCTGTTTAAGGTCTCTTTGGTGATGCCATATTACTTAAAAGGTAATATAAAAGCACTATTGAAACTAGTGATGCAAATGACAACGAAAAAGAAGAAAACGAAAGCAAAACTTTATAGGAGGTACGAAGCCACACTTGCATATTATTAAGCCACGCCTTTCTAACATGTACAAACCTTTTCGCTCCTTTTTTGACAAATGTATTATATTCCATATCTTACTGTTCACAGAAACAGGGAGGAGTTTCTTTACAAATAATCTGGTGGAATTTCACTTGACTTTTGTTGCAAAGTTACTTGGATCAGTGATAATTTCTCATTCTGGGGTGGTTTTACAAGCTTGACGTTGCTGTATTTTATTTTTATTTGATTGTGACCTTTTTGATTTAACTCTGTTTGCCTTCATCATCTTCAGTAACAGGTAAGACTATTCTTTTTGAAGTTTTAATTTTCATTTTAAAGTATATGAGTTTAACTATATACATATAAACTATTTCATATTAAGCTATATTTGCTGATTCAGACATTATGGTTTCTCTTACAGTATCTTGTTTTGGTGATGGATGACTTTGTTTGCATGCTATTGATTGAGTGGGGCCTGGAGGACTGGGTAGAAACATTTAGAGGTCAAGTATATTTACTTTCTTGTCAAGAGAAAATACAAGACCTGTATACTGCAAAGCAAGTTAGACAAAAGTCAAGTCACTCCATCAAATTAATAGATAAACATATTGATACATAAATGTGAAGCTTAAAGCCCTGGTTATTCCAGCCAGCACTATCCATATACTCCACAATGCCCTGAAAGTCAAGGAGAGCTGAAATAAATCTGAAAGATTAACCAATGCATTGCAAAGCAATACTCACAGCAAAGTTAATAGCACATATCAGCTAACATCACAAACGCCAGCCTCCCAGATAACTTCACACATGAATTACAGTAACAGAGTCAGGTGTCCTGGGCATACGAATTGTGGCTGGTGTTAAATAGGAAGGTGGCCATAAAAGACCAAACTAAATTTAAAAAAGTAGTTATCCCGCATTCATAAGACACACTCCGAGGTCTTCTGGTCTACAGATTAAGTAGACTAACAAAAAACAATTTGCTCAACCCAAAAAGGACAGCGGACACAGTACATCTAAAACTCTAAAAACGTGAAGAGAGTGAAATTAATAATGAGAAACTTTAACATACAACGTGTTGAATGACTATTAAAATACGAACCAACAATTGACCATTTTCCTGGTGAATGAAATACAAGCACCTTCTTAAACACATTGGAATATCCATAAATACACAACATTAAAAAAAGGGTAACTGAAAAATGTTCTGGATAATTGTCTCCATTAGACTTTTGAAGCAAGTCAAGTCATGTTTGCCTTGCACATAAATCTGGTTTGTGTGGTTATTTTATGCTCGTGTTATTTTATGTTCCTCAAATGTTCAAACCAATTCAAATCTATGTTTTGCGTGCTCCAAAATGAAGTGTGAACACATAAACACCTGGATGTCAGTCTGGGGACTAAAGAGATAGCCACGAAAAAGCCCAATTTTGTGCTCTATATTAATCATTTCCATGATTATTTGGGTGTATATGATTCATTATGTAGCGGACACATCTCTTGATTGCCAAAACCCACCACATAATAGTTAAAATCTTTAGTTGAGTAGTTGGACTCTAGCATGGATAAAGGTTGTAGGTTGTTATGATTACACAATAATGCTTAGATCTCACTTTTAGGTGCAGTTTTCTTTCAGTGAGAAAGAAAACCCTTAGCATCATTGCTCATTGGCTACAGACTAAAAGTCGCTAGACTATTCAAAAAGTATAGATTTGAAAAATACATGAGGTACAATTTAAATATGATTTCTATTGGTGCCAACAATTGCAAAATCTGTGATTTGGTAAAAACAAAAACATTTCTTGATATTGTATCGGTGAGTTTTTAATGCTCAGACATTTGTGCAGAAATTTCCACCATTCCTATTAATTAATTTATTGTTATTAATGAAACATCTGTATCAACTTTAAAAATACATTTCCCATATATTGTTAACAAAACACCTTTTTGTTACAGATCAAGGCGTTAACATGGAATATCTGTTCACCCTTGAGGATCAAGACATCGAAAAATTGATTTCCAAAGTGGGCCCAAGATCACATTTCAGAAAACAACTGAAGCTGTTAAAGGTAATTTCCAGCACTATATGACACATTTGTATGTTTTAGCCACCAAACTCACATTGTATTTAAACATATGAGTGTGCAGTGAAGTTTGTGTTAAAACTATGATTTTGCTTATTCAAAAAAAAATATATATATATCTCATAAACAAACAAACCACTCGCCATAATTTTACGGATTCTTAATTGTTCACTAAATAGATAAATCTGCTTGTCAACAGGAAGAACAAAACGCAATTCCGGGCACAGACCCATTCCCTGTACAAGTAAGATAAACATATTATTGCTTTAAATGTCACATGATCAAACAGAAATTTCAGAGTTTGCTTGACATTTCACATTAATATTTGATCTATATTTTCCTACCTTATTCTTTTTTAGACTAAATATGTGCAGAAAAACACAACTGATGAGGCTGAGGTAAGTGTAGCATTTTTTTCTGTTTTATTCATGTTTGTAGATGAATTAAAGTGATTATTTTTGTTTGTTTTATTAATTGTCAACTAAGTAATCCTTTTTCAGGTTCTTGGTTAAATACGTCCCCCAGGGTCTCTGCAAATCAAAGCAGATAAAGACAAGGAAGCTTATTTATTCTTCCCTAAAGTAATTACTGAGATCCCTACACTGTATATGAAGCTAAACAACATGCTGCCTATTCTTAGAAATTAATGTTTTGATGACTGATCCCCTTTGGAGGAACAAGCAGTTTCATCAAATCAATTTTTTATCAACATTATCAGAGTAGATCTGATGTTTTTATTATTGTTGCTTTAAAGTCACATTGATGCTTCTGGTCAGCTACAAATTTAGAATTCTGCTTTTTTTGAAAAATAAGTAAAGAGCAGATCAGCTCCATCTGTTTTTTTCCCCAGCAAAAATAGAAACAAAGGGAAACTTGCATTAGTATTCAGAACCTGCATCTGTAACTATAAAGTCAATCTGTGTATATTAATTCAAAATAAAAAAGAAACAACTAACCAACCAAACAGACAAACCAAAAAATCAAAGGAATGGTATTATGTGCTGCGATACTCTCCTCTGCCACTCATCAATGCTCTTATCTAAGGGTTTAGGAGGTGTGAAACTTTTAGAAGGACTGGGTTACGAGAACTTTATGTTGCATTAATGACTGAAAGCAAAAGGGGTACATTACATTTTGTGAAGAAAGTGAAATAAACATTTTCATTCTCAGGCACTACCATCCACGAGTGAGGTGAGAGGTGAGAAATATATTTCCCTATATTTTAATACATTTTGCTTGTCAAAAGAACAAAATGTAGTAAAGCAACCTATTTAAAACGTTTTGTCTTTATTTACGAAGATTTAAAAAAACGAAAGCGGAAGCTGGATGAGGAGGAGCCTGACGAAGGGCGGCGAACAGCAAAACGGCCTTGCAGGAATATGCCAAAATCTTCTCCAGGTAATTCTTTACCAAAACTGACAGTAAGCTTATACTTTTTAAAGATAAACTTATTCTCAATAAAATTCATACGGCAGTATACCGAGTAAGGAGAGACACAGATCTCAACAGCAAATCCAATATTTTTGTTAAAAAGCTGACATTCAACCAAAAAAAGACAAAAAAAAGTTTTTTTCAGTAAATATCATTAAATTGGTGACATAGGTTTTTTTCCCAGTCACCTAATGCAAAAATAAATAATTACTCAACTAACAAAACAAATAAAACTTCCAACCATGTGTGACGTTGTGTGAGAGCAAACTCAGACAACGATTACTGGAACCTCCCTGTTTGAATAGAAAGGAAACATTGGGTGCAGATGATGCATGTAGAATTCAATGTTATACCACTACTACCATACCAGAAAACATAATATATGACAGCAGGGTTAGGATTATCATGGTTTGTGATGCATTTGTTGTCTAAAGTAATTTCTTTGCTACAGAGAATGTTTTATTAAAATGTCTTGGTTGGTTGATTATATTCCACAATGTATCACTGCTATGTGGAGGCCAGTATCAATGTCCTGGTACCCAAAATCCTTTGTTTACATTAATGGTTCATGCCAAAATTTCCCTTTTCTCTTATTTTTGACTAACAGAACTAATGATACTGTCTGAGGGGAAAAATGTAATGACACACGTTCTTGCTAAACTACGAAGTGAAGAAAAAACAAAGCTGAATGAATTCCTGAGGTGAGTACCTACATTTTATGTCTTCATGCACCATTTTTTACAGTGAAATCAGAAAAGTTCTCTCCCTCCCATTGCTCACGTATATTGAGTTCATTTCGACAAACAACTTCCATTTCAGGAGCCATAAGTACGGAGCTCTATTAATACCTCCCATCCATCTCAATTCTCTCATTGGTAACGGAGCAGAAAATGTATCCAAATCTTTGCTGGACCACGGTATTGATTCGAGAGCTCCCATCTCCATTCAGCATCTATTGATTTACTCAGAATCTGCTGTGGCTGCTGTATTTTTTTTTTAAACATGGCACATCTGATTCTAGTTCTGGAGTTGCTGTTGTTCTGCAAACAGTGACTCTACTGCTGTCTCTGGGCTGCTGTCCCTCAGTTGCCTCTACCTACACTTTTTTTTTATTTGACGCACCTTGATGTAATGTCAGTGCTCTCGGTCAATGATTGAAAGATGGAGAGTAGAAAGAGCAGGTTGTTGTGCTGGAGAAAGCTAAAATTAAAAAGAAAAGCTCCTAAACTGACGCTGCAAAATATGCCAAAAAATTTGGCAGCTTTTTTTTACTAAAATGAGCTTTAAGTTTGTAACGTCAAACGATAATGATGAAATTGGTAGGAAAGCTGTTAAACTTTGCATGCAAATGATTATTAATTACCAAGTCATTGAATTTTGTGATGATGTGGTGCATTATATAATATTATATAGTCTAAATAATAGCATGATGCAATGCCACATAACAGTGCATTTTTTACCTACAGCCCCTCAGAGGGAGAAGCATCAAGTGCCGGCAAAGAGCCCACAAGTCCCTTGAGCCCCTTGATATAACCCTGTAACTGAAGTGTGAAGCACTTTTGAGGTTGTCAGACTAGTAAAAAGCGCTATACAAGTACAAGCCATTTACCATTTCACTAATACTGTCATAAAAAAAAAATCCACACATTTTCTAACACACCTATCCCTTGTGAGGATGCAAGGAGTGCTGGTGGCTATTTCCAGCTGTCAATGGGCGAGAGGTGGGGTACACCCTCAACAAGTATATATATATATATATTTTTTTTTTTTATACAAAATTTAAAATATGCTTAATCAGGACTGTAGTTTATACTCCACTTACATATTCAAGTGTCATTTTTCTATTACCAAACTGCACACAGTAACTGCATTTAATTATATTTTTGAATTTATTGACATTTATCGATGCTCTACATAAACCAACAGTCGAGAAAATACCTAAAATGACAGTCCTGACAATACTGGCAGTTATGGGGGTTTTCAGACACCACAAGTTGGATTTTATATTAGTATAAAACTATACATTAAAGGCCCATGCCTATTTAAAATAGTAATTTAGTGTCAGAAGCAGAGCCAGTAGTGATGAGGGGATTGTTCCTGTTAGTCTGGAAGAAACAGGTGAACTGTTGTAAAATAGTTTGTAAAAAACAAACATTAGTTCCAATATGACTGATTTCTATACACAAAAAATACCAGTGACCAATTTTTTTATCATTAAAAGTAAGATAGTAAATACACACAGCCCACAAGTGAGGGCTTAGGATGAAATATTAAATAAATCTCGACAATTTTTTAGAATAATAATAGGTTACTATTTTAAATGGGTTCGTCTGAAGCATGAAACTCTAGGGCTAAAAATTAGTCCCACTCCGGCCATGCACAGCGCCACTTTCAGTAACATTTGCGTACTGCACGAATCAGGGCAGTTCGTTAACAGACTGAGTCACGTTCACGAATCAAATCAGTTCTAGTGTTGTCCAGTAGGTTTGTGAACCTTGACTCGGTGACAACGTGAACGAAACACCACTGATTCTCATGCAGTACAGGAGCGAGTGACTCACCAACTAATACTGTGCTGGAAGTGGTGGCGCTGTATCTGCCAGTCACTGATATGAATCAGGACTTGAATGAGCATTATATGTGCACACATATCCAGTGAAAGAAACAAATGTAATGTGACTAAATGTATGTTTTTTTAAATTAGATTTATTGCATTCAAATGAAAGCAATACATCAAAACAATAAATGTTTAAAGTGGGAAATAATAAAAAATAAAATAAGAAACAAATAAATATGAATACTGTACATTTTTATATTGAAATTCATATGAATTTCAATATGGATCTTGGATACCAGGACATTGATACTGGCTTCCACATTTTTATATGAAATGTAATAATAATAATAATACATTTTATTTCAAGCACCTTTCAAAACACTCAAGGACACTAGAGGTAAAAACAATAAGTGGTAAAAGCAACATCATCATAATTAAAAGAAACAACTACACACAAGAAAGTAACAGAAAATCATAATGAAGATGTGGGTTTTGATTTGAACAAGGATAAAGCTCTTCTCCCCAAGGTGCTAAGACAGGGAGAAGGAACGAGGCAAGTGGTAGAAGAGGATCTAAGTGTGCGATAGGGAGTTGAAATTTGAAGTAAGAGAGATATGGAGGGGAGAGATTGTGAATAACTTTAAAAGTAAGTAGGAGGATCTTGAACTGAATTCTGAACTTGACAGGTAGCCAGTGGACCTGTTGTCAGACTGGGGTGAAAAGAGGGGCTTCCAGAAATGATACGAGCTGCTGAGTTTTGCACTGCCTGAAGCTTGTGAAGGGATTTTTGAGGAAGACCATATACAGTGGTCAATATGCAGATTTAAAGCTATGTGTGGCCTACATTAAAATATAAAACAATAACAAAAACAAATATAAAAAAATCAAGATACTAAGCAAATAAAAGATAATGTGTTACGCACAATATATAATCTCTCATCCTACCTGCTATTCTTCTTTCCTCTCGTGTCTCATCTGCCCTCAGTTTCATCGCTCTTAATAGGGGCTGCAGTGACAGGCTTGTGTGTGCACGTTTGTTGACTGATGATTGTTATCTTGGAAAAACAGATACCATTCCCTGTGGCATGACACTGTATCCCTCACAAGAGGAAATGGTAGGCTGAATCACTCTAAGTGTTCTGATTCATGGGCGTGACAGAACGCGGAAGCTCCTCTTCAATTGTACTGAGAAATATATGAATCAGCTAACGAAGTGATTCAGATTCAGTTCAGTTCATTCACTTGAATGATTCCTTCAAAAGAAGGAATCATTCAAGAACAACACAACACTACTATGTATAAGCTGTCCCTATGCTCTGTCGCGGCACAAGGTCGTGCACCTCCAACTTTTTGTAACTTGGTGCGGATTAGGCAACCTAATAGCCTGAGGCCACTTTTTTCCCGACCACCGCCCTAGTTAACGGTGGCTCCTACTTTTAAACACAAAAAATGTTTTTGTGTTCCACTTGTTACTGGATCGGTAGATTTTTTAGAAACTCAAAAGTCCCTTTTATTTATTTATTGTCATAAAAACTGTTAACATATAGTTAGATAAATATAACAGATAGTTAACATAAATCTAACATTGATTGCTAGATTTAAAAAGTTGATTAATTAACACCTCTTTAATTGTTTGATAGGAATAAAATCAGAGACCTGGAGACAGACAAGAGAGAACTGGTTGGTGTTTTTGGTGAAACTGGAGCTGGAAAGACCTCTTTGATAAATGCTGTCATTGAAGAGAGGACACTTTTGCCTTCTGGAGACATTGCTGCATGCACTTCAGTCATGATTAAAGTGGAGGCGAATATGTCTAACACAAACTATGAGGCACACATAGAATTTATCACAAAAGAGGTAAAAGAACTGAAAATATTCACTCCTGTTTCCACTGAACTGTTTCTCGTGTTACTTACTAAAGGTAATATTACTTTTTTATATTTAGGAATGGAAGGACGAGCTGTGGTCAATAAATCAGTATCATGGGGAAACTGCAGAGCAAACAAAATATGAAGATGATGATTATCAAGATGTTGCTGAAAAGATGTCAGCATTTTATGGAGAAGAATGGGAAAAGAAATCCTATGAACAGCTCATGGACAACAAAAACTTCAAAGAAATACCAGAATTTCTTCAATCCACAACAAAGATACTGGCATGTGAAACAGTAAGAACAAAACTGTGTATATGTAGCTATGTAGAAGTCATTATTATGGAACACCACAAATGCCAATCTGGAGTAACTGGAAAATAAATTAGAGATTTAATACATTTTTTGCCACAAATAAGAAAGTGAATAGTCTTTTCATTATACTTTATTAATCTATGAAGTGACGTTACATGTTATCTCTATTACTCCCGCTTGTTCTGCATTCTGCTGCTATCACTCTGTGACTACCTCTCAAGGTGGATGAGTTCATGAGATGCAAATTATAGATGTAGATTGAGAATGAAAATTAATAATTTTTCATTCAAAAACAAAATATGCTATTTTTCCAATTTTCTGCAGGCAATGGAGTTATCTGCTAAAATAATTAAATACACAAGAACTGATTCAAAGCGAGGGGCGTGTAATGGCATAAAGAGGTGGTATTGGCCACTTGTAAAGTGTGTAACTGTCAGGGTGCCACATAACAGTTTTCTCCAGCACGTCACTCTTGTGGACCTACCTGGAAATGGAGACCGTAACAAGAGCAGAGATGCCATGTGGAAAGGGGTAATTTATTCAAATGTGATCAAAACAATAACATGCATTTTTAAACAGCTGATAAATCATCAATATGTCTATATTGCTTTTACAGATTGTAGGGCAGTGTTCAACCGTGTGGGTTGTGACTGAAATCAACCGAGCAGCAGCAGACAGAGATTCCTGGGAAATTTTAAAAAGTGTCAGTAGCCTCATTGGAAATGGTGGCGAGTGTAGTTCTATTCACTTTATCTGCACAAAGTCTGACATAATTGGAGAGTCAACTGATCAGTAAGTGAACTGAGGCACTAAAAAAGTACATTTAAATGAACTATTTAGAATATACTGTGAAGAAAATATAAAACATAATTAAAGGATATTCTGTGCTCACAAATCTCTTCAGGGCCTTAAAAACCCTACACAATCCCACTAGGAAGGTACTTTTTCATGTTATTGAGATGCTTGTCAGAAGTGTGTATTATTGTTTGGTATTGACAAAATGACAAACCATTCTGAACGCTGGAGAATAGGCACCAGCAACCCCCGCGACCCCATGAGGGACTAAGCGGGTCAGAAAATGGATGGATGGATGGACAAACCATTCTGTTTTCAAGCTGCTCTGTGAGAGAGACAGAGAGACAGAGAGAGAGAGAGAGAGAGAGAGAGAGAGAGACAGAGAGAGAGAGAGAGAGAGAGAGAGAGAGAGAGAGAGAGAGAGAGAGAGAGAGAGAGAGAGAGAGAGAGAGAGAGAGAGAGAGAGAGAGAGAGAGAGAGAGAGAGAGAGCGCTCATGGCAGTTACTACAGATTGGTGCTATCACGTGAAGTCGCTAGTTACCAATATCACAAAAAAAGGTGGTTAAATTTTTACTAATCGCTTTTGAGAAAAAAAAGTCGCTGGTGGGCTCTAAAAAGTCGCTACATATAGCGGCAAAGTTGCTAAGTTGGCAACACTGATGGTGCCTGCTGCTTCCAACATTTTTAGTTGATACCGTGATTGGCTAATACCAACCTTTGGTAGGAGGGCACTAGGTGTTGCTTCGCCCAATCAGCTCAGAAAGTTCTGCTGATTTTCTTTTGTTTCCCTGAAAGGATTCGATGGGAGCAGTTCCACATTGATAATGTGCAGAACAAAACTGATATTGCTACACATTATCAATATGGCTTGCAAGGTTAACGATCCATCAAAGAAACTAGTCACAAGTCAAAAGCTTAATAAGTGAAGTTGTAACAATATTCCTAAAATAACCATAAAATGGAGGGACATTCCTTGGATCATAGAATGGTATAATCAAACCATACTACAAGGTGGATGCGCAGCATTTTTTTTTTCATAGTTTGATTTTAGCAGCAGTTGGAGGAGAAGACTTCCACATGCTTTGCCTCTCAAAAGTTGGATTTCTTTTCTTCCATGCAAAGTAGTTTTGGGAACCTTTTTTAGGTTGGTCAATAGTCATTTTTAAAATCATACCACAGGTCAGTGTAAAGGTCGGGATATGACTCCTTCCTATGAATTACTATTTTCATAGCTGCATGACTAAATTTATTTCACACGGGATCCCCTTGCAGTCAGAACACACAGGGGAGAGAGACTCTGTGCGCTCTGTTTTTATATACAAAATGTATAACGCGTGTACAAAGCTGCTGGTGATTCCACTCTTAATTACAAAATGGGATGCAAATATACTTTTTAATCTAGTCTTTTTTTTCTCTGAAACTGTTGCACTAAAATAATTCCCTTAATTTAATTCACGCACAGCTTGAATCACTTATTCACCTCATTCACTGTGTGCCTTTAATTACTGTGTTTTTGGTAAAATGTGATGTATGTAGTGTGGATTCAGGCAATGTATAAAAAAATCATGAATTATTTCATGAAGTTCATTTGTGGTTCTAATCATATATAAAGTGTTTTTAATCACATTTTTTTTTGCCAAAAGCTTCTGTTTCCTACAGCCTGCATCATAAGTACATACACAAATATGCAAATTATGTGATGATGTGATCTAACAACTTTTAGGACAGCCAATAGCTACTTTCCTTGAGGAGTTGGCAACAGTGGGCGCCATGAGAAACCACAACAAGTTACTCTGGTCAAGGCACCTCTTGCCTCTACAAATTAACTTTTTAAAGATGAAATTGTGGATTCTGACAAAAAAAGATATGAGAGCAGCAGCTACGTGTGAATCCTCCTGCACTGCCATGTTTGATTTGGCTGTGGGCTCCTTCAGTCTATGTCCTGCTTCAAACCATAATACTGCAGCGCAATTCTGCTCCAACCTGCTCCAACCTGAGGCAGAATTACAAGATGGGTTCTTGTGTGCTAGTGAATGCTGGTTAATGGATCTGGACTTTTTAGGAAAACAACTATATTCGGTATAAAAAAACTCTCAAGCATCAATATTTCTTTTCTTTCAGCTCAGCGGATGTTCAGGCCTCAATCCTTGAAAGAAACATGGACGCAAAAGAAGCAGTGAGAAAAGAATACAACAAGCTAAACAAGACTAAGGTTAGCTTTGAATTTTCAGCAGTACAACAAACAGATAAAACTATAGAAAACCAAAGCATGTGAAATAAAAAGAAACAAAATCTGTTTTATATACGTAGAAACATTTCAGTGATGACTGCTTTAAAGTGTTCACAGTGAGCTCCAAGGAGTTTCTGAAACAAACTGTTCTAAGTGAAGAGAATACTGGTACGTTATATTCACAGTTATTTTCAATATCTTGTTGCTGACAAAGAACCTTTCAGCAACCTGGTTGCAAAACTGTTGGACGAAAATGAAACAAGGTTTTTACTTTTACAGAAATCCCCAAGCTTCAAGATGTCTTGCAAAAGCTCAATGACCGTCACTCTGAGGCGTTGAACTATGTTTCTGGAGCTCATGGGATTCTATCTTTGATTCAAGGAGCCAAGTTGACAAAAGTAATAAGATTTTAAAGAAAATGTTTTTTTCTGCTTAGTTGCATGTATGTCTTTAGACAGAAAAATCGTGAAAATAATCAAAGCAAGGCACATTTTAAATGCAAGCCCAAAAAGGTGTTTCATTTAAAAGTAGCTGAACTACTGACATACTACATCTAATCTACTTCTACTTTCTTGTAAGAAATCTTTCTGCTAATTGCTCTCCCTTATTCTTCTTCTGCCTGCCTTTTTTCCTTGAGTTAAAAGCTGTCATTTTTATTGCTCGATTACTTTCGAAAAAGAAGTCCAGTAATGTTGGCTAGTACGCAATCTTCCCCTTATTTATTATTAGGCGGATACCTCCATCATTTACAGCCATCAATACTGCTAATCTTGTATTTCCTTGGGTTTAATCTCAGATTGACCACTGCAATTCTGTCCTTGCTGGTTTGCTTATTCATTGACTTCAAATGCTTGGGTCATTGCAAGAACTCCTTCAATTCATGTTTTCTTCCTACAATGTCCTTGATCTACTGTTAAATACTGCATTGAGTTTCAGGTGCTTCTTCAATTATTTATTAATTTAATTATTGGGCAGAAGGTATTGAAAGTTCAGTTTGAATAACCTGATTTTTAATTATTATTATTATTATTATTATTATTATTATTATTATTATTATTATTATTATTATTATTATTATTATAAAAGGTTTCAGAGGCAAAAGCAATTATTGTATTAACTGTTACTAGGTTTTATTGCCGGCACTAACAAGGTGTTTGTCTTCCTTTTTAGCCTAAAAATAACAAGGATGTATGCAAAGAGCTTGAGAGAAACATGGTCCTTCATCTTGACCCAGTCAAAAAAGCAATGGAAGAAGCCTGCCAAGTTTTTAAAAAACGGCTTTCTGAAGGAGTTGAAAAGTCCGAAAAACAATGTGAAAAAATGTTGCATAACTTCTTATTTTGGGTATGTTGTCTGGTCGTAAAGATATAACAACAATAATATTCACTGTTAAATGTGTTCAAAATGTTTCTTAATTTCTAAGGGAAAGAATGGTAGAGGATTTCACAGAACGTTAAAAAGTGTTGTTAAAAATGGTGGTGTCTACAAAACTCAAAAGGGAAAAGAAATAAACCTCAACAGGAAACTCACTTCATTCCTGACTGACAGCATTGATGAGGAATTCAGGAAGACCTTCCCGTAAGAACTTTATAAGCATATAAAATTCTTTCCAACTTTGGTGAACGTATACAATTCTTCAAACCACAATAGAAATGTTAGCTTTTTAAAAGAAATAAATAACATACCACTTTTGAATGACTTCAACATGTACAAATGTTTCAGAAATGAACGAAAAGGTGGTCCATTTAATGGTACCCTTAACAATTTTTCACTTGACACTGAAAGTCTGAAGCAGAAGTACGAAGATGTGCAACTGCAGCTGAGATTTCTTAAGACTGAGGTAAAACAAATAATTAAACACAATCATATATGACAGATTTTAACGAAACCAGTAGATTGTCTTTGGTTGTTTTGGATTTTAAATTAAGCTGTAGTGATGAAATGTGTTATGTTCCTCTTAGGAGGATAACATTAAGCTGAAACTGAACACAAGGATTAGAGACCAAAAGAAGATAATTTACAACAGTCTGACACAGACAATTGAGGAATTCATGGAAGAGTGCTACAAGAGTGAGAAATAATAATATCACATTAAATCTAAAGTCAAACAAGAAATGTTTATATTCAATCTCTTATCGTCTGTTTTGCAGCGGCAGCAGGGTTCTCTGGTGATGGTATGCTGGGAAAAATGAGAGAAACACTAACAAAACATGTCTATGAATCAAAGGACACCATGTTTGTGAAGGCTAAAGATGTCATGATGAACCACCTCCTGAGCTTAAGGGTTTGTCCTTAGATTTATACTGGAACAGCATTTATGTTGCTTTGTCAGAGCAAAACATGAGCTGCACTTAATGTTACAGTAATTTTAGAAACTCCTCCACAATTACTGCCAAAGACTAGAAATACTAGAAATATTTTGCAACTTTATTTCAAAGCGTTTAAAAGGCCTTGCACTTTAATAAGGTCCCAAGGAACTTAAAAAAAAAAACAGGCCCACAGATTCTTCATTCTTTTTGCACAGTCATTCTTTCTTTTACCACAATTGAACCTGGAGTGTCTGTTGCCTGAAAAACACAAGCTACATCTGACAAAATTACACGTTTTAGCGAACTCCTTACACTATGGTATTCCACCAAAACTGTTTTTTAAGATTTTTATTTTACATGTGCTAATAATTAGATAGGGTGTGAATGTGTAAATTAATTTGCCTTAAATTTAGTTTTTAGCTTAAATCCACTAATCAAGGGTTTATTGCTAAATTAGGAGGAAATCCTGGAAACAGTGCAGGACACTTTACAAACATCCATTGACCTCTCCCTCAGGACTGACAGCTGCTCAATTCTAGGTAAAGCAAGACTCACTAGAGTTTAAAATATGAACTGAGAGGCGTTATTAAAAACTACCTCTAACCATAAAATGCTTTTTTAGATGTATCAACGGAGCTTGAGATGGTGCAGAAATTCTACAATGATCTGGGAAACAGCTCACATTAGGAAAGTTCATGAAAAGGGTAAAGTGTCAAGAATTTAACTTTCAGACATGACTGTAAATACATGTATATTTGCTTTGACCAATTGTCTATGCTTTAATTATCACAGTTTTTCAAACCAACAGCTTCCCTGAAGAAGACATGAAAAAGGGTCACCATGATGAAAACTGAGCAAGCTTTGATTCATGATTATTATTGATGTAAAAATAATTTACTACTATTGTTATATCCTTCTGGTCTCTGACCCATTTTGTCTGAAATAGAAGTTTATTTAGAAGTATTGATAGTTATTGCAAAAAGCTTTCTTTTTTACTTTATTTTAAAGGACTTGAGTTTTGATTATTTTGTTTTGGCAACAGAATTTTGCTTGTTAGAAAAAAAAGACCTCAAAATATTCAAGATTCAAAAAAGGAACATGAGGTGAACAAAATTAGATTCCCTGGTCCTGTTATAATCCCGGTGAGAAGTAAAACAAAACAAGATACAGAAATGTTTATATACAGAAATATTGCAATGTGCAATATAATATATATATACAGAATGGAACCTTGTGCAAGGAGAGTCTGTGCAGACAGCTGCAATATGATGTGTATATGTGTGTAAAAGTATCCTGGTTGAAATAAACCAGAGTTTTATATTAGAAGCCAGAATTCTATAACTGTGTAATGAAAATAATAGATATAATTTTAGCCATTAATTATTTTTACTTGTTTGTTGTTGGTGGTACAAGTTGGATTAAATAAACAATCTCTTGTAAAAAATTGCTTTTATCTCTCACTTTTTGTTCTTTTTTCAATTCAGTAAAATGCTAACAAATACAAAAAAAAGCATCTGACAAACAATAATTGGCACAAAATATATCTTGTAGTGCATCGTTAGTATTAGGAGCTGCATCTCATCTTGGCCAACTTACACTTGGCTGCAAAGCACCCTTTGTGTGTTAGTAGGTCATGGTGTGAAGACACCAATAAAACCCAATCTGAGCAGAAACATATGAAATCCTCAAACCAGACACCTTACTCTTTCCTACACCTTCAATCCATGAACACCAAAAATTATCTGTGACAGGTGCCGCCTTGACAGAATCCAGTCCAGGTTGGGCACAAGCTTGATTTTGAAGCAAGGATATGCAAACAACTTTCTCATAGTTTTTGAGGAATTTAAATCTTACTCAGAAATGGTGTTGTCTTGGAAGTCTGAATTTTGGTAAAAATCGTGGAAACATATTTTCTTATTTCTATATAACCTGAGTATCCTTTTGTTAAGAATGCTGCTTGAGAACCCAATATTCAGCCAGACACAGAGCTTTGTTTCCAAAAAGTTTATTGCAGAACGTGAATAATGGCAGTTGACATAGGCAAGCAGTAATGGTCAGGAGACCAGTGGGGTGGGGTGACTGGCAGGACTGGGCCCCGTTCTTCGTACGTTGCTTAAAACATCCAAGATCAAATGATCCTCCACGGAACCCACTAGAACATGGGGAAAAAAGTGAAGCACAAGAATATTCTAGAAAATGTTAGCCTTTAATTATTATAGTGTATTTTAAAAAGTAACTTCTTCCTCTTTTTTAAAAGCCACTGTTAAACAATGTGTTTGTCTGTTTATAACAGCCACCAACAAAAAGGCTGAAAAAAAAATCAGGTTATTTTTGCTTTTGTTGCGTGAGGCATGTTTCACCCTTTCTTTTTCTTTCACAAAATGATGCATGGTGCCATCCGTTCCCTATATAAATGACTTCTTCAACAAACAAAAAAATAGTATTGTGATCTGAAAAAACACAAATTAAGAGGATAAATTGAACTCCTAATACACCATTTGACAGTAGTATTGCTGACTTTACCTAACTATCTCTTTTTGCAGGCAAAAGATGACTTGCTGGCTTTTCTTTATAAAGAATTGTTTAAATAAAACAACAGGAACTAAACATTATTTGTTTTGTCTTTTATTAAACATTAAATAATGATGTTCCACAATTCTGTCCCGTCCTCTGCCACTAGGTGGTCCACGTGCACTGGCTGGATAGACTTCCCTATCTCCTCCGCTTAGAAAGCTGCGATCTAATCCTGTTTCCATGAAATAAGTCTGCTCGCGAGCAGGCTTAAGTTTGCACACATGTTGCTATGACAGCTAAGTCCAGGATAAGTTTCGAAGAACCAAACGATCCAAGATCGTGCCAAATCGTCAACAGTCAAATCCAGCTAACTGAGTTAGCGACGTACGAAGAACGGACCCCTGGACTACAAGTGGTGTAGTAAACACTGACAGACACTGTCACCATACAACAGTGAAGGCTTGACACAAATAAAACAGAAGAGAGCAGCTGGCTGGGCACAGAGAAACTGGTAGATGCACTGAAGCAAAATATGTGACGCAAAATGAGATGTTCTGCCAGGAATAAGTTGGCTGAGGCAGGTATATGTAGACAGTTGAACAGAGTTGACTGTAATTAGTGGCAGCAGGTGGAGTTGATCAAGAGCAGAGTGTTGGCTGGAGGGAGACTGAGCTAATTTGATAACTGGTGGATGAGAGGTGACAGGGCTGATTCTAGAAAAGTGCAAAACAAACAAACAAAACCTAAATCATGACACCTTTAAATATTCCTGCGGTATTTTCCTATCTTGTTAGCAGTAATTAAGAAAAAATGGTATTAATTTCTCTGTGTCAGCTGAAGAATTTAATTTACATGTTTGTCTTTTGTATTTAATTTTTATGGGACCTGGGGAGTGTTTGAAGAAGTCACTAAGACAGAATTATCCCCTATATTTACCTTCTCATTGTGTGATATCTAGCAGATAACACTGGTACAGTATATAAGGAAATGAGTAGTTTTGTCTAGTTTGAGTAGAATGGAGCTGGATAGACCTGACCAGACCCCGGGACATGTGTCCCATGCTGTTCTCCTTACAAGAAAATAATAAATTATTTGAAAAAATCACCAATTGCTGTCTTGGTAATCAAGGAAAGTATTTTTTCCCCGGCTAAACTGAACAACAGTAATAATCCACTACATAAACTCCACATTAATACTACCGTATTTTTTGGGCAATAAGGCGCGCTTAAAAACCTTAAATTTCCTCAAAATTTGATGGTGAGCCTTATAATCTGGTATACCTTATATATGATTACCATTATGATTACTGACCATTTTTTATCTGGTACAAAGCGCTCAAAAATCTGTTGAAATGTGTAAGTGTGACTTTGGTAAGGAACAAAGCTGCTCCGCTCAATAGATATTCGGAGCATTACGGTACAGTGTGTCACTACCTGATTGGACCCCTGAACTATCAACAAGACTGCCTGACTGTAATGTCAAAACTAGAAGTGCATTCATGTACAGTCAGGCGTACTCGAGGTGTACTCAAGACAGACTCTGCGTGGACTCCAAGCATACAGGTATGTGTCACACTATAAGCTTCTCGGAGGCAAGAAGTCTTTACATCGAACTGTTTTATATGTGACACCGAGCTTGATACACTGAGCTGCTCCAAGAAGGTGGTGGCAATGATGCACAGTATCACAGTCCCTCTCTGTTCAAACTGAAAGGAGAACGGTGGGAGCCTGCTGGAAAAGGAATGGCTCTAAGAGCTAATTTATGAACCAGGCTCTGGCTTTCTGAAATGTGAGAAGCTGCAGTTTGGATTTTAGCATTTGGATCTAGTTTAACCTCCACATTATGAAAATAATTATTTTTATTTCTGTTTTAAGTTAAAGAGGATGGATACAATTTCTTCAATGGGATATTATTATTTGTGGAAAATTCTATAAAAGTAACAGTTTATATAACCTTGCCTGCATGCTGAATTCTCTCAGTATTCTCTCACCAAAATCTATCTTTTACCACTCCCGCTTCAACCGTTTGTGACCAAAAATCGGTTCAGTCACGTTGCAGTGTTATAGTTTAAAGCGGGACATACCAGCTGTGATGAAAGCAATAGCTGCCGAGCTCTTAGATGAACAAATATGAATGTTGCAGTACAGGAAGAATACAGCCCAACAAGACAAAACTTGTAGGCGCTTTATTTATTTTAATTACCTGAAAGATATCCCAAAGAATCACCTAAAGTGTCTACGTGTTGTCTAGAGCAAAAAAAAGAAAAAAAAGAAAAGCAGAACCTCAGGCTGAACGCTGCAAGGGAACAGCCAAGGTGACATACACTTAAAATATTTGCCCTGGATTTCTCCAAAAGCTCCTGAGGGTGTACCACTCCCTGCACACCTGGAAAATACAAGGAACTGCTGCAGGCGAAGGCAGGAGTCGTTACGATAAGCTTTTTCCATAACTGAACAGAAACTCCAAACCCTCATTCAAAAATATAAGAAGAGACGGTTAATGTGACTTCATGATGTTACTCTGTGTTGCTATATTGGTCCTGTGAAGACAAACCAGTTCTTGCAAGCTTTTGTAAATTTGTTGATGTCAGAAACCAGCTTTAGTCTAAGTCTATAAAGCAAGTGGGAAAACTCACTGACTACTGTATTAATTGATTTGCCTTTGATATGTAGAAAACACAAATATAAAAAGGCAAAAAACACTCTCACTGGATTCGACTATAGACCAAAGAGTGCCACATCATTATAATAACATCAGTGTCAATATCAGTATCTAATATTAGATCCTACAAAGTGCTCATTATAAAAGTGCACTGCAACAGGAATAAAAGAGTTCCTGAAGTGTTAAGCTGAACGACAAGGCAATACGATTCGCCCACTAGCTCTCCTAGTTTGTTAAGGACCATGTTGAGAGGTTGTTCCTTGAGAGACAGAAAAGTCTTTTGTTTACTCATCATCCTTTTTGTCCACAATAATGTCCATTGAGTCAAGAGTTAATTCAATTACTTTTCTATCTTTAAAGACATGATTTCACGTATGTCATTCTCTATTTATACACAGGTGGAACTGAAATAATGTGCATAATTTTTTTTATGTATGTACCGAAATAAAGACCAGGGCCCCGTTTTTCGTATGTTACTTAAAACATCCGAGATCAAATGAGACATCCAAGATGACTTCATCCGACTAATCATGATCCGGCTAATTGGGTTCTTCGAATAAACCTGTTGTTTATGATTAGTATGGCTGGATTGAGTTATCTGAGATATCTGCGCGTTCATGCGTCGCTTTAAAAGGGGAAATGTATCGATAGTAGAAACAATGATCAGCAACGCTGCTATTGGCTGTTCAGCATGGCCAAAGAACGCCCACAGTTTTTCTCCCAAGCAGAACCAGAGCTTTTAATGGAAGGTTATGCCGAATTTGAGTCATTAACACCTCAAAATCTGTTAATGCCAGGAGAGAGGGCTGGCAAAAAGTAGCAGACAAATGAATGCGTAAATACTGTCCATGTTAGATGTTTCTATCACTTTCTGCAGTATGTATTTTTGCTTTTTAATAATTTCATATTTACTTTGTTCTTTTACATCAGAGCCTCCACGGGACCCACTAGAACATGGGGACAAGTAAAAGTGAAATACAAGAATATTCTACAAAATGGTAGCCTTTAATTATTATACTTTATTTTAAAAAGCCACTTGTTATGACAACAGATCCAATATCGGTGTCATTCCTTAGACACTGGAAGTAAAAGACGCGTGCGAACTGGGAATTTTAACAAACAAAAAAAAAGTTTTTCCCTTTTCAAGTCATACACAGATTACACGTCAAAAACTGTATTGCTCCATGTCTAGATAATCCATCCATAGTTTTTTTCTAATACAATATACGGCTCGACAGGAAGCAAGTCTTTCAAAGTAAAACTAAACTTCACAATAAAATGGCCTGAAGAAAAATTCTTACTGAATATTTATTTATTTATTTATTTATTTATTTATTTATTTATAAACCTTTATTAGAGGATCAGCCCCATGAGATGAAGCATCTCGTTTTCATGGGGGTCCTCAGTAACATTTCCAAACAATGTAGAAAAGGAAAACAACAGAGTAGATACAATATACAAGATACAAGAAAAAAACCACAACGCACACACACACAAGCTCTCACTATCCCCCTCGACACAGAAAGAGTAAAGTAAATCACAGTAATTCCCAAACTGCCGTATTTATACCACTAAACAAAAACCTTATATAATCTCAGCATGGTGGTGCTCTGAAAGTCAAGCATTTCAGGAGTGGTATTAAGTGTGGCACAATACTCCCGAATATAACTGACAAAGTTGACATTACTAGATATGTATATTTTTACATATAGACACATTCATACAACCATAACTAACATGACACATATTACTGCTAAGTATAAAATACTAGAAACATAGACAAGTAGTCTGAAGATGTGTTAACAAAGCAGTTCGGAACAGAGGAAAAGACGTAAGCGAACGGATAGATGCAGGAAGGCTGTTCCAATGACGAGGGGCTTTAACACAGAGAGCATGTTTCCCAAATTCTCTCTTAACTCTAGGGACAGTATAGAAGATCTGTTTGTTGTGACGGAGATTATATTGTGAACTGTAAGGCACTAAATATTGGGATAAATAATATGGATATTGAGAGTAAATGCATTTAAATATAAGTTGAAACCAATGATATAGTCTTCTGGCTGAGGGTGCAAGCCAGGACAGCTGGTCATACATAATACAGTGATGTGTCCTATAGGGGCAGCGAAGGGTGAATCGGCACAGGCTGTTGTAAACCACATCGAGAGAGTGTAGATAAGTGGCAGTAGTGTTAGCATATATAATATCTGCATAGTCCAGTATAGGTAGCAGCAACTGGGAGACTATTTTTTTCCTAACCTGAAAATTAAAGCAGTCTATCGATTGATATAATGTTTTAAGACGAAAGCTAAGTTTATTGTTAATTGTGTGTATATGAGCTTTGAATGAAAGATCACTTTCTAGCCAAACACCGAGATATTTAAATTTTTCAGTTGACTCTAAAGGAGAAGAATCCAGAAAATGCAGATTAAGATTATTTCTATCTTTCTTCTGGAAAAGTATACAGTAAGATTTTGACTTATTCAGCAGAAGTTTATTAAATGACAGCCAGTGCTGGACAGAATCAAAGTCACACTGTAGGGAATAATTTATGTCAGAAATATTCAATTTGGAGCAATATATGATTGTATCATCTGCATAAAGAAGAATATCACATCCTGAACAGCAGAGTGGCAAGTCATTAATAAAAATGGAAAATAACAAAGGCCCAAGTGAAGAACCCTGTGGAATGCCTTTATCTACACCTATAAAATTCGACTGACTACCCCTAAAGGACACACACTGGCGGCGGTGATGGAGATATGAATTAAACCACAGAAGAGATGAACGGGAAAGGCCAATAGAGTACAATTTATCCAGGAGGAGATAATGATCAACTAAATCAAACGCTTTAGTAAGATCTAAGAAGATGGCACCAGTACTCATGTTGTTATCAAAACTAGAAAAAATATCATTCGTAAGTTTCAAAAGAGCAGTAGTAGTTGAGTAGTATTTCCTGAAACCTGACTGACATTGAGATAGTAAATTGTTATCAGAAAGATAATTAGATAATTGATCGAAGATAATTTCTCAAATATTTTCACAACACTATTAATTATTGAGATAGGTCTATAATTGTTCATATTTTGGGTGATATATTAAATAATTATTTTTGCTCTTTAACAATGTATTATGGGAATACCTGCTCAGTTTGATAACTTGTTTTAACTTTTGATATATAAATGAGAAGACTGGTCAGTTAAATAAGAGAGAGGACTGGCCAGTTCACACATTGATTATTGCTGTTGTGGTGTTCGCACCTGAGTTCACATGAAACTAAGAACCACATGTGTTATTGTGTTATAATTTGTTTTAAGTTGTGGTGGGAACTTATGACAATGTGTTGTGGGAAAGAATGATTCTGTATTCCTTATTTTGTTTATATTTGCTGTATTCTGAGTGCACTCATATTATTTTGCTTCGCACACTGCTGAAATGCTGGGAACGGGTCCTGTTTGGGAAACATGCTTTGGGAGGCAGGGCAGCTGTGGAGGGAGAAATGGCCACTCTCGCTCCACATCTGACTCTTTGTTTACAAGTATATAAAGAGGAGACTGCCCTTAGCCCAGTGAGTCTGCCGTGAGTTCGTGTGTGGATACCGGCATTGTGAACGCTGATCTTAACCTAGGACTGAGGGCTCCCAGTTCGTGTCAATGGTAAGGGCTGATTCTGAGAATCTGTTGAGCGTCACGTTTGTTTGAAAGCTTGTTGCTTTATTGCTTGCTACTTTGCGTGTGTGAAGTGCTTGTTGTTTTGATGTGCTGTATTCTGTGGGGCATAATAATAAATGTGTGCCTTATATTCTAACAGAAACAGTGTTTGAGTCCTTATTTGTGTTTGCCGATCTCTCCCGATCCTGAAATAAACATTTCATAAAACATTGGGTGTCCCCTCCTTTATGTAATGGAATGACTTTGGTACACTTGCATGCCAGAGGCACTTCATGGGTTAAAAATGACAAATTAAAAAGCTCAGCCAATGGAAAGGAAAGGACATATGAAGAAATTTTAATAAACTTACCCTCAATGCCGTCAGGGCCCGATCCACTGCTAGAGGATAGCTTGCTAATAGCCAACTGGACATCAGCTGAGCTAACCTGTTGAAATGTAAAAGAGCTGTCGTAGGGCTGAGAATTAACATTCGACACTGGGTGAAAGAATGATGACTGTACCTGAGGTGTTTGAGCAAAATGCAAACTAAACGCATTTGAAATAACAGCTGGATCATTAACAGTTACATTATTGATTATCATGTTACTGCTGGTACTGTTCGAGTTGTCAATTAAGGTATTCATTTTTTTCCAAAATTGTTTAGGATTATTGAAATTATGTGACAAACTATTTCTGTAGTAATTGGCTTTAGCATTTCTTGTTTGGGTTGTGCACGTGTTTCGTAGCCGTTTGTATTCCTCCCAATCATTAAGAAGCTTTGTTTTTTTATGTTTATTCCACGCTCTGTCCCTCTGCTTGAACAGACTGATAAGTTCTCCATTTACCCAAGGTAGGTGATGACCTTTAACCTTAATAGTTGTCCATGGGGCATGTTTATCAATAACTTGCACAAATTCTGTATAAAAGAAATTCCAGGCAGCTTCTGCGTCAGGAATTAGGCTAAATCTATTCCAATTTATCCTTCTCACATCATTAATAAATAAATCACTGTTGAATAATTTCATGTCACGGATCCGAATAAATTTTGGAGAAAGATGGGGAGTTGAAATTTTCCAAATTCAATATATGATACAATATGATAAAAATAAAAAGCAAACCATCATACAAATAACTTAAATAACTTCTATTTATGGCTCTAACACCACTTTTTCCTCTTTAAAAGTGACTGTTAAATGATGTGTTAGTCTGTTTATAACAGCCACCAAGAAAAATATCTCTACAATTACACTGTCGCGCTGCGCTAAAGGATCCATTATATTGCGCAATACGTGATTAATTCGAAAATCTCTGAAATTATTATTTCACCTTCCACAACAGGTTGCAGTTGTAAAAATGGACGACATGGATACGACAGACTTCCCTATCTCCTTCGCTTACAAAGCTGCGATCTAATCCTGTTTACATGGAATAAGTCTGCTCACGAGCAGACTCAAGCTTGCGCACATGTTGCTATGACAACAACTGCAGGATGAGTTTCGAAGAACCAAACAATCCAAGATCATGCCAAATCGTCAACAATCAAATCCAGCTAACTGAGTTAGCGACGGACGAAGAACGGACCCCAGGTTTCTGGAGTGTTAACAAAACAGTAAACCATTTCAGAACCTACTATACTATAATATGCGGCATTTATCTTCTACAACCAAAAAAAGTCAGAAAGTGAAAAACAAATAAAGAAAAGGGTGCAATAACCTGGTTGCATCAACATACAAACCTTCAAACTTAGACTTTGGCAAAAGCCTAATTTTGGCAAAAGCCACATTTTTAAATTTGGTTTCATTAGAGCATGGCAAATTCTTCCATAAAGATTTGTGGGATTTTAGCCCAGTCATGATGTTTTCTGTTTTAGAATATACTGTAACTGCCTCTTAAAACCCTTCTCCTTTGACCAGACATAAATAATGCAACACAGTTAAATCACATGAAAAGCACAACAGGTGCTAGTTATTCCTTTGGCTTCTTCAATGTTACCATTTTATGTTGCATTTGTTTGTATTTGTATTTATTTGTATAGCAAATTTCAGTGCAAGGACAATGCAAAGTGATTAACATGTTTAAAACATAGGAAAATAAAAACAGAATAAAGATAAGTTGGAATAAAATGTAGAGAAATTTAAACACAAAATAAAACATGGGAAAATGGATACTAAAAACAAATATTAATGATTTTAAAAACAGTTGGACTACAAACTTAAACTAGAACAGTGGAAGGCAATCCTAAACAAATGTGTTTTTAATCTTGATTTAAAAGAAATCAGGCTTTCAGAACTTTTGCAGTTTTCTGGAAGTTTGTTCCAGATAAGCGGAGCATATGAACTAAATGCTGCTTCTCCATGTTTGGTTCTGGTTCTGGTTCTAGGTATGCAGAGAAGGCTGGAGCCAGAAGACCTTAGTGGTCTGGAGGGTTGATGCACTGATGACAAGTCTGTGATGTATTTAGGTGCTAAGCCATTCAGGGATTTATAGACTAACAGAATTATTTTAAAGTCAATTCTCTGAGATACAGGGAGCCAGTGTAAGGACTAGCTGGGTGATGTGCTCTACTCTCCTATAGTTTCACCGTATCATGGTTCTAACACGCCTATCTCTTGTGGGGTCGCGAGGGGTTCTGGTGCCTATCTCCAGCTGTCAATGTTCGAGAGATGGGGTACACCCGGGACAGGTCGCCTGTCTATCGCAGAGTATCAAGCCTTTTTTGCTCCCTTTTCTTGATGGATGAGATGAGATTTGCAGTGAGATTTGCTTGATCCATTGTTGTCTCTGCATGTTTTTAACTGAAAGGCAAAAATAAGCAAATGCCAGAAAAAAAAAAATCCCAGTTGGACCGCAGAGGTTTATTTACATTTAATCGGATTTAGTATGGTTGATGGCAGATGTGAACTCAAAGAAGAATGAATCTTAAAATTGGATCAAAATGTGTTTAATGAAGTATTAGATGAAAGATATGCACATTTAAGTCAAAGCTTTTTAATGTTTATTGTTTTTTTACTCAACAGCTTTTTTTGTTTTCCAGTTGAGCTATGCAGGATAAAGGTCACATTGTATGTGAAAAGTGTCTAAAAATTATTTATCAAAGGATCAAATTTAAACATGACATTTAACCCAGGATTCTTGGGAGAACCACTGTTTCCACCTACAGTATAACACACCCTGTACAAAATCAGAAAACTTTCTTTACCTTCTTCATTATTGAAAGATATTACATATCGTCTTTTGTTGTGGGTTCTAAGTATCTTTCTTAATCTAACAGTTACAACCTCCATTTTTCTGTCTTCCCAAAACCCAAAACAGACAAACCTAGTGGAAATGTATGCTGCTGTATCACAACATTTCCAGCAGGTGGGGCAAGAAGCATTAGATAAGCCACATCATTTCAGTTTTTCAAGTTTTTACTTATGCTTTGGTGCATTTCTCAGAACATTAAGTACAAACATCGAAATTGACTAAATCCAGTCCCCTGTTATGAATTCTTAGTCAGTCAGGTAAAAGTAAATGCCATCCATAATACTTTCAAAAGAAAATAAATTATTGTCAGTGGAACAAACCACAAAAAGCATGAAGCCATGTGTTGCTGTTTTTCAGCAGTGGCAGGAAAGCTGGTCAAATGTTATGGTAAGATGGAAGAATATCGTCCGTCCGTCCGTCCTCCGCTTATCCGGGGTTGGATCGCAGGGGTAGCAGCTTCAGTAGGGAGGCCCAGACGTCCCTCTCCTCCCCAGCCACTCGGGCCAGCTCCTCAGGGGGAACACCAAGGCATTCCCAGGCCAGCCGAGAGACATAGTCCCTCCAGCGTGTCCTGGGTCTTCCCCAGGAAGAAAACCAGTTAAGCAAACGACATCCTGAATCACTTCATTCTCCATCTTTAGAGAATGCATGTTCCATATAAAGCATTTTACAGTGGTCCAATATAAAATCGGAATGAAATTATTTTGTTTTTAGAATCGAGGAGAAATCAAAATCTCCCAAACTTTGGCCATTGAATTACCTGATAGTTCATGTTTATTATAATCATGTTCAGTGTACTTGCACTGAAACAATATGTCTACGGCTAAAGTAATGATATTTTGTTTCTTGTTCACAACTTTATGATATCCCTGCAATGAAGTTGTACTCTGATGCAAATGTTCAGATTTTAATGTTGTTTGCCTTTTTTTTTTTTTTTTTTTTTTTTTTTATGTAAATACATATATGTCATTTTACAACCATATCTCTGTTTAAGGTCTCTTTAGTGATACATAAAGAGGTAATGTAAAAGCACTACCGACACTAGTGATGCAAATGATTAACAAGGAAAAACAAGAAAACGAAACTTAGTCTTAAGTTATGTTTTACAGTAAATAAACATAACACACCCTAATGTTTCACTCTAGTTAAAAGGAGGGACAAAGCCACACTCAGTCTCTTTGCAAATAATCTGACGGAATTTCACTTGACTTTTGTTGCACAGTTACTTGGATGATTGATCATTTCTCATTCTGGGATAGTTTTACAAGCTTGACGTTGCTGTATTTTATTTGTTTTATTGTGACCTTTTTGATTTAAGTCTGTTTGCCTTCATCATCTTCAGTAACAGGTAAGACTATTCATTTTGAAGTTTTCATTTTCATTTTAAAGTATGAGTCAAACTCTATATATATATATATATATATATATATATATATATATATATATATATATATGAATTATTTCATATTAAGCTAGATTTGCTGATTCAGACATTATGGTTTCTCTTACAGTTTCTTGTTTTGGTGATGGATGACTTTGTTTGCATGATATTGATTAAGTGGGGCCTGGAGGACTGGATAGAATCATTTAGAGGTGAAGTATATTTACTTTCTTGTCAAGAGAGAATACAAGACCTGTATACTGCAAAGCAAGTTAGACAAAAGTCAAGTCACTCCATCATATTAATAGATAAACATATTGATACATAAATGTGAAGCTTAAAGCCCTGGTTATTCCAGCCAGCACTATCCATATACTCCACAATGCCCTGAAAGTCAAGGAGAGTTAACATAAATCTGAAAGATTAACCAATGCATTGCAAAGCAATAATCACAGCAAAGTTAGTGTGGAGCACTTATTAGCTAACATCACAAACGTCAGCCTCCCAGATAACTTCACACATGAATTACAGTAACAGAGTCAGGTGTCCTGGCCATACAAATTGTGGCTGGTGTCAAATGCAAAGGTGGCCATAAAAGACAAAACAAAATTTAAAAAAGTAGTTATCCCACATTCACAAGACACACTCAGGTCTTCTGGTCTAAAGTTCGAGCAGACTAACAAAAAACAATTTGCTCAACCCAAAAAGGACAGCGGACACAGTACATCTAAAACTCTAAAAACGTAAAGAAAGTGAAATTAATAACGAGAAACTTCAACATACAAAATGTTGAATGACTATTAAAATACAAACAAACAATTGAACATTCTGCAGTTGAATGAAATAATAGCACCTTCTTATACACATTGGAATATCCATAAATACGCAACATTAAAAAAAGGGTAACTGAAAAATGTCCTTGATTATCGACTCCATTAGACTTTTGAAGCAAGTCAAGTCATGTTTGCCTTCTTTACATACTGGAGCACATAAAACTGGTTTGTGTGGTTATTTTATGCTCGTGTTATTTTATGTTCCTCAAATGTTCAAACCAATTCAAATCTATGTTTTGCGTGCTCCAAAATGAAGTGTGAACACATAAACACCTGGATGTCAGTCTGGGGACTAAAGAGATAGCCATGGAAAAGCACCATTTTGTGCTCTATATTAATAATTTCCATGCTTATTTGGGTGTATATCTTGATTCATTAGCTAGCGGACACATCTCTTGATTGCCAAAACCCACCACATAATAGTTAAAATCTTTAGTTGAGTAGTTCGACTCTAGCATGGATAAAGGTTGTATGTTGTTATGATTACACGATGATGCTTAGATCTCACTTTTAGGTGCAGTTTTCTTTCAGTGAGAAAGAAAACCCTTAGCATCATTGCTCATTGGCTACAGATTAAAAGTCGCTAGACTATTCAAAAAGTATAGATTTGAAAAATACATGAGGTACATTTTCAATACAATTTATATTGGTGCTAACAATTGCAAAATCTGTGATTTGGTAAAAACAAAAACATTTCTTGATATCGTATCGGTGAGTTTTTGATGCTCAGACATTTGTGCAGAAATGTCCACCATTCCTATTAATTAATTTATTCTTATTAATGAAACATCTGTAACAACTTTAAAAATAGATTTCCCAGATATATTGCTAACAAAACACCTTGTTGTTACAGATCAAGGCGTTAACATGAAATATCTGTTCACCCTTGAGGATCAAGACATTAAAGAACTGATTTCCAAAGTGGGCCCAAGATCACATTTCAGAAAACAACTGAAGCTGTTAAAGGTAATTTTCTGCGCTATATGACACAGTTGTATGTTTTAGCCACCAAATTCACATTTTATTTAAACATATGAGTGTGCAGTGAAGCTTGTTTTAAAACTTTGATTTTGCTTATTCAAAAAAAACAACAACAACATCTCATAAACAATCACACCACTCGCCATAATTTTATGGATTCTTAATTATTCACTAATTAGATAAATCTGCTTGTCAACAGGAAGAACAAAATGCAATTCCGGGCACAGACCCATTCCCTGTACAAGTAAGATAAACATATTATTGCTTTAAATGTCACATGATCAAACAGAAATTTCAGAGTTTGCTTGACATTTCACATTAATATTTGATCTATATTTTCCTACCTTATTCTTTTTTAGACTAAATATGTGCAGAAAAACACAACTGATGAGGCTGAGGTAAGTGTAGCATTTTTTATATTTTTTTCTGTCAGTAGCTAAGTTTTATTCATGTTTGTAGATGAATGACAGTGCTTTTTTTTGTTTGTTTTATTAATTGTCAACTAAGTAATCCTTTTTCAGGTTCTTGGTTAAATACGTCCCCCAGGGTCTCTGCAAATCAAAGCAGATAAAGACAAGGAAGCTTATTTATTCTACTTTATAAAGTAATTACTGAGATCCCTACACTGTATATGAAGCTAAACAACATGCTGCCTATTCTTAGAAATTAATGTTTTGATGACTGATCCTCTTTGGAGGAACAAGCAGTTTCATCAAAACACTTTTCATCAACATTGTCAGAGTGGATCTGTTGTTTTTATTATTGTTGCTTTAAAGTCACATTGATGCTTCTGGTCAGCTTCAAATTTAGAATTCTGCTTTCTTTGAAAAATAAGTAAAGAGCAGATCTGCTCCATCTGTTTTTTTCCCAGCAAAAATAGAAACAATAGGAAACTTGTATTAGTATTCAGAACCTGCATCTGTAACTATAAAGTCAATCTGTGTATATTAATTCAAAATAAAAAAGAAACAACTAACCAACCAAACAGACAAACAAAAAAAATCAAAGGATTGGTATTATGTGCTACAGTATTCTCCTCTGTCTCCTCATCAATGCTCTTATCTAAGGGTTTAGGAGGTGTGAAACTTTTAGAAGGACTGGGTTACGAGAACTTTATGTTGCATTAATGACTGAAAGCAAAAGGGGTACATTATAACAACCTACAAAAGGTTTACCAGCATTTCTTGCATCACATTTTGTGAAGAAAGTGAAATAAACATTTTCATTCTCAGGCACTACCATCCACGAGTGAGGTGAGAGGTGAGAAATTAATTTCCCAATATTTTAATAAATTTTGCTTGTCAAAAGAACAAAATGTAGTAAAGCAACCTATTTAAACCTTTTTGTCTTTATTTATGAAGATTTAAAAGAACTAAAGCGGAAGCTTGATGAGGAGGAGTATGAAGAAGGGCGGCGAACAGCAAAACGACCTTGCAGGAGCATGCCAAAATCTTCTCCAGGTAATTCTTTACCAAAACTGACAGTAAGCTTATACTTTTTAAAGATAAAATTATTCTCACAATAAAATTCATAAGGCAGTAAACTGAGTAAGGAGAGACACAGATCTCAACAGCAAATCCAATAATTTTGTTAAAAAGCTGACATTCAACCAAAAAAAGACAAAATAAAAAAAGAAGAAATTTTCAGTAAATATCATTAAATCGGTGACGTAGTTTTTTTTCCTCAGTCATCTAATGCAAAAATAAATAATTACTCAACTAACGAAACAAAAAAACTTCCAACCATGTGTGACGTTGTGTGAGAGCAAACTCAAATGACGATAACTGAAACCTCCCTGTTTAAATAGAAAGGAAACATTGGGTCCAGATGATGCATGTAGAATTCAATGTTATACCACTACTACCATACCAGAAAACATAATATATGACGGCAGGGTTAGGGTTTTCATGGTTTGTGATGCATTTGTTATCTAAAGTAATTTCTTTGCTACAGAGAATGTTTTACTATTAAAATGTCTTGGTTGGTTGGTTGGTTGATTATATCAATATCAATGTCCTGTATCAATGTCCTGGTATCCAAAATCCTTCTCAGTTTACATTTATGGTTCATGCCAAATTTCCCTTTTCTCTTATTTTTTGCTAACAGAACTAATGATACTGTCTCAGGTTAAAAATGTAATGACACACGTTCTTGCTAAACTACGCCAAGAAAAAAACACAAAGCTGAATGAATTCCTGAGGTGAGTACCTACATTTTATGTCTTCATGCATCATTTTTTACAGTTAAATCAGAAAAGTTCTCTCTCTCCCATTTCTCGTCGGCCGGCTCCCGTATATTGAGTCCATTCCGACAAACAACTTACATTTTTTCCAGGTCGCGTCGCTCTGAACATTGCAGTCCTTAATAGGCCGACAATCACTATTGCTTACTGGCTGTCTTCAGGAGCCATCAGTATGGAGCTCCATTAATACCTTCCATCCATCTCAATTTTCTCATTGGCCATGGAGCACAAAAACGTGCCCACCTCCCAGCTGGGCAACGGTAGTTGAGAGCTTCCATCTCCATTCAGTATCTGTTAATTAACTCAGAATCTGCTGCGGCTGTTGTGTTTTTTTAAACATGGCATGTCATATTCTAGTTCTGGAGTCGCTGTTGTTCCACAAACAGTGACTCCACCTCTTTGTCAATCAGAGACCGACAGCCTTCTGAAGAGACGGCTCCAAGTCCACTCGCTGCAGTTGGAACTCCAGAGAAAAAGGTGCTAAAAGTCATAACGGTTCTACGGACGCGTTACTAGTGGGAAGGCCTAAAATATGACATGTAACAAAGAAATCCGCCCTTATTTGGTACTACTGGGAAAGAGGCGTAAGGGACGTTGCGGGGTTCCTAGGCAAAACTAATACAGGAGGAAGCATACAGGTTTCTTCTTCTCCCTTCTTCAACTGCACTATTCGGTCAACACTTATCATGGAGACTGCTGATGCACGTCCACTTTGGATAAAGAGCCCTTACTCTGTAAGAGTATTTGGAGTGAGCCTAACTTTTCAGGCTCTCTCCTTACCTTATTCTGAAGTACTGGCAACCGGATATCAGTCAGCTCAGATGGAAAAAGGAAAAAATACATCTCAAAATATAAGTTCTGAATAAAAAAAAAAAATTCACTGCTTGCTTTGTGTACAAAGCAGCACAGTACTTCCTCCCAAGAGAGGACCCAGTCAGGGAGCTCTGCTTCATATTTAAAATCCACACCAGTCCACACCAGAAGTTTCAGTAATTTCGTCTGTGGTGCATTACTCATTGGAAAAAGGCCAACATATATCTCTAAATACAACTTTTGGACCAAATGTGCATCACTTTTGAAGAAGATATACTTCCAGATTACCTCAGAAAAAAAGTCAATTACATAAATCAGAGTATTATCTATCCCAAATCTATCCCATTATGTGTCCGTCCATCTCAGTCCTTGGTGCAGTGTGAGAGTCAGTTTAGTTTGTTAACTGTTTTGGAACTGTAGAGTGGATTACGTATGCTAGGCTGCTGCTGCTGTCCCTGGGCTGCTGTCCCTCAGTTGCCTCTGCCTACACTTTTTTTTTTGACGCCCCTTGATGTAATTGTCAGTGCTCTCAGTCATGATTGAAAGACGGAGAGTAGAAAGAGCAGAACGACGAGGTGAAGAAAGCTAAAATAAAAGCGAAAAGCTCACAAAAATTGGCAGCTTTTTTAGTAAAATGAGCTTGAGGTTTGTAACATCAATTGATAATGAAATTGGTAAGGAAAGCTGTTAAACTTTCCTTCAAACCATGATACAAGTTAATTAACAAGTCATTTAATTTTGTGATGATGTGGTGCATAATGTATATAATAACATAATGTAATGTTATATAGTCTAAAAATTAGTATGATGCAACGCCACATAACTGGGAATTTTTTACTTGTAGCCCCTCAGAGGGAGAAGTACTCTCATAGTGACTCATTTTTCACTGTTTCCAGCAAGGCTGTTGAAGTAAACAGTACAATATATTATAATGCAACTATTTCCAAGGCGTTTCCTTTTTTATTACTTATGGACATTGGTTAAACAACAATAATATATTTGCAACCAGTTAACTGCAAAAACAAAACAAAGATTTTAAAGTGGCCTTGTCAAACTCTTGTCTTAAATCTAATTGAGATGTTGTGACATGGCCTTTCATATTTGAAACCCCTCCAGTGTAGGTAACTGAAACAACGTTGCAGAGAAGATTTGGCTAAAACTGCTCCACAACGATGTGAAGAAAGACTCAATAAGACTCAAATGAATGGCAGTTGCTGTTGAAAAGGAAGGCACAAATTTTTTTGGATTGAGGGGAATTCATTTTTTTACATTGGACCGTAATGGTTTGGATGGTTTTCCTCTCTAAAGAAATGAAAGTCAACACATTGTATTATATTTACAAAGTTTTTTTTGTCTTAAATTAAAATGGATTTCTCTCAATCACTTAACATGGCAAAAAACCAAAGAGAGGAAACTTGTAAAAATATTGAGACTTATTTCACAGCCTTGAAAGTGTAAATGAAACCTAATCGCTAATCTAAACAATGTCTAAACTCAACATAGCTGCTTTAATATGTTACTTAACTGCTTGAATCTAACAGAAAACTCTGAAAATAAGCTTCCCGATGTAATTAGAAAGGTCTAGTTACATTAAAATTGTTTTCTTGTGTCACCATATGACATGGCACGGGGTCAGAGCCTCCGGTATTATTTAATTTGTGTTATGTTCTTAATATGTGGCAGCTCGCATAAGCGCTTTTTTTTCGCTCCTTGCTTTTCATAGTTAACACTCAATAATGCGCATGCAAATTAATGCTCTCAGGCGGTCGGTCACTTTGTAAATGAAGACCTCATAACAGATGCGTTTATTGCAATGGCTGGAAGCTGTTCTTAAAACACGGGGGAGTGGTGAGTTGGCTGGCCTCGGAGGTGCAGCTGAGGCAATCATACAGGAAGGTTTGATGTTGGAAAGTAAATTGTTCGTGGGCTGCTGTTGCAGTGTGTTTCTAAGTTCTTATTTGTTTGTTCAGTGTGTAACCCTAGGTGTCTCATGCAGATGTAACTTTAACACATGTAACCCTGTATTCCAAAAGTGTATTACTTCAGAGGAGGAACAACCAAGACAGTTGGTCATTATAGAAAGAGATGGGTGGATGATAATATATTAAGAGAGTAATATGGCTCTGGTTAAAATTGTAACTTGGAATATAGCAGGGTGCAATAACCTGGTCAAAAGGAAAAAAAACCTCACATATCTAAAGCAAAAAAAGGCTGATATAGCCCTCATTCAAGAAACCCATCTTAATGATGAGGAAGCAGCAAAATTAAAAAGAGAATGGGTTGGACAGGAATATCATAGCACATTTTCCTCGAGGAGAAGAGGAGTGAGTATCTTGATAAGGAAAAATATAGACTGCCAGATACATAAACATGTCTCACCCAAGGAAGGTAGATGGGTTATATTGGATGTCACTTTAGAGGGTCAAAGAATGACTATTGCTAATATCTATGCTCCAAATTCTGTTATCCCAGATTTTTTTCACGAACTCTGTAACCTAATTAGAGATATGGGGAATAATAATATAATCATTGGGGGTGATTTTAATCAAGTGAGGGATTTAATAATGGATAAAACGTATCAATCCACTCAAACTAACACGGCAGGTATTATGGCAATAAATGTATTGTCAGAACTAGAGTTAGGTTTTGTCGATATCTCGAGATTATTGCATCCAAATGAAAAGGACTTTACTTTTTTCTCACATCCCCACTCAAGTTATTCTAGAATAGATTACTTTCTCATATCCCGTGACATGGTCAGTCAAGTGTTGAGTTCTACAATTGGAAACATAGTGCTATCGGACCATGCACCAGTGGATATAGTCCTCCATCCTCTAGAAAGGGCAGAAAAAAGCATGAGGTGAAGTTTTAACAATTGTATGCTGAACAGGGAAGAAAACTGCAATTGTATTAAATCTGAGATGCAGGAATTTTGGGAACACAATGAAGGTTCTATAGAAGACAATGGGGTGATGTGGGATGCTTTCAAATCCTTTTTGAGGGGGCGTATTATTCTAAGAAGTTCCTTTATCAAAAAAACAGAAAGTCAAAGGCTACTCAAATTAGAGCAAGACATCAAAAAAACTTGAAAAGCAGTGCTCAGAGCAACAAGACTAATACATGGGGTAAGCTGAATCAACTTAAATGTGAGCTAAAGGATATACTGAATAGGAAAACAGAGTTTGCCCTTTTCTGTACCAGGCAGAAATATTTTGAGCAGGGAGAACGAGCCGGTAAAGTCTTAGCATACAGAGTAAAAATAATACAATCTCAAAATGTTATTCCATCGATTTTTGATAAAGACAACAACCTTATTACGAACAAAAGAGACATAAATACCACCTTTAGGGAATTTTATCAAGAATTGTATACATCTCAGGGTGGGACAGACAAAAACAAATTAGAAAGTTTTTTTTCCTCAATTGAAATTCCTACCCTATCACAGGAGGGGAGAGCAGTTTTGGAGGGTGATATCTCTGTAGATGAAGTTAAAAAAGCAATTAGAAGCCTTAGGTTAGGAAAGGCCTCTGGAAACAATGGGTTTTCAGCAGATTTCTATCAGAAATTCATAGATGATCTTGCCCCTAGGTTACTAGTTGTATATCAAGATGCATTTCATAGAGGTAGATTACCTAAAAGCATGAGGGAAGCAGTTATTACACTGCTGCATAAAAAGGGCAGAGATCCACAGCAGTGTGCTAATTATCGCCCTATTTCCCTGATTAATGTGGATGAGAAAATTCTTGCCAAAATCTTAGCAACTAGATTGGAAGAGGTGGTCCCATTTCTCATTCATCAGGATCAGGCGGGGTTTATGCGGGGCAGGAGCTCTGCAGACAACCTTCGAAGACTGTTACATATTATGTGGATGACAAGAAATAGTGACACACCAACGGTTGCCTTTTCACTAGATGCAGAAAAGGCATTTGATAAAGTGGAGTTCCCTTTTTTGTTTTATACGCTGGAAATATTTGGATTTGGTCCAATATTTAGAAAGTGGGTGGAATTAATGTACTCTGACTCGTCAGCCACAGTTTTAACTAATGGAATTATGTCACCTAGAATCAAATTAAATTGTGGGGTTCGGCAAGGTTCACCTTTATCACCTCTAATCTTCGCTATATTTCTTGAACCACTTGCTATAGCCTTACGTACCAATTCAAATATACAGTGTGTACAGGTGGGTCAAGACGAACATAAGCTTCTTCTGTATGCGGATGATGTGCTATTGATATCTAGTAACCCTGAGTCCTCAGTCCCAGAAATTTGCTCAGTGATAAATCTGTTCTCAGAGATATCTGGTTATACTGTTAACTGGTCAAAATCGGAACCCATGCCACTATCAAAATTATGCCCCCCTGATACTAGAAAACATTGGAAATTCAGATGGATGCCTGAAGATTAACATATCTGGGTATCAAATTAACGGCAGGTCTGGAAAAAATAATGGAAGCCAATATATCTCCAGTCCTTCAGAAAACTCAAATTTTGTTACAAAACTGGGATAAATTGTATATTTCCCTGTTGGGTAGAATTAATCTAGTCAAAATGATTTTGACTCCCAAGATCAATTACATCACTTCCATGTTACCGCTGAAATTTCCCTCTTCACTACTTAAAGTACACAACAGTATGATAGAGAAGTTTATATGGGCAACAAAAAAAAACATGTTTAATCGGACTAAGTTATATGCAGCAAAAGACAAGGGGGGTTTAGCATTATCTCATATAGACTGGTATCACTTGTCTTTTTCTTTATCACAGCTATCTAAAATTCACTTGCCGCCAACAAGGACCCCGCTGTGGGTCAGAGTAGAGGAACAGCTGGTAAAGCCTTTCTCGGTGGAGGCCTTCCTCTCACAGACAGATAGAACAGTTCCCTCTCAAGACCCGGTGATGGCTTTTGCCAGAGAATTTTGGAAGATTGCTCATCAAAAAACAAAAAATGACCCGTATTTATTATGTATATGGTATAAGAAACTGATAATAGGGAAGAAAAGTTTCTTTTGGGATAGGTGGGTTTGATCTGGGATTCACATTCTAGAGGATGTGACAGGAGACATGGTATTTAAAACTTTTGATGAAATTAAAACTAAATATAATCTGTCCAACTCAGAATTTGGGCGATATTTACAATTGAGACATTGTATTCTTTCAAACAAACATATTCATCACAGTCAGACAGAAATTCAGGTAATTTCCCATAAGATCGGACAGAAAAAAAGAGGAGCTTCAAATTTCTATAAACTTATTAGAAGTATGCAAACGCCTAAACTGGACGGTCTTAAAGCATGTTGGGATAGAGATGTAGCTCAAGAGATTCCAGAAGATGATTGGAAGAAATTATTTGTATCATGGTACTGCTATTCGCGTGAAGCGCAATTTCAACTTATTTGTTATAAGATATTAAATAGATCTTATTGGACCCCTTCCAAACTAGCAAGACTAAAGCTCAGAAACAGTGATATATGTTGGAGATGTAATGGAAAGGTTGGAACTCTGGTGCATATGCTATATGAGTGTGACAAGGCTAAAGACATGTGGAATGCAATCATTTTATTTGTGAATAAGGTGCTGGGCACACATTTGGTCAAAAGCCCTGCTTTATGTATGTTGGGAGTACTTCCAGATGACATTAAAATATCAAAGCACCATAAATCTTGGTGTCTAGCTATGACAACCGCTATATAGTTAACCTAAACTGTATGACAGGATAAAATATAATACTGATTGTCAGATTTAAAAAGTTGATAAATTAACACATCTTTAATTGCTTGATAGGAATAAAATCAGAGACATGGGGACAGACAACAGAGAACTGGTTGGTGTTTTTGGTAAAACTGGAGCTGGAAAGACATCTTTGATAAATGCTGTCATTGAAGAGACGACACTTTTACCCTCTGGAGATGTTGGTGCATGCACTTCAGTCATGATTAAAGTGGAGGCCAACATGTCCAACACAAACTATGAGGCACACATTGAATTTATCACAAAAGAGGTAAAATAACTGAAAATATTCACTCCTGTTTCCACTGAACTGTTTCTTGTTTTACTTATTAAAGGTAATAATACTTTTTTACATTTAGGAGTGGAAGGATGAGCTGTGGTCAATAAATCAGTATCATACTGCAGAGCAAAGAAAATATGAAGATGATGATTATCAAGATGTTGCTGAAAAGATGTCTGCATTTTATGGAGAAGAATGGGAACAGAAATCCTGTGAACAGCTCATGGACACCAGATACTTTAGAGAAATACCAGAATTTCTTCAATCCACAACAAAGATATTGGCATGTGAAACAGTAAGAAGGAAACTGTGTGTATGTAGCTATGTAGAAGTCATTATAATGGAAGACCAGAAATGCCAACATATGGAGTAACTGGAAATATATAAAAGAGATTTAATTCATTTTTTGCTACATATAAGAAAGTGAATGGTCTTTTTACTATGTTTTATTAATCTATGAAATAATGTTGCATGTTATCTCTATTACTCCCACTCATTTAGTGGGGATGTCTTACAACTCCTGGCTGTTATCACTCTGAGACTACCTTGACAGGTAGTCACAGAGTGATACAGATTGAAACACAGATTGAAACTGAACCCCAGCACTTTGAATCGTCTTGCTTCTGAAAATGCCATATAATTAAACTTCACTTAATTTCCCTGACTTGAAAGGATGAATTCAGATCTAGTCCAATTCCTCCTGTACACCAGCTAAACAGGCATTCACAGTGTATCTCAGCACTGTAACGCGCTTTACAGGCAACAAGCTGAACTACTGAGCAACTTCAACACCTTTCATCTTCTTTGGTAAAACACAACAGGGGTGTAAATGTAAGAGAGAATGTCAAGAGAAATATGTGAATAAATTAAATTAATCTTTACAGAGGAAGATGTGGAAATAACATAAAACATAAAAAAAATCAACATCAAAAGAAAATAAACTGTGCTAAAGCACAAATTAGATAACCAGACTTATTTAATCTGATTCCTTTTCTTCTTCTACTTATTATTATTAGTGTATGTTTGAATTTGTTGGCATAGCAATCCCTCCATCAATCCATTTTCTATACCAACTTTTCTGTGCAATGTCGATGGCCAATGGCAATGAGTCAGGGTGCATTTTGGAAGAGGTCCCGGTCCATCGCAGGCTGGCATAGCAATCATTTAACTCAATTATTACAATTTTCGATATTTATTTCGTATTTTGGCAGTCCTTCATTCTCATACACTATAGACAGTGACACTTTAGAATAAAATTAGCTAAATGTGTTATATGTTTTGCTGTGTGGTGTAAAGTCACCACAGCCCAAAAGCCCACTAGCATTGAGGGTTGTTATCACAGTTCTGCCGAGACCATTTTGACATCTTTTTGGTATCTTTGCCCTAACATAACATCAGACTTTGTCTTGTGAAATAAAATCAAATATATAATAATCAATTAATCACTTTTGATTAAAAAATAACATATGCTATTTTTCCATTTTTTTCAGGCAATGGAGTTATCTGCTAGAATGACTAAATACACAAGAACTGATTCAAAGCGAGGGGCGTGTAATGGCATAAAGAGGTGGTATTGGCCACTTGTGAAGTGTGTAACTGTCAGGGTGCCACATAACAGTTTTCTCCAGCACGTCACTCTTGTTGACCTACCTGGAAATGGAGACCGTAACAAGAGCAGAGATGCCATGTGGAAAGGGGTAATTTATTCAAATGTGATCAAAACAATAACATGCATTTTTAAACAGCTGATAAATCATCAATGTGTCTATATTGCTTTTACAGATTGTAGGGCAGTGTTCAACCGTGTGGATTGTGACTGAAATCAACCGAGCAACAGCAGACAGAGATTCCTGGGAAATTTTGAAAAGTGTCAGTAGTCTCATTGGAAATGGTGGCGAGTGCAGTTCTATTCACTTTATCTGCACAAAGTCTGACATAATTGGAGAGTCAACTGATCAGTAAGTGAACTGAGGCACTAAAAAAGTACATTTAAATTAATTTTTAAAATATATTGTGTAACATTATATTTTTAAAAGCATAATTTAAGGAGAGTGTATGCTCACAAATCTTTTCAGGGCCTTAAAAAACCCTCCACAATCACACAAGGAATGTACTTTTTGACGTTATTGAGATGTTTGTCAGAAGCGTTTATTATTGTTTGGTATTGACAAAATGACAAAAGATTCTGTTTTAAGGCTTTGAGGACAAGGCAGCTGCAGTGTGTGTGAGTGTGTGTGAGAGAGAATGAGAGAGAGAGCGCTCATGGCAGTGCTCACTGCTGCCTGAAGGCAGTACCTGCAGATTGACTGGTGCTTTCACGTGAAGTCGCTAGTTGCCGATAACACAAAAAAGGTGGTTGAATTGTTGCTAATCGCGTTTGTGAAAAAAAGTCACTGGAGGGCTCCAAAAAGGCGCAACACTGATGGTGCCTGCTACTTCCAACATTTTCATTTGATACCGTGATTGGCTAATACCAACCCTTGATAGGAGGGCACTAGGTGTTGCTTGGCCCAATCAGCTCAGAAAGTTCTGCTGAATTTCCCTCGTTTCCCTGAAAGGATTCAATGTGAGCAGTTCCAGATTGATAACGTGTAGAACAAAACTGAGAGTGCTACACATTATCAATATGGCTTGCCAGGTTAAAGATACATCAAAATACCTACTCAAAGGATATTAAGTGAAGTTGAAACAATATTCCAAGACAGTGGCGGCTGGTGAAAAAAAATATTGGTGGGGCTGGCCAATAGATTTCCCTGCCTAACCCAGTACATGCGTTTAAATTAAAAGTCGGAAAATTACTACGATTCCACAATAAGCAATAATAAAAAAACATTGTTCACAAAGGATTATTTTGGTGTTTTTGTCGTATTAATCCTTTTCACAGACTCATGCCAGAGGATTTGCATAGCTTGTACATGTACGTATATTATTACGAAACAAACGTTTACATCTTGACTTAAATATATATCCTAATTTTTTATTTATATAATGATTTAAGTAGAACAATGACTAGTGCAAAATTAAGTTGTATTTACCGGAGATGAAGTGTAGACTGCAAATTATGTCGTGGTATGATGGCTCCCACAGTCGATTGGATTGTCTGCCTGCATCCTTTTCATTGAAAATATCCATCTTTCTTCTTTCTTCGTCCTTCGGTAAACGAAAGAAACGTACATCTGACGATTTGGAATGCCTCTGTGTGCAACCGGGAGCACAACAAGTCGTAGGCATTGTTTAGATTCCAAAAATAAACTAAAAGTACGCTCTAATTCATCCGTTATGTCACGGTGGTAAGCGAAAACAGTAGTTTTTGCCTTCCACCGTGACCCGGATGTAGCGCGGATGTAGCTCGTGACGTCACGTGTGAACTGGTCTATACACCTATCACTGTGTAGCAGGGGCAAAGATTCCAGGAGCCCCAAAGCCATTCATTTTGGCGATACTGATTGGCCAAATATTTATACATTTTCCCTAGCAACAGTATACGCTTAGTTATTTCGCTACACTTGTGGGGCTCCTTGAGTGACAGCCCTAAAAGTGTAGAAGAAGAGAAATGATACGTTCTGTTGGTGGAAATGCACTGTTAAATGAGAGTCAATTGGTAGAGTCAATTAGTAGAAGTGTTTTAATAATTGTTATTACATGGAACCACGTACCATTAAGTAAAAACTGACATTAATAATACTTTTAAAATCTATATATATTTTTTACATTTCCCCTCCACATCTAGGGAGGGCAGCGCCCGAGCGCCCCCTATGGGCCAGCCGCCACTGTTCCAAGAATAACTAGGACATTCTAACTAAGAATGGAGGGATATTCTTGGAATCATTGAACAGCATAATCAAATCATACTACATGGTATGATGTGCAGCTTTGCCTCTTGAAAGTTAGATTTTTTTTTCTTCAAGGCAAAGTAGTTTTAGGAACCTTTCCCCTGAATGTTTAGGTTGGTCAATGGTCATTTTTAAAATCATACCACGGGTCAGTGTAAAGGTCGGGACTTGACTCCTTCCTATGAATCACTATTTTCATAGCTGCATGACTCAATTTGTTTCTCAAGGGATCCCCCTTGCAGTCAGAACACAGAGGGGAGAGAGACCCTCTATGCTTTAAAGATATAAAATCTATAACGTGTGCACAAAACTGCTGGTGATTCCACCCTAAATTACAAAATAGGATGTAAATACACTTTTTAATCTAGTCTTTTTTTCTCTGAAACTGTTGCACTAAAATAATTCCCTGATTTTTATTCACGCACAGCTTGAATCACTTATTAAACTCATTCACTGTGTGCCTCTAATTACTGTCTTTTTGGTAAAATGTGATGTATTTAGTGTGGATTCAGTTAATGTATAAAAAATCATGAATTATTTCATAAAGTTCATTTGTAGTTCTAAACATATTTAGAGTATTTTTACATTTTTGTCTTGCAAAAAGCTTCTTTTTCCCACAGCCTGCATAACAAGTACTTAAACAAATATGCAAATTATGTGATGATGTGATCTAGCAACTTTTAGGACAGCCAATAGCTACTTTCCTTGCTGAGGAGTTGGCAACAATGGCCGCCATGAGAAACCACAACAAGTTACTCTGGTCAAGGCACCTCTTGCTGTTCTTTTTTCAAAGATGAAATTGTGGATTCTGACAAAATAGATTTGGAACAGCAGCTACGTGTGAATCCTCCTGTACTGCCATGTTTATTTTGATTTAGCTGTGGGCTCCTTCAGGCTGTATGTCACACTACATACCATAATACTGCAGAGCAATTCTGCCTCAACCGTTCAGTTTGAGGGAGAAGCGGTACAAGATGGGTTCTTGTGTGTTTGTGATTGATAAAATTAATATGACAATTTTAGCTTGCAGGCAAGGTTAATGGATCTGGACTTTTTAGGGAAACAACTATATTCAGTATAAAAAACTCTAAAGCATCAATATTTATTTTCTTTCAGCTCAGCGGATGTTCAGACCTTAATCCTCGAAAGAAACATGGACGCAAAAGAAGCAGTGAGAAAAGAATACAACAAACTAAACAAGATTAAGGTTAGCTTTGAATGCTCAGAAGTAAAGCAAACAGATAAAACTATATAAAACCAAAACATGCAAAATAAAAAGAAACAAAATCTGTTTTATATACGTAGAAACATTTCAGTGATGACTGCTTCAAAGTGTTCACAGTGAGCTCCAAGGAGTTTCTGAAACAAACAGTTCTAAGTGAAGAGAATACTGGTACGTTATATTCCCAATTATTCTGAATATCTTGTTGCTGACAAAGAACCTTTAAGTAACCTGGTTGCAAAACTGTTGGACTAAAAGTAAATAAGTTTTTTTACTTTTACAGAAATCCCCAAGCTTCAAGATGTCTTGCAAAAGCTCAATGACTGTCACTCTGAGACGTTGAACTATGTTTCTGGAGCTCATGGGATTCTATCTTTGATTCAAGGAGCCAAGTTGACAAAAGTAGTAAGATTTTAAAGAAAATGTTTTTTCTGCTCAGTTACATGCATGTCTTTAGACACAAAAATCACAAAAATAATCAAAGCAAGGCACATTTTTAATGTGAGCCAAATAGGTGTTTCCTTTAAAAGTAGCTGAACTACTGACATACTACATCTAATCTACTTCTAATTTAAAAAATTATTCTAAGAAATCTTTCTGCGAATTACTCTCCCTTATTCTTCTTCCTCTGCCTGTCTATAATGTGAATTACTGCAAATTATTCTGCTGACTTTCTAATTTCAAACAGCAAGACAGAAACAGGCTCTTCTTCTTAGAACTTAGGTAATGGTTTTCTATTATTCTAAACACTTCTTTTGCTTGAGTTAAAAGCTGTCATTTTTATTGCTTATTTACTGTTGAAAGAGATGACCAGTAATGTTGGCTGGTACGCAATCTTCCCCTCATGCATTATTAGGCGGATACCTCCATCATTTACAGCTATCAATACTGCTAATCTTGTATTTCCTTGGGTTTGATCTCAGATTGACCACTGCAATTCTGTCCTTGCTGGTTTGCTTATTCGTTGACTTCAAATGCTTGGGTCATTGCAAGAACTCCTTGCTTTCAACATATTCCTGTTTTCTTCCTACAATGTCCTTGGTCTACTGTTAAATACTGCCATGAGTTTCAGGTGCATCTTCAATCATTTATTACTTTAATTATTGGGCAGAAGGTTTTGAAAGTTCAGTTTGAATAACCTGCTTTATCATTACTATTATAAAAGGTTTCAGAGGCAAAAGCACTTATTATATTAATAGCTACTGGGCTTTATTTCCGGCACTAACAAGGTGTGTGTCTTCCTTTTTAGCCTGAAAATAACGAAGATGTATGCAAAGAGCTTGAGAGGAACATGGCCCTTCATCTTGACCCAGTCAAAAAAGCGATGGGAGAAGCCTGCCAAGTTTTTGAAAAACGGCTTTCTGAAGGAGTTGAAAAGTCCAAAAGAGATTGTGAAACAATGTTGCAGAACTTCTTATTTGAGGTATGTTGTCTAGTCATAAACATTGAGTTAGTTAAAATCCACTGTTGAATGTGTTCAAAACGTTTCTTAATTTCTAAGGGAAAGAGTGGTAGAGGATTTCACAAAACGTTAAAGAGTGTTGTCAAAAAAGGTGGAGTCCACAAAACTCAAAAGGGAAAAGAAATAAACCTCAACAGGAAACTCACTTCGTTCCTGACTGACAGCATTGATGAGGAATTCAGGAAGACCTTCCCGTAAGAACTTTATAAGCATAGAAAATACTTTCCACCTTTGGTGAACGTGTACAAGATTTCTAACCACAATAGAGATGTTAGTTAATTAAAAGAAAATAACGTATCACTTTTGAATGACTTCAACATGTCCAAATGTTTCAGAAATGAACGAAATGGTGGTCCATTTAATGGTACCCTTAACAAGTTTTCACTTGACACTGAAAGTCTGAAGCAGAAGTACAAAGATCTGCAACTGCAGCTGAGATTTCTTAAGACCGAGGTAAAATAAAAATAAACACAATAATTTATGACAGATTTTAATAAAAGCAATAAATTGTCTTTAGTTGTCTTGGATTGTAAATTAAGCTGTAGTGGTGAAATGTTTTGTGTTCCTCTTAGGAGGACAAAATTAAGGTGAAACTGAACGCAAGGATTAGAGACCAAAAGAAGATAATTTACAACAGTCTGACACAGACAATTGAGGAATTCATGGAAGAGTGCTACAAGAGTGAGAAATACCAAAATCACATTAAATCTAAACTGAAACAAGATATCTTTATAATCAATGTCTAATCATCTGTTTTGCAGCGGCAGCAGGGTTCTCCGGTCCTGGTGACTTGGAAAAAATGAGAGAAACACTAACAAAACATGTCTATGAATCAAAGGACACCATGTTCATGAAGGCTAAAGATGTCATGATGAACCACCTCCAGAGCTTAAGGGTTTGTCCTTAGATTGATATTGGAACAGTATTTATGTTGCTTTGTTAGAGCAAAACATGAGCTGCACTTAATGTTACAGTAATTTTAGAAACTCCTCCACAATTACTGCCAAAGACTAGAAATATTAGAAATGTATCTATTTTGCAACTTTATTTCAAAGCGTTAATGATGCCCTGCATTTTGATAAGGTCCCAAGGATCTTCAGAGGAAAAACAAGCACACAGAATCACAGATCCTTCACCATGCTTAGTAGTAGATATGAGGGGCTTTTTTTTTTTTTTGCACAGACATTCTTTTTTTTTACCACAATTGAACCTGGAGCGTTTGTTGCCTGAAAAACACAAGCTACATCTGACAAACACCGTAGATAGCCTATAGTCGGACAGGAGAGAGTTTACAGGAGAGCTACCTCCTCAGGACAAGACTCTGCTGTCCCCCTACACCTTAAGGACAAAGGACACTCTTTTGAGGACCAAAATGTTCACATTTTGGACAAAGAAGACAGATGGTTTGAAAGGGGTGTGAAGGAAGCCATCTACGTTAAGAGAGAAAAACCAACCTTAAACAGAGGAGGAGGCCTTAGGTTCCAACTCTCAAAAACTTACAATACAGCAATAGGATTAATTCCGGCCAATCTTCACCTTAACTCTCACCCTCATTCGGGTGATCAAAACATTGTTCCTTTAAGCCAGGCCAATAACAACCCTAACGACTCCTCGTTACAGAGGAGTGGACCAGTTTCGGTCCAATCTGCTGGTTTAATGGCTTTAACGACCGCCCATTACTAAGGGGTGGACCTGTTTCTGTTGAATTTGCATGTTATCTAAGCCATTACAAGGCCTTTGTTTGGCATTGGTATAAAGCTGGTTACTCCACATTACTCCAGACTTTTTGAATTGAGAAAGCTTCCTGGAGAGGAAGCGAAACGTCTTCTACTACGGATAACAAGTCCAGTTGCCTTGTTTTTTACTTTTTTTGGAATAGCCTATAGTCATGTTTAAACTCCAGACTACAAAGTACACTACTGGTTGCAGCTCTACAAAAATGAGCTTTGGACCTCTGAGTGGTCGTAAGATAAATTCACTTCCAGTCTTTTTTCTGCCTGTTTTGTTGTTGGTCTAACTGCAAATATGCCAATTTCTTGCCAAGGGGCTATTTTCTTGTAATATTTATCTCACTTTGACACATATCTGCCTTACTCCAACTGCATAATGGCCAACACATTTGTTTTCCTCAATCAAGTATAACTTTAACAAATATCTTAGTCACTATTTTATAAGGTTTTTCTAAACAAAAAGTAAGAACTGAAAGATATTCCTATTTCTGTGTTTATTCACAAGCATGTCAGAAATGTGGATAAAATTAGCACTGGTGACTGTTTTTCGAGGTTCTTTTTCTCCCTATTGACTTAATGAAGACTTAAAAAAAAGATTTTTCACAAATTTATAGTGTGAGATCATGGTATTGCACCAAAAAGGTTTTTAATATTTTTATTTTATATGTGCGAAAGATTGGATAGGGTGTGAATGTGTAATTTAATTTGCCTTGAATACAGTTTTCAGCTTCCATCCAATAATGAAGGTTTTATTGCTAAATTAGGTGGAAATCCTGGAAACAGTGAAGGACACTTTAAAAACATCCATTGACCTCTCCCTCAGGACTGACAGCTGTTCAATTCTAGGTAAAGCAAGACTCACTAGAGTTTAAAATATGAACTGAGAGCAATACATTAAAAACTACCTCTAACCATAAAATGCTTTTTTAGATGTATCAACAGAGCTTGAGATGGTGCAGAAATTCTACGATGATCTGGTAAACAGCTTACATTAGGAAAGCTCATGAAAAGGGTAAAGCGTCAAGAATTTAACTTTCAGACATGACTGTATATACATGTGTATTTGCTTTGACCAATTGTCTATACTTTAATCATCACTGCTTTTCAAACCAACAGCTTCCCTGAAGAAGACACGAAAAGGGTCACCATGACAAATACTCAACATGCTTTGATTCATGATTATTATTGATGTAAAACTAATTTACTACTATTGTTATATATTTCTGGTCTCTGACCCATTTTGTCTGAAATAGAAGTGTATTTAGAAGTCTTGATAGTTATTGCAAAGAGCTTTCTTTTTTACTTTATTTTAAAGGACTTGAGTTTTGATTATTTTGTTTGGCAACAGATTTCTGCTTGTTAGACACAAAAGAACCCAAAAGATTCAAGATTTAAGAAACTTTATATTCATTGCATCACATGTAAGGAACATGAGGTGAACGAAATTAGATTCCCTGGTCCTGGTATAATCCCGATAATAAAAATAAAACGAGATACACAAAAGTATAAATACAAAAATAGCAATGTACAATAAAGTATATATACAGTATGGAACGTTGTGCAAAAAGTCTGAGCAGGCAGCTGCAATATGATGTGTATATGTGTGTAAAAGTATCCAGGTTGAACTAAACCAGAGTTTTATATTAGAAGCCAGAATTCTATCACTGTTTAATGAAAATAATAGACTATTTTAGCTGTTAGTGATGTTTTTATTTTTACTTGTTTGTTGTTGGTGGGACAAGTTTAAATAAATAAACAATCTCTTGGAACAAAATTGCTTTTGTCACTTTTTGTCACATTTTTGAACTCAGTAAATTTCTAATAGATTACTCTAGAAACTGAAAATAATAATAAAAAGCATCTGACAAACAATTATCTGGCACAAAATATATCTTGAAGTGCATCCTTAGCATTAGGAGCTGCATCTCATCTTGGCCAACTTACACTTGGCTGCAAAGCACCCTTTGTGTGTTTAGTAGGTCACGGATTGAAGACACCAACAGAACAAAATATTTGTGTAAAAAGATAAATGAACTCCTCAAACCAGACACCTTACTCTTCCCTACACCTTCAATCTTTGAACACCAGAAATGATCCATGACAGGTTACACCCTGGCAGAATCCAGTCCAGGCTGAGCACAAGCTTGATTTTGAAGCGAGGGTATGCAAACAACTTTCTTTAAATCTTACTTTTTAGAGGAAATCTTGGAAACATATTTTCTTATTTCTATATAGCCTGAGTATCCTTATGTTAAGAAGGCTGCTGGAGAACCCGATATTCAGCCAGACACAGAGCTTTGTTTTCAAAAAGTTTATTGCAGAATGTTAATAATGGCAAATGAGGCAGGCAAGCAGTAATGGTCAGGAGACCAGAGGATGCAGGTGGGGTGACTGGCAGAACCAGACTACAAAAGGTGTAGCAGGAAGTGACAGACTTAAACAAGAGATGGAGGCAGAAGCTGACTAGAACAAGAGATGCAGACAGAGGAACCATCAGAACGGGCACACAAAAATCCATCTTGTACCGCTCCTGCTTCAACCGTTTGTGACTCAACCAAAAAACGGTCCAGGCCAATCACGTTGCAGTATTATGTTTTAAGGCGGGACATACCAGCTGTGGTGAAAGCAATAGCTGCCGAGCTCTTAGCTGAACAAACATGAATGTTGCAGTGCAGGAAGAATACAATCCAATAAGACAAAACTTGTAGGCATTTTTTTCTCTTTTAATTACCTGAAATATATCCAAAAGAATGACCTAAAGTGTCTACGTGTTGCATAGAGCAAAAAAAGAAAAAAAAAAGAAAAGCAGAACCTCAGGGCTGAACGCTGCGAGGGAAAAGCCAAGGTGACATACACTTAAAACATTTGCCCAAGGATTTCTCCAAAAGCTCCTGAGGGTGTACCACTCCCTGCACACCTGGAAAAGACAAGGAACTGCTACAGGCTAAGGCAGGAGTCGTTACGATAAGCGTTTTCTATAACTAAACAGAAACTCCAAACTCTCAATCAAAAACATAAGAAGAGACGGTTAATGTGACTTCATGACGTTACTCTGTGTTGCTATATTAGTCCTGTGAAGACAAACCAGTTCTTGCAAGCTTTTGTAAATTTGTTGATGCCAGAAACCAGCTTTAGTCTAAGTCTATGAAGCAAGTGGGAAAACTCACTGTCTACTGTATTAATTGATTTGCCCTTGATATGTAGAAAACACATATATAAAAGGCAAAAAACCCTCTCACTGGATTCGACTATAGACCAAAGAGTGCCACATCATTATAATAACATCAGTGTCAATATCAGTATCTAATATTAGATCATACGAAGTGCTCATTATAAAAGTCCACTGCAGCAAGAATAAAAGAGTTCCTGAAGTGTTAAGATGAACAACAAGGCAATACGATTCGCCCACTAGCGCTCCTGAGTTTGTTAAGGACACTGTTGAGAGGTTGTTCCTTGAGAGACAGAAAAGTCTTATGTTTACTTATCAACTCATCATCCTTTTTGTCCACGATAATGTCCATTGAGTCAAGATTTAATTCAATTACGTAGCCGGCCTTTTTTCTATCTTTAAAGACATGATTTCACTATGGATTTTGTCATTCTCTATTTATACACAGGTGGAACGGAAATAGTGTGCATAATTTTTTTTATGTATGTACCGAAATTAGGGCTGGGCAACGATAAAAATATTTAATCGCGATTAATCGCATAATTTGCCTGATTAATCATGATTAATCGCATTGTATTTACAAACTCCAAGAATTAATTCAAAAGTAGTGTAAAGAGCACTTTTATTTTAATGTTCTGCTGCCATATGAACAAAAGTGTTGTAACATTTGTAGCACTTATCAGTAACACATATTTAGTGTAAAGCTCAACCTAAACATGTAAAACAAAAAATAGCAATAATAATAAATTAAAGCTTATTGCCACTGACAGGGAATTCTCTTTATGGGGAAAAAATCTACCAAAAACAGGCAATTTCTGAGGTAACCGCAGGGAGCAGCATTACCATTTTATGTTCAATACCAAAGTTTAACTTGGCAGTGGTTACAACTAACTTGTTTCTGTCATATTCGATGCTGGAAGAACTTTAAACTGAAATGCTTGCTAACTCGATATGCTTGCATGGTTATTTGACGTTAACAAGCGTTTTTATGTTGTTGCTTTCTCGCGTGCATATAGTGAATGGCAGGGGAAAAACAGGCAAAAACACATGGATACTTTGAAACGAGAAGCGACTTCACCGACGGCGTCGATGCAGAACCCGCTCCGCTCCGCACAAAACTTGTTCCGTTCGCCAACTCACCGCCTCGCCTAAGCAAATTCCTGCGGGAAACACCGCCTTCCGCATGCCGGCTTTGTTTTTTTCCGGCCAGCACCTTTCTTCCTCTTTGAATCCGAGGCTTGGCTGACAGCGAGGTTATTGGCGCATTATCGCCACCTACTGTTCTGATTCAAACCCCTACACCGCAGCAACAGACCTTCACAAAATAAAAGCATGTGAGCAGCATGCGTTAACCCGCGTTAAAGTAAATATCGCCGTTAATAGTCTAATGAATTAACGCGAAATTAACGCGTTAACTTGCCCAGCCCTAACCGAAATAAATACCAGGTTTCTGGAGTGTTAAAACAGTAAACCATTTCAGAACCTACCATACTATAATATGCGGCATTTATCTTGTACAACCAAAAAATAAAGTCAGAATGTGAAAAACAAATAAAGAAAAGGGTGCAATAACCTGGTTGCATCAACATACAGACCTTCAAACTTATACTTTGACAAAAGCCTAAGTTTGGCAAAAGCCAAAATTTTAAATTTGGTTTCATTAGACCATGGCAAATTCTTCCACACAAAGATTTGTGGGATTTTAGCCCAATCATGATGTTTTCTGTTCTAGAAAATACTGTAACTCCCTCTTGAAATCCTTCTCCTTTGTCCAGACATAAATAATGCAACATAGTTAAATCACATGAAAAGCACAACAGGTGCAAGTTATTCCTTTGGCTCTTTCAATGTTACCCTTTTATGTTTAGAAAATATTTAGAAAAATATCACAAAACCACACTTGTAATGTTGCATTTGTCCTATATTTTTAACTGTCTGCACTGTACCATGGTCAGTATTAAGCTGTAGATTTTTATTTATTTATTTATTGCTCCCTTCCCTTGATGGATAATCTTATGCAAGGCAAAGGCAAGGCAAATTTATTTGTATAGCAAATTTAAGTACAAGGACAATGCAAAGTGATTTACATGATTAAAACATAGGAAAATAAAAACAGAATAAAAGCAACTTAGAATAAAATGTAGAGAAATTTAAACATAAAATAAAACATGGGAAAATGGAAAATAAAAACAAATATTAATGATTTTAAAAACAGTTGGACTGCAAACTTAAACTAGAAAAGTCGAAGGCAATCCTAAACAAATGTGTTTTTAATCTTGATTTAAAAGAAATCAGGCTTTCAGCACTTTTACAGTTTTCTGGAAGTTTGTGCCAGATAAGTGGAGCATAGGAACTAAATGCTGCTTCTCCATGTTTGGTTCTGGTTCTAGGTATGCAGAGTAGACTGGAGCCAGAAGACCTGAGTCGTCTGGAGGGTTGATACACTGATAACAAGTCTGTGATATATTTAGGTGCTAAGCCATTCAGGGATTTATAGACTAACAGAAGTATTTTAAAGTCTATTCTCTGAGATACAGGGAGCCAGTGTAAGGACTTTAGAACTGGGGTGATGTGCTCTACTTTCTTAGTCTTAGTGAGGACACGGGCAGCAGCGTTCTTCAATAGTACAATTTTATCTTTAGAACATATTTGTAAAAATATCACAAAAGCAATTTTGTAATGTTCAATTTGTCCTATAGATTCACTGTATCATGGTTCTAACACGCCTAACTCTTGTGGGGTCGCGAGGGGTGCTGGTGCCTATCTCCAGCTGTCAGTGTTCGAGAGATGGGTACACCCTGGACAAGTCGCCTGTCTATCACAGAGTATCAAGCCTTTTTTGCTCCCTTTTCTTGATGGATACTCCTATGCAGTGAGATTTGCTTGATCCATTGTTGTCTCTTTGCATGTTTTTAACTAAAAGGCATAAATAAGCAAATGCCAAGAAAAAAAATCCCACTTGGACCGCAGAGGTTTATTTAATTAGATTTAGTATGGGTTGATGGCAGATGTGAACTCAAAGAAGAAGGAATCTTAAAATTGGATCAAAATGTGTTTAATGAAGTATTAGATGAAAGATATGCACATTTAAGTCAAAGCTTTTTAATTTTTATTGTTTTTTTACCCAACAGCTATTTTTGTTTTCCAGTTGAGCTATGCAGGATAAAAGGTCACATTGTATGTGAAAAGTGTCTAAAAATTATTTATCAAAGGATCATTTCAAACATGACATTTAAACCAGGATTTTTGGGAGAGCCACTGTTTCCACCTACAGTATAACACACCCGGTACAAAAACAGAAAACTTTCTTTACCTTCTTTGTTATGGAAAGATATTACATATACTCTTTTGTTTTGGGTTCTAAGAATCTTTCTTATTCTAACAGTTACACCCTCCAGTTTTTTTCTTCCCAAAACACTTAACACAACATGGTAGTATTAAAAATCTAGTGGAAATGTATGCTGCTGTATCACAACATTTCCAGCAGATGGGGCAAGAAGCATTAGATAAGCCCGGCCACATCACTTCAGTTTTCCAAGTTTTTACTTATGCTTTGGTGCATTTCTCAGAACATTAAGTGCAAACATTGAAATTTACTAAATCCAGTCCTCTGTTATGAATTCTTAGTCAGCTAAAAGTGAATGCCATTCACAATACTTTCAAAAGAAAATAAATTATTGCCAGTGGAACAAACAACAAAAAGCATGAAGCCATGTGTTGCTTTTTTTCAGCAGTGGCAGGAAAGCTGGTCAAATGTTATGGTAAGATGGAAGAAAACCAGTTAAGTTTAATATTAGGAAAAGCAAAAGACATCCTGAACCACTTCATTCAACATCTTTAGAGAATACATGTTCCATATAAAGCATTTTACTGTGGTCCAATATAAAATCAGATGGAAATAATTTTCTTTTTAGATTAAAGGAGAAAACATTGAAGCAAATCAACAACCAAAATATCCTACTACAGAACAGAGAGTACTTTAGCCATTGAATTACCTGATAGTTCATGTTTATTATGATAATGTTCAGTCTACTTGCACTGAAACAATGTTTCTTCGGCTAAAGTAATGGCATTTTGTTTCTTACACACAACTTTATGATATCCCTGCAATGAAATTGTACTCTGATGCAAGTGTTCAGATTTTATTGTTGTTTGCCTTTTAAATTTTCCCTGTAACTGCTGGAGAAGGAAACGAAACTTACAACCTTCAACACTGATAAGATCAGGATATCAGTTTACAAGTTTCACGCTGCCCAGTTCTTTTTTTCCATTGCAAATTACTCTTTCTCTCATGTTCATATATGACATTTTACAACCATATCTCTGTTTAAGGTCTCTTTGGTGATGCAACATTACTTAAAGAGGTAATGTAAAAGCACTATTCAACTAGTGATGCAAATGATTAACAAAGAAAAAGAAGAAATTGAAAGCAAAACTTAGTCTTAAGTTATGTTTTAAATAAACATTACACGCCCTAATGTTTCACTCTAGTAAAAAGGAGGTACAAAGCGACACTTGAATATGATTAAGCCACGCCTTTCTAACATGTACAAACCTTTTCCCTCCTTTTTTGACAAATGTATTATACTCCACACCTTACTGTTCACATAAACAGGGAAGAGTTTCTTTGCAAATAATCTGGCAGAATTTCACTCGACATTTGTTAGCACCATTTGTTGCAGTTACTTGAATCATTGATAATTGCTCATTCTGGGATGGTTTTACAAGCGTTATGTTGCTGTATTTTATTTTTGTTTCATGGTGTCCTTTTTGATTTAACTCTGTTTGCCTTCATCATCTTCAGTAACAGGTAAGACTCTTCCTTTTGAAGTTTTAATTTTGATTTTAAACTATATATATATATATATATATATATATATATATATATATATATATATATATATATATTTCATATTAAAGTAGATTTGCTGATTAAGACATTATGGTTTCTCTTCCAGTTTCTTGTTTTGGTGATGGATGACTTTGTTTGCATGATATTGATTGACTGGGGCCTGGAGGACTGGATAGAAACATTTAGAGGTTAAGTATATTTACTTTATTGTCATGAGGAAATGCAAGACCTGTTTATTGCAAAGCAAGTTAGACAAGTCAAGTTACTCAGTCAAATTAATACAGATAAACATATTGATACATAAATGTGGCATTTAAAGCCCTGGTTATTCCTGCCAGCACTATCCATATACTCCTGGGCATACAAATTGTGTCTAGTGTCAAATGGGGAGGTCAGTACAAAACATAGAAAAAGGGTAACTGAAAAATATTCTGCATAATCTTTATCATTACACTTTTGAAGCAAGTCAAGCTATGTTTGCCTTTCCTACCGTACTGGAGCACTTAAAACTGACCACAAATGTTTGTTTGGTTATTTTATGCTTGTTCTTGCACTAAACTCCTCAAATGTTCACTCCAATTCAAATAGATGTTTTACTTGCTCCATAAAGGAGCATAAACATATAAATCGCTTGTTTTGATTCTATTTCCCTTACAATCATTGCTCACTGACTACCGTTTAAAACATTCCTTCAAAGATTACTATAAAAATTTTCAATTTCCCAAATATACTGGTAACAAAGCACTTTTTCATTACAGATCAAGGCATTGATAAGGAAAATCTGTTCTTCCTTGAGGATCAAGACATCGAAAAATTGATTTCCAAAGTGGGACCAAGAGCAAATTTCAGAAATAGATTGAAGGTGTTGAAGGTAATTTCCTGCGACACACTTGTGTGTTTTAGCCACACCATTTGTAGATATATGGGAGTGCAGCTAAGTTTGGTAAAACTTTGGTGTTGCTTATACGTAAATGAAACAAAATATCTCATTAAAAGTCACAACACATGTCATCTTTTTATTTACTCTTAAATTTGCCAATTAGATAAATCTGCTTTTCAACAGGAAGAACAAAACAGAAATCCAGACTTAAAGCCTTCCCCTATACAAGTAAGAAAAATATTTGATTGCTTGTCACATAAACACAATTTTTTAGAGTGTGCTAAAATTCTTACATTAATGTTTTGTCTGTAATGTTTTTTACACTACTTTATTGAGATAAAGCAAGAACAGAAAAACACGACTGGTGAGGCTGAGGTAAGTGTTTAAAATAATTTAGCTGTCAGTGGCTAAGTTTCATTCATGTATGTTAGATGGGTGACCGTGACTTATTTTTTTTAATAAATTTTCAAATAAGTAACCTTTCATCAGGTTCTTAATCAAATATACCCTCCAGGGTCTCTGCACATTACAGCAGATAAAGACAAGGAATCTTATTTATTCTTCCCTGGCTCCCTAAACTAATTATTAAGATTACTACACTGTGGATGAGGCAACCGCATGTTTCCTATCCTTAGGAATTAATGTTTTAAAGCCTTAAACCCCTTGTTATAAAGGATTTGATGAATGATCCTCTTTCGAGAAAGAAAGATTTTTCATCAGTATTATCTGCTCTGATTTTGCTTTCATTATTGCTGCTTTAAAAGAGACTTTTCTCAAACAGCAATCAAGTTTACTTTTTACCAAGTTATTTTAATGTGGACACCCTCTGTGCTTTTACCTCTGATCCTGATTTTTTTTTTTTTTTTTTTTAAAGTTTCTTTGCTTTTTCTCTGTGGTTGCCATTTCACCATGAAAATAAAAAAGATCAGCTGACTCATTTTTAATACACATTAACATTCAGCTGTGACCTATAGAGGGAAGTTCAGTGCTGGTGTGAGGGTACATGTTTTTATAAATCTGAATTTGTTTTGGTGTACACCATTTTTGTTTTTTTGGCTTACATACACTTTTAGTATGGATCCTACGCAATGTTGTATAAGTCAGACCCCAGGGGTCCGTTCTTCGTACGTTGCTTAAAACATACGAGATCAAATGACACATCCAAGATGCTTTCATCTGGCTAATCATGATCCGGCTAATTGGGTTCTTCTAACACACCTGTTGTTTATGATTAGTATGGCTGGTTGAGTTATCTGAGATAACTGCGCGTTCATGCGTCGCTTTAAAAGGGGAAAGGTGTCTATAGTAGAAACAATAATCAGCAACGCTGCTATTGGCTGTTCAGCATGAACAAAGAACGCCCTCAGTTTTTCTCCCAAGCAGAACAAGAGCTTTTAATGGAAGGTTATGACAAATTTGTCAAGAATCAAGGACAGACGGACCCAGTATTCAGCAAAAAACAAGCGAGGTACGTGGAATAACCAGGTTTTAATAAACAGAACTGGTTAGTGCAGGAACAGACAGTCTCAATAGTCAAAATTAGAATCCAAGAACCGGTACACAGAGAGGCAGTCCAAAAACAGGCAGAAAAATCAGAAACAGGTAAGCTATCAGAACAGGGCAGGAAAATCAGGATCAGGTATCAGGCTGGCTCAGAACTCCAAAGGCTAATTGGGTCAGGTCTACAGGCAAACAGAGTACGGGGAAAGCTGGACAAGACTCACCAATAGGCATGGAAAACAATGATCTGGCAGAGTGCAGGAGACAGAGGAGTGGAGTGAGCAGGTGAACAGAGTGAAACTAATTACCAGAATGGGTGGAGCTGATCAGGGAGGAAAAAGTGTCTGGAAGTAAACTGAAGCTGATTGGATGGTGACTGGTGTAGGGGAGTGACAGGAAGACAAAAGAATGCTGGCAAGTGAACTGAATAAAGGCTGGTGACAGAAACGATCAGAGCAGGCAAGAAGAAACTGATAACATAAAACAAAGTACACAATCAAACCACATTAAAACCCAAACTATTCCATTAACCAAAACTAATAGCCTAAGCCATAATTGATTACATGAAGAGTCACTAAACCAAGAATCACTAGACTAATCCACAACCAAAATCACCATAAAGACCAAACCTAAGACTACACAGAACATAAGTAAATAATAAAAACCAGAGCTAATACTGAGACAGGAGAGTGAACTAATTAAACAACAAACAAACCATAACAAAACCCAAATCATGACAAAATTTGAGTCATTAATTAAAATGACAGGTAACACCTCAAAGTCTGTTAAAGCCAGGAGAGAGGGCTGGCAAAAAGTAGCAGACAAATTAATGCATAAATACTGTCCATGGTAGATGTTTCTATCATATCTATGAATTTTTGCATATTAATAATTTCATATTTACTTTGTTCTTTTATATCAGAGCCTCCACAGGACCCACTAGAACATGGGGACAAGTAAAAGTGAAGTACAAGAATATTCTACAAAATGGTAGCCTTTAATTATTATCCTTTATTTTAAAAAGTCACTTGTTATGTCAAGTAATCCAAATTTCGGTGTCATTCCTTAGGAACTGGAAGTAAAAGACGCGTGCAAACTGGGAATATTAACAAAAAAATTCTTTATCTATAAAAAACGAAGTTCTTCCTTTTCCAAGTCATCCACAGTTTACACGGTAAAACTGTATTGTTCCGTGTCTAGATAATCCATCCATAGTTTTTTCTAAGAACATATACGGCTCCACAGGAAGCAAGCCTTTCAAAGTGAAACTAAACTTCACAATAAAATGGCCTGAACAAATCTTCTTACTGCATATGATAAAAATAAAGAGCAAACCATCAACTATTGCGTGGAAAGTGACATACACAAGTTTAAATATTTTCTATTTATGGCTCTAACGCCACTTTTTCCTCTTTAAAACCCACTGTTAAATGATGTGTTTGTCTGTTTATAACAGCCACCAAGAAAAATCTCTCTACAATTACACTGTCGCGCTGCGCTACAGGATCCTGTCTATTGGGCAATACGTGATTAATTCAAGAAACTCTGCAAATTATTCTTGCACCTTCCGCTGCCGGTTGCAGTCGTACAAATGGACATGGCTACGGCAGACTTCCCTATCTCCTCCGCTTATACAGCTGCAATCTAATACTGTTTACATGAAATAAGCCTGCTCCCGAGCAGGCTTAAGCTTGCGCACATGTTGCTATGACAACAAGTGCAGGATGTCTTTCGAAGAACCAAACGATCCAAGATCATGCCAAATCGTAAACAATCAAATCCAGCTAACTGAGTTAGCGACGGACGAAGAACGGGCCCCTGATTGGTAGTATATAGCACTCTCTGTTCTGCACATTATCAGTCTGGGACTTCTGCCATTGCATTTGTTGGGGAAAGGACAGACATTCAGCAGAACTCTCTGAGCTGATGGGGTGAACCAACACCTAGTGCCTGCCTACTAATGGTTGTTTTAGCAAATCACAGCAGGCGTCATGCTGTGTTTTGCAGCACACACCAGGGATCATGGGAAACCACAGCAATCTCGTCAAGGCACTTCTTGTTCTTCTTTTGAAGATAAAATAATTTCTGACAAAACAGATGTGATAGCAGCAGGTACACATACGTCCTCCTGCGCTGCCATGCTTATTTTGTTTCGTCTGTGGGTTCGGCAGCTCTTGCTTTCGTTGCTGTGCTATGTCAATACTGCAACATGATTGGCCTGAACTTTTTTGGTATGGTTACAAGCGGTTGAAGCGGAGGCGGTACAAGATGGATTGTTGTGTGTTTGCGAACGCAAAAATACCATGTGAATTCATCACAGAGGCTTCCTGTTTATATTCCTCTGATGGTGTGTGTACATATCAACTGTAAGAATGAGACTACCACCCTCATTGATAACAAAACAGCATTTAAGGAAGCTGATGTGAAAGGGTTCTCACAAAACAACGAGCTGACGTTATTTGTTTATGAAATTCTTTGAAGAATTTGCATATGCAGCAATATCAACTATATGAAATGGTTAATACGATCTATGATCAAAGTCTGATATGAAGTCAAAGTGAACCTCTGAGAGGAATCATCATGCAGTTTGGCTGCAATTCATCACTTTACCATATGTGTCACCAATTTCTCCCATCTCCAAAATGAGCATATGCCTGATTCAGAGTTACCTTGAGGACCGTATATTTACCCATCAAGTTTTTTTTTTTTTAAATTCCAACTATTGTGTGGAAAGTGACATACACAAGTTTAAGGCCCCATTTCGTGCATACACAAGCTTTATAAATTAGGTCCCAGGGGTCTCATTTATTAAGCTTGCATACATCACTTTCCATTGAAAGACTGATCTATAAAGAAAAACTTGATCTTAGAATGTGTGGTCCTTTACACAGACTCTGACCCATGCGTACGCTCGCTTTGGAGACGGGGGAAGTTGGCAACACAGATGGTAAAGTGGTGAATTACAACTACACTGCATCATAATTCCTCTCAGACTTTCAATTTCACTCTATATCAGAATTTAATCATAGATCAATTTTATCATAAGCATTTAAAACCGCAGTGTTATTCAAACATATACTGGTGAGCCAAATTAAAACCATCATCCCATGCTTCAACTCCATAGGCCTTTTCTCAATCTTCTGTGAAAGATTTTTGAGGGATTGTAAGCAAACTATCTCTTTTCTGATGTCCTGCCACCAGGAAGATTAAAAAAAAAAGATTGAAAGATTCTTTATTGTCAACGCGTGTTACTATGGGGAAATTAGCTTTTTACCTCTGCGGCTATGAAAGACAAACAGGCAATGAACAAGGGTTACAGTTTTTTTCCCCCACATATTAGCGTGCACAGGAAGCTTTAACAGATGTAAAAAAAAAAAAAAAAAAGAATCCTCTTCATGCAAGATCTACTTTTTTTTGTTGGTGTAATAGCAAAAGCCAAACAAAAAAGGAATGCTATTATGTGCTCCAGTGCTCCACATTAACACTCTTACCTAAGGGCTTAGGAAGTTTGAAACTTTTACAACCACTGGGAAAAGAGAACGTTATGTCTCAATATTGACTATGATCAAAAAAGCTACATTTTACAGCATTACAAAAGTTTTGAAAGATTTTTTGCATCATATATTGTGGAGAAAGTGAAATAAACATTTTCATTCTCAGGTACTGACATCCACGAGTGATAGCGGTGAGAAAGAAGTTTCTTATATCTTTATATATTTTGCTTGTTACAAAATCAAATTCTAGTTGACAACCCATTTGAAATTTTTTTCTTTTTTATTTACAAAGATTTAAAAACAGGAAAGAGGAAGCTGGATGAGGAGGAGTCCAACAAAGGGCAGCGACCACCAAAAAGGCATTGCACGAATATGCCAAAATCTTTTCCAGGTATTTTTTTTTTTTAAAGTGACCTTAAGCTGATAATTTCAAACATAAAACTTACAATTAAACAAATAAATGGACAGTAAAAGGAATTAGCAGAGACAGAGATCTCAACAGCAAAATACATTTTCTTGTTAAAAAGCTGACATTTAACCAAAACATAAAGATGCAACAAAAATAATAATTTTTGGATGTGTAATTTAGTAAATATCATCAGTTTGGTGGCACACCCCCCTCCTCCCAGTCACCTAATACAAAACAAATAATTACTCAAACACAATGAACAGAACTTCCAACCACAGGTATGTGCAACGTGACATGAGAGCAAACTCAGACAACAATAACTGGAACAGCCTTTTTTAAATAGAAAGGGAACGTTGGGTCCAGATGATCACACGCAAAATTCAATGTTAAAATACTCCAACCATACATGAAAAAAATATAATACATGTTGGCAGGGTTTGGGGTATCAGAATTTATGATGTATTTACTGTCAAAGCTAATTTCTTTGCTTTAGAGAATGTTTTATTATTGAACAGTCTTGGCTGGCTGGTAGAATATATTCAACTTTATGAATTACTATTGTGTGAGAGCCAGCATCAATGTCCTGGGACTCATAATCCTTCTCAGCTTTCATTTATGGTTCATGCCAAATTTCCCTTTCCTCTTGTTTTTTTGCTAACAGAAATGAGGATACTGTCTGAGGTGAAAAATGTAATGACACATGTTCTTGCTAAACTGCGCAGCCAAGACAACACAAAGTTTAATGATTTCCTGAGGTGAGTACCTACATTTTATGTCTTCATGCATAATTGTTGCAGTAAAATCGGAAAAGTTCTGTTTTAGTTTAGTATAAAAGTATCAAAGACACTTTCTTTAATTGTAGATGGTCAAACTTGTAAGAATTAGGGGGTAACAGATTTTTTGCACTTAAGAATTATTTACATCAAAGACGTGTATCGGTGCATAGATAGCATCTGATTTTGTTCCTTCCAAATAAATATTCAAAAGATTTGCAGATTTTCTATTTATTTTTTTATTTTTAAAAACACAGCCTCAATTAATATATTTATCCAGGAAATAATCTCTGGGAGGAATAATAGGTCATTTAGATAAGTATCATTCAAGCATCCATTGCTGGGAAATGAAACAATTGCTAAAATATTCATTCATTTAAATGTATATGTGTGGACAGTATCTCAGTGGGTGATCCGTTATTTTGTAATATTCTTATTTTATGGACATGGATTTTTTGCATTGCAAATAACTATTAGAATAATTGTATTAGATGCCTAACTGTTTGCTGTGGCTTAGACTAAGTAATTTTTCAAGACTCACCTGTAATTCTTAGCACATTGATTGAATATAAATTATTATCATTGTTTCACATAATGAAAAAAACAGTTTTGCAGCCCTCGTTGGGTAATGTAAATATCACACACACACACACACACACACACATATATATACATTACACACCTTGTGGAACGTTCTGCCATTAAGGCGTCTACAAGGGGAAAGGGTGATTGATTTGATCTGTCTTTAATTTGTTGGTTTTGTTTTTAAAGACCTGGGGCCTTATTTATAAGGATTGCTTACACATGCCTGTGCAAATTCTCAGTTATCCGAGTCATTGCAACAGCAAATAGGCTTAAATCAAAGGCAACCAGACTTTCGCTCAGTTCTTTCTGAAAAGGTTTTAACACCTATCCAGGAGTCTTCGTCAATTCTGGTGGCTCGCACTTGAGCAACTTGCAGTTGGTGCACCACGGCTGTTTTTTCAAGGACATGGAAGCCCATGATCCTAGGTGCATTGTAAGTCTGAAGCAAATCAATGACCCACCCGTCACTGTCCTTGGTCGGTAGAAGCTATTGCTTGGTGCGAGTGGAGTACTTGGGCACCTGAATCATGACGAGACTGCTGATGCAATCTCTAATAAAAGCTATCAACTTACTTTTTTGCATCCAAAACGGGAGATCTTAGCCTTTCTGCTGATACCATTGTTACAGTTGTTTCTCTCTCTTACTGGTGTGTCAAGCGGGTGATCTCAGTATCCAATGCTAGCATGTGTCTTGATGATGTTGCGCAATGTTCTCCAATCAGCGCAGAATGTGCTACCTAGAGTATTACACAGAAATATATTAGCTTGCTTCAACGCGCTAGCAGGAATTAGTAAGACACCTTAAAAAGCTATAAATGACGTCAAATCAGCGAAACAACAGCCTTTTATGAGGGTTCATTGTGCGTAATTGGGCAGATTGTGATACATTTAATGCATAGATTTATTTGATTTCACAAAAGTATTCACTGAACCTGAAATTATATCACAGCGTCTGGGGTGAACTAATACAGAAGAAGATTCAACGGTTTTAGAGAGGCGAGGAGCTGGATTACCTTGTGGTAATCCCCCTTATATAATTAGAAAAGGTCTACAGATCTTTGTTACATTAAACATTTGATTTTCATATTTTATGTTTAGCATGAAACAGGATAAAAACTAACATTGATTGTTAGATTTAAAAAGTAAATAAATGAACACTTTTTTTATTGTTTAATAGGAAAAAGATCAGAGACCTGGAGACAGACAAGAGAGAACTGGTTGGAGTTTTTGGTAAAACTGGAGCTGGAAAGACATCTTTGATAAATGCTGTCATTGAAGAGAGGACACTTTTGCCTTCTGGAGATATTGCTGCATGCACTTCAGTCATGATTAAAGTGGAGGCCAACATGTCCAACACAAACTATGAGGCACACATTGAATTTATCACAAAAGAGGTAGAATAACTGAAAACATTCACTCCTGTTTCCCATTAACGGAAGAATCAGTTTCTCATGCTACTTAATAAACCTAATAATACTTGTTTTACATTTAGGAGTGGAAGGATGAGCTGTGGTCAATAAATCAGTATGATGAGGAAACTGCAGAGCAAAAAAAACATGATGATGATGATGATTATCAAGATGTTGCTGAAAAGCTGTCTGCATTTTATGGAGAAGAATGGAAACAGAAATCCTGTGAACAGCTCATGGACACCAGATACTTCAGAGAAATACCAGAATTTCTTCAATCCACAAGGAAGATACTGTCATGCGAAACAGTAAGAAGGAAATGGAGTATATGTAGCAATGTTGAAATTATAATTATGGAAGACCATGGACCTTATGTAAAAAAGAGTGTGCAGCTTTCATACTAAAGGGTGGCGGGAGGGAGAAATCCTGAAACGTGTGGGCACACAAAAAAATTTCAAATGTACGACACCATGTGTAGACGTGTCACTGCATGGGTTGCCTTGATAAATGGTGGAAACGTGGAAGTAGACACACCTAGGGCAGCCTTGTCTTTCCCCCTAATTATATATGTAAATCAGTAAAAATACCTGGAAGGCATCCACCACGTGTCCAAATAACCATGACAACTGTGCTGTAAGGCAGTCACAGGCTGTATCTGAAAATAATTTTTGGACAAGGACTCTTGAGCTAAAGTGGAAGTGTGTCTGTGTTCACCATAAGTGCCGTCCAAATAGTGCAGTCAGTAGAGATACACCTACGAAAATGAGCCTGTATGCTTCCTCTCATAGTCCCTTTAGCATAGGAACATCGTAAGGTCCTTTACCAAAGGATAGCCGCCTCTTTTTCAATATATATATAGGCAAATGGACTTGTTACTGTTAGAACTAGAAAGTATGTATAAGTTCATGCGACTTAATTTTTTGTAGTTCTTTTTTGGAAGCCTCTAGGCCCAGATTGGATTCACATCATCATGTGCATTCCGTCGTGCAATGACGTTTGAGTTATAAGCTGTCCGAAATTGACACAGCGGTACAAAGCTCCTTTCCTACGTCGCTACATTTCTACAGAGATCATTTTGAACTCTTTTTAGTATCTTTGCCCTTACATAACATCAAACTTGGTTTTGTGAAATCATATTAAACATATAACAAGCAGTTAACAATCACTTTTAATTCAAAAATAAAATACTGTTTTTCCATTTTTTGCAGGCAAAGCAGTTATCTGCTAGAATGATTAAATACACAAGAACTGATTCAAACCAAGGGACGTGTAATGGCATAAAGAGGTGGTATTGGCCACTTGTGAAGTGTGTAACTGTCAGGGTGCCACATAACAGTTTTCTCCAGCATGTCACTCTTGTGGACCTACCTGGAAACGGAGATCGTAACAAGAGCAGAGATGCCATGTGGAAAGGGGTAGTTTATTCAAATATGATAAAAACAATAACATGTCGTTTAAATCAGACGCTAAATCATCAATATGTCTGTATTGCTCTTACAGATTGTAGGACAATGTTCCACCGTCTGGATTGTGACTGAAATCAACCGAGCAGCAGCAGACAAAGAATCCTGGGAGATTTTGAAAAGCATCAGTAGCCTCATTGGAAATGGTGGCGAGTGCAGTTCTATTCACCTTATCTGCACAAAGTCTGACATGATTGAAGAGTCAACTGATCAGTAAGTGAACTGAGGCACTAAAACATACAGATACATTAAATATTTAGAATATATTAAAAATTATGTTTAAAAGTTTGACAGGAGTATTATGCTCACAAATCAATGTATAAACCATTTCTATTGTCGATATTGGTACATATGTAAAATCTCCAAGGAAACTTCATTACAAAAAATAAAATCAGCTTGTTGTTTTGTCAGGTCAAATGACCCTCCTCAGTAAAAGGGTTGGGTGTGGTAATGATATGCAGCTCTACAAAGTTGACTTCACTCTAATCGGCTACAACCAGTCAAGCACCCCCCCCCCCCCCACCATCACTTTCCCTTTCCATCCTCACCTCCCTTATTGGCACAACAATCGATCATAAATCTATTATTATGGCTGGTGTTTGTGTTGCAGGTTGTTGGACAGACGAGGTCAAGCTGACCAAACCTAGTTCCGCCATTTTTTTAAATTTATTTTTATTTCAAAATCCATTTGTTAGAAAAACCCCGACTTGAATTCCCACACAGGAAACAGTCTTCAGTAAAGTCCCCATAAATGAACTTCAGCCACTTTTCTTTGTTTCTCTCATCCTTTGGGAGCAAGTGGAAACTTCCATCGTTTGTTTTTTTTTACCCTCAGACATATCAGTTCCCCTATTTAGTGACCGCTGTGAAGTTAGTTTGAGGTCGAATATTCAATATTTACGCTCCACGCCATCTGGCTCCTCTTCAAGACGATACAGGGGCTGCCGTCTGCACGGTCCACTGCTTTCCACCTCTCAAGACATGCTAGCGAGGCTCACAGCCAGGTGTTTCAGCTGGAGGGAGGAGGGGAGTGAAGTGGGAGGGAGGCAGGCTGTTTGCTTGATGGTGTGCTCTGATTGGAAAATATGAATTAGGTAGAAAGACAACCTTTGTAGAAAGATAACCGTTTTTTGATCTGACCCCTGAGCAGGTCCTTTGATGTTCACCTTTGACATTCACATGGTTGTGCATCAGCGCACAACAGATCATATTATACCACCAAAACCTCAGAAAATATTATTTGTTGTCATGGCCCCTTTTAAAACTCTACATAAGCAAGTCAGAAGCAGAATATGTTTGTAAACTTGTCCAAATATTGGCAACAATTACAAATGATGACGGATGGCAGAAGCTAAGGCGTCTCATTGAGTTATTAATTGAGACATGCTGCAATGAAAATTGTGATTCATAGGAAGGAGTCTATACACTGACCCATATACTGACCAGTGGTATGATTTTAAATAAACTTATGCCATTGACCAACCTAAACCTTCAGGCAAAAGGTTCTTAAAAGACTTTGCTTTAAAGCAGAGGTCACGGATTAGCGGACCGCGGTCCGGATCCGGACCCACCTGCTGGCTAATCCGGACCCAACCTGATTTAAAACATTTATATATTACTGCATGTTGTCCGACGACAGTGTCTAACTCAGGGGTTAAAGTTCTCCGTCGCTGCGGAGGATTTCCGTCATTTGGAAATTGAGCGCAAAAAGTCCCGTATAGACTTTTTATTCAAGGTTTTAATCTGAAACTGCTCTCAACCAATTAAACCTGGCAGATCCGGGACATTAGCCAATCAGAAAGAGAGTAGAGTGGGTCTTTCCAAAGCGGACACTGCCAGTCTGAGGTTTATCGGTGTACATCATTTTAACCTTTGGGAGAACATTTTAAACTGGCCACAGATGGTATGAATGAAAGTAGCGGTGCTCAAAGTTTTTCTTTGGATTTATGCAAACCTAACCTGACAACAGCCAGATGCATGTCTCGCTCCGCCTAGCTCCACTCACATACATCTGGGACATCGCCCATAGAAAGTGATTTCTCCAACCAATTTTATGGTCTGGCCAATCAGGACGCAGGGCTGGAGTTTCATAGATGTGACGTAGTGGAGACGCGACCATGACGTGAGACTGTTTTGATAGCAATGGCGGCTCATCGAGGAAGCAAGCGTTAACATTGATGCTGCTATTTCTTCCGTGTTGTCCAATCTACCTAATATTGTTTCATTAAAAGAACATCAGAGAACGGCTCTGAAGGCTTTTGTTGGTGGAAACCATGTTTTCGCCCTTCTCCCGACCGGATTTGGCAAGTTTTGTTTTCCGGGGCGCGTCCGCGGCGGACGCGGAAGCGCCCTGGAGCGGTTAGCGGTTAGCGCAAACCATATTAGGAGGCCTTTAGTCCTCAACGCGGTCGGCCCGGGATCGACTCCGACCCGCGGCGCTTTGCCGCCTGTCTTCCCCCCTCTTCCTGTCAGCTCACTGTCAATAAAACGCGTGCCACTAGAGCCGCAAACGCATAAAAAAAAAGGGTGCGTCGCTCTCATCAGCGTCACGGGTTGGCTTTGGTGTGAGTGGTTGAAATACCACGTCGATAAAGATGACAGACAAGTGGCTTATCCAATCATATGCAAGGATTTTTGATAAGGCCCAGCCTTCAATAAAGGCAATTCCTATGGCGGTGTCCCAGATGTATGTGAGTGGAGCTAGGCGGAGCGAGACATGCATCTGGCTGTTGTCAGGTTAATGCAAACCAGTAGGTCAGAAAGTTCAGCAGCTGACAACAACTTCCCTCGGTAAGCGTCAATCTGCTCCGGCAGTTAATTAATGAATTATTTCCACCCGTAGCCATGTCGTCTGTCAGCGTTTATTCCCTCGCTGATAAACGCGGCGACCGACCAGGCATCTCCTCGTGATTCGCTATTATATTTTATTTAAAACACAAAGAAGAGTAACGCGCTAGCTCAGGCTAATTTAGCATGACCCTTGAAGAAGAAGAGTCGGCATTTGACTGAGTTTGATTGGGAAAAAGTAAAAAAAAAAAACCTGCGCTGTTGTGAAGCAAAGAAGGCAGAGCTGTATCTGCTGTTGGTATGCAGCAGTGTTCACCTGATCAGCAGCTGCGCTCCAGGACACTAAATAAAATGACAAGGATTTTGATGCTTACAGATTGTTAAGAAAACTACATCAAAAAGATAAAACAAATAAACTGCAGCTACAACATGGACTGGAGAACTGGTTCTAACTGGGTGAGGCCAGAGAAAGGAGATTCTCAGAGAGTTTTTTTATGAAGTTAAAGTGGAGCGCGGACACAGGGTTCATCCTGGACAGGTCTCCAGTCACTGGGCTAAAATATAACCATTTTATTAAACTTCAAAAAAGTTAAATCATGCCTTTTTATTTATGATTAATTGGTGAACAATAACGGGAAAAGCAGAGACTGATTATTGTCATGTGCAATCTGTGTCAAATTAAAATGTATGACGTCATCATAGTGTTGGTGATGCGTCTGCATTTCCAAGGCTGTGTTTGCCTTGTATGATCATAAAATTGGTTTATATTGAATGTGACAGGGAGTTAATGTACAGGAGTGAAGTAGATGATGTACTGATGAAGCTGCTGTCCTCTGAATCAGCTGCAGTTTCTGGAGGACAGGGAGGAAAGGGAGCTGGGATTGTAAAGTGGACTGTGGACCAGTTTGTCAACAGTGTGAAGGAAGAACTTGATGCTGCAGAGATGAAAGTAACCCAGATGATGATGTGGATGTGGAAAGTGATGGAGAGGCTGTCCAGGATGACGCAAAGGCTCTAAAGCTGAAAGGTGGCAGAGATACAGGAATTTTCAATGGATATTTTAAAAGTACCAGATTTAGTTGACTTTGCACACTAAGCAAGTGAGCCAACTAATGTGGCATGATGTCCATGCCCCGGGAATATATGGGCTGGTGAGAAAATTTTTTCAGTCAAACATTATTTTTGCTTCAACCCCTGTGCTAACTTCACTTGCGCCGCTTCTCTTGTTAATATGGCAAAGCCCTCCGGAGCGTCAGGCACCAGGATGCACGTGATGCAAATTAGCCAATGAGCTGTGTCAGTCAGGGTTGCTGCTGCTGGCTACTTTTTAGAAAAAAAAAGAAGCAAAAAGCACTTTGGATTTTAAAATAGAAAAACGTTCTATTTTTATGTTATTTTTTTGTTTAAAAAGTCAATGTAAAAGGTGGATGCATAAACATTTTATTTCAGTGTTAAATACTGTTTGAAGTAACGGATTGTAATTAAAAATGTGTCCGGACCTTTACCGGTTGTTGATTTTTGTTATTCGGACCCCGCTGATTTTTAATTAGTGACCCCTGCTTTAAAGAATAAACCAAAAAGTTCAACTCTTTCAAGAGGCAATGCTTGCAGAAAATGCTCTACTGTAACTGCTGCTAGAATCAAACTATAACAAAATATGCTGCATAGTATGATTTCATTATATTGTTCAATAATCCCAGCAATGTCCCTCCTTTTCCACTTTATGTTTGGGATATTCTTTTCACTATACTTATTACAGTTTTGGATGCAAGTACCCGGTTCGATCCCCAGTGCCTGCACTCTGGGTCCCTGAGCAAGACCCTTAAACCCCAGAACGCTTCCCAGGCGCCGCACAGTGGCAGCCCACTGCTCCCCTAGGGGATGGGTTAAAAGCAGAGATACCACATTTCGTTGCTTGTACTTGTGACAGTGCAATGACAATAAAATTGAATTCTATTCTATTCCATTCTATTTTTGACTCGTGAGTAAACACGATTTGTGATGGCTCAGGACGTTTTAGGGAAGCAACAATATTGAGTAGCAACAACTCTCAACCATAAATATTTATTTTCTTTCAGCTCAGCGGATGTTCAGGCCTTAATCCTCGGAAGAAACATGAAAGCAAAAGAAGCAGTGAGAAAAGAATACAACAAGCTAAACAAGATTAAGGTTAGGTTTGAATGATCAGCAGTACAACTAACATGACTATAAAAACTCAATATAAAATAAATAGAAACAAAATCTGTTTGATATACATAGAAACACTTCGGGGGTGACTGCTTCCAGGTGTTCACAGTGAGCTCCAAGGAGTATCTAAAACATAAGGTTCTGAGTCTAGAGAATACTGGTACGTTATATTCCCAGTTTATCTGAATACCTTGTTGCTGAAAAAGAATCTTTCAGCAATCTGGCTGCAAAACTGTTGGAAAAAAGCTAATATGGTTTTTACTTTTTCAGAAATCCCCAAACTTCAGGATTTTTTGCAAAATCTCAATGACCGTCACTCTGAGACATTGAACTATGTTTCTGGAGCTCGTGGGATTCTATCTTTGATTCAAGGAGCCAACTTCACAAAAGTGGTAAGACTTTAAAGAAAATTTTTTTTTGTTTAGTTGCATGGATGTCTTTAAACAGAATATTCATGAAATTAATCAAAGCAAGGCACATTTTAAATGTGATCCCTAAAAGGTGTTTGCTTTAAAAGTAGCTTAACTACTGACGTACTGCATCTAATCTACTTTTACTTTTAAAATTTCTTAGAAGAAATCTCTCTGCACATTGTTCTCCCTTTGTCTTTCTATACGTGTCTATTGGAAATTGCTGCAAATTATTATGCTGACTTTCTAAAATCGAACAGCAAGTCAGAAAAAGATGCTATAGTCACTTCTTCACAGACTGATATCCATCTCCCCTGTTGCTTTCATTTCTATCATTAGCTTGAGAGCTTTCAGTTGAGATGTCTGTATGATCTTTGGGGCTCTCTACAGCGTCAGGGCAGGAACGCTATTTATTTCCCTACTATTAAAGCCAGTCAACTCTGACTTTTAAATCTTCAGTAATCTTAGTAGTCATTTTCTGTATACTGTCAACTGATTCTTATTATTCTTTATTATTTATTAAGTCATTGTTGTGCAGTATCATAAAAGGTATTGAAACAATATTCCATAAACAGACGGTTACTAGGCTTTACTGCATGACAAGGCTTTATTAACAAGGTGTTTGCTTTTCTTTTTAGCCTGGCAAAAACAAAGATGTATGCAAAGAGCTTGAGAGGAACATGGCCCTTCATCTTCTCCCAGTTGAAAAAGCGATGGGAGACACCTGGCGAGTTTTTGAAAAATGCCTTTCTGAAGGAGTTGAAAAGTCCAAAAAGTCATGTGAAAAAATCTTGCATAACTTCTTATTTCCTCGGGTATGCTGCTTGACAGTGAACATTGAGTTAATTAAAATCCACTGTTGAATGTGTTTAAAATAGTTCTTTATTTTTAAGGGAAAGAGTGGTAGTAAATTTCACAGGACGTTAAACAGTGTTGTCAAAAAAGGTGGAGTCCACAAACCCAAAAAGAGAAAAGAAATAAACCTCAACAGGAAACTCACTTCGTTCCTGACTGACAGCATTGATGAGGAATTCAGGAAGACCTTCCCGTAAGAACTTTATAAGCATAGAAAATACTTTCCAACTTTGGTGAACGTGTACATTTTTTAATACAATAGAAATGTTAGTTTATTATAATAATAATAATAATAATAATAATAATAATAATAATAATAATGAAAACATACCACTTTTCAATGACTTCAACATGTCCAAATGTTTCAGAAATGAACGTAAAGGTGGTCCATTTAATGGTACCCTTAGCAAGTTTTCACTTGGCACTGAAAGTCTGAAACAGAAGTATAAAGATGTCCAACTGCAGCTGACATTTCTTAAGACCGAGGTAAAAAAATTAAGCACAATAATTTATGACAGATTTTAATAAAAAAAAAGATTTTCTTTGGTTTGCTTGGATTGAAAATTAAGCTGTAGCGATTAAATGTTCTGTGTTCCTCTTAGGAGGACAAAATTAAGGTGAAACTGAACGCGAGGATTAGAGACCAAAAGAAGATAATTTACAACAGTCTGACACAGACAATTGAGGAACTCATGGAAGAGTGCTACAAGAGTGAGAAATAATAATATCACATTAAATCTAAACTGAAACAAGACTTCTTTATAATCAATCTCTAATCATCTGTTTTGCAGCTGCAGCAGGGTTCTCCGGTCCTGGTATGCTGGAAAAAATGAGAGAAACACTAAAAAAACATGTCCATGAATCAAAGGACACCATGTTCGTTAAGGCTAAAGATGTCATGATGAACCACCTCCTGAGCTTAAGGGTTTGTCCTTAGATTGATACTGGAACAGTATTTATGTGGCTTTGTCAGAGCAAAATATAAGCTGTACTTAATGTTACAGTCATTTCAGAAACTCCTCCACAATTACTGCCAAAGACTAGAAATACTAGAAATGTATATATTTTGCAACTTCCAGTCATGTTTCTGCCTGCTTTTTTTTGTCTAACTGCAGATATGCCCATTTCTAGCCAAGAGGCTATTTTCTTGCAGTATTTATCTCACTTTGACACATATCTCCCTTACTCCAATAGCATAATGGCACATGCTCTTGTGTTTCCTATTTAGCTGAGGGAAAAAACAAAATTGGTCATGACCTATTTATACCCCAGTGAAACAGGAAGTCACTGTTTTATATATTTTTTTAACCAAAAAGTATGAAATCAAAGGTAATCCTGTTTCTGTTTTTATTCACAAGCATGTCAGATAAGACTAGCACTTGTGAATTTTTGTCAAATTTACAATGTGAGTTCATTGTATTGCACCCGAAATGTTTTTAAATTTTTTATTTAAACATGAATGAGTGATAGAAGAAGGTGCTGAATGTGTAAATTAATTTGTCTTGAATTCAGTTTTCAGCTTCTATCCAATAATGAAGCATCTATTGCTAAATTAGGTGGAAATCCTGGAAACAGTGATGGACACTTTAAAAACATCCATTGACCTCTCCCTCAGGACTGACAGCTGCTCAGTTCTAGGTAAAGCAAGACTCACTAGTGTTTAAAATATGGACCGAGAGACATTTATTTAAAACTACCTCTAACCATAAAATGCTTTTTTAGATGTATCAACGGAGCTTGCGATGGTGCAGAAATTCCACAATGATCTGGTAAACAGCTCACATTAGGAAAGCTCATGAAAAGGGTAAAGCGTCAAGAATTTAACTTTCAGACATGACTGTAAATACATGTGTATTTGCTTTGACCAATTGTCTATACTTTAATTATCACTGTTTTTCAAACCAACAGCTTCCCTGAAGAAGACACGAAAAGGGTCACCATGACGAATACTGAACAAGCTTTGATTCATGATTATTATTGATGTAAAACTAATGTACTACTATTGTTATATCTTTCTGGTCTCTGACCCATTTTGTCTGAAATAGAAGTTTTCTTTTTTACTTTATTTTAAAGGACTTGAGTTTTGATTATTTTGTAATTGAATTTTGCTTGTTAGACACAAAAGACCCCAAAAGTACCCTGGTTGAACTAAACCATAGTTTTATGTTAAAAGCCAGAATTCTACCACTGTGTAATGAAAATATTAGAGATGAGTTTAGCTGTTAATGTTGTTTTTATTTGTACTTGTTTGTTGTTGGTGGTAAAGGCTGAAATAAATAAAACAAACTCTTGGAATAAAGGAGCTTATTTTCACCTTACTGCAGTTTTATTTATTCAGCTGAAGTGTAGAAAATAAAGCAGAAAACTTTGTCAGCAAGAAGAAAATAGGTTGCACTCCAGATACCTTCTTGAATCCATTGTTTATATGGAAATCAGGAATAACAAAAAAACAGGAATGGAGCAGGATAGACATGACTCTCCGGGACATGTGTCCCATGCTCCTTATAAGAAATTCTTACTTTCATAAAATCAGCAATCTTTCTCTTGGTAATTAAGGAAAGTAATAAGAAAGTTTGTTTTTTTTCCAGCTACACTGAACAACAGTAAACTCCATCTGTTTGAGATTAATACCACTCTTACTGCAAATCTTTTTAGCAGCATTGTAGAATACATTGGGGCTACATGTCATATTTGACAAAAATAGGTGTTTATGCAATACACTGCTCAATATAAAATGTCAACAATGGTTTAGAATAAAGTTTTGAACGTAAAGCAAACCAAACAGGAGTAATATTACCAGTTTTAAATCTTTTTCAGTTCTTTTCATGCTAACGTGGGAATGCTAGACCTTATACTCCAGCTTTATCCAGCTGTAGCTGAATTTCAGTTCTGCATCCTTCAAGAAAGCATGAATATCCTTTTCCAAGGCCCTTTATTATACAAAGCAGAGACCTGGGGTGAAAAAACTGAGGGAGGAATTAGAAAGCCAAAAACATATATCAAAAAGGAGAACTCAACACAGAAAAAAAATCCAGTCCTACAGAAGAAAGTTTTGACTACGGAAAATAAATTGGGTCATATTTTTACCAAAGATCAGATGAAGGCCATTGGCATGAAGAATAATTGGGACATTAGATAGAGTAAAGGCACATAAAAAAAACAAACGGACAATTCGTTTTTCTGCGTGCTCAACAGGCAACATGTTTCTTCAGGACATGAGTCTTCCTCTCCATGACATCAGAAACCAGCAAAGAAGACTGGAACACTTTAAGCTGGAACCAGGTGTCTTAACTGTGGATGAAATGGCAATTGCACTAGGTGTAGAGGTGCATCCAGGAACGGGGATGCTTTTTGGATGTGACATTGCCTGGGCGTAGAGAGGAGCAGCAACATGTGTGTCATGTTTTAGCTTTTTTGTTCGTTTCACTTTGGACATTTCTGGATTTTCCTGCCAGCTTGTCACTTCTCAACCACGATCCAATCAGCTCACTCTCCCTCCAGCCACCACCCTACTCTACTCATCTCCACCTGTTGCCAGTAATTAGATTCAACTCTGGTGACCTGTTCACCAGCCTACTTATACCTGCCTCAGCCAGCCAGAACTTCTTATTTCTCCTTGCATTGTGTCTTGTTTCAGTTTTGTTGTGCCCTGCCAGCTGGACTTTTCAGTTAAAGTTACCTGTATCTGCATGCTGCAGTTCTGCCTATTTCCCCGTGAGTCCCAGCCGCTTGCTCTGCCTGTTCTGGTGGTTTCCCGGTCTACATCGCTTGATCTGGTCTCTCCCTACCTGCATCATCTGGTCCCCTGCTCATCCCTGCCTGCCGACACATGTTGCCATTTCCCATCTTATCAAGTCCGGTTCTGCTCATCTATCTTACCCACCACTATTCATCCCTCTCAATAAACCTTTTAAACTTATCTCAGTGTCTGGCTGAATATCGGGTTTACCAGCCACATCCCTGACAACGTGCAAGTTTTTATGTTGGCAGGAAGAACAACATGATGGAAGTAAGTGCTGGCTTACAATTTCAGTGGCAATTCCATGAATTGGGCAAATTACAAGCCAATCATTGTAGAAATATTAGAGAGAGCAGCTTCCATTGTGGTAAACATCATCGCGGGCATGAACACTCAAAATCTCATTATGTGGCGCTCTTTTGGAGTGAGCCACAACAAAATGTATATCCAACACCCTGCAAGATCAAATAAAAGGCTGGAAAAATGTTGACAAAATGTCAAGCCATCACATGAGGCCTTTAGTCTGGTCTAGAAAACTGAAAAGCTTTTCCAAACCAGCCTTCAGCGAGCTCTCAACTGCCACAGACACTCGAGAGAGAGAGAGAGAAGGAAGTCTGTTAGAAAGTAGGCTTCCTTTCATGTCAGAATGTGCAAAGAAAAAAAAACAGCTTTATAAAAATGCTGAAATAATATAAAACAAATGAATTTCCTGTCATGTAGTACCAATTTTGCGAAGGTAATAGGGTTAAAGTGTTGTTCAAACATCTTGATTCAGCTCTTATTTTGGAGGACCAAAAATAGTATCTTGTTATTTTGGTGATGCTGTGTAACATGTTTCAGCCTTGTGTGTTTAACTTAAAAATATTAAATACTCATTTTCATAGTCACCGTTTTCTTTAATGATAATATCCCCATTTATGCTGCCGCCTCTGAGGGATTGTCTGTAAGATATCTATAAATCAAACAGAGCAAAAGCATAATCTCTCATTATTTCACGTTGAAGGCAGTGATTCACACATCAGCAATTCAAATTAATATATAGTCTCAAGCACACTAATATTAAGGAGGTATATATACTGCTTGTGTATAATATTGTAAACATTAAGTAAAATGTACCTTTTCTTCTATCCAAGTTTCCTTTTGGCATCCCATTAATGCTTACTAAGGTCGCTGGTTCTGGTCCCAAATAAATTGGAAGGTGGTCGACTCCTGCTAGTGGTCTGGAGCACTTCTGTTACGTGGACCTTGTTTTGAGCTTTCCCTAACTTGCAGTGGTTTGTGCTACTCGCTGCATTTTGCTAACCTGACAACAGCCAGATGCATATCGCTCCGCCTAGCTCCACTCACATACATCTGGGACACCGCCGATAGAGAGTGATTTCTCCAACCAATTTTATGGTCTGGCCAATCAGGACGCAGGGCTGGAGTTTCATAGATGTGACGTAGTGGAGACGCGACCATGACGTGAGACTGTTTTGATAGCAATGGCGGCTCGTCGAGGAAGCAAGCGTTAACATTGATGCTGCTATTTCTTCCGTATTGTCCAATCTACCTAATATTGTTTCATTAAAAGAACATCAGAGAACGGCTCTGAAGGCTTTTGTTGGTGGAAACCATGTTTTCGCCCTTCTCCCGACCGGATTTGGCAAGTTTTGTTTTCCAGAGCGGTTAGCGCAAACCATATTAGGAGGCCTTTAGTCCTCAACGCGGTCGGCCCGGGATCGACTCCGACCCGCGGCGCTTTGCCGCCTGTCTTTCCCCCTCTTCCTGTTAGCTCACTGTCAATAAAACGCGTGCCACTAGAGCCGCAAAAACATAAAAAAATAAAAATGTTTTTTTTTTTCTGTGTCGCTCTCATCAGCGTCACGGGTTAGCTTCGGTGTGAGTGGTTGAAATAGCACGTCGATAAAGATGACAGACAAGTGGCTTATCCAATCATATGCAAGGAGTTTTGATAAGGCCCAGCCTTCAATAAAGGCAATTCCTATGGCTGTGTCCCAGATGTATGTGAGTGGAGCTAGGCGGAGCGATATGCATCTGGCTGTTGTCAGGTTAGCATTTTGCCATATAAAGATAACTTTAGGTCTTCATCTGACTATTTTTTAGTTCATTTTATTTAAACCAATAGAACTTTGCTTATTGCTCCTTTAAGTGTACATGAGTGTAACACAAACTAACATTATTTCTTCCTTTTTCATCATACAGTCAAATTCCTTTATTTGTTCTCATGTAGTTGCTCATTGTATTTGCCCGTTTTGCCCATACCCAGTTGCTGCCTGTTCTGTTGACAAAACATCCAACATTCTCCTAATCTCAGTCATGTGACATGCCACACCTTCCTGCTTCTCTGTTACGCATTCAGTCAATAGTCACCTTTGCTCATGAACTAACTCAGTTTCAGCTGACTCTTCTCACATAGCTTGTTAGCGCTCACATACTGCTTTTGCCTTGCTTACCATCAGCTTGTGTTGTCAGTTCTCTTCTTCTTGACTAAACAATTTTGGTAAGTTTTTCAAAGAATCTGAATATCAAAAAAGAAATTTCTTCCTACAATTTTTTTATTACTACTACTACTACTGAGATGTGAGTTATTACATTTTTAACCATAAGATATTTTCAGAGTCTGAGCAATAAGACTGAGCTGAAACAACTAATACCAACATTATGATTAATTTTTCAGTTTCATTTCCTATTCATGGATAACTTTTTTTGTGGAAAACTGGATCAACTGGGCCTAGGTGAGTTGATTTAACAATTTAAAAGTAAGGTTTTAAAACAGGAAATTCAACATTTGAGTGTGGATTTATACACCCCACAGTGCGACATTGATTTTACCACAGTGCCGCATAAAATCAGTTGTACTTATTTTAATGTTGTTATGGTACATTCTGATTGCAGCCTCAACTCTTTTTGGGTATCTGTGAGCTTGACATACTGTTTTTGGGATATTTTCTACTGTTCTTATCTATAGGTACTCTCAAGCTTAGCCAGGCACAATGAACAGTGCCAGTAGACACCAAATTTGATGTCTTTCCAAAGATGTTTGATTGTTTTTGTGTAGTCAGTTCAGAGCCTACACTTAAACAATTAAATATGCCTTAGGTTTCTGCAGCGGTTACTGTGTTATTGTCTCAGAATAAGTACTTAAGGTTTTAATTACAGATGAAAACAGTGACACAGACAATTATTGCCTGGAGGAAAAAAAATGTGATATACGGACTCCAAAAGCTGAAGTAAGAGATTTCAGGACGAGTCCAGGGCTGTTAAAGGTAATGATCTGAAAACTCACTCTACCTGCCTTATAAATCTCATGTGCCTTCATTACATTCGAATAAACCCACTATATATATATATATATATATATATATATATATATATATATATATATATATATATATATATATATATATATATATATATATATATATACACATTATATATATATATCATGTATTGTTTTGATATATTTGATATATATATATATGTATATATATATATATATATATATATCAAAACATGAGTTTGTATTTGACAAAAACTCTTGAATTCTATTTTTTCTAGTACTCCAGTCTCTCCGAGTCCGAAGCCGGAGCCATTAGAGAGCGAAAAAAAATTCTCTGCTCATCGTCACCTTATCCACAGACAAAACCCAAGCTCACTGTTCACCATAATGTACCATCCATTAGTATTATCCGCATGTCTTTCGGGTTGCTAAACATACGCTCTATAAACAAGAAGAGTTCTCTTGTCTACAGACTCCTGCAGGAAAAATCGTTTGACTTCTTTTGCCTGACTGAAACCTGGCAGCAGGACGATGATATTTCACAGCTCAAGAAGGCTGTACCACCTGAATTTTTATACACCTGTAAACCACGGCCTTCAAGAAGGGGTGGTGGTGTTGCAATCCTCTACAACAGTAACAAATGGTTAGTGTCTCCTGTCAATGTCTCCACGTACAACTCCTTTGAATCTAAAATACTACAAATCCATGGACATTTCCCCATTATTTTAGCTACTCTCTATCGGCCACCCAAACCCAGTAAGAATTTTGTAGATGATTTTTCTTCTCTTTTAGAGTCTCTGCTATCTTTATCCCCTAATGTAGTCATACTGGGGGATTTCAATATTCACATGGACAAAATCAGCAAGAGTATGACGAGGAAGCTATCATTTGTTTTAAACAGTTTTGGAATAAAGCAACATGTTGACTTTTCCACACATCGTAAAGGACACATCCTGGACCTTGTATGCTGCTCTGCTGTGTCCCCTTCAAATCTTAATGCATCAGATCTGCTCATCTCTGATCATAAACTCATTTCATTTAATGTCTGTTTGCCGCAACACTAAACCTTGTTAACCCATGTTTTCTTAAATGCGAACTGTACTAATCCAGCTGCTCTGTCTGACAAAATAAAAGCGCTTCACTTTATAGACAACTCAGTGTAAAGTTTATTTTCACATTTCCGGTTGTGGCATTTCATGCCTATGATATGAATAAGCTGGTTGCCCATATGTGTCAGGTGGGCTTTGCTTTACAAAAATGTTATCCGGAGAGTAATTGTGTAATGGTAATGGTAATGAAAAGTATGGAACTGCCTAGAGTTATTTTATTTTTTTTTACAATGAATTAAGTAGTATAACCAGGCATAGCCAAGAATAGATATATTATACAATATGACCACTTAGAATCAATCAGTGTTATTGTTCAGAAATTTAAAATAAGACTGATCATATTTGAAATAATTGCTTTCGAGTTGCATTGAATGCATTTCTTGCATTTTGTGCTGATTGGGTGCTGCATGTAGCTATTTCAGCTTATTTTCCTCCAGTATGAGTGATGTTTACATTTTGCTTGACGTTGTTTTAGGTAAGTAAGTGCAGAGTCTGTTACATATAGCATTGCCTTGCAGATGTGTATGCTGACATAAAGGTTTTTATTCGGTCCACTTTTCTTTCTCCACTGTAGCTACATGAAAACCCCTAAAGTTTTCAAATAGTGGTGACCGGCCACAACAAAACCAGGAACAAGTCTCCCCGGGTCCGTTTTGAGTTATTTACAGATCCAGAAAGAGTGGACTCTCTTTCCAACGAAGTCAAACTTGTGAAAATAAAATCAAATTTGAAAAAGATATGACCATTTGAAAGTTGGAAATCTGCAAACAAGATTAGGGAGAAACAGGCCTGAAAGTTTCTTTAGAATTACCCCCAGCCAGGGGTCTGTTAACAAAAGCTGTTAATTTGAATTATGTTGCATAGCTTTCACCAACCCCTCCCACCCAGCCCTGCCTCTCAACAAAGGGTCTCTGTCAGCTTATTGCACTTTGATGTGAACCAGTAGCACTCTTTTTCTATGTATAGATAATTTACAGCACTGCATTATGATATTTTTGTCCTGTGCATTGAACAGACAAAAATCTTTTAAATTATACCTAATTTAACACTAACACAAACAAATAGTCATCCGGGGAGGACTCGTAGTAGAGCCGCTGCTCCTCCACGTCGAGAGGAGCCAGTTGAGGTGGCTCGGGCATCTGGTTAGGATGCTTCCTGGACGCCTCCCTAGTGAGGTGTTCCGGGCACGTCCCACCGGGAGGGGTCACCCAGAGGGAGACCCAGGACATGCTGGAGGGACCTGGGAATACCTTGGGATCCCCCCAGAGGAGCTGGCCCAAGTGGCTGGGGAGAGGGACGTCTGGGCCTCCCTACTGAAGCTGCTACCCCCGTGACCCGACCCCGGATAAGCAGAAGAGGATGGATGGACAAACAAATAAAGTAAAAAAAACTTGTAATCATAACGTTTAGGGTTACTTATTGTTGTAACATCAATGATAGCATATATTCAATGTGCTATTTTTTTAACTGAAAAGCATAAATAAAGATGGGTTTCATCCTGTTTTATATATGCTGGTTAAATGTCCCTTGATGATTTTCATATGGCAGCCGTCTGGTGTTTTGTAAGAAGTATTTAAAAAAAAAGGGTCCTGCCACTCAACGACCTAAAAGCCCAGCTCTGAGTCCAGTCTGCTTCCATCTCATGTGGTGTCAATAACAAACCAATAAACTTGGTTACAAAACAGGGTTAGGGTCCCACAGCGGTGCACTGTTAATTGAAAAAAATACCGGTGTCTCTGTTTTGGAGCAATGGTAGCTGACATTTTTATCTGACCACAAAATAACAAGAAGAAAGGTAAGTCGAAAAAAGCACCACTATTTACAACATTTTGGGTTTTTTTTAGCCACGAATCTTACTGTTGTGGAGAAGTCTGTATGGAAGGGTATTGAGAGCCAGGACAGTGACGTAAATGGGGCATGAATATCTTGTGAATATTATTGTTATCAAAACCAAATAAAATGGACACAAACTATTTTTCCTACACTTAGCTGGAATGATAATACAATGAACAAAATGTTAGCTATGCAATTATCTATTTTCATATTATCATAACTGGATCACTGAAAAAAAAACATTAGGTGGTTCTTTTGCATTTTAGCCAAAGTTTTTATGAGCCATCATGGAGGGTCTAAAGGGCCACTTGTGACTCCAGAGCCGTAAGTTGCAGACCCCTGGGAGAAAAATCCAGACATATAAGGTCTGTTTCTATATACCAGTTCATTGTTATTGTTTTGATACAGGTTTTTCGCGCATGCACGCCGGACTGGTAGGCAAAAGGCAAACACAATGGCGGATGCAAACAGAGAAACTGACGAGTTCTCCACGTATTTTTCTTCTTTAGATAACGTATCACAAGATCGTTTTAAGAGTAAGTTGATGGTTGATGGTATCAGATTGCCAGATCCACACAGCAAAAGCCTTAAGGGATGGAGCGAGTCTGTGAAATGCTGGCCAAGTGTTCCGTACCGCGACATATACAGCTGCCTTATAAACACGCAGGCCAGTACACACGAGAGAGCACGAAAGCCCCTGAAACCACTGGACGGCTACAATTATTTTATATCGGGACATAGGCAGCAGCGACCCCATGAGGGATTAAGCGGGTCAGAAAATGGATGGATGGATGGATGGATGTTCAGACATGTTTGTGTAACATACGAAAGCGGAGTCGGACACAGACAGCGCCTCAGCAGAGAGGAAGACCCGCCACCGGTAGGTTAAAAAAAACATTGTTCACTACAGATTATTTTGGTGTTTTTGTCTTATTAAAATGGGTGGGGGTGTCGGCGACATTGCAGCATAAACACAGACGTACTAGCACGCGTGAACAGGGGCGTAATGCATTCGCTGTCTGGTGCACATTATTGTACACTGATTGCACGAAGAAAACAAAAATGATGCGGCGTGCGGCGTGCTGCTGCTGCTGCGCATCGACTCCGCTTCTCCCGGCCCCGTCTAGCGATCGCCACCTCCCCTCCGCCACTATTTAAGTAGAACAATGACTAGTGCAGAATTAAGTTGTATTTACCAGAGATGAAGTGTAGACTGCACATTCTGTCATGGTATGATGGCTCCCACAGTCCATTGAGATTGCCTGCCTGCGCTCTTTTCATTGAAATTATCCATTTCTTTCTTCGTCCTTCGGTAAACGACAGAAACGAACATCCGACGATTTGGAATGCCTCTGTGTGCAACCGGGAGCACAACAAGTCGTAGGCATTGTTTAGATTCCAAAAATAAACTAACTAAAAGTACGCTCTAATTCACCCGTTTTGGCATGTAGTAGACGAGAACAGTACTGTTTTTGCCTACCCGCGGGACCCGGATGTAGCGCTGACGTCACGCGTGAACTGGTCTATATACCCTATTTTCAAGTGGTTTGACATACCATTTACAATCACAGTTTTCATATTCATTTATAATCAGTGTTTGTAACTTTTTTAGAAACATTGCTGGATGCTGTATTATCACAAGCACTTATGTAGAAAACTTGTTTGAAACCACTTGTTTACAGCGGGCTGTAAACAGGTCAGTAATGGCTTTGCTGTTTGTAAAGTATTCATCATCAAACTAGTTATTTTAGTTTAATTTATTCACTTTGCACCAATACATTTATGCTTATATGCACTTGTATAGATTGCACCTGTGCAGAATTAAAAAAACAAAATGTGTGTAAAAACTATAACACAATAAGACACAATAAGACAACACTTATTTTTATTTATTATAGGTTTTATTTCTTCTAATTACCTGAAATGTATTCAAATGAATCACTGAAAGTTTGTATGTAATACCGAGAGCAAACAAACATAAACAATGAAAAGAAGAACCTCAGAGCTGAATAGTGAGAGGAAAGTCGAGATCAGCCATGTGACATAGAATTGAAAGATTTGCCTAAGGATTTCTTGAAAAGCTCGTGAGGGTGTGACACTCCCTACACAACCTGGAAAAAGAGATGGAACTGCTGGAGGCTAAGGCAGGAGTCGTTACGATGATTGTTTTCTATACCTAAACAGAAACTTCAAACTCCCAATCAAAAACAGAAAGTGACATTCAATGTGACTTCATGATGCCACTCTGAGTTGCTATTTTAGTCATGAAAAAGACAAACCGGTTCTCGGCAGGTTTTTCATTTGTTTGTCGATACCAAATGGAAACCAGCTTTACTCTATGTCTTTTAGCAGGTGGAAAAACCCACTACATTGACCTTCTATACGTAAAACACTGAATTGCCATGGTGCTGGGATTTGCTATGCAAATAAACCTGCCTTGCCTCTCATTTGAGAGTTTATTCCTCAATTTATGTTACATGCCAATTTATCTTTGGATGTTTTTGGATCATTTCTTGCTTCACAAATATATTATCCTCATCATGTGTTGTTGTTGTTTTTAAGGGATAAAGGTAAATTGCTTTATTTGTCAATATACATACAAGATACATACAACAAAATTACATAGATCAGTTGGCGGGTTAACCTGAGCCGCTGCAACTGAGTGCACCGCCACTAATGGCTGACCTCACAAGCATATCATTTTGTTCATTAATGTGGTTTAAAAGAGATGTAATGGTGCTGTTGGTAGTGTATAGCTGGTTTAAGACAAGTAAAACAGGAAGAATATTAGAGCATTACCTATGCAAAAGACGGAGGGCGGTGCCATGGGATACAGATATTTACGGATATGTTCATGAAACAAAAAAGGACATGTGGAGACCTGCTGCAAATGTTTTACAGTTTCTTAGGAAAATTATAAAAAACTATGTTTTGTTTTCTAACAAAAATATGACATTCATAGCTCCTAGTGGCTTTTCATTTTTCCAACCTTTTTTTCCTCTTCTGCCATCTTATACATGGCTGCTTCTACCTGGAATCACTGGGAAACATGTAAACTTGTCCCCCTAACAGTTCAGGAGAGGAACCTAAAAAATTAGGAGGGGTACAAAACAAACCCTAAAATTGTCATGTAGGTGGTTCTGTGTTGAACTGTTGGTGGTTGTGTGGTGAGTTCTCACCTCTTTCCTGTAGGGTGCAACAGGTGGACGCAAGCCACAAGTGTTCTCCATCTATGCCAATCAAGAGAAGTACTTAAAAGAGCAATAAGTAAGAAATTTACGGCACAATTAACCAAAATCATTCTCATTTGTCACCTAGGATGGAAGTAACATTCCCTATAAACAATCGGTCCTCTCCATCAGCAGAATCTTAGTTACAATTTTCTCCTTTCAAACCTAGAGGTACGGTCCGCAATGACTTCAGCCCAGATTGTAGCCCGTATTTACCTCCTGGTTCCTGAGCCAATCATAAGAGTTCCCGGGGTTCCCAAAACAGAGCACAGCATTTGGTGTTTTATTTCTGCAAAAGAGCAGCAGCCTGCAAACATGAAAGCCAGTAACAAAAGCGGAGCAGAAATAAAACATATACATATACATCATATACCTATCCTTTGTAAGTAAAATTTCAGTGGGGCTTCAGAACAGCAACATGCCTTTTAGAAACGACAGATTATGCTTAGCAGGCTGTTGTACTGATTAAAAGTTTTTACTTATTACACTTTTAAGGCAGCAGGAGACAGACGGAAGGCATCTGAGCATTGGCTCTCCCAAACTCTACCAATCCCAGCTGGAACCTGCTCCAGTTCGTTCTGAGCCATCCCCAAGAAAATCTTTTGTTCAAGTTTCCAGCTCCTCTTGCTCCGCCGGCGTCGCTGGCTAATCCAACCAACCACTATCTCCAATGCTCAACTCCACTGAGCTATCCTCTGCACTTAACCCACAGTCCATAATAATCTCCTCATTTACAGTCTGCAACCAGAGCCTTCTCTGTTGAGTAGTCAGCAGTTCCAAACTCCCTCTGTCATCTATCCACACTTCTTTCAATAAACCATTTATTATTTTAACTGCTGTCTGCGTTTGTGGCTTCATGGGTCAGTTATGGCAAAAATTATCATGACAAAAAATCAACAGTATTGCTGAAAAATCAGAAGTCAGACCCATTTTAAGAGAACAGGTGTGATAATTCTGTGTTTTTTTATTTATGTTGGCTGTATTTATACTTTTTTAAACAAATTTGATGCATTTTGTTCACCTCATTACTTTGGTTAAATCTTGTGACAGACTGCTGTGCAATGCCATGTAAATGAAAATTACCTCAAACAGCTATTTCTTTCATGTTGATAGTAACACATACTTCTATAGTAGTCAATCATCTAAGCAATGATTTTTGTAAAATTAAGTTTGTGAGAAGAGTTTTAAATGGGAGGGAAGAGTCAGTATTTCCAGCAGCTGAGTGCTACATGGACTGGGAGGAGAAAAGGAGAGAGCAGAACAAATAACAGCAGAGAGAGAATGAAACATGGGGAAGGAGGTGGCGCAGGGGTAGAGCAATGCATGTTTAGAGGCCTCAGTTCTGAAGTGGCCTCCCCAGGTTTGAGTCCTAGCCCGTAAACCTTTGCAACATGCTCGGCATTAGGGGAACAAACAAATGGGGACGTGTCATGCAAAGTCGAGAGGCAAGTATATAACTTTACTAAAACAAAATTAAAAGAAGAAAAACTATATCGTACATGTTACGTCCACCAGGCTCGTTTGGTGGGGCAACATTAAAGGAGACCACACAAGGACTTTCTCTGGTTAAATTAAAATTGAATTTATTAAATTATACTAAAGAAATAAAAACCTGAAGAGGGAATACCTGAAATAAGAAACCAAAATGGATTAATGAAAAACCCAGAACTACCAGAAATAAGCAAATGCAAAACAAACCTAACAAAACCCAACCATAAGATAAGCTACAAACCAAACCAAAGCAAACCAAAGCAAACCAAAGCAAACCAAACCAAACCAAACGGGAATCTGAGGAGGGAGAGCGGGAAGAGAGCCTCCCCTCTGCTGCATGCATAGCAGCTTTTAAAGCAGCAGAGCACCAATCAGGGAAATGCATACCACCTGCAGAAGGCCTGTCTCTCGAACCCTAAAAGGAAAATAAGGCCAGGACTGACTGCAGCCGTAACACCTCCCCCCTTAAAACAGAGGATCCTACCTAGGACCTCTGTAACCATTTTCCTTTTTATGTTTGGTCTATCACAATCTGAAATCTAAGAAGGAGCAGCAAAAGAAGTCACTAGAAGGAGCTGAACTATTGAAACAAAACTGAATACAAATTGTTTAAAAACCAATTAACCTGATGTAATTAAAAATGCCCATTAAGACAAAACACAAATGACTTAGATGGCAACATGTGATCCAAAAAAAAGGGAGCATGACAGTCAAACCAAATGGATTATTACCCAAAGTTACCACACAATACCAAAAGTGGCAACTAATAATCCAAACTAACCATGAACTCCACAACACAAATGGTCACACACCAAGTAGTTTCATACCACAACAAGTTACCACATAAACAAGTCACCTAAACACACAAGTGACCAACAAAATGTGGAGAGCCACGCCAACAAAAAGGATCAACATCAGCATGGTCCACAGCCACACTCAAAAGTTACTGCTTCAGAAAGCCAGCAACACAAGATGTGATCCAGCCACAAGTAGGCTAACCTCTCCACAACACCAAAGGTCACAATACAAACACAAGACAGACACTGAAGACGGACATCTCGGACAACAGGTTTATCACAACATGTCTTGCAGCTTCAAAATCAGTTTTAAAGTGTTCAGCTACTATACGGATCTGCTCCTTTGTAAGTTTCTCAGTAGCTTTACAGTTGGGGAAGACAAAAAACAGAACCCACAGTATCCATTTCTGAATAAAATAATCCAACTCACAAAACTAGTCAGAAAATACCAAATACTGTAACCAAACACTGTCAGGAAGTGCATGACTGGTACAAACAAATGGCAAATCTCCATTTTCCTGCAGCTAACTAAGAGACCAGAACCCTGCCTAACCTTAACCTAGTCTTCAGGCCTTCCTCCAAGAGCCAAGGCACTTGAAGCACCAAGATACCGCTGGCAGCACATCCTTCCAGGTCAAAAACCTCTCAGGCAGCAAACCACGGCGGTGCCCTCAGCCCAGAGTCCAGCCCAAAAATAAACTAAAATAATAAACAGGGTCGTCTAAAATGGAGTTGCCAAAACCACCACACAACACTTACCTAACAAAACAGAGACTTCTCTCTCCCCCCCCTCCAAAAAAAGTGCCAAAATCCTCATGGACCTCCAACCACATACAAATGGAACATTAAAAATGTCCAAACTGTAGTAAGGTTCCGAACACCTTAAACTAGCCCAAATATCTATCAGTAACCTGTAAACAGGACAAACACAGTCAGGGCATGTAACTGCAACCTGAACACAAAATGCACCCAATCAAGCCTAATTGGTCCACCTAAATTTGGACGAGCCCCCACAAATGTTACGTCCACCAGGCTCGTTTGGTGGGGCAACATTAAAGGAGACCACACAAGGACTTTCTCTGGTTAAATTAAAATTGAATTTATTAAATTATACTAAAGAAATAAAAACCTGAAGAGGGAATACCTGAAATAAGAAACCAAAATGGATTAATGAAAACCCAGAACTACCAGAAATAAGCAAATGCAAAACAAACCAAACAAAACCCAACCATAAGATAAGCTACAAACCAAACCAAACCAATAGTGATGTTACGTTATGTGCCGAGGCTTCGAGGCGTGTGTCGAGTAATGGAGGGGGCGTTTCCGTGAAGCGCGTATCGAGGCTTGCTTCATTTAGGGGAGGAGCCGAAAACGATGACGTCCGAAGCGTCGCTGGCCGGCTGTACCACGTGACTGCTTCGGGAAGTGGTTCAGATGTTGGCGCGGCTTCGACAGCTTTAGAAACCCCACAGGCTCCATTCAAAATGTGGGTTGTTGTAGGCGAGTTGCGGTCAGTTGAGAGAGTGGATAGAGTTTTGATAGTTTGGATAGCAGAGTTTGGATAGTGGTTATTTAGTTTGAGACAGTTAGTTTGGTGTTTGGAGAGTTTAGGAGAGAGATAGATAGATAGGAAATCAGTGCTCTCAACTATCACGCATTGACCGTCACTGACTTCACACGGTCACACGCAAACATGGCATTTTTCACGCATAAAAATCCCAACGCCCATCTGGGCAGCGGACGATAAAAACTCCGCCTTCTGCTGAGATGTTTCAGCTTCTTTCACAGCTTGTGGCCATCATTCCTGCTGCAGTTCATGTTAACAGAGCAGCAGGAGGAGCGATCAGAGTTATGAATAATTTTAGTCTTAACCAGCGGTGAAAGTGAGCCGGTAAGGTCCTGTACTATGTACGCAGGAGGGGAGGGGGCGGGGGAAGAGAGCTGCTGCCAGATATTGCCTTCATTCAGAACCAGTGATGGCTACACTCTGGATCATAAAACAGTTCTGCTCACCAGATGCAGTTTAAAACGCTACGTCTGGTTATAAGTTGTTTTTATAAATTCGGCATTTTTTAACTACATGCACCGTATTTCTGTGCCTCAGGGCTTCGGTGCGCTGCTGCCTTGCGCTTTTTTCAGGTGCGCAAAATTACGTTACTTGTAATTTGGGTGCGCGCTTTCATTTTAAAGAACTTGTAACATCAGGAGGCTGATCTCAGACCGGTCAGCTCCTATGATCACTGTATAGGAGCCATTTACAGTTTTTATTTATGCATTTCCCCCGTTTATCCCTCGCACGCAGCGCACCATCGGGTAAAATCCTCCCACCTCACTGCCCAGAGCGCACTGAGGAGAGCAATAGAGATTTGTCTGGTCGACTGAGATGATGTAAGGGACCGAGCCGAAAAAACAGAGAAGCACAGGGAAATCTTTGAGAAAAAAATAGTAACAAAATTTATTTACCACACGGGAACATACTTTTTCTCCTTCCTCTCTTAAACTGACACACAAGGGAAACATATACACTGGTTGATCAGACCATTTTGACACAAGAGGGGAACATAAATTACATTTACCTAAACAAAACTGCAACAAAAGACCAAACTAATAAGTAGAGTACTTAAATCAGCAACCTATGAGGAAGAGGACTTAAATAATTAAACTTTCCAAATTTAATTACAAAAGACAAAACCACATAGAAAAACCTAAACATTTCCAACTCCCCTTCTAAAACTAAGTGGAAGAGTCCAACTAAGCCTCCTTGTCATGGAGATCTTTTACAGCTGGGGACTCCTTTCCTTTACTGGCCACACCCACATGACAGCCTCCCAGGAACTAGCAACTCAGATGAAAAGCATATTAGTTTAAAGTAAACCAAAACCACAAGAAATGACAAAATGAGTCAACTAAATGTGTGCACCCAAATAGTTAACCAATGTCAAATCAAAGTGAAAAAGTGACATGTGTTAAAGTAAAATATGACATTTATTTAAATGAAATCATTACCAAATCATTTGTTGTGTGGTTGCACATGCAGCCATCACACTCCCCCTCCCTTCAGAGTCCTCATAACCCCAACGAGAGAGGTAGTCTGCTGTCAGGTTACATTTACCCGGGATGTACTCCACGGTGAAGCGGAATGGTTGCATCGCCAGGTACCATCGCGTGATGCGGCCGTTGGTATCCCTCATCCGCTGCAACCACTTGAGGGCCTTATGATCAGTCTGCAGGGTAAACTCTCTTCCCAGGAGGTAATATTTTAAAGAGTCAAGGGCCCACTTAATTGCAAGGGCCTCTTTCTCCACTGTAGAATAACGAGTCTCCCTTGGGAAGAGTTTAAGGCTGATGAATGCCACCGGATGTTGATCTTCTGCTGGACCCTGCAGAAGGACGGCTCCTATGCCCCTCTCTGAGGCATCTGTCTGTAGAATAAATAGCTTTTCAAAGTCAGGGCAATGAAGAACTGGGCTCTTACCCAAAGACTGCTGAATGTCCTTAAAAGCTGCCTCAGCTCCTTTTGTCCACTGGATCACCATAGGACATTTTGACCCAATCATGTCAGTTAGTGGAGCAGCTCTGGCAGAGAAGTTGGGGATAAACCGCTGATAGAATCCAGCCATCCCTAAAAAGGATCTCAGCTGTTTCCTGGTTCGGGGCAGAGGGCAAGACTCGATGGCATGCACTTTCCGGACCTGTGGCTTGATGACTCCATTCCCAATAACAAACCCTAGGTATTCAGTTTCAGACTGCGCCAGAACACATTTCTCAGGGTTGATAGTCAGGCCTGCAGATTGTAGACACCTCAGCACTTCCTCCAAATGCTTGAGATGCTCCTCCCAGGAACCACTGTAGATCACAATATCATCCAGGTAAGCACATGCATAGTTGTCACATCCATTTAGTACCTGATCCATCAGCCTTTGGAAAGTTGCTGGAGCACCATGCAGTCCAAACGGCAAAACGGTAAACTGGAACAGTCCCCAAGGTGTCCGAAAGGCTGTCAACTCCCTGGACGACTCTGATAGGGGAACCTGCCAGTAACCCATACACAGGTCGATGGTGGTCAGGTATTTTGCTTTTCCCAGACGCTCAATGATGTCATCAATGCGTGGGGTAGGGTAGGAATCAAACTTGGACACAGAGTTCAGGTATCTAAAATCGATACAGAAACGGATTGAGCTGTCCTTCTTTGGGACTAAAACCACAGGACTACACCACTCACTCTTTGAGTACTCAATGATCCCCAAAGAAAGCATCAAGTCCACTTCCTTTTTCAAGGAAACAAGAAGACGCTCTGGAATCCTGTAACTCATCCGTTTCACTTGTGCTTCCTCCTTCAAAGTTATGTGATGTTCAATAATATTAGTGCGACCTGGGTACTCCTGAAATATGTCTGGATGACACAAAGCTCTGACCTGATTCTGTTGAACAGCTGACAAATGTCCCAAATTCAAAGCCATGGGTGCTGATGATGGCAGATACTGATCGTCCACCAGCTCTTCCTCCTCCACCGATCTGATCAATAACACAGCAGCCTTCTGTCGTGGTCTTTCCTCCCATTCCTTGAGAAGATTTACATGCAGAACTTTGTTGGAATGCCTTTTACCTGGAATGGCCACTTGGTATGTGGTGTGTCCCAACTGTTTCACCACTTGAAATGGACCCTGCCATTTAGCCAAAAGCTTGTTGTCACAGGATGGCAGCATAACTAGGACCTTTTGACCCGGGCTGAAAGTCCTATGTCGTGCAGACCGATCATACCAAGTCTTCTGGTACTTCTGTGCCTCAGCCATATGCTGCTGAGCGAGCTCTGACATCTTTTCCAGTTTCTCTCTCATCTGTACAACGTAAGAAAGAAAGCACATCAGCTTCCTCACGCCCTTGTTCTCCAGTCCAGGTCTCCCTGAGTAGAGCCAGAGGCCCCCTCACCTCATGACCGTACAACAATTCGAATGGTGAGAAACCTGTAGATGCCTGGGGAACTTCCCTATAAGCAAAGAGTAGGTAGGGGAGCCATTGATCCCAATCAGAACCAGCCTCATTCACAAACTTACGGAGCATTTGCTTGAGTGTTTGATTGAACCGCTCTGTCAAGCCGTCAGTTTGTGGGTGGTAAGGAGTAGTTCGCACACCTTTAATTCCCAACAGCTGGTACACCTGTTTCAGCAGTGTGGACATGAAGTTGGTACCCTGGTCTGTTACAATCTCACATGGAAATCCAACTCTGGAGAAAAGCTGCACCAGGGAGAAAGCTACTGCCTTTGCTTTAATAGATTTTAGTGGAAACACCTCAGGATATTTGGTTGCGTAGTCGGTAATCACCAACATGTAGCGGTTACCGGCTCTGCTTCTCTCGAGTGGACCTACAATATCCATGCCAAGCCGCTGAAAAGGGACACTAATAATGGGAAGAGGTTGAAGTGGTGCTCTAGAGGGTAATCTATTGGATGTCACCTGGCACTCAGGACATGTCTTACAAAACTTGGCAACATCAGTTCTTAGGCCCGGCCAGTAGAAATGTTGCCTTATACGAGCAACGGTCTTGTGTTTCCCCAGGTGGCCAGCCCAGGGAATGGAATGGGCCAAGACCAGTACGGTATCACGTGCTCCTGTAGGCACCACCAACTTTCTAGCTGAGCCCTGTAGGTGATAAAGGGTGCCCTTTTCAAAGACATACTTCCCAGAACCAGATTTAAACACTGTCCCTTCTTTCCCGGTCTTTGCTTCCTGTAACAAGGTAGCTAGGTTGGGATCATCATGCTGCATTTGGCTCATGTTTAGAGACACTTTAAGATCCAGTGGAGCATCCAAGACTTCTCCAGGTGTCATGACTGTATGTTGATACTTCTCTTGCCTTTTCTGCCTGCGGGATTTCCGTGTCTTGCCAGGCTGTACATCCAAATTTGCATCATAAAAGGGTAGGGCCCTCAAAGTCACAGAAGGTTCGTCAACCTGCCTGACCTGGGACCTGGTAACGGCAATATTACAGATGTGAGAATCCTGCACTAAATCAAACAGGACTGGTAAGTCGCTACCCAACACAACTGGAAAAGGAAGCTTATCTGCAACTCCCACATTCAGAAGGTAAGGTTGCCCCTGTACCTCCATATAAATGTCCGCTGTGGGGTAGAATCTCTCGTCTCCATGTACACAACAAATAGGAATAGTCTCAGAGGTGCAAACAACATTAGCTGGTATAAACTGTCTTTGTACCAGAGTCTGCACACTGCCGGTATCAACTAAGGCTTTCAACGTTTTCCCATTAATCTTTACAGTTGTCAGTTTTATTGAATGTCCATCACAACCTGTAAATGCACTTTTATAGGGAACCACACACATTTGGGTTAGCTTAGGGGGATTCTTCGGGCACATTGGTTTCGTATGCCCTTCTTGTCCACACAGATAACATATGGGTACTTTATGGTACTGCTTTGTGACATTTGCTGGTTCATTCTCCCTTAGGGAAGTCTTACCCCCACCAGGAGCTTTCTGCTGGTATTGAGAGGTTGTTGGTCTGCGGGTGTCCTTTGCAGCCTTCCAGGTAGAGTAGCTCCATGGTTGTCCTTTCTTCCGAGCAGCCACGAACTGTTCTGCAAACTGAGCAGCCTGGGCCGCTGATGAAGGATCGTGCTCCCGGATCCACACCTGAAGCTCAGGGGATAGCATGCGCAGATATTGTTCCAAGATGATAATTTCACCCACCTCTTTTACAGTTTTATCTCTTGGTTGGATCCACTTGTCATACAGCTCCTTCAATCTTACATAAAGTTCTTTAGGAGTCTCTCCAGGTCCAACATCTGTGGAACGAAATCTCTGCCTATAGGTTTCTGGATTAATATCATATTTCTTTAGGATAGCCTCCTTGACATGTTTGTAGCTATCAACATCATCCATATCCATATGCACATAAGCGCTTCTTGCTTTACCAGTTAGCAGTGGTATAAGGTGGAAAACCCATTCAGACTTTGGCCATCTACATGATGCAGCAATCCTCTCAAATGTTATAAGAAAGTGTTCAATGTCATCAGTTTCTGACAATCTTTCAAGTCTAGGTTCTTGGAGAAAACAAGACTGACCTGATGATATAACTTGAGTTGGTTGGATTGTTTCCTTCAAATCCAGGTTCTCCAAATCCTCTTTGTCTGGCCCTGGTCCAGTGGGTTCTGGTGTAGGAGAAGTCCGGGCCTGTACCTCCAACTGAAGCATTTGAAACTGGTGCTGCAGGGACTTAAACCGTTGCCCCTTGGCGTGCTGACCCCCTCCTCCACCGTACATCACGAGCCTCTTGCTGACCCATGTGAGCTCGAAGGATCCCAGCCAGGTCAGACAGGGTTGGTTCTTGAACCTCCTCTTCTCTGTCTGCTACCCCTCCAGACAATCCTGGCCCAGATGGATGCAATTGCTCCTCCTGAGCAGCCTCCTCGGGCAGCTCCACACGAACTCCTCTGGTGTTACGTCCTCCACGCTGCATTATCCACCTCTCAAGGTTTCACCATCGAAAAGAAAAAAGGGGAAAAAACCTGTGCTCTCTTACTGGCAGATCCCACCACTGCCACCACATGTAAGGGACCGAGCCGAAAAAACAGAGAAGCACAGGGAAATCTTTGAGAAAAAATAGTAACAAAATTTATTTACCACACGGGAACATACTTTTTCTCCTTCCTCTCTTAAACTGACACACAAGGGAAACATATACACTGGTTGATCAGACCATTTTGACACAAGAGGGGAACATAAATTACATTTACCTAAACAAAACTGCAACAAAAGACCAAACTAATAAGTAGAGTACTTAAATCAGCAACCTATGAGGAAGAGGACTTAAATAATTAAACTTTCCAAATTTAATTACAAAAGACAAAACCACATAGAAAAACCTAAACATTTCCAACTCCCCTTCTAAAACTAAGTGGAAGAGTCCAACTAAGCCTCCTTGTCATGGAGATCTTTTACAGCTGGGGACTCCTTTCCTTTACTGGCCACACCCACATGACAGCCTCCCAGGAACTGGCAACTCAGATGAAAAGCATATTAGTTTAAAGTAAACCAAAACCACAAGAAATGACAAAATGAGTCAACTAAATGTGTGCACCCAAATAGTTAACCAATGTCAAATCAAAGTGAAAAAGTGACATGTGTTAAAGTAAAATATGACATTTATTTAAATGAAATCATTACCAAATCATTTGTTGTGTGGTTGCACATGCAGCCATCACAGATGAGAAACCTGTTGCTGTGAAAGGTGATATAGGTTATAAACTGTTACTGTCTAGAATTGCATTGAGCTGAAAAGAGAGGAGACATCAGCAGCTGGATCGTGCGTAAAGACGCAGCGGGAACCTCTGTGTGCTTCAGTGTTGCTGCTGAGGGGAAAATGTGGGACCATATAGTACTGGGCTAATCATTGGTCACTGTACCCCAATCTGTACATACTTGCACTTATTTATTTATGCACCCCGGCATCATCTGTGCCATGTGAGCGTGTCTTTTCAAAGGTTGGAGAAGTAGTATCAAAAAAGAGAAATCATTTGAAACCAAAAACTGTGGAGAAATTGTTGTTTCTTAATAAAAATGCATGAAATCATCCAAGTTACACAAGCATTAGCCTATTCACTACCCCCTCCCTAGTTCCAGAAGCACTTTCATTGTCCTCTGCCTGATTAAGCCCATGCCATTTTTCTAGAGTCACAGAAAAACATTATTATACACCATGCCATATCATGTCACTACTATTTTGGGAATAATTACACACAGACAATACATTCAAACAATGTTTTATTATACACATGTGTATACAAAATTTATGTAGACAAATGATTTCGTCCTACACCTTTTGTGAAGTCATTCCCAAGAGTCATAATAGACAAAAATTCAATGCATCACACGTGTTAAGATCCAGCTGGCTGTGATTATACACCTGGCCAGTAGGTGGTTTCGTGTGCACATGAAGCGTCAAGAAATGAACCCTTTCTCGAACCAATTGGCTCAAGTGGTTCAATGCCTCATGAGGCTTCATCTCACCATCACTACAAACCAAACCAAACCAAACCAAACCAAACCAAACCAAACCAAACCAAACCAAATGGGAATCTGAGGAGGGAGAGCGGGAAGAGAGCCTCCCCTCTGCTGCATGCATGGCAGCTTTTAAAGCAGCAGAGCACCAATCAGGGAAATGCATACCACCTGCAGAAGGCCTGTCTCTCGAACCCTAAAAGGAAAAAAAGGCCAGGACTGACTGCAGCCGTAACATACATTAATTAGAATTTATTTTCCAGAAACAATACAGCCAAATTTATATAATTATACTATCGCAGCCGTATTGTGAGCTTGCATTTACATGAAGAACATTCTTAAATCATTAAATGCAAGTTTGCTACAACCACCAGCTAAACTAAACAACTTTAGTTCAAATAGTCATACATACCCAGCCATCACAGTGTCTCAAGACGTCTCAAGATGTCTGAGTAAGAAGAGTAGGGTAGCTTTGCCTTGGCCTTAAACGACTGGCCACCTTTTAGGTGCAAATTATTTTTAATTTTATTTCCTTTTTTATATTGCCCGTGCCAAAAACCGCTACTATTCGCATATATTCATTATTTTATTTTTGAGGGGACAACATCCCAGTGCGCCCCCTTGTGGCACCGGGCCTGCTTTGCGGCATATCTTCTCCCCTCTTTCAACCCCATTTCCTGTCAGAAGATTACAGTCAAATAAAGACCCACTAGTGCCAATAAAACAGAGCAAAAACTAATGCAGATGGAAAAAAATATCCACTGTTGATGTTTGGTGTTTCTGTTTTTCTTCTTCTTCTTTTTTTGGCATCTGCACCACCCCCACCCTTCCCCCCCAAAAAAGAAATTACTCTTGAGAAATCACTCTGTTCATTGTCTTCCACCAACACTCAAAGGGAATTCCTACTCCCTCCGAGTTTTCCAACAGACCACACCTTCTTTGAAGGAAAAGCGTAACAATTCCTGCGATCTTCTTCACAAAGTATGCTGAGTCATTACCGTCCCACCTCTTCAGAATTTCTTTTCCTGTTATATTTGCTCTTTCCAAATCTTCTCCTCCCTGCTTGACTTAAGTCTTTGCATTATCTTCAGAAACAGGTGAGCATTTCGAATATATTTATTTGAACTGTAAAACGTATTCTTACTGCAGTTCTTTAGTGTGCAGATGTAATTTATCATAACTGAAATGCTGAGAAGTAATCGCTGATCCATACGATCAAGCTTTTTTTACTTTCAGTTTCTGTTCTTGGAAATGGATACCTTTGTGCGCGACAAACTAAACCAGTGGAATCTGAGTGAGTTCATGGAGATATTCAAAGGTAAAGGAAAATATATGGGTGTAAATAAGGAAAATTCTTATGTTCATAGTTTGTATTGTACATTGTTTAAAAAAATCACATCTGCTGTTTTATAAGTTTAATATTTATTCATTATATTTATCTTTGCATATTTCTTTGCTTAATTAGCTTGTTTAAGGTATAATTAGATGGCATAAATGTCTAGGTGCTGTTATTTATGAGTTTAAGTTTCTATTTAATGTAGAGCCACTTATGTTGTTCATTGACAACATAAGTGTCTTTGGGGTAGACCCTAATGTCAAGACTTTAAACATTGTTTCGTAATGCACATTTTAGTGAAAGTACACATACATTTTTGGTCAAACAATGGAGAGGGATTTACTGATACCTCTGCTCAGTGTTAGAAAAGGTTTTATTTAGTTATTTATTTGCCCTTTAGATGGCACTGTACACACTGGTAAATATTTTTAAAAAGTCAGATTTTGAGAACAAGGTTTTGTCTTCACAACAAAAATGTTTGCACCAGAGCAGCATCTGGTAAAACTGCCCAGATCATGAATCATCCGGTTTATTTCAAGTTTGAGGTGGGATTAACAAACAAGCTCATCAAGATTCAAGAGTCCTTTTTCTCATTCTGTAACCATAATGAAATTTTTGTGAGACTTGAGACGTGACCTTCAGCACCCTTTATGTAAGATACATAAAGGGTGTTTTGAAATCTAAGTTTTACCATGCTTGGCATGGCAAGATATTGATCATTTAATATTAAATAATAGTACTAATAATATTTCCACACCCGCATAGAATAAATGTTTGCATTCCTTTTGAAATTATATTTCTACTGTTGTGGCTAATGGAGTCTCATTGGATTACAGAAGAAGAGGTTGACAAAAACAGACTTTTTTGTCTTGAGGATGAAGATATTGACAAACTGATACCAAAAGTGGGACCAAGAGCACGGTTCAAGGAGAGACTGAAGCAGTTAAAGGTGATACCATATATTTTATTTAACTTTGGTCTATGACTTCTACTTATGTAAAAACATTATATAGACATCCATCCCTCCATTTTCCAAACCGCTTAATCCCTCATGGGGTTGCTGGTGCCTATCTCCAGCGTTCACTGGGTGAGACGCAGGGTACACCCTGGACAGGTCGCCAGTCTGTCGCAGGGCAACACAGAGACAAACAGGACAAACAACCATTCACACACACACACATGCCTAAGGACAATTTTACAGAGACCAATTAACCTAACAGTCATGTTTTTGGACTGTGGGAGGAAGCTGGAGAACCCAGAGAGAACCCACGCATGCACAGGGAGAACATGCAAACTCCATGCAGAAAGACCCAGGGTTGGATTTGAACCTTCTTGCTGCAAGGCAACAGCGCTACCCATTGCGTCACTGTGCAGCCCTTATATAGACATATTAGATATATTCATTGCCCTGTGATAGACTGGTGACCTGTCCAGGGTGTACAGGTCACCTGCCTCTCGCCCACTGACAGCTGGAGATAGGCACCAGTACCCCTCATTACCCCACAAGGGCTAGACGTATTAGAAGATGGATGGATATACATATTCATGGCCTAATAAAAATTACTGTTTTACCCTAGTGCCAACAGCAGAATGAAGAAGAAACTAATTCGTCCGAGGTAAAGAAAGCTATGGTTTCAAATTCTTTACAAACAGAAATCTATGAAGTGTGTTTTGCATTTGTATTCAGCCCTCCTTTGATGTCCCTGAATAAAATACAATACAACCAATTACCTCCCGTAGTAATGTAAGTAGGAAATGGAGCTACAATACAGCTAATACTAAGAATAAAAATATTGTTACAGGACTATGTAGCAGCCAGAGTCTGTACCCCAGATAAATATCCTTTTGGGACAATAAAGTTCATCATCATAAAATTGTTATATTGCTAAAAATAGACTTAAAGACAGCTTCTTTTCTGAAGCCGTAAAGTCATTTATCTTATTGTAATCGGACACGCAGATCCCATCTTACCTTCGCACATGCACACACGCGAACAAGATCACAAATCGACTTCATCCATGAAAAAAAACGAGACAAGCAAAAAACACCACATGCCGCTTTTAATCATCACAAATGCACGTATTTAGCTGGTATTTATACAAGCTCAAAAAAGCGACTTCACATTCAAAATCAAACCCAAAAACTGCGCCTGTCGTCTCACAAAAGTTGCAAGTGACTTTAGAGAAAAAAAAACCCAAAGTCACTTACAATAAGCAAACAACTCAAAACTGATCGCGCATACACACCCTCATGCATTTTTGATGTTTTCATTGCGAAAATCCAAATAACCGTAGCCTGCCTGCACAAATGCTGCAGTCGCTGGTATTAGGCTTGAACTTTCACGTGTTGGCTCCTTACTGAGGAAATGTAGAGAGCACAGAGGTCAGATTCCATAGTAAGAGTCCTCTCGGTTAAAAGCTCATTTCCAACACTGGCATTTCTCTGCAATCCTTCGGGGTTTTGGAAAATCAATGGAAAAAACTCCCTTCACATGGTTACGATCATCATATCGAGAGTCACTCCGGCAAATACCAAAGCAGCAGTGTTTTGTTGTTGCCTTATTATTGTCTTTTGAGGCAATTTTCAGGACAGATCGGTTCACTATTTGACTCATACAAGTAAAGCGTTCAAGCGTTACCGCTCTATTTTTATGACCACAAGATGGCCACGACGCTGAATGCGTCTAAATTTTGTAGTTTGGCATCATTTGAGGAATGCCCTATTTTAGCAAAAGTCTTACAAAGCATTGATTCAGGAGAGCTGAATACAAAATGTACAAAAGTTTTTCAGCTTTTTATGAGTAAAAAAAAATTAAAATTCTGTGTTTGTTTCTAGCCTCTTCACAATTTGTGTTACTTTCTGTTGGTCTAAAAAAATGTATCGCAAGTTTTTGGTTGTAACATGATTAAATCTTTAAAGGTTCGACAGATATACTTTTGCAAGGCACATTATAATTGAACTTGTCTATTCTTCATAAATATGAATTTCAAAAAAATAATGTATTCTATGACAACCATCTTTATGCAAAGAGTAACTTCACCTTTATTATTGTGAACTGATAAAATAATCAAGTTTTTTTTTTCTATCATTAAACTATAAATGTAAAGAATACATATAAATCACCATATAAATTGTGCATTTAACCTCTTAGAAATACACAAAATAATCCAGCTGTTCTGATCTTCCTCAGATTTTGTTCTCCACGAGTGATATAGGTGGGAAATTAATGTCTTAATCTAAGTCTCATACAATTTATTATTTTGATCAAACAAAGCTATTGAAAGAACAAACCAATTAATTCTTTTTTGTAAAAAGGAAAGCGAAAATTTGACCTTCAAGAGGAATCTAGAGCAGAGAAACCAGCAGTAAAACGGCAGCGTGCCAGCATTCAATTTTCAGGTATGAATATGCTTTTGATCAATGGTGCCAAAATTATATTGATGCTTAAATGTCATGTTTTTTTTACGCTGAACATTTTTTACGCTGAACATTTTCTTGGTGTGTTATATTCAACAAAATCTGTTTTGCTTAAAACATGTGTTGTTTAAATCTCTTTGGTGAAAGAGCACAATGAAGGAATGAGAATTGCAATAAAATTAATCTCTTTGCATTCATTGTTCAGTGTTGCTGCTCCGTCTTGGTATTGTTTTTGCTAACAGAAGCAGTGATTCTGAATGATGTGAAAGCCATAATGGAACATGTTTATGAGAAACTGCATAATCGGGAGAGCACAGAGCTTAATGAATTCCTAAAGTAAGTAACGTTTCTATTTTCCTCCATCATACCTTACAAACAGACCATTAATGGGCTTCAGTACTATCTAAGATTCCCTGTTTGTTTGTTGTCTGCTCTGGTAACTGGGTTCTATTGGTGTTATTTTTAAATACACCTTTTGTCACAAAATTTCCTTCTTCCTGTCTTTATTTTCGTCCTCTCCTAACCCCACAGAAATTATTGACACAAGTTGGTTTATAATCAGGTTGTTATTGTAAATAAGAAATTGTTCTTAAAGATTAAAAATGTTGTTCTTAATAACTTATCTGGTTTGATTAAAACAACTACTATATAGAGTGGTGAGCAGTTAGTCCTAAACGAAGTATTGTGAATGGTAATAGTGTAAAATGACCTCGTCATAGCCTTGAAGGCATGCGAGGATGATGTGATCTACCAAGTTGCTCCATTGTAACACAGGCTAAAATTTTTTGCACACATTTAAAAGATGAAAAATTGTAAATATTTCTCTAAATGTTTAACAGGACCAAAATTAGAGACCTGGAGGTGGACAAGAGGGCGGTGGTTGGTGTTTTTGGTAAAACTGGATCTGGAAAGACGTCCTTGATAAATTCTGTCATTGGTGTGAATAAACTTTTGCCCTCTGGCGATGTTGATGCCTGTACTTCTGTCATGATTAAAGTGGAAGCGAATGTTAACAACTCAACATATGAAGCAGAGATTGAGTTCATCCCCAAAGATGTGAGCAGAATTATCAAACTGTATATTGTTTTATGTGACCTAAAACATTATAAGGTGAAACATCTAAAACTAAAGAAGGAAATTACTATTTTCTCTCCAGGAGTGGGAGTTGGGGACATTACATCGCTTTCTTGAGGAGGTTCGAGAGCAAGAGAAGCAAGATGATGATGATGATAATGATAATGATGGCTATCATGACCTTGTTGAAAAGCTTTCAGCACTGTATGGAGAAGAATGGAGAGAAAAATCCTCTGAACAACTCATGGATATCAGATACTTCAGAGAGATTCCAGAGTTTCTTAACTCTACAAAGAAGATTTTAATTTGTGAATCTGTAAGACACAACAATAAGCATTTTCTTATATGTAGTGCTTAAAATTTGGATAACAGTGACAATACTAAATACATACTAAGCCTTTTGATTACTTAGTGGTTTTGATCCAGTAGATCTTCTGTCACCTGGTCCCCATACTGACCCCGTCCAAAGTCCTGTAAACTTAGCTGTGACTAAACAAAATTAAGGGTCCTGTCATTCATGTTGGGAAAATATCAGTCTCCAGATGTGTCTACAAAAATAAATGTTTTCTCAGGGGTGGCAGTATACCCCAAAACACTTGCAACAAAAAGGGGGTTCCATAGACTAAAGCCATGTATGGTTACATGTGTGGACTGCTTTGTGTTGCTCTATTGCATGAAATCCCGTCAAAAGCATTTGTTTTTCTTCTAGGCTACAGAGTTATCCGCTAAAATTTTGAAATACACTAAACAAGGAGGAGATGGAGGAATAAAAAGGTGGTATTGGCCACTTGTGAAGTGTGTGACTGTGAAAGTGCCAAAAAATAATTTTCTCCAGCATGTCACACTTGTGGATCTTCCTGGAAATGGAGACCGTAACAAGAGCAGAGATTCAATGTGGAAAGGGGTAAGTTATAGGTTTATACTATAATCTGTTATATTTAAAAGAGAAAAAAGTAAGCATTAATTGCTCAATGTAATAACATCACTTTAGATTGTTGGGAACTGTTCTGCGGTGTGGATTGTGTCTGAAATCAACCGAGCAGCATCAGATAGGGAATCCTGGGAGGTCCTGAAAAGAGCCAGTAGTCTGCTTGGCAACGGTGGGGAGTGTCGGCACATTCACTTTATCTGCACCAAGTCTGATGTTATTGGAGATTTACATGATCAGTAAGTTCACTAATACAATGAAAGTAGAAAGGTGAATAAAGTATTCAATCTAATCCAATCTGTAACAAATAGTTGTACTTGTATTTACATAGTCTTATAAAGCACAACACTAAAAATGCTGCAAAGGACGGTTACTTTATTCATCTTGTGGGACTGATTGTCATAAGTGTGGGGCTTAACATTGACAAAAGGGATCATCTTTTTAATGAAGTTAAACAAATTATTCTAAAAGTCAAATCCGTATAAGGTTTTAGAAAAAAAAATAAAGCAGACTACACATACTGCAAATATCTGTCAGCACCCATTGTCAATATGAACTGCAAATCTGCAACATGGCAATAGAAAATACCAGATGATAAAATATTTTTCAAAGAACTGCATATATACTTTTATTTCTTGCTGCTGAACAGGATGACATGATTTTTGTCAAAAACTGGTTTCACCAGTGAATGTTTTCTTTTAGCTCAGCAGCTAATGTTCAGGCTTTCATCCTCAAAAGAAACATCAAAGCCAAGGAAGCAGTGAGCAAAGAACTGAACAAACTAACCGAGATAAAGGTGAGCTTTGAACAACAAAAGTGATTGCGTACAATTAAGAACCAAGAAATCATTTAATTCAATTTCCCACAGAACTATTTCAGCGATGAGTGTTTCAAAGTGTTCACAGTGAGCTCTGCAGAGTTTATAAAACGCAAACACCTAAATCCAGAGAACACGGGTAAGTTATATTTTTAAAAGAAAAATTCCTTAGCAATGTAACTCTACGTTGATGCTAATTTGAGCTTAATTTTCTTTCCCAAGAAATCCCAGAGCTTCAAGATTTTTTGCAAAATCTGAACGACTGTCAGACATTAAACTATGTTTCTGGAGCTCAAGGGATTCTCTCATTGATTCAAGGGGCCAGTGTGAGAGAAGCGGTAAGGTTGAGAAGAAAAACATCTATCACTGTTTTTAATGTTCTGTGTTTATATTGGATGTGTGTGTTCATACAAGTAAAAATATAAAAAATAAATCCGTCCTTAATGATTAAGTATTTTTCCATTTCTGTATTTCCGGCTGGCCTGAGAAAAGCAATACATTTTACATTTGGTTAAATGAATTACATAGAATAAATTTAGTGACAGAGCTTTGAAGAAGGGTCACTTAAACAGCACCATCATTACGGTCACTTAATTTTACTTAAAGTGTGACTGTAAATCCTAATAAAGATACTTTGACTTTGACATCCTCTTCGTGGAATATGTTTCCTGCCTTTTCTGTTCGTAGAAATGTCAATATTAGATATAAACAGCAACTTCAAAATGAAAAAGATGCTTACTAGTAAATGATTGCTAAATTCACACACTTTATAACTCACTGGATAGAATATATTGATTTTAGGACTAATTGCTCAATGTCTAAATGTTAGCCACTCTGTGTTTCCTTGCTTCTTCTTTAATCTGACAAACTGTACTTACAATTCTTTTGCTGACACAGCTGAGAAAAACCACAAGGTTGGTTTCGGTATAGACATATTCTTTACTCCAGCGTCCGGTTATGCAGAAGATAAACTGCAGAATATAGACTGCAGATTTAGCTCCATTCCCAGTTTAGCATGTTTGTGAGCCTGCAAACCGGCTGGCATGAGTGGCTCTTCTCCCCAGTGTAGAACTCTCTCCTCGAGGGTCCACAGGTAAAGAGTTGAGAGTTTTCTCCCCAATGTTGCTAATCAGCGAGCAAAAGAAAACCTGAGCAGCTTGTCTTTATACAGTCACCCCCCCTGCTGTGAGAGTCAGTACCTGTAAAAGTGTCACGTTTCATGTTGTTTCCAACTCAGTCTGATTTTCTTCCACATGGCTTGTTTGCACAACATAGGAGCCTATAAGCAATCCTCAACTGTGGCCATTATTAACCTAACCGGAAGCCTGGAAGTGATGTGCAAACTGCAACAAGGAGAGTGTAAACACACCTTCCCATCATACTGTAAGCGGTCAGTCGTTGGGCATTTTTTACAAGCGTTAAATTAACAAAGTCTGTAAATTCAGTGTGCAAAAGGCAGAAATGTCATCAAATGACATACAACCATATATGTTTGAGCCCAAACACGAATCTGGGGAGTCAGAGTTCGAAAACGGGGACTATTGCTTGGATCTAGGTCATGTATGTATTCTGGGGGCCTGGTGCAGTTGGTATGTCACAATCACGCATATTCTCATGTGATTTGAGTGACAGCCAAGATAACAGCACCCATGAGAAGCAAAGAAAAGATGAAAATAATTACAGTTTCACTCTATACTGGTGCACATTGATACAAAACTACTAAAAAAGAACATTTCCAGGGCTTTGTTCAACTTTAAGTATTGTTGTACTGCTGCAACGTGAATCTTCCAGGATTGTTCTGCATTTAGCTCCATTCAGCGTAAAATAAACTCTGAGCTGCTTCTGTGTGCTTACTGAAAATATGCATCCCATGCATTTGTAAATAAGCATAGGTTTTGATCAGTAGTTGTCTTTGCAATAAATGCTTACACACTTTTTATGCTAAATTAGGTGGAAATCCCGGGGCTTTTGGAAAGAACCATGATGGAATCTATAGAGCTGTCCCTCCAGTCAGAAGACAATTCAATACCAGGTAAAGATTACTGTGATTTATATAAATGTATGAATCTGATGGAAGGAGTTAAAGCTAAAGCTGATTACTAAAATTAAATGGTCTAACTGCCAGTGGAAACATGCACATGTTTTTTTATTGTAATTATGTAACTGTTCTATCATCTGTTTAGAGAGATGCATGTCTCATTTCCTATCCAATACCAGCTTGATGTTTGAAAATAATCTAAAATCTTATTCTGCCAGGAATCTAAAAAAAATTTTTTGTACACTCCTGTTAATATGTCACTAGGAGTTCTGTAAAAAGTGGCACAACAACATGTCTAATGAAAAACAAATTTCTTTTTCAGATGTGTCAACGGAGCTTTCAATGGTACAGAAACTCTGCAATGAGCTAAATAGTTATATGGATCCATAGATATCTTCAAACTGACAAAACATTTTAATCAAAACAACTTTTGTATAAATTACATTGATTTTAAACTGTTTTTTCTAGACTTAGCTTAGCAAAGTTTTAAAAATGTTTTCATTAATTACATTCTGAATCAAGAATATGTGATTCCAATGACTCTCAACACTGATAACTGTGTCTAGTTTTGTGTCTCTTACATCTCAAGACATAAATACTCTGATTGGCCAAATAAAACCCTCTTTGTGCAGTCTTGATGTCCTTTCTTCCTCATTTATTCATTATTCATTGATCAGATTTTGGCCCCTATATTTTATATTTTAAGACATTGTTTATATGCCCCTTAAAACTGCCAGCCTCCCCAAATATTTTAACAAGCTGTTGTTGAGCTAATACTAAATAATGGATTTCAGTCTGGGGCTGCACAGTATTGCTGTTAGTAGCAACACTGTTGCCTTGTAGCAAGAAGGTCGTGGGTTAAAATCGCAACCTGGAGTTTGCATGTTTTCCTTGGACATGCATGGGTTCTCCCCAGGTACTCTGGCTTCATCCTGCAGTTGAAAAACATGACGGTTAGGTTAATTGGTCTTTCTAAATTGCTCTTAAGTGTGAGTGCATTGTCCTGTGTGTCTCTATGTTGTCCTGGGATAGACTGGAGACTTGTCCAAGGTAGAAACCGCCTCTTGCCAAATGACCGAGGGAGATAGGCAACCCCCACAAACAATCCTGTACAGATAAGCAGGTATAGTCAATGTATGGATGGATTTCAGTCTGGTTTTTGCAAATTTTACTCAATAAAAACAGCTTCAGTTAAGGTCTCCAGTAACATTATGAAAGTAATATTCAATAATATAAATGAGCATTAATATGCAGGAAATTGCATATACATATTTCTAATCATATAAGCTTTCAAATAACCTTGGAATTTCTGCATATTTATATGTTGCTATAACACAGCAACTCATTTCCCCAAATTTCTTATCCCAAAATTTTATCATGAATGTCAAGTTTTTAAATGTTTCATGCATTAATTTACTAAACATATTTTGTCTTTGATCATGGAATGGAAAATATGAGCAGATGAGCTTCCGAAATTGTATCTGGTTTGTTGTTCCTTATTGGAAAATGAAAAAAAGAAAAAAAAAAGAAAAACTTGTTCATTTCCAGAATTATTTGTTTTTGTCATTTTGGAAAAGTGGAATTGTACTTGCACCAGTGCAAGCACAATTCTGAATGCTAAATGTTTGCAAACATTGAGATCCTAGTGGTCCACTTATTTTCTTGACATAACGAGAATAATTCAATTCAATTCAATTCAATTTTATTTCTATAGCGCCAAATCATGAAACATGTCATCTCAAGGCACTTTACAAAATCAAGTTCAATCATATTATACAGATTGGTCAAAATGTCCTATATAAGGAAACCAGTTGATTGCATCAAAGTCCCGACAAGCAGCATTCACTCCTGGGGAACCGTAGAGCCACAGGGAGAGTCGTCTGCATTGTCCATGGCTTTGCTGCAATCCCTCATACTGAGCAAGCATGAAGCGACAGTGGGAAGAAAAACCACCCATTAACGGGAAAAAAAACCTCCGGCAGAACCGGGCTCAGTATGAACGGTCATCTGCCTCGACCGACTGGGGTTACAGAAGACAGAGCAGAGACACAACAAGAGAGACAAAAAAGCACAGAAGCACACATTGATCTAGTAATCTGTTCTACATTAGATGGTAGTAACGGGTGAGCCGTCTTCTCTGGATGATGTCACAGTTAACAGAATGCCAGACCAGGTGTACCTACTATGAAGAAAAAGAGAGAGAGCAAAAAGTTAAAAGCTGAAATGACGACAGTCATTTCAATGTAATACAATGCAAAACTGGAGAACCGTAGAATGAAGAACAGTAGAAATCAGTAGAGTGAGAAAATTAGACCCTGATGTCCTCCAGCAGCCTAAGCCTATCACAGCACAACTATAGAGATAGCTCAGGGTAACATGAGCCACTATAACTATAAGCTTTGTCAAAAAGGAAAGTTTTAAGATTAGTCTTAAAAATAGACAGGGTGTCTGCCTCACGGACCAAAACTGGGAGTTGGTTCCACAGGAGAGGAGCCTGATAGCTAAAGGATCTGCCTCCCATTCTACTTTTAGAGACTCTAGGAACCACCAGCAGACCTGCAGTCTGAGAGCGAAGTGCTCTGTTAGGAACATACGGGGTAATCAGAGCTCTGATATATGATGGAGCTTGGTTATTAAGGGCTTTAAACACATCTCTGTTTTCAATAATTAACCAAGCTGTTCAGATAAGTAGATATAAATTGTGACTAAGCAAATACAAAAAAAAAAACATTCTGTGGCTAGAGTTTTTCCTTGTTTTAACTTCAGGCAAAATTCCAACCTTGTTTGAAGGTGATGATGCCAGACCTGATAAAACATGGCAGTTGTTCAATGAAGAGCCTGAACATTCCTGCTGTAGGCTTGGATTGCAGTTAGTAGCAGTGGGATTTATTTACTAGATCAGGCAGGAATGGAGTTAAAGTGGCTTAGTCACGTACTGTAATCATTGAAAAATACATATAGCACAAATACATTTACATTTATATGCTTATATGCACTTGTATAGATTGCACCTGTGCAGAATTAAGAAAGCAAAATGTGTGTAAAAACTATAACACAATCAGTCAAAACTTATAGGCATTTTATTTATTTTAATTACCTGAAACGTATCCAAATTAATCACTTAAAGTGTGTATGTATTGCCTAGATCAAACAGACAAAAACAATGAAAAGAAGAACCTCAGGGCTGAATGCTGCAAGGGATGTGAAGATCAGCCATGTGACATAGAATTGAAACATTTGCCTAAGGGTTTCTCCAAAAGCTCGTGAGGGTGTGCCACTCCCTACACAACATGGAAAAAGAGATGGAACTGCTGGAGGCTAAGGCAGGAGTCGTTACGATGATTGTTTTCTATACCTAAACAGAAACTCCAAAACAATCAAGAACAGGAAGTGACATTCAATGTGACTTCATGATGCCACTCTGCGTTGCTCTACTGGTGATGAAAAGACAAACCAGTTCTTGGCAGGTTTTTTGTAAGTTTGTTGATACCAGATAGAAACCAGCTTTAGTCTGTGTCTTTTAGCAAGTGGAAAAACCCACTACATTGACTTTCTATACGTAAAACACTTTGAATTGCCATGGTGCTGGAATTTGCTATGCAAATAAACCTGCCTTGCCTCTCCAGTCTCATTGCAGAGTTTACTCCCCAATTTTATAAAAACATTTATGTTATATGTCAATTTATATTTGTTTTTTGTTTTGTTTTTTGGGGAGGGGGGATTATTCTTGCTTCACAAATATTATTCTCATCATGTGTTGTTGTTGTTGTTGTTGTTTTTGTTCATTAATGTGGTTGCCAAGCTGTGGCGTGCACAGACATTTTAGGGGGCAGGTGCTCAGGAGGGGGTGGGAGGGCACTTTTTAGCGTGCGCAAGGAGGTGGCTCATTTCGGGGCATTGTTTCAGTGGTTTTTAATGGCTCAGGTTTTCAAAAGATCATTTCAAAACCGACCTCAGTAAAATCTTAATAATATTCAGGGCAGTCAAACTTTTTTACAGTAGCAGGCTACACACTATCAGGTAGGAGGGTGCACTTATATATAGATATATATCTATATATATATATACTTCAGACTGAACAGTGGCTCTGTGACTACTGTAACGAACAAACAAATAGCAATAGCGTAGTTGGTGTTGCCAAATTAGGCAGGTTTCCAACCAATTAGGCTTTTGAACACATTGAGCTGGAAAAAAATAGCTTATGGGCAGATTGTAAAAAATTTCCGAAGCTTTTCATAACATTTGTTGGGCTTTTAGAAAGAATTACTAACAAAATATATCAAAATAGTCATTATTTATTTTTTAAATAAGTTGAATCTGTCGATCTGACATCATCAATGAATAATAGTTATAATAAATAATATTGATTGTAAAACAAGAAAAGAATAATGGTTAATCAAGTGTTTGGTCAGTGTAAACGCCCAAGAGGGGTTGAGTTCTACTTATCAACTTAAAAATATTTCATGACTGCGTGTAAGAGAAATGTTTAATTGAGCTATACTGAGAGAAATTAAGTTTATATTAAGGTAGATTTACAACTCATGTTGGGAAGCTATTTATAATTTATTTTTTCTGGGTGAAATATCCTGATTATTAAAGAGATCTTGTGTGTTATTTGGTTGTCTGATTGTACATTTTGTTTGGAGCCCATATGCGCAGTTTTTTTTCTTTGCTTCAGCTCAGTTGTGTGCTAATGGCATGTTCTTATGTGTTTAATAGTTCTGTGCTTTTAACATGAGAGAGTTTGAGATTTGGCCTTTGGACTAACAGTGACATAAGGTAACCTGTAGCGCTGTGTCTTAACTCAAAAGTCCAGCATAAGCTACACGCTAATAAACATGAGCGCTGGTGTCAGGCTGAACACTGACTGAAGTAATAATTCTGACTAGAACAGGTTCTGTAATTACAGCAGCTATGAGAACAAGAAGCAGAACAAAGCAGAGTTCCCTTCTACCTGCAAGTAACTCAAGTCTCTTCAGTTTGGCAGCTTTAGTGCTTGGTTCTGCTCCTTGTGCTACTAGCTAACCCTGCTAGCTGTCCTAGCTAACCCTGCTAGCATTAATGTTTACTCCAGTTTAGACTTCAGTGCTGACATTTCAAACATAAATTAATAACGCTCCTTCCAGCTCGCTCTCTGCTTTGTTGTCACTTCTTGTAATTGTTTGGTAATCAGACCAAATTTCCATCCCGCTCTACCGACACCAACGGTGACCACACACCACAGCCGAACTGCGGCGGCGACTGAAGGCTATGACTCGGTGTCCCGCCCCTCTCCAGTTGTGATTGGCTAGCATGTTGCCTTCAGTCGTTGATTTGATTGGTTAAATTGTATGATTGACACATCAAAGATAGTACTAAAAGGACGATGGCCACTCCGAGATAAAAAAAAAAAAAAAAAAAAAAAAAGACGGCTTCCAGTCCAGGGTCTGCTCCGCGCTCAACCAGAAGGCACAAATATCGCTCCATTATATAATCGGGGAAATGTAGGCGGCGGCAAGAGCTGCTATAGACGGCGATTTGCCGCCGTTGACCGGCTACTTTTGACTGCCCTGAAGATTAATAATAAAAAAAAACGAGTTTCAAAAGGGCATTTTCGTTGATAAAGGGCAAACTTCCTAGTGCTTTAGCACCACCTAGTGTCTATGTATGCACGCCCCTGTTGCCAAGAGATTTAATAATGCTGTTCATAACAGTTTAGTGTATAGCAGGTTTAAGACAAGTTAGAACAGGAAACAGGAAAAATATTAGAGCATTACCTAAAATGCAAAAGAGGGAGGGCAGTACCGTGGGATACAGATATTTACAGATATGTTTATGCAACAAAAAAGGACATGAGGAGACCTGCTGTAAAAGTTTTACAGTTGCTTAGGAACATTAGAAGAAATTGTAAGTAGAATTTGAACATTTATGTGTGCTATCCAAAAAATACCTTCCATGGTATTTGTCTCTTTGTTTTTATAAAAAGAGAAGCTTGTTTTGTTTTCTAATGAAAAGGTGACAGTCACATCTCCTGGTGGCTTTTTATTTTTGCCATCTTGTTTTTCATGCTCTGCCTCTCACTGGAATCACCGGGAAACATGTAAACCTGTCTCCCCAACAGTTCAGGAGAGGAACTTAAAAACCCATGGTGTTAAAATATTAAAAGGAGGGGGAAAGAGGGGTGGGGTTGGGGTGTTGGTTTTGGTTTGCAGTTGGCTCTTGTGCGTCGCCGCTTGTCTCTAGCCTCTGGCCCGCAGATTTTGGTGGCGCTGCTACTGGTGCCTCCCTCTCCCTATAGGTATTTGGAGAAAGTGGGTGCCTATTGGAGCCAGCGGGGGAGCTGGCTTTATGGGAGGGCCTGCTTTGAACTGTGTGGCTCCATCATGCCGCCACACATGTAGGACCTCGGGAAGTGCACTGTAAAGTGGATCCCCTGCACCCCCATTGCCCGGTCCATTTGAGAGACCCAGAGATGAACTAGCCTTCCTCGTGGCCTTTCCTCATCTCATTTAGCCTGCAGCCTGTCAGCACCTGTGCAGTGTAGGGCTGCAGCATCTTCTCACAGCAAGCAGGGGTTCGCCCGTGCCGAAAACCACTACTGTTTGCATATTTTTATTTTATTTTTGAGGGGGCAACATCCCACTGCCCCCCCTTGTGGCGCCGGGCCTGCTAACCCTAACCCCCCTTTTACCCCATTTCCTGTCAGATTACAGTCAAATAAACGCCCACTAGTGGCAATAAAAAAGAGCAAAAACAGCAAAAACTCACAAAATGTTGAATAATTTTTCAGCTGTGGCTTGATGAAATACTTAATCTCATATTTGCCAGTTCTAATGCAGATGGAAAAAATACCCACTGTCCCAAAAGAAATCACTCTCTTCATTGTCTTCCACCAACACTGAAAGGGAATTTGAGCCCTTAAACCTTCCTACTCCCTCCGAGTTTTCCAACAGACCACACCCTACTTTTCATGTTTATCTGTTCTGTGATCAACATTCAGCTTCTTAGAAGGAAAAGCGCAACATTTCTTGTGATCTTCTTAACAAAGCCTGCTGTCCCACCTCTTCAGGATTTATTTTCCTCTTCTATTTGTTTTTTTCAGTATCTTCTCTTTGCATCTTAGCAACAGGTGAGCATTTCACATATATTTATTTGAACTGTAAAAAGTATTCTAACAGCAGTTCTTTAGGATGCAGATAATGTATCATAACTGTAACTTATCATAGCTTTATCATAACTGTCATTTATCATAACTGAAATAGTGAGAAGTGATCGTTGATCCTAACGCTCAAGCTTTTTTTTTTACTTTCAGTTTCTATTCTTGAAAATGGATCCCTTTGTGCGCGACAAACTAAACCAGTGGAATCTGAATGAGTTCATTGAGATATTCAAAGGTAAAGGAAAATGCATGTGTACATATTTTATAACTTAATTAGCTTGATTAAGGTATAATTTGATTGCATAATCGTCTAGGTGCTGTTTTTTATTTATGAGTTTAGGTCCCCTTTTAATGCAGAGCCACAGTTGTGAGGTTCGTTGAAAAGACGAGTGCCTTTGGGGTGGACCCTCATATCAAGACTTAAACATTGTTTCATGAGGCACATTTTAGTGAAAGCACACATTAATTTTTGGTCAAAGAATAGGAGAGGGAATTACTGTCACACCTCTGCTCAGTGTTAGAAAATGTTTTATGCTTTTTTTCACCCATTAGATACACACTGGTAAATATTTGCATGTCTCTAATTTCAAAAGTCAGATTCTGAGAACAAGGTTTTATCTTCATAACAAAAATGTTTGCAAGAGAACAGCATCTGGTAAAACTGCCTAGATTTTATCATAAATCATCTGGTTTGTTTCAAATTTTAGGTAGGATTAACAAACATGCTCATCAAGATTCAAGAGTCCTTATTGTCATGATGTAACCATAATGACATTCTTGTGAGACACAGACTTAGAACTCATATGTAACACACATAAACAAATCAATGACATAATTTTAAAGTTTAATGTACCAACAACAGTTCTTGAGAAGCTAAAAACAGTGCAAATAGTCCTTACCATGTTCAATTAAAAAAAGACAGACAGCAGTCACTTTACAGAACAATGTAAAGTACTGTGCAGTTGAATGAATGTATTATACAGACGTTACTGAAGAAGCTAAAGTGCACAAAAAGTCATTAGCAAAAACTGAAATGTTCAAGTTGAAATGTTCAAGTTAAAGAACTGTGCATTTTACATGGATGTCCAAACAAACACTCCCTGAGAAGATTAAGTGTGCAAACAGGCATTAAGCATGTGTGAGACAGTGTAAATAATTTTGATTTAATAATCAAATCAAGGACCTGTGTAAACAGTAGTAATTTTGTAAACATGTGACAAAGTATGAACTGGGCTGCTGGTTTATTTGATTCTCAGCAGGGAGCGATGGCTTTGGGAAAGAAGCTGTTTTTAAGTCTATTATTTTTATTTAATGTATCAATGTATAATATATCAAGCAGACAGTTTTAAGCTCATGATGTTACAATTTTTGTTGATTTTATTTTTCATTGCGTATTATTTTATCTTCTTTTTTGACTCTTAATTTTAATCATTGTTTTATTTGTTTTCTGCAAATGAAAGCCTTTCACAGACAAAAACTTTCTCTGAAAGGCCCTTAATAAATGAAGTTTACTTACTAAGCAAGCTAAATATAGTATCTAAAATTTTAGCTTCATCTAAACCTTCTACCTGTATGTTAGACCCAATCCCAACCAAGTTTTTTAAGGAGGTATTCCCTCTGATCAGTGGTCCTATTTTAGACATGATTAATCTATCCTTAGTAAATGGATATGTACCAAAGGCTTTTAAAGTAGCTGTTATTAAACCTTTACTTAAGAAACCTTCTCTTGATCAAGATGAGCTAGTAAACTACAGACCTATATCTAATCTTCTTTTCTTATCTAAAATTCTTGAGAAAGTAGTTGCTAATCAACTTTGTGAACATTTACAAAGTAATGACCTACTTGAGGAGTTTCAGTCAGGCTTTAGAGCTCATCATAGCACTGAAACAGCTCTGGTGAAGGTCACCAATGATATTCTCATGGCCTCAGATAATGGACTTGTGTCTGTACTTGTCCTGTTAGATCTCAGTGCTGCATTTGACACAGTTGATCACAATATTCTCCTACAAAGACTTGAGCATACTGTAGGGATTAAGGGGAAAGCATTAGGCTGGTTTAAATCTTATCTGTCGGACAGATTCCAGTTTGTTCATGTTAATAATAAATCTTCTTCAAACTCTAGGGTCACCTGTGGAGTACCACAGGGTTCAGTCCTTGGACCAATTCTCTTTACTATATATATGCTTCCGGTTGGCAAAATTATCAGACAGCATGGGATTAATTTCCACTGTTATGCTGATGACACTCAGCTATATTTATCCATAAATCCTGATGAATCCAATCAGTTACTTCGACTGCAGTCATGTCTTGATGACATCAAAAGCTGGATGACTTTAAATTTCCTGCATTTAAATTCTGACAAGACAGAAGTTGTAATCTTTGGGCCAGAGTCCTCAAAAAATAAACTTCTTAATCAATCACTGAATCTGGATGGCATTAACTTGGCCTCTGGTAATAAAGTAAAAAATCTTGGTGTTATTTTTGACCAAGACATGTCATTTAAATCCCATATTAAACAGGTTTCCAGAGTTTCCTTTTTTCACCTCCGGAATATCGCCAAAATTAGAAACATTCTGTCCAGGGGTGATGCTGAAAAACTAGTGCATGCATTTGTTACTTCAAGGCTGGACTATTGTAATTCTTTACTATCAGGAAGTCCACAAAATGCAGTTCGAAGTCTTCAGCTGATCCAAAATGCTGCGGCAAGAGTTCTGATGAAAATCAACAAGAGGGATCATATTTCTCCAATTTTAGCTTCCCTTCATTGGCTTCCTGTTAAATCAAGAATAGAATTTAAAATTCTTCTTCTAACGTATAAAGCCCTTAATAATCAAGCTCCATCATATATCAGAGCTCTGATTACTCCGTATGTTCCTAACAGAGCACTTCGCTCTCAGACTGCTGGTCTGCTGGTGGTTCCTAGAGTCTCTAAAAGTAGAATGGGAGGCAGATCCTTTAGCTATCAGGCTCCTCTCCTGTGGAACCAACTCCCAGTTTTGGTCCGTGAGGCAGACACCCTATCTATTTTTAAGACTAATCTTAAAACTTTCCTTTTTGACAAAGCTTATAGTTAGAGTGGCTCATGTTACCCTGAGCTACCTCTATAGTTATGCTGCTATAGGCTTAGGCTGCTGGAGGACATCAGGGCCTAATTTTCTCACTCTACTGATTTCTACTGTTCTTCATTCTACGGTTCTCCAGTTTTGCATTGTATTACATTGAAATGACTGTCGTCATTTCAGCTTTTAACTTTTTGCTCTCTCTCTTTTTCTTCATAGTAGGTACACCTGGTCTGGCGTTCTGTTAACTTTGACATCATCCAGAGAAGACGGCTCACCCGTTACTACCATCTAATGTAGAACAGATTACTAGATCAATGTGTGCTTCTGTGCTTTTTTGTCTCTCTTGTTGTGTCTCTGCTCTGTCTTCTGTAACCCCAGTCGGTCGAGGCAGATGACCGTTCATACTGAGCCCGGTTCTGCCGGAGGTTTTTTTTCCCCGTTAATGGGTGGTTTTTCTTCCCACTGTCGCTTCATGCTTGCTCAGTATGAGGGATTGCAGCAAAGCCATGTACAATGCAGACGACTCTCCCTGTGGCTCTACGGTTCCCCAGGAGTGAATGCTGCTTGTCGGGACTTTGATGCAATCAACTGGTTTCCTTATATAGGACATTTTGACCAATCTGTATAATCTGACCCAATCTGTATAATATGATTGAACTTGATTTTGTAAAGTGCCTTGAGATGACATGTTTCATGATTTGGCGCTATATAAATAAAATTGAATTGAATTGAATTGAATTGAATTAAAATAGCATGATTTACTGGTGACCTTCAGCACCCTTTATGTAAGATACATAAAGGGTGTTTTTAAATCTAAGTTTTACCATTCTTGGCATGGCAAGATATTGGTCATTTAATAATAAATAATAGTGCTAATAATACTTCCACACTTGCGTAGAATACATTTTTGCATTGCTGCTGAAATTATATTTCTACTGTTGTGGCTAATGGAGTCTCATTGGATTACAGAAGAAGAGGTTGACAAAAACAGCCTTTATTGTCTTGAGGATGAAGATATTGACAAACTGATACCAAAAGTGGGACCAAGAGCACGGTTCAAGGAGAGACTGAAGCAGTTAAAGGTGATGCCATACATTTTATTTAACTTTGGTCCATGACTTCTACTTATGTAAAAACATTTTTATATATATATATATATATATATATATATATATATATATATATATATATATATATATATATATATATATATATATATATTGTTTACTTTTGAGAATTCATGGCCTAATAACAATTACTATTTTACCCTAGTGCCAACAGCAGAATGAAGAGGAAACTAATTTGTCTGAGGTAAAGAAAGCTATGTTTTCAAATAATTTAAAAACAGAAATCTATGAAGTGTGTTTTGCATTTGTATTCAGCCCTCCTGACTTTGATTTCCCTGAATAAAATACACTACAACCAAGTGCCTCCCAAAGTAATCCAAGTAGTAAATTGAGTCCCTCTATTAATTGTGTTTCTGTATAACTCCAGCTGTTCTGTGAAGACCTTGAGAACATTAGACAAGAAACAGCATCCCGATGACCTAACCTATGTCATAACAAATTTTATTTGCAGTTTATGACATGTAGGGGACAAAACAACTGTGGCAAAAAAGATACTCTCACACAGAGGGATGTGTGGAGCTAAAGAAAGGACAATTCTGGAAGAAAAGCAGTTAGAGGCTATAAAAGACTGCGGTAGAGGTTTCTCTTACAGAAGGATGACAACCCTAAATGTGCAGTCTTTGCTATGATAGTTTTGATCAAAATATATCTGTGTGAGAGCTCATATCCAACACTGGCATTTCTCTGCAATCCTTCAGGGTTTTGGAAAATCAATGGAAAAAAACTCCCATCATGTGGTAATTGATCATCTGCAATGCTGCATGCGTCTAAATTAAGTAATTTTACATAATTTCAGGAATGCCCTATTTTAGCAAAGAACGGTCTTACAAAGCATCAGGAGATCTGAATATAAAATGTACACAAGTTTTTCAGCTTTTTATTTGTAAAAAAAAATGTGAATCCTGTTTGTCTCTAGTCTCTTCACAATTCTTTTTATTTTCTGTTGGTGTAAAAAATTAAATCCCAATAAGATATATTGACGTTTTTCGTTGTAACATGACTAAATGTTTAAAGGTTTGACAGGTATACTTTAATTATAAATGACCTTGAAATTTAAAAGCAATAATTTGTCCTATGACACAACCATCAATATGCAAAGAGTAATTTTACCTTTATTATTGTGATCTGATAAAATAATTAAGTTTTTTCATCATCAAACTGTAAATGTAAAGAATACATATAAATTATAAAAACCATAGCAATTGTGCATTTGACCTTGTAAAAATACACAAAATCAAAATAGTCCAATTGTTCTGATGTTCTTCAGATTTTGCCCTCCACAAGTGATACAGGTGAGAAATAAAAATCCTAATACTAAATCTCATACAAGTTATTATTTTTGATCAAACAAAGCTATTGAAAGAACGAACCAATTAATTATTTTTTGTAAAAAGGAAAGCGAAAATTTGACCTTCAGGAGGAATCTAGAGCAGAGAAACCATCAGTAAAACGGCAGTGTACCAGCATTCAATTTTCAGGTATGAATATGCTTTTGATCAATGGTGCCAAAATTATATTGATGCTTAAATGTCATGTTTTTTACGCTGAACATTTTTTACGCTGAACATTTTCTTGGTGTGTTATATTCAACAAAATCTGTTTTGCTTTAAACATGTGTTGTTTAAATCTCTTTGGTGAAAGAGCACAATGAAGGAATGAGAATTGCAATAAAATTAATCTCTTTGCATTCATTGTTCAGTGTTGCTGCTCCGTCTTGGTATTGTTTTTGCTAACAGAAGCAGTGATTCTGAATGATGTGAAAGCCATAATGGAACATGTTTATGAGAAACTGCATAATCAGGAGAGCACAGAGCTTAATGAATTCCTAAAGTAAGTAACGTTTCTATATTCCTCCGTCATACCTTACAAACAGGTCATTAATGGGCTTGAGTACTGGTGTTATTTTTAAATACACCTTTTGTCACAAAATTTCCTTCTTCCTTTTTTTTTATTTGGGTCCTCCCCTAACCCCACAGAAATTCTTGACACAAATTGGTTTATAATCAGGTTGTTATTGTAAATAAGAAATTGTTCTTAAAAATTAAAAATTTTGTTCTTAATAACTTATCTGGTTTGATTAAAACAACTACTATATAGAGTGGTGAGCAGTTAGTCCTAAACAAAGTATTGTAAATGGTAATAGTGTAAAATGACCTCTTCATAGCTTTGAAGGCATGTGAGGATGATGTGATCTACCAAGTTGCTCCATTGTAACACAGGCTAAAATATTTTGCACACATTTAAAAGATGAAAAAATGTGAATATTTTTCTAAATGTTTGACAGGACCAAAATTAGAGACCTGGAGGTGGACAAGAGGGAGGTGGTTGGTGTTTTTGGTAAAACTGGATCTGGAAAGACGTCCTTGATAAATTCTGTCATTGGTGTGAATAAACTTTTGCCCTCTGGCGATGTTGATGCCTGTACTTCTGTCATGATTAAAGTGGAAGCGAACGTTAACAACTCAACATATGAAGCAGAGATTGAGTTCATCCCCAAAGATGTGAGCAGAATTGTCAAACTGTATATTGTTTCATGTGATCTAAAACATTATAAGGTTAAACATCTAAGACTAAAAATTGAAATTTCTATTTTGTTTCCAGGAGTGGGAAGATGAGTTGGGGACAGTAGATCGCTTTCTTGAGCAGGATGGAGAGCAAGAGAAGCAAGATGATGATGATGATGATGATGATGATAATGATGGCTATCATGACCTTGTTGAAAAGCTTTCAGCACTGTATGGAGAAGAATGGAAAGAAAAATCCTCTGAACAACTCATGGATATCAGATACTTCAGAGAGATTCCAGAATTTCTTAACTCCACAAAGAAGATTTTAATTTGTGAATCTGTAAGACACAACAATTAGCATTTGCTTATATGTAGTGCTTAAAAATTGGAAAACAGTGACAATACTAAATACATACTAAGCCTTTTGATTACTTAGTGGTTTTGAACCAGTAGATCTTCTGTCACCTGGTCCCCATACTGACCCCGTCCAAAGTCCTGTTAACTCAGCTATGACTAAAAAAAAATTAAGGATCCTGTCATTCATACCAGTTGGCCATAGTTTACAATTGGTGACATACTGGCAGTTTTTCAAAAAGTGGTGATACTTTTTAAAACCTGACGCAGGTCTCTGGTTGGATGACAAAAGCATTGAAATTATATTCACGTTTTAGAATGGTCTAGTCAAAGTCCAGACCTAAATCCAAATAAGAATCTTTAGCAAGACCTGAAACAAAAAAATGCAGTTTGACCTATTTAGCTATAAACAAACTGGCAAAAATATCAGTCTCCAGATGTGTCTACAAAAAAATGTCTTCTCATAGGTGGCAGTATACCCCAAAACAGCAACAAAAGGGGGTTCCATAGACTAAAGCCATGTATGGTTACATGTGTGGACTGCATTGTGTTGCTCTATCGCATGAAATCCCGTCAAAAGCATTTGTTTTTCTTCTAGGCTACAGAGTTATCCGCTAAAATTTTGAAGTACACCAAACAAGGAGGAGATGGAGGAATAAAAAGGTGGTATTGGCCACTTGTGAAGTGTGTGACTGTGAAAGTGCCAAAAAATAATTTTCTCCAGCATGTCACACTTGTGGATCTTCCTGGAAATGGAGACCGTAACAAGAGCAGAGATTCAATGTGGAAAGGGGTAAGTTATAGGTTTATACTATGATCTGTTATATTTAAAAAAGAAAATGTAAGCATTAATTGCTCAATGTAATAACATCACTTCAGATTGTTGGGAACTGTTCTGCGGTGTGGATTGTGTCTGAAATCAACCGAGCAGCATCAGATAAGGAATCCTGGGAGGTCCTGAAAAGAGCCAGTAGTCTGCTTGGCAACGGTGGGGAGTGTCGGCACATTCACTTTATCTGCACCAAGTCTGATGTTATTGGAGATTTACATGATCAGTAAGTTCACTAATACAATGAAAGTATAAAGGTGAAAAAAGTATTCAATCTAATCTAATCTGTAACAAATAGTTGTACTTGTATTTACATAGTCTTATAAAGCACAACACTAAAAATGCTGCAAAGGACGGTTACTTTATTCATCTTGTGGGACTGATTGTCATAAGTGTGGGGCTTAAGATTGACAAGATATCATCTTATTAATGAGATTAGACACATGACTCTTAAAGTGAAATTTGTACAAGTTTTGTGGGAATAAAACTAAAGCAGAGTAAACATACTGTAAATATCTGTCAGCACCCATTGTCATTCTGAACTGTAAATCTGTAACATGGCAATAGAAAAAAACAGATGATAAAACATTTTCAAGGAACTGCATATATACACTGCTCAAAAAAAATAAGTGGAACACTAAAATAACATCCTGGATGTGAATGAATGCAGTATTCTTATTAAATACTTTGATCTGTATATACTTGAATGTGCTGAAAACAAAATAACACAAACATTATCAATGGAAACCAAATTTATTAACCCATGGAGGTCTGGATTTGGATCCACGATCAAAATTAAAATGGAAAAACACACTACAGGCTGATCCAACTTTGAAGTAATGTCCTTAAAACTAGTCAAAATGAGGCTCAGTAGCACGTGTGGCCTCCCTACCATGCCTGGGCATGCTCCTGATGAGGTGGCTGATGGTCTCCTGAGGGATCTCCTCCCAGACCTGGACTAATGCATCCACCAACAGCAGTGAAATTGATTGTCAATCAGTGTTACTTCTTAAGTGATCAGTTTGATTTCACAGAAGTGTGATTGACTTGGAGTTATATTGTGTTGTTTGAGTGTTCCCTTTATTTATTTATTTTGAGCATTGCACTTTTATTTCTTGCTGCTGAACAGGATGACATTTTGTCAAAAACTGGTTTCACCAGTGATTTTTTTCTTTTAGCTCAGCAGCTAATGTTCAGGCTTTCATCCTCAAAAGAAATATCAAAGCCAAGGAAGCAGTGAGCAAAGAACTGAACAAACTAACCAAGATAAAGGTGAGCTTTGAATGACAAAAGCGATTGTGTACAATTAAGAACCAAGAAATCATTTAATTCAATTTCCCACAGAACTATTTCAGCGATGAGTGTTTCAAAGTGTTCACAGTGAGCTCTGCAGAGTTTCTAAAACGCAAACACCTAAATCCAGAGAATACTGGTAGGTTATATTTTTAAAAGAAAAATTCCATAGCAATGTAACTCTACGTTGATGCTAATTTGAGCTTAATTTTTTTTCCCAAGAAATCCCAGAGCTTCAAGATTTTTTGCAAAATCTGAACGACTGTCATTCAGAGACATTAAACTATGTTTCTGGAGCTCAAGGGATTCTCTCATTGATTCAAGGGGCCAGTGTGAGAGAAGCGGTAAGGTTGAGAGGAGATATTTCACTCTCCCTAATTTTCTCGGTTGTCCCAAATAACAGAATAAATGTGTCTATATTGGTTGTGTGTGTTCATACAGTATTAAAAAAGAAACGCGTCGTTAACGCTAAAGTATTTTTCCATTTATGTATTTCCGGCTGGCCTGAGAAAAGCAATACATTTCACATTTGGTAAAATATATTACATAGAATAAATTTAGTGACAGAGCTTTGAAGAAAAGCCATTTAAACACCACCATCATTACGGTCATTTAATTTTACTGTATTCAAAGTTTACTGTACTGAAGTAAATCCTAATAAAGATACTGTGACTTTGACATTCTCTTCGTGGAATATGTTTCTTGCCTTTAGTGTTCATAAAAGATGTAAAGATTAGATAGAGACAGCAACCTAAAAATCTAAAAAGATGCTTACTAGTAAATGATTTCTAAATTCACACACTGTATAACACACTGGATAGATTATATTGATTTTATGACTAAATGCTCAATGTCTAAATGTTAGCCTCTCTATGTGTTTCCTAGCTTCTTCTTTAATCTGACAAACTGTGCTTACAATTCTTGTCCCAGTATTTGATTTAAACTACTCAATTTCTGTCTCAATCACATAAACCCAGAATTTGGGAAAAAGTAAAGATTCAGCAGATTCTTGTGTGCATAGTGTAATAAACTGAGAACAAAACAGTTAATGCTAAAAATCATGTTATTGCTCTGAATGAAGAACCTGTTTGTTTTGGTATTTTTCTTTTTCTTTTAGACTGGCATTAATAAAGTTGTATGTGAGGACCTTGAGTCTAACCTAGACTGTCAACTTGATGCAATGCGAAATGTAATGAGGGAGATCTACACCAACTTTGGAAAATGTCTTGATGAAGGAGTTGAGATATCCAAACGTTCATGTGAAAAAATCCTGAAGTCCTTCTTATATAATGCAGTACGTAATCTGCTAGTTGCATTTATGTGAATCTGTGTTCCAAACAGTTATTTTGCTTTTTACTTATTTGCTCTTCATTTTAATTTTCTGATATTTCTCCAGAGAAAGAGTGGAAGTTGCCAGTACAACATCTTGAAGGGTGTCGTCAGAAATGGTGGCATTCACAAACCAAAAAAGGGGAAAGAAATAAATTTCAACGTGAAATTAACATCCTTTTTGAGTCAGAGCATTGATGAGGAATTCAGAAAAACCTTCCCGTAAGAACTTTATAAACAAAGAAGCTGAATTACATGATTTCATTAACAGTGCAACTGTATAAGATTAAAATACAGATGTCTTGAGTTCATTATATTAAATCATTCAAATATGTTGATATTTTTTTAGCAATGAAGGAAATCATGGTCCATTCAATGGAGTGATCAATAAATTTTCACTTGACACTGAAAAGCTGAAGCAAAAGTACAAAGATGCAGAACTGCATCTGGTATTTCTCAAGACAGAGGTAATTCACCAGTACTTTGTTGCTCTTTGAGTTATTAAATAGCATAAAGGCTCCAAATGATCTATCTTTAAATTAGAGGAATTATTTTTTGACTCTGTGGTCGACATTTTTCCCAGGAGGAAAAGCTCAAGACAAAACTGTGCAAAAGGATTCGTGACAGAAAAAAGATGATCTACATCATTCTAACAAAAACAGTTGAGGAAACCATGGCAGAATGCTATAAACGTACGAAAGACTAAGTTTACATTTATCATCAAAACATTAAATACTACTAATTTGAACAAAAATTTACATCTTTTGCAGGAGCAGCACAGTTTCATGGAAAGAATACGCTCCAGAACATCAAGGAAAAAATACAGAAACATGTGCATAATTTCAAAAACAGCATGTTTGAGAAAGCCAAAGATGTCATGTTGGAGCAGCTACTCAAATTGATGGTTTGTTACGTTTTATTTATTAAAACTATAAGAAAGAGAAGATAAGAAGTTAATTTATTGAGCGTCACAGTGGCAAAGCCACAGAGTTACTCTCAATTAACAGTGAAGTAAAAAAACAAGCTAATCTAAACTAAATTTAGTTCAAAAGTAAAAGAGAATGGGCTTCAAAAACACCAAAAATAACAGTAAAATAAATATCAGAATATATATTACACAATTATTGATAAGAGATGTGTATTCTAATTTTTCTCCCCAGTGTCTTGTAAATATGCTCATGCCCCCTGAGCTGTTTCACAAAATGTAAACACAAAGTGTATGATTAATACCATAAACACTGATGAATGTTATGTTATAGCCTAATAAACAGCGGTGCATCATTGTGAATTGGAAATAAAGATGTGCAATGTGGATTTGTTTTTAGCCCGCTTTAGAATCTCATTTCACTGCATGGAATCTTTTGGGATATTACTCTGCTAGGTTTGTACATCTGGAAATTGAAGATTTTGCCAAGTCTGCAAAATACTACAAACTGTGCCAGATTGAATCAAGAATCCATGAAGATCAGTTTTTAAGTCTTTGCAGCGGATCTCAGTAGGATTTACATCTGGACATTGACTCCTATCTAAACCCTTTTATTATACTTCTGACTACAAACAAAAGTATACAAGCATTGTCATATAAAACGTGTTATATTCTAAGACAAACATATTGGTGCATTCATAACTGATACATGCTACATAAAAACTTCCTGATGCACCCCAAAACATTTGTGACAGCAGCCCATAAGCAATCCTTGACTGCGGCCATTATTAACCTAACCGGAAGCCTGGAAGTGATGTGAGAACTGCCCCACGGAGAGTGTAAACATACCTTCCCATCATACTGCAGTGATTTGGCTTTTTTCACAAGCGTTAAATTAACAAAATCAATAAATTAATTGTTCAAAATGGCATAAATGTCATCAAATGACATCCAACCTTATATGGGGAGTCAGAGTTCGACAACAGGGATTATTGCTTTGTTTCTAGTGCATGTTAGTACTCCGGAACCTGGTTCTGTGTTCTTGCTGGAAAGATGCACCCCACCATTCATAGGCATTTGTAAATTAGCATAGATTTGATCAGTAGTTGTCTTTGCAATAAATGCTTACACATGTATTATGCTATATTAGGTGGAAATCCTGGGACTTTTGGAAAAAAACATGATGGAATCTATAGAGCTGTCCCTCCAGTCTGAAGACAATTCAATACCAGGTACAATTACCGTAGGTGTTTGTGTGTATATATATATATATATATGTGTATATATATATATATATATATATATATATATATATATATATATATATATATATATATATATATATATATATATATATATATATATATATATATATGTATATATATATATATATATATATATATATATATGTATGTATAACAATATTATTATGCAGCCAGAATTAAGCTGATTACTAAGAACAAATGGTTTAAATACCAGTGGAAACATGCACATGTTTTTTTGGAATTGTAAATATTTAACTCTTTTATCATCATTTTAGAAAGGCCTGTTTCATTTCCTATCCGATACTAGTTTCTTGGATGATTGAAAATAATTCCAGATCTAAATCTGCCAGGAGTATGAATAGTTTTTGCAGATACTTGTTAATATGTAAGAAAGAGTCCTGTAAACAAGTGGCACAAAAACATGTCTAATGAAAAAAAATGCTTTTTCAGATGTGTCAACTGAGCTTTCGATGGTACAGAAACACTGGAATGAGCTGAATAGCTGTATGGATGCATGAATATCATGAATACATGATGCCAATGACTCAATACTGATACCTGTGTCTACTTCTGTTGCTCATATGCTTAAGACATAAATGCTCTGATTGGCCAAATGAAACCCTATTTGTGGACTCTTGATGTCCTTTCTCCCTCTTCATTCATTAGACATGATTTATATTTCTTATATAAATATTTACATTTCTCCTTAAAACTGCCAGCCTCCCCAACTATTTTGAAACCTGTTGTTGAGCTAATACTACATAGGTCCTGGGTTAAAATCCCAGCCTTGCATGTTTTTCCTTGGCTTTGGGTTCTCCCCAAGTACTTTGACTTCCTCCAATAGTTCAAAAACATGACTGTTAGGTTAATTGGTCTCTCTAAATTGCCCGTAGATGTGAGTGGACTGTTGTTTGGCCTGTGTGTCTCTTTGTTTCCCTGTAATGGACTGGAGGCTTATCCAGGCTTTAAACCGACTTTTGCTAAATGACCAATGAATTTCACTAAACAAAACTAGCTTCCATTAAGGTCCCCAATGGCATTATTATAGTAATATTCAATATTATAAATGAGTAATTATATGCAAGACATTGATTACAAAAGCTCTGAATATATTTCTTGAATTTATTCTATTTTTCTGATATATCCATTGTCTAATAATAACAGCTTAAAATAACCTTTGAATTTGTGCATATAAATCTGTTACTAGGTAACACAGCTCATTTCCCCAAATTTCTTATTCCAAGATTTTATCACAAATGTCAAGTTTTTTATTTTTTCATGCATAAATTTACTAAACATGTTTTGTCTTTGATCATGTAATGAAAAATGTGAGCAGATGAGCTTCTGCAATTGTACTTGGTTTGCTGTTCTTTATCGGAAAATGAAATAAAAAAATGCAAAACTTGTTCATTTCCAGAATTATTTGTTTTTTGTCATTTTGAAGAAAGTGCAAGTACAATTGTAAATGCTAAATGTGGGAAAACATTGATATCCTAGAGGTCCACTTATTTTCTTGACAAATAGAAATCTCTGTTTTTCATACATTAACCAAGCTGTTCAGGTAAGTATCATGTTTTGCTTTAAGTATTTGGCCCACATGGAGAACACACTCGGTAAAAAGGAAGCAGTTTTAACATGTTTATTTAACAGACAGAGAGGATAACAAGGGAACGAGAGGATTTGTCTCGATGTGAAGGAGACGAAGAGAGAAGCACGAGCGGGACACGTTCAATCTAGGAGGGAGGAGGAAATAATTAGACTGGATTAAGGAACCGCGCAATATGTCAGAGGGAAGTAATCTTACCACTGAGAACGGGAACCAGGCCGGGGGGAGCGGAGCAGAGAAATGGACTCAGCACTTGCCTGACAATGATGGAAGCTGGTGACTGAGTGACCAATTGGCGAGGGCTTAGGCAGGGTCAGAGCAGCGCCTGCCGGTCCGGGGATCCGAGGGCAGCAGGAGGAACCAGGGAGATCCGGTGAGGCTTCTCAGCCCAGCTTGGTAATACCAAGGGAGCACAAGGGGGAGTCCGGAGCAGGATCCAGAACAAAAGACTTAGACTTAGACAACTTTATTTGTCATTTTGTATGTACAGGGTGCATACAGAACGAAATTTCGTTGCATACAGCTTATAGGAGTATAGTCAGATTCCAGGTGGAATAAGGCAACATTGCAATATAAAGTGCAGCAGTAAACATAATATTAACATGTAACAGTGCAGGAGAAAACAGTGTGCCGTCACATTGTGCAGGAGAGTTTACAGACCATTTTTAATGTGCAAAATAATGGTGCAAAAAGGCATTTGTGCAAAAATGCATTTCCGTTGTGTAAAGGGAAACTAAGAGTTCAGCAGCATTGGTAATGCCAGATAAGATGTGGTGACGCAGATGTACAGATGTGGTGCAGAGTCCAGTTTATAGTTCAACAGTCTGATGGCAACGGGGAAAAGCTGTTGCAGAACCTGGTGGACCTGCAGTGGAGGCCGCGGAACCTCTTCCCAGAGGGCAGCAGGGAGAACAGTCCACGGTGGGGGTGTGAGGGGTCACTGATGATGTTGAGGGCTCGTGACATGCATCGCTGGGATGAAATGTCCTTAATGGAGGGGAGAGGAGCCCCAATGATCCCTTCTGCTGTCCTCACCACTCTCCTCACGTTCTTCCAGTCTGAGGCATTGCAGTCTCCACACCACACAGAGAGACAGCTGGTCAGAATGCTCCCTATGGTGCTTCTGTAGAAGGTCGTGAGGATGGGTGGTGGCAGGTGGGCTCTCCTCATCCTCTGTAGGAAGTACAGTCGCTTCTGTGCCCTCTTGACTAGTGACGCGGTGTTCACAGACCAGGTGAGATTGTCTGTGATGTGCACACCCAGGAACTTGGTGCTGCTGACCACCTCCACAGCTGAGCTGTTGATGAGCAGGCCGGTTTTTCCTTAAGTCGACGATGATCTCCTTCGTCTTCTCCACATTCAGGATCAGGCTGTTGTCTCTGCACCAGCAAACCAGCTGCTCCACCTCCTCTCTGTAGTCCTGGTCGTTGTCGTCTCTGATCAGGCCCACCACCATTGTGTCTTCTGCAAATTTCACGATGTGGTTGGTGGTGAACCTGGGGACGCAGTCGTGTGTCATCAGGGTGAGAACTAGGGGGCTCAGGACGCAGCCCTGAGGGAAGCCCGTGCTGAGGGTGATGACATCAGAAGTGTTCTGACCGACCCGGACCGACTGAGGTTTGTTGGTGAGGAAGTCCAGCAGCCAGTTGCGAAGAGGTGTGCTGAAGCCCAGATGCTCTATATACCTTTGACTCATAGTTTTGATGTCTTCACTATGTATATTTACAATGCAGATGGTGTTGAATGCTGAACTTAAGTCCAGGAACAGCATCCGCACGTGCATGTTCTTCTCCTCCAGGTGTGTCAGGCTCAGGTGAAGAGCGGAGGAGATGAATTCCTCGGTGGAGCGGTTCCGCCGGTAGGCAGACTGGAGCGGGTCATGTGTTGGGGGAGACTGGAGACAATGTGTTCTTTCACCAGCCTTTCAAAGCACTTCATCATGATGGGAGTCAGTGCAACAGCCCGGTAGTCGTTGAAACAGGTTCTTCGGCACCCGAATGATGGAGGCCGACTTAAAGCATGCCGGCACTGTGGCTTGGTCCAGCGAGGTGTGGAAAATGTCTGTGAGAACACCAGCCAGCTGACCTGCACACTCCTTGAGCACCCGCCCAGGTATGTTGTCGGGACCTGGGGCCTTCCGCGGGTTGACTCTCTTCAGAGTCTTCCACACGTCGGCGGTGTCAAGGCAGAGGACCTCCTCTTCCTGATGGGGAACAACCTTCACTGCTGCCAACCTTCACTCAAACCTCCCAAAGAAGTTATTTAGTCCATTGAGGAAGTCAGCATCAACTTCACCCACCGGGGGGGAGGGCGTGTTGTATTCAGTGATCGCCCGTATGCCTTTCCACATGCTCCTGGTGTTGCTGGCATCATGGAAAAGCTCCTGGATTTTCTGACTGTGGTTCTGCTTCGCTAACCTGATGGCACGGTTCAGGTTGGCTCTCGCTGTCCTCAGTGCCTCCTTGTCACCAGACTTGAAGGCTGAGTTCCGTGCTTTTAGCGCTTGGCGGACCTCCTCAGTAATCCAGGGTCGTTGGTTGGCTCGGGTGATGATGGTCTTAGTGGTGCTGACGTCCTCAATGCATTTGTTGATGTAGGCTGACACAGTCATGGCGTACTCATCAATGTTGATCTTGTCTTCATATGTTGCTGCAGCTTTGAACATGTCCCAATCAGAGCATTCAAAACAGTCCTGGAGCGCCTCCATGGCCCCTTCAATCCACACCCTCACCTGCCTCACTGTAGGTTTAGCTCTGATCAGCAGGGGCCTGTATGCAGGAATTAGCATCACAGAAAGGTGGTCTGAAGAGCCGAGGGGGGGGCGGGGGGCTGCCCTGAATGCGCCTTTAAATATTTGTGTAAACTAAATCTAGAGTGTTCTCTCCCCGAGTAGCAAAATCCATGTGTTGGTAGAAATGAGGGAGAACAGTTTTCATATTTCAAGTCCCCAGCAATGATGAAAACCCCCTCTGTGTGTGCATATTGCAGCTCAGAGATAGTCCGATAGAGAACACTCATAGCCTCTTTTGTATTAGCACTTGGAGGAACATAAACCGCTGTGATGATAACAACAGTAAACTCTCTGGGCAGATAAAAAGGTCTGCAGTTAACAGTCAGGAGCTCAATGTCCGTAGAGCAAAAGCTTGTGACTAATCTTTTTTACACCAGGTGTTATTGATGTAAACGCAGAGTCCACCTCCTCGGGTCTTACCGCTGAGTTGTTTGTAGCTAGTGGAAAGTAGCTAGCCCCTCCAGGCTAACAGCGTTGTCCGGGACTGATGAGGTAAGCCATGTCTCCATCAGGATGAGAGCGCAGCAGTCCCTAAACTCCCTCTTTGCAGAGAGCTCGAGTTGTAGATGGTCAATTTTGTTATCCAGTGAGCGGACGTTGGAGAGCAGGATGGATGGAAGCGGCGATCTAAAGGGGTTAGCCTTCAGCTTAGCTGCTAAACCTCCGCAACAGCCGCGTTTCATCAGCCGGCTGCACCGCTTCCGCTTGGCCCTTCTCCGGCGTGAGCTGCTCGGCGAGCCCGCGGCGTCACTGGCCTCCGGGACTTCCTCCTGCAGTACTCCGAAGCCGCGTAAACAATCGAGCGTAGTAGTGGTTACAAGTCCAAAAACACTACATGATCGTAACTCCAGCAGGCGCTGGCGGTCATGTACTGATCGTCTGGGTAGATGAGTAATTTTTAGCGAGCTTGGCGGCATTTTTTATGAAAATGTCCGCGAGTTGGTCGGAGCTGTATGCCCAAGCCGCTGCCAGTAGACGCCGCCGGAACCAGAAGGACCAGAAAACTTATCAAGTGACGTCGGAGCACGAGAGCACACTGGAGAGAGATCCAGCACGAGAGGCAACCTTGGAGACACAGAAGACAAGGTTCAGCACGGGAATCAGGTAAGCTGTCGTGAGACAGAGGCTATTAGGCGTACCACAACGATTAACACTCTGGTGTCCTCCTGCTATCCACGTGCAGTTCTTATAGTGCGGCCGAACGCTGCTGAACAAGCCGCAGGTGTGCGCGCCCCGCCCACCTGTCAACTACAGTCACCTACGGAGAGAGCAGAAAAGGCAGAACCGGCAGAAACTGCACGGCTCTGACAGTCCTGACAGTAAGTAGATATAAATTGTAATGAAGCAAATACAATGTAACACTTTCTGTGGCTGGACAAAGTTTTAAAAGGAAAAATTCTTATCTTGTTTGAAGGTGATGGTGGCTGACGCCATTAAAACATACTATTTGTTCAGTAAAGAGCCTGAACAATCCTGCTGTAGGCTTGGATTGCAGTTAGTAGCAGTGGGAATCATTTAATAGATCAGGAAGGAATGGATTTAAAGTCACAGACCGTTACCATAAAAAACACAAAAAAACATATATTCATCTTCTTCTAAAACAACATCCCTCAAGCGTTCATTCTGAAAGTGTTTAGACCTAGAGCTAGGCATATTTTATAGTCATTTAACTGCACATTCACAATGTACATTTGATTGAAATTTTGTTGCAAGGCTCTGAGTAAAAACAGGCAGTGTCTGCGAGCAGTGACATGGATGAAGGGAAGCAAAGCGCTGATGATTCTCTCTGCTTTCCTCACCACTCTCTACACATTTCCAGTCTGTGGCATTGCAAGCTATTGTCAGAAATAATAACTGATTACTAAGTTATTAATTAATTAGAAGCGCTGTATTTGAGATCAGAGCAATTACAACAAACCTGTGCATACAGTTGCTTGCTTCTTCTTTCTCTACTCTGTCTGCAAGACAAAACTCTCACACTGACATAGCAGACTGCAGCTTTGGGCCATAAAATAATACCAATAAAGCATGAAACCAAAACAGTCACCAAATCAGCAAAGCACAGGCCTGGCCTTGTGAACCCTGTGCCAAGTCGAGAGCTCCATAAACTTGTTCTTATTACCGGTTGTACCAGCCCGGACCTTATCCAGAGCTGACCCGAGCTTCTGCTTTCCTCCCCTCTGCAGGTGTGGTTATTTTATTTTAACATAATGGTCAGAATTGATTAATCTGGCATTTAGAAGAGCAGATCTTTGCAGATTTTTTTTTATATCCAACACAGGTCCAAACCAAATGTTGTCAGTACTCTCTCTATTGTCCGCCTCCAGAAAGTGGTGAGGATGGATGAGTGGGAGGTTTGCACTTCTCATCCAACACAAAAAGTCCAGGTGCTACTGTGCTCTATTCACAGGAGCAGAGGTGTGGAGGGTATAGATCAAAGTGTGGATAACTGAAAATATGTTTTTAGTTAATTATTGATACATAACTCTATATACCTTTGACTCATAGTTTTGATGTCTTCACTATGTATATTTACAATGCAGAAAGTCATAAAAATACAGAGAAGCCATTGAATGACAAAAGGCAAGTACAACCTTTTGCTGGTAGTGGATTAACGAAGAAAATAAAAATGTTGGGTTATTTAAAAGGAATTAGTAATGCTTAGCACTTTTTGGTTCTCTTTCCTCTTTTTTCAGTATGATACCTCACTGATTGTAGAGAAATTATCATACAAATATGAATCAATTCAACATTTTCCTTCACTTTCATGACAAATAAATAAACACACAAAAGTAAATAAGAGACCAGGGGTCCGTTCTTCGTACGTCGTACAGGATTTGATTGTTGACGATTTGGCATGATCTTGGATCGTTTGGTTCTTCGAAAGACATCCTGCACTTGTTGTCATAGCAACATGTGCGCCAGCTTAAGCCTGCTCGAGAGCAGGCTTATTTCATGTAAACAAGATTAGATCACGGCTGTATAAGCTGTATAAGCGGAGGAGATAGGGAAGTCTGCCGTAGCCATGTCCATTTTTACGACTGCAACCTGTTGCGGAAGGTTTCAAGAATAATTTGCAGAGTTTTTCGAATTAATCGCGTATTGCACAATAGACCGGATCCTTGAGCGCAGCACGACAGTGTAATTGTAGAGAGATTTTCTTGGTGGCTGTTATAAACAGACAAACACATCATTTAACAGTGGCTTTTAAAGAGGAAAAGTGGTGTTGGAGCCATAAATCTAAAATATTTAAGTTATTTGTATGATGGTTTGCTTTTTATTTTTATCCTATTCAGTAAGAAGATTTGTTCGGGCCATTTTATTGTGAAGTTTAGTTTACTTTGAAAGGCTTGCTTCCTGTCTAGCCGTATATTGTGTTAGAAAAAACTATGGATGGATTATCTAGCCACGGAGCAATACAGTTTTGCCGTGTAAACTGTGGATGACTTGGAAAAGGAAAATTTTCATTTTTTATGGATAAAGATTTTTTTTTGTGAAAAATCCCAGTTTGCACATGTCCTTTACTTCCCGTGTCTAAGGAATGACACTGAAATTTGGATCTCTTGACATAACAAGTGCCCTTTTAAAATAAAGTATAATAATTAAAGGCTACCATTTTGTAGAATATTCTTGTATTTCACTTTTACTTGTCCCCATGTTCTAGTGGGTCCCGTGGAGGCTCTGACATAAAAGAACAAAGTAAATATGAGATTATTAAAATGCAAAAATTCATACTGTAGAAAGTGATAGAAACATCTACCATGGACAGTATTTACGCATTAATTTGTCCGCTGCTTTTTGCCAGCCCTCTCTCCTGGCTTTAACAGATTTTGAGGTGTTTTAATTAATGACTCAAATTCGGCATAACCTTCCAAGCTCTTGTTCTGCTTGGGAGAAAAACTGTGGTCGTTCTTTGGCCATGCTGAACAGCCAATAGCAGCGTTGCTGATCAATGTTTCTACTATCGATACATTTCCCCTTTTAAACAAACGCATGAATGCGCAGTTGTCTCAGATAACTCAATCCAGCGATACTAATCATAAACAACAGGTGTGTTCGAAGAACCCAATTAGCCGGATCATGATTAGCCGGATGAAATCATCTTGGATGTGTCATTTGATCTTGGATGTTTTAAGCAACGTACGAAGAACGGACCCCAGGACAGTCCATGGATTGCTGTAATCATGGTAAACCTTCCAGTATTTTCCATTTTCCCCTAGAAAACAACATCAACCTCTGCAAGATATGTGCAGTTATCAGGTTATGACAAATAACATCAAGATCTTAAACGCAACACTAGTTGTGCTAAAGCATCCCTCGGCTGTTTCTCGGATCATGTTAGACCTGCTGCTGTGTTCCTCGCTCCTTAATATCTTGTTTGTTCTAATGATATTAAACCTTTTAGAAATACAGTAAGTAAAGTAATCATACTGCTTTAACATTAAATACAAATTCACTATTCACAAAATAGGTAACCTCTAAAGGAAACAATCTTATTTAGGAGGAGTAAGAGCATATAGGGTTAAATAAGAAAGCACTGCACTTTTCAGATTTCTGAAAAAATGAATCCTTCATTTTCTAATCTGTAATTCTATTACTGTTTTGTCTGTGTATCAAAATAATAAACTATACTGAACGTAATTTGATGCCCAACTGAGGACTGTAGTGGATATTAATATTATCAATTAAGTGAGCACACAATTCATGAAAAGAACAGGTGGACCTTGTCTTTGTAAGTTATTTAATTCAAAGACATGAGAGTTTGAATGTCTCTGTCCCCCAACGCAGTCAGGGAACAGAGCGAAGAGAATAAGAACCCATTAAACTTTTATACATTCTGGGTTAACAAAGAAAAGGGAGTAATCTTCAGAGGAATGAAGCCACTGGTAAGATCCAGTTCCTAACTCTGTGTCCTTGGATGTGGAAACACAATAATAAATATGTAAGTCTTTGTAGCTTCTATCACACGGTAAAGTTATGCAGGGACATCCAGATAAGACATCAGAATTACATTTGTGCCAGTTTATCTGATTATTCACCGAGGAAGACATAGGAAAATAAAATGCATACTTTGTTAGTGACTTATTTTGATTTTAGAACCATATTTTTATTTTCCTTCTTACCTTTACCAAAGCCTGTTTCAGTAGAATTACTATTGGTAAAGCCACTATTGAAGTGTCAATAAGGTCACCTTTTCATCTTAAAACTTTATTAATCCTCAATGAGCTCTTGCAAGGGCAAGAACAAACATTCTTATATTAGCATCAAATGTTGTAAATACATGTAATAAAGCACAATTCAGAGTCAAGGAAGCATTTTATTATCCATTTGAGGTAGCGTTAAATAGGCATAAGATATTTAAAACCCATTTTAAAAATGTACGACTAGAACATGGTCAATTTACAACTTACCTTAAGACCCTAAGACCTAAGACCTTAAATTTTGATTTTCAAATTCAAAACTTTTAAAAACTTTTTAAGACCCCACGGAAACCCTGGTAAAAAGAACTTTCTCAATTAATTTTCTCTACAAAGTAACTAAACGGTGAGGCCATATTTCTGAATTTGCTTTAATTATTATGATAGTTCCTGCATCTATTCAAAGCATAGGTGAGACTGGAAATGTTTTGGTGTAATTCACATCTTATTTCTTTTCTGTAGAATGTTTGTGTATAATTTTATAAAGAATAGAGTTGTTTTAAAGGTTTTGGGGAAAAGGATACCTGTAGTAGTAGTAAATTTGCCCATTTCTCAAACTGTGATAACTGTTCATTGTTACTTAATTCTGAACTAGCATTTCCCCTTTCAGGTTCTGCTCTTTAGTACAATATATATATGTGTGTAATAAATATTGCGTGTACACTTTGCTTATCATCCTCAGAGTGGAGGTGCAGTGGCCTGAAAAAACTGAACCCTGAAAACAAAAGGCTTTAAAGAAACTGGTCTACTATGAACAAAAGCTTTACCCATATTTTTCAAATCAGAATCAGAAACCAAGTCTATTTGAACTATTGTTTGGCAGACCTCCAAATTTGTGGATGGGACTTTAATTTAAACCCCTCCCCTCCCTTCTCTATGTGATGATGTTAAAGAGGATTATCTTTACATTTTATTACATGTATTTCTTTCATTTTTACACTTATTATTGAATAAGTTTACACTGAAATGTTTGTGATGTTTGTTTGTTTATGTCAGGGGTCACCAACCTTTTTGAAACTGAGAGCTACTTCATCGATATTGTGTCATACAAAGGGCTACCTGTACTGACCTTTGAACTACAAGAGTCCAAGCACACCTTCAATTCACGTAATATAAATATGTTTTTAATGCTTTTATCGTTTTAAAATCTATGTAAATACAAGTATGATTAAAAAGGAAGAGCAACTGAGTAAAGTAGCATTTTAAATGCAGCTCACTGGAGGGTTGTGCTCTGGGTGCGATTTGCTGGGGGGGATGGTGGGGATTTACCCCCCCCCCCCCCCCCCCTCTGTTTGTGTTGTCCCCCCCTCTGGTCACTCATTTTTTATCCCTGGGGGGATACATTCCTCTCTCCCCATTCCCCCCCGCCCACCCCCTCTGGTTTGAATATGTAATATTATGGTTTTTTAAAAGTGTAAAAATGTATATAAATTAGGGCTGTCCGTTTTAACGCATTATTAACGTGTTAGACCACAACGCTGACATTTTTTTATCGCCGTTAATTCCACGTCAAAACACACACACCATTCCCTAATGTTTTTTCCCCGCCGCGCTCTCCGCACTGTGTTTCTTTTACCCTCGGCGCTTTCCGTAGTTTCAAGAGCGATAGAGACTGTAGCAAAACAGACCTGCGCTCACTGTTGCACAGACAGTTTATTTCATGCGACTTGTTTTATTCTAAAGGCGCTTGTAAATTTCATAAGTCACTGGTTGCGGTTTTTTGGGCACATTTCTGAAAGTGAAATTGCTTATTTGGGCTCTAAAATAAGTGACGAAACAGCGGTTATTAAGAGACCTGCCTGCACTACATTTGAGTGTATCCAGCTGAAATATCCCTCCGCCATAGGAGCCGACGGTAGTAAAGGCAGACAGAGCAACTCTGCCCGTATTTTCTGCAGTTTACAGTGCAATAACCGGTGATAACTGCTGAAAGTAGATTACTTGGTGCAGATCACCATTTTAAGCAGAGATTGGTTCTGAAGATGAGTTTTTAACATGCTGATAACATTGCAGAAACCCAACCCATAAACCGCACTTTAATGCTTATTAATTTGTTTTCTCTGTATTTGACAAACCAAGGATGAATCACGTTGCCAAACGAAGGACCTGGAGTTACTAAACAGTTGCTAAACAGTGTCATTCAGGGTATTAAGCTTCTGCCCAGTTGCAAGCAAAGTGTAAGACTGGAATGACCTGGAAATTTGAAACCTTTTTCCAGGCTTAAACTGTATGAATATGGATATAAACAGCAAGCAAAAATACTGTTGTTGGTGTGAAAGCTCAGAATTAGATGTGTGAGAGAGAGAGTGAAAAAACGAACAATAAAACTTATGATTTTATTGAAATGCAAAATGTTTATCAATTTATATGTATATGCCTAATACCATGTCTATCTTTGTTTAAGAGGCAAAAAAATATATCGGCATGGTATGTATTTACAAATTTATTTACACATTGTGTAAACATCAGGGCGTCATGATTAGTCATTTAGCCATCATAGTCCAGAGTTTAACATTTGGCACCAGGATGTTTTCATTCCAATTCTGAAAAGTGCTTGAACAATAACACAATAAAAATATTTTTTGTACAAGCATGTATTTTATTAGTGTAATTTATTACAAAATTGCATATTAAAATGCCCAAACAGGCTATTACACTTTCAGAAATAAAAGGATAAAACATGCAATTAATTTACAATTAATCTCGAGTTAACTATCGACATTATGTGTTTAATCGATTCAAATTCAGATTTTTAATCGTTTGACAGCCCTAATATAAATACATGTCTTGTGTCCTTCACATTTGTTAATTACATTTTTTGTTGTCTGTTTTTAAAGAGTATTAATATGTTTTCTGCTCGAAGCGGTTAAAGTAAACTAATACCCACTCCCAAAGTATTTTGTCATATTTCGGCCCAAAAAATCAACAGAAAAGGTCAAGAGTAGATGACGAGACGAACAGCCATGGTAATGTTACAGGACGAACTTTGGTGGATAAGAAAGATTTGCAGGCAGCGTCACAAGACAAGAAGCAGCAGCAGCAGCCGATTTCTCCACCCTCCCTCCCAGGACAGGTTACATGCTGTCTCGAGCCAGACAGTATGCAGGTCACATAACCTTGTTGTTATGTTCATTTATAAAACACTTGAAATGATCCCCCCCCCTCTGTTTTTTTTGCAAATCGTACACTGGTTGTGCTATTTCTTTGAACAGGCTTGAGGGCACCACATATGGTCGAGCTACCTGGTGACCGCGGGCACCATGTTGGTGACCCCTGGTTTATGTTATGGCGATTGTACTGAAACAACAATTTCCCTCTGGGATTATTAAAGTATTTCTGATTCTGATTAGTTTTTTTTTTCTATTCTCCCTTGATGAAATTTATGTTTGAACCTACCTTCCTCGTTCCATTATGATGCTCCTGCGGAAAGGTAAAACATGGCTGATGTTTGGAACGCTTTTATTTTGGTTTTTATTTATATTACCCAATTATTGCATTTATAGAATTTTATCTTCTTTATTTCATTACACAGCTGTTTGTTTTCTATTGTGCAGTGATTATGATAACAAAATAATGTATGACAACCAAACGGGTTGAATTTAATGAGAGATGATGTAAGTTGATGTTATGTGCTTATGCAGCTTTGTGAGAAGCTATATTCTCTGTGTGTTCACAATCTGCCCTTCTAGTTATTAATAAGATTTATTGCAGTGCACAGAAAAAGAAAGTCTGTGCAGGGACCTGGAGATTGAGTAAACAGAAATGTAGCAAGGAAGCAGGAACTGAATTTATTATATTTGGTATATAAGAAAACAGATGTTTTCAGAAGGATTACTACAAGTCTAGAGGTTTCCAAGTTCTAAGGTTTTGAAATTGGGCGGGTGTTTTTGATGGAGTGACCACCTTTTCGTAAAAAGTCATTGTTTATCTTGTTATCTGGGTGTGATGTTTCTGTTTCCTTGGAAAAAACGAAGTTGACTGATCTTACCCACCTAAGTGTTTTTTAATTACATTTCCAAAAGCTGTGCACAAAGGAACCAGAAATATGCTTTAACCTTGAGTCCATTTGCTTCTACTCAAATGAGAACTGCTAGTGGTGTTTCATTTCACTTAAGAAAAGGGAGTTACTGCATAAACAAACTACAGTTCTTTGCAGGTGGTTACTCATTTTCACAACTGTACTCCCTATCATGCTGTTTCATAATCAGCCAATCCTCTCTGTCTGATAAACTTTGTACCTCCCTCCTAGTTATCTGATAACTTTCTGCTATCCCCAGTTCTGCGTGTAACTGCTTGTTTTGTAACTGTGCGATCACTCTTCATTTTGTATCTCAAAGCCTGCTGTGTAGTTCATATCATATTTTTGTGGGGTCTTTTTTCTTTTTGCTACTCCAACAGCTGCTCTGTGTATCTAAAACAGGTAGGATTTGTGTTTTTTATGTAGAAAGTAAGGAATGTACATGTTCCATATATACATTCCTTACTATACTTAAACATGCAAAGTCTGTAAACAGTGGTTTTACAGACTTTGCAGAAGATCAGTGGTTGGGGTGCTATGCTTGGTATTTCCGTTGGATGTGGGTTTTTGTTTTACATGAAGAAGCGTTGTTTTTCAGTTGGGCTACTAAGGGCTTAGTTTAAAACCAGAAATTATTGGATTTTCAAATAGTTTTGTGAAATATTATAGATATCTTTACATTAAATTATAAAATATATAAAACAAGCAGAACTGGGAAGTAATAGATTTCATTAAACGTTTAACTTCTGCTGCTGATCATCACAGACCGTGTGATACAAAATCATCTTTTAATCTGAGGAAAGAAAGAGAAACAAGATGGAACGACTACGCATGCTTGTTTCCTAATCCCATGTTATTATGCAGCAGAGGAAATACAGGGTGTGGCATCAAAGAAAAAGAAAGGAAACTGCATGAACATACCAGGCTGTGTTTGCCCGGGAAAAAAGAGCTCAAGTGTTGGACGGGTTGGGTGGATGACAGAACACCGCTAAACACAAAAACATACAAATGTTCTCTATTTATCTCTACTGTATATTATGAATTTATACTGTATGTCTCTTTTTATTTTTGTGATTTATCTCTCCGCCTTTCAAACATTCAGCTGTAGAGAATATTGAACATGACATTCAAAACTAAGCAATGTCAGATATGGAGTCAGGGTTCGCAAAATGTCTCAGTTACATGTTTCTTTAAAGGAATTATTAAGGTTGCCAATAATTGTTAACGCAGTGATTCTATTGTGAAACAAATATTTTTATTGGAGGTTCTCTTATTTTCTTAATGAATAGACTTTAAATGAAAGGTTGGAATATTTTTCTATTGTATGATCATACTGTAATAAAACATTGATTCAGTTTAAGTTTTTTTACACTCCTTCACCTGAAATGCTCCGGTCAGAGATGCCAGGCAATGATGTTTTAAGTAGCTTTATTTTAATACAAAACAGAATATCAACCAAGAACAGAAAAAAACACTGCTTAAAAATTACACATTGAATTAGATGTAGCTGGGAGAAATAAATACTTAATATGACAAAAAATTCTTATATTAACCAATACAATGTTTGAGTTAGTGATATATTTTATGGCCTTGGCTATCAATCCATCTTTACTAGCCTGGTTAATTAGTGTTATTGTCCAAGGTCTTTAGTGTTATTGTCAAAGGTCTTTAATGTATGGCCTTTTGCAGGTTTTTTTTTTTTTTAGTCAATTTGATAAAGTCCTCCCGTACATTTAGCAACAAGACAGCTTCAAGATTTCAGGGTTGATGACTTGAATTTTTTCCTCCATGTTCACATTCAGTGTTTTTCTTGTTTCAACCATGGATGACTGAATGGATGCCAAATAGGTAAATTTTGATCTCAACTGACTGCAGTACTTTCTCATAAGACCTCCCTGACTCAGTCAGGTGCTAAATGAAATGGCCAAGTATTTTTGAAAAGTTAATTTATATAAGTGGCTCAGTTTACTAAGGGAAACAAATTATGTTATAATGATCAGACTACACTTATTATTAGAATACTACACCAGACCAATAATAAAATGTGTTTAATTAGGCCTAATGAAAAGTAGTTTTGATACCTGCTTAAAGTTTTTTCTATTATCAAAGATACTTTAAACTGAAGGCCTCTGTAAAATACAAATTGTAATTTATTGAATTTGACTGTATGTATTCTTAGACTGATCTGTCATCTGTCACCTTTCACATGATCATTCTCATCACAATAGACAAGATCTCGTAGGGAGCCCCCCCAAGGAAATTATTTGTTGTTTTATTTAATAATGCACCAACAGGACACCTGATGGTGCATTATTAAATTATTAGCTACTCTGCCAGGTCAAAGGTCTTCCATATGGGATTGTAGAGACAGGAAGGCTGTGGTTTACGTATTTCTGTGCAACATGGACATATAACCAGTCTGTTGAAACCAGAAACCTAGCTTGGTGGTAAGAAATCAAATATGTATTTTACTAGATGACTGTTGTGTTATTGCATTTAACTGATCTATCTTAATTTTTTTTTTTTTTTTATTCTTCTGGATTTTTAGATCAGAGTCTGTCTTGGATTAAAATGGAACTACCATACAACCACTTGGAGATTATTCTTATCTCTGTCCGTCTTCAAATTTTCAAAATTTACAGGGGATACGATTATATAATATGTCTAAAGAGGCTGCAAGTTGGCTTCAAAACCAAAAGCAAACAACTTGTAATACATTAGTCCCAAATTATAACCTTATTTCACTCTTTACATGTTCAAATTCTATTGTTCATAGGTTCTCTCTCCTGCGGCTGCAGGAAGGAAATAACTTAATATTGTTCTTGTTTTTGCAGCTTCTTCTTGCATCTGGGCAGAACCTTTTTTGTGTGTGGAGTCTGACAACTAGGTCAAATTGGCCAGAAATGTGATCTGGGCATGGCTACACTGATGTATGCTGCAGTGGGAGGTCTTCTAAGGATTTCCCTTGCAAATTTTATACAGGCCTTTAGAAACTATCTCCCCTTCTCTTGCTGTTCTTTTTTAATTCAGCTCTGATCATATAAAGATCCAGGTGTACAGAGATTTCAATTAAATTAGATTGTTTACTAAGTACTTTACATAAAAATGCAAATATATTCTTTTATCTTGTAGTTTATCTCTTTCACCATGGATGATTTTGTTCGTGACAAACTAATCCAATGGGGACTGAGTGACTGGATATACAAATTTAAAGGTGAAGTATTTGTGTTGGTATTGTAAGCATTGTATTTTATTAAGAATATTTGATCTTCAAAAACTACAAAAACAGTTTTTTTAATTTGGCGGCATACAGTAAATACTAGAAAACATAGAAAGCAGAAAATAGGTAAACCAGCAGCATACACATAATAACCTTTTGCCTTTTGATTTCTAATAGTTACAAATAAATGTTTTAATCAATGCACAGTTTTTTTCCTTTTGCGAGACAGTTGTTTTCTCTGGCATAGTGTTTTTGCAAATAATTAGTAAAATGTTGTTTCGCTACAGATCAAGGAATTGACACTGAAAGCTTTTACTTCCTTGAAGATCAAGACATCAATGATTTGATTCCAAAGGTTGGACCAAGAGTCAGATTCAAGAGGAGACTTAAGCTGTTTAAGGTAAAATCTAGCACTAAAAAGTGATGCACATTCTTTGGATTTGGCCTCCTAAATGGTAAATGGCTTGAATAGTGCTTTATCAAGTCCAACAATCCCAAAGCGCTTCACACTATATTCAGTCATTCACACACACATTCATGCCCTGATGTTGGTGGTAGGTATGTTTGTAGCAACAGCTGCCCTGGGGCATACTGACAGAAGCGAGGCTGCCATACATCTGCCAATTAATTGGTATCTTGCCCATGGACATTACAACTGAGACGTTCCCAGGAGATTGACTGGCAACCTGCTAGTTGCAGGGCAAACTACCTAGCTCTTGTGCCACCATCACCCTTATACATATAAATTATGGCATCATGCAGGAACATCTGTCAATGGTGCTCACAGATGAGTCTAAATGTATCATTAATGTTCAGGTTTGCACATGTGCTTCCTAACAACAACAAAATCAGGAGACTGATTTTATTTTTATTTTATTTAATTGTGAAATATTACATATTAGATTTATTTTGTCTGCTTTGCAAACAGGAGCAGGACGAATCAAACCATTGTAATGAGGTAAAACCAATGTAATTTCTTTACTCATCCTTCTAAGATTATTTCTATGCTTAAATTGTATTGTAATGCAAACAAATTTACGCGTATTACTCTTTGAACTTAATGTTTATTTAAGCCAATAAAGATATGTATTGAGTCAGATATTGTTTTTACCCTCAGTCTTCACAGCCAACAAGGAGTACAGGTATGCTGCACAATGTTTCACAATATGTTTTATACAGTACAATAATTCTCTTTGATTAAACAATGCCATGAATAGATACAAAATCTGACTTCTTTTTTTAACTAGGAAAGAGAAAGCTCATGGAGCTTGACATTGAGTCCAGTGATGAGCAACCAGCAGCAAAACAACATTGTGGGGAAGTCCAATTTTCAGGTATATCTGCTGAAACAGTGACAACTGTACAGCCAAGTTTGTTATAGTATATACATTAATAAAATGAGTAGGTCCTCTTGATGGGTTCTTCTTTACTTTTTGTTATTAGTAGCCTGATGTTCTTCCTTGGTAGGTGTGCTGAAGTTTTGATTGTAGCAATACACTCTTTGAGCCACTACACACAGGTACTGCTTTAAAGGCTGAGTTTATCGGTAATTCCTCAGACTGAAGCAGTGTCTCTTGGAGAAGAGATGAACATATAAACCAAGAAGAACCCACCCAGAGGACCTACTCAGGTTTTTAATTTTAATGTTTTTTTGACCTGAAATATTGAGATACATCGGGACATATAAAAATTGCACTTTCTTAGTTACAAACTCAGCAGCACATGTTGAATAAAACATTCTACATTTTTGGTGAAAGACAATAGTTTTGGAATAATTCAACTTTAGAGTCATGACTGATGATTTGTGATCCTGCTAATTCATTTACCTTTTTACCAACAGAGGAAAGGATATTGTCTGATGTCAAAAAGATAATGGTGCACACTCTTGGCAAACTGCGTCAACAAATCAATACGAAGCTCAATAATTTCCTGAAGTAAGTAACTTCTTCTGTGTTCATGCAACAATTTCACAAATACAAATCCCAGAGGCTTATATTTGAAGCAATAATTATCCATAGTTAACCCTAACAGCAACCCTAAAATATGCTGATAGTGTAATTAGTTAAACTTAAGAGGTACAAGAGGGGAAGGCAAATCTACAGCATTTAAAATTAGTATGACTAGTTGGCAGATGGAACCGCATATTGAAGATTTTAAATAAGTTACAAAACTGTGGTAGCGGTAGTGTTGTCCTTGCCAAATTGTATCTAAAAAATGATATTGTAAAAACACAGCAGTTTGCAATGTGAGCTCTGAGCTCCTCTGAATTCTCACACATATAAACCTGTATAGAATTATTTAAACAGTGGAGGAAATTATCCACTTTATTGTTTTCTCCTTAGCAGCTCATCAGGACTTACCAAGTCGGAGCAGTCTTCCTGGCCTAAATAACAAACCCCTCTTGGTATCCTTTGTACGGGACGTTCTTACCTGCAGAGCTCCTTGCAGAGCTCTATTTAATCATTGTTCCATGACAGGCCATAAAACAAAAATGTTTCACACATAGAGAAAGCCCTCTTTGAGCAACCAGCTTCTTTAACAATGACCATTTGTGCCTGCCTCTCCTTGAGGAGTGTGTCAATAAAGGTCTACTGGACATCTGTCAAGTAAGCAGTTTTCCCTCTGAACTAACCCAGACTAATAGACAATTTAGAGGCTCAGGAGACATTTGAAGAAAATAAACTCCATATTAATTTATTAAAAATGATGGTTGCTGCTGAATAAAGATATACAAATTATTTATTTAAATAATTTACTTATATTGCACCAATTTTCAAACATCATCTCAAAACACTATAGTAAATTCAATCCAACCAGACAGACAGGCACAAAGTCAAATATATCCTTTCTAGTTTATTACTACTTAGTAAATAACACAGACAAATTTAATTTATTTTGAAAAAGGTTTTCTAAGGAAACCAAGCTGATTTTATCGAGAACTGCCCTGGGAGTAACCTCTACTCTCGAATGCGCATGTAGAGACAATGGACAGTCAGTCAGTTCCATCGAATCCTTAACTTTACGGCAACACTTTATACTGTGCTTGCATGTGGGAATTATGGAAAGAAACGCTCCCCTTTGAAAGGAAGAATCGTCAAGCAGAAATTGACTCAGTGTGAGCGACCATATGCGATGACCAAAGAGTAAAACCAATCAGGAGAGCCAAGAATGGGTAGTTTCTATTCAGACCAGCAGGTCCCAGGTCTGGGGGAGGAATTGAACCTTTTTCTTTCTTTTTTTTATGTTCATTATTGTAAGTTTCCTTTGTTAAACAGAGCAAATGTGCTATCCACAGATCATCTAAATTTAAAGATTATTTAAATGGAGTTTGTAATTGCTCAACAAAACGTGATTAGATTTTAGGACGTCATTTTGAGCAAAAATATTAGAAAAAGAGGGGCTTTGAGGGGCTGGTTTTAAGAGGTTAAAGAAATAAATATGCTGTCAGTAGCAGCAGTTGTTCCTTAAGTGGCATCACTTAAGAGAGAAACACAGTTAAACATAGATGCTCTCAGCCAGGAGTAAAATCTACTGGGTAGAAATAGTACACACAGTTTGTCACAACAACAGTTTCTCCAATTGATGATTGACATCATTAGCAGCAATAGCTTATTCAGTGTACGCTCCAGAGGAAAGACCATAAAGTGGAAAGAACATACAGTTAATATCTGCAATAACAGCAGATAATGCCGTATTGGGGACTACTAGAAGAGATCTTTTATCTTAGTCATTGCGGAGGTGAGAGAACATGTTAATAAAAAAAAGATTTAACCGCAGTGAAATATGTTTTATTGGCCTGATTTTGCGGAACTCCCAGGCAGTAGGCACTGGTGAGTGTGGATAATGCTGACCAAGCTAAAGTTCCAGTAGCAGCTGAAGGTGCCAGGGACAGACCGGTGCTTCTTATGGCTGTTTTCAGTCATGGAAAAACTTTCAATACTTACACCTTACACGTATGAGATATTTTTGTCAGAGTCACAGAGAAGGGTATAACTGCAGGCCCTGTTATTGTTGTGTTCTTTCCTTCGTTACTGCAGTTTTACAGTTTTCATGTACCTCTGCAGGATTTTGTAATGTATGCTTTGTTTAATTAAAAATAAATTTATCAATGAGTTATACCCTTCCCTCTTTCCCTGGACCGAGCCTGTGTCAGACTGGTCAACTCTCTGGAAGGAGACTGCTACCTCACCTTGAGGATTTCAGACACTATTTAAAGCTTTTACCTCAGCCATGGCAGAGAACACGTTCATCAGAACAATTTTTAACGGCACTGAAATGATCTTAACGTTTTGATTTTCTGGCTTAAATCCCAGCTAAACCAGGGGAGCGGAACACGCTTCAAATGTTTCCCTGGATCGAGGGTCTGTAGAGCGGGCAGAGCTCATGAAGAACACCGCTGTTTTTGCCCAGGGGATTTTAGACAATATTAGATTTAAAGCTCTATATATATATATATATATATATATATATATATATATATATATATATATATATATATATATATATATATATATAGGGTAATAGTTTAAAAGATTTGTAACCCCAGTGATAATATTTTATATTGGTTTGATTGTGTGCTATCAGTATGTATACAGTATGAAATATTTTAAGTATACCAATATCTGAAATGTATTGCTGTTCTTTACAGGAAAAAAATAATTGGTCTGAATATAGACAAGAGAGAAATGGTTGGTGTCTTTGGTAAAACTGGAGCTGGAAAGAGCTCTTTGATCAATGCTGTCATTGGTAAAAAAAACTTTCTGCCCTCTGGAGATTTAAGTGCTTGTACCTCAGTCATGATTAAAGTGGAAGCCAGCATAAACAACAAGTATGAGGCAGAGATTGAGTTCATCACCAAAGAGGTAAACAGAGTTGAAGAAAAACATTTATCCTCATTTGAGTACATCTTACACACTAAAAAACCAACGTGAACAAATATTGTTTCTGCTTTTGTAGGAATGGCATGATGAGGTGTGGTCAATGCTGCAATATCGTGGGGATGTGGATCAAGAAAATGATGACGATGTCGACGATGGTGATTGTGATGATGATAATGATGAAGATGAAGATGATGATAATGAGAAAAAACTATCAGCACTTTATGGGAAGGACAGGAAACTAACTTCACTGGAACAATTCATGGATCCAAAAAACTTCAAAGAAATCCCAGAATTTCTTAAATCCAGAACAAAAACGTTGACATTTGACTCGGTAGGTGAGAAGTACTCTGCTTATGTCAATGTGTTTCATATATAAGCATATACTGTATATTCTAAAAAACTGAGTAGGTCCTCTGGATGAGTTCTTTGTTGAAACGATTCATCTCTTCTCCAAGTGACTTCTTCAGTCTGAAGAGTTACAGGTAAACTAAGCCTTATAATCAGTACCTTAATATTGTGGATCAACAAGTTAAATGATGACAATCAAAACTGGTTGCTCGCATGCAAAACAAGGACCATCAGCCGACCAACAAACTGTTAGTGCTCTGACGGCCACTAGAGCCTGACATTTTTTCGGGACGGGAGTCAACAATAGTTTTTGTCATTAGAACAACAATTGTTCCTGCAAGCAAGGGCAATAACAACCCTAAAGACTCCTCGTTACAGAGGAGTGGACCAGTTTTGGTTCAATCTGCTGGCTTAATGGCTTTAACAACCGCCCATTACTAAGGGGTGGACCTGTTTCTGTTGAATTTGCATGTTATTTAAGCCATTATAAGGCCTTTGTTTGGGCAGTGGTATATAGCTTGGTACTCATCATTACTCCAGATTTTTTGAATTGAGAAAGCTTCCGGGAGTGGAAGTGAAACGTCCCCGCGGCTCTTGGGCGCGTCGGCATTGCGGTGGCTGGGGGATTTCCTCGGGGTCGTCTCTCGGGGGGGGGGGGGGGGGGGGGGGTTGCAGATTTCCTGTGGAGGCCCCCTCTCGGGTGCACTGCTTTGGGGGCCCCTTTGGGAGTCCGGGGTTACGGGTCCCCTGACTCCTGCCTCTGTGCTCGGGGAAGGTGGGTCTTCGGTTCTCCACAACCACTATCGAACTATTTCCTTCTGGATAATTTTCACCTAAACTAGTGCACTCTCACAAACTCTCACAGGTGCTGGGTCCCAGGTATTAAATGTTCACTTATATACAGAAAGGCTATGATTTATTTATTTATTTTCTTTTACTTTCTTTTTTAGGTATCACATTACACATGTCAGCTTATATAATAATACATATGATTTAGCAATGGTATCAAGGTGTTACTCGATTGTATCTGTTGCTTTATGTCCATTGGTTGTGCTGTTGTTTTTGTGTCTCTTTCCAGGTGATGGAGCAGACAGAGGACGTTTTATCATTCTCTTCCTTTTATCTCTTCTTTCTTTCACCTCTTCTCTTTCTTTTTTTTCTCTTCTTGTTTTTCTTTTACTCTCCTACTTTCCCATTGTAGTGTCCACATAATCTGAAATTCTCCCTGCAGGAATCACAATAAAGCTATTTACACGCACAAATCAAGCGGAGCATTATGGCGAAAGCTGTTTGCTCCACTTGTGAAAGCAAAATCTGTCGAGCTCTATTTGGCATTAAGACATCAATTCTTATTGCCACATTGCTAGACAGGACACTGGGGAAAAAAAAAAAATAGAGGAAGTGAAACGTTTTCAACTACGGAAAACAAGTCCAGTTGCTTTGTTTTTTACTTTCTTTTTTGAAATATGTGTGTGTGTGTGTGTGTGTGTGTGTGTGTGTGTGTGTGTGTGTGTGTGTGTGTGTGTGTGTGTGTGTGGTGGGGGTTTCCATTTTGATCACAATCAGGTTAATTTGCTATGTAGCAATGTGTGCACATATGAGGAATTTGAATCTTAATTGATCAATGCTCACAATGTGCTTACTTTTAGAATAACACCATAATGCCATAGTGAACGTCAAAGAGATTAAAAAATATGAACAGACAACAAACAAGTGGACAGTCACAGTCAAGTAATTATATACCTTCAGTTAAACTGAAAATATCAAAAATAACTTGACTTTGAAATTAGATAAATTTTACTTTATATCACAGCCATATCTGACGCCTTGGTATTGGCCTCTTTCTGTTTCATAAGCTCCTACCCTTTCTGACACTCCCCCTTCATTTGCCTCACAGCAGTGCTTCTCCATAAAGCTGTTTACAACCATTTTTAGGACTGTTGGACTGAGAAGCACTGTTTAGCTGTTGGGGCTCAGTAACTGAAAGGAGTAGCCTATGCTCTTCTCGTGAGCTACGATAAGGCTTTACTTATTTATCATCCACCAAAAAAGTTAAAGCCTTAATTCACAGCATGTAAAGAGCGTTAATCTGACTCTGCAAGCTATTTCCCTCTCGTCACCAATGTTAGCGCACTAATGGTCGGCTGTATTTCAGTCATCGGTCATGACTCATGGCATTACACCGCAACAACTTCAACCTCATATAGTTTAAAGTGTTTATCTGGAGTGGAAAAAAAAATAGCCCAAACAAAGGTGTCTTCCTTTTTTGTAGGGAAAATGCTTCCTTTCTTGAGTACAACATGCTTTCATTTTTGTTTGGTTTGAAATATGGCCTTTGTAAAACAGCGTAATCCAGGATGTTCTGATCACACTTTGTCAAGCCTGGCTTTATCTCTTTTCCTGGATTTCTAAATTGTGCTTTTGTGAAACAGCTCTCAGAACAGCTGTAGCATAATATGGGTAAGAGGAAACTGACAGGTTAAATAGGAGAGGTTACAGAGAGTAAGGCAAGTGAGAGTAATTAGTACATGTGAATGGCATGATTGTAATGAGCTGAAGGAGAAGTCCAACAAAATTACAAAGGCAGGAGGAAAGCTGAACCCAACAATAATATAAACATTTCAATGAACAGACTCTAACTACTAACTGAACTGAAGACAGTCAGGAAAACAGAGAAGTAACTGAAAAAAAAGAATAACTTACCTAAATCCATAATGAACCGAATACTAATGACATGAAACAGGAAGGAACAGAATCTATAGACTCTAAAAAGGGGAAAATCTGACAGAATACACGATCCACAGGAACCTAAAATTAAATAACATTTGTGTCATCCTAGAAATGTAGTGAAGTTGAAAGTACAATATTTGTCTTTGAAATGAAGTGGAGTGAATGTCATAAGTTTCCTAAACAAAAAAACAAAACAAAGATAGTCAAGTACAGATACTTAAAAAATTTACTTTAGTGCAGTACTCAAGTAATCCATTGTGGAGCTATTCTTGGTTTATTTCAGTTTAGTATTTTTGAAGCAGAAATTGCCTCTAAACCCCTCTGCGCTTAGCAGGTAATAGAAGTAACATGGCTATTTTTAAAATGTAAGAAGTAGAAAAAACAGATAATGGATTGAGTTAAAATGTAAAGATTAGCAGTGCAAAGTTAGCTAAGAAAGTATTACTTCAGTGAAATATAAACAAAATTTCTACTTAAGTAAGGTAACAAAGTATTTGCACTTTGTTGCTTGACACCTCTGCATTCTTTGCAGGCTGAGATGCTATCTGAGGGAATCATCAAGTACACGAGAAATGATTCAAACCAAGGAGGAGGCAAAGAATTCAACCGGTTGTATTGGCCATTGGTGAAGTGCGTAACTATCAAAGTGCCAAACACGGCTATTCTTCAGCATGTTACTTTGGTGGACCTTCCTGGAAATGGAGACCGCAACAAGAGCAGAGATGAAATGTGGAAGGGGGTAATTTTTTTGGTTGAAACTTGTGTTCAGCAGAACTTATAATAATTTAGTACTTTTCTTAACTTGCTCTTATGTTATTTCAGATTGTTGGAAAATGCTCCACCGTGTGGATTGTGGCTGAAATCAATCGAGTAGCAGCGGAAAAAGAATGCTGGGAGATTCTGAAAAGTACTGTTAGTCTTCTTGGAAACGGTGGTGAATGCCAGAATATTCACTTTATCTGCACCAAATCTGACCATTTTGAAGATTTTCAAGATCAGTGAGTAAAGAAACATGCTAGACATTACGTTATTAAGGTTGAATATTGTATTAAATTTAGAAATAGAAAATGGAATTATCACAGTCATTTAGTTGTAATATTGTGTTGATTTAAATAATTAATTTTTAATTTATTATTTTGAGCCCTTTTGTGCTCAATAGCTGACTGGTAAACTTGAATTGTCATGAGACTTCAGGTACATACCTGTATGTTAAAAGTATGTTTGTTAAACCACCTATTTTAACATCCATACCTGTATGTTAAACCACCTATTTTATTTAAAATTAAAAAGGTTTGTAAGATGAAATTTGTGCATTTGAAAGAGTTCCCAAACTTACATGTACTACTGTGTTTTATATTTTAGCTCAGCGGAAGATCGCCTGGCTTTAATGCTGAAAAGGAACACAAAGGCAAAGGAAGAAGTCAAAACTGAATTCAGTAAGCTACTCAATGTCAAGGTGAGCCAGGAAAACAAAAAATTAAACAATATTACCCATGTCTAGAAAAACAAATCTAATAATCAATTTTCTACAGAAACACTTCAGTGAAGACTCCTTTGAAGTGTTCACAGTGAGCTCTAAAGAGTTTCTGAGAGGAGGGCTTGAAGAGAACACTGGTAGGTTCATTATCCTAAAAATCTGGTGTTGAAATCACACCGATTAAATCCCTGTTCAAGAGGCAGATTTGGGAATCAGATGGGTTTTAAATGTTGTTTTAAACGACCTTGTCATTTCAACGTTTTATGCAATTAAACACTGTAGCATTGTGCTCAGCAATTAAGGTTGCACAGAAGGTATGACAAATGTTACAACTTACAAGCTACAGGTACAAAAAATCTTAATCGATTCATCAAATTCATTTATCTTTTTTTGTGAAGGAGACATGTTACTGTGAAACATTTGAACTTTTTCAAATAGACTTCTTCCAACTTGGAATTTGAAATTTCCAGAACAAATTTTTACTTGTGTGTCCAAATGTAATAATTTAGTACAATGTACTAATATGTATATCAGCTTACATAAATTAGTACAAAAAATTAGTACAATGTACTAATACGTATATCCAGCATCCTTATGTTTTTTTTTTGAGCCTTGATATAAATATGATTTTGTTTTCACAGAAATACCCAAGCTTCAGAAATTTTTACAAGATCTGAATGACTGTCACTCAGAGACGTTAAACTATGTTTCTGGAGCTTACGGGATTCTTTCTTTAATTCAAGGAACCAGAGGGAAGGTACGACTGCAGAAGAAAAAAACATGATCATGATATTAATATTTACAGAAAAAAGAAACATTTTCACAGAAAAAAAATAATCATATATATGTCTTATTGTTTATTTAACAACAGAAGATACTGTAGCTCATGAAATTCAATCACACATTTAATGGTATTCCTGCTTTTATATCACAAAGGGAGGAAAAGTAAGGCTACCTGTTGCAAAGAATTAGCATTTCTAAAACAAAAACTTGCACAAGTCTAATGGTACAAAATAGATACCAATTTAAAAGGGTGCTGGGGCAAGGCCACAAGGAATAAGTGTTACGGCAAGAATATATAAAATGAACAACAGGAAAATTATATAAATAAACACAAATGAGACGTCCAAGACTTCAATAAAGTATTTGCAAAAGTAGTAGTTAGAGAAGTATCTGATAAAAACTACTTGACAGGCGCAAGTAGTCATCGACTGACTCGACAGGAATGTGTTTTTGCAGAGATGGTTGGAAGGAACATGAAGTGTTAAAAGAAAAACCTCAACAAAAGTACAAAGGTCAAACAATCTGTCCCCTCTGAGACAAGGCTGGTTATCCATTGTCAAAAACAGGCTTTAAAAACCCAGGAACCATGAGAGAAGCTGAGATCATGAGTAACAAAATGCACTAAAATGATAAGGAAAATGTTAAAATTTGAGACTGGAATGATTGTTGGTTTGTTTGTTTTAGACTGGCAAAAATGAAGAAGTCTATGAAGAACTACAGAGAAACAAAAGCGCTCAAGTTGAACTAATTAAAAAAGCAATGGATAAGACATACTCAGATTTTGAAGAATGTCTGAGTAAAGGTGTTGAAACATCAAAATGTTCCTTTGGAAAAACATTGAAGACCTCCCTGTACCCTCATGTATGTATTGTGACAGCAAACACGAACAGAGTATTATTTTTATTATATATGTTGTGAAATACTGTATTTCTTATTTTTATACCTTTTTTCTTTTCCCAGAAAAACAGAAACAGGGGCTTCCACAGGATACTGAAATGTTTAGTCCAAAATGGTGGCATCTACAAACATAAAAATAAGAAAGAAATTAACTTAAACATGAGGCTAACGTCATTCTTGACTAACAGCATTGATGAGGAATTCAAAAAGACCTTCCCGTAAGAACTTCTTTATACTAAAGGTTCTCTAAGGCAGAAAACTGTTCCCTATTTTAACCTGAGATAATGTATAATAAATGTATAATAATGTAATAAAGTCCAATGATATTCAAGAGAACAAGTTAAAATTGTTAAATTGTTGTAAATATTTGTTATTGTCCAAATGTTTCAGAAATAAAGGAAACACTGGCCCATTCAATGGGGTTATCACCCAGTTTTCACTCAACACTGAAAAGCTAAAGCAGAAGTACAACGATGTAGAACTGCAGCTGACCTTTCTGAAGACAGAGGTAAATAAGCCAAAAAGCTTTCAAGGAACTAGAGTGAAACTTACTAACTGAAAATGTGTAATGTAATAATATCTATTTTGTTAGAGCATCTGGAAAACTGGGTCGGCCTTTGTGATGTGTCCAATGTGACAATGCTTTAGGAGTGTGTGTTACGTAATCCAGGCAGACTTTTTGCAAAGAGCATATCGAGGCTTTTGTCCTTGACATAGCTGGTGACGTTTGAAGCCCGGAAAGCCAGCCATTCCACAGGACTAATTCAAGAACTGAATTACCAGGTTACAAATGATTCGAAGGTGCAGCTAAATGCTGGTGATTCCCCCGTCACATCTAGTTGTCTTGTCCTCATTTGCAATATATTTATGTGTCATATTTAGCTTTGAAATCAACAGGAAAAAAGAGAGTGTTGGAGCACACTATACCAACTTATTTAAACTTTAGGGTTTCCCTTGGTCTGGTGGTTAAGTTACAGTTTTTCAACGGTGGGTGGTAGGTTTGAATCCCAGGAGTGTTAGACATACATACATATATATGTAATTAAACACACATATATATATATATATATATATATATATATATATATATATATATATATATATATATATATATATATATATATATATAATTATACATATATAGATAGATAGATAGATAGATAGATAGATAGATAGATAGATAGATAGATAGATAGATAGATAGATAGATAGATAGATAGATAGATAGATAGATAGAAAATAGAGCATCTATGATGTAAAATATTCCTTTGCTCTGAACAGGAACTGCAGCAGCTATAAATGCATTCCACATGACTCCATTCCCTGCGATGAACTGCCGACCTGTCCAGGGTGTACCCCACCTCTCGCCCATTGACAGCTGGAAATCGGCACCAGCACCCCTCGCAACTTCTATAGGGATAAGTGTGTTGGAAAATGGATGGATGGATGGATGGATGACTTAATTCATTTATTTGTCTTGTTTCCACTAAGCCAGTTGCTCAACCACACTAGCCAGTTAATATTTTCAGATGACAGAGATGCTTGTTTCTTCTGGACAACATGCCCAGAAAGTGATAATAATCTCTCACATGGTACAGATGTAGCAGGTTTTGCTAAGTACTTGCGAGCTAGACAGGCTATCTTGCCGTGTGCCCCTTCATGTTTGGACCACCACTCCAGAGAACATTCTTCTAGGCCAATAATGGCTTCTGCTTTTTAGCGCTCTCAATCATATCCTCATCCTCATCAGATGAAGATTCACGAAGCATGAGAGACCTGGTGGTCCTGATGTCTCCTGATCTCACACTGGTTGATCAGGCATCTTCCTCTCCTCCAAGTTTTTGTATGTTGAATACATATAATCATATGGAGTTACAAGTGTACTAAGCAAAACATAAAAAAATTACATGCAATGCTTCAGAACTTCCAGTTTTTTTTTTTAGCTTATCCAGCTCAGCAGGTGTTGGCATAGTGATACTGGTAGGATGTGGAGTAAGAACGTCTCTCAGAGGTTCTTGATTTCTCAGTACACGGTTGATCATCTCCAGAGTATTGTTCCATCTTGTAGACACATCTTGTGTGAGTGACTCAGTTTTTTGATTGTGAGCAATCTGATTCTGTTCTAGCTCTGCGGTGTCAGAGGGACTATGTTTAAAATGGTAGAATAATTTTCTGGATTTTGCAAGCATGTTTTCAAAGTTTTGCAAAGAATCAGTTATAGTGGGTGGATACTGTGGGCCATGTAAGGCATATGATCGAATGGCAACTGTCTGGCTGCTGCAATTATGTTGCGAGCACCGTCTGTTGTCAGTGTAGTGACTTCATGCTCAATATCCCACTGCCGTGCTACTTGCATAAAGTGCTCAGCGCATACGCCTGCATCTCATCCGTTTTCATAACAGTCAAAGCGTGCGACTGTAGTTTCCACTCAGGAGTAAAATAATGGGCCGTCACATCAAGGTAGTTGTGATTACCGAGAGAAGTCCAGTAGTCACCGGTGAATGCTACTCCGTTTGTTCACAGTTGATGCTCTCAAGGGAAGTTTATGCATTGGATCATTGCTTGCAATGTGAATGATTTCAAGCAGACCTTCATCCACAACAACATTAATCGGCCTGCAGGAGGTAGCTATCCATTTAGCTATAGCTGTTGATTGGCTGCAATCTTCCATCTCTCCAGGACCTGTACGCCTCCAGGACTCTGAGGCATGCAGGGAAGATTGTGGCTGATCCCTCGCACCCCAGTCATACACTATTTCAGTCACTTCCATCTGGCAGGAGGCTGCAGTCCATCAGGACCAGAACCTCACGCCACAAGAACAGTTTTTTCCCATCTGCTACCAGCCTTATGAACAAGAGCCGCCTGTGACACTGGACACTGTCTCTCTCCCCCGTTCAGGACTTACAAGCTTCTGCGTTACATTGACGCACAGTTTACTGAGTGTATATAGCTTCTGTATATATATCCTTTTTACTTTTTATTTTACTGTATTCATACTTTTTGTCTGCACCATCAACACCAAGTCAAATTCCTTGTAAGTGCAAATCTACTTGGTGATTAAACTTCAGATTCTGCTGCTATTCCACTACATTGTGCTTTCCTCTGTAATGTTTTCTTTTCTTATGTTCTGTTCATGTAGTCTACAGCAGTTTGAATTGTCTCGTTACTGAAATGTGCTATACAAATTAACTTGCCTTGCCCTAAAATAATTAAGGGATAATGCCCTTTGAGGTGTCTATTTTCAGAAATTAATGGGCGACATGGAGGCATGAACGCAAAGGTTGTTTCTGCAAACTCCATTTATTTCTGATAATAGGCACCTCGAAGGGCATTATCCTGCTCATCACCATTGCAATTTTACGTTTTTTTCACAAGAAGCGGCTGCGAGAAATAGTTAATATCTCATTCTGACGTGTTCCCATGGTAACTTGTCTTACCAGCTAACGTTTAATCAAGCGCAATAATTTAGAACAATCAGCCTTATTGGCCCGAACTTTTTATAGGTGAAACAAGTATTCACCCAGACCATTGCATAACTATGAATAATAATTATATATCATGTTTTTTATTTTTCTTAGGAGGAAAAAGTTCAGACAGAATTGAACATAATGATCCGCAGTGGCAAGAAAGCTGTCTACAGCAGTTTAATAAAATCAATTGAGGAAACCATGCAAGAATGCTACAAGAGTATGGAACCCATATGATTTACAAAGTTTCATTAAAATGTTTCTTATGTATAATTTCATTCACAAAATACCCAACCCATTATTTTCCTTTTTTGTGATATTAAAGATGCAGCCCGGGCTGAAAAAACTGGTGCATTGCAGAACATGAGGGAAACAATCGAAAGACATGTGAGAGTGTCCAAGGACACCATGTTTGAAAAGGCTAAAAAGGCTATGTTGGCCGAACTCCAGAGCTTAGCGGTATGTTTCACTTCTTAAAATTCTAATTTAAAGAAGGATTTCATCTTTGGTAACTTTTGCTTACCAGTCTGGGCAGAATGTGAACTTAATTAGTAAAAATTTATTAATTTACATGTGAGTAAATAATTTTGCTTAGCTCCAAATGTTTGGGATAAAACTTTTGATGCCTATAGGAGGAGATCCAGGAAACAGTGGAGAGAACCATGACTGAAGCTTTAGAGCTCTCATTCAGGACTGAGGACAACGCAATTCCAGGTGAATCTGCTCCTATGTATCTAATTTATATTAATCAGTGTGGCTATCTGAGACACTAAACATCAAATAAAAAAAATCCTTAGATGTTTCAGCTGAGCTTGAGATGGTGCAGAAACTCTATGATGAACTGAAGAGGAACTCAACTAAAGAAATGCCATAAAATAGGTAAGGTTTTCAGATACCATACTACTTTTCAGTTATCAGGATTTGTGCTTGTAATTGTTTTTGTATTTCAATCATTAAAGTATTTAAGCATAATAAAGTAATAACAATTTCTTTCTTTTTAACAGCTGCCCTCATTCCAAGCTACAGGGATTCTGTGATATGCTGGTCCTCCTGGTTACAGATTTAGTACCCCAGAAAACTTTACTGTTTTAAGAGGACAATTAAAAAAATATCTTTTTTTCTTGAATGTAAAACAACACAGCATTTATTTTGTTTCACTTTGCTTTCAGTAAAGTATTTTAAGAATGGTCTCAGACATCTAGCAAGTTTTTACTCTCTTACTTGGTCACCCCCATTCATTAACCTTGGCTAAAGTGTTTTTAAAGAAAATTCTTGTTCTTCATGACAAATTTAAACATTTTCTAAAAAGTTAGGAAACTGTACACCTTTCTTTGACTATCTTCACACAGCAGGCAAATCCATCCCAAGTTTGGTCTTTTTACCCACATGCAACCTATATCCTTCTTCTTCATAGCAGTATGAACGGTCCAATTTTTATCTTTTCACCCCCAGAAAAAACCTGATTTGTGCCATTCCTATATGTGGTACTAAATTGAAAATGTATCATATTTTTCTAAGCAACTGCAGTCTGAACTGTCATGTCACATTTACTGTCCTGGTTCTCACTACACGTCCACATAGACTTCTCTACAGCAGTGGTTGTCACGGCTCCACTGCCAATTTTGATAACTTCTTTTTGTACCTTTCTTCATCTTGTTATGATGTGGTGTTAATCTTGTCAGCTCCCATTGTTCAACAACTTTCTAATTACATGTAGATGCCAGTATCCACTATAGCATTTATTCTATTTTTTGAACAAAAGTTTAATAAACACTTACAATAACGATCACATCCATACTGCACTGCTGTGTGATGTCTACTTTCTCCTTCTGTTATCTGCACATGCGTGCAACAGCTGTAACCTAGAATACAGTGCTGATTTATTCAGAGATTTGTTAGCCAACAATAAGATAATATTATATACTGTCAGGGCACATAAGGGGATGCAATGGTACAAAAGTGAGACAATAAGTTCAAGGTGATCCACCAATGGATCCTAAGGGACCACCTGGTATTTGTTGTAATTTCGACAGTTATATGAGATGAGGCAACTTTTTTGTAGCTATTGAGCAGAGAAATACATTTTCTGTGGTGGGTTTGTGTTTCAGGTTCATTAGAACTTTATGTTATACTGATGTGTTTCTGTAAATAAACTACACGGGGCAGTCCCCACTGGGCCTCATTTCAGAAAGAATGCCCTGTCTACCATGAGTAGAAAGTAGCTACTCTTTGTAGTTCTACCTCTCTTTTTCATACTCAGCGTTTTGGGTTTCAGAACTGATTATGTCAAACAGGTAAACTAATCCAATCGGATCAATCGGCATCTGATCGACCCTGAGTTGAGTGCGAGTACGAGCAAGAAAGAAGCCTCGTCAATGGAACGCGGATAACGAGATTTACCATGGCAACGGCAGGAAATAAGAAGCCTATTTCCAGCGAGTGGAATTAGAAATGTTTAATTAATGACAGCATATGGAGAATATCAAGACATAGGCCGTTTCTCAATATGCGTACTTGAGCGTTCTCGTGTACTCGTGACATGTCATCAGCCTCAACCGCCGCACTGTTCCAATTGCAGAGAACACCAGACTGAGAACGGACCAAATCCCCGGATGTTGTTCTTGACCCGCCCTCTTTATCGAGCCTGCATTAGAGCAGATTTGTGCGTTCTACAGACTGACTGCTTTTTCAGAATGCACCGCGGCTGCAGCTTGATTCTGGTTTTATAGCCACAATTCTGTACTTTTTTAAAAATATTTTTTAGGCTTTTTTAGATATTAAAAATATTATTGTTTCTAAAAAAAAATTCAATAAAATATGGTGTAGTGTATAAGTAGTTTTGTATGTTAAAAAAACCCTAAGAACTTAAATTATAACTTATTTAACACAAAATGTTACCTCTCACATTCAACAATGAATACATTATTCATAAATTTTGTTTAATTTTATGATCAATATAAGTAATAATTTATTATCATCTGAAGACTACTAATAAAAGAAGGTAAAATGCCCGTACTTGCCCAAGAACGGACTTGACAAGAACGCAAGTCTGTACTCGCGTTATGTATCCCCCTGAGCTGGACCAGAATTCATCCTGATAGCAGGGTTGTGCTGCTTTGGTGCTAGAACGTGGTCAATACTGTTTTACAACACGTTGGCATATAATCTCAGACAAAAACTAAGTAAGCAAACAAAAACACAGTTCTTGCTCACACAAAAAAGTCTCCATCTCTGCATTTATCACTAAATGGTCTCATTTTTTCATCAAATCATTTTTTAAATATGTCACGGATTACTATTTTTAACATCAAGCTCAAAATGCAGTTGAAAACTCGTAAAGAAATTATGAAATTAAATTTTGTTTTTGTTCATTTTCTTTTTATGTGTATATGTCTACCAACAGGTAGGAAAAAAATATTTAACTCTGACTAATTGAATGCTATTTTGATAAAATTGTTTTTTGTCATTGTGGTTTCAACCTTTCTGCACTCAGGTTGTTCTTTGGCAAGGCAAAGCAAATTTATTTGTATACCATATTTTAGTACAAGCACAACGCAAAGTGATTTACATGATTACAACAGTGTTGGGTCTTCAGAAGCAGTGTGTGGGGCATGTGTGTTTCTCTCCCTCATGCAGGGTGTGACAGGTGCTGCAGGCTGACAGGTGCAACTTGTCAAGAGCCAATCAAGACGTGGATAAAGAGGAGCGGTTCCTGACAACAAGCACCAGTTGGTTAACTTGCATAGAGTGGTAAACAGGCCTCCTTGTGCACACCTTGAAGAACCTTGATTCCTCTGTTACTCACTACTCCCTGTCTTCTCCTCATAGATTCTAAGTCCTGGCTCTTTTGGACTTTCCCTGCTGTTGTCTACTGGTTCCAATCCACACTTCCAGGGGCTCGTTCTTCGTACGTTGCTAACTCAGTTAGCTGGATTTGATTGTTGACGATTTGGCATGATCTTGGATTGTTTGGTTCTTCAAAACTCATCCTGGACTTGCTGTCATAGCAACATGTGCACAAACTTAAGCCTGCTCATGAGCAGGCTAATTTCATGTAAACAGGATTAGATCGCAGCTTTATAAGCGGAGAAGAAGGGAAGTCTGTCCAGCCAGTGCACTTGGACCACCTAGTGGCAGAGGACGGGACAGAATTGTGGAACACCATTTTTTAAAGACGAAACAAATAATGCTTAGTTCCTGTGGTTTTATTTAAATAATTCTTTATAAAGAAAAGCCAGCAAGTTGTCTTTAGAACTTACTCTGAAGGTCCTTTTGAAGCAATTCGATCTCTAGTGCAATTTCTGTTTTTGCAAGTTGTGGAGTTTAATTTCTCCTCTTAATTTGTGTTTTTTTTCAGGTCAAAATACTAAGTTTTTTTGTTGAAGATGCCGTTTATATAGGGAACGGATGGCACCCTGGGTGCAACAAAAATAAAAAGAACTAATTTAACAGTGGCTTTTAAAAAAGGGGAAGAAGTTGCTTTCCAAGATACAGTATAATAATTAAAGGCTACCATTTTATAGAATATTCTTGTATTTCACTTTTACTTGTCCCCGTGTGGGTCCCGTGGAGGCTGTGACATAAAAGAACAAAATAAATATGAAATTATTAAAATGCAAAAATACATACTGTAGAAAGTGATCTAACATGGACAGCACTTACACATTTAATTTGTCTGCTACTTTTTGCCAGCCCTCTCTCTTGGCTTTAGCAGACTTTGAGGTGTTCCCTGTCGTTTTAATTAAGGACTAAAATTCGGCATCCATTAGCTTTTAACATCCATTAAAAGCTCGTGTTCTGCTTGGGAGAAAAACTGTGGCCGTTTTTTTGGCCATGCTGAGCAGCCAATAGCAGCGTTGCTGATCATTGTTTCTACTATTGATACATTTCCCCTTTTAAACAAACGCATGAACGTGCAGTTATCTCAGATAACTCAATCCAGCCATACTAATCATAAACAACAGGTGTGTTCCAAGAACCCTATTAGCCGGATCATGATTAGCTGGATGAAATCGTCTTGGATGTGTCATTTGATCTCGGATGTTTTAAGCAATGTACGAAGAACGGGCCCCAGGTCGTCATTGTCCTCCTCTGTGGTTTCCTGTGATCGCAATTCCTGAGAATACCTCACCTTCACCATCCTGTCCACCCTCCAACATTCTACTGCAAGGAAGAACATTACCAACTACACTACTACCACCAACCTCTGCTTTGAGACACACTTAGCCCCTGCTCTGATTACAGGATCTTTCACCCCCTGGCACACTTTCCAATAAATCTGTTGCACCTGTGTCTGTGACTAGCTGCTTATGAGTCTCTGGCAACCATGACACATAGGAAATTAAAAGCAGAATAAAAGCGAGTTGGAATAAAATGTAAAAACATTGAAACAAAATAAAACATGGGAAAAATAAGACTAAAAGCAAATGTTAATGATTTTAAAAATATTTGGACTACAAACATAAACAAATGATGTCAGTTAACAGTTTAACTATAACAGTCAAAGACAATCCTAAACAAATGTGTTTTTATTCTTGATTTATAAGAACTTTTACAATTTTCTGGAAGTTTGCTCCAGATGAGTTGAGCATAGGAACAGATTGCTGCTTCTTTAAAATAATATATTTATTTCCCTTGATGAACTGAGTTAATTTGTTGAACATAAATATGGGAAGTATTGAGTATGATTAACATACGTGTACATTTAACAACTGTAGTTTTGATTTGACAAAGTAAAATCTGTTTTTAATTTCATAAAACATGCAAAGTGACATTTGTTTATTTCTATGTAAACATATTAAAATGTACTTCAAATGAATGCTGTTAAAGTCACCAAGGACAATAACTAAAGAGTCCGGATTTCTCTGCTCCACATTCAGTATCTGGTCCGCGAGCGTGCGCTGTGCGACCTGCACGTTTGCGTTCGGCGCAATGTAAGCACCGACCAGAATGTATGAAGCAAACTCACGGGGTTAATAAAAAGGCTTACAGTTTATGATGAAGGGTTCCAGGTCAGGGGAACAGTGCTGCTGGATCACTGCCACATCGTTGCACCAGCTGCTGTTGATGTAAAAACAGATCCCTCCACCTTTTGCCTTGCCGGAAAGATGTAAGTGATGTAAGCAATAAGATGTAAGCAATAAGTGAGCAACTGAAAAACACATGAACCAGCACTTTCTAGATAATTAAACAGGTAATTATAAGACTTCAACTCTTTGATTCCAGCATGCGATAATTATCATCCAGCACCAGCAATCTGTGTGAAATAAACAAACCTTTGGATCAACTTGGAATGTGCAAGCATTAAAGCAATAATTGTTTTTGACCACTGTTTAGTGGGCAAAAAAAGAAGGAGAGGAAAGAACAGGCTGAGTTCATAAGAATGCAGGCATGGTTTAGCCTCTAGCGGCTAGCTAGCTTCCCAGAATAAAGAGTCGTAAAACAGGATATAATGTTTTACACTTCAGGGGTCAAGGGAGACAAAGGAGTGAATAACTCTACTGGACCTGGACTCAGCTCTGGGGCTATTTCAAATATATTCAAAACGTCTAAAATCATTTAAAAAAAATTAGAAAAACCGCAGTTAGTCGACTAAAAAAGAAAACAAGGATACCTTTGTCTCCTTGGAAAATCTCCCTTAAATATTTTTAGTACTACTGATTAGTAAATAGAATCTGAAATCAGCTTGTTCCACACAACTGGATTTTAAAACCGAGTTTTCTTCTTTGAAGGAATGAAACAGATGAAGGGAGAACTTGCCAATAAGGTTCTCAAAAGCTCCATTAAATGTGCTCTCAGAAAGCAACCTACATATACTGTACATTACTGTTCAGGTATTGACCTGTTCTCGGCCTCTCCTGGTTTTTTTATCTGATAACATGGTGTTTGCATTGTAGACTTCTGTAGTAATAAAAAAAACTCTTCAAACCATAACTACATGTATCCATATTTAATCTAAAGGCCGAGGTATGTTTACAGACAGAACTATGTTCTCATAAAAACGGTCCCTGAGAACCTAGTTAGTTACATTAAATACCATGTGTCCACCCATTCAGGGTGTTTAGACAAGTTTAGACTCTTCCATCAGAAAGAGGGCAGAGAACCAGGAGCATGTGGCTTGTTCTATCACAAGCTTGAGTTTGACTGCACTAGGCTGCCTCTTTACCCTTGTCTTTATTGTCACACATCAAAGAAGGGACAGGAGGAGTCAGGAGTTCACAACATGGGGGTTAAGAAACAAAAGACAGGACAAGTGGGGTTTTACAACATGGGGTTGGCATACAAAGAGGTGTAGGATTAACATATACAGCAAGAGATTCCTTGTCTAGGTGAAACATCTGTTTCTTCCTGTGTGAAGTCAAAACAGTAGAACAATAAAAAGAAAATGATTACATTCACATTTCTTTAACATATCCCTCCTTTTAATCATTTTATTTACAATTGGAGTTTAACTTCACCTACTTCGAGTACTCATTTCTTGCATTTTGCATTTTTAATGAGACTGTCATTTTGTTAAGCATTCAACACGGGAAAACGTAAAATGCGGGTTGTATTTCTTCAAGAGGGATTTGTGAAAGCATTTGATATTGAAACATTATATTTTCCATGGTTTTAGCGATCATAGATTTTAGGCATGGGATTACACAAGCAGTAAAAACACAGAAAATAATAACAATAATAATAATAATAATAATAATAATAATAATGGGTGTCCTTATTTTCAGCAAGCGGTGTCACCGAGATCCATTTCACTTAATTGTTTGTTTTGTCCTTTATTGATGTCCATCGTCATGTTCACCAGGGTTTTTATTCTGTAGTCCAGTGTCTCAATCATCAGCATCAATTTACCTACTCCAAACCACGGGAAAAGTAAAAGTCCTGTTTTATTCGCTGTGCTCCAGTGCTTATGTTCAGAGGGAATGTTGGAACCCCATATGGGATCATAGGGTTGGAAACCTGAGCTGGATCTGATCTCTCTTCTCCTCCTATTAGAGGAGTGATGGTCCTTCACAGTCTGAGCTGAGATGATGATAGTGTGGTCAGAAACGAATACAGGTGCACATGTACCTGACCAGCTGAGGGGCAGTGATGGGTAAATGTTGTTTCCACCACACAGAAACTATGCTCCTTCTGTAGGTATAGATGCCCATGCTACGTAGTCCCGGGTTAACGTGGAGTCTGGAAACAGATCAGTGAGTTTAGCCTGGCACCCCTGTACCTGGCCCAGTTTCTTGCAGCCAGGTTTGATGGGTGACTGTATGCACACAGGATGTTTATCACCGCGATGCACCTGGGCCTTCAGGCTTCCTACGTAGTTTCTGACTTTCTTGGTGAAAGGGAAGATCCGGGAGGGGTTGTTGCAGGTGGAAAATAACTTCACGTCACAGTATGATCCATTCAATGAGTTTATGCACGCCCTGTGATTTTGTTTTTTTTTGTAGCCAGGTGCAAACACAGGTACAAGGGCTGTCCTCAGGAAACACGTTCCGTCTCCTGCCGGCATGCTCTTAGCATACAGGGTGGGTTGTCTGGTGGATTTAGGCATCACTGAGCATATGTAGCAGTTACTCATGTTCTTCTCTTCAGCCAACATCGTCACATACATCTGCCACAAGTTGTCTGGGTGATGATCTGGGAGATTTCCCAGCCAAATCTTCATGGGGTTATAAGGAGGGGCCGATTGGTTACACACCACGCTATTTCAGTTCCTTGGTTTCCTCGCCTCCTAGTGACGATCTGCGGTACTACTGCTCTCTGGTATTGAAGGAGGGGCCAAGCAAATCAAAACGGCGGCGCCCGTAACATTCAGGCAGTTAAGCTTGGTGATACGTCATTGTTTGCGGAGAGTCAGACGAAGACAGCAACTTTTGGTGGATTTACTTGACAGAGTCGGCTTTTGGGAAGTGGATAAGACAAACGAACGTCTAATAAGGATTTAGAGATGCAGGAAACAACGACAGACGCTGAAGTTCATCACACTGCTCATGCGCTCTTTGTTATCAGATAACCGGGCCAGAAAAAACCAGGCCAAGCTCACACCTGGAACTGGGCTGCATTTAGCTCGTCCCAGTTGTGTCTAGCTCGGTTCAGTTCAGTTTGCATTCCATGTACACTCGATAGTGTGTATTGGTGCATTGTCATCCTGATACACGGCACCTCCTTCAGGATACAATGTTTGAACCATTGGATGCACATGGTCCCCCAGAATGGTTCGGTAGTCCTTGGCAGTGACGCGCCCATCTAGCACAAGTATGGGGCCAAGGGAATGTTATGATATGGCAGCCCAAACATCACTGATCCACCCCCATGCTTCACTCTGGGCATGCAACAGTCTGGGTGGTACGCTTCTTTAGGGCTTCTCCAGACCACTCCAGATGTGGTTCATCCTTCTTGGTGGTATGCTGACATTACCCTGGATACCGTGGCTCTTGATACATCACAAAGACTTGCTGTCTTGGTCACAGATGCGCCAGCAAGACGTGCACCAACAATTTGTCCTCTTTTGAACTCTGGTATGTCATCAAGCCACAGTGGGCGACTGTGGCTTGATGGGTTGAGTAGTCAAATGGCAATCAGAAGGTTGTGGGTTCAATTCCAGCTTCCCCTTGCCACATGTCGATGTGCCCCTGGGCAAAACACTTAACCCCAAGTTGCCTACCGAGCTGCGTCTCGGTGTATAAATGTTTGCGCGTCAGTGAGAGCGACTGGGTGAATGTGGCTATAGTGTGAAGCGCTTTGGGTGGTCAGCATGACTGGAAAAGCGCTATATAAGTTCAGTCCATTTACCATTTACCCATAATGTTGTGTGCATTGCAATATTTTGAGCAAAACTGTGCTCTTACCCTGCTAATTGGACCTTCACACTCTGCTCTTATTGGTTCAATGTGCAATTAATGAAGATTGGCCACCAAGCTGGTCCAATTTAGCCATGAAACCTCCCACACTAAAGTGAGAGGTGTTTCAGTTTCATTGTCCCAATCCCTGTATGTAGCAATGCCCATGCCCCGGATATTTTCCATGAATCCAAAAGTCTTGTCATAGCAAGAGATTACATTACTTATTTGACAGTATCATTTACATGGGCAATGGCAAGAATAGAGCATTTATAAAGGCCCCTGTTTTTGTACACTATTAAACTGTAAGGCAAATGCAAAGTAGTGTTGGGGTATTTCATAATTTAAATGTTGATGTCCTGTCTGATTTTACAATGTTTCAGAAATGAAGGACAATCTGGTCCATTCAACGGACTGATCAATAAGTTTACACTTGACACTGAAGAACTAAAACAGAAATACAAGGAATTTGAGCCGCAGCTGGTGTTTCTCAAGTCAGAGGTAATTAATGAGAAAAGTACAATAAAAAAATACATTTATGTATGCAAGCTAAAATTAAAATTTGAAATGAATAAACCTTATAAATTAAATACCTAAATATTTCAATATAACTTTGAATATGCTAAAATTTTATGACGATGTAGAAGTACAATCCTTTATAGCCATTGCATTATCACCATTCTTAAAGGATTTGAAATTACTTTTTTTGTATCGGCTTGTTTCAATATTGTCCACAGGAAGACCGTCTTAAGACAGATTTGGAGAAAAGTATTTGTAAGCAGAAAAAAACTATCTACAGGAGTCTAACAAAAACAGTGGAGGAAGCCATGCAAGACTGCTATAAAAGTAAGAAAATTACCAAGTGATTAAAATGCTACACATATACTGTTGTTATTCTTTTGTTATTCTAACATTTGGCTGTTGTGTTTCACAGAGGCAGCAGCGTTTCAAGGACCTGGTTCAATCCAGAATATGCGGGACACTATAGAGAAACATGTACATGCATCAAAGAACACCATGTTTGAAGATGCTAAAAATGCCATGATGACACAACTGCAAGATTTGATGGTTTGTTATTTTTAAAGGAGTTATGACAACAAATGTCATTTTCTGTGCATTAGGGGGGTATAATATGATCTGCTGCGAAATGATGAGGCCAGGTGAATATCAAGAGCAGGTCATTGATGCTGAAATAGGGGGGCATGGGGGCCTTTGCTCACTTACCATTTCCAGACCGGGTTGCACTGCAAGTCTGTTTCTGCACTGCAGCGCCAAACTGTGTCCTTGCACCACTGTAAATCATTAATTTTGTCGTGGTCAGTAGTCATATATCAGATGCTTTTATTAACAATCATCATTCTTAATAAATTGCTTGGATAACAATGACAGATGGTAGTGCATTTTCAGCATCAGATATGTGTGAACACTGACGGCGAGAGAGCGACATTCAGAAAGAAACACTGAGAAATACTTTTCACTCCTTTCTGTGGAAATAGAGTCCCATCATATTCCTGACTTCTACAGTTTGTTACATAATTTCGATTTAAAAAAAAGATTATTTTTTGTAACTTTTTGACTTCTTTTGATGATTAAAATGCTACACATGAACATTACTATGTGACAACAATGAGCACGTGGGCCTTTACTGTAAAGGTCCTAGTAATAGAGCAAGCTGATGAAACATCCCCACAGTCCCCCACCTTAATAATTCATTCAGCGCCACTGGAGCAGGTACCAAGGGATCTGCTCAGGGGTGGTCAGCTTTGTTTCTTTAGTCAGCTTTGTTTCTTTGTTTCTTTGCTCAAAGCTGAGCAAAGAAACAAAGCAGGTGTGCCTCCCTCACCCCCATTCCAGCGTCAGGGACATTCTCTTGATATTCAAATGGCCTCATCAGATCACAGCATGTCATATCATATTCCCTAAAACAATAAATATCATATGTGTCAGTTTATCTTGAAAATACATTTTTGACCCTGCAAGAAGTGATAAAAGTTGTATTGCTAAATCAGGTGGAAGTCCTGGAAAAACTGCAGAATACCATGAAGGAAACTATTGGGGTCTCACTCAGGACTGATGAACTCTCAGTTCCAGGTAAAGTATCAGCTCCTAAAAGATAATATTTGTTTTTCCACAGAAGAAACTAATAAATATTGTGTTCTTAGACGTTTCAGCAGAGCTTCAGATGGTACAAAAACTCCACGAAGAGTTATTGCAAAGCAGCTAAAACTGAACACTTACGGGGTAAAGAATATTATCTATCAAGGGCATTTTTGTAGATGACCGAAACTTTCAGTTCTTTCTGTGGCTTTTTCTTCAACAGCTGCACTTGCAGGAGGGATTCTTTGTCAGGATGCATGGTGCATCTACTGCCCTAAGGATGAGAGACTTCAGTATAAAAAAAACAAATCTTTTAAATTATATACTCATCGATTGAAATTATGTTATGTCTTTGTGTCTTCGAGTATGATTTCTGCCCATTTTGAACTTTGCTTATTAAACATTTAGAAAGTGAAAGTAGAAATACAAATCAGTCTTTTTTTTTAGCAAATCAAGATGTTTCAGTACTGTAGGGAGAAGTAGAGGAAAATATTAATATTTTTCTTTGTGTTTTCATGAAATGTGAGCAAATATGGATTTTATGAAGATTTCTATTAGACGTGTCGTTTTCTTATCCTAAAAGTTGATTTTACCAAAAAAAAAGGCATTTATTGAAGAAAGCATCCTCAATAAATCTCTTCCAAGAAATGTTTTTTATTTAAAGGGGCCATGACAACAAATTTCATTCTTCTTAGGTTTTGGGGGTACAACATGGTCTGTTGTGCACTGATGAGACAGGTCTTCCTACACACACACACACACACACACACACACACACATTCAATGTGCTTATAATCACATATATTGATTGCAGTTGTGCAGAAGAAAACAAAATAAGTGTAAAAACTATAACCCATAAGACAAAACTGGTAGGTATTTTATTTCTTTTAATTACCTGAAATGTATCCAAATTAATCACTTAAAGTGTGTATCTGTTGCCTAGAGCAAACAAACAAAAACAATCAAAAGAAGAACCTCATGGCTGAACTCGGTGAGGGACTTCGAGATCAGCCATGTGACATACACTCCTAGGGTGTGCCATTCCCTACACAACCTGAAAAAAAACAAGGAACTGCTGGAGACTAAGGCAGGAGTCGTTACAATAATCGTTTACTATACCTAAACAGAAACTCCATACTCAATCAAAAGCAGGAAGTGACATTCGAAGTGACTTCATGATGCCACTCTGCGTTTCTACTTTAGTCATGAAAAGACAAACCAGTTCTTGGCAGGTTTTTTGTAAGTGTGTTGATACCAAATGGAAACCAGCTTTAGTCTGTGTCTTTTTGGAAGTGGAAAAACCACCTACATTGACTTTCTATACATAAAGCCCTTTGAATTGCCACGTTGCTGGAATTTGCTATGCAAATAAACCTGCCTTGCCTCTCAACTCTCATTTCAGAGTTTATTTCTCAATTTTATGAAACCATTTATGTTTTATTTCAATTTATCTTTAAATGTTTTGGGCGTGAAAAAAAATAATTCTTGCTTAACACATTTATTATCCTCATCATGTGGTTTAGAAGAAATTTAATAAGGCTGTTGGTAGCAGTTTAGTACATAACAAGTTTAAGACAAGTTCGAACAGGAAACAGAAAGAATACGCAAAGGAGGCAGTGCACTGCCACGGGATGAACGTATTTACAAATATGTTTATGAAACAAAAAAGGACGTGTGGAGACCTGCTGCAAAAGTTTTACAGTTGTTTAGGAACATTAGAAGAAATTGTCCGTAGAATTTAAACATTTATGTCTATGACCCCACCTTCCATGGTTTTTGTGTTTTTTAAGAGAAACTTGTTGTGTGATCTACAGACAAGGTGACATTGACAGCTCCTGGTGACTTTGTATTTTTTGACATTTTCCTTTGCCATCTTATACATGGTACAGGTGCTGGTCATATAATTAGAATATCATGAAAAAGTAGATTATTTTTGATAACTCCATTAAAAAAAATCAAACTTGTCTATTATATTCATGCATTCCACACAGACTGATACATACAAGTGTTTATTTAATGTAATTTTGATGATCATAAAAACATTTAATGATAACCCAAATTCAGTATCTCAATAAAAGGATTTCTGGCCAACTCAAAATTATGAACATGAAAAATATGAGCATGTATAGATGAAGCCGAATCCTCACCTTACGTTTTATGTTATCTTGTTGTTTTTAAATTACATCCAACAACAACAACACAGAGTGGCATTGTCTAAATTTAAACTAGTCAAACACAATACAATAAACAACTTGAATAACTGTACTGGTTCAACTCCAGTAGGAACTAACCACGGCATGAACCCAGAATGCATTGCACAGGTGAAGACAGGGCAACTTCAATGGGTGAAAAGAATAACAAAGGCTATACAATTTTTGAAGTAAATGAGCTAATGAGTATCACAAACAGCAATTTTTAAGTTCATAGGATTTTTTTTAGGTTAATAGGAAAATACAACCCTTCTCTGGGCTGCCACCTTATCGTGTTGGAGGGGTTGGAGTGTCCCAATGACCCTAGGAGCTATGCGCGAAAAACCAGGATGAAAACAATAGCAGTGAGCTACCCTATAGAGGAAACCCCTGAGGCAGGCCACAGTACTCTTCTTACAGTTTTCTTTTGAATCATTCATTCTCTGCAGAAGCTGCATTGTTGCATCATACTTAAAATGTTTTATTAACTTTTTTCAGTTTTCTCCCTCATGATCCAATATCTTTAGTGTTGTTCTTTAAAGTATTCAGAAGGTTCATGATAATGCCAGTTGTAGCGGCTCAACATGAATGATCCAGACAAGTCCCAACAGGAAACAGAAATAACGCATGAAAATAGTTTCCATAGCGTGCCATACAGATAGGAGTGGTAGCTCTCAAAGCATTATTGAAACAAAAGAACTGCCTGATGTTGAAGGGATCTCTCAAATTTTTTATATGACAAAAAAATATAATCAGCAATTGAAGAAAACAAACTGAGGAAACTCAGTTGTGTAAATTATGAAACAATGGAGATAAATATGGAAAAATAAGTCAAATAAAACAAGCTACAAGCCACAATAAACATACAAAGATCAAGATATTGATTATGAATTCTAAAATAACAAATAATATTGGGAATAAAATAATAGGAATAGCCAAACAAATATTTTTATTGATATAAAATTGTAAAATATAGGTAAATTGTATACTTGCTAGAATTGGCAAAGAGTGAAATCACATGCTTCAGATGTTAATTATCCAAAAAAGGATGATGAACATTTCTACATTTTAGCTGGATCCTAGATTGAATACATGCATCTGTAGCTTTTTAAGAACATTCAAAATCTAAGTGGTCCTCAGATTTTAAGAAGTATAAAGTTACCTATAGAATATAAAGATAAAAAAAATCTGGTACCTATAGTGAAGCCCCACAAAACAATAGTACAAATGTTGTTTAGATTGTAGCATTCTGATGAACAATTTTCTATATTTACAAATTGTATTGCTGAGCTATGACTTTAACCATTTAGAACAATCCTAAAAATTCTAATTTGTCTGAGTCTGTCTTGTAAAATTACTCTTTCAATAGCATTACATGCTGCACTAAAGGAAAATAATTCCAATCATGAATGTTTATCTTGATCCATAGTATGCCTAAGATAATTGAAAATCTTTAAATGTGTGATTCCTATGTTACAATTTTATTTCAAACCAGACTGGTATTTGTCTGGAATGCTGTTAGAGATTAAATTAGATTTTAATTGATTAGCAACAAGCTTCTCTCTCCCTTTTCTTTACCCAGAAAAGGTAGGTTACAAACTGGTTCCAAATTATTAAGCATGGACACATCTAGGTTACATTTGAGTTAGGGCTTAAAAACTTTGGTCTTGGAATCAGTGAGGAACATACTGATCTAAGGAGACGTTTAACAGCATTTTGTTAACAGTCTATTTAATATGCCATGTGGACATTGTGTCTAAAAGTCATGTTTTCTACTTTTGAGAGATAACGGCATTTCTGTTGGCAGTGTGAAAAAGAATAATATACAAACTGTAATTATTTTATTGTCTAATGGTGATAAATACATAATTTGTCACTGAAAGTTAAGACATACAAACAAAGGTCAAAGACAAAGACCAAAAAACATATAATACTGTGACAAACTTCAATAAACTACATATCAACTGTAATCCCCACTGAAAGTACTTGTACAGACCCTCCTTCAAAACATTTTCCAAGATCTGTTTTATTTTCTTTCACCCAAATGCAAATAAAAACTCTGCAGTGTCATTAGTCTTTCTTGGATACACAAATCCTTAAACCTTTTTGTTTTCTCAGAAAATGTATCCTATGTTACATTGCTGCTCATTGTGGAATCTGTGTGTTATTACTTGCCAGTCCTTATTTTCTGAACTAACTCACTTTTCCCCTCCTGTTTCTCTGAGTCCTGATACGCCACACCCTCTTTTCCAAGTTTCACTTTCTGCCATTTTCTATGTAAACCTCTGTGGACTGGACCTTACCTTTGTCAAAAATCGTGTTCAGCCATAAGTGTTGGACATTTTTCCTCTTCCATTCCAGCTGACTGAACTGTTTCTGGCATCATTTTCTTCATTGCAAGGTGAGCTTTTCAATTTGATTTAAACCAGTACACATATGAGATCATATCATTAATGGCATTCAAACATTGCATATCTTTCAGTCTCTTCTCTTGGTCATGGATGATTTTGTTTGTGACAAACTAAATGAGTGGCATCTGAGTGAGTTGATAGACACATTTAGAGGTAAAGTATTACACAGTATGACACTTTCTATACAAAAAGCAATAGTGCCAGTGAATATATATGTCCTACTTCCACACACATATATAGCTTCAGCTAGTTTTAAACACAGTATATACCAACACCTGTATCCTGAGCTGCATGAAAAGTTTGATTCAAACACAATTTTGTTATAATCTGTCACTAAATAAACAACATGGAGCTGTTTCTATGCATGTGAAACTGAATTAATTTTGTAGTTACTGTCAGAAAAAAAAGTGCAAAGAAGTTTAAAACGCTTCAAGTTTGATGTGGTAGCATTAAACACACATGGATTCACATGAGCCAGTAAAATATAACTAGTGGTAATCATTGACTGTTTCTAAAAAGTATTACAACATTCATGTTTATAGCAGAAAGTTAAAAATGACTATGAACTCGTTGCTTCTTAAGGAATCAAGTCAAAAGTTGCTCCAGTAATGTATCACTGTTAAGTTGTCTGATGGCTCATAGAAAATCTTCTTAGGCCACTATAGCACCTCCCAGAAGACAAAAGAGAAACCTTTTTTAATTGCATTTGAAATTTCAAAGCTTTACAATTTCACACGTCAGACCACCTTTACTTAAGAAAATATAGGCACCATAAACTCCTCAAGCCTTTATAAAACAGATTTTAACATTACTGCATGACTGAGATTTATTGCAGTATAATTTTATTCCAGTTGAAGGCATTGACTCAGAAAGTCTTTATGAGCTCAAAGAGGAACACATTGATAAGTTGATTCCAAAAATGGGACCGAACTTAAAATTCAAAAGGAGACTCAACCTGTTGAAGGTAATGTCCTGTGTAATAATCATCATTTGTGTGGATAAATTCTTTGGCATATTTATTATTAGAATTGTAAAATATTTTTAAATTCTAATTATAATATACAGATATGTTAAATATGTCATTAACATTAAGAGTTGTAGTTAATTTATACTTAATACATTTCATATTTTGCGTCAACAAAAATTATTTGTCACTAGATGGAACAAAACACAAATCAGAGGATGCATCATGTTCCACCACAGGTGAGTTATGCATATCTTTACACTGGTTTAATATGAAATATGTCCTAAGATTTATGATATGGCTGTTTAGTTTTAGTGTTTGGTAATAAGCTTTCACCGGGAGCATTTTGTTTGCAGGGTCAACAAGAGGGTGAAGAAGCAACTGGTATGACTGAGGTGAGAAGGAAAAGCCATAGATCCCTGCTTTAAAGCACCAAACTTTCCTGAGACAGAAACAGTTTGGGTGAAGAAATGTTACATTTAATATTGTTTACTGAAAAAGAATAATAATAATAATGGAGTTGTTGATGGCAAGCTTTTTGAGTCATTTGATTTGATGTGTATAATAATAATTAATAATAATTTAACTTTATTGATCTCACAATGGAGAAATTCACTTCTGCATCTTGACCCATCCCCTTGGGGAGCAGTGGGTTGTCACTGTGTGGTGCCTGGGGAGCATTCAGGGGGGTTAAGGGTCTTGCTCAGGGACCCACAGTGCAGGCAGTGGGGATTGAACCGGGTACTTGCATCCTTCTCAGAGCGCAAGCGCACTGCTCTAACCACTTGGCCAACATCTCCCCCAAGATATATATTTTATCTTGCATAGTATGAAATCACAAGTGTGTTATGATTTTGCTGTAGAACATTTATTTTGCCATCTAATTGAACAACTATTGGTATAAGGAAAACACATTAGCTATAAAATCAACTTTTTTTTAGTCTTTCAAATTTTTCTTTTTATGCTGGAAAAACATTTACAATTACTGTCAAACTTTTCTGTTCATCTTCAGGTTCTCCCAACTACAAGTGAAATAGGTGAGAAATACAACACCCTAGTCAAGACCTTCTCATGTGCATTGCTCTTATGAAGTGAAAGCAAATGAGAAACCCAGTCTTCTAACTCTTTTTGCATTATAAAACTAGGAAAGCGAAAACTTGACCCACTGTGTGAGTCTAGCAAAGGACAACCAGCAGTGAAAAGGAAGCGTGAAACAAATATTGTCACAGGTATTTCTTTTTATAGACATTCAGGCAACAAAAATACTTTAATAGGATACTTAAATTACAGTTCAGTTCTTTCTTTATTGTTTTTCTTGTTATTATAAAGCTGTTTGAGGAGGAATCAGATTTAAATTCATACATGAGTGATATTGACAATGTTTCTAATGCATGTGGATTTTCACATTTTATTGACATACTCAATTTACAAACCCCCAGATGCTATGGCAGTCACCCAAAGAACAAAAGATGCACTTGAAATGTAAAAGCTACAGACAGCTATCATTTAGACCCAAGCCTACAAGACTTCTGTTTCCTGACATAAAAACAGTATATATAGGTTCAGGATGTGTTCCGAACATGAAGTAAACTGAAAACATCTGTCTTTTCACAAGTGAAAGCTAATATGCTTATTCTCTCATTTGTATTTGATAGCTTTGAAATTATCTAATTTAAGAATTCATACATAGCCTTTTAAAAAGTCTAAAACTTTTTATTCAGTTAATATAACTGTGATTATAATTGTTTTGAAAAGCAATTTGTTTATATTTATATATATATATATATATATACTTGTTTTATGTTATGATTAACAAGATGTTTGTCACATGTGTCAGCAGTTTACACTCCTTGGGTGTGCATTTTATCTCTTTGGGTTTAGACTTATGTTTATTTGTTTTAAAAACAGAAACAAGGATATTAAATTCAGTGAAAAATGAAATGGGGAAGGTTCTTGCCAAACTAAACAATCAGGGTGACACAAATCTCTTCACGTTCTTGAAGTAAGTACATTTTTTGTTTGAAAGTTTTCTTGGTTTCTTTTTAACTGGGGACAAAAATTAGACACATCTCAATGTGGGTTTTTCTAGGTACTGTTTTGCATATACTTACAGAGTATTAATAAATTTTTGTAATCGTGCATGGATTCATTGGTATTTCCTTTTACATTTAAAATCAGAGGCACAACACCATAAATAAACTACTTAGACTCTTCAAACTCAGGAATTCAAATTATTAAATGCAATTCTGACACATTTTTTAAAGATGGATGAATCAACAATGAATACATTTTCAACAGGACTAAAATAAAGAATCTGGAGATAGAAAAGAAGGAGCTGGTTGGTGTCTTTGGTAAAACTGGAGCTGGAAAGACATCTTTGATAAATGCTGTCATTGGAGAGAAGGATCTCTTGCCATCTGGAAGTGTTGAAGCCTGTACCTCAGTCATGATTAAAGTGGAAGCTAACAAGCACAATGAAAGATACGAGGCAGAGATTGAATTCATTTCAAAAGAGGTAACCCAAAAAAAAAATTCTAGAAATCTGATGAAAATGTAACTACTGTATCATTTCACATTACTTGAATAATTATTTATTTTTTTAGGAGTGGGAAGATGAGTTGAGATCATTGATTGGTACAACTGAAAAAAAAGCTTCAGAAAGTCATGACAAAAATGACGATGATGATGATGATCATGAAGCTGCAGACAAGCTAACAGCTCTTTATGAAGAAGAATGGAGAGGAAAATCATGTGAACAGCTCATGGAGCCTAAGTACTTTAAAGGAATTCATGAATTTCTTCAATCAGGACAGAAAACCCTGGCTTTTGATTCAGTAAGAGGCAAAGATTATATTAAGAGACTAAGACTATCTTAACAGTAATGTTTCTTGTTCTGAGAGAAGATATAAGTATATTTATGTTTAATATTTTTGTATTAATCATAACTCAGTGCCCCTAAGAAATTTACCCGACTCAATCAATGCCAAAATTCTGATTAAACTACAAAAAAAAAACAGAACCAAACATAATACATTAGCTTTTAGTTGTGTGACTTGTTAGCGCCCAGCTCTAAAAGCCATAATAAAAAAACAATGGAAGACACGGATGCAACAAAGCAATCTCTTTACTAAGCAAACATTGGCATGGACCAGTCTTAGCGTACATAGCAGGGGGCAGGGCACGTAAAGCAAAACACTGGCCCCATGCATGACCTGCGGGCTGGAGCCTCAGGGCGCCTGTGAAAAACAAGACACAATACAAAAATAGGAGTAATTTAGTACAAATAATAATCAGGACAGAAGCCCGCACACTTAAAGGAGAGGGGCTGACAGAAAGAAAATTAACAAATGTATTTAAACTTCTATTTAAAGGAAAGACCTTTGGTTAACTTAAAACATTGTTTTTATGCATACAAAAAATATTTTAAACCGTTATTATGGTTCAAAACTTCTGTAAATTTTCCATACATTTTTTAATATAGCATTTTTAATTATTGGTATTGTGCATTGCAGTCTAAGGACCTATCTACACATATTGCAAGTACACCAGAAATGGCACAAATGAAACAAACACAGAAATCAAGCAATGGTTTTGGCCAATTGTGAAGAGTGTGACAGTCAGGGTACCAAAGAATAACTTTCTCCAGCATGTCACACTGGTGGACCTTCCTGGAAATGGAGACCGAAATAAGAGCAGAGACTCAATGTGGAAAGAGGTAATATTATCTTTATTATTTTTGCCCCTTCATTTGCATATTGCAAGTGGTGCAAGTTGCAATGCATGTTTTTCAAAACATTTAACGTGTTTTATTTGTTACTACACATGTTTTTTTCTTTAGATTGTTGGAAACTGTTCAACTGCCTGGGTTGTCACTGGAATCAACCGAGCAGCAGCAGAAAAAGAATCCTGGGATATCCTGAAAGAAATTAGCAGTCAGCTTGGAAACGGTGGAGAGTGTCGACACATTCACTTTATCTGCACCAAGTCTGATGACATGAATGGTTTACATGAATAGTGAGTTCACTGCTATGTCTGTCTCCTATTGCTAAACACAGAGACAAAAGGAAAAGATGGCCCATCTACATTGCATTATTGTTCTTTTTATTGCATGCAGACTCTTAAGTCAGTTAAGCTCTAGAAGATCATTTATTGTGTTACAGCAACAAAGAGGATGCTCAGGCCCTGATACTCAAAAGAAATATGGAAACCAAAAGAAGTGTGAACAAAGAGTTGAACAAACTGACCAAGCTTAAGGTGAGTCAGAATATGTAGCAACACATTTGTCTACAAACGTAAACAGACCTAATTACTATACTAACAAAATAATATTAACTTTGCCTAGAAACACTTCAGTGATGAATGTTTCCAAGTGTTCACAGTGAGCTCAGAAGAGTTTTTCAGAGGGAAATATCTAAGTCCAGAAAACACTGGTAGGTTGTTTCCATACAGTATGTGTGAAACCTATTTAACATAAAAGACCAGCAGAACTGCACACCATTGATTGAATTTATTGTAAGAATATAATAAAATAAATATTTTTGTTTTCACAGAAATACCCAAGCTGCAGGATTTTTTGCAATATCTCAATGACTCTCACTCAGAGACATTAAACTATGTGTCTGGAGGTCATGGCATTCTTTCTTTGATTCTTGGGGCCAACTCAAGAAACGAGGTAAGAGTAAGAATTTGAAACTCTTTTGCTTCCTGAATATGTTGCAGCTGCTTATAAAGAAATCAGTAATTCAGAGCAAATAACGACACTTTATTCAGGTATATTGGATTTTAGAGAAATTATAGTTAAATTGGTAAGTTGAATATTATTTAAAGTAACATTGTTATTGCATATTAAATATGGAGGATTATAGGAAGATTTACCACTCAAATGCATGTTCCTTTATTCTGAAATTTAAGGACACATGCTGACATTAATAAATCACAGAGACAGATTTCAAACTTAATTAAAGCTACAAGCAGCAATATGTGGCCCTTGCAGCTATATGTGCCCCTCACAGCTGTGTTGACTTCCTGTTTGGTGGCCAAGGATTAATAAAGACTTCCTGTCGTGTTTTGAAATGTCACCATGAATTATTATTTGATCTTGGTTGATATTTGAAACAGAATAACACTGTCAATGAGTAATCAGCAACGATGTAATTTACTTAGTGCTTAGTAGGCGTGGTTAAAGTGACGTCATAAGCTGACCAAATCAACCTCCATAGTCATCCACAGTCAAGCACACAAAATATGGGGAACATATGATGATGTATCAGGGAGATACAGCTTTGTAAGCATCTTAGTAGGTCAGATCCATTCATATCCAGTTTGAAGCAAATCAGGTCTTGCATGTGTCATTTAGAGCCAAATGTTTGCAAAAGTGGGCTATATGCCGTTCTGCCACACCCACACTGTCCAGCCAATTTAGGTTGGTTTTAAAAAACAAAACATTAATCCTAAAATACTGTAATGTTTTGTCCACGAGCTACAATTTCAATTACAAATCGGCTTTATTGGACAAGATTGTGTGAACAAAAAATAATTACACTTTGGTTTTACACATTCACAGCATATACACATTAGGTATGAATATATATAGTTTAGAAGTAAATAAACTAAAGATAAGAAGAATAAAATATATCTACATATGCATATGTGCACCCATTTCTTTAAAGATACCATGTGTTGTTTTGACATGAGTAAAAGCAAACTTTTAAATGTCCATGTCGTGTTTAACTCTGTATTCTGGATCCGTTTTACTCCTTTCAGCACTCATTTCATTTGAGATTTCATGGATTATCTGGCATGGTTCAAATACTCTGTTTAGCAGAACAGACCCTTCTTACACTAGGAAAAACACCAGAATTCTAACATAGCTACTGAAAGGTTAAAACTAAAAGTTGAAGCTATAAAATAAATTACTAGCATAAAAATAAAAACAGCATGTCTTGATTTATGACAACTGATTGTGCAAAACCTGATGAGGATCTGACTTCTGACCATAGAATCAAGATTTTTTTTTTCCATTCATTTGAAAACCATTTGAAAACCTGTTTGAAAAATCAAAAGTCTCACAATTAAGCTAACTCCTAAAATCATGTATGAATTAAATAGGTTTGGATATGTCTAAAAAATTGTCTAAAACAACAGCTGGCATTGTTTTTTCTAGGATGGCAAAGATAAGGAAGTGTGTGAAGCTCTGCAAACAAAATTAAGCCTTCAAACCAAGTTAATCAGGAATGAAATGAAGAAGATCAAAAAAACTTTTGAAAAATGTCTTAAAGGAGGAGTTAAGAGATCCAAAACCTCATGTGATAAAATCGTGAGGTCTTTCCTGTATCCTCCGGTATGTATTCTGGTAATACTAAATAAGTACATCTAAAATGTATGTACATTTATCACATTTTTACAGCTTTTTCTATTGATTCTATTATAATTTCTGTGCCTTTAATGTGATTTCCCTCAGGGAAAGAGTGGTAGAGGTTTTCACCGGCAACTGAAAAAAGCAGCAAAAAACCGTGGCATCTATAAACCTAATGGAAGGGGGAAAGAAATTAACCTCAACATGAAATTAGCTTCTTCTCTGACTGACAGCATTGATGAGGAATTCAGAAACACCTTTCCGTAAGATATTTATAAGCACATAGAGGGCTTTTCGAGATACAATGCCTGTCAAAAGTATTCATACATTTGAACTTTTTAAATCTTTTGTATCACAATTACAAATGTACAAGTTTTTTTTATTTGGATTTTATGAAACAAACTAACACAAAAATGGGTATTTTTATGATGTTGAAGGAATGTTGCATGATTTAAAAATAATTTTTACAAATACAATCCCAAAAGTGTGGATTAGTATTCTATGTAGCAGTGCCCATGCCCCGGATATTTTCCTCAAATCCAAAAGTCTTGTTGCAGTCGGGTTTAGCAAGCGATTACATTACTTATGTGACAGTATTATTTACATGAAGAATGGAAAGAATAGAGCATTTATAAAGGCCCCTGTTTTTGTACACTATTTAACTGCAAGGCAAATGCAAAATAGTGTTGGGGTATTTGATTATTTAAATACTGACGTCCTGTCTGATTTTACAATGTTTCAGAAATGAAGGACAACCTGGTCCATTCAACGGAGTGATCAATAAATTTACACTTGACACTGAAGAACTAAAACAGAAATACAAGGAATTTGAGCTGCAGCTGGTGTTTCTCAAGTCAGAGGTAATTAATGAGAAAAGAGCAATGCTGTGAAATAATTGAATTCATTTATGTCAGCTAAAATTTATTCACTTGAAAATGAGATTTCAAGTAAATAAATCTTATAAATAAAATAACTAAATATTTCAATAAAACTTTGTGCTAACATTTTATGATAATGTAGAAGTACAATCCTTTATAGCTATTGTAGTAGAGCTATTCTTAAAGGATTTGAAATTACTTCTTATGTATCGGCTTGTTTTTATATTTTTCTCAGGAAGACCGTCTTAAGACAGACCTAGCAAAAAGTACTCGTAAGCAGAAAAAAACTGTCTACTGGAGTCTAACAAAAACAGTGGAGGTATCCATGATAGACTGCTACAAAAGTAAGAAAATTACCAAGTGATTAAAATGCCACACATATACTGTTATTCTTTTTTAACATCTAACATTTTTTTGTTGTGTTTCACAGAAGCAGCATCGTTTGAAGGAATTGGTACACTGCAAAATATGCGGGAAACTATAGAGAAACATGTACATGCATCAAAGAACTTCATGTTTGAAGTTACTAAAAATGTCATGATGACACAACTGCAGGATTTGATGGTTTGTTACTTTTAAAGAGGTTATGACAACAAATTTTATTTTCTGTGCTTTAGGGGACATAAAATGATCTGTTGCGTTCTGATGAAGCCATGTGAATATACAGAGTAGGTCACTGACACTGGAATGGGGGGGGGGGGGGGGGGGCAGTGGCCTACACGCGCACACACACACACTTTAGGGCCCTGTCTGAGCCATGATCTGGCCTCACCAGACATTGACGTCAGCTGGATCCAATTGTGCCGAGAGGCTGTAACAGATCTCTCTCTGTCCCCGCCTCTTCTTCATGTTGTGATCTTGCTGTCTTTAGACAGAAAAACACACAAACAAAATGCTTGTGTGTTTTGAAACTGGACAGCATCCACAAAATCTCACTCATCGTGATTTATTTAAGTGCAACAAGGTAATAAGAAGCACAAAATATCACCCCCGTCCGATTAACATGTTTGCTTCAACGATGTACTGCCGGGTTATGTTTAAATAACACATGCAGTGTTATTCACAAAAAACTACAAAGAGCTGTGCTTATTATTAGTCTCCCAGTATTGCGCGCATCACAAAGGCAGCTGCAATTTTCCAAAGAATAGCAACAACCTTAAATAATAGAAGAAAATATTACCAGGACCTGTGGCGGCCTGGCAAGGTTATTGTTTCATTTTCTGAATGCAATCTGTCAGAAACGTCCGTCACATAATCTCTCGAGGCACCCAGGACGGATGAAACTATTTTTAATGAAGAACTCCGGCTATTTGACGTTTTCTTTTATTAAAGACAATATTTGTTATAATAAAACTAAATGAAAATGGCTGTTTTGTCAACAGAAGTTCACCAAAAACTGTTCAACATCATTACAACAAAGCAGAAGAAAAAACTTTGATTTGATTTTTCTGAGTTTAATAAGAAAATATTACAGCTGCCAAATGCGATTTACTGTACATCAGCAATGAAAATACCCTTTTTATCATTTCTCTACCAGTTTGTGTGTCAGTGCCGGTTCTCATTTAAACGCAACAGCTTCTTTCAACTAAAAAGCTCCCTCTGGTCACCAATGTCCAAACAGCCTCCTAATAAGCTCTTCACATCCACAAACTCCTGCCCGAAAGCCTGGAGCTGAACAAAGTGCACTCCAGCTTGGGCCAGAGATGGAAAAAAGGTTATTAGGCAAAGTTCTGAGGAATCTGGACTTGGTAATAGTTCACAACTTCATAGGTTACTTCCCAGATTAGTTGATAAGCCACATACTTATTTATGGCATGAGTAAATGTTACTTTTGTACATGTATTTTCTAGCTGTGTTACAGGCTTGACAAAGTTACAGTTGTTTAAAGAATGTTTGATCTGAAATGATTCGGCCATATGTTGCTCTGCATCTACCAGCCACATGAACCCTGCATACTGGGGTAACGTCAGCGACTCAGTGCTTGTTAACTACCTGATGATTAATAGGAAATCAGTTACTGAAATGAATGAAAGATCGTGTTCATTTACTTGTTTTTTCCCTTAAAGAAGACTTTATTGTTAACCACCTTACTTGAATTTGAGGCCTCTGCAGGATTATATTTGGAGTGTGCACAGAAACCATCATCGCACCTGACCCACACCAACACTACTCCTATGAAATGATGCACGTGCTGCACAAATATAGCAACATCATATCACAAACCAGCCCGTCAGGTCCTCAACCACACAAGGATGCCACACGACTGTGATGCTCATAGCGCACAGAAACAGTATCTGATCCACAAGATGGCCCAATGTACAGGACGTGATGGACGCTCTCACAAACATAGATATGCCTATATAGCCTATACCAAGATACAATATTAAAACAAAGAAAAGTCCTTCTGGTGAAAAGGAGGACTGAGATTCCCATGTTCAGCAGAGGTAAAGCAATGACATTTGCTTCATTTACACTCTTCTTGGCAAACGTTTCAACCAGATTAAACTGCTTAAAAGTCCATGTTCTTATTTTTAGTTAGCTTCACCGCACAGTCATAGTAAGCACATGAAAAAAAGAGCAGGTACCAAGGGATCTGCTCAGGGGTGGTCAGCTTTGTTTCTTTGCTCAAAAACCGGTCAGTTTAGAAAATAGTTTATCGTTCTAAGTAGGTTATCTTTCGACATAATTCACATTCTCCAATTAGAGCACGCCATCAAGCAAACCGCTGCCAGTGGCATGACGTTTCTGTATCGGCAGTGCACCAAACTCTCCTCCCTGTCGCGGTCTATTTTTGTAGTTCAGTCCCACTGTGTGGATGATGAATTCCACCACCAGGTTAAAGACTTTGTCAGCTTGGCCTTACCTGTCCAACATCCTGCAACACAAATACTTCCGCTAGCCTTAATACCATAATGATGGATTTGTGCCGACAACAGAGGGAGCAGGTATGTGTGTGCCTCCCTCCCCCCTATACCAGTGTCAGTGACCTGCTGTTGATATTCAAATGGTCTCATCAGATCCCAGCATGTCATATAATATTCCCTAAAAAAAATATAACATATGTGTCAGTTTATCTTGAAAATACATTTTTGACCCTGCAAGAAGTGATAAAAGTTTTAATGCTAAATCAGGTGAAAGTCCTGGGAAAACTGCAGAATACCGTGAAGGAAAATATTGGGGTCTCACTCAGGACTGATGAACATACAATTCCAGGTAAAGTATCAGCTCCTAAAAGATAATATTTGTTTTTCCACAGAGGAAACTAATAAAGATTGTGTTCTTAGACGTTTTAGCAGAGCTTCAGATGGTCCAAAAACTCCATGAAGAGTTACTGCAAAGCAGCTAAAACTGAACACTTACGGGGTAAAGAATATTATCTATCAAGGGCATTTTTTGTGGTTGATTGCAACCAAAACTTTCAGGGTTTTTTTGTGGCTTTTTATTCTACAGTCACACTCACTGGAGGGATTCCTCATCAGGATGCATGGTGCATCTACTGCCCTGAAGATGAGAGACTTCAGTATGAAAAATAATTAATAAGTCTTTTTCATTAAATCAAAATGTATTTATTCAGCACTGCAGGGAGGAGTACAGGAAAAAAGACAAAGAGAGTTTGTAATATTTTTCTTTGTGTTTTCATGAAATGTGAGCAAATATTGATTTTATGTAGTTCTCAATCAGATACATCGTTTTCTTATCCTGAAAGTTGATTTTCCAAAACATCAGCATTTACTGAGGAAACCATCCTCAATAAATCTCGTATCACCTCCTTTTGTAATGTCACCAATGGCTCCAAAAAAGTTTTAGGATAGATTTTAAGGTCCTATTGTTTGGTTTCAGTACCATCAGTGGCCTTCTCCGGCCTATTTGACTGAGCTTTTAACTGTTCGCCACAGCAGGTAAGTGATTGCATCATCCACCCGATGCCAGGCTGGTAGGCATACTGCAGAGGATCCAGGTACCTGACACTCAACATGGGGGCGAAGATGGTTGACAATCAGCTACAGGCAACTGGCCTGTAGATGTTGAGGTCTTTGGGGTGTGCAGTCATAGGCACTGGTGCAACTTAGGCGAATTTCCACAGCTGTGGTACTCTCCTCTGCTTCAGACTAATGTTGAAGATGTACCCCATGATACCATATAGCTGATCCATTCAGCACCTCATAAGCTTGGAGCTGATGCAATCCGGACCTGCAGCCTCCCTCACTTTGGTCTTCCACAGAATGTCAATGCCAAGGTAAATGAATAGGCCAGATAGGCTGGGTTACTTTAATATCAATAAGAGTACCCAGCATGTCAAATAATGACGAGAAGAGGGTACCTGATGCATCATCATCTGAGTCTGAGGGAACCTGACCAAAAATCAGTGTATGATGAGTAGGGAGTGAGAATGTGTTGAATTAACATAGCTCTAGTCTATGTAATCTAAACTATACCATTCACCTATTCTTTCTATTATTAAATATAATTTTATCAAAATATATATATATATATATATTTAATCATCAACTTGAAGCAGCAGCCATTTTACCATACTGACAATAAAATTGTATATACACAATGTAAATACTTCATAAAAATAAATTCATTCTGGTATTTAGTTTATGTTGCTTATACACTTATCTTGTTTGTATGGTGGTATGTTTTTTAGTTTTATATCCAATACGAAATGACCTAAAAGATTAATGAAGCATTGTTTGTCAAATTATTATTTTAGGCTGGTAAAAACTAACCTGACTCCGCCAGCTGTATGTCGCTCCGCCTAGCTTCACTCACATCCATCTGGGACATCGCCCATAGAAAGTGATTTCTCCAACCAATTTTATTGTCTGGCCAATCAGGACGCAGGGCTGGAGTTTCATAGATGTGAGGTAGTGGAGATGTGGCCATGACGTGAGACTGTTTTGATAGCAATGGCAGCTTGTCGAGGAAGCAAGCGTTAACATTGATGCTGCTATTTCTTCCGTGTTGTCCAATCTACCTAATATTGTTTCATTAAAAGAACATCAGAGAACGCCTCTGAAGGCTTTTGTTGGTGGAACAAAAGCCTTTCGCCCTTCTCCCGACCGGATTTGGCAAGTTTTGTTTTCCGGGACGCGTCCGCAGAGGACATCTTGTCGGTTAGCGCAAACCATATTAGGAGGCCTTTAGTCCTCAACGCGGTCGGCCCGGGATCGACTCCAACCTGCGGCGCTTTTGCCGCCTATCTGCCCCTTTTTTTTTCCTGCATCACTCTCATCAGCGTCACGGGTTAGCTTCGGTATGAGTGGTTGAAATAGCACATCGATAAAGATGACAGACAAGTGGCTTATCCAATCATATGCAAGAATTTTTGATAAGGCCCAGCCTTCAATAAAGGCAATTCCTATGGCGGTGTCCCAGATGTATGTGAGTGGAGCTAGGCGGAGCGATATGCATCTGGTGGAGTCAGGTTAGGTAAAAACAACTGAAGCTTTAAACCTTAAAATGCTGCAATGTTTTCTCCATGAGCAAAGCACACAATTTCCAGTTCACAATGAGATTTATTTGATAAGATTAGGTGGTTAAACATCCACCCATCCATCCATTTTCTGACCCACTTAATCCTTCATGGGGTGGCGGGGGTTGCCTATCTCCAGCATTCACTGGACGAGAGGCAGGGCACACCCTGGACAGGTTAGGTGGTTAAACAAATAAATATTATTTTATGCCATACATTCATAGCATGTAGGCATTAGGTATAAATAAATAAACTTTAGAGGCAATTAAACCTAAGATAAAAAGAAAAAAGTAAATGTACATATATGTGTATGCTTGGAAACAAGTATCAGACAAGCAATGACAGCAATTATATGCGTTAGTTTACCTTAAATAAATGTTTGCCCCTTTAAGAAGTTTTAAATGTTTCAATGCCAAATATGTGAAAGTCTTTGAAAAACTGACGAGTATCAGGAACAAATCTATTGAGCACTCACTCAGGATTAATGAGCACTAAACTCAAGGTAAAATCTCAGCTTCTAAACAAAAAAAAATCCTTTCTCAGAAAAAAAGAATATTTTTTCTTACATGTTTCATCAGAGCTTGAGATGGTCCAAAAACTAAACATATTGGAGTAAAGCATATATTCAATGAATGTTGCATTTTTGTGAATTGTTGAAAGGAAAAAATGTTGCTATACTTTTTATTATTATTGTAACAGCTGCTCTCATTGGAGACATTCATTATCAGGACACATGCTTCATCTGCAGCCTTAAAGATAAACAAATTAAATGATGCAATTGTACCTTACTACTTTATCTTGTTTCTTGGACATTGTTAATTTAAGGCTATTTTCTCTTGGAGTGTTATTTGCAAATATTTTGAATTTTGTTTAGAAGAAATTTAGAGAGTGAAAGTAGAAAAACAAATCAGTCCAGTTTAATGCAAATCAAGATGTCTTTACTCAGTACTGTTAGCAGAAGTTAAGGAAAAAGATAAAGACATATATTTTTTCATATTTGTCTTCATGTTTTAATACAGTGTGAGCAAATATTCATTTTAGGTAGATGTTGATTAAACATCTTTTTATCTTATCCTAAAAGTTGATTTTACAAAACCTTAGCATTTATTAAGAAAAGCATCTTAAAACACGCCCATATAACCTAACTTTCTTTTCTCTCCACTGGCTCCCAGCATGTTTCACAATAGATTTTAAGGTCCTGCTGTTGCTTTCAGCACCATAATAGGCCTTCCTCCAGCCTACTTGAGCGGGCTTTTAACTGTTTGCCACCATGTCAAGGCTTTGCACTCATGTTTTCATTTTTGTATACTTTTGTTATTACTTTTTAAAAACTTGTCATAATTTTTACTCTTTGTGATACTAGGTAATTTTTTTCTTTTTTGTTTCAACTTGTTCTTTTACTCCAGACACACTTTGAGTGCTCCGTTTTTGAAAAGTGCTCTATAAATAAACTTTGATCATTACATTTGTGTCTTTGATGAACCCAGAATGCACACCACACAGACGGAGTTTTGTTGAAGTAAGGATGAGTTGTTGAAGGAAACCAGAGAGGCTGTACCGGACTGGAACTGGAGGTGTAGAGTTGGCAGTTTTCTGAAAATTTTTCTGAAAATTAGAGTGAGTTGTAAGCAGAGAAATTTGAGACATTTACAGGCACCAAGGAACTGCCCCCTTCAGCAGAGTGGCGATGCAAGGAAGCCAAGCTACACCAGACTTACCTTCCTCTTTGCATGTGAACCCTTGAGGAGAGAGTCCACACTGGGGAGACTAGCCACCAATGTGCGCAAGCGGCTCTAGAGCCGTGGGTTGCCGACCCCCAGCCTAGACTATTCCTCACACTCAGCTTTACTATGACCTCACAGCTATCCCCTGCTTTTAACGTCTTCCAACAGGATGCCCAAAGTGAAGCAAGCTGACACGAGGCACCCACAGGTTTGGCAGAGTGATAAACAGGGAAAGTAAAATGGTTTATTTAGAAGTTTTACATAATGTGTTTACATGGTGTTTTAAAACACATGGAGCTGACCGACATAGCTCCCGTTAGCATTTTGATACCATTTCATCGCCGATGTGATTTGAGTGTGTTTTTATGGTTATAACAAATGTTAACTCCACAATGATTTTATACATTGATGGGTAGGGTTGGGAATTGATAAGATTTTCACGATTTCGATTCCCTTATTGATTCTGTGAAACGATTCGATTCCTTATCGTTTCTCTTATCGATTCCAATTTTTTTTAACCTCTTAAACAAAAATAGACATGGTATTAAGCATTAAAATTTAAAGTAATACTAATTTAACATTTTAGAGACATGGTTATCATTTTAGAGACATAGTTATCTGCACCGCCTAATCTACTTTTAGCAGTTATCAGTTATTGCAACCGTAAACTGCAGAAAATACGGTCAGAGCGGCTCCTTCTGCCTTTACTGTCAGGATGAGCTGCAGTGCGTTATGAAGCGGAGGGATATTTCAGCGTCACTTAGTTTAGATCCCGAACAAGCGACTTCACTTTCAGAAACAAGCCCAAAAAACTGCAACCCCACAACTCATGAAATTTACAAGCGACTTTAGAAAAAATAAGACCAAATTTGCATAAAATAAGTGGGCTTCACATTATATCGAAGTGTGTTGTATCCTTCAGCCACTCTGGTCGGTAAACAAAACTTCCGACAAATCCTACATTATAGAAAAGAGAAAAAACTACCGAAAAGTCTCGCTCTCATGTCATCTAGGAGACATTCTTCTTTGAAATGTTGGCTACAGACGACGTGTTTTCTCTCTGCCCAGAAGTTTGATGGCAAGTTGGTAATCCAACAAAAGAGCCCGTGGTGGATCATGAATCGGAAAGGTAAAAAAACTAATGTTTTTCCACTTTTACCCGATGTATCGGAACATTCAACTGCCATGTACGTGGACTTTGTTGCTTCAACAATAGCTCTCGTGAATTTTAATGGTGAAGTCCTCTCGAAATCCGAAATAATTGTTGTTGATCGCAGCTGTGTACAACAATTCCTATTGAATTAGCTTGTGAAGCGCTGTGCCGCACTGCACCGCATCGAAAAGTGCCCAAATATGGGCAATAATGGCTGCCCCCAGGATCAGTGATTGTGACTGGGGGCCAACAATTAGGCAGAAGTTGTCCCAGCCCCTACTAATTTGTATAAATAAAAAAGAATAAAACAGACAAAAATGTTTAAAACATACACAGAAATAAATACATTTAAAAAAATAATCAAGGATAATAAACAAGGTAATTATTAAAAAGGTGAGTAAATTAAGAAGATACTTAAAAGAGATATATGCATGTATGTTTCATTGTATAATTTATTGAGTGCCTATATGGATTAATTTTCTGTATTTTTGTGCATCAAATGCTATGCTTATGTATTTTTTTGAGCAGTTATTTATTTCTGTATTTATTTTTAATTTTGTCAGGATTGGTTATCTATACTTCCAATACATTTTATGATTAAATACACTGCCAGTCAAAAGTTTGGACTCATCTTGTCATTCTATGGTTTGTCTTGGTTATTTCTACCTCTGGTTAAAAAAACATTTCAAATGACTAACCTCATGAATCTTAACAAGAGATGGCCAAGAGTTACCAAATAGTTTCTTCTTCCTCTCATGCCACTTTGCTTTTCAGCCAATCCTCTCTGTCTAAACTTTGCCCCTCCCTTTCAGTTATCGTATACCCTTCTGCTGTTCCCCAGTTCCGTGTTTAACAGCTTGTCTGTAACTGTGGAATCACTCTTGATCTCAAAGCCTGCCGCATAATTTATACACATATCTGGAGTTTTTTTCTTTCTTTTTTTTTTTGCTTCTCCAACAACTGCTCTGAATATCATAAACCGGTAGGGTTTTATTGTTTTTCTGTAAACAGTAAAACGTTCTATGTGTATATTTATTGCTATACTTGAAAATGTCAGAGGTTTACAGACTAGTTGGGGTGCTTTGCTTGGTATTTACCTTGAATAGTTTTTACAAAGCAACAAAGAAGCATTTTTTTGTTTGTCTTTATTTCAATCAGGTAACAAGAGGATTAGCTCAAACACAGAAATGGGTGGATTTTCAAATGTTCAAAATATCTGTAAACTAACTTCTAAAATTTGTAAAACACACAGAACTGGAAACCAGTAGATTACATCAAACTATAAATTTCTGATGCTGATCGTCATAGACAGAGGGAAAAACTATCTAGAAAGAAAGGCACCTGCATGAACATGCAAACCTTTATTTGCCTGGGAAAACAGAACCCATAGTTTGGGCATGTTGGTGGGGTGGATTACAGAACACCGTTTAATCATCGTAACTGTATGAATTTATATATCTCTCTTCATTACTTTATCATTTTTATCTTGTCTCAACTGCTCAGTCTTTATTTACTGGTGCATGTCGGGGCAGGGAAAGAAGCACTCGAGCTATTTTGTGTCCTTGTACCAGAAGTAAGAGTTATTCTTGCTGTTACTAACAGGAGAGTAGGTGCTGCAATTGTCATAGAATATGTTGAAAAGGTAATTTATTTAAGTGGCACAATTATATAAAAATAGACAGACTGCATTTAAGACTGTTATATTACATTGGACAAATACAAAACTATGGAGTCAAAATTCTGCCAAAATTGAAGGAGGCCCAATAAAGACTCATACAAGCATTTTACTTGGATTTGCACCCACATTATCTGCTCTCCATGTGCCTTTTAAAACTTTTATATGTGTAGATTCAGTACCATGAGACCTAAATATAACACCCACATGAGTCCATGTTTCTGCTTGCTCTTGTGAGCTTTGTCAGTTTGAGGGCGGTATCCACCAGAGAATTTAAACTGCCTAAGATAGTTCAGGAAATCCCGCCTCTTGACACTGTATAATTTTTTTTATATACCGTGAAGTTTCATGGGGCCGCTCTCAGGGAAAATTCACCCGCTAATCTTTTTGGCAAGCTTAATTAAGTATCTGATTCTCTAACTCTTAATCAATCTTAATTCGCTGAATAATAAATGAAAATGCTCGTATAAGTATTTATTGCTCCCTTTTGACAGAATTCTAACTTCGTAAAAAAAACTTTTTAATACAAAAATGTAGACTGGATGAAAGTATTTTTAATACCTGCTTGAAGATTTTAAATATTCAAAGATACTGCAATATGAAAAACGATCCTATTTAGAATGCATATTCTAATGTCTTAATTATGACTGCTTGAAGGGACTGTATCTTGGACTGATCCCACTCCTTTCTCATGATCATTCTCACTACACCAGACAAGATTTTTTCCTTTCACAAAAATGCCACCATCAGGTCCTCTGATGGTGCTGTCATATTCCAGCTTTGCGCAGACCCTAAACTTTGTCCCCGAACTCTTCTGCAAGGCTTTGGGTTTATATACAGATTATTTATTAGAGTTCATGACTAATTGCTTGATAACATGTTTTTTTTTATATAATTTGGGTGCTATGTGGACATACAACTTGGTTGTGAAAACTAGAATCCTAGCTTGGTTGTAAGAAATCAAACATGAATTTTACAAGACTATTGTGATATTATATTTGGCTCACCTTTTTGTAAATTTTTACTGGCTTTTTAGATCTACTTGTAGACCTTATTTTATTCTTTAAATGGGCAAATCATAATGTTCATTTGTCCGTTTAGACCTTACACCTAGAAATTAGTTCTCTCTTCCTGGATTGCAGGGGGGAATTAGTTAATTAGGCGTAGTTTCACCAATTCTACTGGTTTTGGCTCTCTGACAAAGTGGATGAGAACACCATTTGCCTAAAAGTTTAGTTTCTTTTCAGGTAACAGTCTTGTTTGCTTGATATAGCCATCTTATTTATTCTGTAGTCTGCAAACATTTACTATCCCCGGTTTGTTTATGTTTTGCTTTTTACAGATTATTTACTATAACATCTTGGTTTAAATCAATTCACAGGTTTTGTTAAATCTACATTTTATTTATTGTTTTGATCATATCACTTGTGAGTTATATTGTGGTTACTTACCTTACCTACTTGTGTTTCAGGAGGAAGTGCCTCTCTTCCCGTAATTATAGCTTCCTGTTTAGAGTTGATATCACAGGAAGGGACCAGGTAAAGAGGGGAAGGAAAACAGAATTTGATGTGTTGGTTGTGTTTGTCTTATTGGTAAATAAATGGTAAACAAATAAAAAAAATCATAATAAATTATACATGAATAAAACAAATAAGTACAAAAAATGTTTCTAAAACTGAATATGCAAGATTGTGCTGGATAGTTTAAATGAGTAATCTACCAGAATAAATATGTAGATCACACATCTTGTAGCTGCCGAGCCAATACTTTAAAGGAGCCCTAACAACAAATTTTATTTATTGAGGTTTTGGAGGTATAATATACCGTATTATTCAGACCGCGACTGTCACTGTCACCACGGTGAAGAACTTTTTTTTTTTTATTACGCATTGTTTGAAGTTATTTAATGTTTAACAAAAAACTATTAGTCTGTTATGTATTGTCCGGTGAATATCAGCCCAAGCAGCTGATATCAGCATAATAGTTGAAAGGAACATTTGAGCACTGACAAACGCTGCACACAGATAGAATAAAGGAGTGGCAACTTCTCTTCAATTTTAAGAGACTATTAACAGAAATAAAAATTACAACTAGAGAACACCACTATAGAATGCAGTTTATCTGACCCAGGCTGCATACGTGTGGGGAGACAGACTGTTGTTTGTGCTTATGCGTCAAACAGCAGTTCAGATTACCCACCCTTTTTGGAGTCCTTGGAAGGGATACTGGAGAGTGCCCCTCCATGGGAGTCCCTTGTTCTGCTGGGGGACTTCAACGCTCATGTGGGCAATGACCATGAGACCTGGAGGGATATGGTTGGGAGGAACCGCCCACCTGATCTGAGCCTGAGCGGTGTTCTGTCGTTGGACATCTGTGCTCATCATGGATTGTCCATAACAAATGCCATGTTCAAGCATAAGGGTGTCTATATGTGCTCTTGGCACCATGTTGTGTGCCTCTATTGTCAGGCAGCTAGTCGGAGCTGTGGCCACAAGGTTATTGGTGCATGTCGCGGTGGAAACCCTCAAACACGCTGGTGGACACCAGTGGTGAGGGAAGCTGTCAAGCTGAAGAAGGAGTCCTATTGGGCTTTCTTGGCATGTGGGACTCTGGAAGCAGCTGATTTGTACCAGCAGTCAAAGCGGCAGGCGGCTGTGGCAAAAACGTAGGTGTGGGAAGAGTTCAGAGAGGCCATGGAGAAAGACTTACGTACAGCTTCGAGGTTTCAAGTCCACTATCCGGCGTCTCAGGAGGGGTAAGCAGTGCAGTACCAACACTGTTTATTGTGAGGGTGGCGTGCTGCTGACCTCGACTCAGGACGTCGTGTGTCGTGTGCAGAATACTTCAAAGACTTCTTTAATCACACCAACACATCTTTCACTGAGGAAGCAGAGGCTGGGGACTTCAATGTATGTTTTAATTATGGTGTTCTGCCCCAAGGAGCACAGCTGGCCCAGTTGTCTGTGGTGGAGCAGCATACAGGCTAGGCAGTCTCTTCCCAGCAGAGTCTATTGCCATTGAAGCAGGTGGTGTACCTGAAATGTTTTGCTTTATAGGTGCTTTCAGTGTTGGAGAAGCAAGCTAAACATTGTGGGTGGGAACCCTGGTGGTTCATGTGTTACATTGAGGTCTATGTCAGTGCATCAGCACACATATCAGTAACTTACACTCTTTACATATGTTCTGCGGGCTTACGGAAAGGTCAGGCCCTGTCCAAAGAATGGCTGGCACACTGGATTGTATGGGTCAGTACTGAGGCTTACGCTCTACAGGGCAGACCTCTACCTGTAGGAGTGCGGTGTCACTCCACAAGGGGCCTGTGAGCATCATCGGCTGTTGGCTACCATGACTGAAGCACTGCTTAGCGTGGTTTGCCTGGGAGCCTCCTGACTTCCCTGGACACCTTTGTTAGGTTATACAGGGTGAATGTGTTCACACTCCATCCCTTGCAGGGCACATTGGAGGAGCAGCTTTTTACATCCTGCTGAGGAATGTTTTGTTGTGGTATCTCTGGGTTATGGATTTCTTGTGAGGTAGAACAAAAGTTATGACAATACCTCTGGTTGTATGAATCCTGGAGTAGTCAATATGTTATATTAAAAGGAACAAAAAAACTAAGACCTCTATGAAAGCTGCAGGAATGTAAAAAACAATCAGATGCCTTCATGTCTGGCCATGCCGATGGCCCCCTCTGTCCCTCCTCCTCCTTGTGAACTCACATCCTGAAGAGAAAAGAGGAGGAGGAAAAGTGTACTTACAGGTGATTGAGACTTGAGGTAGTTTTGTTGAGGTCCAAAATGTGCTGAAATGGCTGAGTCAGCTCTCTCTGTCATGCTGAATTATGCTGTCAGAAGCACATTCAAGGTTTGGGCTGTGGTTTTGAATTGAGCACTGATGGGAGGTGGAGAAGAAGGTGGAGCTTAGAGGTGGTGCCACTTTCAAATTTTGCTAGCTCTCCAACATTACCAACAATAGCTTTAATTCTCAGCCTGCGCAAAAATGATCTGTTATCTGTGCTTGGAGCAACAACTCTAGCGGTCAGTAGGATTCATAGAACCATAGTTAGTCATATTTTTTTTTATTCTTGCCGCTTGTTCTTAACACATTATCTGGGCAGAAACTTTTGTATGTGGCATCTGACAACTATTGTGTGACTGGCTAGAAATGTGATGTGAACATGACTACACTGATGAACAGTGGGTATGGAAAGTATTCAGACCCCTTTAAATTTTTCACTCTTTGTTTTATTGCAGCCATTTACTGAAATCAAAAAGTTCATTTTAATTCTCAATAATAAAAACAAAAAAAAAGAAATCTTGACATTTTTGCAAATTTATTAAAAAAAGAAAAACAGAAATATCACATGGTCATAAGTATTCAGACACTTTGCTGTGACACTCATATTTAACTCACATGCTGTCCATTTCTTCTGATGAGACGAAGATTGAACTTTTTGGCATTAATTCTAAGCAGTATGTGTGGAGAACACCAGGCACTGTTCATTGCCTGCCCAATACAATCCCAACAGTGAAACATGGTGGTGGCAGCTTAATGCTATAGGGTTGTTTTTAAGTTGCAGTCACAGGGCAACTGGTTGCAATTGAAGGAAAGATGAATGCGGCCAAATACAGAGATATCCTGGAAGAAAACCTCGTCCAGAGTGCTCAGGACCTCAGACTGGGCCGAAGGTTTGCCTTCCAACAACAAAGTGTGTTCTGAACAAGTCTGTGGCCATTCTTGACTGGCCCAGCCTGAGCCCTGACCTAAAAATAAAAGCAAGCTTACCAAAACACCATTGTGTTTTAGTATAGTATTAACCAGGGAAGTTATTCTGCCACAAATAAATACATTCTGTATCTATTTGTGCAACCAATGTAATATTTCTTAATGAAATGTGGAACACTAATGACTGATCCAAATATATTACTTTATCTTGCAGTTTGTCTTTTCATCATGGATTATTTTGTTCGTGACAAACTAATTCAATGGAAACTAAGTGACTGGATTTATAAATTCAAAGGTGAAGTATTTATGTTGTTGAAAGTTCTTTAATTAAATTTTGAAAAGTGTATCTTCAAACACTGCAAAAACTGTCAAAAAGACATCAAATGTTAAAGCAATTATTGCTGATTTTTTATTTATTTGTTGAGCCGGAATGTATTTTAATAAATACACACATTTTTTGTGAGACAATCATTTTCTTTTGCATAATATTTTGCAATTAATTAATCAAATGTCATTTCATGACAGATCAAGGAATTGACACTGAAAGCTTTTACTGTCTTGAAGATGAAGACATCAGGGATTTGATTCCAAACGTTGGTCCAAGAGTCAGATTCAAAAGGAGACTCAAGCTGTTGAAGGTGAATTCCAGCACTGAAAAGGTGATGCACATTCTTTGCATTGGTCTCCTAAATATTATACATGTTAAATTATTAGATCATGCAGGAACTCCTGTTGATGGCGTGTACAAACAAATCTTAATCTATCATTAGTGTTTAGAATAAATATGAAAGTAAGTTTTTTTGTCTGCACAAATGCTTCTGAGCAGAAACAAAGCAAAAGCAGGAGACTGGTTTGCTCTTTTTAGAAATAAGTTTAAGATGTGATATACTGTGAAGTATTACATATTAGATTTATTTTGACCACTTAGCCTTTTATTGACAAGGTTTATTTTGTCAGCTTTGCAAACAGGAGTGTGAAGAATCAAGCCACATTACTGAGGTAAGAATGTGATTTATCTGCTCATCCTTCCAATATTATTTTTACTCATAGATTTTATTGGAGTGCAAACAAATGTACATTTAGCATTCTTAAATATTTATTCAAAACAATAAATATTTGTATTGAGTAGAATATTTTTTCTTACCCTCAGTTTTCATGTTTACCATTGGATACAGGTCAGCTGTACATTTTTTTTCCACTGCATTTTACAAAGCATTATTTGGATTTTTTTTTTATAAAATCCCATGAATTGACACAAAATATAACATCTTTTTAACTTTTTTTTTACTAGAAAAGAGAAAGTTGGAGCTTAAAGTTGAACCCAATGATGATCAACCAACAACAGAACAACATTGTGGGGGAGCCCAGTTTTCAGGTATATCTGATACCTGATACCGGTTCCGGTTCTGCCGGAGGTTTTTTTTTCCCGTTAATGGGTGGTTTTTCTTCCCACTGTCGCTTCATGCTTGCTCAGTATGAGGGATTGCTGCAAAGCCATGTACAATGCAGACGACTCTCCCTGTGGCTCTACGGTTCCCCAGGAGTGAATGCTGCTTGTCAAGACTTTGATGCAATCAACTGGTTTCCTTATATAGGACATTTTGACCAATCTGTATAATCTGACCCAATCTGTATAATATGATTGAACTTGATTTTGTAAAGTGCCTTGAGATGACATGTTTCATGATTTGGCGCTATATAAATAAAATTGAATTGAATTGAATCTATTGAAACAGTGGCAACATTTACTGTACAAGCTTGTAGGGATATTAAAATCCTGCATTTTTTAAAATAATATAATTTTTCCTTTCTTAGCTACAAACTCAACATTAGATATGTTGAATAAAGCATAAAACATATTTGGTGAAACACAATAATTAAAAAAGAATGTAACATTAGTGCTATGACGATTAAGGACCTTGCTAATTTTTGGGTTTCAAGCCCATGGAGTGGGCAGAATTAGCCATGCAAGGAATGGCCATCCACTGGAGCAGGAATCCCTAATGTATTTGTACATATTATTATTATTATTATTATTATTATTATTATTATTATTATTATTATTTACCCAATTAAAAGGACTAAGTGAAAACATCCAGGAAAAGAACAGGAAATAAATGATATGGCAGTCTAGTTGGAAAACGAGACCACTTCTCAGATAATAAATTTCAGACCCTTCATTAACAAGGGGGCGCGGTTGTGACAAAAAATTTGTTTTGGTAGTAATCTGATTGAATTTGACTTTATAAAGTGCCTTGAGATGACATGTTTCATGAATTGGCGCTATATAAATTACATTGAATTCAATTCAATTAAAATGAATTGTTTAGGCTTATAACTCCCAAACTGTCCCACATTCAACACTTTGTATCACCTTGTTTTTTGGATGATTTTGCATCACTGTGACATAGGACACCTTCATTTGTGCCTAACTAGATCTAGATTGCAAATATAGCCACCTCCTCCCCTGCAACCCTGCATATATAAGGTATAGATAATGGATGGAAAGTTTTTTTTTTGGTATGTGCTATATTTTTATTAACTCTAAAATAACACATTTTAGACACACACTTGAATTGACATGAAACTCATACATGTACACACTTTAACATTAACATTAGACTAATATTAATGCAATCTGATTTGATTCAATATCAAGGCATTGACTCAGAAGCTCTTTGTGATCTCGAGGACAAACACATTGATTGGTCGATTCCAGGAATGGAACCAATCTTAAAATTCCAAAAGGGACTGAATTGGGTGAAGGTAATGTCATGTGCTGTGAAAACATGTTTTTGGTCAAATAGGTATATTTTGTATGAATAGATTACTATCATAAAACCTAAACCGTATTTTTTTCTCTATTTTGGGTCTGGAAAAAAAATATTTGCCATTAGGAGGAACAAAACACTAATCAGGGTACAGATCATGTTCCAACAAGTGTAAGTAATGTATATTCTTACAGTGGTTTATAATATATCCTAAACTCTATGACATGGCTGCTTAGTTTTTGTGCTCGATTAGAGCCTTTCACCAGCAGTATTTTATTTGCAAGGTCAGCAAGAGGGTGAAGAAGCAACTGGAATGACTGAAGTGAGTAGAAATAGTGATAGATCTTTGTATTTAAGTAATAAGATTTCTTGTAAAGAAGAAATATTACATATCATATTGCTTACTGAAAACCTAATAATAGTAATGATATTTTCTATTATGCTTTGGAGTCATTTGACCTGGGATTTATATTTTATTTCGCATAAGATGAGAGCATGTGTGATATGATTTTGCTGAAGAAAATGTATTTTGTGTAAATATCATTGCCATAGGAAAAACACATTAGCTTAAAAATAAACGTTTAGCCTTTAAAATGTATCTTTTTATAATTGAAAACATGTACAAATATAGTACTTTTCTGTTCACCTTCAGGTTTTGCCATCTACAAGTGATACAGGTGAGAAAGACAACACCATAGTCAGGACCTTTTCATTTGCATTCCTCGATGAAGTGAAAGCAAATGAGAAACCCAGTCTTCTAACTCTTTTTTACATTATAAAACTAGGAAAGCGAAAACTTGACCCACTGTGTGAATCTAGCAAAGGACAACCAGCCGTAAAAAGGAAGCGTGAGACAAATTCTGTCAAAGGTATTTGTTTTTATAGACATTCCGGCACCAAAAATACTTTTTATAGGATAGATAAATTACAGTTCAATTCATTCTTAATTGTTTTTCTTGTTATTGTAAAGCTGTTTGAGGAAGGATCAGATTTAAATTCATACATGAGTGATATTGACAATGTTTCAAATGCATGTGCATTTCCACATTTTATTGACATGTTCAATTTACAAATCCCCAGATGCTATGGCAGTCACCCGCAGAATAAGAGATGCACTTGAAATGTAAAGGAAACAGACAGCTATCATTTAGACCCAAGCCTACAATACTTCTGTTTCCTGACATAAAAACAGTATATATAGGTTCAGGATGTGCTCCGAACATGAAGTAAACTGAAAATATCAGTCTTTTCAGAAGTAAAAGCTAATATATTTATATTCTATCATCTATATTTGAATTGATAGCTTTGAAATTATTCCATTTAAGAATTCAAACATAGCCTTTTAAAAAGACAAAAACCTTTTTTCAGTGAATATAACCGTGCCAAGGCAAATTTTTGGAAACATGAATGTTTCTCTAAAAAACTGTTTTATATTTTTTATTTTATGTTATGATTAACAAGATGATTTTCATATGTGTCAGCAGTTTACACTCCTTGGGTGTGCATTTTATCACTCTGGCTTCAAATTTGTGTTCATTTGTTTTAAAAACAGAAACAAGGATATTAAATTCTGTGAAAAACACAATGGGGAATGTCCTTGCCAAAATTAACAATCAAGATGACACAAATTTCAATACTTTCTTGAAGTAAGTACATTTTTTATTTGAACGTTTTATTGGTTTCTTTCTGAGGACAAAAATTTGACAAATCTGGAAGTTAATTTTTCTAAGTACTGGTTTGCATATACTTACAGAATATAAATTGTTGTATTGTGCATGAATTCACTGGTATTTCCTTTTAAATTTAAAACCTAGGCACAAAGCTATAAATAAACTACTTAGACTCAGAAATTGAAAGTATCAAATGCAATTCTGACAATTTCTTTAATGCTGGATGAATCAACAATGATACATTTCCCAACAGGATTAAAATAAAGAATCTGGAGATAGAAAAGAAGGAGCTGGTTGGCGTCTTTGGTAAAACTGGAGCTGGAAAGACATCTTTGATAAACGCTGTCATTGGAGAGAAGGATCTCTTGCCCTCTGGAAGTTTTGAAGCCTGTACCTTAGTCATGATTAAAGTGGAAGCTAACAAGCACAATGAACGATACGAGGCAGAGATTGAATTCATTTCAAAAGAGGTAACCAAATTTTTAAATAGACATCTGATGAAAATGAACAACTGTATCACATACTTTGCATTACTTGAATAACTATTTATTTAATTTTTTAGGAGTGGGAAGATGAGTTGGGATCATTGATTCATACAATTGAAAGACATGACAAAAATGATGAGGATGAGGATGATTATCATGAAGCTGCAGACAAACTGACAGCTCTTTATGGAGAAGAATGGAGAGAAAAATCATGTGAAAAACTCATGGAGCCCAAGTACTTTAAAGGAATTTGGGAATTTCTTCATTCAGAAAAGAAAACTCTGGGTTTTGAATCTGTAAGAGATAAAGATTATATTAAGTGACTAAGACTATGTTTAAAGTAATGTTTATTGTTGTGTGAGATATAGGTATAGGTATACTTATGGTTAATATTTTGTACAATCATAATTCAGTGCCCCTCAAAAAATTAACCAACTGAATCAATGCCAAAATTCTGATAAAACTATACAACCAAACATAATACATTGGCATTTAGTTGTGTATGGTGTTAGACCCAAGATACTTAAACTCCTTCACTTAAGAGGAACCCCCCCCCCCACAACCACCACCCCCTGGAGCAGGCAAGCCACCTGTTTCCTCCTTGAATAATCACCTAATGTGGTGGAGGGTTAAGTGCTTAGATGATCCAAGGTGATATGTTGTCCAGGGCTAAATGCCCCGGGTAGTGTCTTCCATCGCTTACAGGCTCTGGGTTAAAGGGTCAGACAAAGTACGGTTCATATGCCATCAAGACTTTAATGAGAATTTGGTCCCAATTTCAGCTTACAAAATACACTGAAAGCATTCGTCTCAAAACTACTGTAAATTATCCATAATTTATTTTAATCTAGTATCTTTTTTAATGATTGGTATTGTGCATTGCAGGCTACAGACCTATCTACACATATTGTCAAGTACACCAGACATAGCACAAATGAAACAAATACAGAAATAAAGCAATGGTTTTGGCCAATTGTGAAGAGTGTGACTGTCAGGGTACCGAAGAGTAACTTTCTCCAGCATGTCACACTGGTGGACCTTCCTGGAAATGGAGACCGAAATAAGAGCAGAGACTCAATGTGGAAAAGGGTAATATAATCTTGATTATTATTTTTGCCCCTTAATTTGCAAATTGCAAGTGGTGCAAGTTGCAATTCGTGATTTTCAAAGCATTGAACATATATTTTTTACTATGTGTTTTTTTTCTTCAGGTTGTTGGAAACTGTTCTACTGTCTGGGTTGTCACTGAAATCATCAGAGCAGCAGCAGAAAAAGAATCCTGGGATATCCTGACAGAAATTAGCAGTCAGGTTGGAAACGGTGGAGAGTGTCGACACATTCACTTTATCTGCACCAAGTCTGATATCATGAAAGATTTACATGAATAGTGAGTTCACTGCTATGCTTGTCTTCTATTGCTAAAATCAGAGACAAAAGGAAAAGATGGCCCATCTACATTGCATAATTGTTATTTTTATTTGTTATGCCCCCTCTGTCTAGGGGTTCAGAGGAGGTAACAAAACTGTGCCCAGAGAAGAGTGACATGTAAAAGGGTTTATTTACAGGAGAAGGGTTTTACAATAACCAAAACACATTACTTTAACAGAATTAATAGAACCAAAGAAAAGGGCTACTGATTTTGGGTATGCTGAATACAAAAGAAAATACATAAGGTTCAGCAGGTCAGATTAAGGATAACTCAAACCACCCAAGAGGACTAATAGAGAAAATAAAAGTACACACAAAGGGAGCCTTAAAACCTCCCAAACAATCATAAATCTGTGATGGACAACCGACCTGCCCAGGGTGTACCCCGCCTCTCACCTATTGACAGCTGGTGATAGGCACCAGCATCTCTTGGTACCCCAACAGGGATAAGAGTGTCGGAAAATGGATAGATGGATGGATGAATCAAAAATCTAGTCTAGACCTTGTCAAAGTGGTATTCTGTCAAGTGGTCTCATAGAATTCCTACCAAAAGTGTACTTTGCCAAAAAAAAAAAAAAAAATGCCATATACCAAAAATTTTTTTATCTGATTAATAAAACCATGCGCAAGCACAAACTGACCAAGATTTAGGTGAATCAGCACATGATATCTCATAATAAATCAAAGCTGCAACTGAACGTTTGCTTACCTTGTTATGCCTCATGTTCTCCCTGCTACATGCCCAGAATCAACCATAAATGGTCTAAGTAAAGCATCTCATGAATGTTAATGTATATTAAAAATGGGTCTGCTGATCTTTGTTTTTCATTGTGAAACGGCAACCATGGAGAAAAAGGCAAAGAAACTAAAAAAAAAACGTTTCACAGAGAGGAGTTTATTAGATGTGAAAATCAGAGGTAAAAAGTGCAGATGTTGCCCACATTGAAATCACTTGTTTAAAAGTAAATTTGTTTCCTATTTTAAATGTCCAAAGACATCCTCATGGAGGTGGGCTCCATGTTGAAATACCTCTGAGGCTGTATGTTCTGATCGACATTCTGAGGAGGGAGGGAGTCCTGGAGGAATGAGAGTTGTCTCTTTACAGCAATTAAAGTAATTGCTGTACACCTTGTCACAATTTATCTGTTAATTTGTAGTACATGTCACTGGTAATCAGGGAGAGGAAGGCGATGATAGAAAACCCAAAGGAAATGTTTTGCTGACTTTTATTTAAGAGCATTATGAGCATTACTTATTTATTTGAATGTTATATTTATGTTTCACCAGCGGAAGCATAAATAACATAGGGGTTTTAAATATTTATTATGAATCTATGATTAAAGTCTGTGAGTGAAATTGAACATCTGAGATGAATCATCATGCAGTTTGGCTGCAATTCACCATTTTAACATTTGCGTTCCTATTGTGAAATAGGAGGTAGATTTATCTGCCAGCTTTGAACAAAACACCTGTTTCTCAGATATGTTTAAGGATTTCAAAATGAGTTGAAATCTAATCTAATATCTGTTCACAGTGCACAGGCAATAATCCTGACAATTATATTCATGCACTATGGTTATGTACACATGTTCAGAGGTTCTGGGTCCACATATGTAAGGACTTGTCAAAGTGCCTGAGATGTAAAACTTCTCCTTCCCCCTCAGTTTGCTTGCTGAGTAACTTGGATGATAGCACTTTGGTAAAAAAAAAGAAAAAAATCAGCTTGCATGGCTTTCACTGCCTTATGTATCGCAAAGAAACTATCCTCATGAATTGGAAAAACAAAAAAAGTCTCAGTATCAATCAGTATAGAGATCTTTTGTTGGATCATATTAGTCTTGAGACAGCATCTGCCTCCACATCAGATCAATCTCTCTGGGTTCCTTTGATTGGCTGCATCACTTAGTGGAAGTGGGGGGCTGTGGGATGTGTCCTGTGGGGCGTAGTGGCTGATTTGGGCCTTCGGCGGCTGCTTGCGATGCTCTTGGGAGGTTCTGCACCTGGCCTGAAAGCCACAGTATGGACCGAGTAGTTTGGGTTGGGTTTACAGTTGTTCCCCTACTATCCAGCCCACCTTCCTGGTCTTGAGGCTGGATAATCCTCTGGGGTGCTGGCACCTGGATTTAGGAATATAGGATGTGTGTGATAAGTACGAGTGTGTGAACTGCGTCCCCCCCTTTTTTTAGTAAGAGTGTTTGAATGTGGGGGCACTAGAGTAAATTTTTAAAAAATGGTACTTACACAGCATTTTTGGAGGTCCAGTTTTCTCTCCATCATCAAAAATGTGAACTAAATCATGACGTTTAGGATTACTTATTGTCTCATTGCCAATATCATATATTCAATGTGCACTTTTTAATTGAAAAAGATGAAATATAGATGGTTTTCATCCTGTTTTATGCATGCTGGTTAAATGTTCTTTAAGGATTGCCATATGGCAGTCATCTGGTGTATTTTAAGAAGTCAAGCTGAGCCATGCAGTGACCAAAAAGCTCAGCTCTGGGTCCAGTCTCCTTCCATCTAATGTGGTGCTGATAACAAACCCAGAAAGCTCCTTTACAACACTAATTTAAGGGTTAGGATCACACAGCTGCGCACTGTTTTTTGGAAAAAATGCGGATACCGCCGTCTCTACCGGCGTCCGCATCATTACAAGAAGAAAGGTGAGTCAAAAACAGCATCACTATTTATACACATTTTTTTTTTAAAGCCATGACTTACTGTTGTGGAGAAGTCTCTGTGGAAGTGTATTGAGAAGCAGGACAGTGATGTATATGTTGGAATAATATTTTGTTATCACAAGCACCTATGTAGAAAACTTGTTTGAAATTACTTTGCAGTTTGTACAAATACAGCTCAGTAACAACTTTGCTGTTTTTAAAATATTTATTGTTAAACTAGTTATTTTAAGTTTGATTAAGTTTAGTTTATTCACAAAGCACCACCACATTTACATGTAAATGCTTATAATCACATATAGATTGCAGTTGTGCAGAAGAAAACAAAATAAGTGTAAAAACTATAACCCATAAGACAAAACTGGTAGGTATTTTATTTCTTTTAATTACCTTAAATGTATCCAAATTAATCACTTAAAGTGTGTATCTGTTGCCTGGAGCAAACTAACAAAAACAATCAAAAGAAGAACCTCATGGCTGAACTCGGTGAGGGACTTCGAGATCAGCCATGTGACATACACTCCTTGGGTGTGCCATTCCCTACACAACCTGAAAAAAAACAAGGAACTGCTGGAGACTAAGGCAGGAGTCGTTACAATAATCGTTTACTATACCTAAACAGAAAGTCCATACTCAATCAAAAGCAGGAAGTGACATTCGAAGTGACTTCATGATGCCACTCTGCGTTGCTATTTTAGTCATGAAAAGACAAACCAGTTCTTGGCAGGTTTTTTGTAAGTTTGTTGATACCAAATGGAAACCAGCTTTAGTCTATGTCTTTTTGCAAGTGGAAAAACCACCTACATTGACTTTCTATACATAAAGCCCTTTGAATTGCCACGTTGCTGGAATTTGCTATGCAAATAAACCTGCCTTGCCTCTCAACTCTCATTTCAGAGTTTATTCCTCAATTTTATGAAACCATTTATGTTTTATTTCAATTTATCTTTAAATGTTTTGGGCGTGAAAAAAAATAATTCTTGCTTAACACATTTATTATCCTCATCATGTGGTTTAGAAGAAATTTAATAAGGCTGTTGGTAGCAGTTTAGTACATAACAAGTTTAAGACAAGTTCGAACAGGAAACAGGAAGAATACGCAAAGGAGGCAGTGCACTGCCACGGGATGAACGTATTTACAAATATGTTTATGAAACAAAAAAGGACGTGTGGAGACCTGCTGCAAAAGTTTTACAGTTGTTTAGGAACATTAGAAGAAATTGTCCGTAGAATTTAAACATTTATGTCTATGACCCCACCTTCCATGGTTTTTGTCTTTTTGTTGTTGTTTTTTTCATTTGTTTTTTAAGAGAAACTTGTTGTGTGATCTAAAGACAAGGTGACATTGACAGCTCCTGGTGACTGTATTTTTTGGCATTTTCTTCTCCCATCTTATACATGGTACAGGTGCTAGTCATATAATTAGAATATCATGAAAAAGTAGATTATTTTCGATAATTCCATTCAAAAAAATCAAACTTGTCTATTATATTCATTCTTTCCACACAGACTGATACATTTCAAGTGTTTATTTAATGTAATTTTGATGATCATAAAAGCATTCAATGATAACCCAAATTCAGTATCTCAATAAAAGGATTTCTGGCCAACTGAAAACTATGAACATGAAAAATATGAGCATGTATAGATGAAGCGGAATCCTCACCTTACGTTTTATGTTATTTTGTTGTTTTGAAATTACATCCAACAACAACACAGTGTGGCATTGTCTAAATTTAAATCAGTCAAACACAATACAATAAACAACTTGAATAACTGTACTGGTTCTACTCCAGTAGGAACTAACCACGGCAGGAACCCTGCATGCATTGTGCAGGTGAAGACAGGGCAACTTCAATGGGTAAAAAGGATAACAAAGGCTATACAATTTTTGACGTAAATGAGATAGTAAGTATCACAAACAGGAATTTTTAAGTTAACAGGATTTTTAATTAGTTAATAGGAAAATTACAACCCTTCTCTGGGCTGCCACCTTATCGTGTGGGAGGGTTTGGAGTGTCCCAATGACCCTAGGAGCTATGCTGTCAGGGGCTTCATGCCCTTAGTAGGGTCACCCAAGGCAGACAGGTCCTAGCTGAGGGACCAGACAAAGGCTACGTTCACACTGCAGCCTGAAGTGACCCAATTCCGATTTTTTTGCCCATATGCGACCTGTATCTGATCTTTTTTTGGCAGTCTGAACGACACAGATCGGATTTTTTCAAATGCGACCCAGGCCACTTGGATATGTGGTCCTGAATCCGATACGTATCTGATCTTTTCAAATGCGACCTGTGTCTGAACGGCCAGGTCGCATTCATCCGACCTACACGTCATTGATACATATTATTGATGCGGTAACAAGCACCTGTTGCAAGTCAATACAGCCCCACGGCAACGCGTTTACTCGCTGCTATAGCCCGCCGAAGATGTGTGTCTTTACGTAAGGAGCGCTATAGAGATCCGTTCAGACGCACATAAAGGTTACCTTTGTCATTTGAAAATTGTGAATGAAATCCGTATCAGAAAAGCCGCTCACCTCGCTATCCCACCATTCCTGCCTCGACTCCGCACCCACACGTTTCTCTGTACGGACGTTACTGCCGCACAAAACGCCATTGCCAAAAATTTGGCTCTTTCGTTTCGATCTTCTTAAAAAGCTTGCGGCGGTAATGTGCTGGCTCCGGCTGGAGAAGAACTTAAAGGACGTAAGATACGCTGCAGCATTACGAACCATGTTTACTTCCGCAAACACTGAGCACGCTTGTTATGCGTCACGTCATCGCGTCCTCTACAGCGCATGCGGGACACTTAAGTTGCATGAATGCAGTTCACACAGAGATCACATACAAGTCGCATATATTTGGAAGTGTGAACGGACACGCAAAAAAATCCGATTTCACAAAAAAATCGGAATTGAGCATCAAGGCCTGCAGTGTGAACGTAGCCAAAGAGACAGTCCATAGACCCCTTATCACGAGTTACAAGAATGGACAAAACGTTCCCTTTGCCACACATGGCTCTGGCTCTGAAACCAGTCTCCATGAGAGGGGCTGGATATTCTTCCACTCTGGAGTTGCCCCTGGTGGGAGGCACCGAGCAGGAGTGGGCATACTTGTTTCCTCTCATTTTAGTGCCTGTACGTTGAGGACTACCCCGGTGAACGAGAGGGTGGCCTCCCTCCACATAGGTGTGGGGGGGAAGGGTTCTGACTGCTGTTTGTGCTTATGCACCAAACAGCAGGTCAGATTATCCGCCCTTTTTGGACTCCAACGAGGGGGTACTGCAGAACGCCCCTCCTTGGGACTCCCTTGTTCTGCTAGCAGGCTTCAACGCTCACTTGGGCAAAGACAGTGAGACCTGGAGGGGCATGGTTGGGAGGAACGGCCCACCTGATCTGATCTCAAGTGGTGTGTTATTGTTGGACTTCTGTGCTTGTCATGTCACTTTAAAGACCTCAACAGCTACAGAAGGAGAAGCTGGAGCAGTCAGGAGTGAACCACCACCTGTCGCAATGGATATCGGATTGCCTCACAAGTCAACTGCAGTAAGTACGGGCTGTGCTTCTGACAGGCTGATATGCTGCACAGGAGCACTGCAGGGAACTCTGCTGGCCACTGGGTTGCCTACAAAGGTTCTATCTCTTCACAGATGAGGACGAGTCACAGTACAAACACTGTTAATTGATAGAGTCTGTATACTGGTGCCAACAGAACCACCTCATGCTAAATGCAGGAGAAACACAGGAGCTGGTGATGGACTTTCACAGGCGCAGGATGATGAATGATCCAATGAACCTAAAAACTAATAAATAATCAAACACCTTAGGATTGTGACACTTGGAGTGTAAGTGAGTCTCCATCCAACTAGGCTTAATATTAACTTCTAGCGCGAATTCCTAGCTCCTGTTCCTTGACCTTTCAAGAAGTTAATAGTAAGAAGAGGAAAGAAAGGAGCTTCTGACTTGGGTGCCGAATTCGTACAGTCCGACGTCATTGACGGAAACGTACATGTGAGTAAAATCCGGGCCTAAAGCTTTCCGAAAATTAACTAAATGTGCACGCTTTCTTCTTTTCTGACATTTTTGATGATTAACGTGAGGGGGCTGTGCTGATATATCATGTCACGCAAAGGATTGTGGGATACCTTAAGGCTTCTTTAAGAGACCTCGCAGAGTTCCTAAACAAAACTAGCTGTGGGAGGGAGAATATAGTCTTATTTTCCTTCCTCTTTTCTTACTGACTGCAAACAACAATCAAATAACACTTTTCATAGCAACCACTGATGAACTTCTGCTTTGGTCAGTAAGTCTTTACTCTATAACGGTATTGAGATTGACCCTGATTCTTGATCAGATCAAGAGCCTGTTGTTTTTCTTATGGATACAATTGCTTTCATTCAAACACCTACAGTTGTGGTGCTTACACATCACATATCAAATAATACTGTGTGTTTGTCAGTGATGATATCAAGGTGTTGGTTGTTTCTACCTCTAAATACTTTATCAGTTTGTGTTGCTGGTCTTTTTGTATATCTCTTTACGGGTGTAGAAACAGACTCCGAGTATGTTATCTTGTTCTCTCCTTTTCCCCTCTTGTATTTTCACTTTTACTCCCTTTCAGCATGTTGTCACATCTTTTTTTCTTCTTTTTTCTCTTCTACCTTCCGTTTTTTGTGTCAATGGAACATGAAATAGTCTTTTGTATATATAAATCAAGGGGACCACTATCGCGAAAGCAGTAACACTCCACTTGTGAAAGTAAAATCTTTTGGGCTCTCTTTGGCATTAAGACAGCAATTCGTAAGGATACACTGCCACTACTGTTGTACAGGGAGTAAATTACAAATGTCTAGCTCCAATCTTGAAATAAGACTTGTTTCTCATTACGTGTTTTACCACCACACCTGAATGGTGAATAAGCAAGGCAGTGAAAAGACTGACCATATTTCCTTTCTGCCAAAGCCCAGTCGAGACTCAATACACCCAAAACAGGATTCAACATAGTAAATTAGATTCTGGGTCTTGTGATGTTGCTATAGTTTGCAATTTGATAGTATAATTGAACTATGAATGCCGGACAACTAATTGTTTTTTAAAGTTTTTTTTTTTGATACATGCATTTCTGAAACAGTACCAACAATCAAATCACTATAGAGGAAACCCCTGAGGCAGGCCACAGTACTCTTCTTACAGTTTTCTTTTAAATCATTCATTATCTGCAGAAGCTGTATTGTTGCATCATACTTAAAATGTTTTATCAACTTTTTTCAGTTTTCTCCCTCGTGATCCAATATCTTGTTTAGTGTTGTTATTTAAAGTATTCAGAAGGTTCATGATAATGCCGGTTGTAGCGGTTCAACGTGACTGATCCAGACAAGTCCCAACAGGAAACAGAAATAACGCATGAGAATAGTTTCCATAGCGTGCCATACAGATAGAGGAGTGGTAGCTCTCAAAGCATTATTGAAACAAAATAACATTGTTGTTTGTTTTTTACTTTGTGAAGAATTACTTTTACTTTTTGGAGCATCTTTTTATTGTCTTACTAACAGTGTCTTTAATTTTCTCAGACTGCCTGATGTTGAAGGAATCTCTCAAATATTGTCTATGGAGCACTTTTTATATGGCAAAAAAAGAAAATAAACTGAGGAAACTCAGTTGTGTAAATTATGAAACAATGGAGATAAATATGGAAAAATAAGTCAAATAAAACAAGCTACAAGCCACAATAAACATACAAAGATCAAGATATTGATTATGAATTCTAAAATAACAAATAATATTGGGAATAAAATAGTAGGAATTGCCAAACAAATATTTTTATTGAAATAATATTGTAAAATATAGTTAAATTGTATAATACTTGCTAGAAATGGCAAAAAGTGAAATCACATGCTTCAGTTGTTACAGTTCTTTTAGGTTGCTTTGACGCAGCAGTCAACTCAAAACCCACATTTTTCAAAACAGTTAACGCAGAGACCTAAACAGTGGCACCACTGGTCAAAATGAAACATTTTGTTTGCAAAAGGCTCCAACTCTGCCAAAACATTTAAAATATGAACGAAAAGCTAATTTTGCCCTCAAACAACACAACTTGCACACAAATGTTTGAGCCCTTCCAATCATTCATTATACAAGGGGCAACAAAATACAGAATACCACACTCAATGTGAATCAATGCAGCATTGCTGGTTCATTGTAGCCAAAGACTGTATGCAGCTTGCATGTCAGTGTCATTTGTAGTCAAATTTGCCTTTTTGCAAAAAATGGATCCAGAAGCAAATATGTTGTGATGCAAATTTTATTGATTCTTCATTCTTTTTTTCCAGATAAACAAATGAAATATTCCAAAAAATGAAAAATTCCAACAGAAAATACTAGGGCTGGTTGTATGGAGGACCAATCCTGCCATAATTAAAAGTACACACAGAAATAAATGAAGGACTTAATAATATTAAATGGCTTGAAAAAGTAGCTAATAATATCAATTTGTGTGCCATTAAATGCGGCAAAATAATGTGTAAATGACCTTTGTATGTTCAGTCATAATTAGTTAACATTTGTTTATCATTTATTCCAAGTCGATGCTTTTATTTTGAAGGGCTTAAACCGGAAATCTGTTGTTGTAAACAAGGCAGAAGTAGCGCTAACTCTAGTGAGCAGAGAGGTGGTGTGCTCCACGGTTAAACGGCAAATATTGCAAACTTTAAAGGTATATTAGCGCCTGGTTGATAAGGGAACAAGGTTGGTATTGACTTTTTCTTTTGTAAATGTATATTTAGTTCCATTTCACGGAGCATACAGGTTGCTATTAAGTGTAGCAGTTTCATTTTCTTTCCAGCAGGGAGCGTTCATTTTGCACAAGTAATCTAGTCATGTTTAGTGATATGAAGGTATAAGTTTAATTATTATATGTTGTATAAAGTCACAGGCGGTTGCAATTTTGTGCATCATTTAATTTATTTTCACAGCATAATAAAATATTAAAGGGCAATGTTGAATGGTAAAAGAAACATACTGTGAGAGTTAGTAATAGTGTATTTGTTTTGTATATGCAGCTCTTACGGTGTGTTCACGAGAAAGGCTTTTCAATAAAAGGATTGTGAACCATCAGTTTGAGAGACCATCTTTTCAACCGGGATGCTACAGTAAGAGCTTGACCCAAGCTGAGAAGAGCTTCTTTACAAGGTGAGAGGAAGTTCATCCCACGCTCAGCACTGAGGTCCCAGTTAAAACCACTTTAAGGTTCCAGTTCCACGGCTCCAATCAAGATCCTCTGGGATCCAATGATCAGCTGCATCACCCTACCCTCAGAATGGAAACGCCTGAAAAGGAAACTGGGTTCACAGAGGATCTCCAAATCAACGAGGAAAAGGAGCCTTCATGCTCTGTGCGTCAAAGGAGGCCTACAGAGAAAATGCAAGCATATCAAGAGGAGGAGGCCCATAAAAAGGAAAAACGACTTCACGGAGTTTATGACGAATGGAAAAAACAAGTACGTGCAACACGAGACCAATTAAAGGGAGACCTAACAAACAGTCAAATCGCTTCACTCATGGACATCTTGGAGAAGGAAAGAGATAAAGTCATAAAGTTATATACAGAAATTAGAGAAAACATTACTCCTTCTAGTGACACAAGGCGACTTATAGATGCATGTGAAGCAGTTTCCAATGATATTATCAAGGTTGCACATGAAAGACTCTCAGGCATAGATGACTATGACAGTGGCAAAGTGAAGACACGCCTACGTGAGCTTCTTCACCCAGACTATGCTCAGTCCATTTACAGTTCCTCAGCCACACTCTCAAGTAAACACTCATCTGCTAGTAAGTCAAGCTCTGGAAGGTCAGTAGTAGCTGTAAAGAGAGCTGAGGCTGCAGCAGAATTGGCTGCCAAGGAAGCAGAGTATGAAGTAATCATGGAAGAAGAAAAACAAAAGGAAAGGATTCAACTTCTGGAAGAAAGACAGAGGAGGGAGCTTGAATCTCAAAAACGTGAGCTAGAGAAACTGAAGGCTGAAAGGGAGTTAAAGGCTGCACGTGCGAGGCTAAGAACCTATGATCAGGAGATAAAGAGTGAGAGCAGTGTTCATGTTGACTGTGGTAGAGCACCTCAGAGGCCTCCAACAGTTTCATCTCCTATTAAAATCCCGAATAGTAAAGTTGTGTCCACCTCACCTCCACAAGCAGACGTCCTTTACTTGGCCCAAGCATTGCAGGACAGTGTTGCTATGAACCGACTGCCAATGCCAGAACCCTCCACATTCACAGGTGACCCAATAGAGTTCATCGAGTGGAAAGCTTCATTTTCTGCACTCATTGATACAAAGAACATTTCACCTGCGGATAAGCTGCACTACTTAAAGAAATATGTAGGAGGTTCCGCTCGAACAACGCTTGATGGCATCTTCTACAGAAATGACAATGATGCGTACCAGGATGCATGGGAACGTCTCAACCAAAGGTATGGACACCCATTTGTTGTACAGAAAGCATACAGAGAAAGACTAGCAAAATGGCCGAAGATACAAACAAACGACTCTATAGGATTTAGAGCATTCGCTGATTTTATTCAAACATGTTATGAAGCTATGCCCCACGTAGAAGGTTTGAACATTCTAAACGATTGTGAGGAGAACCAAAAAACTTGTTCAAAAATTACCAAACTGGGCAGCTGCAAGGTGGAACCGTCAAGCTACTCAACACCTAAAAGAAAGCGGGAGGTTTCCAAGCCTAAAACACTTTGCTGAGTTCATGTCTTCTGAAGCAGAGATAGTGTGCAATCCAATCACATCATTTCAGGCTCTCCACTCTACAGACTTCACAAAAATCACCAATAAAGGTTACCAAAAGGAAAAAAGACCTGCCTCCAGTGTTTTACATACACAGGTGTTAACAGAGACTGAAAACACAAAGCAAAGGTCAAATGTTAAACCGCCATGCATGCTCTGTCGAGACAACGCACACAAACTTTACAGTTGCCCTCAGTTCAAAGGCAAATCACTCGAAGAACGAAGGAAGTACATAAAGGATAAAAGGCTTTGTTATGGCTGTCTCAAACCCGGCCACAGTGCAAAGGACTGCCGCTGCAGGCTCGTATGTGAAATGTGTAACAAAAAACACCCCACCTGTTTGCACGACTTCAACTATGACAGTAATAGATCAGCCACAAACCCAATTTCGACCAACATGGAACAGGCTGCAACTACCCTGTCTCTGAATACAGAAACCAACGAACAATCTGTAAGCACTTCTATGATCGTACCTGTATGGGTTTCTTCAGAACAACAACCAGGTAAAGAAATGCTTGTTTATGCACTTTTAGACACCCAGAGTGACACCGTCTTCATTGACCAAGATGTGTCTAAAAATATCAAAGCTAAGTCTACTCCTATAAGGCTAAGGCTCACTACAATGCTCGGTAAAGATGCTGTTGTACAAAGCGAACGTGTTTCAGGGCTCAAGGTTAGAGGCTACAACTCCTCAGAAGTGATTGAACTCCCTTTTGCGTACACAAAAGACTGCATACCTGTTAACCGCTCTCACATTCCTTCCTGTGAAACGGCAAAGCAATGGAATCATCTAAGAGCAATTGTGAGTGAAATTCCTCCACAGCTAGAATGTGAAGTTGGGCTTTTAATTGGCTACAATTGCTCCAAGGCATTAGCTCCAAGACAGGTAATCTTAGGAGGTGAGAACGAACCCTACGCTGTTCGTACAGCATTGGGCTGGAGTATTGTAGGCCCTACATCATCTCACAGTGACTCTCTTAGCATGTCTGTGTGTCACAGAGTCACAGTCAAAGAGTTCCCCTTAATGACTCCAGCTGATGCACTCAAGGTTCTCGAGTCAGACTTTAAGGATGATGACAAGGATAATAGATCAGTGTCTCAAGATGACATTCTCTTTCTGAACACATTGAAAGAAGGCATTTACAAAAACAATAAAGGACATTATGAAATGCCACTTCCATTTAAGGAAAGACCCCTCTTACCAGATAATAAGCAGATGGCCACTGTGCGACTTCAAAGCCTCAAAACCAAACTGTCGAAAGACCAAAGGTACAAGGAACAATATGTGAAGTTTATGAGTGAAATCATAGAAAGGGGCGAGGCAGAGGAAGTGCGCAGTGAAGCAAAGGAAGGAGAAAGGTGGTATATTCCCCACCACGGAATATATCATCCCCAAAAACCAGACAAACTGAGAGTAGTCTTTGACGCCTCAGCAAAATACAAAGGTAACAGTCTCAATGATCATTTGCTGTCTGGCCCAGATTTGCTGAACAATCTAAAGGGTGTTCTCATCAGATTCAGACGTCATCAAGTTGCATTGTTATGTGACATTGAAAAAATGTTCCACCAATTTCATGTGTATGAAGCAGATAGAGACTATTTAAGGTTTTTATGGTGGAAAAATGGTAACCTGGACACTGAGCCCCAAGAATTCAGAATGAAGGTTCATCTCTTTGGTGCCACATCTTCACCAGGGTGTGCAAATTATGGACTAAAACATCTTGCGAAAGAAAACGAGACACAGTTTCCCCTTGCATCTCAGTTCATAATGAAGGATTTCTACGTGGACGATGGCGTAACAAGTACTGCAAGCATCAAGGAAGCTATTCAGCTTGCTCAGGAGGCTCAGACACTCTGTGCATCAGGTGGCCTTAGACTACACAAGTTTGTAAGTAATGACAAAACAGTGTTAGAAAGCATTCCAGAATCTGAACGTGCCTCTCCACAGCAAGCATGTGACCTATCATTTAATGACTCTAAACTTGAAAGAGCTCTTGGCATTCACTGGCACATTGGCTCAGACACGCTCAGGTTCCGCTTTCGCTCCAATGACCAACCTGCTACAAGACGTGGCATCCTCTCCATGGTTGCATCTCTTTATGATCCATTGGGATTCATCTCCCCCTTTGTACTCACAGGCAAAAGAGTGCTTCAAGAGGCATGCAAACAAGGCACCAGCTGGGATGATCCCCTTCCCAGTGAACTAAGAGCAGTGTGGGATAACTGGAAGGCAGACTTGAAGGACTTGGAGAAAGTCACGATACCACGGTGTTATGTTCCCAAAGACTTTGGCCAAATAGTGAAAACAGAGTTTTATTTTTCTGATGGAAGCTCATACGGTTATGGACAGTGTTCATATTTAAGACACATAAACAAAGACGATAAAGTGCATTGTGCTTTGGTTACAGCAAAGACAAGAGTTGCTCCCATCAAGGTAACAACAATACCAAGACTCGAACTGACGGCGGCAGTTGTCTCCATTACTGCAAGCAACATGTTGAAGGATGAGCTTGGATTGACACAGATCGACGAGTATTTCTGGACAGACTCTAAAGTAGTTTTAGGCTACATCAATAACGAAGCACGTCGTTTTCACACATTTGTCTCCAATCGAGTTCAAAGGATAAGGCTCAACAGCACCCCCCAGCAATGGAGATATGTTTCTTCGGAGCAAAATCCAGCGGACATTGCCTCCAGAGGTTCAAGCACAAAGGACCTCATTTCATCAGACTGGTTTTATGGGCCACAGTTTCTGTGGAGCAAAGAAATCCCTCCAGCTGCAGAGATTGACATGAATGTGCCACTCGGGGATCCAGAGGTCAAAAGAGTACATGTACTGAACACTCTCAAAACAGAGAAGAAGAGTTTATCAGATAAGTTGGAAAAGTTTTCTTCTTGGTACAAAGCCACCCAAGCCATAGCTCGACTCATTCGCTGTGCCAAAGGAGATAAAACAACAGGCCACAGCACAGTGCAAGAAAGACAAAACGCTAAAAATGTTATTCTCAGGGATGTACAAGCGCGTGAATATGCAGAGGAGATAAAGATGCTCACAGACAGAAAGGCACTTCCTCGCAAAAGCAAACTGTTTGAAATGGACCCTTTTCTTGACACTGATGGACTCCTTAAGGTGGGAGGAAGACTTAAAGATGCTTCATTCTCCTCCACAATGAAACATCCAATAGTAGTTCCGAAGGACCAACACATCACTCAGTTAATAATCTCTCATTTCCACAGTAAAGTGGAACATCAAGGAAGAGGACTGACAGTCAATGAGATCAGGGCAAATGGAATTTGGATTCCAGGCATTAACAAGGCTGTGGCAAGCTTTATACACAAATGTGTAAAGTGTCGCAAACTCAGACGAGGCACGGAGGTACAAAAAATGGCTGATCTCCCAACACAGCGCTTAGATCCATCTCCACCGTTTACATTTTGTGGAATGGACTGTTTTGGTCCTTTTCTAACTAAGCAAGCTCGCAAAGTGCACAAGCGTTTTAGGACTTCTTTTTACCTGCCTTTGTTGCAGAGCAGTGCACATTGAAATGTTAGATGACATGACTACAGATGCCTTCATCAATGGACTTCGCTGTTTTATAGCTATAAGAGGAGCAGTCAGTGAAATAAGGTGCGATCAAGGAAGCAACTTTGTCGGAGCTAAAAACGAACTGCAGGAAGCTTTAAAACAAGTGGATTCTAATCGGATTACCACATTTCTTGCCGAGAAACAGTGTGACTTCAAAATGCATACTCCTCATTCAAGCCATACAGGAGGTGTATGGGAAAGACAGATTAGGACAGTTCGAAACATTCTGCGCTCAACTACATCACTTTCGTCTGGCAGAATGGATGATGCATCATTAAGGACATTCTTTTATGAAGCAATGGCCATAGTGAACAGCAGACCTCTTACAGTTGACAGCTTAAGTGACCCAAACAGCCCAGAGGCATTGACCCCAAATCACCTGCTTACTATGAAATCTAAGGTAGCCCTGCCCCCTCCAAGTAAATTCATCAAAGAGGACCTTTATGCAAAGAAAAGGTGGCGGCAAGTGCAGTACCTAGCAGAACAGTTTTGGTCACGTTGGAAAAGGGAGTATCTTTGCAACATCGCAACAAGGCAGAAATGGCATACTCCAAGGAGAAACTTGAAAGTTGGAGATGTTGTCATGGAGAAGATAGACGACTTACCTCGAAATGCATGGAGATTAGCACGTGTAATGGAAACAGTGACTGACAAAGACGGACTTGTAAGGAAAGTAAAGCTTCGCTTTGGAGAAAAGAAGATGGAGAAAGGACAATGTTCCGGCAAACCTTCAATAGTAGAACGCCCAGTACAGAAACTGGTTCTTCTGTTTGATACTGTTTAACTTCTACAGTCTAATGTTCATCTTTTCTTATGGTCTGTTTTTCATAGACTTTAAAGGTTGCAGGTCATTTCTTCATTAGGAAATCATTATCGCTCCTATTATTTGCCAATTTAGCGCTAATAATTTGGTGGGAGTGTAAATGACCTTTGTATGTTCAGTCATAATTAGTTAACATTTGTTTATCATTTATTCCAAGTCGATGCTTTTATTTTGAAGGGCTTAAACCGGAAATCTGTTGTTGTAAACAAGGCAGAAGTAGCGCTAACTCTAGTGAGCAGAGAGGTGGTGTGCTCCACGGTTAAACGGCAAATATTGCAAACTTTAAAGGTATATTAGCGCCTGGTTGATAAGGGAACAAGGTTGGTATTGACTTTTTCTTTTGTAAATGTATATTTAGTTCCATTTCACGGAGCATACAGGTTGCTATTAAGTGTAGCAGTTTCATTTTCTTTCCAGCAGGGAGCGTTCATTTTGCACAAGTAATCTAGTCATGTTTAGTGATATGAAGGTTAATTATTATATGTTGTATAAAGTCACAGGCGGTTGCAATTTTGTGCATCATTTAATTTATTTTCACAGCATAATAAAATATTAAAGGGCAATGTTGAATGGTAAAAGAAACATACTGTGAGAGTTAGTAATAGTGTATTTGTTTTGTATATGCAGCTCTTACGGTGTGTTCACGAGAAAGGCTTTTCAATAAAAGGATTGTGAACCATCAGTTTGAGAGACCATCTTTTCAACCGGGATGCTACATAATGAAAAGAAGATATTTATTCAACAATTGATCAATTATTCATCAAAAAATGTATAATTTAACTTACACTTTTATTTTTACTTTTCTTCTTGCTTTTATGCTGACTTATTTTTAACCCACTTGTTTTCTGTTATACGTTTTTATTGAAGTCTTTATTTTGTCTTTGTGTATTTATTTCAAGCGGGTTTTTTTAGTCCGTATTTCCACTGCAACCTTTTTTATTGTTTGATATTTATTTACACCAACATTTTTAAAATATGTTTTTATTTTTGTTTCATTCTTATTTACAACACAACATTTTTAAAGCCTGTTTTTACTCCACCATAAATATTTCCTTTCCTTTTATTTTAACATCCTTGTATTTCTGAAACAATCATTTATTTCTGCCTCTAACATTTCTAACTGTTTTTTTTACCCAACATATTTTTGTCTGCCCTTTTTATTTCCTTCTGTATTTCCACTTAGTATATTTCTACTCCGTGTTTTTAAAGCAACATTTTTAAAGCATGTTTTTACTCCACCATAAATATTTCTCTCTATTTTATTTTAACCTTCTATTTCTGAAACAATCATTTATTTCTGCCTCTAACATTTCTAACGTATTTTTGCCTGCCCTTTTTATTTCCGTCTGTATTTCCACTTCGCGTATTTCCACTTCGTGTATTTATACTTGGTCCGTCTGCCTGCAGCTGTTAATGTCAAAACGATGCCGGGGAGGGAGGGGGAGGTAGGGGGCGGCGTCACCGGCAAAGCCTCACAACTATTGGACAAGGGCTGGCTCCCCGGAAACGACCCTCATCAGAGCAGACGACAGGCCGCTTTCCCAGAATACACCGCGGCCGCAGCTTGATTCTGGACCACTGAGCTCTCAAGGTGGTAAGTTAAAAATTACCTTTTCTGCTGCTGCTGTTCTTTAAGAGTACGTTTTCAGATCGTTTGAGGCGACAACATTATACTTTTAAGCTTTCCTATATGGCCCGTTTACAGAGTTAGTGTGTAATTAAAAAAAAGTCAAACGTTGAGAGGACCAGTGATCCGCAGAACCTCTCAGCCTAGACTGTGTGAAGTACCGCTGGTTCTGATGGCGCTTTTGTTGTTTTAATTCGGTAAAACGTTCATTTGTTTTGTGTTTATCTGACTGACTTGTGTTGCTTTGCAAGCCTATCTGTGTCAACTGGTAGGCATTTTAAGATTGACAGCCATTTCCTACTTTTATCTTTAAGAAAAAAAAGCATTGAGCATGGTATTAAACAAGTGATAAGGTTGAAATTGTGACAATTTCTCTATAAATCATTAAAATGAAAACACAATTTTAACATTATTAACAGTATGGCAGTAGGGTTAAACTACTTTGTTGTACCTACTGACCACAGCATTGATCATTAAGAAAGGAAAAGTCATTTTTATGTCTGTCCACCTTTACAGTGATTAATCTATAAATTGTGTGCAGTCAGTTCAGTTCATTCTCTTAGTGAAATGGCAAAAATAATCAATACGTCTTGCAATGAGAATCTTTACATTATAAAAACACTATAGTTAATACCACAGAAGGGAAGCCATTTGTTACATTTACTATAATTGACTAGTTTTACAGGACTATACATTTTATTTTTTCTTTCTTGAGAACTATATTAATTTGCATGTTAACCAGGTATAGTTTTATGATGTAAAAAGGTGAGAAATTAAAAACCAATTATGGTAACACTTGGCATTTTTTATTTACAGGAAGAAACACCAACAAAATATTTGAGGATAAACACCTCTGTGCCAATCCTCCAAATCTTTTTTTAATGAAGGGGACCTGAAACCAGCCTTCAGGCTAAGGGCCACCATCGTCCTCCTCCTTCAGCTGCTGCCCATCCAGAAGGCCCATGGATGGCCACAGGAGATAGAGGTGCTGGTGACCCTCTACTGGCTGGCGTGCGGTGCATCCTATAGGGAAACAGCCGACATGCCCTTGTGTGCCAGGTGGTGCACAGAGCTGTAAACTCACTGATGGACATCATTCTAAAAATAATTTTCTTCCCAAAAAGACAACATTTGGAGGAAGTAGGGGCTGGTTTTCCCACCTTGTCGGGAACGAGGCCTTCAAAGCAGCAGTCGGTGCCATTGCTGGGTGCCATGTGCGAATTGTTCCACCTGCAGAGCCACAAAAGAAATGTTAATTAAACAAAAAACTCTTCCCCTCAATCATCCTGCAGGGTGTGTGTGACGCACGGGGAAAGATGTTTACATCGACAATGTCGGCTCTGTTCGTGACTTACCGGTACTGTGGCGCTCAGTATATTACCTAAATTACAAGTTATTTTACAACAGGAACCACGGCAAGGTGAAAAACATCAATGAGCGTGCCCTTGGTGCTCTAAAGACGCGGTGGCGTTCCATTTTCTTTAGGGCGCTGGAGGTCCGCCCTACGTTTGCCCCAAAAGTAATCAGTACCTGCTTCATCCTCCACAATATTAGTATAGAGGCAGGGGACCAGCTTGACCGTGGAGGAGGAGGAGGTCGACCCAGAAGAGGATGCCCATCCGGTGGCTGAAGACGGGGAGCTGTCTGGAAGCTGCCTCCAAGCCAGACTGGCAGCCCAGCTGCATGTTTAAGTGAACATGACTACATGTGACCTAACCTAGATCGGTTGTAGTCATGTACACATGCTGCTTCATTTCATTTTTTTCCACTACCTGTAAAAACACATTAAATAATCAGTAAATTAATTTCCATTCCTATTATTTATCAATTGTATCTTTGTAGGTGTTTGTCCAAGGTGTTTATAAAAGTTAATTTTTTGTTTTAAATCATATGTTAATATTTGTTTTGAACATGTTACATCTTAACTCTGTTCCAAAGTTAACTCATTTGTTTAAAATAAATGTCTTTTTATACAGTTACTATTGTTTTGTTTCCCCTCTCAATTCTTCGTGTCCTCACTCAAAAGAAACTCACTTAGATAGGGAAAAACATGTATAGATTTTATTTATAACAAGTCAACAAGGTTTTCCAAAAGGGGACAATAATTTATGGCCCCTTTCGGTGGCCTCCCTGTCCCTGGGAGACATTTATAATTTATTCCAGTAAGTATTGAGTTAATAAAACAACACAAATCAGTCAAATGAACGTTTTGCACAAACAGATACTTCGATATATACACATTTTAGCTTTTAACTGTTTCCAGTGTCTAAACAGAATATCCATCTCATATGTATGAATCAATGCTACTCAATGCTATCCCATCTACTCCGGGACGCTATCAGACATATGAGTCCCTTCCTCGTTGTCCGGTGTTATCCAAGTGTGGCAGACAGTCCTGGGATAAACACATAGCTCTCAACTCTCACGCATTGACCGTGTGACACACGCATTTCACTAACTTCACACGCTCACACGTAACACATGACATTTCACACGCAAACATGGAATTTCTCACGCATAAAAATCCCAACGCCCATCTGGGCTGCGGACGACAAAACTCCGCCTTCTGCTGAGCTGTTTCGGCTTCTTTCACAGCTTGTGGCCATCAGTAATTCCTGCTGCAGTTCTTTTTAACAGAGCAGCAGGAAGAGTGATCAGAGTTATGAATAATTTTAGTCTTAACAGTGGTGAAAGTGAGCCGGTAAGGTCCTGTACCGCGTACAAAGGAGGGGAGGGGGCGGGGGGAGCTGCGTCAAGATGACCGGTTCATTCAGAACCAGTCATGGCTGCACGCTGGATCATAAAACAGTTCTGCTAACCAGATGCAGTTTAAAACGCCACTTAGTCTGTTTATAAGTTTCATTTTTATTAATTCTGCATTTTTTAACCTCCGCGCTTGCTCCTCTCCCCCCTCCTTTCCCTCGGAGCAGGTGCTTTTATCACCGTTCACCATTCAAAACGTGAATCACTGCGTTTAATGTCCTCACATCAGTAGCAACGTGTGCCAGTTAAAGTCAATAGGAGAGCTGTAGCTGTGTTTAACGCTGTTTCGTTTTTAACAACATAGATTCAGTGGTGCTTCGGTGGGCGTGCTGCCTTGCGCTTTAATTCAGGTGCGCACTGTTAAGGGTCATTTTAAAGAACTTGTAACATCAGGGGCTTCACCCCTGTTCCCTCTACAGGAGCCCTTTACAGTAATTATGCATTTTCCCCGCTGTTTATCCCTCGCACGTAGCGCACGGAGGTACAATCCGCCCACCTCACCGCCCAGAGTGCACTGACGAGAGCAATAGAGATTTGTCTGGTCAGCGCGGGGACTGACTGAGAAACCTGTCGCTGTGAAAGGTGATAATGGTTATAAACTGTAACAGTCTAGAAGTTCATTGAGCTGAAAGGAGGGACACATCAGCAGCTGGATCGTGCGTAAAGACGCAGCGGGAACCTCTGTGTGCTTCAGTGTTGCTGCTGAGGGGATCATAAAGGCTTGATGAAACTCAGCCTGATTCACCAATCAGGTTATAGATTTACAATGATAAACAACCCATAGATGAATGTGTAACAGTATAATAATTCGGTCAATAATTTAAAACTACTTAATTTTATTCAGTATTATTTGAACAATTGTGTATTTTTTATGTTTTAATCCATTAACTGAACAATAAGGTATTAATATGTCTCTTTCTCTTTTTAACACAAGTAATACATGTCTACTTCAATGTCTGGTGGGATAAAAATGAGATGGAGTTGACTCCACCGGCTCTTCCAGGGTCCGGTTAGCCCCGCCCCCAAAACAAGCCCCGCCCCCAAATTAGCATAATCTCACTCTTAACTTTTGATAAAAGTTGAGAGGTCTGATGATAAACAGTTCGTTCCACTTGACCTCGTTGATATCCTAACAACTCCAAAACAGAAAATGGTGTACTGTCCCTTTAACAATGTCTCTGCCTCGCTTCACACAAGCAAAAGGTTTGCTAGCATTAGTTAGCTTTTCATGAACATGTCCCGTTTCAACTCAATACTCTTCACAAACTCAATACTGTAACTTCTTACTCGCCCCTCAGTTTTGTCAGCTCTTACTGATACGTTAAATACCGCTTCTAAATACATTAATACTGACCTGGAGTATATAACAGACGAGACACACAAGTTGAGCTCCTTTTAGCACCAACCCGAAAGATTTAATCTTCTTCTGTGTGCTCGCTCCTGTTTATGCCACCAGGATGACTAGCGCCCCCAAGCGGTCGTATGTGTAATTGCACTCAATGACCGGGACAAGACAAAGAACTTATTAACTCGGAAAATTAGGGATATATATATATATATATATATATATATATATATATATATATATATATATATATATATATATATATATATATATATATATAATGTTGGGGTGCCTATTTTCATGCTTCTTGTTTCCATTTAATCATAACTTGTTTAGCCCCACTACACACTAACTCACACTAACACACTAAACGGGCCATATAGGAAAGCTTAAAAGTATAATGTTGTCGCCTCAAACGATCTGAAAACGTACTCTTAAAGAACAGCAGCAGCAGAAAAGGTAATTTTTAACTTACCACCTTGAGAGCTCAGTGGTCCAGAATCAAGCTGCGGCCACGGTGTATTCTGGGAAAGCGGCCTGTCGTCTGCTCTGATGAGGGTCGTTTCCGGGGAGCCAGCCCTTGTCCTATAGTTGTGAGGCTTTGCCGGTGACGCCGCCCCCTACCTCCCCCTCCCTCCCCGGCATCGTTTTGACATTAACAGCTGCAGGCAGATAACCTGACAACAGCCAGCTGTATGTCGCTCCGCCTAGCTCCACTCACATACATCTGGGACACCGCCGGTAGAGAGTGATTTCTCCAACCAAATTTATGGTCTGGCCAATCAGGACGCAGGGCTGGAGTTTCATAGATCTGACGTAGTGGAGACGCGACCATGACGTGAGACTGTTTTGATAGCAATGGCGGCTCGTCGAGGAAGCAAGCGTTAGCATCGATGCTGCTATTTCTTCCGTGTTGTTCAATCTACCTAATATTGTTTCATTAAAAGAACATCAGAGAACGCCTCTGAAGGCTTTTGTTGGTGGAAACGATGTTTTCGCCCTTCTCCCGACCGGATTTGGCAAGTTTTGTTTTCCGGGGCGCGTCCGCGGCGGACGCGGAAGCGCCCCGGAGCGGTTAGCGGTTAGCGATAACTATGTTAGGAGGCCTTTAGTCCTCAACGCGGTCGCCCCGGAATCGACTCTGACCCGCGGCGCTTTGCCGCCTGTCTTCCCCCCTCTTCCTGTCAGCTCACTGTCAATAAAACGCATGCCACTAGAGCCGCAAACACATTATTATTATTATTTTTTTTTTTCTGCGTCGCTATCATCAGCGTCACGGGTTAGCTTCGATGTGAGTGGTTGAAATAGCACGTCAATAAAGACGACAGACAAGTGGCTTATCCAATCATATGCAAGAATTTTTAATAAGGCCCAGCCTTCTGTAAAGGCAATTCCTATGGCGGTGTCCCAGATGTATGTGAGTGGAGCTAGGCGGAGCGACATACAGCTGGCTTTTGTCAGGTTAGCAGGCAGACGGACCAAGTATAAATACACGAAGTGGAAATACGCGAAGTGGAAATACAGACGGAAATAAAAAGGGCAGGCAAAAATACGTTGGGTAAAAAAACTGTTAGAAATGTTGGAGGTAGAAATAAATGATTGTTTCAGAAATAGAAGGTTAAAATAAAATAGAAAGAAATATTTATGGTGGAGTAAAAACATGCTTTCAAAATGTTGCTTTAAAAACACGGAGTAGAAATATACTAAGTGGAAATACAGAAGGAAATAAAAAGGGCAGACAAAAATATGTTGGGTAAAAAAAAACAGTTAGAAATGTTAGAGGCAGAAATAAATGATTGTTTCAGAAATACAAGGATGTTAAAATAAAAGGAAAGGAAATGTTTATGGTGGAGTAAAAACAGGCTTTAAAAATGTTGTGTTGTAAATAAGAATGAAACAAAAATAAAAACATATTTTAAAAATGTTGGTGTAAATAAATATCAAACAATAAAAAAAGTTGCAGTGGAAATACGGAACTAAAACAACCCGCTTGAAATAAATACACAAAGACAAAATAAAGACTTCAATAAAAACGTATAACAGAAAACAAGTGGGTTAAAAATAAGTCAGCATAAAAGCAAGAAGAAAAGTAAAAATAAAAGTGTAAGTTAAATTATATATTTTTTGATGAATAATTGATCAATTGTTGAATAAATATCTTCTTTTTATTATTTTGCCGCATTTAATGGCACACACATTGATATTATTAGCTACTTTTTCAAGCCATTTTATATTATTAAGTCCTTCATTTATTTCTGTGTGTATTTTTAATTATGGCAGGATTGGTGCTCCATATATTTGTTCCTTCTAGTGCATTCTGTCCAGACGAATAGGCCACATGGCCTTATCTACGTCATATTCAATATTTTCCCTTGCAATGCACCTAGGGAAAAAATCTTCTTGCATGCCTAATCCATCCTTGACATGCCTCTGCATCTACATCTTGGGCAGCAGCAGTCATTGCATTGAGCAAGGGCTTCTGCTCATAGGGGCAATGATCACATACTTTCCATCGCCATGCACTGAAGAATTCCTCTATAGCAGGGGTTTTCAATAGGTGAGGCGCGCCTCCCCTGGGGGGCGCCAAAGAGTCACAGGGGAGGCGCGAAGAATGTGCTGGAGAAGAAGATATTTGTGCCTTTTGTTTGAGCAGGCAGAAACCAATCCAAGCGCGCAGTGAGACAACACGCGCCCGCTCAAAACCGGTCTGGCGCGCACTCAACTCTGAAAAACTCTTCTCAACCCACGCTCTGTCCTCGCGCTCAGTTCCATCTCTGCACGCGCACGCGACTTTGCACGCGCGCTGGACCTGCGCACCTCGCGCGCTGGACCTGCGCACCTCGCGCGCTGGACCTGCGCACCTCGCGCTGGACCTGCTCATTGAACGCTTAACACCAGCTGTCTCTTTTCTTTCCAGCTTCTGGGAGGTGATGCAAAAGTTTATTCTGATCATAATCATTATCATTGTCATCATTACAGTTTTTATAGATTGCTTTGACCTGTTTGAAGAAGCTCGCAACCTCTCAGTTTTCAGCATCACCATCTCTGCAGAGCAAAAGACACTTCTTGCAAATGAGTTAACCCATTTTCATTGGTTTGACTCATTTTCCCCACCCTTTTGCAAAACAGTTAAAGGTATACTATGCAACCGGGGTTGATTTTCCAGCGAGGCTCCCCCCAGAGGGCGAAAGTAAAAGTGCACTGTCGTAAAGATGCTCAGCTGTTCTGGTTTCTCCGTCAAGACAGGCGCGGTTGTTTTGAGCTTAGCAGACAGGCGAACGCAACGAAAAGTGGAAAAAACGGCAGTACAAACAATGACTAACATAGTGAAGGTATGAACATCAAGCTTCCCGCAGCGCTATCTTGGCGAGGCCGCCGCGGCCGCCTCGCCAAGCCGCGGCTGCCGCCGCCGCGGCCGCCTCGCCAGTTTTATTATTATTATTATTATTTTATTTTTTTTTATGTTGGCGAGACGCTACCACCGCCGCCTAGCCAAGCCACAGCCGCCGCCTCGCCAAGCCGCAGCCGCCACCTCGCCGCTGCCGCCGCGGTAGCGTCTCGCCAACATAAAAAAAAAAACCAAATAATAATAATAATAATAATAAAACTCTATATGCTTGCATGTTTATTTGACGTGAACACGCTGTTCTTTGTTGTTGCTTTCGCGCGTGCATATAGTGAATGGCAGGGCAAAAACACATGGAGTTCTCGCCGTAAAGCGAGACTTCTGTGTGTGCGAGCCGAGGGCTCTTGCATTGCAAGTGCAGTATTTCCCCCACAGACCCCCAGGGCGGCCGAGAAAACCTTTGTTCGACCTGAAATGACTCATTTAATCATCCAAAACGGTATGGAACACATTAATTAACTGAAAAATGTTGCATAGTATGCCTTTAACGCACATGTCATTCAAGCAGTCCAAACTCCATTGCTTTAGCTGTGGTAGCAAAACAGAAACCATATTTCCCAAGCTCTTAGAAACTTCTTGCTCAGAATGAAATCACTGAAGCACCTTGTTAGGAAAATGTGAATGTAATCATTTTATTTCTATCAAGTTACAGGTATTTGGTTTGTTTAAGAATTTGCTTTCAGGAAGTTTTTGTTGTATTTACCCCTAGGCAGGAATAACAAATGGTTCCTTCTTTGCTTTTATAACCTCCTGACTGTTTTTAACCCCCATGCTGTAAATTCCTGAAACTTCCTGACCCAACCCTCCTGACCCCCTCTTTGATGTGTGATAATAAAGACAGAAGGACAGAGATGACCCGGCGTCAGACGATCCTAAACTTTCCAGGGAGTGCAGTTCTCCGTTTGGGTTCATCTGTCCTTTTCTATAGAAAATGTCTAAAACTTGTGTTGTGTGGTTTTTATTCTAGGATAAAAAGGGGTTATCTTTAATAACCCTATCACACCTGATTGACACTTCTTTACACAATTTTTCAATTTGCAGTCAGTTTGCAGGCTTTATGGAAAAGGTGTCATGTTGTGTATTGTTCTTTGCAAGCATGAATGGTCTAAGGCAGATGAGAGTCAGAGTAAGAGGTAGATGGGTCAGGGGAAGAAGGTTATGAGGAAGAGGAATCCATGTGTGAGGTGGAGGTGTAGCTGGAAGGGCTCAAGTTACAGATGAAATTCAGGCAACTGTGATTGATCATGTGGTAAATCATGGCCTTTCACTTAGAGGGGCGAGACAAAGAGTCCAACCTTTTCTCAATAGAAACACGGTTGCATCCATTCTAAGAGTTTTTCAGTGGGAGAGCAGGTATTGCTGCTATACAGTATATAAATCTCTATCTATTCCTATAGAGGAATTCTTCAGTGCATGTAGATGGAAGGTATATGATCACCGCCCCTATGAGCAGATGCCCTTGCTCAATGCAATGACTGCTGCTGCCCAAGATATAGATGCAGAGGCATTTCAAGGATGGATCAGGCATGCAAGAAGATTTTTCCCTAGGTGCATCACAAGGGAAAATATTGAGTGTGATGAAGATGAGGCCATGTGGCCGATTCGTCAAGAGAGAAGAGACTAGAAGAGACAGACAGCTCTAGTATTTTCTGTTGGAATCTTTCATTTTTTGGAATATTTCATTTGTTTATCTGGAAAAAAAGAATGAAGAATCAATAAAATTTGCATCACAACATATTTGCTTCTGGATCCATTTTTTGCAAAAAGGCAAATTTGACTACAAATGACACTGCCATGTAAGCTGCGTACAGTCTTTGGCTACAATGAACCAGCAATGCTGCACTGATTCACATTGAGTGTGGTGTTTTGTATTTTGTTGCCCCTTGTGTAACGAATGATTGGAAGGGCTCAAACATTTGTGTGCAAGCTGGGTTGTTTGAGGACAAAATTATCTTTTGGATCATATGTTAAATGTTTTGGCAGAGTTGGAGCCTTTTGCAAACAAAATGTTTAATTTTGACCATTGGTGCCACTGTTTAGGCCTCTGCGTTAACTGTTTTGAAAAATGTGGGTTTTGAGTTGACTGCTGCGTCAAAGCAACCTATAAAAACTGTATTTAAAGAGCACTTTAACAAAAGGTAAAACAAAGTGCCAAACATCAGAAATACATCAGATAAGAAATAATATCTAATAAAATGCTTGGTTGTTAAAATAGCAATAGGTTTAAATTGTGTATAATTAGCCTAAATATGTAAATCGGAATATGTAATATGTTGACGTCTGTTAAATTGAGGTTATCTTTTTTATTATTATTATTTCAGTTGTCGTCTCCTGTTGACGTGAGTTCAGTTTGACATTGGCGTCTGTTTAGTTCAGTTTGTCTGCTGTTGAAAACAATAGTTTATTGAATTTGCTCTAATGACAATTCAATTTTGAAAGTAGGCCCTCTGTCCGTGATGTTTTAGTAAAAGTAGCCTGTAAGATGGAAATATTTGGATGGATATTTTATTAATAGGCCTTTTTATAATGAATGTACTTTGTTAAAAGAAATACAATAAAAATTATGTGTTGGGCTGTCAGTTGTTTTTGAAACACAGCATTCTAGGAACACGAAAGAAAGATGCATTTACTGCAGGGACTTGTGTGGGGTAGGTTTGTGGTTGGGGGGGGGGGCTGGTTATCTTTACCTATTCCTAGGGGAGGCTCACCTTCAACGAATTTGAAAACCCCTGCTCTATAGGAATACATAGAGATGTATATACTGTATAGCAGCAACACCTGCTCTCCCATTGAAAAACTCTTACAATGGATGCAACCGTGTTTCTATTGAGAAAGGTTTGGACTCTTTGTCCTGCCCCTCTAAGTGAAAGGCCATGATTTACCACATGATCAATAATAGTTGCCCAAATTTCATCTGTAACTTGAGCCCTTCCAGCTACACCTCCACCTCGTACACGGACTCCTCTTCCTCATAATCTTCTTCCCCTGACCCATCAACCTTTTACTCTGACTCTCATCTGCCTTAGAACATCCATGCTTGCAAAGAACAACACACAACATGGCACCTTTTACGTAAAGCCTGCAAACTGACTGAAAATTGAAAAATTGTGTAAAGAGGTGTCAATCAGGTGCTTCAGTGATTTGATTCTGATCAAGAAGTTTCTAAGAGCTTGGAACATATAGTTTCTGTTTTGCTACCACAGCTAAAGCAATTGAGTTTGGAATGCATGAATGACATTTGCGTTAACTGTTTTGCAATCAATCAATCAATCAAATTTTAGGTGGGGAAAAGGGTGGGGAAAATGTGTCAAACCAATGAGAATGGGTTAACTCATTTGCAAGAGGTGTCTTTTGCTCTGCAGAGATGGTGATGCTGAAAACTGAGAGGTTGCCAGTTTCTTCAAACAGGTCAAAGCAACCAATAAAAACTGTAATTATCCAAAAAAGATAACTGTAATTATCCAAAAAAGGATTTCTACATTTTAGCTGGATCCTAGATTGAATACATGCATCTGTAGCTTTTTAAGAACATTCAAAATCTAAGTGGTCCTCAGATTTTAAGTAGTATAAAGTCACATATAGAATATAAAGATTAAAAAATCTGGTACCTATAGTGAAGCCCCACAAAACAATAGTACTGTAGTTTAGGTTGTAGCATTCTGATGAACAATTTTCTATATTTATAAATTGTATTGCTGAGCTATGACTTTAACCATTTAGAACAATCCTAAAAATTCAAATCTGTCTGAGTCTGTCTTGTAAAATTACTCTTTCAATAGCATTAGATGCTGCACTAAAGGAAAAAAAATCCAATCATGAATGTTTATCTTGATCCATAGTATGCCTGAGATCATTTAAAATCTTTATATGTGTGATTCCTATGTTACAATTTTATTTCAAACCAGACTGGTATTTGTCTGGAATGCTGTTAGAGATTAAATTAGATTTTAATTGATTAGCAACAAGCTTCTCTCTCCCTTTTCTTTACCCAGAAAAGGTAGGTTACAAACTGGTTCCAAATTATTAAGCATGGACACATCTAGCTTACATTTGAGTTAGGGCTTAAGAATTTTGGTCTTGGAATCAGTGAGGAACACAGTGATCTAAGGAGATATTTAACAGCATTTTGTTAACAGTCTATTTAATATGCCATGTGGACATTATGTCTAAAAGTCAGGTTTTCTACTTTTGAGAGATAACGGCATTTCTGTTGGCAGTGTGAAAAAGAATAATTTACAAACTGTAATTATTTTATTGTCTAATGGTGATAAATACATAATTTGTCACTTGACTTAATATGAAAGTTAAGACATACAAACAAAGGTCAAAGACAAAGACCAAAAAACCTATAATACTGTGACAAACTTCAATAAACTACATATCAACTGTAATCCTTACTGAAAGTATAACAACTTGTACAGGCCTTCCTTCAAAACATTTTCAAAGATCTGTTTTATTTTTTCACCCAAATGCAAATAAAAAACTCTGCAGTGTCATTAGTCATTCTTGGATACACAAATCCTTAAACCTTTTGTTTTCTCAGAAAATGTATGCTATGTCACATTGTAGCTCATTGTGGAATCTGTGTGTTATAACTTGCCACTCCTTATTTTCTGAACTAACTCACCTTTCCCTGATACGCCACACCCTCTTTTCCAAGTTTCACTTTCTGCCATTTTCTATGTAAACCTCTGTGGACTGCACCTTACCTATGTCAAACAGCTTGTTCAGTGTTGGACATTTTTTCTCTTCCATTCCAGCTGACTGAACTGTTTCTAGCATAATTTTCTTCATTGCAAGGTGAGCTTTTCAATTTGATTTAAACCAATACACATATGAGATCATATCATTAATGACATTCAAACATTGCAATTTATCTTTCAGTCTCTTCTCTTGGTCATGGATGATTTTGTTTGTGGCATACTAAATGAGTGGCATCTGAGTGAGTTGATAGACACATTTAGAGGTAAAGTATTACACAGCATGACTGTTTCTATACAAAAAGCAATAGTGCAGTGAATGTATATGTCCTACTTCCACAGATATATAGCTTCAGCTAGTTTTAAACACAGTATATACCAACACCCGTAACCTGAGCTGCATAAAAAGTTTGATTGAAACACAATTTTGTAAAAATCTGGCACAACATAAACAACATGGAGCTGTTTCTATGCATGTGAAACTGAATTTATATTTGTAGTTACTGCCATTGAAAAAAGTGCAAAGAAGTTTAAAACACTTCAGGTTTGCTGTGGTAGCATTAAATGCACATGGATTTGCAAATGGCAGTAAAAGATAACAGTGATTATTTCTTAAAAATATTACAACATTCATGTTTATAGCAGAAGTTAAAGATGACAATGAACTTGTTGCTTCCTAAGGAATCAAGACAAAAGTTACTTCAGTAATGTATCACTGTTAAATTGTCTGATGGCTCATAAAAAAATAAGCTGCGTTGTTCTTCTTCTTAGGACAATATAGTGCCTCCCAGAGGACAAAAGTAAAACTTTTTTTTAATTGCATTTGAAATTCAAAAGCTTAACAATTTCACATGTCAGGCAACCTTTAGATGAGAAAATATCAGCACCATAAACTCCTCAAGCCTTTATAAAACAGATTTTAACATGATAACTGCATGACTGAGATTTATTGCAATATGATTTTATTCCAGATGAAGGCATTGACTCTGAAAGTCTTTTTGAGCTCAAGGATGAACACATTGATAAGTTGATTCCAAAAATGGGACCGAACTTAAAATTCAAAAGGAGACTCAATCTGTTGAAGGTAATGTCCTGTGCTGGGAACATTGTTTTGGTCTAAAAATCATCATTCGTGTGGATAAAGCCTTTTGCATATTTATTATTAGAATTGTAAAATATTTTTAAATTATAATTATAATATACAGATAAGTTAAATATGTCATTAACAATAAGAATTGTAGTGAATTTATACTTAATTAATTTCCTATTTTGCGTCAACAAAAATTATTTGTCACTAGATGGAACAAAACACAAATCAGAGAATGCATCATGTTCCACCACAGGTGAGTTATGCATATCTTTACACTGGTTTAATATGAAATATGTCCTAAGATTTATGATATGGCTGTTTAGTTTTAGTGTTTGGTTAGAAGCTTTCACCAGGAGCATTTTGTTTCCAGGATCAACAGGAGGGTGAAGAAGCAATTGGTATGACTGAGGTGAGAAAGAAAAGCCATAGATCCAGGAACCAAACCTTCCTGAGACAGGAACAGTTTGGGTGAAGAAATGTTACATTCAATATTGTTTACTGAAAAAGAATAATAATAATGAAGTTGTTGTTGGTAAGCTTTTTTGAGTAATTTTCTTTGAGGTGTATATTTTATCTTGCATAGCATGAAATCACAAGTGTGTTATGATTTTGCTGTAGAACATTTATTTTGCCATCTATTTGGAAAAAGTAGCTGAATTTTTTTTTTAGTCTTATGAATTTTTCTTTTTATACTGGAAAAACATTTACAAATACAGGCAAACATTTCTGTTCATTTTTAGGTTTTGCCGTCTACAAGTAATACAGGTGACAAATACAACACCCAAGTCAAGACTTTTTCATTTGTATTGTCTTTATGAAGTGAAAGTAAATGGGAAACCCAGTCTTCTAACTCTTTTTGCATTATAAAACTAGGAAAGCGAAACCTTGACCCACTGTGTGAGTCTAGCAAAGGACAACCAGCAGTAAAAAGGAAGCGTGAGACAAATTCTGTCACAGGTATTTCTTTTTATAGACATTCAGGCAACAAAAAATACTTTTAATAGAATACATAAATTACAGTTTAGTTGTTTCTTTATTTTATTCTTGCTATTGTAAAGCTGTTTGAGGAGGGATCAGATTTAAATTCATATATGAGTAATACTGACAATGTTTCTAATGCATGTGTGTTTTCACATTTTATTTACATACTTAATTTACAAATCCCAAGCTGCTATGGCAGTCACCCACAGAACAAGAGATGCACTTGAAATGTAAAGGCAACAGACAGCTATCATTTAGACCCAAGCCTACAAGACGTCTGTTTCCTAAAGTCTAGGCTGAAATAAACTGAAAATATCTTTCTTTTCAGAAGAAAATATTAATATGCAAATTATATTAGCATATAGCTTTGAAGTTGTCCAATTTAAGAATTGAAACATAGCCTTTGAAATAGAATAAAACCTTATTATTTTCAGTGAATTTAACCATGATTATAATTTTAATTGAAAAAATGCCAAAGCAAATTTTTGAAAACATGAGTTTCTGTCTACAAAATGTTTTTATATTTTATGTTTTATGTTATGATTAACAAGATGATTTTCATATGTGTCCGCAGTTTTCACTCCTTGGGTGTGCAAATGTATTCTTCTAACTTTAGATTTATGTTTATGTGTTTTAAAAACAGAAACAAGGATATTAAATTCTGTGAAAAACACAATGGGTTATGTCCTTGCCAAACTAAACAATCAAGATGACACAAATCTCAAATCGTTCTTGAAGTAAGTACATTCTTTGCTTAAAAGTTTTCTGGGTTTCTTTCTAACAGGGGACGAAAACTAGACAAATCTAGAAATGAATTTTTCTGGTTTGCATCTACTTACAGAATATTGATAAATTGTTATAATTCTGCATGAATTCACGTGCATTCCCTTTGCATTTAAAATCAGAGGCAGAAACCCATAAATAAACTACTTAGGCACTTCAAATCAGGCTCTTCAAACTCAGAAATTCAAAGTATCAAATGCAATTTTGACAATTTTTTTAAAGCTGGATAAATCAATAACAACAAAATTCTATTCAGGACTAAAATAAAGAATCTGGAGACAGGAAAGAAAGAGCTGGTTTGTGTCTTTGGTAAAACTGGAGCTGGTAAGACATCTTTGATAAACGCAGTCCTTGGAGAGAAGATGCTTTTGCCTTCTGGAAGTATTGAAGCATGTACCTCAGTCATGATTAAAGTGGAGGCTAACAAGTGCAATGAAAGATACGAGGCAGAGATTGAATTCATTTCACCAGAGGTAACCAAAAAAAATCTGATTAAAATGTAACTACGTTTCACATTATTTGAATAATTACTCATTTTATTTTTTTAGGAGTGGGAAGATGAGTTGGGATCATTGTGTCGTACAGTTGAAAAAGGAGCTTCAGAAAGTCGTGACAAAAATGACGATGATGATGATGATGAAGATGATGATTATCATGAAGCTGTAGACAAGCTGACAGCTCTTTATGGAGAAGAATGGAGAGAAAAATCATGTGAACAACTCATGGAGCCCAAGTACTTTAAAGGAATTTATGAATTTCTACATTCAGAACAAAAAACCCTGGCTTTTGAATCAGTAAGCGACAAGAGACTAAGACTATGTTGATAGTAATGTTAATAATAATGTTTCTTGTTGTGTGAGATTATATTTATGTTTAATATGTTTGTATTCCTCATAACTCAGTGCACCTAAAAAATTAACCAACTGAATCAATGCCAAATTCTGATAAAATGTTTTGGTTTTCTTGCAAGAAATATGTTTGAGTAAAGAAGAAAAACAACAGAACCAAACATAATACATTAGCATTTAGTGGTGCATGGTGTTATGGCCTGGCTCTAAAAGCCATAACAAGAAAACAAGTGGAGACACGGATGCAACAAAGCAAGCTCTTTATTTAGCAGGGCACTGTAGCTTTTCATTCACGGTGAATAGTATTAATGACAATTAAGATGTGAGAGTTTATGTTCAAGAAATTCATAATGCATTTATGAGTCTAAAGACCAGTAAGGCATGCTATCTGGGTAAGGTGTCTACAAAACACCTAAAATTCTTCTGTAGAAAACTCTTTCCTTTACTTGCCTTGTACTTTTCCAATCAATCAATCAATCAATCAATCAATCAATCAATCAATCAATCTTTATTGTCAACTACAATTTGCATTGTAATTGAAATTACAGTTCCAGTGCAACCGTTCATCTCATACATGACAGACATTTTGGGGTAACAATTGACTGAGGTCTTGCGTTGCCAAAGAACACAGCCATTAGGCGCATTCCTCCAACCTGCCCAGGACCCCGCTTACACGGAGCCCACAGGGGCAGTAAATGAACAGAAAGGTTCTGTTCATTTACTGCCTTAGTGATCGCGTCGTAAACTCGAGGAGAGAGAGAACAGAAAGGGTTTTTACTCCATGGCATTTTGCCAGATTGACTTTTATCAGTTGTATTAGTGCCCATTATAAAGGATAAAGCTTGCAAGGTAAACACCAAGGATAATTATCAGCATATAGCTTTAGTCAGTCTGTTGGAAAGGATTTTATTGAATGAGGTGGAAGACAACAGCTGCCAGACCTATCCATCTGTCGATCTCCCGCTCCATTCTCACTCATAAACAAGACCCCAAGATGCTTAAATTCCTTCACTTGAAGCAGGAACTCCCCCGCAACCTTGAGCAGGCAAGCCACCTTTTTACTGCGTGAATCATCACCTTAACGTGGTGGAGAGGTTTGACTGCTCAGATGATCCCAGGGCCTATGTTGTCCGGGGCTAAATGCCCCGGGTAGTGTCTCCCATGGCTTACATGCTGTGGGTGACAGGTCAGACAAAGTATGATTCACATGCCATCATGACTTTAATGAGGATTTGTTCCCAGTTTCAGCTTACAAAACACACTGAAAGCATTCGGTTCAAAACTGCTGTAAATTTTCCGTACATTTTTTAATGTAATAGCATTTTTAACAATTGGTATTGTACATTGCAGGCTAAGGAACTATCTCGACATATTGTAAAGTACACCAGAAATGGCACAAATGAAACAAATACAGAAATAAACCGATGGTTTTGGCCAATTGTGAAGAGTGTGACTGTAAGGGTACCAAAGAATACATTTCTCCAGCATGTCACACTGGTGGACCTTCCTGGAAATGGAGACCGAAATAAGAGCAGAGACTCAATGTGGAAAATGGTATTATATTCTTAATTCTTTTTCCCCCTTCATTTGCAAATTGCAAGTGGTGCAAGTTTCAATGCATGTTTTTCAAAGCATTTAACGTGTTTTATTTGTTACTACACATGTGTTTTTTTTTCTTCAGATTGTTGGAAACTGTTCAACTGCCTGGGTTGTTGCTGAAATCAACCGAGCAGCAGCAGATAAAGAATCCTGGGATATCCTGAAAGAAATTAGTAGTCAGCTTGGAAACGGTGGAGAGTGTCGACATATTCACTTTATCTGCACCAAGTCTGATCTCGTGAATGGTTTACATGAATAGTGAGTTCACTGCTATGTCTTGTATTGCTAAACTCAGGGACAAAAGGGAAAAGATGGCCCATCTACATTGCATTATTGTTATTTTTATTGCATGTAGACTCTTAAGTCAGTTAAGCTCCAGAAGATGATTTATTGTTTTTCAGCAACAAAGAAGATGCTCAGGCCCTGATACTCAAAAGAAACATGGAAACCAAAAAAAGTGTGAACAAAGAGTTGAACAAACTGACCAAGCTTAAGGTGAGTCAGAATATGTAGCAACACATTTCTCTACAAACAGAAACAGACCTAATTACTACATTAATAAAATAATATTAACTTTGCCTAGAAACACTTCAGTGATGAATGTTTCCAAGTGTTCACAGTGAGCTCAGAAGAGTTTTTCAGAGGGAAATATCTAAGTCCAGAAAACACTGGTAGGTTGTTTCCTTACAGTATGTCTGAAACCTATTTAACATCAAGGTTCAGCAGAACTGCACACTATTTATTGAATTTATTGTAAGAATATAATAAAATACGTAATTTTATTTTCACAGAAATACCCAGGCTGCAGGAATTTGTGCAAAATCTCAATGACTCTCACTCAGAGACATTAAACTATGTATCTGGAGCTCATGGCATCCTCTCCTTGATTCATGGGGCCGACTCAAGAAAAGATGTAAGAGTAACAATTTGAAACTCTTTTACCATCTGAAGATGTTGCAACTGTTTATAAAGAAACCAATAATTCAGAGCAAATAAGACTTTATTCAGGTATATTTGGATTCACAGAAATTATACTAAAATTGGTAAGTTGAATATTATTTGAAGTAACGTTATTGTTGCATATTAAATATAGAGGTTGTTAGGAAAATTTACCACTCAAATGCATGTTCCTGTATTCTGGAATTTAAGGACATATATTGACAATAAATCACAGAGAGAGAATTCAAAGTTAATTAAAGCCGCAGGCAGCAATATGCGGCCCTCACAGCTCAGTGCCACTCCGACCTGTGTCGCATCCGCAGGATAACAGTATCGTCACCTACGCACCTCCTGCCGTTCCGCAGGTTGCCACCAGCGGGTGCCACGAGAAAGCCTTAACATTGCTTTCCACCAGGCTTAGAAGTGCTCTGGTGAGAAGTGTTAAAAATTTGGCCAAAATACGATGTTCTTGTCAGAAGCCGTGTTCACTTCCTGTTTGTAAGGATTATTAATCTCCAGGCATTCTAACAGAATGGAGTGATCGACCGTATCAAATGCAGCACTGAGGTCCAATAGAACCAGCACGTGGTTCTTCCACAGTCTGTATTTATATGGATGTCAATAAACACCTTGATAAGGGCGGTCTCTGTACTGTGGTGAGCACGAAAGCCAGACTGGAAAACGTCAAAGTGGCTGGTCGTTGTTAAATGGTAAAAATGGTAAATGGCTTGTACTTGTATAGCGCTTTTAACTAGTCTTGACGACCTCCAAAGCGCTTCACACTACAGTTCAGTCATTCACCCATTCACACACCTATTCACACCCTGACGGTGGTGAGCTATGTAAGAGCTACAGCTGCCCTGGGGCAGGCTGACAGAGGCGAGGCTGCCATACAATGGCATACACCGGGCAGTGTTTAATTGTTGAAACACAGCTTTTTCAATAATCTTACTGATAAAGGGGAGGTTTGAGATGGGCCTGTAGTTCTGGAGTAGAAGTTTGTCTAAATTGTTGTTTTTTAGCAGTGGTTTGATAATTGCTGTTTTTAGGGACTGGGGGAAAACACCTGACAGAAGGGACGTGTTTATTATCTGAGTCAACTCAGACGCTATGACAGGCAAAACTTTCTTAAAGAAAGCTGTGGGGAGAACATCAAGACAGCAGGAGGAGGAACTTAGCTGCTGAATGATCTGCTCTAAGCTTTTGTGGTTTATTTGGCTGAATTGGGACATTTTGTCAGGGTAAGTTCCAGCTGAATACAGCTTTGGTTCTAGTGTTGATATGGATGTACAAAGTGATCCTCTAATTTTTAGCTTTTTATCAGTAAAGAATTTAGCTAATTTATTGCAGGACCTTACTTAAGTCACGGACACAGGAGAATTTGTTAAACTGTCGACTGTGGCAAATAAGACACAAGCATTATTAATGTTTTTCTTGATGATCTCAGAGAAGAAAGATTCTCTTGCATTTTTCAATTGTAAGTTATATCTGTAAAGTCTCTCTTTATAGATGTCATAGTGAACCTGAAGTCTGTTCTTTCTCCACCTGCGTTCAGCTTTCCGACATTCCCTTTTTTCATCTCTAACTGCTGGAGCATTTCTCCAAGGAGATTTTTTCTTCCCAGAAAGAACTTTTTCTTTAACTGAAGCAATGCAGTCTATTATGTCTAAAACTTTAGACTGAAAGTTATCTACTAGCTCATCTACTGACTTGCAGCCCAAGGTTGAAGTATCAGAGTAAGCTTGAATAAAAGTTTCTGTGGCATTGTCATTAAAGGTGCGTTTTGTTACGATGTCCCTTTGGCTAAATGAGTCACTGGAAATTATGCTTTCAAAGGTAACGGAAAAGTGATCAGATAAGGCAACATCAGTTACATTGACCTTAGAAATCTTTAGACCGTTAGTGATGATCAAGTCTAAAATATGTCCCTGTTTGTGTGTTGGCTGTTTAACATGCTGAGTTAAACCAAAGTTTCTAAGTGTGTCACACAGTTCTTTTGCACTTCTGTCTTCAGGGTTGTCAACGTGAAAGTTGAAGTCTCCCACAATAATTAAACAGTCATAGTCAACACATATCACAGACAGGAGGTCACTAAAATCATTAAAAAAGTTTGATGTGGACTTAGGAGGTCTGTAAACATTCAGAAACATAGTTGTACTGGGCTCTTTACCTGGAGAGCCAAATGTTCAAAAGAGTCAAATTTTCCCCAAAACACCTTTTTACACTTTAGTGAATCATTAAACAATGTTGCTATTCCTCCACCTTTCCTTTGCTGTCTGCTCTCACAAAGAAAATTGTAGTTGGGAGGAGTCGTCTCTAATAGAATAGCTGCTTCATTAGATTCATGTAACCATGTTTCTGTTAAAAACATAACATCAAGATTATTGTCAATAATGAAGTCATTAATTAAAAGGGATTTTCCTGACAGAGATCTAATGTTTAATAAACCCAGTGTATATGGTTGATGATGTCTCTGTGACAGGTTGCATCTGGCAGTTTATGACTTTTAAGTATTTGTTCCTGTTTATCCTTTTGTTTTTCTTATTTCTGCCACATATCATCACAGATATTCCATAATCTCTGGCAAAAGGCCCAAGCTGATGCTGGAAACTGTCATGTCTGATAAATGTGCCACAGTTCCTATCGTTATAAATCAACACCTCTGTGTTTTTCTTGTTACAGAAATGTTTAATCCCACTTACAGATCCATTGCATAATATCAGGGTCCTTGGCCCTGTGGCATGTCTTTTCTCTGGTAAAAGATTTTTGACATACCTCTGATTGATGTCATGATCCTCCTGGGTCAAATTTTGGAGTGGAGCGAATCTGTTTAGTAATGGAATTCCAGCATTTCCAGCAGGTTTACGCCTATCGTTTGTTGTGAGAACAGCCCGCTGTTGTTTCACTTGTCTTGGGACATCTCTCTGTAGTCTCGGCCAGTTTTCTTTGTCTAGGTGTGGGCTTCGTTGATCCTTTGGTCTTGCACCCAGAGTGGTCCAGGGATTCTCATTTTCCTCAGGGAACTGTTTGTTCCCTGAGTCGCTGGGCTGGTGGTCACTGTTCGGAATCACAGGCAGGGTTGTTTCATTTCCATGCGTGGCGTTTACATCATAATTCACTTCGAGTCGACAGATTTTCAGTTCCATAACAGCTATCTTCTGTAAAAGCTTGTCAAAGTCCATTGTGGTGAAGGTAGGCATCTTTTCAAAATCAAAATCAAAAAAGAAATAAAAGAAAATTCAAAAAGAATAACTAAATCCAACTTTCTGTAAATCCAACTTTCTGTGGTTTTGGTTAAGAGATAAGAAATAGATAAAAAGTAAAAGGCAGGAAAATGCAAGCAAGCAGGGAGCAGAGAAAAAAAGCATCCGAGCAGGCAGAGAGGCGGAGTGAAAGTAATCAGCAATGATGTAATTTACTGATGATATCACTTTAACCATGCTCAGTGGACATGGTTAAAGGGATATCATCAGCTGACCAATTCAACCTCTCAAACAGTCATCCACGGTCAAGCACACAAAATTTGGGGAAAATCTATAGGAGTTTGCTCAGATACAATGTGAATAAAAGAGAGAAAATGTCAGCTTTGATTCAAGATGACTGACTTCCTGTGAGGTTTGAACCATTTCTCCAAGAGACCTTTTTGTAGTACTGAGAACTCATACATGTGTGTAATTTCATAATTCTTGGACAAAGCATGGCTTGAGGCTGATTCCTGATTGAGCAGGTAGAGCTAAAGAAAGGCTGCTCACAGAAGGGATTAAGGGCTGATCAGCCTGATGGCAGGTTTCTTAGACAACGATGGCTGAACAAGCTGAAGGCAGAACGCAGCTCCATAAGGCAGGCAATGGTGATACACAACAAGTCCAGCAGAATTAGGCAGAGCAGTCCAAAGGGAAAGGCTCGAATCAGAAAACAAAAACAGTCCATGTTGTGACCAAACTCAGAAAGCCGTTGATACGGTTGCCCTGAGGTGCAAAGCACTACAACATTAACAAAAACATTACAACATTAACAAAAACATTACAACATTAACGGAAGCACTACAACATTAACAAAATGGAAGCGGTACGTCCCAGTGGGAGACCTAAGAAATCGCTGATTGGACTACAGCTCGTTTTACTTTTGAACCGGAAGTTACTCTGGTGTGCTTCGTTTTATCGAGAAGCAAAGCAAGCAGACTTCCATAGGCTAAGGATTCCCAAAGCGCGAGATGAAAAATGTAATGGTGGTTTGAGAGTGTTTTTTCCCCACACCATAAAGACGTGTAAATAAACATTTCCTTTGTAAAAAAAAATCAAATCAAAAACTGCAAATTTAATAAATCAGTGAAATGTATTCACATTGAAAATCTATTTATTTTGAAAAGTCTTCTACGCTTCATTTTAAGATGAAGTTATCTTCTTCTACGCATTGTGCTTCATATGCGCACCCAGCTTGTGCCCTCTATTTCATTCATTCTCTCAAATATGTTCTATTGGCTGAAACCAGGGAAACTGAGGCAACAGACGAGTCTCTCTCCTCACTTCACGTCATTTACGTCTGTACAGAGAAAATTAAATTCGGGCCAAAAGTTTTATTTACAAGATCAAATTGAGTGACACAGTCTCACCTACAAACAGCGCTGCTCATGGTGGCGTAACTGAACCTCTACCAGCACTGACATGCATGACACGCCCATACCCCGCTGCAGCCTCCGCTGCTGCTGGGGGGGGGGGGGGGGGGGGGGTTGGGGGTATTAGAGGTTGAGGCGATAATTTTATTTCCACAACCTTTGTTATGAGGGTTGTGTTGTTTTAACTGCAACCGATTTTTAGAGGTAGACACGATAATTTTATTTCCAATGATGGTTGTGTTGTTGTAACTGCAGCTGATTTTTTTTCTTTTTTATGTTATTGTAGTTGATAATAAAAGGCACAATACGAATGATCAGATTCACATCCAGGCAAAAAAACAAACAAAAAAAACAGCATATCATTATTCTATCCTTGTTGGTCTCATTGGTGAATGAGGCAGAGTCTCATCAAACCTATCCAACATTTTCTCCTCAGCTGCAACATTTAAAGCACACAAAGGTTCAGGCTGCCTCTTTACGCATGATCCAGCTGCTGGATTTTACCCTTGTGCACTGTGCGCGAGGGATAAACAGTGGGAAAATGCATAAATAAAGACTGTAAAGGAATCCTTTAGAGGGAAGAGAAGGAATAATGGGTCTGAGCTGAAGCCCCTGATGTTACAAGTTTCTTGAAATTACCCTTAAAAGTGCGCACCTAAATTACATGTAACGTAATTTTGCGCACCTGAATTCAAGCCAAGGCACCACGCCCACCGAATCACCACTGGTTCTTTGTCGTTAAAAAGAAGAGAGCATGAAACACAGCTACTGACTCTACTATTGATTTTAATTGGGACATTTTGGTACGAGTGGCCGCTGATAAAAGCCCCTGGGTCGAGGTCAGGGAGAGGAGAGGAGCATTTAAAGCGTTGAGGCACAGAAACACAGCGCACGAAACTTATAAACAGACTAAGTGGCATTTTAGACTGCATCTGGTTAGCAGATCTGTTTTCTGATCCAGCGTACAGCCATGACTGGTTCTAAATGAAGGCTTCATCTGGGAGCCACTCTCCCTCCTTGCCTCCTGCTTCGCACTTTCACTGCTGGTTATGACCAAAAAATCATGACTCTGATCGCTCTTCCTGCTCCTCTGTTAACATGAACTGCAGCATAAATAAGGTGTGAAAGAAGCTAAACCAGCTCTGCAGAAGGCGGGTTTAGACTGAGCTCTGGGTGGACAGAGTTGTGAACGGATAATCCGCAGCCCAGATAGGCTTTTTTTATTTTTATGCGTGAGAAATGCCATGTGTTGCGTGTGAGGGTGTGAAGTTAGTGAAATGCGTGTCACACGGTCAATGCAATCTTGAACACTAGTAATACGGTTTGGATCACCGAGAACATTCATGTTTTTAAAAAACACATTAAAGCCAGAATAACTTCCGGTTCAAAAGTAAAAACAATTTCTTAGATCTCCCATTGGGACGTACCTCTTCCATTTTGTTAATGTTGTAGTGCTTCCGTTAATGTTGTAGTGCTTTTGTAAATGTTGTAATGTTTTTGTTAATGTTGTAGTGCTTTTGTTAATACTCCGTGGGCCAGAATCTGTAGGACGTCTCCTTAAGAACTTTCGTATGAACTGTCAGGGGGAAACTTTCTTACACCAGGATAAGATGCTACACATAGCAGTGATCTCAAAACATCAATGTTCCCACGTTTTTTCCTTGCACATTAATACGTTACAGCCAATAAAAAATCTAACCTGTTGCGCTCCGGTCCAAAAGGTCACGTGATTCGATTTTTGCTGCTCAGCTAATCAGATCGCTGTATTGTCAGCCGAGCGAGTTCAACCAGTTCATCATGGCTACGCCCGTAAAAGGTTGTAAACATTTGTTTCCAGACGAAGAAAGCCCAGTAATAGCATTTTCTGCCGCCAGTTGGCGGAGATCTTTATGGCAAGGAAAAAGAAATAGCACAGGCCATCCATTTCTAACACGCTTTATCCCTGCTGTGATCATGAGGGGTGTCGGTGCCGATCTCCAGCTGTCAATGGGCGAGAGGCGGGGTACACGCTGGACAGGTCGCCAGTCCATCGCAGGGCAGAAATAGCCCAGACTTTTTCCCATTTTATATATCACCGTGACCTGCTGCGCTACAATAGCATAGGCGACAGGTGTCATCGTGCAAAATGACTTATCCCCGCCAGTATTTGTATCCCCTGCATAGGGAGCGCATTCAGCTGGAAGAATGAATCCAGTCAACTCCGCCTCATTTCCAACCTATTAGGCATGGAAATTAAGATGTTTTATTCTTAACGAAATTAGTTCAGTTCAGTTAGTGTGAAAAAACTGAAAATGTAACACTTGTTAGTGCCATCATAAGGGATTGCTATGTCAGTTAAAACTCGATTGATCACTCAATGTAACACGTTATGAGAAATTAAACGACACATTACAGAGGGAAAAGAGTGTGGTTTGGGGGAGGATCTATGACTGCTGGCTGGGAGTGTAGGCACAGCCCAGGAAAGCTGCTGCAAAGCCTGCTGGGACATGGAGTCACAAATGTTTCCTACTGCATAGATACAACACAATGTAAACACTTCATAAAAATAATTTTGAAAAGATTATTTGTTCTGGTAGTTTATGTCCTTTATACAGTTATTTAATTTATATTGTTGTATGTTTCTTAGTCTGATATAAGAAATAAAACTTAATTTTGTACTTATTATTTTGTACTTGAATTTTAAACATAAATATATTCATAATATATTTGTTGGCTTTATACATTATCTAGCAATGCTTTAGATGAACATACCCTGCCTCCTTGGTCAAGTTATTATGATTAGGGTGGTTATAAAACCAAAACCTTAATCGTAAAACACTGTAATGTTTTCTCCATGAGCTACGTGCACAATTTCCAGTTCAGAATATGAATTTAGCTTTATTGGACAAGTTTGTGTGAACAACAAATTATTATACTTTGGTTTTACACACTCACAGCATAGATACATTTGTTATAAATATTTATAGTTTAGACGTAATTAGACTAAAGATAAAAAGAAAAATATATGTACATGTACATATGTGCACCCATCTTTTTTAAAGACACAGTGGTTGTTTTGACATGAGTAAAAGCAATACTCTGTTTAGCAGAGCAGACCCTGCTTACACTGGCCACAACACCAGAATGCTAACATTGCTACTGAAAGGTTAAAACTAAGAGTTGCTGCTATAAAATTAATTGCTGGTATAAAAATAAAAACAGCATGTTTTGATTTATCACAACTGTGCAAAACCTGATGAAGATCTGACTTATGATTTTTACTCATTCCTGTTGCACTGTCTCTATTCACTTGAAAACCACTTCAAAACGAGTTTAAAACATCTAAAGTCTCACAATTAAGCTAACTCCTAAAATCATGTATGAATTAAAATAAGTTTGGATATGTCTAAAAAATTGTCTAAAACAATTTTGGCATTGTTTTTCTAGGATAGCAGAAATAAGGAAGTGTATGAAGCTCTTGGAAAAAATGTAATCCTTCAAACTGAGTTAATCAAGAAAGAAATGAAGAAGATCAAAACAACTTTTGAAGATTGTCTTCAAGAAGGAGTTGTGAGATCCATAACCTCATGTGATAAAATCTTGAGTTCTTTCCTGTATCCCCCGGTATGTATTCTGATAACAGTAAATAAGTACATCTAAAATGTATTTGCATATATCACATTTTTAAAGCTTTTTGTATTCATTTTATTAATTTCTGTGCCTTTAATTTGATTCCCTCAGAGAAAGAGTGGTCGGGGTTTTCATAAACAACTGAAAAAAGCTGTAGAAAACGGCGGCATCTATAAACCCAATGGAAGGGGGAAAGAAATGAACCTCAACATGAAATTAACTTCGTCTCTGACTGACAGTATTGACGATGAATTCAGAAACACCTTTCCGTAAGAGCTTTATAAGCACATAGAAGGCTTTTCCAAATATAGTGCCCAGCAAAGTATTCATACATCTTGAACTTTTTAAATTTTTTGTTTCTCAATTACAAATGTCAAAGTTTTTTTTATTTGGATTTTATGAAACAAACTAAGACAAAGCAGGATATTTGTGTGATGTTGAAGGAGTGCATGCTTGATGTTCAATATTTTTTTACAAATACAATCCTAAAAGTGTGGCGTACGTACGTTTGTATTCTATGTAGCAATGCCCATATTTTCCACAAATCGAAAAGTCTTGTTGCAGTCGGGTTTAGCAAGAGATTACATTACTTATGTGACAGTGTCATTTACATGGAGAATGGCAAGAATAGAGCATTTATAAAGGCTCCTGTATTTGTACACAATTTAACTGCAAGGCAGATGCAACATAGTGTTGGGGTATCTGATTATTTAAATTCTGATGTCCTGTCTGATTTTACAATGTTTCAGAAATGAAGGACAATCTGGTCCGTTCAAAGGAGTGATCAATACGTTTACACTTGACACTGAAGGACTTAAACAGAAGTACAAGGAATTTGAGCTGCAGCTGGTGTTTCTCAAGTCAGAGGTAATTAATAAGAAAAGAGCAGTGAAGAAATAATTGAATTTATTTATATCAGCTAAAATTAAGATTTCAAATGAATAAATCTTATAAATAAAATAACTAAATCTTTCAACATAACTTTGAATGTGCTAACATTTTATGATAATGTAGAAGTAGAATCCTTTATACCTATTGTAGTAGAGCCATTTTTAAAGGATTTGAAATTACTTCTTATGCATCAGCTTGTTTTTTTATTTTTGTCAGGAAGACCGTCTTAAGACAGACGTGGAAAAAAGTATTCGTAAGCTGAAAAAAACTGTCTACAGGAGTCTAACAAAAACAATTGGGGAAGCCATGCAAGTCTGCTACAAAAGTAAGAAAATAACCAAGTGGTTAAAATGCCACATATGTGCTGGTATTCTTTTTTAACATCTAACATTTCATTGTTGTGTTTCACAGAAGCAGCAGCGTTTGAAGGAACTGGTACACTACAGAATATGCGGGAAACTATAGAGAAACATGTATATGCATCAAAGAACTTCATGTTTGAAGATGCTAAAAACGTCATGATGACACAACTGAATGATTTGATGGTTTGTTATTCTTAAAGGGGTTATGACAACACATTTCATTTTCTGTACTTTAGAGCAGGAGTCGGGAACCTTTTTGACTCTGAGAGCCATGAAAGCAAAATATCATATCATAATTTATTTCAGTGAGAGCCAATAGGGTAGGTCACGCGTGACGTCACGTGTGACGTCCGCGCTACTTCCGGGTCCCGCTTGTAGGCAAAGACAGGACTGTTCTCGCATCTCCGGTAAATACAACTTAATTTTGCACTAGTCATTGTTCTACTGAAATAGCGGCGGAGGGGAGGTGGCGATAGCTAGACGGGGCCAGGAGAAGCGGAGTCAATGCGCTGCTGCATGCTGCAGCAGCCACCGCAGCCTGCTACATTACACCCTTGTTCACACGCGCTAGTACGTCTGTGTTTACGCTGCAACGTCGCCGACACCTCCACCCATTTTAATAAGACAAAAACACCAAAATAATCTGTAGTGAACAATTTTTTTAACCTACCGGGCGGGTCTTCCTCTCTCCTGAGGCGCTTTCTGCTGTTACACAAACATGTGTGAACATCCATTCATTTTCTGACCCGCTTAATCCCTCATGGGGTCGCGGGGGTTGCTGGCGCCTATGTCCCGATATCAACCATCAACTTACTCTTAAAACGATCTTGTGATACATTATCTAAAGAAGAAAAATACATTGAGAACTGGTCAGTTTGCCCTGTTTGCGCCCGCCATGTGTTCGCCTTCTGCCTTCCAGTCCGGCGCGCATGCGCGAAAAACCTGGATGAAAACAATAGCAGTGATATTTTGTTTTATCTGCGAGCCAGATGAAATCATCAAAAGAGCCACACCTGGCTCGCGAGCCATACGTTCCCGACCCCTGCTTTAGAGGATATAATATGATCTGTTGTTAACTGATGAGGCCATGTGAATATCAAGAGCAGGTCACTGACGCTGGAATAGGGGGGGCCTATTTAAGCGCCCCCCCCCCCCCCCCACACACACACACAGACATTTTACGGCCCTGTCTGAGCTATGATCTGGCCCCGCCAGAGATTCAAGTAGGCTGGATCCAATTGTGCCGAGAGGCTGTGACGGATCTCTCTCTGTTTGCGTCTCTGCTTTATGTTGTGATCCTGCTGTCTTTAGACAGAAAAACACTCAAACAAAATGTTTGTGTGTTTTGAAACTGGACAGCATCCACAAAAACTCACTCATTGCGATTTATTTACATGCGCAACAAAATATCACCCCGTCCGATTAACACATTTGCTTTAACAATGCAGTGCCAGTTTATGTTTGAATAATACATGCAGTCTTATTTACAAAAACTGCAAATAACTGTGCTTATTATTAGTCTCCCATTATCGAGCGCATCCCAAAGGCAGCTGCAATGTACCAAACAATTGCAGCAGCCTTAAATAATAGAAAAAAATATTACCAGGACCTGTGGCAGCCTGGCAAGGTTATCGTTTCGTTTTCTGAATGCAATTTCAGTCAGAAACGTCCGTCACATAATCTCTCTAGGCACCAAGGACGGATGAAACCATTTTTAATGGAGAACTTCTGCTTTTTCACATTTTCTTTTATTAAAGACTATATTTGTTATTATAAAAATAAAAGAAACTCCATCCTGTTAGCCTGGAGCTGAACAATGTGCACTCCAGCTTCTGCTTTGCCAGAGATGGAAAAAAAGGTTATTAGTAAAAATTCTGAGGAAATTCAGACTTGGTAATAGTTCACAACTTCATAAGTGACTTCCCAGATCAGTTGATAAGCCACATACTTATAGGGCGTGGGCCAGAATATGTAGGATCACTTTTTGTATGAACTGTCAGGGGGCAACTTTCTTGCATTTAGATAAGTTGCTACACATAGCAGTGATCTCAAAACACCAATGTTTCCACGTTTTCAGTTGCACATTAATAAGTTATAGCCAATAAAAAATCTAAACTGTTGCGCTCCAGTCCAAGAGGTCACGTGATTTGAGTTTTGCTGCTCGGCCAATTAGATCGCTGTATTGTTAGCTGTGCGAGTTCAACCAGGTCACCATGGCTGCGCCCGTAAGGTGTTGTATGCATCTGTTTCCAGGCGAAGAAAGCCCAATAATAGCATTTTCTGGTGGTAGTTGGCAGAGATCTTGATGGCAAGGAAAAAGAAATAGCACAATCCATCCATCCATTCATCCATCCATTGTCCTATACGCTTATCCCTGCTGGGATCATGAGGGGTGCCGGTGCCAATCTCCAGCTGTCAATGGGCAAGAGGCGGGGTATAAACTGGACAGGTAGCCAGTCCATCGCAGGGCAGAAATAGTCCAGACTTTGGCCCAATATACTGTGGTATCACCAAGACCTGCTGCGCTAGGATAGCACAGGCGACAGGTGTCGTGCCAAAATGACTTATCCCCACCAGAATTTGTATCCCCTGCATCGGGAGTGCAGTCAGCTAGAAGAATTAATCCAGTCAACTCCGCCTCATTTCCAACCTATTAGGCGTGGAAATGAAGATCTTTTACTTTTCTTAACGAAATATAGCAATGGTGTCGTTACATTATCGTTCAGTTAGTGGAATGAACCGGAAAATTTAACACTTGTTAGTGCTATTGTAGGGGATTGCTATGTCGGTTAAAACTCGATTGATCACTCAATGTAACACGTTCTGTCACGAAAGATATTTTCATGACAGATGTGTCACGAAAATATCAGCTTTATGTTATTAGATTGTCGCATGTCTTTCTGCTGAAACCAACACTCCACCTTCCTGAGTCCATCACAGCTGTCTTCTTGTTCGTCTTTTTTATTTTTATTTTTTGGTAACTAGACCTGCATGAATAGATCATATAAAGCGTAATTCACGTGTGATCAAATGAACACTGAATAAAGGTACAGCCAAAATTATCAGATCTAATAAGATTTGAATTCAACCCAGAACCATATAGAGCTATTAACTATTTTAAGAAAACGAGATGTGTCACTTTAAAAATAGAACAATGTATTAAGAGTTTAAAAAAATCTATTTCATTTTATAATATTTAGACTTCACAACGCTTGAGGTTAAAAGTTTTATTGATTTCAAGCACTCTACCGACGCACGGGATACAAATTCTGGTGGGGAAAAGTCGTTTGGTACGACAACACCTGTGCTATCCTAGCGCAGCAGGTCTTGGTGATATCACAGTAAAGTGGGCCAAAGACTGAGCTTTTTCTGCCCTGCAACCTGTCCAGGTTGTATCCCGCCTCTCGCCTATTGACAGCTGGAGATCGGCACCGGCAGCCCTCATGTTCCTAGCAGATATAAGCGTGTAGGACAATGGATGGATGAATGGATGGATGAACTGGGCTATTTTTTTTCCTTTGCCATCAAGATCTCTGCCAACTGGCACCAGAAAATGCTATTATTGGGCTTTCTTCATCTGGAATCAGATGCATACAACACCTTACGGGCGCAGCCATGATGAACTGGTTGAACTCGCACAGCTGACAATACAGTGATCTGATTGGCTGAGAAGCAAAACTCGAGTCACGTGAACTCTTGGACTGGAGCACAACAGTTTAGATTTTTTATCGGCTTTAAGGTATCAATGTGCAAGTGAAAATGTGGGAACATTGGTGTTTTGAGATCACTGCTATGTGTAGCAACTTATCCAAGTGCAAGAAAGTTGCCCCCTGACAGTTCATATGGAAGTTCTTAAGGAGACGTCCTACAGATTCTGGCCCACGGACTAATGCTCATGTCACACAGAAATTGCGCAATTGATCCATAAGATGGCCCAATGTGCAGGATGTGATGCCCGCTCTCACAAACAGAGATATGCCTATATAGCCTATTTCTAATAAGATATAATAATAAAAGGAAGAAAAGTCCTTCTGGTGAGAAGGAAGACTGAGATTCCCATGCTCAGGCGCTGTGTCTGTGACATCCAGCAGAGGAGGTGAAGCAATAACATTCGCTTTATTTATACTCCTCTTAGCAAACGTTTCAACCAGATTTAACTGCTTAAAAGTTAATGTTCTTATTTTTAGTTAGCTTCACCGCATAGCCACAGTAAGCACATAGAAAAAAGGAGCAGGTACCAAGGGACCTGCTCAGGGGTGGTCAGCTTTGTTTCTTTGCTCAAAAACGGTCAGTTTAGAAAACAGTTTATCATTCTAAGTGGATTGTCTTTCGACATAATTGACATTCTCCAATTAGAGCACGCCATCAAGCAAACAGCTTTCTCCTTCCCCATCCCCTCTCCCCTTCTCCCCCCGGCTGGTATACTGGCCAGCTAATTTAATGGCGTGAGTTGTGCTGGCATGTCTTACTACTCCCCTGGAGGAGAGGATGGCAGAGGAGTGACCAGAGAGAGAGCAGCACTCCTAGATCAGCCTCCCTCTATCGGCTTGAAGGCAAATATCCATTATCCAACCTAAAACTAACTTCACTTTGGTTACTAAAAAGGGGAGCTGTTATGTCTGAGGGTGATCAAAAATCGCTGGAAATTTCCACTTACTCCCGAAAGACGAGAATCACAGGAGAGGGGCTGAAGTTCATTTACTGGGAGCGCACTTTATTGAAGACTGTTTCCTGAACATTGATAAATTCAAGTTGGGGTCTTTGAACAAATGGATTTTTTTTTTTTTAAACTTCTGCACCAAGACTGAAGGTGGCGACCACAACGCTGTCATCACCCGTAAGTTTATTTAATTTCTAAATGCTGCTAAATGTTAGGAAGGTGTGTCTGTGACTGAACAATCAGATTGATTGAGTAACGAGCTAAACCGCTGCCAGCTGCATGACTCTTCTGTGCAGCGAGCTCTCCTCTGCATCATGGTCTATTTGGCTTTGTAGTTCAGTCCCACTGTGTGGATGATGAATTCCACCACCAGGTTAAAGACTTTGGTCAGCTTGGCCTTACCTGTCCAACATCGTGCAACACCATAATACCATAATGATGGATTTGTTTTGTGTCAAAGAGAAAGGGGGCAAGTGTGTGTGTGTGTGTGTGTGTGTGTGTGTGTGTGGGAGGGGGGGAAGGGGGGGTTGGGGCAGGATAATGCCTCCCCAGCCCCCCCCCCCCACCCCTATTTCAGCGTCAGTGACCTGCTCTTGATATTTACATGGCCTCATCAGATCACAGCATGTGATATTATATCCCTTAAAACAATTAATTTCATATGTGTCAGTTTATCTTGAAAATAAATTGTTGACCTTGCAAGAAGTGATAAAGGTTTTAATGCTAAATCAGGTGGAAGTCCTGGAAACTCTGCAGAATACCATGAATGAATATATTGAGATATCACTCAGGACTGATGAACACTCAGTTCCAGGTAAAGTATCAGCTCCTAAAAGATAATATTTGTTTTTCCACAGAAGAAACTAATAAAAATGTTGTTCTTAGATGTTTCAGCAGAGCTTGAGATGGTCCAAAAACTCTATGAAGAGTTACTGCAAAGAAGCTGAGCACTTATGGGTAAAGAATATTATCTATTAAGGGAATTTTTGTGGATGATTGCAACCAAAACCTTCAGTTCTTTCTGTGACATTTTATTCAACAGCCACAATCACTGGAAGGATTCCTCATCAGGAGAGATACTGCATCTACTGCCCTAAGGATGAGAGACTTCAGCATGAAAAAACAAATCATTTAAATATTATACTCATGTTATGAATTTTTCTTATTAGACATTTAGAAAGTGAAAGTAGAAATGCAAATCAGATTTTTAGTAAATCAAGATCTCTTTACTCCGTACTACAGAGAGAAGTACAGAAAAAAGTTTTAAATATTTTTCTTTGTATTTTCATGAAATGTGAGCAAATTTGGATTTTGTGTAGATCTCAATTAGACAAATCATTTTCTTATTCTAAGTTAATTTAACAAAACATTAGCATTTATTGAGGAAAGCATCTTCAATAAATCTCCTAATCTTTTTTTGCTCCTAATCTCTGGAGCTCCTTTCCCACATAAATTTGAACCATTATTGAGCTACGAGTTTTCATATCATAGCTAAAAACACATCTCTTTAGACGGGGATTTAATGCATATTTATTGTTGTTTAGGTGTGGTTCATGTAGCAACCTTCTGGGTGCATTCTTCCAGGAAATATCTTTTTATTTAAAGGGGGGCCATGACAACAAATTTCATTTTTCTTAGGTGTTGGGGGTATAATATGGTCTGTTGTGCACAATACCAAAGGACCTGCTCAGAAAACAGGTTGTAGCATATATATATATATATATATATATATATATATATATATATATATATATATATATATATATATATATATATATATATAGAGATAGATAGATAGATAGATAGATAGATAGATAGATAGATAGATAGATAGATAGATACAGACAGACAGACAGACAGAAACCACTCTCAGCGGCATTATCTTCCTGCCGGTGGTCAGGAGAGCGAGCCTGACCACCGGCAGCGAGCCTCACCACCGGTAGGTGAAGAACTGGATCCCAGTTCCATATTCCTGTGTCCTAACATGGTGAGGACACGGGAATATGGAACGCAGTGTTTTGGTACCCCAGTGGTACTCTCTCCCAGCTGGATAATTGCAGCCACAGTGAAATGTGGTACTGCGGTGGTGCTAGCTCCCAGCTTTATTAGTGCTTCCGCAGCGAGCCCCTCGCCACACTGCGGTCCATGTGGCTTTTTATATCAGTCCCACTATGTTGAAATGCGCTGCCAGGTTAAAGCCTTTGGTCAGCATGGCCTTGCCTGTCTGACATCCTGCAACACAAACACTTCACTGACATAAAACCGTAATATTGATTTTTGACAGTGTGGCGCTGAGAAGGGAGGTGTGAATGGAGGAAAGTGGTTTGTGTGCCAATCAGATTGAAGTCAACTAGGTAGAGGTGTAACAAGCTGCCGTTGTTTTTGTTTTTTTAATGAAGTTCTTTGGAGAATTTACAAATGCAGCAATTTCAGTTACATTAAATGGTTTACACGGTGATGTCATGGCACCTTTAATTAATATTTTAAATTGTTTTTAAACTTTTAATCTTGATATTAAGTATTTTATTATCTCTTTTTCTCTTTTGTTTAAACTTATTCTATTACTTGAGTTATGTAAAGCACTTTGAGCACCATCTGGATTATTGAAAAGTGCTAAATAGATCAAATTTGATTGATCATTGCATATGAAATATTTGTAACAGTCAAAGGGAATCTTCAACACAGTACCCTTTTCTCTGATATTGGAGCTTGCATGCAAAATGTAAATGTAAATAGAAAGAAAACTACTTCTTCTAATTACTCATTTTTCTGTGCAACTGTACACCTAATACATGTGTGATTTGGTATCATGCAGTGTACCTCAAGAAAATTATGTAAATTTACATGTCAAATATTTTTTTAACTTGGTGTTGGCAGTTTTCTGAATTTTACTAGACGTGGCATCACTCTAAAATTGAAAACCATGGTTTAAGTAGGTCAACTACTCAAGGCTCCAAACTTTATATTGTAACTGCAAAGCATGTACTGTTAAATAAAAAAATATCTAAACCCCATAAAGGTGTTTTGTCACTTCACCAATACAAATTTGATCTGAGCGCACCGGTGATTGATGGGTGGGGCAGATGCTTTATAGTTGGGCAGGTTGCGATGTGCGTTTCTGTTCTGGACTCGGTTAAAGGAAAAAATGGCCAGTCCACCCGAAGTAGAAATTTGCTACTCTCTAGTTCTACCTCACTCTGTCATATTCAGTGTTTCCAGTTTTAGAACAGGTGATATCAGTCAGGTAACTAAACACAGTGTCCGATCAACCATTTGTTGAACATGAGCATGAGCATGAAAAAAAGCCCTGATCAATGGATCGCAGATAACATGATTCACCATGGCAACGGCAGGAATAAGAAGCCTCGAAGTGGCATTTCCCCCAAGTAGAATTATAAATCTTTAAAGAAGGCATATGGAGAATATTAAACCATAAGAAACGATGCTGTTGCTGCAGAAAGAACAAGTTGGCGGCAGAGAATGTCATGAGAATTATTTGATGGAGAATTAAAACTATTTTCTCACATCTAACTCATTTAACACAAAAAGGAGGAGTTTGGGGGGGGTGCATTGCTTAGGAAAGGCATTGAAAGGACGGGGCAGCAAATGATGATCAAGTATGAAAATACAGTTTAATCAGGTAAGGTTAAGTCAACTTTTTTTATGTTTAAAAGTACTCAACTAATGCATTAATTGTCTGTATTCAATATATGCAATTAATGATGAAATGGTGTGAGTTATTGAATAACTGATATGTTCATCTTTTTGCAAGCATTGTTCACCCATTCTTCTAAAAATGAGTTGAAATTAATTGTCTTGTAAGTGTTAAATTTGTGCCAACCTCACTTTATATTAATCATACAGGCTATATGTATATTTCCAGCTGAAGTAAAGGTAGTGTTTAAGTGAAGAAATGTGTAGTTGAGGGGAAAATAAGTGAATGGAAACTAAAATATATGAATAGAAAGGTAAAGCTGGAAGTGCCAAAAATTGAGACCGATTAAATTATTGCTTTCATTCTGTAAAGTTCTGTTTTTAATCTTGTGGGTCTCTGATTGTGAAACACCTTTAAAGTATAACTGAGTGCAACAGTTACATTCCTGACAGCACAACATACAGCAGCTTCTGAAAGATTTTCTGCGTCTCCTACGTTATTAAAAAGCTGCTTTTGGCATGAAAATGAAGTATAGCACAAAGAAATTGTTTAGAACTGAGAGTGTTTCCTCTTTGTGTTAGAAAAGCGATGTGTGGGTGAGAATATTGAAATTAATCATCTGACGACCCCAAAACGCTTTACACTGGTCAGTCATTCACTCATTTGTTCACACATTCACTCCCTGATGGTGGTGAGCTACATTGTAACCACAGTTGCCCTGGAACAGACTGACAGAAGAGAGGTTGCCACAGAACTACATGCTGGAGCTAAGTCTCACTGCAGAAAATGTAAATAATTTAATGGTTATTAAATTGGAACTTGGCTGAACAGTGGCGCAGTGGGTAGCACTGTGCCTTGCAGCAAGAAGGTTCTGGGTTGAAATCCAACCCTGGGCCTTTCTGCATGGAGTTTGTATGTTCTCCCTGTGCATGCGTGGGTTCTCTCTGGGTACTCCGGCTTCCTCCCACAGTCCAAAAACATGACTGTTAGGTTAATTGGCTTCTCTAAACTGTCCTTAGGTGTGAGTGTGCGCGTGAATGGTTGTTTGTCCTGTCTGTCTATGTGTTGCCCTGCGACAGACTGGCGACCTGTCCAGGATGCACCCCGCCTCTCGCCCAGTGAACGCTGGAGATAGGCACCAGCAACCCCCGCGACCCCATGAGGGATTAAGTAGGTCAGAAAATGGATGGATGGAAAATTGGAACAGGAAAAGGATGTGCACATCTCTCAGTTCTTCCTTTGCAGGAAGCCTACTCTGAAATAAAAAGATGCTCTACAGCTCCAAGATATGTCTTTTTCATGTAATCGGGCTAAATCAGTTTTAAACTAAGTAATCTAAAAGAAATGATGCTGTAACTTGATTCTTTTAGTAAGCCATGTAGCTTTATATGATCTCAGGTTTTGGACAGGCATAATATAGCCTCAGTGTGCATGTGTGATGTTGCTCACAGAGGTCAAGTGATCGCTCAGGGAGTCTGTACGTTTGCTCAGACACATGAAAAATTAGGGGGAACATTGGTTGAATGTAATGAAAGATTATGTAAGTTGCTTATGCAACTTTGTGAGAGTCTATATGCTCTGTGTGTTCACAATCTGCCCTTCTGGTTATTAATAAGATTTATTGCAGTGCATAGAAAAGGAAGTCTGTGCAGGGACCTGGAGATTGAGGAAACAGAAATGTAGCAAGCAAGAGAACTGCTAGTGGTGTTTCTTTTCACTTAAGAAAAGGGACTTACTGCAGAAATAAACTACAGTTCTTCCCAGGTGGTTACTCATTTTCACAACCTCTACTTCCTCTCAAGCTGTTTAATAATCAGCCAATCCTCTCTGTCTGATAAACTTTGTACCTCCCTCCTAGTTATCTGATACCCTTCTGCTATCCCCAGTTCCCTGTGTAACAACTTGTTTTGTTACTGTGCGATCACTCATCATTTTGTATCTCAAAGCCTGCTGTGTAGTTCATATCACATTTTTCTTTTTGCTTCTCCAGCAGCTGCTCTGTATGTCTAAAACAGGTAGGATTTTTTTTTTTTTATGTAGACAGTAAAATGTTCCACATGTACATGCCTTGCTATACTTAAACATGCCAGTGGTTTTACAGACTTTGCAGAAGATCAGTGGTTGGGGTGCTCGCTTGGTATTTCCGTTGGATGTGGGTTTTTGTTTTACATAGAAACAAAAGAAGTGTTTTGTTTTTCAGTTGGGCTACTAAGGGCTTCGCTTAAAACCAGAAATTATTGGATTTTCCAGTAGTGTTGTCAAATATTAAAGATATTTTTTAATTTAAGTTTAAAATATATTTAAAAAAAAAAGCAGAACTGGAAAGTAATAGATTTCATTAAACGTTTAACGTCTGCTGCTGATCATCACAGACCATGTGATACAAAACCATCTTTAAATTTAAGGAAAGAAAGAGAAACAAGATGGAACCACTATTGCATGCTTGTTTCCTAATCCCAGTTTCTTATGCAGCAGAGGAAATAAAGGGTGTGGCGTCAAAGAAAAAGAAAGGAAACTGCACAAACATACAAAGCTGTGTTTGCCCGGGAAAAAAACCCTCAGTGTTTGACGGGTGGGGTGGATGACAGAACACTTATAAAGAAAAAACATACAAATTTTCTCTATTTATCTCTTCTGTATATTATGAATTTATATGCCTCTCTTTATTTCTTTTTTATCTATCTCTCCGCCTTTCAAACATTCAGCTGTAGAGAATATTGAACATGACATTCAAAACTAAACAATGTCACATATGGAGTCAGGGTTCGCAAAATGCTTCAGTTACATGTTTCTTTAAAGGAATTATTAATGTTGCCATTAATTGTTAAAGCACTAATTCTATGTTGAAACAAATATTTTATTGTAGGTTCTCTTATTTTATTAATGAATGGACTTTAAATGAAAGGTTGGAATATTTTTCTTGTGTGTGATTATACAGTAATAAAACATTGATTTAGTTTAAGTAATTTTTACACTCCTTCACCTGAAATGCTCTGGTCAGAGATGCCAGGCAATGATGTTTTAAGTAGCTTTATTTTAATACAAAACAGAATATCAACCAACAACAAAAAAAAAACACTGCTTAAAAGTTACACATTGAATTAGATGTATCTGGGAGAAATTAATACTTAATATGACAAAAAAATCCTTATATTAACCAATACCATGGTTGAGTTAGTGGTATATTTTGTGCCCGTGGCTGTCAATCAATCTTTACTACTCTGGTTCATTAAATGGTTATTGTCCAAAGTTTTTAAAGTATGGACTTTTGCAGGTTTTTTTTTATTCAATATGATAAAGTCCTCCTGTACATCTAGCAACAAGACTGCTTCAAGATTTCAGGCATGATATCTTGATTTTTTTTTTTATTCCATGTTCACAATCAGTGTTTCTCTTGTTTCAACCATGGCTGACGGAAGTAAGAGCATGTAGGGATAAATAAAAACGCACTGCACATTTCAGATTTCTAAACTCCATATCCTACATCTTCTAATCTGTAATTCAATTGCTGTTTTGTGTATCAAAATAATCAACTATATTGAAATTAATCTGATGCCCAACTGAGATCCATTTGTGACAAACAGTTTATCTGATTAATCACTGAGGAAGACATAGGAAAATAATATGCATACTTTGTTATTGCCTTATTATGATTTTAGATTTTTTTTTTATTTTCTTTTTTTACCTTTACCAAAATCTGTTTCAGTAGAATTACTATTGGTAAAGCCCCTATTGAGGTGTTCATAAGGTCACCTTTTCATATTAAAACTTTATTAATCCTCTATGAACTCATACAAGGCCAAAAACAAAATTTTTTATATTAGCAACAAACGTTGTAAATACATTTAATAAAGCACAATTCAGAGTCAAGGAAGCGTTTTATTGTGCATTGGAGGTAGCGATATTTGAAACCCATTTAAAAAATGTATGATTACGTCATTTATTTTTTTATGAATTTACAACTTTTTAAGACCTTAAGTTTTGATTTTCAAATCAAAGACTTTTAAAAACATTTTAACACCCTGTCGAAACCCTGTTAGAAAGAACTTTCTCACTGAATTTTCTCTACAAAAGTAACTAAACGGTGAGGCCAGCTTTATAAAGAATATTTAAAGTTGTTTTAAAAGTGTTGTGGGGGTCGGGCGCGCCCGTGGCGGAGTGGTTAGCGCGAACCATATTAGGAGGCCTTTAGTCCTCGACGCGGTTGGCCTGGGATTGACTCCGACCCGTGGCGTTTTGCCGCCTGTCTTCCACCCTCTTCCAGTCAGCTCACTGTCAATAAAACGCGTGCCACTAGAGCCGCAAAAAAAAAAAAGAAAAAAAAAAAGTTTTGGGGGGAAAAAATAAATGTAGTAGCAGTTAGTTTACCCATTCTTCAAACCGTGACAACTATTCATTGTTTCTTAATTCTGAACTGGCATTTTGCCTTTCAGGTTCTGCTCCTTAGTACAATAAATATATGTGTGTAATAAATATTGCGTGTACACTGTGCTTGTCATCCTCAGAGTGGAGGTGCAGTGGCACGAAAACACTGAACCCTGAAAAAAAAGACTTTAAAGAAACAGGTCTAATATGAACAAAAGCTTTACCCATATTTTCCATATCATAATCAGAAAATAAGTCTATTTGAACTATTGTTTGGCAGACCTTCAGATTTGGGGATGGGGCTTTAATTTAGACCCCTCCCCTCTACTTCTCTATGCGATGATGATAATGAGGATGATCTTTAAATTTTATTACATTTAGTTTTTCCATTTTTACACTTCTAAGTTTTTCTCTGTTCTCCCTTGATGAAATTTATGTTTGAACCTACCTTCCTCATTCCATTATGACGCTCCTGTGGAAAGGTAAAACATGGCTGATGTTTGGAGTGCTTGTCTTTTGGTTTTTACTTATATTACCCACATATTGCATTTATATAATTTTATCTTCTTTATTTCATTACACACTTGTTTGTTTTCCATTGCCTAGCGATTATGATAATGAAATAATGTGTGACAACCAAATGGGTTGTATGTAATGAGAGATGATGTAAGTTGATGTTAAGTGCTTATGCAGGTTTGTGAGAGTCTATATGCTCTGTGTGTTCACAATCTGCCCTTCTGGTTATTAATAAGATTCATTGCAGTGCACAGAAAAAGAAGTCTGTGCAGGGACCTGGAGATTGAGGAAACAGATATGTAGCAAGCAAGGAGGAACTGAATTTCTGATTTTGGGTATATAAGAAAACATGTTTTGAGGAGGATAACTACAAGTCTAGAGGTTTCCATGTTCTAAAGTTTTGAAACTGGGCGGGTGTTTTTGATGGAGTGACCACTTTTTTGTAAAAAGTAATTATTTATCTTTTTATCTGGGTGTGATGTTTTCGTTTTCTTGGGAAAAATGAAGTTGACTTATCTTACCCACCTCAACGTTTTATAATTACATTTTCCAAAAGCAGTTCACAAAGGAACCAGAAATATGCTTTAACCTTGAGTCCATTTGCTGCTACTCAAATTAGAACTGCTAGTTGTGTTTCTTTTCACTTAAAAAAAGGGAGTTACTGCAGAAATAAACTACAGTTCTTTGCAGGTGGTTACTCATTTTCACAACCTCTACTTCCTCTCAAGCTGTTTAATAATTCAATTCAATTTTAATTATTTTAATCAGCCAATCCTCTCTGTCTGATAAACTTTGTACCTCCCTCCTAGTTATCTGATACCCTTCTGCTGTCCCCAGTTCTGCGTGTAACGTTTTGTAACTGTGCGATCACTCTTCATTTTGTATCTCAAAGCCTGCTGTGTAGTTCATATCATATTTTTGTGGGGACTTTTTGCTTCTCCAGCAGCTGCTCTGTATATCTAAAACAGGTACGATTTGTGTTTTTTATGTAGAAAGTAAAATGTTCCACATGTACATGCCTTGCTATACTTAAGCATGCCAGTGGTTTTACAGACTTTGCAGAAGATCAGTGGTTGGGGTGCTACGCTTGGTATTTCCGTAGGATGTGGGTTTTTGTTTTACATAGAAACGAAGAAGCGTTGTTTTGCAGTTGGGCTAGTAAGGGCTTCGCTCAAAACCAGAAATTATTGGATTTTCCAATAGTGTTGTCAAATATTAAAGATATTTTTTAATTTAAGTTTAAAATATGTAAAAGAAGCAGAACTGGAAAGTAATAGATTTCATTAAACGTTTAACTTCTGCTGCTGATCATCACAGACCGTGTGATACAAAACCATCTTTAAATTTAAGGAAAGAAAGAGAAACAAGATGGAACCACTATGCATGCTTGTTTCCTAATCCCACTTTCTTGTGCAGCAAAGGAAATAAAGTGTGAGATCTTTGTTTTCAAAAAAAAAGAAAGGAAACTGCACAAACATACAAAGCTGTGTTTGCCCAGGAAAAAAACCTCAGTGTTTGACGGGTGGGGTGGATCAGAGCCATAGAGAGAAAGAGTTGCGACACTCTTTGATGTCACCGCCAGGGCAGTCACGTGGTTCGTGTAAACCGCTATAGTTCCAAAACATACACTGGCTTTCATGTTCTTCTATGGGACAGACAGCAGCGATTGCGTTATTTAATGGTAAATATATATATAAACATACACCCTACTACTTTTTCAGCTGTTATTGCATGATTACATATTTGTTAATGTCAGTTTTCCATTTTGAGAGGCAGGGTGACAACGAAAAGCTGTATATTACTTAGATACGTTTTACATTTTTGGAGGGAAAAGCTTATGTTCATGTTCGTATGGACAGGAGTACAGGCTAGAACGGCTCTAACTTAAGTTTTCTTTTCCATATCATTCATGTGATGACAGATGTCTCATGATTTTAATTTTATCGCGACTGGGCTGTATTATTGATTACCGTGATTTTGCTTATAAATTCCGATTCAGCCATTAGCTTACCTTCGTGGTAGCGTTAGGTCTGCCGTGGTCCATTCAGCATTCGCCTAGCAGCTAGCTCACTTCGGATAAGTGGTCACCCCCAGACCACAACGTGAAACATGATCATGTTAAGACTAAGAATATCATTTTAAGATTAAGCCATTCACATATTATCAAAAGCATTATGCTTATATGTTTGGGTCTATAGGTAAGTGCAGAGCTATTAAGATTTTTCTCTACGTCTCTGGGTTAATGCACAGAGTAAGAGTAAGGTTAGCTGCAGAGAGAGTGATAGAGAACAGTGACAGGCAACACTCCCATTGGACTCCATTGTTGCTGTTTGCTTTTTTGAGAAAGAACAGTCCATTCAGCATTTACACCCACTTTTTCTGATGAGGCAGGAGTTGGCCACACAACAATGATAATTTTAATACTAAGCCATGCACAAAGAATCAAATATATTAAAGAATAACAACTCATTAAGCTTGGATGAATGAATCAAATATTGTTTAATAAAAAATACTGAGTGAGACAACAAGATGTGTGTGTGTGTGTGTGTGTGTGTGTGTGTGTGTGTGTGTGTGTGTGTGTGTGTGTGTGTGTGTGTGTGTGTGTGTGTGTGTGTGTGTGTGTGTGTGTGTGTGTGTGTGTGTGTATCTAACTGGAAAAACAAGAACAAAGTGAAGGAACAGGGAGGAATATTATAAGTGATTAATACATTTAAAAAAAAATCCTCCACATACATCAGGCTTCAGAGTGCATCAGGGCTAAAAGGAAGGACAACATTAATAATAATGGTACCTGGCATAAGATAAAAATGAACAGTGTTGAACAAAAAAAATGGGAACAAGCATGAATAATATCAACAAACATACGTACAGTATGTGTGAACAAGAACAACAAATGTGTAAACAGGCGTTAAGAACAGGTATCCTAACCATTTTTTTTGGGGGAACCTGAATGGCCTGTGATGGCCGCAACAATGATACTGGTGGTCCAGCAAGATCTGTTGAGACAGGGGCACAAATATGTTCATTCAAGCCAGTTCATTCAGGACTGCCTAGAAAAATACTTTCTCTTGCATACATCAGACTCACACCTGTGGAGTTCCACAGGTATATATATATATATATATATATATATATATATATATATATATATATATATATATATATATATATATATATATATATATATATATATATATATATAAATATATATATATAAATTGCACTGTGCACATACAAATAAATATAAGCATATGCACCATAAAGGGCCTATTTATATAATATACAGAGTTGACAATTCAAAAGAGGTAGCTATTTAATCAATTTACACTGGAATCTTAGTGCACTGAGAGAGGGATGTGAAAACATTACAATAAGACTATTCAATGAGCTGCCCAAACGACACATAAACCTGTATATCAGATTTCTCACAAGTGCCTGAAATGTTCTGACATGCGCATTACAAAACATCTCACTTGCACTGAACCTGGGTTTCTTAAGCAGAATTCTCAAAGAATCATTATAAGCAACCTTAAGCTTCTGCATACTAGCTTTTTTAAAATTACACCACAAGGGAACTGTATACAAGGATGTACAGTAAGCTTTAAACAGGCTTATTTTTAAAATCTTCTCCCCAGAATCTCCGCCTGGGCGTACAACACACGACACTGTCGATAAATGTCATCGTCATCACAGAGCTGGTCTGTGATGTAGTGACCCAGATATTTAGTTTTGGAACAAACATTTAACTTTTGCCCTGACAAAAAAAAATCAGGGAAACAAAGTTGTTTGTCTTCTTTAGTCCTACAAACTAGTACAACAGTTTTCTTAGCATTATAATGCACATCAAATTTCAACCCATAATCAGAGCAGATATTCAGTAGCTGCTGAAAACCAGCACTGCTGGGCGAGAGGACAGCCAGGTCATCAGCATACATAAAGTGATTGACCAAATTATCACCAATCATACATCCTGTTTTACAGAGGTTTATTTCTTTTGACAGGTCATCCATGTACAAGTTAAACAAGGCAGGTGAAAGAAGCCCACCCTGGCGCACACCATTAATCACTCCAAAGGAATCAGAGATGTTATTGCCCCATTTTACGTGCATTTTCTGCATAGAATACCGGTAAACTAAAATTCGTATAAAAATATCTGGAACCCCTCTCTGTTTTAGTTTCTCAAATAACTTATAGTGATTGACACGATCAAGAGGCATCAATGAACCCAATTAGCACAGATGAATTTTTTCTAAAATATGCTCTTGCTGCCTCTTTCAGGCCATAAATACAGAAGTCAGTACCCAACTTGGCTTTGAAACCAAATTGGTTATGTGTTGTACTAATAATCTGATTGCGGCGACCAAGCAAGATTTTTTTCTAATACTTTAGATATCACACTAGCTAAAGCTATTGGTCTGTAGTTATTAAGGCTACCAACCTTACTAGTTTTGTCCTTAATTATCGGCACAAGGGTAACAGAGGTTGTTTTTTTTCCCCTTATATTAGCAACAAATGTTGTAAATACATTTAATAAAGCACAATTCAGAGTCAAGGAAGCGTTTTATTGTGCATTGGAGGTAGCGTTAAATGGGCGTAAGATATTTGAAACCCATTTAAAAAATATATGACTACGTCATTTATTTTTTTATGAATTTACAACTTTTTAAGACCTTAAATTTTGATTTTCAAATCCAAGACTTTTAAAAACATTTTAACACCCTGTCGAAACCCTGTTAGAAAAAACTTTCTCACTGAATTTTCTCTGCAAAAGTAATGAAACGGTGAGGCCAGCTTTATAAAGAATATTTAAAGTTGTTTTAAAAGTTTTGGGGGAAAAAAATAAATGTAGTAGGAGTTAGTTTACCCATTCCTCAAACCGTGACAACTATTCATTGTTAATTCTGAACTGGCATTTCGCCTTTCAGGTTCTGCTTCTTAGTACAATAAATATATGTGTGTAATAAATATTGCGTGTACACTGTGCTTGTCTTTTGGTTTTTACTTATATTACCCACATATTGCATTTATATAATTTTATCTTCTTTATTTCATTACACACTTGTTTGTTTTCTATTGCCTAGCGATTATGATAATGAAATAATGTATGACAACCAAATGGGTTGAATGTAATGTGCGGCCTTAAATTCCGCCTTCCATCTTCCTGATTGACTGTTTTCTATTGCATGTGTGTGCATGCATGTTCGTTCGCATGCGCGAGATTTAAGTTTTGATTCATACTTGGATACTGCTTTTACCACAATTAATACTAGACTATGAAACTAGTCCCAACTAAGAAACTAAATATTATCTGCACTAAAATAGGTGAAAGCTGCTGAATGGAGTTCTGAACAGTAGCAGGAGAGAGAGTTTTGATTTGTTGAACTTGAGAAATGTAAGTAACCAACGTTAATATCTCAAATTAGCATTCAATACTGAAATATAATACATTTTATCAACAAAAACCTAATCTGTTTTATAAAACTAAATATTCTGTGCCAGGCAGGCATTCTGAAGACTGCTGGAAAGATGGAAAAGCAAAGACTGTAGGCTATTATTCTTAGCCACAGCCGTCTGAAAAAGAAAAGGTGAGGGTTTCCCTTTTACTAATATTTTGTTGCTAGTATTGCTTTCATTTTTTGTCTACCCTTTGAGGCAGTTCAGGTATAAATAGCACGTGTAATTTCTTTTACATAATATACACTATAAGAACACTAGATGCCGCCTAAACAACTGCTATTCTTGTTTAGACCTTTGTGTAGTTATAATAGTATGATTAGGGTTCCACAAAATAATAGTGCTATTTATTTGACTATTTCTACTTCTAGAATATGGATAAGGACAAATAAAACAGAGGAACACTATTTACATTGGTTTTATTGTACATAGATTTCCACACTGTCCATTAGTAAATTAGTACAAACCAGGGGCGGAGCTAGACATTCTCATCATCAGGGGCTTAGCCCATAAAATATTGCTTCATTACGAGGGTAATTTGGTACACCAAAAAAGTAAGCAATTATTTAATCTGTTGATGTGGTCGCAAAATTTATTTAATATAGGCCTTTACATATCTTAAAGTTTAATCTGCTGTTCTTTAATAGTCGTACTAGTATATACCAATAGTATATTAATTTGTTCTCATTTGAATGATGAAATGGACAACCACTCATGTAACAATTCAGTTTTGGTGTCACCAATCTTACTCAAAGTACAGTATTTGGCCCTCCATGCTCCTTATGTATTAAGATTTACTGCACATTTAAACATTGACAACTCACTATTGTTAGGGAAATAATTAGTTATCTGAGAGGATGTAGGTAAGGAGAAGCTGTTATCTACACTTCAGATATATGATATAAGAAATGTGTTTGGAATGTTAAGATAAATTACATGAAATGGGCTAAAGAGAGTAACTACAGCCCAGTTGCACATTTGTTGAAATTTGAATTTAATATTTGAAATGCTGTTAGTATCAGTTACACTTCTACTTCCAGTGCAGAGTAAATACAATAAATTTATTTGCAGTCTCTTGAAAATATAATTTTGCTGTGTTTTATGATGAAGACAGAGTATCTTAGATTTAAAAAAATTAGGGTGGGGTTTATCTCTGTGCATTTCTATATCTTCAAAAGAAAATACAGGATCAATCTAGACAACAGACATGTTTTGACTATATTTGGTTTAATAGGCACATATTTACCATCTGTCTCTGTTGCTGGCAGTTCAAATGGAAAAAAGTCCAAATTCGACAATTCATCAGATCCGGTGATGCTTTAAACGTTAACAAACAGCAACTAGTTTGTGTCGTTTTTTCAAGATTTTTCAAGAAATTTTTTTCAAGAAATACTGCTTTTCTCCTTAGACAGATGAAACGTGCCCTGATGCTCAAGTCAAGCATAAAAAAATAGGAGCATGCATATTGCGTAGGACCAATGACGTCAGACAAGGGAAGGTTTTGTTTGTAGGAGTCCCTTCCAAAGTTAAAATCAAACCTACACCCTTGCATCTTTGTTTCACAATCAGACCATGATGAGACCACAGATATTTTTAGTTGCTAAAATGACAGAGCTTAGCTATTCTTGCCATTTTGATCTATTTCTATTCGAACAATTTACATCTGCAGCTATAATCTTTTCTGCACATGTGGCATCTGTGTCCCAAACGCTTCAGCTGTTCTAATGAATTGTTTCTTAACATGAGCTCAGTAGATGCAGTCATGGATTCAGAATGCCTGTCTGAAAAGTTAAATCTGAACTGTATGGTTTTTTTTTCCCTAATAAAGAAACTGTTTCTCTTAATCTGAGTTTTAAAAACAAAACAAAATTCAGTATGCAAATTCATAGTGGATATGTGTAGGGATTTATTAACTTATTAGCAATTTGCTTGACAATATATGGCAGGCCTATGTCTTATATGAGACTGCATATCTAATGGCATATATATATATATATATATATATATATATATATATATATATATATATATATATATATATATATATATATATATATATATATATATATATATCCAAACTGCTAGATTTGTTTCTCTTGTAAGCAAAGCAATACGACAGTAAGGAAAGTGTAGTAATAGCAACCCTTGTGCATCAGTGCCCTAAACCTAGTTTGTGTCTTTAGGGAAATTATTCCTCACTTTTATCAATATAGCTAGTCTAACTATTGCCATCATGCAGGTTTTACAAATGCACAAGGTTTTATGGAGTGAAAACATTTCAATCTGTTTGTCGCTGCTTTTGGATGAGCCTATATTGTAGCTTGTTTGACGAGCTTTAGCTCAAAAATGTGTCAACTCCAAGAATCTTTCATCTGGACTAAAAATGTAAAGCCTGTTGTTTTTGCCAGGAATCACAGTCAACACTGGGGGCTGAGCACCCCTAAAGGTCAGATCCTAGAATCGCCCCTGTAACTTGCCACTCCTTATTTTCTGAACTAACTCACCCACGCCTGTCGACAGGGGGGGACAAACGGGTCAGTTGTCCCGGGCCCAGGACAGAGGGGGGGCCCAAAACTGACACTCTGACTGACCATTAAAATGGTCAGAGTGTCAGTCAGCATGCGCGCTGACTGCAGCAGCAGTCTGTGTCACGGCACTTTGCTGCTCCCCCTCCCCTCTCCTACATGGCTCAGTGGCGCCAGCCAATTAGCACGCAGGCTCAGCCTGGTCCGCACACTCAGCGCTCTCTCACAAAAAAAACGCGCTGCTGCTGATCAGACTCGGAGAGAGAGAGACCGTAGGAGCGGAAGAACATGAAGGGGGAAAGAAACGCCATTTGGCTCTGTTTTAATACCGTAAATTAAATCAAGCTGTATGTTTTGTAAAAAAGGCCGGTTAAATTCAGTGGAAACACAACAAATTTATCTAAGCACGTGAAAAACCATGAGCAAGAAAACGTCGCGCGACAGAACCGTAGAGAGAGGAGACGAAACTTCTCTCATTGCCCCGACAGACCCAGACCGACAGACTGACATCACTGACTGAGGCGTTTCAGTCCTCCAGAGAACATCCAGGTAGATAAGAGTGGTCATCTTCAGCAGCAGTTCATGTTAAGTTTTAAAGTAGTTGAAAGTAGCTCCACTTGTGAAAGTAAAATCTTTTGCGCTCTCTTAAGACAGCAATTAGAAGGATACACTGCTACTACTCTTGTACCACTAGTAAGTTGCAAATGTCTAACTCCAATCTTGAAATAAGACTTGTTTCTCATTACGTGTTTTACCACCATACCTGAAAGGCAAATAAGCAAGGCAGAAAAAAGACTGACACCACATTTCCTTTCTGCCGTAGCCCAGTCGAGACTCAATACACCCAAAAGAGGATCCAACATAGTAAATTACATTCTGGGTCTTGTGATGTTGGTATAGTTTGCAATTTGATAGTATAATTGAACTATGAATGCCGGACAACTAATTGTTTTTTTTTAAGTTTTTTTTAAATAAATGCATTTTTGAAACAGCACCAGCAATCAAATCACTATAGAGGAAACCCCTGAGGCAGGCCACAGTACTCTTCTTACAGTTTTCTTTTGAATCATTCATTCTCTGCAGATGCTGCATTTTTGCATCATACTTAAAATGTTTTATTAACTTTTTCAGTTTTCTCCCTTGTGATCCAATATCTTGTTTAGTGTTTTCTTAAAGTATTCAGAAGATTCATGATAATGCCAGTTGTAGCGGCTCAACATGAATGATCCAGACATGATCCTGTTGGGACTCCAACAGGAAACAGAAATAACGCATGAGAATAGTTTCTATAGCGTGCCATACAGATAGAGGAGTGGTAGCTCTCAAAGCATTATTGAAACAAAAGAACATTTTTGTTTGTTTTTTACTTTGTGGAGAATTTATTATACTTTTTTGGTTAATTTATTTATTTTTACTTTTTGGAGCACCTATTTATCGTCTTACTAACACAGTCTTTAATTTTCTCAGACTGCCTGATGTTGAAGGGATCTCTCAGATTTTGTCTATGGAGCACTTTTTATACTGCAAAAAAATTATAATCAGCAACTGAAGAAAACAAACAGGAAACTCAATTGTGTAGATTATGAAACAATGGAGATAAATATTGAAAAATAAATCAAATAAAACAAGCTACAAGCCACAATAAACATACAAAGATCAAGATATTGATTATAATAATAATAATAATAATAATAATACATTTTATTTCAAGCGCCTTTCAAAACACTCAAGGTCACTGTACATGTAAAAACAATAAATGGTAAAAGCAGTCGTCATAATTAAAAGAAACAACACAAATTACACAGAGGAAAGTAATTTAAAATCATAATGAAAAGGCAATCTTGAACATGTGGGTTTTGAGTTTGGATTTGAACACGGGTAAAGACTCGGTATTGCAGATGTCAGGGGGGAGAGAATTCCAGAGTATGGGCGCAGAACGTGAAAAAGCTCTGCTCCCCATGGTGCTAAGACGGGCTGAAGGAACAACTAAGTGAGTGGTAGAAGAAGATCTAAGAATGCGGGAGGGAATAGAAATTTTAAGTAAATCAGAAAGGTATGGAGGGGAGAGATTGTGAATAGCTTTAAAAGTAAGTAGGAGGATTTTGAACTGAATTCTATACTTCACAGGTAGCCAGTGGAGCTGCTGCAGGACTGGGGTGATGTGATGAAAAGAGGGGGTTCTAGAAATGATGCGAGCTGCTGAGTTTTGTACTGACTGAAGCTTGTGAATGGATTTTTGAGGAAGACCGAAAAGAAGAGAATTACAGTAATCAATGCGGGAAGTGACCAGACTATGAACAAGAGTGCAGGTGGAGCTAGTGGAGAGAGAGGGGCGAAGGCGATTGATATTGCGTAAGTGAAAGTAAGCGGAGCGGGTAAGGTTATTAATGTGAGAGGAGAAGGACAAGGTACTATCAAGGATGACACCCAGACTCTTGACCTGAGGTGAGGGGGAAATTATGGAGTTGTCAAATGAAAGGGAGAAACTGTCAGCTTTGGATAAAGTAGATTTTGTTCCCACTAAGAGGATTTCAGTCTTGTCATTATTCAATTTAAGAAAGTTGGAGGTGAACCAGGATTTTATTTCGGTTAAGCAGGAGATTAATGAAGGAGGTGGGAGTGAAGAGTTTGGTTTACAAGAAAGATAGAGCTGGGTGTCATCCGCATAACAGTGAAAATTGATGTTGAATTTCCTAAAGATATTGCCAAGGGGGAGAATGTAGATGATAAAGAGTAGGGGTCCTAGAACAGAGCCTTGGGGAACACCGGTGGTAACTGGAGAGGAGTTGGAACGATATGACTTAATCTGAACAAATTGAGTGCGGCCAGAAAGATAGGATTGAAACCAGGCTAGGGGAGTGTGAGTGATGCCAATTGTATAAAGTCGATGGAGTAGGGTAGAGTGTGAAACTGTGTCGAAGGCTGCACTTAGATCAAGAAGAATGAGGATGGAAATTAGACCAGAGTCAGCTGCTATTAAAAGATCATTGATTATTTTTAAGAGGGCGGTTTCAGTGCTATGACGGGGACGGAAGCCAGACTGGAACTGTTCATAAAGGTTGTTGTGAGTTAAGTGAGAATGAAGTTGAGAAGCGACTGTTTTTTCCAATATTTTTGAAATAAAAGGTAAATTTGAAATTGGCCTGAGATTATTGTAATTGTTGGGATCTAGTCCAGGTTTCTTCACAATAGGAGTGATAACAGCAGTTTTGAAAAGAGATGGAACAATTCCAGAACCAAGAGAGGAGTGAATGATGGCAGTTATGAAGGGGAGAAGAGCGTGGAGGCAGGATTTGACCAGGGCAGACGGGATAGGATCAAGTGGGCAGGTGGTAGATTTAGATTTGTTGATAAAATCAGAAATATCGGAGAGGGTTGGTAGATGAAAGCTGCAAAAAGGCTGGCAGGGTGAAGGGGTTATAGGGGTTATTATGAAATAATAATTTACAAACTGTAATTATTTTATTGTCTAATGGTGATAAATACATAATTTGTCACTTGACTTAACATTAAAGTTAAGACATACAAACAAAGGTCAAAGACAAAGACCAAAAAACATATAATACTGTGACAAACTTCAATAAACTACATATCAACTGTAATCATCACTGAAAGTATAACAACTTTTACAGGCCTTCCTTCAAAACATTTTCAAAGATCTGTTTTATTTTTTTTCCCCAAATGCAAATAAAAAACTCTGCAGTGTTATTAGTATTTCTTGACAACACAAATGCTTAAACCTTTTTGTTTTCTCAGAAACTGTGTGTTATAACTTGCCAGTCCTTATTTTCTGAACTAACTCACTTTTTCCCTCCTGTTTCTCTGAGTCCTGATACACCACACCCTCTTTTCCAAGTTTCGCTTTCTGCCATTTTCTATGCAAACCCAGTGTTGTATAGTAACGAAGTAAAAATACTTCACTACTGTACTTAAGTATATTTTGGAGTACTTTATAATTTTCTCCAGTATACATTTTTTGATAACTTTTACTTCACTATATTTCCGAACTTAATTGCATACTTTTACTCTGATACATTTTCAATGTTTGGTTTAGTTACTCGTTACAAAAAAAAACGAGGCATGGGCGGGCATTGGGGGGCCGTGCCCGCCCTCGACTGGAAGCGGATTTTTTTTTTTTTACCTCGGAGTGGCCATCGTTCTATTAGTACCATTTGAGTGGTACTAATCAAATCAACGACTGAAGGCAACTGCTAGCCAATTACAGTTGGAGAGGGGCGGGTCGCTGTGTCAGACGTTCAGCGTTCAGAGAGACGCCGTGGCTGGTGGCTCGGCTGTGGTCACCGTCAGTGTCGGTAGAGCGGGATGGAAATTCGGTCTGATTACCAAACAATTACAAGAAGAGACAAAGAAGCAAGCGAGAGCGAGCTGGAAGCAGCGCTATTATTTTCTGTTTGAAACGTCAGCATTGAAGTTAACACTGGAGAAAACATTGACACTAGGAGGTTAGCTAGACAGCTAAAAGCACAAGGAGCAGAACCAGGCAGTAAAACTGCCAAACTGAAGAAACCTGGGTTATTAGCAGGCAGAAGGGAACTCTGCTTTGTTCTGATCCTTATGCTCCATAGCTGCTGTAATTACAGAACCTCTGCTAGTCTGAATTTTTACTTCAGTGTTCAGCCTGACACCAGCGCTCATGTTTATCAGCATGTCTGCTTATGCTGGACTTTTTGCAGACACAGCTCTACAGGTTGCCGTATCTCACTGATGGTTTCCAGCCCAAACCAGCATAAAACCCGCCCAACTTAAAAGAAAAAACAAGCCCAAATCTCAAATTCTCTCATGTTAAAAGCATAGAACTATTAAACACATAAGAACATGCTGTTAGCACACTACTGTGCTGAAGCAAAAAAAAAAGAAACTTCACGCATACGGGCTCTGCACAAAATGTACAATCAGACAACCAAATAACACACAAGATCACTTTAACAATCATGATATATCAACTCGAAAAAAGAAAACTTTTATCAATAGCTTTCCAACATGAGTTGTAAATCTACCTTAATATAAACTTAATTTATCTTACAGAGTATAGCTCAATCAAACATTTCTCTTTCACAGCCATGAAATATTTTTAAGTTGATCAGTAGAACTCAACCCCTCTTGGGCATTTACATTGACCAAACACTTGATTAACCATTATTCTTTTCTTGTTTTATTATAACAATGTTATTCATTATAACTATTATTCATTGATGTTGTGAGATTCGACAGATTCGACTTATTTAAAAAATAAATTGATCAGTAAAATGAACTCCCCCCACCTCAACATAATTTTTAAAGCGCATAGGACTGAACTTGCTTGAAGAAGGAAAACTGAAAGCTTACAAAAAGGTTGTATTTTCTGTCTAAATTTCTCCTGCACTTGGTTGTTTATATTATTTTAAGTGAATTTGACTTTCAAAGTTTACCAAAATCTAAAAAATGTCATTCAAACTGCATTTGCTTTGTTTTACTTTTTACTTATACTTTTTATTACATTACTTGAGTACAACTATTTTTAAAGTAATTTTCATACTTAAGTACAAGACATTTCAGATACTTTAAGACTTTTACTCAAGTAACATTTCAGTCAGTGACTTGGACTTTTACCAAAGTCATATTTTGGAGAGGTAACTATACTTTTACTTGACTCCGAGATTTCAGTACTTTTTACAACACTGTGCAAACCTCTGTGGACTGCACCTTACCTTTGTCAAACAGCTTGTTCACAGTGTTGGACATTTTTTCTCTTCCATTCCAGCTGACTGAATTGTTTCTAGCATCATTTTCGTCATTGCAAGGTGAGCTTTTCAATTTGATATAAACAAGTACACATATGAGATCATATCATTTAATGACATTCAAACATTGCATATCTTTCAGTCTCTTCTCTTGGTCATGGATGAATTTGTTTGTGACAAACTAAATGAGTGGCATCTGAGTGAGTTGATAGACACATTTAGAGGTAAAGTATTACACAGCATGACTGTTACTATACAAAAAGCAATAGTGCAGTGAATGTATATGTCTTGCTTCCACAGATAGTTTTAAACAGTATATACCAACACCTGTAACCCGAGCTGCATAAAAAGTTTGATTGAAACACAATTTTGTAAAAATCTGGCACTAAATAAACAACATGGAGCTGCTTCTATGCATGTGAAACTGAATTTATATTTGTAGTTACTGCCATAGAAAAAAGTGCAAAGAAGTTTAAAACGCTTCAGGTTTGCTGTGGTAGCATTAAACACACATGGATTTGCAAATACCAGTAAAAGATAACACTGACTATTTCTTAAAAATATTACAACATTCATGTTTATAGCAGAAGTTAAAGATGACAGTGAACTTGTTGCTTCTTGAGGAATCAAGTCAAAAGTTGCTCCAGTATTGTATCACTGTTAAGTTGTCTGATGGCTCAGAGAAAAATAAGATGCGTTGTTCTTCTTCTTAGGACAATATAGTGCCTCCAAGAGGACAAAAGTAAAACTTTTTTTAATTGCATTTCAAATTCAAAAGCTTACCAATTTCACATGTCAGGCAACCTTTACATGAGAAAATATCAGCACCATAAACTCCTCAAGCCTTTATAAAACAGATTTTAACATGATAACTGCATGACTGGGATTTATTGCAGTATGATTTAATTCCAGATGAAGGCATTGACTCTGAAAGTCTTTATGAGCTCAAGGATGAACACATTGATAAGTTGATTCCAAAAATGGGACCGAACTTAAGATTCAAAAAGAGACTCAACCTGTTGAAGGTAATGTCCTGTGCTGGGAACATTGTTTTGGTCTAATAATCATCATTTGTGTGGATAAATCCTTTTGCATGTTTATTATTAGAGTTGTAAAATATTTTTAAATTATAATTATAATATACAGATAAGCTAAATATGTCATTAACAATAAGAATTGTAGTGAATTTATACTTAATAAATTTCCTATTTTGCGTCAACAAAAATTATTTGTCACTAGATGGAACAAAACACAAATCAGAGGATGCATCATGTTCCACCACAGGTGAGTTATGCATATCTTTACACTGGTTTAATATGAAATATTATGTCCTAAGATTTATTATATGGCTGCTTAGTTTTAGTTTTTGGTTATAAGCTTTATCCAGGAGCATTTTGTTTGCAGGGTCAACAGGAGGGTGAAGAAGCAACTGGCATGACCGAGGTGAGAAGAAAAAGCCATAGATCCCTGCTTTAAAACACCAAACCTTCCTGAGACAGGAACAGTTTGGGTGAAGAAATGTTACATTTAATATTGTTTACTGGAAAAGAATAATAATAATGAAGTTGTTGATGGCAAGGTTTTTGAGTCATTTTATTTGAGGTGCATATTTTATCTTGCATAGCATGAAATCACAAGTGTGTTATGATTTTGCTGTAGAACATTTATTTTACCATCTAGTTGAATATATTCTATATTCAATATTATACTATTGGTATAAGGAAAACACATTAGGTATAAAATAAACTTTTTTTTAGTCTCTCAAATTTTTCTTTTTATACTGGAAACACATTCCAGTCAAACTTTTCTGTTCATCTTCAGGTTCTCCCAACTACAAGTGATACAGGTGAGAGATACCACACCCTAGTCAAGACCTTTTCATATGTATTGCTCTTATGAAGTGAAAGTAAATGAGAAACCCAGTCTCCTAATTCTTTTTGCATTATAAAACTAGGAAAGCGAAAACCTGACCCACTGTGCAAGTCTAGCAAAGGACAACCAGCAGTAAAAAGGAAGCGTGAGACAAATTCTGTCAAAGGTATTTCTTTTCATAGACATTCAGACAACAAAAATGCAGTTTAGTTACTTCTTAATTTTTTCTTTTTATTGTAAAGCTGTTTGAGGAAGGATCAGATTTAAATTCATACATTAGTGATATTAACAATGTTCCTAATCCATGTGGATTTTCACATTTTATTGACCTACAAATTTACAAATTCCCAGATGCTATGGCAGACACCCGCAGAACAGGAGATGCACTTGAAATGTAAAGGCTACAGACAGCTATTATTTAGACCCAAGCCTTCAGAACTTCTGTTTCCTGACCTAAAAACAGTATATATATATATATATATATATATATATATATATATATATATATATATATATATATATATATATATATATATATATAATATACAGTATATAGGTTCAGGATGTGTTCAGACAATTAAGTAAACTGAAAACATGTCTTTTCAGAAGTAAAAGCTAATATGCATAATATATCATCTATATTTGATAGCTTTGAAATTATCTAGTTTAAGAATTCAAACATAGCCTTTTAAAAAGACTAAAACTTTTTTTTCAGTGAATATAACTGTGATTATAATTGTTTTGAAAAATTTCCAAAGCAAATTTTTTCTACAAAAATGTTTTTATATTTTTTATTTTATGTTATGATTAACAAGATGATTTTCATATGTGTCATCCTTGGGTGTGCATTTTATTTCTCTGGCTTTAGATTTATGTTTATTTGTTTTAAAAGCAGAAACAAGGATATTACATTCTGTGAAAAACACAATGGGGAATGTCCTTGCCAAACTAAACAATCAAGATGACACAAATCTCAATATGTTCTTAAAGTAAGTACATTTGTGTTTGAAAGTTTTCTTGGTTTCTTTTTAACTGGGGACAAAAACTTGACAAAACTAGAAGTGACATTTTTTAAGTACTGGTTTGCATCCACTTACAGAATATTGATAAACTGTTGTAATTGTGCATGAATTCACTGGTATTTCCTTTTACATTTAAAATCATAGGCACAAAGCCATAAATAAACTACTTAGACTCTTCAAACTCAAATTCAAAGTATCAAATGCAATTCTGACATTTTTTAAAGCTGGATGAATCAACGATGATAAAATTCTCAACAGGACTAAAATAAAGAATCTGGAGATAGAAAAGAAGGAGCTGGTTGGTGTCTTTGGTAGAACTGGAGCTGGGAAGACATCTTTGATAAATGCTGTAATTGGAGAGAAGAATCTTTTGCCGTCTGGAAGGGGTAAAGCCTGTACCTCAGCCATGATTAAAGTAGAGGCTAACAAGCGCAATGAAAAATATGAGGCAGAAATTGAATTCATTTCACCAGAGGTAACTCAAAATCCAGTTTATAGAAATTTGATGAAAATTTAACTACTGTAACCATACACATTACTTGAATAATTACTTCTGTTATTTTTTTAGGAGTGGGAAGATGAATTGGGCTCAATGCTTCATACAATTGAACGAGAAAGTCACAACAATGATGAGTGTGATATACATGATAATGATGCTAGAGACAAACTGACAGCTGTTTACGGAGAGGAATGGACAGAAAAATCTTGTGAACAACTCATGGAGCCCAAGTACTTCAGAGAAATTCCTGAATTTCTTTCATCAACACAGAAAAGTTTGCCTTCTAAATCAGTAAGATATGGTGATTATGTAAATGATAGTGTTTCTTGTGTGAGAGAAAATATAAGGGTGAATCTGTTTTTGACATTCATCATAACATAGTGAAGCAGAATAATTTTCTGACTGACTGAATCAGTGTCAATCAAATTTATGATGAGTTGTTTTGGTCTCCTTTAAAGACATATGTCTGGAATAAGAAGACTGAAAACAGAACCAAACATAATACATAGCCATTTAGTTGTTTAGGGTAATAACAAAGTTAAATAGATTTCTATTTGAATGAAAGAGCTTTGGACAACTTAAAACAATGCATTAGAAGGGTTATGTGTACATTAAATATTTTTATCAAAATAAATTTTGTTTTTACAGTGACCACGAAAACCTCTTTTATCTGTCTGTATATATATATATATATATATATATATATATATATATATATATATATAAATATATATAAATAAAAGTAGAGCTCATAAGAAAACAAATATATACAGCTATTATCAATTTTTGATTGGTGTTTCACATTGCAGGCTAAGGACCTATCTGAATCTATTATGAAGTACACTAGAAATGGTACCAAAGACAAACAGAAAGAAAAGGGATGGTATTGGCCAATTGTGAAGAGTGTGACAGTCAGGGTACCAAAGAATAACTTTCTCCAGCATGTCACACTGGTGGACCTTCCTGGAAATGGAGACCGAAATAAGAGCAGAGACACAATGTGGAAAGAGGTGATATTACTGTTTTTTCCCTCTCAACCTGCAATCCTCTGAACACATTTTGAACATAATTGTGTTATTTTATTTATTTAGATTGTTGGAAACTGCTCTGCTGTCTGGGTTGTCGCTGACATGAACCGACCAGAGGCAGAAACAGAATCCTGGGAGATTCTGAGAGAAATTAGCAGCCAGCTTGGAAACGGTGGAGAGTGTCGACACATTCACTTTATCTGCACCAAGTCTGATGCCATGGATGATTTACATGAATAGTGAGTTCACTGCTATGCTAAAACAATACTGCTAAATAAAATTCAAAGAGACCATAGATGGTTCATCTACATTACATTTGTGTTGTTTATTAAATGCAGACTCTTGAGTTGGTTATGATCAAGACGATCTATTTTTTTCTTTCAGCAATAAAGCTGATGCTCAGGCCTTGATACTCAAAGCAAACCAGGAAACCAAAGAAATTGTGAACGAAGAATTGAACAAAGAGACCAAGCTTAAGGTGAGTCAGAATATGTTACACCACATTTCAATCTGAAAAACTCACAGAGAAAGAAATGGCAATTAGAAGGATTTTATTAATACAATATTTTAAGTCTTTGGCGCTCAGACCTCGGCAGGAACATTAATGCTGAATTATACTTTAATATGCATAAGTAGATGTATGAGAACAGGGATGTTCCCCCCAGGTCTGAAACTGGTGGTGGAGTGGAGATAGAAGAAGTTTGTTCAGTCCATATGATGATCTGTTTAAGATAGATGTCCGACTTGATAAACACAGGTTTGCATGAACTGTCCATGATGAGCAAGCTTGAAGCGACTGTGGAGAGGAAAAACTCCCCTTTGGGAAGAAACCTCTGGCAGAACCGGGCCCAACATGGTGGTCTTCTGCCGGACCAATAACTGGCGATAGGGAGTGATGAAGACTGAAGGGAGAAAACACTCTGATGGGTTGAGGATGGAGGAACGTCTTGGAAGCTAGATGAACTCAGCTATGATGGTGGAGAAGGGGTTGGGGGTGGGTTGAATCGGACATCTGATTCGAAATCCAACATGCAATCCGTTTGCGCTTGCTGGTTAGCAGGCTGAGACGTGGATTTGAAGTTGCTTTTAAGATGAGCGCGGGATGCTGGTTGGCTTCATGGAGGTGCGGTTCGTAGCTGATTGGCTCACATCAGAGGCGTATCGGACTCTGATTGAATGGAGGCTGGTGATGAGTTTCTTCGATTGAACTTGCGCCTCAGCTTCATTTCAATCTGAAAAACTCACAGAGAAAGAAATGGCAATTAGAAGGATTTTATTAATACAATATTTTAAGTCTTTGGCGCTCAGACCTCGGCAGGAACATTAATGCTGAATTATACTTTAATATGCATAAGTAGATGTATGAGAACAGGGATGTTCCCCCCAAAAATGCCGAGGTCAGAGCGCCTGACTCATAAAGCAGTGTGACGGGATAGTGATTTGAATGGGAGATGATTAGGTGAATGAAATGAACGAAATGAACAAGGAGAAGTGAGCAGAGATGCTTTCTTGCGGAAGATGTCTTGCTTATGCTATCTTGCGGAAGATGTGAGCAGAGATGCTTTTCTTGCGGAAGATGTCTTGCTTATGTTTTCTTGCGGAAGATGTGAGCATGGATACTTTTCTTGCGGAAGATGTGAGCATGGATACTTTTCTTGCGGAAGATGTCTTGCGTATGCTTTCTTGCGGAAGATGTCTTGCGTATGCTTTCTTGCGGAAGATGTCTTGCGTATGCTTTCTTGCGGAAGATGTCTTGCGTATGCTTTCTTGCGGAAGATGTCTTGCGTATGCTTTCTTGCGGAAGATGTCTTGCGTATGCTTTCTTGCGGAAGATGTCTTGCGTATGCTTTCTTGCGGAAGATGTCTTGCGTATGCTTTCTTGCAGAAGATGTCTTGCGTATGCTTTCTTGCAGAAGATGTCTTGCGTATGCTTTCTTGCGGAAGATGTCTTGCGTATGCTTTCTTGCGGAAGATGTCTTGCGTATGCTTTCTTGCGGAAGATGTCTTGCGTATGCTTTCTTGCGGAAGATGTGAGCATGGATACTTTTCTTGCGGAAGATGTCTTGCGTATGCTTTCTTGCGGAAGATGTCTTGCGTATGCTTTCTTGCGGAAGATGTGAGCATGGATACTTTTCTTGCGGAAGATGTCTTGCGTATGCTTTCTTGCGGAAGATGACTTGCGTATGCTTTCTTGCGGAAGATGACTTGCGTATGCTTTCTTGCGGAAGATGACTTGCGTATGCTTTCTTGCGGAAGATGTCTTGCGTATGCTTTCTTGCGGAAGATATCTTGAGTATGCTTTCTTGCGGAAGATGTCTTGATTATGCTTTCTTGCGGAAGATGTCTTGATTATGCTTTCTTGCGGAACATGTCTTGATTATGCTTTCTTACGGAACAAGTCTTGCAGATGATGCACATAGAGAAATGAGTGATCATGACAAGATGCAACACAGGTGACGGGATGCATAACAGAATGCTTGACGCAGGCATGAGAGAACACATGACAAGACGCAGGACCAGAAACTACGAGACGCACGAGAGAGTGCATTGCAGGGTACGTAAGAATGCATGAAAGGATACATAACAGAATGAGTGACGGGATAACTGTCAATATGAGTTGCGATATGAATGAAAGTATACGTGTGATGAATGATGATATGAAAGAAGCATGAAAGATCAACTATATGATAGGAGAGTTACGAACTGTGATGATTATGAATGATAAACTCAATTTGAAAGAGTGAAACATGAAGGGTCTGACGAAACATGTGAAAAGTTTCGATCCACCACCAGTATTTGCAGTTAGATTACCTTAAAGCCGAGAGGCATTGAGCGGCTAAATGAATGGAAGCTCAGAACGATGAGTGAGGCATGATGATGACGACCAAGCCCATTGTTTGAGTGATCAGGAACCTGTGAAACAATTATAAAGAACCCCCCCCCAAAACCTACGGATGGCAGCATCCGTAAATTTTTAAACACATCCACGACAGAAAGGCATAATAGAATATATTTCGATCAGGCGAGAAGCAGACCAGACGGTCAAAACGGTAGCTCTCAACCAGAGTATCCTGTTCAAGAAGGAAAGAACAAATTTAGCGAACTCTCGCTGCCTGGAAATAAAGCATGACTCTGGCAATGATGCATTTGTGAGATTGAGGTGACCAAGCAAGGAGGGCAGCTGACGGTTGGAAATAACTGATATGGAATGAGACTGATATCTTGTGAATTTGAGAGCTGAACTGCAGGCGGAACCATGCTGGAACCAAGTTGAGATCAATACCTAGGACTCGATTTGCAGGCCGACAGGTTTAATTAAAAAGGACAAACTGAGAATAGTGAAAGGAAGATCTAGGAGAGGAAGTGACCACGAGATGAATGAATGAAGAGGATAAAGATGGTAACATGTCTTAAGACATAATTATCAAATAATGTTTGCTTAACTCATGAATGCATAAACTGCCGAGCGCATAATAAATGCTGTCATAAACGGATTAAGCTATTAAGCTCATTCCCTGATGTTTGAAATGAAAATACTTAGATTCTTACTACATTCTGATAAAACTGATGAACTTCATTACTTATTAGCTTAATTAGCCTCACCAGACTGCAGACAGGATCCGTAATTTAAACTAATGTTATACAATAACGGCATGGTAAATAATTGATCTCGGGTTGAATTCTGAACTGTGGTATAGGGAAGGTAACAGGAATTCTGTCCTGCTGCAACATGAGACCCTCAATGCTTGGACGCCTTTCTTCCCACCGGGTCCTGCTGAAAAAACCCTCTTTACGAATAAAACCTACCTCCCACAGACAAAGAGCTCTCTTTCTTCAGCTCACTCCTGCGACTTCTTTAGCAGCTCTCACAGAGCAGACAAAGAAGGCCAACCATGAAGCCTGGTCGGCCCTGATCAACACACAAGCCAGCAGCTGGGAAAGGTGCCTGGCCAGCCACGCTTGATCCAGGGTCTGCCAGACTCGACTGCCTGCTTCAGCATCTGGAGAGGCTCTCATCGCCTGGGGAACATGTCCGAGCCATTATTTCAACAAATAATGTTCTGTTTAACTTGGGCCCCGCATTGTGAATAGATCGAAATACATGCAAATGACTCGACTCCATTCCATGTTCTTGGAACCAGACGCTCAGTGAACAAGGATTCACAGAGCTATCCTGATCAACCACCCTTGTTTGTCCTTTCTTTGTTTTGTTTGCAAATAGTTCCTTAGCCTCTTCTATCTTCATTTTGCCCAGTAGCCCAATCAAGTCTCACCAACCTAGCAAAGAGGATTCACCAATTGAACATGTGCTAATTCAGGCACCACAGAGAAAGCGTGCTCCAGACAGCAGAGAAGAATGAAAAGGAGAAGCAGCGTAGCTTAATGAGAGGGCCGTTTGCCGCGAAGGCCTACCAAACAGGGCCGTTGCCGCGAAGGCCTACCAAAATAGGGCCGTTGCCGCGAAGGCCTACCAAAATAGGGCCGTTTGCCGCGAAGGCCTACCAAAACAGGGCCGTTTGCCGCGAAGGCCTACAAAACAGGGCCGTTTGCCGCGAAGGCCTACAAAACAGGGCCGTTTGCCGCGAAGGCCTACAAAACAGGGCCGTTTGCCGCGAAGGCCTACAAAACAGGGCCGTTTGCCGCGAAGGCCTACAAAACAGTGATGTGGAATGGGAGATGAAGGTGAGGTGAATGGTGAGGTGAGGTGAGGGGAACGGTGAGATGAATGGTGAGATGAGGTGAGATGAATGGTGAGGTGCTCGGCCGGTGCTCGGGGTTGCTGCATGGCTGATGCATGGGGCTGATGCATGGGGCTGATGCATGGGCTGATGCATGGGGCTGATGCATGGGGCTGATGCATGGGGACATGAAAGAATGAATGCTCATGACATGAAGGACACGAAACAGGCACATACAAAGTACACGAGGAGTAGGAGACAGGCACATGGCAGGGCACATGGCGGGCACATGGCGGGCACATGGCGGGGCACATGGCGGGCACATGGCGGGGCACGTGGCCGGGCACATGGCAGGGCACATGGCAGGGCACATGGCGGGGCACATGGCAGGGCACATGGCAGGGCACATGGCGGGGCACATGGCAGGGGTATGAGACAGGTACGAGCGGGGTACGAGACAGGGCACAAAACAAGGCACACAACGTAGCACGTGGCAGTGCACGATGAAAGTAGGTGAAGAGAATTTGACAGAATACTTTATGAACGCCTGGCCAGAGCAGCAGAGCTCGTGAAGGGCACAACAATTGGTATAAATCGCTGGATTTAAAATGCACTTCTGAAAATAAAATGGGTTAAGTAACAACTCAACCCTACTGTCCGGTTAAACTGAACGTGAATGACATTGAAGGTACTTAATACGGAAGGATTGCCCATAGTAAGTCTTTGAATGACGAAATCAGAGATTTAAAATGCTGAGACATTTGCTAATACAGCCTGCAGGTTGATGATAAAGGGGAGACGAGAAGAACGTAGCCATATCAAAGATAGTAAGAGAACACAGGAATGGGAAAAACAAAAAAGGAAAATGGTAAGGTTAACATTTCAACTTACAAACTTAACACTTAAAATCAAGCATACTATGGACAAGAAATTACTGTAGAAAATATGAACGATGAGTTGAATTAGAATGACATAATTATGGGATAAGAGAAGATTAATGGAGTCCATCACGAACCATACTGCAACCAGTAGGTGGCAGTAATGCTACTACAAGCCTGTAGCCAACCGCCAAAACCAGAAGAAGAAGAAAACGAAAACAAACAGAATGGATGGGATACTTCTGCCTAACAGACGGACAGTTCAGGAGCATGATGAGCGAAATGCATGTAATAAGAATGAAAACATGAGTGGATACATGTTACCTTGAGCTGCTAGGAGCGGGCATGAGAGGAGATCCGGCTGAAAGTAGCGCAGGACGATAGCCGCTCTCGCTACAGAGCAGAGCGGGGCCGGAGCTGAGTCAGAGTTGTGACGGCGTCTACGTCGCTTGTGAAAAGCGGGGATTTGCAAGTTCATAGCGCCAGGAATCGGAGCTGATGAAAACAGAGGTTGGGTGACGGGATGAGACGCCACAGCGGAAGAAGGCCAGCAAAGAGAGCGAATCCAGGTCAGTGCTGCTTAAGATATGCTGGAGCGAATACAGAGATTGCAGAGGATGGATGCGCGGCTAGATGGCGTCCTATGAGCAGCAGGATTAGAGGATGAGTTGTTATCGTCTTGAATCGGACATCTGATTCGAAATCCAACATGCAATCCGTTTGCGCTTGCTGGTTAGCAGGCTGAGACGTGGATTTGAAGTTGCTTTTAAGATGAGCGCGGGATGCTGGTTGGCTTCATGGAGGTGCGGTTCGTAGCTGATTGGCTCACATCAGAGGCGTATCGGACTCTGATTGAATGGAGGCTGGTGATGAGTTTCTTCGATTGAACTTGCGCCTCAGCTTCATTTGTCTACAAAAAGAAATATACCTAATTACATTAATTAATCTTACCTAGAAACACTTCAGTGATGAATGTTTACAAGTGTTCACAGTGAGCTCAAAAGACTTTTTCAGAGGGGCATATCTAAGTCCAGAAAACACTGGTAGGTTGTTTCCATACAGTATGTGTGTATTTAACATAAAGGTTCAGCAGAACTGCACACTATTGAATTTGTCATAATATAAACATAATTTTGTTTTCACAGAAATACCCATGCTGCAGGAATTTTTGCAAAATCTCAATGACTGTCAATCAGAGACATTAAACTATGTGTCTGGAGCTCATGGCATCCTCTCTTTGATTCATGGGGCCAACTCAAGAGGAGATGTAAGAATGAGAAATTAAAATTCTTTCACCATCTTAAGATATTTTAACAGTTTATCAAGAAATCAGTCCTTCAGAGCAAATAAAATACTGTATTCACTTATAGTGAAATTTAGAGAGATACTAAAATCAATAAGTTGAATATTATTTGAAGCAACATTGTTATTGCATCTTAAATCTGGAGGTCTACTTAAAATGTAACTAGTGACCCATAAGCGTCTGTATAAACTCAGATCTAAATTACTCGTCTGAGGATATGCTGAGGATGATAAACTACAACTTTCCTTGCAGTTAAAATATTTAGACTCAGATACAATCTTACACCAAGTCTTATACATCTTGCCTAGATAGATATTGCCAAGTTATACAGCAGGACACCTTTTCCAATATTTTTCCAGATAAACTTTTTTTTAGTATTAAGCACACTAGCACTCAAAAGTTTGAGGTAACTTAAAAATATCCACACGGCACAATTGCTTTCAATTAGAATAACATTAATTCAATCTGGAAAAACTCACACGGAAGAGACAATTAGAAGAATTTATTGATACAATATTTTAAGACCTCAGACCTCGGCAGGAAACATTCACTCTGAATTATACTTCAATATGCTTAAGCAGGTGTATGAGAATAGGGATGTTCCCCCCCAGGCCTGAAACTGCCGGTGGAGTGGAGATAGATGAAGTTGTTTTAGTCCATAGAACTGCTTTGCGAGATGATCTGCTTGGGCTAGATGTCCAACTTGGATAAACACGGGTTTGCATGAACTGTCCATGATGAGCAAGCATGAAGCAGCTGTGGAGAGAAAAAACTCCCCTTTGGGAAGAAACCTCTGGCAGAACCAGGCTCAACATGGCGGTCTTCTGCCGGACCGATTGAGATGTGGCAGGAAAGAGTCCGAGAGGAATTTCACTCTGATAGGACGAGGTTGTAGGAGCACCATAGGAAGCCAGATGGAGCTGTGCCACGATGGTGGAGAAGGGGATGGAGGTGGGTTGAATCAAGTCATCAGAGTCCAGATTAGACATCGCACAGCGACTGCTTGCTTGCTGGTTAGAATGCTGAGATGGATTTAAAGTTCTTTTAAGATGAACCCAGGACGCTGATTGGCTTCGTGGAGGAGCAGTTCAAAGCTGATTGGCTTGCGTCGGAGGCAAATTAGTCTCTGATTGGATGTAGGCAATGAGTTTCTTCAACTGAATTTCCGCTTTAAGCTCCATATTAGTCAGAAATGCAGTCTAGAGACCTTGTCAAATTGTAACGTACAGAAAACTGGACCCAAGATTTGAATCACAGGTCAGTGACGTTTAAAGACTTTATTTAAAAGCAGGAAACAGGGCTCGGCTTCTCGAGGCGCAATAGCTCACGCTCAGTCTTGTAATCCCCTGAGGCAGAGACAACAGGTAAGTGAACAGTGGTTGGTTCACGGGTAATAATGAGGAGGACTGGACCACTAACCTGAAGGCGGGTAGCAGAGCCAGGTGAGTCGGCAGAAAGGTAGGCGGACTGATCTAAGGGTTGAGTCGAACAAGCAGGGGATCCGTTAAGGGCTTTCCAAGAACAGTATCCAGGGGAGGTCCAGGTTCGGTGATCAGAGAGGCAGAGATACAGCAGTGGTACCAACAGGGAAATCCAAGAGTCTTGATCCAGGTCCAGTAACTAACAGGCTCAGAGGTAGCAATGATTAGGCAGGTTCGGTACTCCCAGTTTGAACGAGATCGGGTAACGGGAAGGCAGTCCAAGACAGGCAGATTCAGATGTCCAGAGACAGAACGGGTCAGGTTTCCAGGCAGGCAGACAGAATCAGAACAGGCAGGCTCGGTAACAGAAGGCAGGATCGGGATGGGACGGGACGGGACAGACAGGCAAGCAGGCAGAACAAGGAACGCTGGAATGCTCGCACGGATGGTTTGAGACAATCTAGCACTGGCAGCAGATCTGTACAGGGATTATATGGAGGTGAGAAAAGGTGGATCGCGTCATAACTAATTGCAGCGAGGGTGGAGTTGAGCAAGTGTGCTGAATTGAGGGTAAGACCTGCACCAGTGCTGAGATTGTCTTACAAAGTTGTATTCTGTCAATAATGGTGTGGCCAACACAGTCACCAGGGAGTCTCATTTATGAAACATTGAATAGAATCTATACTAAAAGTGGATGTATGCCAAAAAAAAACAACGAAAATAGCGTACCCCAGGGATTGCTGCAAAGCCATGGACAATGCAGACGACTGTCCTTGTGGCTCTACGCTTCTTCAGGAGGAGTGAATGCTGCTTGTTGGGACTTTGGTGCAATCTACTGGGTTTCCTTAGATAGGAAACTTTTTGATCAATCTGTATGATTTGATTGAATTTGACTTTCCGAAGTGCCTTGAGATGACATGTATCATGAATTTGCACTATATAAATAAAATCGAATTGGATTGACCTTATGGTGCGAAAGAAGTGCCCTTCAATTCCACATGTGGGAGTTCCTTGAGGAAGTAGTAGTGAAAATGCTAGTTATTTATTTTATTTTATTTTTTTCCCCAGTGTCCTGTCTAGCAATGTGGCAATAGGAATTGATGTCTCAATGCCAGATAGAGCTCGACAGATTTTGCTTTTACAAGTGGAGCGAACAGCTAGTTATTTTTAAAGGGGACATCCAAGTTTGTCTGTCAGAACCTTGGTTGGTTTTGACATTTTGGAATTTGGCTCAGCTCTTCCACTACGTAGGGACAGTGCCAGGACTAGGTAAATACACCTCCTGTTGCGCTAAGCTTTTTTACTCCATCATGATACACTGAAATCGGGGACATTTCCGAGGACAGCTTTTGCCAGGGACAGGTCATCCAAAACGGGGACTGTCCCCAGACATTAGGGACGTGTGGTCATCCTAGGTTAAAACATTGGCACGGCAGATTTTAGGACGTTTTCACCTAATCATCTACTGGAAGCAGCAGCCATTTCAGTTGAATAGAAATGTGACCCACAATACTGACCATGAAATTTTATTTATTTTTTTTATTTATTTTATTTATTTGAATTAGGACAATGCACATTCATCAACATGTCAGCATAAAGCATCAATGTAAATATGCCAGAATTAGCACAACAGCTAATTTGCATCCGCTGTCCTAAGGCAGGTAAAAACAGTGAACATTAAACAAGACACTACAGGAGAGAACAGAGTGGACACAAACAGATAAGATGCCAATAACATAAAATCACAATAAAATTAGGTTAACAAGAAAATTAGGGTAACAGGCCCATGGAAACAGATCAATTTACCTGTGAACACATGTCTGGTTAGTTTTCAACCAATGTTTCAAGGAGAATTTAAAACGTATGTAGGTTGCACAGCCCCTAACATGAGCTGGCAGTGTGTTCCATAACTGTGCTCCTCTGATGGATGAAACCATTTGACAAATTGTATATACAATGTAAATACTTCATATAAACAATTGCAAAAAAATTATTTGCACTGGTATTTAGTTTCTTCTTTATACAGTTATCTAGTTTGTACTCATTTTAAATATGAAACAGAAAATATTTTTAACAAAATCAGGATATGTTAAGAAACATTGTTGCCTTTATAGTTTATCTAGTAATGTTTTAGATAATCATAGTCTTGGTGCTCAGACTCGAGTGAGACACTAGAATTGACAAAGATTCCTGGATAGCTGTTGAAATGTTTTCAAAAAACAAATGAGTTATGTTCCAGTTGCCTTTGATTTAAGCTTGTATGTTGTTGGGCCTTTCACAATTTATTCCATATCAAATACCATTTTGAAAAATCAAGTCTGACTACTAGGTTAACTCTTTAAATGATGTTGGAATTGTTTAAAAGGTACTAAATTAAAATAGATTTGGAGATGTTGGATTTGGAGAAGTCTAAAACAATTGCTGACATTGTTTTTCTAGGATGGCAGAAATGAGGATGTGTGTGTAACCCTTGAAAATAATTTAAATTTTCAAATTGAATCAATGAAAGATGAAATGAACAATATCAAAGCAAACTTTGAAAAATGCCTTCAAGAAGGAGTTGAGAGATCCAAAAGCTCATGTGAACAAATCTTGACGTCTGCCCTAAATCCCAAGGTATGTTTTCTGATAGTAGTAAGGAAGTACATTTAAAATGTATGTGAATGTATAATATTTTTATAGCTGTTTGTATTGATTTTATTTCTGTTTCTTTAATGTGATTTCCTCAGAGAAAGAGTGGTTATCAGGGTTTTCATAAACAACTGAAAAAAGCTGTAGAAAATGGCGGCATCTGCAAACCTAAAAAGGGGAAAGAAATCAACCTCAACATGAAATTAACTTCCTCTCTGACTGACAGCATTGACGAGAAATTTAGAAACACTTTTCCGTAAGAACTTTATAAGCACATAGAGAGCTTTTTCAAATACAGTGCCCTGCCGAAGTATTCATACATCTTGAACTTTTCAATTTTTTGGATTAGAACTACAAATGTATACACTTGTACTTTATAACAACAAATGTTATTGTGATTTTATGAGACAAAAACAAACAAGAATACTAATATGGTATTGAAGGAATGTATTCATATTTACAATTACTTTTACATGTGGAATGGCAATAGTGGAGCATTTACAAAGGCCCCTTTTTTGTACACTATTAAACTGCATAGCAATACAAAACAGTGTCAGGGTATTTGATCATTTAAATTCTGATCTACTGTCTGGTTTTAAAATTGTTTCAGAAATGAAGGAAAATCTGGTCCATTCAACGGAGTGATCAGTAAGTTTACACTTGACACTGAAGGACTAAAACAGAAGTACGAGGAATTTGAGCTGCAGCTGGTGTTTCTCAAGTCAGAGGTAATTAATAAGAAATAATACATTTTCTGAAATTAAATTAATTCCATCCATCCATTTTTTTACTCGCTTTATCTCTCATGGGGTCGCAAGGAGAGCTGGTGCCTATCTCCAGGGTTCAATGGGCAAGTGGCGGGGTACACACTGGACAGGTCGCCAGTCTGTTGCAGGGCAACACAGAGACCACTGCGCCACTGTGCAGCCCTTAAATTAATTCACGCCAGCTAAAATTAAAATTTGACAATAAAAATGAAGAAATCAATAAACAAATATAACTTGATGGGCTAACATTGTCTGACAATGTAGAGGAAGAAACCTTTATTGGCATGACAGTAAAACTATTCTTAAATGTACTGAAATTACTTCTTATTTATCTGCTTGTTTTTATATTTCTCTCAGGAAGACCGTTTTAAGACAGACATGAGAAAAAGTATTCGTAAGCAGAAAAAAACAGTCTACAGGAGTCTAACAAAAACAGTTGAGGAAGCCATGCAAGACTGCTACAAACGTAAGAAAATGATTAAGTCATTAAAATGCAGCACATATATTTCTGGTTATTGTTTCTTAACACCTAAGATTTCATTGTTCTGCTTTCCAGAAGCAGCAGTTTTTACAGGAGTTGGTACACTGCAGAACATGCGGGACACTATAGAGAAACATGTACATGTATCAAAGAACACCATGTTTGAAGATGCTAAAAACAACATGATGAAACTACTGAAAGATTTGATGGTTTGTTTTCTCTAATAAAATATATTACAATTACTTTACATTTTTTCAGTCATATCACAACACTCCTCTATGTTACAATATCCATATTACGATTCATACAATGCTGTGGAAAAAATCCCGTCTTCTATTTTTTTTTTTTTTATGCCAAATCAGGAGAAAGTCCTGGGAAGACTGGAGAAAACCATGAAAGAATCTATTGAACTCTCATTCAGGACTGATGAGCACTCACTTCTAGGTACTGTTAGCTCTTATAATAAAGTATTTTGTTTGTTTTTTCTCTCCCAAAAACAATAATTAAAATTGCTTTCTTAGATGTTTCCTCAGAGCTTAAGGAGGTCCAAGAACTCTACGATGAGCTACGTAAAAGCAGTTAAGACGGAACATTTTTGAGGTAAAGAACAACATCTATGAATGGCATTTTTGTGGATAGAAATTTTCAGTTCTATTTATGGCTTTTTATTCAACAGCTGTGCTTAATGGAGAGATTCTTCCTCAGGACACATGATGCATCTACAGCCTTAAACATGAGAAACTTCAGGAAAACAATTTAAATGATGTAATCGTAATTTGCTACTATGTTCTGTCTTGTTGTCTGGATCATTGTCATTTTAAGCCTATTTTTTTACTTGGAGTGTTATTTGCAAGTATTTCAAAAAATTTTATCGGAAATTTAGAAAATGAAAATAGAAGAGCAAATCAGTCTAGTTTAATCAAAATCAAAGTGTGTTTACTTAGAACTACAGGAAAAAGACAAGACATTGCAGTTTTTCATATTTTTCTTTGTGTTTTAATAAAATGTGGTTAATTATTGCTGATTTTATGTAGATGTTGACTTAAATATATATTTTTTTCTTATCCTAAAAGTTGATTATACAAAGCCTTAGCATTTCTTGAAGAAAGCCTCCTAGCCTCCTAGTCTTGTTTTGGTCTTGGCTTGAGCACTGTCTGTAGACAGCCACATGGCGAGTAAATGTTTGTCTTAAATAAATTAAAAATAACATAAAAATAACAAAACCCATCTGATGATCCGTTCACAGCTCTGTCCATCCAGAGCTCAGTCTAAACCCGCCTTCTGCGTAGCTGGTTCAGCTCCTTTCACAGCTTATTTCTGCTGCAGTTAACAGAGCAGCAGGAAGAGCGATCAGAGTCATCATGATTTTTTGGTCTCAACCAGCGGGGAAAGTGCGAAGCAGGAGGCAAGGGGGGAGAGCGGCTCCCAGATAAATCCTCCTTTCAGAACCAGTCATTGCTGCACGCTGGATCAGAAAACAGATCTGCTAATCAGATACAGTCTAAAACACCAATTAGTCTGTTTATAAGTTTCGTTCTGATTTATTCTGCATTTTTTTGCGCCCAATTAAAATCAATAGGAGAGTCAGTAGCTGTGTTTCATGCTCTTTTGTTTTTAATGACACAGAACCAGTGGTGCTTCGGTGGCCGTGGTTCCTTGCGCTTGAATTCAGGTGCGCAAAATTACATTACATGTAATTAAGGTGCGCACTTTAAAGGGTCATTTTAAGGAACTTGTAACATCAGGGGATTCAGCGCAGACCCATTATTCCTTCTCTCCTCCCTAAAGGAGTCCTTTACAGTCTTTATTTATGTATTTTCCCCACTGTTTATCCCTCGCGCGCAGCGCACGAGGATAAAATCCAGCAGCTGGATCATGCGTAAAGACGCAGCGTGAACCCCTGCGTGCTTTAAGTGTTGCAGCTGAGGGGAAACTCTGCCTCATTCACAAATGAGACCAACATGGATAGAATAATGATAATCTGTAACGCTTTTTTATTGCCTGGATCTGAATCTGATAATTCATATTGTTCCTTTTATAATCAACTACAATATTTTCTTATCCAAGTCAGGAAACAAAGATTTCTCTTCCAGGGTCCAGTCAGCCACGCCCCCAACCTTGCCCCCCGAAAATTAACATAATATCACTCCTAACTTTTGATAAAAGTTGAGAGGTCTGGTCAGGATTAGTATTTTGGCCGGTAAACAATATGCCTGGCCGGTTGATTTTTACATCTACCGTGTGTGTGTGCAGAGCAGGTGGGTGAGACTGGCGGTAATGTGAATGGTTTGTGTGGAGATCAGAGAGGCAAAGGTGAGATGCTGGCGGATACATCACAGACTTGTTATCAGTGTATCAACCCTCCAGACTACCAAGGTCTTCTGGCTCCAGCCTACTCTGCATACCTAAAACCAGAACCAAACACGGAGAAGCAGCATTTAGTTCCTATGCTCCACTTATCTGGAACAAACTTCCAGAAAACTGTAAAAAGTTCTTTTAAATTAAGATTAAAAGCACATTTGTTTAGGATTGCCTTCGACTGTTCCAGTTAAACTGTTTTTACAGAAATATCATTAGTTCCGCTTTATAGTCCAACTGTTTTTAATGTTTGTTTTTAGTTTCTATTTTTCCATGTTGTATTTTGTTTCTACATTTTATTCCTACTTGCTTTTCTCAGTTTTTTCCTGTATTTTAATCATGTAAAGCACTTTGCATTGTCTCTGTACTGAAATATGCTATATAAATAAATTTGCCTTGCCTTGCCTTATATTTACTTGTCATTATATAACTTATTTGATCATTCCCTGGGGTTGGCATCTTAACTTTCCTCAGGGCGTGTCTTAACTCAGTTATTGAAAAGTTAATAATAATAACACCATTTCCTTCTTTTTGATTTATTATATATTCTTTCTCTAATAAAGTTGTTGCTCAACCCTTTTTCCGCTATTCACTAATATTATTTGAACTAATTATTTTTACAAAAGGTTGTGCCAACAATATCACTTTTTCTTCATTGGTAACTGCTGTTGTTCTATCATTAACTAATGCTGGATAACCATCTATGAATTCTCTTATGAATTATACTTTCTCCAATATTCTCTTTTTGTATTTCTTATAACCCTTCTTACTATAGCTTGCATCTTCTTGTATTCAATTAGATTTTGAAAATTCAGATTTCTTTTTACATTTTTAAAAGGTTTATTTTAAGATTTAATAACCTGATCACATTCTTCTGATCACCATGGCACAATCTTCTTGTTTGCCCCTCCTTTCTTCAGAAATGATTGGTGAACAGCTTCTATAAATGATTTGCAAAAAAAAAAAAAAATTAGGTAATCAATATCAATACTTGTGACTATTTATTTTATTTTGTCTTCACTTATTTATCTTATATTTCTCCCAATCAGTACTAAACAACCAATTACTCAACCATCCAGAATCATCCTTTTGCACATTAAAGCCAACTTTAATCATTATAGGAACAATATCATTTCCCATTTTTGTACTTTTAATAACATTCCATAATCAAAGTCCTGCCAATGAGTCAAAAACTAATGTTAGATCAATAGCAGATTCTGTACCAGTTCTGATGTCTGTCTTGTTCGTTCTCCATCATTAATGCATACTAGATTTTTAGATTTCATCAACTCCTCTATCACCAACCCATTTTCATCAGTCCAGTAATCCCATATTGAATTATGGGGATTAAAATTTCCACACCATATCACTCTGTCATCTAAATGCTTTATTATTTCCTTAAAAGATTAAAAAAATTTATCACTTTAATTTCCCCCTCTTTTTTTCAGATTTCTACTGCAATATACTCAAATCACACATCCACCTCCTTCCCCCCCCCCCCCCCCCTGTACAAATACGATTATAACTATTGATGACAAAGTCTACGGTAGGTTTTAACCATGTTTCTTGAACACATATAATTTCAGTTTTATTTTTTAGTTTTATAGTTTTATTTGGAGCTTTTGTATGAATCTTTTTAACTCCTGACCATATGCTAATAGACTTCTGGCATTACATTGTAGCATTAACATGTTACTTAGTCCCCTGTGCCTGTCAGTCCTCCATCTGCCTCAAGTTTTGGTTTAATTTGCCCCCATAATGACAATATAATATCAATTTCACTGCTGGTAATAAGTGTTTCAGAGAAAAGGGTGGGTCTTTTTTTTAAATATCTGTTAAGAACATTCTGAACTGTCACTTTACAAACACAAAATGTAATATAATTTACTTGGATTTTTGTGATTCATCAATACAAAGCATAGCTATTTTTTTCCACAATTAAATTGAAAAGTGGGATATTACATTTGCATTAATTCCTCTTTACTCTGAACCCTCTAAAAAATACAATTAAACCAATTGCCATCAGACATCTAATTGTTTAAGTCCAACTGTGTGTAATTTAATCTTGGTACAAATCCACTTGTTTTGTGAAGGCTTTGGAAGTTTGTTAGAAAACTTTAATAAAGAAACAGCATTATGAGGAGCAAGACAACAGCAGAGCAGATGGGTCAGTAATAACTTGGAGAAGTTTAGTGCAGAAAATGATATTCCAGGCTTTGAACTCAATGAGAACTGCTCAGTGCATTATTTAAGAATTTATTTAAGAATGAAAAGAGTAAAGCAAACCTCCCAAATCATGGCTGTCCACCAAAACTGACAAGCCAGGCTAGAAGAGCACTATTTAGAGAAGCAACCAGGGGCCCATGGATGCTGCAGAGATCCACAGCTCAGGTGGGAGAACATGAGCATTATTGTGCATTATTATTATGGAGCTTAAAGCAGAAATTCAGACTGAAGAAACTCATTGCCTACCTCAATCAGGGACTCATTCGCCTCCGACGCAAGCCAATCAGCTTTGAACTGCTCCTCCACGAAGCCAATCAGCGTCCTGGTCCATCTTAAAAGAACTTTAAATCCAGCTCAGCTTCTAACCAGCAAGTAAGCAGTCGCTGTGCGATGTCTAATCTGGACTCTGATGACTGGATTCAACCCACCTCCATCCCCTTCTCCACCATCATAGCAGCTCCATCTGGCTTTCCTATGTGCTCCTACAACCTTGTTCCTATTAGAGTGTAGTTCCTCCTGGACTCTTACAGAATTCGCTGCCACATCTCAATCGGTCCGGCAGAAGACCGCCATGTTGAGCCTGATTCTGCCAGAGGTTTCTTCCCAAAGGGGAGTTTTTCCTCTCGACAGCTGCTTCCAGCTTGCTCATCATGGACAGTGATGCAAACCTGTGTTTATCAAGTTGATATCTAGCTTAAACAGATCATATTATGGAGTGAACAAAACTTCTTATATCTCCACTCCACCACCAGTTTTAGGCCTGGGGGATCATTCCTATTCTCATACACCTGCTTATGCATATTGAAGTATAATTCATAGTGAATATTTCCTGCCAAGGTCTGAGCGGCGAAGTCTTAAAATGTTGTATCAATAAATTCTTCTAATTGTATCTTCTTTCCGTGTGAGTTTTTCAGATTGAAATTATTGCACTCCACAAATTTGTTGCTATAAAAGTCACATTTGAAATATACCAAATGCATAGCTGGGCAGTTTTAGACCTGGAAAACGTGCTGCAGGAACCTCTAAGGCAGAAACCTCTGGAAACGGAGACAGCTAATTAGTAACCTATTGCTGAACCTATTGCTGTGTTGTAAGTTTTCAAAAGTTGAAACTTGAGACCTCCTCCTCTGTTTAAAGTATTTTTTTCTCGCTTTACGTAAATGGGTTCCTTCACTCCTCTCTCAAGCCATCTGTCTTCTCTGTCCGAAATGTAGACATTTTGATCCTCAAAAGAGTTATGATATGTTATGTTCATATATATATATATATATATATATATATATATATATATATATATATATATATATATATATATATATATATATATATATATATATATATATATATATATGTATGTGTGTATGTATGTGTGTGTGTGATGACTTTTATTTTCAGGTAGGCCCATGAAAAATGCACAGACCCAGGCCACTTCACTTCCACATTTCTGATTGTGTGGGCTTCATCCCATATGATATTCAATTTACAGAACTATAATTAGCTAAACTGTCAACTTCATTCACATTTATTATTTTTTTTAGTCCTATACCTACACATTAATGTTATAAGACTTCCCATTCAAATAATCTTAACTTAGTAAAGTAAACCACTAAACTCTAAAGAAAACTGAGTGCAACATAAGCATTCCTGACAGCGTGACATACAGTTGCTTCTGCACAATGTTCTGCGTCACATACGTTATAAAAAAAGCTGCTGTTGGTATAAATACAGCTCAGAGAATTTGTTGAGAACTGAGAGCATCCCTTCGTACGAGAGAGGCATGGCAAAGAAATCAAGATGGTGAAATTAAAGATGGTTAAGAATTAAGATGGTTAGAGTGTTACTGGTGAAACACTCCATTCTAAAATATATTAAACCTCGAAAAATTAGTTACTCGTGGTCTGATCAGGCTCTCTAGACAGAGATTTCTGTGGACTATTTGTGCTGCAGTGTCTACAAGTTCCTCCAGAAAAGACATATTTTCTGACACGTCCTTGTGCAGATCACAGCTAAAAAGAAGACAAAACCTCGGGTTAGTCCAAACAATCCTGCTACCAAGCAAAGTTGTTTCATGGGGAAATTGGTTGCCATAATTTGACTTATGGTAATGGCTTCTGAGCTTTCTGGAATGCAAAAGCCAGCATATACAAGGATTTACCCCAGAAATTATTCTGAATGTCCACTAACACCGCCTTCTAAAATGGGCCCTGTTCTACCTCACTCTGTCATATTCAGCATTTTCAGTGTCAAAACTACTCAGAGTAGCTGCTATCTACTCAGGGTAGATCAGCTATTCTTTCTGAAATGGGGCCCTTGCATTTTATCGTAGCTTACTGTGGAAGCTTTCTAATGTTTTAAAACTCGCCTCTTCTTTTTTGTCTGAACTAACTCACTTTCCCCCTCCTATTTCTCAGAGTCCTGATACGCCACACCCTCTTTTCCAAGTTTTGCTTTCTGCCATTTTCTATGTAAAGCGCTGAGGACTCCAGTTTACCTTTGTCAAAAAGCTTCTCTTCTGTTCCTGCTGACTGAACTATTTCTGCCATAATTTTCTTCATTGCAAGGTGAGCTTTTAATTTGATTTAAAAAAAAACATGAATATTTACTAAACCAATACAAATCACACTCTTAATGGGATTCAAACATCATGATTTATCTTTCAGTCTGTTCTTGGCCATGGATGATTTTGTTTGTGACATACTAAACCAGTGGGGTCTGAGTGAGTTTATAGAAATATTTAAAGGTAAAGTATAACACTGTATGACTGTTTCTCCACAAAAAGCAATACAGACAATGTGTATGTACTACTTCCACAGATAAATAGGATCAGCTAGTTTTAAACACAGTATAGTCTAACACCTTAATCCTGAGCTGAACTGAAAGTTTGATTCAAACACAATTTTGTAAAAATCTGGCACTAAATAAATGATACACAGCTGTTTCTATGCATGTGAAACTTAATACATTAGGTATTCATTAAACAGACATGTATTCACAAATACCAGTAGAAGATAGCAAGTGATAATCATTGACTGTTTCTGAAAAATATTACAATTTAGAACAGAAGATTCAAAGTGATCATGAACTCTGAGGTTCTTAAGGAACTCATGTCAAAGGTTGCTCCTGAAATGCAGTTGTCTGATAGCTGATAGAAAAATAGTTGATTTGTTCTGCTTCTTAAACTACCAAAGCGCCTCCCAGAGGACAAACAGGCAAACTGTCTAATTTCAAATTTCAGATTTTTAATGTTAACGTTTTTCTTACATATTTTTTCCTGAAGTTTTTTTTTATTATTATTCCAGATGAAGGCATTGACTCAGAAACTCTTCATGATCTCGAGGACAGACACATTGATAAGTTGATTCCAAAAATGGGACCAAACTTACTATTCAAAAAGAGACTAAATCTGCTAAAGGTAATGTCCTGTGCTGTGAAAACAAGTTTTTGATTATTTATAATAATAATAATTTGTGTGAATGCCTGCTTTTACATATTACCATTATCATTGTTGTTGTTATTACCATTATTACTATACAATGTTTTTAAATAGTGATAATCATATTAATAATGTATAGATCAATTAAATATATCGTAAAAAATCAGGGTTGAAGTGAATTTAAAAATTGTATTTCCTGTCAGCAAAAATGATTTGTCACTGGAAGGGAAAAAAACACGAATCAGGTAACATCATATTCCTCCGCAGTTAGTCAAGCATATCATTAAAATGGTTTAAAATTTAAATTATAGCCTAAGATGTGGCTGCTTACTCCAAGCTTTCACTAGGATTATTTTAGTTACAGAATCAGCCAGAGGGTGAAGAAGAAACTGGTATGACTACGATGATAAGCAATAATCATAGATCTCTGCTTAAAAGCATCACACTTTCCAGAGATGTTGCTACTTGGATGAAGAAATATTACATTTAATATACTTTCCTGCAAAAAAAATAATAAGTTAATAACTACCAAGGTACACTTTTGAATCCTTTACCCTGGGTTTCATCTTTTTTCTTACATAGGATGAGATCACAAGTGCACTATGATTGTTCTGAAGAACATTTTCATTTGTTTTTTGGCATAAGGAAAACAAATCAGCTATTAAATCAACTTTTCTAGCTTTATTCTTTTGTTTTTATCTTTGAAAACATTTTTAAATACAGTTACACTACAAAAACTTATGTTTCACAAAAAAGATTTACCAATACAACCCAGCTAATTGAAAAATGTGTTCCTAATGGGACATTAGATAATGTATGTTTGCGTAAAAGTTATCTGACTTAGGACGTCTTCTACAGGGTAATGTCAACAGTGGAGCAGAACAGTGTCCAAACCATGAGGATACCAGGCCAATTAGAACCCTATTGCCAGGGTCACCGCTTCCATTGACAGAAGACGACCTCACTGCTGACAACACAGTGACAGCTAACCATGCCGGGTCGGCTGGAAATGATCTCAGCTCCATCAGCATCTTTGTTGGGTTATTAAACATCCGCTCTCTTACCAAAAAATATTTTTCTGTATACAAGCTTCTGGAGGACAAACAGTTCGACTTCTTATGCCTGACAGAAACCTGGCAGAAGGAAGATGATTTTTCACATCTCAACAAGGCTGCCACAAAAGGGTATTCTCATATCTGTCAAGCACGCTCTGAAGGACGAGGGGGCGGTGTTGCAATGTTCTACAAGGATAAATGGATTGTGTCTGCTGTCAATGTCCCCACTTACAGCTCTTTTGAATCTAAAGTATTAAAAATCCACATATCAGTACACACCATTTTAGTCACCATCTATCGCCCACCTAAACCCAATAAGGAGTTTATTAAGGATTTTTCTTCTCTTTTAAATTTCTTGAAGCCCTTATCCCCAAACATTATCCTCGTGGGGGATTTCAACATTCACATGGACAAATCTGCCAACAGTCTGACACACAAGTTTTCTTCAGTGTTGGATAGTTTTGGAATGCAGCAACAAGTTAAGAGTCCTACACACAGGAAAGGACACATTTTGGACCTTGTCTGCTGCTCTGCTACTCTAATTCCATTAAACTGTACAGCTTCAGACGCACCCAACAGTGACCATACACTCATTTCATTTAATTTCACTTTACCACTATACAAACTCTAGTTCAATCTTCCCCAATGACATTGGTAGCCATATTCTATCTGGTAAATCTGAAAGAAAATCACTGAGATATTTTTGTATAGATAATTAGGTTTCACAGATATGTTGTGATAATTCAGAAATGTATGGCATACCATGATAGATATTAGCCATACTGCAGTAGAAAATATCCCTGATTTAGATAAATTAACACTTCTCTAATGTCTGCTCATGTTGTCTTCTCAAATCCATAGACTTAATAACCTTGTACAAATTCTAGCAACCTTAACATTTTAAAATTAATTTTCATCTGTTATTAAACTTTAGGAAACCCCTGAACATCAGCAAGCTTTTCAGTCAAAACAAAACACCGACAGACAGATTCATTTACTTTTGTTGTCATACTTTGCATTATTTAAATTAAATTAAATTAAAATAAATAAATGAATAAATAGATAATGTACAGCACCCACAATTACCTTTCTATTCACACAAACTGTCATGTGGTAGGCTAAAGTGTAAAACTACCATTTACACCATGTATTCTATTGTCGCAGTAAGAAAAGATGCAGCATTCTCCTCAAAGATCAATAGCAGGGATTGTTTTAGGCGTTTGGGTTGTTTGCTATGTTGCATAACTTTAAGACATTGCCGGTAATTTATGACAAGTTGTGGTCATTTGGCACATTCACCATTCATGCATTTGTAGTTGTGGGTAACTATTCTAATTTCAAAATCAAACCATCTGCTACAAGAGGTTACGTTAATTTGTATTTTAAAGAGAACTTTGGTTTGTGTTTTAAGTAATGAAGACTTAAATAATTGTATTATATTTTGATTATTTAATATACTGTTATTTACTGTATGTTTATCTGGAGTGATTGAGATGTTTGTCAGTTTGTAATATTGGTGGTGTAATGACATTATTATAATTTTCTGTATTTTACTCATAACTCACAGTCTTGTGAAAGGAAATGTGCTTATATAACTGTAATAAACAATATCTACAAGTTGTTGTTTTGAGTTATTTGGACGTAATCAGCGGACATAATATGTGGTATTTACCACAGTTCAACTAGTATAATAGGGAGAAACAAATTAAGATGGATTTCTTTTTAAAATACAAAATATTCTGAAAATTAACAATTACATTGAGGTAGATGTTGGGCAAAAAACCCCGAAAAAGATAAATGGATTAAGCTATTATAAAACAACCTAAAACAGTTGAGAAAGCAATGTTAGATGAAAGGGAGGATAACAACAGGGGATGGCAGGATGGATGAAAGCTAACTCTTTCCTGTTATCAAAAAAACTCAGTAAACTCTGTTGTGTCCTGACTGAATCACTGTTGATCTGTCACACTGAGCTCCTTAATAATAAAGAGCTTTGACCATTATTCCCACCCACACAGCACATCATTTGCCATAGGTTCAGCCCACACAGCACAATATATATACCAGTTTGTCAGCTGTCACAGCTGTGGATTAGAGCCATAATAAGGTCATGTGAGAAATTTTTCATGGCTGACAAAGTTTCATATCAGATCTTTTTGAAGACAGTTCGAAAATTATGCACTGAGCTTTTTAAGCCTCTCTGACACATGCCACTGATGAAAGGATAAGGTGCTTTATTTGTCATTATACTTACAATGTACATACAAGAAAAATTTGTAGATCAGATAGCCTGAACCGCGGCGACTGAGCGCACCACCTCTAATGGATGAACTGACCAGCATGTCTTTAGTGGTAGGGGAAACCTGAGTGCTTGGAGGAAACCTAGACAGACACGGGGAGAACATGCAAACTCCACACAGAAAAGCAAGAAGACCCAAAACCAACTATTGGCAGCATACACTGTTCAGTATATGGGTATACTTTTAAGCTACAGACATCTCTGCATTACAAATCAGTTTTGTTAGTCTTTAAGAATATTTACATTTTACTGGAAACTGAAGTTTGGGTTTTATTCGCTGTAAACTACAGACATGAGATAAATGGAAATAAATGCTTAAAATATACTGTATCACAACATGCATCACTTAGTATAGCGTATATTTGCCTTTCAGTCTCTCTTTATGTGCCAAGAGTGATTACTGGATGTAAACCAGATTGGGTGTTTCTGATATACTGCAGCTGCAAAGTTGCAGGAGGCCCGATGATTGAAGTGAATAGGGAATAACACTGAAGACAAGAAACCACTACAGAGAATCACAAGGGCCAGAGAGAAACTAAATAAAACCAGCAGAACGTAAATAAACTTGAGAATCCAGACAAAGCCCTACACAAGAATCAACAAAATACAAAAACTTAAACCAAAACTGCTACATCATAATACTTCCTAGAGAAATGGCAGGGGTGTCTGCTGCTAGATATGCCAAAGGTTGCCATGATATTCTATTAACTGACCAGGGGTCTTCAATTCCAGGTCTTGAGGTCCAGTGTCCTGGAACTTTTTGATGTCTCCCTGGTCCAACACACCTGATTCAAATGGCTGAATTACATCCTCAGTATGCGGTCAGTTTCTCCAGACCTGCTAATGAATTGCTTATTTGACTCAGGTGTGTTGAAGCAGAGAAGCATAAAAGTTGTAGGACATCAGACCATGGAGTATGGAGAGGAAGATTCCGGGTCTTAATTATCCCTAGATGTCCAGACCAAATTTGGGATATATTTGCTTAACTAAAAGCATAACATACAATGTTGCACATTCTTAACCAGTTAGACTTGAACAAATAAAAAGTTTACAAATATTGTCATCCCTTATATTTACACTTCTTTAACAAATTAAATTTAAACACAGTTCCACATTTGCCTTAAAGATCTCTTTCAGTATTACAAGTGCAAATTGTGTGTCATAACTTCAAAGGTACAGAGATGCTTCATCTGTATCATATTGAAGCAATTATGTCTGGAAATTACGATTCAGCTTTTCATCTTGGTAGAGGACACTACCTTAAGGGGGTACTGGTGTGGGTCACCACAGTGTTTGCTATCTTATTTGATACCCTAAGAAGATATCATCTGTCAGTCAGTATAGCAACAATTTGCAGACAGCGGGATGAGTTTCTTTGTTTCTGAGTTTTGAAGGGAGATTGCGTTAAAGCTTGAACTGTAGCGGACAAAAGACGATATCTCTAATTGTTTGTTAGGTGGTGAACCCTAGAGTACTGAAGAAATAACATCTTCTGCACTCCTGTTGCAGCAAGATACCAACTGAAGGGGGTCCAGTGATGCAGGTATACTCCTCTACTCATCCCCAGTAAGTAAGGCAGCATTGGAGGAATCTTTAGAACCTGCGCTAATCTTTAGAACCTGCGCTAACTGTTTAGAAGCAGTAGAGCTTTCTGAGCTATCTAAAATCTTAGCTTCATCTAAACCTTCTACCTGTATGTTAGACCCAATCCCAACCAAGTTGTTTAAGGAGGTATTCCCTTTGATCGGTGGTCCTATTTTAGACATGATTAATCTATCCTTAGTAAATGGATATGTACCACAGGTTTTTAAAGTAGCTGTTATTAAACCTTTACTTAAGAAACCTTCTCTTGATCAAGATGAGCTAGTAAACTACAGACCTACACTCACCGGCCACTTTATTAGGTACCCCATGCTAGTAACGGGTTGGACCCCCTTTTGCCTTCAGAACTGCCTCAATTCTTCGTGGCATAGATTCAACAAGGTGCTGGAAGCATTCCTCAGGGAGTTTGGTCCATATTGACATGATGGCATCACACAGTTGCCGCAGATTTGTCGGCTGCACATCCATGATGCGAATCTCCCGTTCCACCACATCCCAAAGATGCTCTATTGGATTGAGATCTGGTGACTGTGGAGGCCATTTGAGTACAGCGAACTCATTGTCATGTTCAAGAAACCAGTCTGAGATGATTCCAGCTTTATGACATGCCGCATTATCCTGCTGAAAGTAGCCATCATGGGTTGGGTACATTGTGGTCATAAAGGGATGGACATGGTCAGCAACAATACTCAGGTAGGCTGTGGCGTTGCAACGATGCTCAATTGGTACCAAGGGGCCCAAAGAGTGCCAAGAAAATATTCCCCACACCATGACACCACCACCACCAGCCTGAACCGTTGATACAAGGCAGGATGGATCCATGCTTTCATGTTGTAGACGCCAAATTCTGACCCTACCATCCGACTGTCGCAGCAGAAATCGAGACTCATCAGACCAGGCAACGTTTTTCCAATCTTCTATTGTCCAATTTCGATGAGCTTGTGCAAATTGTAGCCTCAGTTTCCTGTTCTTAGCTGAAAGGAGTGGCACACGATGTGGTCTTCTGCTGCTGTAGCCCATCTGCCTCAAAGTTCGACGTACTGTGCATTCAGAGATGCTCTTCTGCCCACCTTGGTTGTAACGGGTGGTTATTTGAGTCACTGTTGCCCTTCTATCAGCTCGAACCAGTCTGGCCATTCTCCTCTGACCTCTGGCATCAACAAGGCATTTCCGCCCACAGAACTGCCGCTCACTGGATGTTTTTTCTTTTTCGGACCATTCTCTGTAAACCCTAGAGATGGTTGTGCGTGAAAATCCCAGTAGATTAGCAGTTTCTGAAATACTCAGACCAGCCCTTCTGGCACCAACAATCATGCCACGTTCAAAGTCACTCAAATCACCTTTCTTCCCCATACTGATGCTCGGTTTGAACTGCAGGAGATTCTCTTGACCATGTCTACATGCCTAAATGCACTGAGTTGCCGCCATGTGATTGGCTGCTTAGAAATTAAGTGTTAACGAGCAGTTGGACAGGTGTACCTAATAAAGTGGCCGGTGAGTGTATATCTAATCTTCTTTTCTTATCTAAAATTCTTGAGAAAGTAGTTGCTAATCAACTTTGTGAACATTTACAAAGCAATGACCTACTTGAGGAGTTTCAGTCAGGCTTCAGAGCTCATCATAGCACTGAAACGGCTCTGGTGAAGGTCACTAATGATATTCTCATGGCCTCAGATAATGGACTTGTTCAAAGCCTTCAGCTGATCCAAAATGCTGCAGCAAGAGTTCTGATGAAAATCAACAAGTGGGATCATATTTCTCCAATTTTAGCTTCCCTTCATTGGCTTCCTGTTAAATCAAGAATAGAATTTAAAATTCTTCTTCTAACGTATAAAGCCCTTAATAATCAAGCTCCATCATATATCAGAGCTCTGATTACCCCGTATGTTCCTAACAGAGCACTTCGCTCTCAGACTGCAGGTCTGCTGGTGGTTCCTAGAGTCTCTAAAAGTAGAATGGGAGGCATATCCTTTAGCTATCAGGCTCCTCTCCTGTGGAACCAACTCCCAGTTTTGGTCCGTGATGCAGACACCCTGTCTACTTTTAAGACTAATCTTAAAACCTTCCTTTTTGACAAAGCTTATAACTAGAGTGGCTCATGTTACTCTGAGCTACCTTTATAGTTTTGCTGCTATAGGCTTAGGCTATTGGAGGACATCAGGGCCTATTTTTCTCACTCTACTGATTTCTACTGTTCTCCAGATTTGCATTGCATTACATTGAAATGACTGTTGTCATTTCAGCTTTTAACTTTTTGTTCTCTCTCTTTTTTCTTCATAGTAGGTACACCTGGTCTGACGTTCTGTTGACTGTGAAATCATCCAGAGAGGACAGATCACCGACTATTACCATCTAATGTAGAACAGATTACTGGATCAATGTGTGCTTCTGTGCTTTTTGTCTGTCTTGTTTTGTCTCTGCTCTGTCTTCTGTAACCCCAGTCGGTCGAGGCAGAAGACCGTTCATACTGAGCCCGGTTCTGCTAGAGGTTTTTCCTTCCCGTTAACGGGTGTTTTTTCTTTCCACTGTCGCTTCATGCTTGCTCAGTATGAGGGATTGCAGCAAAGCCATGTACAATGCAGACGACTCTCCCTGTAGCTCTACGCTTCTCCAGGAGTGAATGCTGCTTGTCGGGACTTTGATGCAATCAACTGGTTTTCTTATATAGGAACATTTTTGACCAATCTGTATAATCTGACCCAATCTGTATAATATGATTGAACTTAACTTTGTAAAGTGCCTTGAGATGACATGTTTCATGAATTGGCGCTATATAAATAAAATTTAATTGAATTGAATTGATTAAATCATGAATGACAGACAACTACTTACTCTCAATAGTGTTTTTTTCTCTATTTTTTAACACATGCAGTTATAGCAAATCAAATCTAATTACTTCAGAGAAAAAGCCCAGGGGCAGACAACAGTAATATTCTTACAGTTTTGTTTTGAATCATTCATGTTCTGTAAATTATTGCATCATGCTTTACATGTTTCCTGTGTAATCAGTTTTTATCAGTTTTATCCCTCATTGTTCATGGTCTTACTTTGTGTTTTTATTTAAAGTATCCAATTCATGATTATGCTGGTTGTTGCACCTCACCATGACTGATCCAGATAAGTCCCAACAGGAAAAAGATAAAATGTAAGTGAATATTTTCCATAGCTAGCCAAACAGAAAGAGTGATGGTGGCACTGCTTTTAGATCTATTTTATTATTCTTTCAATGGGCAGCACTAGTGGCTCATTTTTACAAAGTAGGCTAACAGCAAAGGGGGTTTGAGAGAAGGGGTAGGACATGCTGCAAAGGGCTGGAATCAAACCCAGGTCAGCCGCGTCGAGGACTAAGGCCTCCATACATGGGTCATGCGCTGTATCCCTGCGCCATCTTATTGAAAATAACTTTTTTTTTTTTAGGAGCGCTTTTTTATTGAGTTATTAACACAGTTTTTATTTTTCTCAGGCTGCTTGATGTTGAACTTTGTTCAAAAAGCACTTTTTATACTATTCTACATAAAAAAATGTATACAAAATTTTTTATAATAAATTGAAGAATACAAAGAGATGGACACATCAATTAACTGGAGATAATGAGGATGAGGAAAGAAGGAAATGAGGATACTCACCATGTAAGTAAGGAAACAATAGAGATAAATATGTAAACATAAATAATATAAACCTAACCTAAATAGGTACAATTATACTAAACTGAAAACGCAAAAACTAAACATACAAAGACCAATATATTCATGATGAAATCTAAAATAACAAATAATATTGTGAATAAGATAATAGAAATCAAGCCGTCTAACAGCTTTGCCAGAGTCCGGGACAACATTGTCTTTTTGCCCCCTCTATCTATCTATGCAAAGTCTGCCTTTAATATACGCAGACTCTGCGATGACATCCACAGACTCCTGTCCCAACAAGTATGCGGGAGCTTAGAATTTGGTCATTTTGAGTCAGCATTCAGGTTTTACCGCTAACTTCAGCCTAGTTATCCCGCTTCTACCTGTTGTGTGTGCGCCATAGGACGTACCAGGCTCCAACCCTGCGCTTGGCTCTGCTGCTGTTCCAGTGAATGTATGTGAACAGTATGTCCTCTGTTGCAAAACTGACGGTGTAATGAATGAGGCTGGCAGACAGACCTGGACCGCCAGGCCTTTTATATGAATTAAGTTTAAACAGAGTTGATCATTCTCATATAAGGCAATGGTGTTCAAACAATTACATAGGTGGGAGATCAATAAAGTGTCATTTTCTGTTGTAACCCACTAACTGAGCGATGAGGTAATAACTCTTTTTAAACTTTTTTTTAGCAAAAGATTAACATCTTTATTTGCACAACTAGGTGCCTGGAAATGAGAGGGAGCCGAATGGACCCGCTGCTTCAGCACAATCCGAGATCCCAGAACAGGGGCTGTAGTTTCTGTCGGGAGCAACTAGATGTGGAAATAGAGATGCTTAACTTTTGTTAAAAAGTGAAAGAAAGTGCCAATTTGCATTCAGATAAAGTTTACAAATGTGATTTCAGTTCTGTCCAGTTTTAGCAAGTATTATTTTATTTAATAACTAATTTTACAATTTTACTTCTATAAAAAATATTTCTTTGGATATTCCTTATTATCTTATTCAAAATATAATTTGCTGTTAGGATTTCATCAGTAAAATCTTGATCTTTGTATGTTTATTAATTGTGTTTTCAGTTTAGTATTATTTCAGCTTTGTTAAATTTGGTTTATTTTTGCATAGTTATCTTCTTTTTTTTTCTTGGCATGGTAAAGTCTCTTCTCATCCTCATTACCTTCACTTAATTGATGTATATATCTCTATGTATTCTTAAATTGCTGATTTCTTTTATATTTTTGGAATTCGTTAAAATTGATGCTCCAAAAAACAACCACAATGTTCTTTTGTGTCAATACATGCTTTTGAGAGCTACCACTCATCTGTCTGTATGGCACGCTATACAAACTATTCTCATACGTTATTACTGTTTCCTGCTGGAACTTGTCTGGATAATTCATATTGAGACCCTACAACCAGCATTATCTTGAATATTCTGAATACTTTAGATAAAAACAAAGAGACAAATGCCATGGAAGGTGTTTTTGGGTGATACACATAAACGTTAAAAAGCTACTCATAATTTCTTCTAATGTTCCTAAACAACTGCAACCTTTGCTGCAAGTCTCCACGTGTCCTTTTTTTCGTTGCATAAACATATTGGTTAAAACCTGTATCCCATGGCACTGTCCTCCCGCTTTTGCATTCTAGGTAATAACGTTTTAATATTCTTCCTGTTTCCTGTTCTAACTTCTCTTAAACTAGTTATACACTAAACTGCTACCAACAGCATTATTAATTTTTTTTCTAAAACACATTAATGAACAAAAACAACAACAACACATGATGAAGATAATAAATTTGTTAAGCAAGTATTTCTTTTTTACACCCAAAACATCAAAAGATAATTTGGCATACAACATAAATGGTTTCATAAAATTGAGGAATAAACTCTGAAATGAGACTTGAGAAGCAAGGCAGGTTTATTTGCATAGCAACATGGCAATTCAGTGCTTGACATATAGAAAGTCAATGTAGTGGGTTTTTCCACTTGCTAAAAGACAGACTAAAGCTGGTTTTCATCAGCTATCAACAAACTTACGAAAAAACCTGCCAAGAACTGATTTGTTTTTTCATGACTGAAATAGCGACGCAGAGTGTCATCATGAAGTCACATTGAATGTCACTTCATGTCTGTTTTTGATTGGGAGTACACAGTTTCTGTTAGGTATAGTAAACGATTATCGTAACGACTCCTGCCTTAGCCTCCAGCAAGGACCGCGGAACCGGTAGGGCCGGTAGGGCCGCGGCCGGCAATTCCTTGTCTTTTTCCAGGTTACACACGAGCTTTTGAAGAAATCCTTAGACAAATGTTTCAAGTCTATGTCAATCCTCAAGGGACATTTAACCAGCATGTATGAAACAGGATGAAACCCAGCTATATTGTTTTTCAATTTAAAAAAGTGCACATACTTATACGATGTTGTCTTTGATACAACAATAAGTAACCCTAAACGTCATGATTTAGTTCACATTTGTGTTGATGAAGAACGCTCAGCAAGTACTGTATTTTTTATAAATGCAGCAGTCCGGGCGCAGAGGGATAGAATATTCTTCTCAGTGGCCTCCACTGTCATGTAAAAGTTAAAGTTTAAAAATAATTTATCCAGAACTTAAACAGCCATCCCCTAAAACATGCTGTGCTGTGCACGTTTGTCATGTTCCATATGTGTGCATGGAGCACCTTTTGCCTGAAGACATGTGACACAGACTTTGACAGCTGGTGGTTATCGGTTTGCGGTTAAAATTAGCTTCCTCAAACTTTCTTTTTTAATATAATTTTTAATGTGTCCTGTCTGGCAGTGTAGCATTAACAATTGTTGTCTTACACCGGGGTTCCGCAAAATGTGGACAAGTCGCTGGAGTGCCATGGTGCAACAGTACTCTGCTTGTGCGGCTGGTCACAGCAACTCTTGTCAGTCAGAGCAGTTCCACCTAGCGCACCGTGGTGTATTTTTAAGTGTCCCAGAAGCGCTAGCGATCTCCCTAAATTCGCGCCTGGACACCCGCCCAAGGACGGCACATCCCAGGAACCCCGAGCCCCAGACTCACACAGGAGCAGCAGCGTTCTGGATCTGCGGTCTTATCGACTTCTTAAGCAGACCTCTAAAGACACTTTTGCAGTAATCGCTTCGACTAAAGATAAATACATGGATTTTTCCAGGTCCTGCTGAGACATTAATCCATTAATCCTGCAAATGTTCTTCAGGTAATCAAAGGCCGACTTTTGAGGCTCTTAAAGGCTCATGTCATACGTTCACACTGCAGGTCTTGATGCTCAATTGCGATTTTTTTTTTACTGAAATCTGATTGGTTTTTTTTTTGGGGGGGGGGGGTTAAGTGGCTGTTCATACTACTATTAAAAGCGTCCTTCATCAGACATCTGTCTGAACGCAGATAACGCATATAACAGATGTCACACAGTAGTGCACTATTTACAAAAGTAATGGTGAATGTAATTGTTTCTAGAAGTGTTCAATAAAGTTGTTAAAAAAACTCAAAAAGAAAAAGAACAGCATCTCTCCTTGTTATTAGATATATAAGATATATGCTATCCTATATTGTAGTTCATTGTGGAAGCTTCCTGATGTTTTTCTTTTCCTGAATCAACTGACTTTTACCCTCCCGAGGGCGTGTCCTGATACAACACGCCCTCCTGTATTATAAGTATTGTTTTCTGCCATTTTCCATGTAAACCTCTGTGGACTTCACCTTAATGTTTTCAAAAAGCTTATTGAATCATTAGTGTTCTTTCTGTCTCTTCTATCCCAGCTGACTGAACTAATTCTACAATAATATTCTTCACTGTAAGGTGAGTTTTTAATTTGAGTTCAAAAAAATAAAAACCTGTTTACTAAATCGGTGCATATATGAAATCACAATATTAATGTCATTAAACAATCTGGTTTATCTTTCAGTCTCTGCTCTTGGTCATGGATAATTTTGTTTGTGACATACTAAACCAGTGGGGTCTGAGTGAGTTGATAGGAATATTTAAAGGTAAGGTATAACACTATGACTGCTTTTTTAAAAAGCACAAGAATGGCAATGTAAATGTCCTACCTCCACAGATATATGGCATTTTAAACACAACATAGTCCAACACCTTTATTCTGAGCTGCATGGAAAGTTTGATTCAAACACAATTTTGTAAAGGTCAGGAACAAAATAGTTGTGGCGTTGTTTCTATACATGGGAAACTGACTGAATTTTGTATTTATTGTCATAGAAATAAAGCACTAAGAAGTTAAAAGTGCTTCAACATTGTTGTTTTTTGTGACAAAGTTAAACAGACAAATTCTTGTAAAAGATAACTAGTGATAATCACTGACTGTTTTTCAAAGATATTGCAATGTTTGTATTTAGAGCAGAAAGTTAAAGGTGAGCATGAATTTGGTGCTTTTTAAGAAACTTAGGTTAAAAGATGCTCAATGCATCTCTGTTAAGGTGTCTGGTGGCTTATAGAAGGAAAACAAAATTGTATTTTTTCTGCTTCTTAAGCGACTGTAGCGCCTCCCAGAGGACAAAAAAGAAAACTGTTATTTTTTAAAGTATAATTGCATTTAAAATTCAAAAGCTTGATTTTGAATTTCATATTTCGGACTTTTAATGTTGAAGTCTTGCCTTTAGAGCTTCTTAGGGGTCTTATACCACCAACTACTTTAGTATCAGCTCTGAAAATGACCACCTTTAATAAAGCCTTTAATAAAAGAGCATTCAACAATATAGCTCCATGACTGAGACGTAATGCAGTATCATTTGATTGCAGATCAAGGCATTAACTCAGAATGTCTTTATGAGCTCGAGGATGAACACATTGATAAGTTGATTCCAAAAATTGGACCGAAAATACTATTCAAAAATAGACTCAATCAGTTGAAGGTAATGTCCTGTGCTGTGATTTTTTTTTTATCTAATAGTTATAATTTGTATAGATAAATAATCATTATAAAATATATCCCTTTATATATATTGTTTTCTATTTTGGGTCAAACTAAATGGTTCTTCACTAGAAGAAACAAAACACAAATCAGAGGATGCATCATGTTCCAACACAGGTAAGTCATGCATATTCTTACATTGGTTAAAAATACAATATTATAACCTAAAATATGGCTGCTTAGCTTTAGGGTTTGATCATTTATTTGCAGGGTCAGCAGGAGGGTGAAGAAGCAACTGACATTACACAGGTGAGAATGAGTAGTCATAGATCTCTGTTTTAAAGCATCATACTTTCTTGAGACACTACTACTTGGATGAAGAAATATTGCATTTAATATTGTTGAATGAAAAAAGAATAATAATGAAGTTGTTGATTGTATGCTTTTGAGTCCTTTACCCTGGGATTTATCTTTCATCTTGCATAGTATGAATTCCTCTATGATTTTACTGTAGAAAATTTCTTTTGATGTCTAGTTGAAAAAAATAAATTGTTATAACGAAAAGACGTGAGCTATGAAATCCAATTTTTTAACCTAAAAATTCTTCTTTTTATGATGGAAAAACATTCACAGATACAGTCAAACAGTGATGTTCGTCTTCAGGTTATGCCGTCTACTAGTGATACAGGTGAGAAATGCCACACCCAAGTCAAAACCTTTTAATTTTCATTACCCTTATGAACAGAAAGCAAAAGAGAAACCTAGACCTCTAACTATTTTTGCATTTTAAAACTAGGAAAGCGAAAACTTGATCCACAATCTGAGTCTATCAAAGGACAACCAGCAGTAAAAAGGCAGCGTGGCACAAATTCAGTCAAAGGTATTTCTTTTTTATGCAATATAAATACTTTTAATAACATAATTAAATTAAACTCCAGCTTTTCCTCGAGACTATCTAGCTATGTATTATACAGCTGTTTGAAGTGGGATCCGATTTAAATTCATACATGAGTGATATTGACGTTTCTAATGCATGTGTATTTTCAGATTTCATTGACACTCAATCTACAAATCCTCAGATGCTATCACCCACATAAATAGAGATGCACTTTAAATGTGAAGGCTACAGAAAACCTACAAAGTCTACAAGAGATCTATGTTACATGACCCTGAATGAAATAAGTATCTATATGTCGAGGATGCGTTCGATACCGATAATATACCTCTTATCAGCAGGACAAGCTAATATGCACCTCTCTATATGACACCTTTGAAATCATCCCATATAAGATTTCATACATAGGCTTTTAAAAGGAGTAGAACTGTGTTTTTCAGTGAATAAAACTGTGATAATAATTTTAATTAAACAGCTGTCAACAAAATTTAGCAACAATATATTTTTATAATTAACTGCTTGTATGTCATGTATTTTACAGCATAAAAACAATGTTTACTGTGCAGGGGTGTGCATTTTGTCTCTCTTTTATTTGTTAACTTCTAAAAATAGAACAAAGGATTTTGAATGCTGTGAAAAACACAATGGGAAATGTTCTTTTCAAACTAAACCAACAGGATGCCACATATCTCAGTAAGTTCTTGAAGTAAGTACAATTGATCTTTACCTTTTTCGTTCTTGGTTTATTTCTAACAAGGGGGACAAAATCTTGAATCTAGAAGTGCACTTTTCAAAGTACTGTAGGGTTTGCATCTATGGAAGGATTTTTGATAAATTGTTTTAATCACACATGAATTCACATAAATTCCATTTTACATTTAAATTCAGAGGCACAAAACTATTGTTCAACTACCTAGGCTCTTCTAACTCAGTAGTTCAAACTATTTGATACAATTTTATGTATTTTAAAGCTGGACGAATCAACAATGACTTAATTCCCAACAGGATTAAAATAGAGAATCTGGAGATAGAAAAGAAGGAGCTGGTTGGTGTCTTTGGTAGAACTGGAGCTGGAAAGACATCTTTGATAAACGCTGTCATTGAAGAGGAGGATCTCTTGCCATCTGGAAGTGTTGAAGCCTGTACCTCAGTCATGATTAAAGTGGAGGCTAGCAAGCACAATGACGGATACGAGGCAGAGATTGAATTCATTTCACCAGAGGTAACCCAAAATTTATTTATGGAATTCTGATGAAAATGTAACTACTGTAACTTTAGACATTACTTGAATAATTACTTCTATTCATTTTGTAGGAGTGGGAAGATGAGTTGGGCTCAATGTTTCATACAATTAAAAAAGGAAATTCAGAAAGTCATGGCAGTGATGATGGTGATATTAATACTGATTATCATGAAGCTGTGGACAAGCTGACAGCTGTTTACGGAGAAGAATGGAGTGAAAAATCTTGTGAACAGCTCAGGGAGCACAAGTACTTCAAAGAAATTCGGAAAATTCTTTCATCAACACGGATAACTTTGCTCTCTAAATCAGTAAGATACAGTGATTATGTAAACAATAGTGTTTCTTGCTGAATGAGAGAAAATATAAGGGTGTTTATGTTATATTGTTGATATTCATCAAAACTCAGTGAACCAGAATAATTTTCTAACCGACTGAATCAGTGTCAATCAAATTTCAAAGTTAACTAGATTTATATTTAAATAAAAGAGCTTTGGATAACTTAAAACAATGCATCAGAAGGGTTTTGTATACCTAAAATATTTTCTGTCCGTCCGTCCGTCCGTCCGTCCGTCCGATTTTTGATTGGTATTTTTGCATTGCAGGCTGAGGACCTATCTGACTCTATTGTAAAGTACACTAGAAATGGCACCAATGATGATCGGTGGTATTGGCCAATTGTGAAGAGTGTGACTGTCAGGGTACCAAATACTGATTTTCTTGAGCATGTCACATTGGTGGACCTTCCAGGAAATGGAGACCGAAATAAAAGCAGAGACTCAATGTGGAAAGAGGTTATATATTCTTGTTTATTGTTTTTTCCCCCTCAACCTGCAATCCTCTTAATATATTTTGAAAGTTATTTTTGATATATATATTGTTTTTCAGATTGTTGGAAAGTGCTCTGCTGTCTGGGTTGTCGCTGAAACGAACCGAGCTGCAGCAGAAACAGAATCCTGGGAAATCCTGAAAGAAATTAGCAGTCAGATTGGAAACGGTGGAGAGTGTCGACACCTTCACTTTATCTGCACCAAATCTGATGATATACCTCGTTTACATAAACAGTGAGTTCACATGCTTTGCTAAAACTATATTGCTAAATAAAACTCAAAGAGACAATAGATGGTCAATCTAAAGTTCATTTGTATTCTTTATTGCATGAAGACTCTTGAGTTGGTTATGATCAAGAGGATCTTTTTTGTCTTTCAGCTCCAAAGAGGATGCTCAGAACATGATACTCAAAATAAACATGGAAACCAAAAGAAGTGTGAACAAAGAATTAAACAAACAGACCGAGCTTAAGGTGAGTCAGGATATGTTGCACCACATTTGTCTACAAATAGAAATATACCTAATTACTACATTAACTAAATATTAATCTTGTCTAGATACACTTCAGGGATGAATGTTTCCAAGTGTTCACAGTGAGCTCCGATGAATTTTTCAGCAGGAATTGTCTAAGTCCAGAAAACACTGGTAGGTTTTTACCAGACAGTATGTGTGAAACCTTTTTAACATAAAAGTTTGCAGAACTGCACACCATTTATTGAACTTATCATAGGAATATTATAAAAAAACATCATTTTTGTTTCTACAGAAATACCAAGGCTGCAGGAATTTTTGCAAAATCTCAATGACTCTCACTCAGAGACATTAAACTATGTGTTTGGAGCTCATGGCATCCTCTCTTTGATTCATGGGGCCAACTCAAGAAGAGATGTAAGAATGAGAAATTAAAACTCTTTTACCATTTTAAGATGTTTCAACTGTTTATAAAGAAATCAGTAATTCAGAGCAAATAAAATACTTTATTCACTTATAGTTAGATTTAGAGAAATAATACTAAAATCAGTAAGTTGAATATTATTTGAAGCAACATTGTTATTGCATCATAAATCTGGAGGACTGCTTCAAATGTGACTATCCACCAGCATCTGTATAAACTGAGATGTAAGTTACTTGTCTAAGGATATGCTGAAGATGACGAACAACAACTTTCCTTGCAGGTAAAATATTGAATAAATTTAGACTCAGATACAATACGAAATAAGAATCTTACACCAAGTCTTATACAATTTGCCTAGATAGATGTTGCCAAGTTATACAGCAGAACACTTTGTTTCCAAAATTGTTCCAGATAAACTTGTATTAAGCACAATACCACTCAAAGGTTTGAGCTAACTTAAAAATGTCCACACGGCAAATTTTTTTTCTAATTAAAATAGCATTCAATTATTCAGAAATACAGTCTAGACCAGGGGTCACCAACCTTTTTGAAACTGAGAGCTACTTCATCTGTACTGTGTCACATGAATGGCTACCAGTACTGCCCTTTGAACTAGAAGAGCTCTCCGATAAACATATTTGCAATGCTCTTTTTTTAGATATAGTTAGTTTTAAATCTATATAAATGCAAAAGTAGCGTAACAGACTAAAACAACATTTTAGATGCCACTTACTGTGTGCGCCCATGGTTTAATTAATTAAACCATGGGCACACACACCAGCATGCAACTTTTCTTATATACATTAATTATAGATTTGAATGGAGCATTGACAGGAGGGGGAGGAGGTGTTGGAGCTTAGGGGAGGTGCTGCTTTCATATCTTGCTAGCGCTCCAACATTACGAACTATAACTTTAAAAGAACTTGTTAAAAGGTTAACTTGATTGCTGTTTTAAATGCCGGAAGACATCCTCACGTAGGTGGGCTCCATGTTGTAATAGCTCTGAGGCTGTGCATCCCAATCAACAATCTAAGGAGAGACAGAGACACCAATCCTATTGAGCTGTTGTGAGAGCAGCTTGACCTTATGGTGCGAAAGAAGTGCCCTTCAATCCCACTTGTGAGAGTTCCTTGAGGAAATAGTAGTAGAAATGCTAGTTATTTTTAAAGGGGACATCCAAAGGTGTCTGTCAGAACGTGGGTTGGTTTTGGCAATCTGCAACGCCGACAGGATGGGGAATTTAGCTGAGCTCCTCTACTACGTCGGGACAGTGGTAGGACCAGGTAAATACACCTCCCTTTGCGCTAAACTTTTTTACCCCATCATGATACACTGAAATCGGGACATTTCAGAGGACAGCTTTTGCCGGGGACAGGTTATCCAAAACGGGGACTGTCCCGGATATCGGGGATGTCTGGTCAACTCTGCAAGTCCCTAGGTTAAGATGCTTTATGGCATGGCAGTTGCTTTTAGCTTGCAATGGTAATGCCCAAATGTTGTCATTGATTTTGTTGGTAAAAATGACTCAGTCTTTTGTAGAGAAGTGTTGAGAGCACAAATGCGAGTCCTTCTGAAGTTATGCTCTTCCAATGGCTTTTTCCCCTTGTGCTTGACTTTTTTTCATGTAGGAAGCGATGGACTCACCTCCCTGTTTCTGTTGCTTTCTGTTTTGAAATTACAGCCAACAGAAACACCATGTGGCAGTGTCTACACAAGTTGCTTTTTTATAATCATATTGCTTTTAAGTGGTGCAAATTTAATGTTAGCCTTTCTGTGTTAACTCTGTAGGTTCCATTACAATAGTTCCTAACCGCGTCATCAACCCAACATACATTGCGCAAGTCAAATAATGGCGACCTCTGTGCTTAAAAAATATAACAATGTACAATTTTTGAAGTAATTATGAGTTTTTACGTATCATATACAGCAATTTTTTACTTAATAGGAAAATTACAACATATTTAGGCCAACATTTTCACCTAATCATTGATCCCTTTGAGATACATTTTATCATCTACTGGAAGCAGCAGACATTTCAGTCACCCATCATACAAATATATAGTACATACAGGGTGCGATTTGCTGGGGGGGATGGTTGTGACGTCCCCCCCTCTGGTCATTCGTGTTTTATCCCTGGGGGGGATACATTCCTCCCCCTTCTGATCTGAATAAGTAATATTATCAGGGGTTCAATGTTCTCCGTCGCTGTGAGGGACTTTCGTCATTTGGAAAATGAGCGCAAAATGTTCCGTGTAGACTTTTTATTCAAGATTTTAAACCGAAGCTGTGCTTAACCAATGAAATCTGGCAGAGCTAGGACATTAGCCAATCAGAAGGAGAGTAGGGCGGGTCTTTGCAAAGCGGAAATCTACCAGTCTGAGGTTTATCGGTGTTCAATCATTTTAAGTTTTAAAAGAAAATCTCAAACTGACCACAGATGCATGAATGAAAGTAGCGGTAGTCAAAGGTTTTCTTTGGATTTATGTAAACCAGCAGGTCAGAAAGTTCAGTGCATAAAACAGCTGACAACAACTTCCCTCGGTAAGTGTGTCTGTTGTTGTTATGTTTTTTTTAAAACTGAAAGAGTAACGCTGTAGCTCGGCTAATTTAGCATGACGCGCTTTTTTTTTAAGAAGAAGGAGGGTCGGCATGTGAAACGATGTCCCGGTTTGACTGGGTCTGATTCGGAAAAAGTAAAAAAAATCATAAATATTATTCCACCTGCGCTTTTCTGTAACAAAGAAGGTCGTGGAGGGGCTGTTGACCATCTCCAGCAGTCAATGAGCGAGAGGTGGGGACACAGAGTATATAGGATTGATTTATATTGAATGTTACAGTAGAGTTAATGTACAGGTGTGAAGAAGATGATGCAATAATGCAAGCTGCTGTCTTTTGAATTAGCTGCAGTTTATGGAGGGTTTTGAAATTGTAAAGTGGAAAGGTGAGTGGACTGTGGACCAGTTTGGCAAAAGTGCGAAGGAAGAACTTGCTTGATGCTGCAAATATGAAAGTTAACCAGGTGATGTTATGGATGTGGAAAGTGAAGGAGATGATGCAGAGGGCTGTCCTTGATGGTGCAAAGGCTCTGAAGCTGGAAGGTGGGAGAGAAAGAGGAATTGTCAGTGGAACTGTCAGATTTGGTTGAAGTGGACTTGTTACAATAAGCAAATGAGGTTACTAAGGTGGCATGACGTCCACAGTCCGGGAATATATGGGCTGACTAGAAAATGTTTTCAGTCAAATTGATTGTTTTTGCTTTAACCCCTGAATATGATGGATTTTTCAAAATTGATATTAATACATATCTTGTGTCCTTCACATTTGTAAATTAATTTTGTTGTTTGTATTTAAAGAGTATTATTACGTTTTCTGCTCAAAGCGGTTAAAGTAAATTAATATCCACTCCTGAGTCCTGACAGTAGATGGCGCAAGTTTAAAAACAAAAGTCTAACCTACTGGATCTAGCTAGCTACCTGAAAGAGCACCTGCTAGCCATTATTAATAAAACCTTGATTCATTAATACAACTTTTGAAATTATCCCCCCCCCCCCTCTGGTTTTTTTGCAAATCGCACACTGAGTACATACGATGTATATACTTCATAAAAACAATTGTAAAAAAAATTTTTGCTCTGGTATTTAGTTTATGTTTTTATATAGTTATCTATATTGTACTAATTGTAAATATGAAACACAAAATATTTTCAACAAAATCAGCATATACTAAGAAGAATATTTGCCTTTATAGTTTATCAAGTAATGCTTAGATAATCATATTGGTCTGGTGGCTCACTCGAGCATGACACCAGAATTGACAAAGAATCCTGGATAGCTGTTGAAACGTTTTCAGTAAAAAAACTGAATTATAGTCTAGTTGCCTCCGATTTAAGCTTGTTTGCTGTTGGGCCTTTCACCATTTATTCCATCTCAAATACCATTTTGAAAAATCAGAACACTCTGACAACTAGGTTAACTCTTTAAATGATGTTGGAATTGTTTTCAAAGGTACTAAATTAAAATAGATTTGGAGATGTTGGATTTGGAGAAGTCTAAAACAACTGTTGGCACTGTTTTTCTAGGATGGCAGAAATGAGGATGTGTGTGTAACCCTTAAAAAAAATTTGAGTTTGCAAATTGAATCTATCAAAAAAGAAATGAACTATATCAAAGCAACATTTGAAAAATGCCTTCAAGAAGGAGTTGAGAGATCCAAAGGCTCATGTGAACAAATTTTGAAGTCTGCCCTAAATCCCAAGGTATGTTTTCTGATAGTAGTAAGGATTAAATTTAAAATGTATGTGAATATATAATATTTTTTATAGCTGTTTTATTTTATTTTTGTTTCTTTAATGTGATTTCCTCAGAGAATGAGTGGTCGGGGTTTTCATAAACAACTGAAAAAAGCTGTAGAAAATGGCGGCATCTGCAAACCTAAAAAGGGGAAAGAAATCAACCTCAATATGAAATTAGCTTCCTCTCTGACTGACAGCATTGACAAGGAATTCAGAAACACCTTTCCGTAAGAACTTTATAAACACATAGAGGGCTTGTCCAAAAACAATGCCTTGCAAAAGTATTCAGACCTCTTAAAGTTTTACATTTTTTGGTTTATAACTACAAATGTATACACTTGTACTCTATAACTACAAGTGTTATTGAGAATTTATGAGACAGAAACGAACAAGAATACTATTATGGTACTGAAGGAATGTATGCATATTTTCAGTTACTTTTGGCCATTATTGCCATTTCACATGGCCATAACACTATTAAACTGCACAGCAATGCAAAACAGTGTTAGTGTATTTGATCATTTAAATTCTGTTCTACTGTCTTGTTTTAAAATGTTTCAGAAATGAAGGACAATCTGGTCAATTCAACGGAGTGATCAATACGTTTACACTTGACACTGAAGGACTAAAACAGAAGTACAAGGAATTTGAACTGCAGCTGGTGTTTCTCAAGTCAGAGGTAACTAATGAGAAATAATTAATTTTCTGAAATTAAATTAATTCACGCCAGCTAAAATTAAAATCTGACAATGAAAATGAAGAAATCAATAATCAAATATAACTTGATGGGCTAACATTGTCTGACAATGTAGAGGAAGAAACCTTTATTGGCATGACAGTAAAACTATTCTTAAAGGTACTGAAATTACTTCTTATTTATCTGCTTGTTTTTATATTTCTCTCAGGAAGACCGTCTTAAGACAGACATGAGAAAAAGTATTCGTAAGCAGAAAAAAACAGTCTACAGGAGTCTAACACAAACAGTTGAGGAAGCCATGCAAGACTGCTACAAAAGTAAGAAAATTATCAAGTCATTAAAATGCAGCACATATTGTCTTTGTTGTTGTTTTTTAACACCTAAAATTTCATTGTTCTGCTTTCCAGAAGCAGCAGTTTTTACAGGAGTTGGTACACTGCAGAACATGCGGGACACTATAGAGAAACATGTACATGTATCAAAGAACACCATGTTTGAAGATGCTAAAAACAACATGATGAAACTACTGAAAGATTTGATGGTTTGTTTTCTCTAATAAAATATATTACAATTACTTTACCTTTCTCGTATCATATCACAACAATCCTCTATGTTACAATATCCATATTACGATTCATACAATGCTGTGCAAAAAATCCAGTCTTCTAATTTTTCTTTTTTTAATGCCAAATCAGGAGAATGTCCTGGGAAGACTGGAGAAAACCATGAAAGAATCTATTGAGCTCTCATTCAGGACTGATGAGCACTCACTTCTAGGTACTGTTAGCTCTTATAATAAAGTATTTTGTTTGTTTTTTTCTCCCAAAAACAATAATTAAAATTGCCTTCTTAGATGTTTCCTCAGAGCTTAAGGAGGTCCAAGAACTCTACGATGAGCTACGTAAAAGCAGTTAAGACGGAACATTTTTGAGGTAAAGAACAACATCTATGAATGGCATTTTGTGGATAAAAATTTTCAGTTCTATTTATGGCTTTTTATTCAACAGCTGTGCTTAATGGAGAGATTCTTCATCAGGACACATGATGCATCTACAGCCTTAAACATGAGAAACTTCAGGAAAACAATTTAAATGATGTAATCGTAATTTGCTACTATGTTCTAATCTTGTTGTCTGGATCATTGTCATTTTAAGCCTATTTTTTCTTGGAGTGTTATTTGCAACTATTTCGAATTTTTTTATTGGCAATTTAGAAAATGAAAATAGAAGAGCAAATCAGTCAAGTTTAATCAAAATCAAAGCGTCTTTACTCAGGACTACAGGCAGAACTACAGGAAAAAGACAAGACATTGCAGTTTTTCACATTTTTCTTTGTGTTTTAATAAAATGTGGTTAATTATTGCTGATTTTATGTAGATGTTGACTTAAATATATATTTTTTTCTTATCCTAAAAGTTGATTATACATATTCATCCGGCCTACTTGACTCGACTTTTAACAGTTCACCCCACAACAGGGCCTTGCACTCATCTGAGCATGTAACTCTATAAGTCCCAAGGACAAGATAGCAAAAATGGGGGAATGGTAGCTTTGCTGTTTTTGCTCCCACGTTAAAGGAGCTCCTTGCCAACTGCATTCCACTGAGCTATGAGTTTTTAAATCACATCTAGAAAGTTGTCTGTTTAGATGGGTGTTTGATGCATCGTTATTGTTTAGGTGTGGTTCATGTGACACTTATCTGGATGTGTTCCAGATAATATATTTTCATTTTTACTTTTTAAAGTCTTGTTATATCGTATTTAGTCTTTTAATAGTGATACGATGTATTTTATTATCTCGTTTTCTCTTCTGTTTCAACTTGTTCTATTACTCCAGATATGAGCACTGACAGAATTGTTGGAAAATGTGATATAAATCAACATTGATTGTACCAAATATTTCAAATGCAACGATCAATTAAAGGGAATTTTCAAAAGAAAGGGGTAACCTTTTCTCTGATATTGGAGGTTACATGCAAAATGCAAAGGGATATAAAAAAGTGATTATGTTTTCCTTGCTTCTAAAGAAAACTACTCACATTCTAATTATACTTTCTATACATCTGTAAACCTAGTACATGTGTGTGCTTTGGTATCCTGTAATGTAACTCTATATAATAATCAAAATGATATAAATTTATATGTCAAATTGTTGTTGTTTTTACTTGGTGTTGGCAATTTTCCAAAGTTTACTAGATGTGGTGTCATTGTGAAATTAGAAACTAAGTTTGTAGTTACCCTTTCCTCTGTCGAGAAATATATATATCAACAAAAAAGTCAAATGTGATACATTAGGATTTTTTTTTCTTTTTTGCCTGTTTTATTTGTTGAAAAAAATAAGATAATACCACTTTCACTTCAGGTAATAAGTGTTTGAGAATAAGGATGTATTTTTTTAGACATTTCCAGCTATTAGGAACATCCTAAACAATCCTGCTTTGTGCTGCAGCTGGTTGCAAAAAGGAACGTTATATTAAATAAAGAAAACTACATTAATTACAAAGCAGGTACTGGTAAATATTTTTTTAAATGCATATCTAGTAAAACTGTTCACATTTTGTTACTTCACAAAAACCAAAATGTAATACAATTTATTTTGATTTGGGTGAGTCAGCAATGTAAAGCATAGTTTTTTTTTCACTAATAAAATTGAAAGGTACCTCTGTATTCATCCATTTTTTTTCTCTGAAACCTCTAAGAAATACAATACAACTAATTGCCATCAGACGTCTCCTAATTGTTTAAAAGAACAATTAGCAACATTTCACCACTAGGCGGTGCTTGAGCATTGTCTGTAGACCGAAACAAGCTGCAACCCGGCCCCTCCTTTCCCTTCTTATCCTCCTACTATGTGCAATGTTGTAATGGATAAATCCACAGCAAAATAGCCTCACCTGTCGGAGGAACCTTTCTAGAGAAGAAGTAACTAACTTGAAAATGCTGTTAGCAACATAACATTTTGATCTACTAGACGTGCTCCGCCATATTTCTCCAACTCTGCACTGCTCTGGCGGGGGCATTTAAGGTTAGTGACAAGCTTTGCCCTGAGGGGCAGCTGATCACATGCACGCACGGTCCAGCCCGGCTTTGTAAACAAGAGACTGGAGAACAACATAGAGAGATGCAGTGTGATGTCATACCACAGTCCCTCTGAAATATGACCTTTAGTTCTTCACATCACTATTTTATAGGGAGCACAGTGGTGGGGAGAGTTGTGGAGTGAATGGTGAGGAGGTGAGAAATCAGGGTAAGATGGAGCAGGATGGGGTGTGTGGAGAGCAGGAGGGTCAGGCCCGTATTAAGACAATGTGGTGCCCCTGGGCACTATACCTCAAGGCCCCCCCCCCCCCTTACCCGTGCTGTCCTCCAGTCAAAAACATCAGACATAATCAAGGGGATTTCTGTAATGTAATTTACTATTTACTAACTTACACAACTACATGTAGGCATATGAGCAGTGAGCAATATTCAAATATCTAATTTTAAAATGTTGAAATAAAAAAAAACTTGATTTATTTATCATTTATTATTATTGTGACATCAGTGTTCACAAAACGAATAATGCATGGTCTTTCAACAATTTCAAGTAAATAATATAACAATTTCTGAAAAATATATTTTTAAAGCATGTGTCATGTGGTGCCCCCCCCATGGTTGGTGCCCCTGGGCACTGGCCCAGTGGCCCTTATGGATAATCCCGCCCTGAGGAGGGTGATACTGGTGGTGAGGTGAATGGTTTGTGTTGGAGTAGGTGATGGAGCTAAAGCTGGAGGCTCCTATGCAAAATAAAAGGCGAAGCAAGAGAAAAAATGTGGTGGCTGCTGGCCAGGCCAGTAGGCAGGTCAGCAAGCTGGTCACAAAGAGGAAAGAGGTGTCAGGCAGCAGTGATAGTGACATTGAGCTGTCTGACAGCAGTGCGGTGTCTCTGTCCCAGACCATTTGTGGAAAGGCACGCACCATGATTTATGAAATGGCATAACAGAAAATAATCAACAATTTTAGCAATGAAGCAGACTGGGTGCAGAGAATGGGAGGGGGAAGCTCACAGCACCTCCTAGAGTTCTGGGGTGGGTCTCCTCTTTTCCACAGCTTTCACCCCAAACTCTTTTTATGTACAAAATATCGTCCAGGGAAGGTGTCTTTTAGTAAAAGCTGAGTTTGAACATGTTAACACGTTTTTATCAATATTTATGCTCTTAATCTCAGTCTAGAGAGGAAGCGTTTTTTAGAGAATATTGGGAAAATGTTAGGAGATTGTGGGTCCGAAGTTTATGGTGAAGATTTGAACTGTATATAAATTGAGCCTCACCCAGACTCCCAACAAGAACTGCAGCAGCTGTTCTCGTCACGGCCTGGTGGATGTATGGAGGAGGATGCATACAGGCTCCAGACGGTACACGTTTTCCCACATTAAAGAAGATTGAATCTCTTTAGATCGCTTTGATCAATTTTATTGTTTTAAATGCCATTTTAATGTGTTTAAAACATGTCAGATTTTACCAGTAGCTTTTACAGACCACTCTTTGCTTTTAGGAAATGTTTTTATCACAATCATTTTACCTAAAAGCGCCTACTGCCATTTTAATCTGGCTTTAATCCACGGTCGCAGTTTTAGAGAAGTTCTAGGTTATTTTTGGACTGTTTTAGTCAAAGAACGGGTGATTTTACTTGTCTAAGGCAGTGATGGGACCATGGAAAAGCTCAAATATAACAACTTTGCCAGCAGCACATCCATACTGTCACTCGTGACGTCACCAGATCTTTCAGAGATCTTGAGATGAACATAATGGAACTAGAACATCTAAGTGAGTCCACAGGTAATCGGGAGCATATTAAAGCTCTCAAATCCAAAAGGCTAGTTTAAGCCAATCTGCTCCAAGGCGTATTAGTCAGGTCTCGGGTTCAGAAGATAACAGACACTAGTATTGTCAAATCAGGTAAAATCCAGGGTGGTATTATTGGTAATGGCACAGTTGGTCTGATGTTTAAATTATTGAATTCTAATTCTGTTGCTTTCTGAATGGTTGTCCAACCAAATGACTTATCACTGCAGAAATGTAAAGTTGCCTGTGTAGGATGACTTTGGTTGTGTCTTTGCATATTAACCCAATAATTTCATGTCCGCTAAATCCTTCTCAATACTAATTGCATTTCACCCACCTCCACCTGTAAAGCTGACCTTGAATCTGCTCCCCATTCATACCCAACTATGCATCTTATTATATGGAGTATCTTTTTACATTTATCAATAACCTTTTCTAGATGCATAGTATAGTTTTTCGTCAAACCATACTCCTAAAAAAATTAATTGCTCCACTCTCTCAATTTCCTAAATATATAACTTCAGTTTTACTTCTTGATTTCTTTTCTCAAATGAAAATCTAAAACTCCATTTATATGACCATTGTTTATTCTTAGAAATTGCTTTTTGGACTTTTCCAACAATAAATATAAGATTTCTTCCACTCTTCCAAATAGCTCCATCATCCACAAAAAAACAGCCCAAATAATTCTCTATTTCTTTAAATGCATCATTTATCATGACTGAAAAATAATAAAGGACTGACTAATACTGACTTGTGGAGTTCCATTTTCTAAATAATCTCTTATCTTTATTAATCGTTCTGTTAAAAAGTTCTCTAACCAATAATAGATTTTTCCGCAAATGACCATTTTCCTCTACTTGATCAATAATCCCTCTTCCCATATCATATCATAAGCCTTTTTTTATATCTAGAAAGACAACCAAACACTTTCTTGATTTAGTTTTGCTTTTATTACCTCATGTTGCAAACATAGCATTGGATCCTGTTCCTTCCTCTTCTAAAAACACTTTGATACTGGAACAGATGGTACACATGGTCCCACATCCATGATTTATTTTTTTGTGTTGACTGAGCTGTTCTAGCACATTAATATCCTTTGATCTAAAACCCTTCCACCACTGCTCTGGCTTCGTGCCTAGGGTTGTTGTCCTGTGTAAAAAGTTAAGGTCTGACCGGGTCACAAGTTTTTACCTTTTAATCTTCTATCAGATTTTCTACCTACGTATCTCTTTCAGGATAGCAGTGGCGTAGTCAGAAATATCTTTTCAGTCAGGCCTAATAAAAAATGGGTGGGCAAAATAACTATAGTTGAAAGTAAGTTTATTAGTTGCACGTCTGTAAGTTCACTATGGAGAAGATACAGGCAGAGGGGAAAGAGAAAGACCTTCTCTGTTCAAGTGAATCCTTGAATTGACAGCAGAAACCTACACAAACACAGCAGAGTGACTTCTGGATCATTTCAACTGCAGCAACCTGTCAAAGTCTATATTTCCGTCCCTGAACGCAATGTCATGGCTGCCATTGCACCATTGATCCAGTTATCCGAGCAGATGTTTGTGCTCCAAGCGGACCCAGCGAGGCATGGACTCCTGCTTCGTCTTTAACCCTCTAGCATTAATCTTAAGCCAACAGGAAATAATGCTTTATTTATCTATCGTAACCCCAAATTCTATGAGTATAGCCGCAGCCCTTTAGGCTCTGGTTTCACTACATCTCTTTTCTGGCTGTAAAAAAACAATAGGCTATTTGGGAACTGATTTTCCGGTCCCAGTGCGTGAGGGATAAACAAACATGGTGGGTAAAATGCATACAGACTGTAAAGCACTCTTTTCAAAGAGGGAGGAAGAGGAATGAGACTCTGGGCTGAAGCTCCCAGTGACACAAGACACCAAAAAACGCCCCATAAAGTACGCACCAACATTAACTGTGTGACTAAACTGATTAGGTGCACCTCGATTCAAGCACAAGGCGACGTACATTTGCCAGCAAATTTTTAAATAAAGTATACTCTTCATATATCTACATTTTAATTTACAACAATAAAACCTCACAGCAGTGTGTAAACATTTTTAATAGACTTTAGGATGAGCAATAATGTTTCAAGGTACATTCAGCACCAAAAGCAGAAAAAAGTTACTCAAAGCCCTTGAACAAAAACATTTAATTCAACACACTTTTACTATGCACATTTCATCGTGTTTTACCGGGATTGTATGTGGTAGACCAACAATTATTAGGTTAAGCGGAGGAAAAAATTACAGTGCTTAACATTTTCTGTAAATGGATTTATACAATATTGGTAGTTTTTGTTTTTTTTAGAAAAAGATCACATGTGAAGTGTACTCATTCTGTAGCTTGTACATGTTGCATTGTTCTCCTCCAATTTTGCCTCCAATTTTCCCACAATACCAAGATGGGTCCAGGTTTGTCAGTCACCAGATCTGAACCTCATTGAGCTGTTGTGGGAGCAGCTTGACCGTATGGTACGCAAGAAGTGCCCATCCAACCAATCCAACTTGTGGGAGCTGCTTCTGGAAGCGTGGGGTGCAATTTCTCCAGATTACCTCAACAAATTAACAGCTAGAATGCCAAAGGTCTGCAATGCTGTAATTGCTGCAAATGGAGGATTCTTTGACGAAAGCAATGCTTGATGTAAAAAAAATCTTATTTCAAATACAAATCATTATTTCTAACCTTGTCAATGTCTTGACTCTATTTTCTATTCATTTCACAACGTATGGTGGTGAATAAGTGTGACTTTTCATGGAAAACAAAAAATTGTTTGGGTGACCCCAAACTTTTGAACGGTAGTGTATATATGAGTTTCAAAAGCAAGAATCTCCCTCATTACCTAAATAAAATCTTATCAGTGGTAAACATTTGTATTCAGCACCATATATTACCATGTGGCCAAAATAAAATTCCCTGCAACAAACAGCCTTTGGAAATCATATAAGTGGTAAAAGAAGTCCACCTGTGTGTAATTTAATCTCGGTATAAATGCAGCTGTTCTGTAAAAGGCCTCAGAGGTTTAGTTAGAGGACCACCATCATGAAGGACCATATCTTCAGTTTTGATCAAGTCATGGAGCACTGTGCAGCCCATCATCTGAAAATGAAATGTTGGATAACAGCAGGCCAAGTAAGTGGAGCATTTATCACAGAGACCAAGAGGTCTATGGTAACTCTGTAGGAGCTGCAGAGATCCACAGCTCTGCTGGAAGAGTCCGCTGACCAGACAACTATTGGTTGTGCACTCCAGCAAAACCGAGTGGCCAGAAAAAAGACATGGTACTGGTAGGTGGCACATTAAAGACGTGCAAGTCGTTGTTCTTGTCAGATGTTATTAAATTTAAACTCTTTGGCCAACATGAAAAACACCATAACTAATGAAAAACTAAGCTTGCACATCACAACGAAAGCACCATCCACACTGTGAAATATTGTGGTGGCAGTACCATGCTGTTGGGATATTTTCTGTGGCAGGGATAGATGGAGAATTGGTCATAGCTGAGGAAAGGATTGATTTAATTCTGAAAGGTTTTGAAAATCCCTCATTCTTTTTGTCTTTTCACGATTATGCCCCACATTTTGTAATTCAATCATATAAAATGCCAATAAATATAAAGTCTGTGGTTTTAAGGTGAATTTTGGGAAAAAGTCACAACCAGGTATAAATGTTTTTGCAACGAACTGTGTATACTATAATACTAAGAAAAGTACATTATCAAGACTAATTTTTGTATTTTATTCTTACCCCCACAAGCACTTAGTGTCTGCGGTCACAGCAGATACACAGAGAACAGACATGCTGGCAGCAAGGTGGAGTTCTCAGGCACTAACTTGTTGTCTCTTGGCTCGGACTTACATTCAGCCAGCGAGCAGCTGCCTCTCTTTCACAATAATACACCAGCCCAATTATTAAACTACTCCACATGCATTACATTCGTGTTACACAATCAGTTGTTTATATAAAAAAAGAACAGTTTCAGCAGGGAACAACAATAAAAATTGAATGCAATACTTTACCGTTAAGCTACAGTGTGATGGTGAACACACAGACTGTAGTGAAAATTAGCAGCGCTGACATTGATGGTTTTTACTTGTACAAGATTTGTATTAAAAGATTAAAAATTCAAGTTTACAGATCAGGCATTAATGTGTCCGTTAACCCAAAGAGTTCTGCTTCTTCATGGTGTCCAAGCGCCTCACTCTCTCTTCTGGAGTCTTTCTGTACCAGCTCCTGAGGACAAGCAGACACTGTCAATGTGGCAACTTTAAAGACACTGATTTACTCTGAAAGTCAAATCCTCACTTACAAAGATTTATATTTACTATTTATTTACAAATCAAAGTTAAATCCAATCATTTTAGTACACTTTATTAATTTACCATACCATCATGCCTGTATGAGAGGTAAAATATAGGCGAACCATGTCGGCTTTTTGTTAAACTAAAACTAAACTGGTCAAAACTTTATCTTATAAAAGTTGTACAGCTAAAATTTTGAAGTGGTCCATCACATAAAATCCTAATACTATGCATTAAAATTAGTGATAGCAACGTGGCACAATTTGGAAAAGTTTAAAGGATTCAATTAGTTCTGCCAGTGTCTAATTATACAAATATTTTTGGATTATAACTACAACAAATAAAATAAAAATAATCTTAAAAACTACTTTGGAAATTATGTGTAAAACAGTAAGTGACTAAAGGTGCGTTCACACCGAATGCGATCCAGGCAAACTGGTCGCTTGACATTTTATCTGTCTGCTGTGCCGGGGGTACACGGATCTCCCTCCGGAAACACCAAATACAGCCGTCTTCGATCAGTAAAATAACAGCCAAATATGTCGATAACACTTTGTTTTAGGGTAGAACAGCTGACATTGAAATCATATTTAAATGGACTAAAGTCATTTTTATTAACAGTAGCAATAAAACTGGTCAATTGATAATCTCACCATAGAAAAAAAGGAAATTTACACTAAATAGTCATTTATGTGATTTAAAGCATTTTGTCATTTTAAAATGGGAAAACATGAATGAGAAAGGTCACCCCTGGCGCTTCAGCTGGCCTGGAGAAGAGGAGGTCTGGTTCTGACTTTGCTTCAGAACTCTGGAAAATATACAAAATAGAAATGTAAAAAAAAAAAACTGGAAACCTTAAAGAATCAGCAGCACAAACACTGAGAACATGATGTCAAAGAAAGTAAAAAAAACCCTCTGTAACCTGTTGGTGATGGGGCTTTTTGGCTTGTGCTGCGCCTTTCTGACCGGTGCTGGGGATTCGCCGGCCCTGAAGAATCACAAAGCACGGCAATAAAAACAAAAACAGAGCTAATCATCTGAAATCATAGCAACATCACATGGACGGGTGTGTTTTGCCTTCTCATCTTACTTCTTCTTCCTGTCCATTGACCTCTGTGTGGCAGCAGACAGAGATAATCTGTCTTTGGGGGATTTGGCTTTCTCCTGCAGGGAAGTAAGAGATTTGAAATAAAAATGTAAGCTGTGGGAGCTAGAGTGAAATCAAAAAAAGGGAAACTTTAAATAAAAAGAAACAGTTCTGCAACTATCCAAATAAAATAGGATTTGATTTAGGAGTATGAATTTATACACAGGAAACTATGAGTTGAAAAAATAAAAAGTGCATCTAATGTCTAAAGTTTTCTTTTTAAGTCCTAAGTAAAACCTTCCGCTGCTTATTTTCTCCCTGTGTTTGATACAAGGCCAGTGTTTTCAGATTACCAGTTCTCGAAGCTTCCTCTCTGCGCGGAGCTCCCTGTCCTGCTGCAGAAGCGCCAATCGGTCCCTCAAAGGCATTTCAAAGAAGATCTCATGGACGTCATAAAGGGCGGCACGTAACTGGGGGATAGATGTGCCCATAAGAACACAAAGGGAGAGGAGGACATCTGCTGGCTGCATATGGTTATATAATAGTCATACCTGGGCTCTGACTCGCTCCTGCAGGGAGAGATCTTGTGCTGTGTAGGTCCCTCTCTTCGGTCCAGCTTCAGTCTCAAAGGATCGAATGAATTCTTGCGTATCCTAAGGTACAGATTTATAGAAGTATGTTACTCAGTAACGCTACAATTCCTTTAATAAGTAAAATATCCCCATTAGTGTCACAATTCTTTATCATTTATACACTCTTTTTTTGTCTGGATGTGATCTTACCACAACGGTTTGGCGCAGATGTTTCACCTTCTCTGTTTTGAGAAGTCTGCGAATGAGGAAGCCACGAATCATGGCGCCGATCCGACAGAACGCTTTCTGATGCTCTGCTGTTAGAACCTGCGAACCACAGCATTCACACAGAAAGAGGGAATCATTAGATCCTTTAAATCTTCCACAATCTGCAGATTAAATGATGATAGCTGAAATACCAAAAACACACAGTAGACAGTGGATGTGACCTCTGTGGTCACAGGACCTAAGTTCTAAGTTTTAAAGGAAAAAAGCAGCTATGTTCTCCACACCACGCATGTGAGGGACCAGCCTTCCTGTCAACAACAAAAACGTACAAAACTAAGAAGAGATGCATCAACACCTGTAAAAATTAACTGAACTGCAAAAATTTGAATGTACCGTTGATGCAGAAACATTAATTTAAAATTTTAACAGAATTTATTGTTGTTAGTGCTCCAGGGACATTCATTTTGGACAGTTCTGGTTTTGAACCCAATTATGTTGATATGAAAAGGTGCCGTCTACCACAAGATGTTTCATACAAACCCTGCTTTCATTTGTAGCCACTTTTAACACCTGTGATAATGTAATTGTCTTTAATCTCCTGACAGACCACTGGAAGGAAAGGTGGTTATGTGATTGTAATGAATTATGTCTTCAAAGTTATTTCAGTTTGAACAAACACCATAATATCTAATATTACCTCCAAGCTAATTTGTCCAATGGAGATCAGAGTCAAAACCAAGGGAAAGAGGGTCAGGGTTTCTACAACATTTCCATTTTAAAATCTTACTAGACTTTCTAGGTGTTTACAGATTTTCTGTTATGCCATAACCCTTGTAACATTTATTTTACAGAGTAAAATTTTCGAGACAGCTTCTATTTGCAAACATAACCTGGCCAAGAGAGAAACAAAAATACATAAAGGTACACAAACATATAAACACATAATCGAAACAACAGGGAACAAGCATGTAAATCATAACAGAGTCAAATGGCATAGTTAAGAAGAAAAATATGCTTTAACAAGAGAAAAGGGAGGAAGAAATGTGTGCATATATGTGTTTGCATATATAGGCATGTGTGTGAGGAAAAAGGCGCATATGAGACTAATGACCTCGACACACGTGGAGCGACAAACGACACCGCCTCTGCGGTGAAAACCCAACACACGGGACGCGACGCTTGTTCCCCAGAAATTTGATTGGTTATGAAATTGGAGGGGTTTTGATATTTTCAAAGCAGCCAGAGAACAAAAAAACGATTTAGAAGATTTTGCTGGAATTGACTGAAATCTTGCATTATATCTACTCCACAAAATAAAAAAAATCATCATAGATTACAGCCTGGAGAATATCATCATTTGATGGCGGACTCATTTTTAATTTTTAACAGAAGTTACTAAGTAAAGTCTGAAAAATCCAACTCCTTTTTATACTCTGAATTTTTTTCCAAAGTTATTCAGGCTAGTTACAAAATCATGTTTTCTATACTTTTCAAGATTGCCATGATGTGTCAGTTAAAAATGTTCATTATAAAAGTTCAAAATGTTTTAAGTGTAAGGCTGGAATTAAATTATTAATTTATTTAGTTTCTAAATATAAACAGAACTGCTTGTTAACGAAAATGTATTTCAATCCCTAAAAAATATATTTATCAGTCAGGGTTTCAACTTCAATTGAAAATGTTATCGGCTCATATTAAGAAAAAATCATTATTTCTTAATTTTGTTTGTTAAATGCAATCAGAGATAACTTGGTGTTATTGAAGTTATCGAGTGTGGCCTGCCCAGAGGTGTATTTCACAAAAGCCGGATTTGGAAATCCAGGATAAACGCTAAAGCCAGACTTGAACTAACGTGCTCAATCCGTCTTGGCTTTATCAGTTTCACAAAGCCCAATCCAGGCTCAGGAAACGCGACTAAATCAAGTCAGATGTAAGTAATCCAGCTAAACGATAAATCCCAGATTCACTGATGCTACAATGGATGAGTTAAACCAAACAAGCAGCATCTTTTGATGGAGCCTTATGAGGAACTGAAGCACATCAGACTCAACAAAGGAAGCGCTGCTGCTATTATAAAGGAAAACACATTTATTTGGAGCTACTTCTATTGCAAAAACAAATGTTAAAAAATTTTCTCTGGTCCTTCTGATTCTGACTGTAGAGGGCGCTGTTTTTCTGACCCATAACTCCTGAAGCAGTACTGTAGAGCAGAAGGGATGAAAGTTTTTCAGCAGACAACCTTGCAAAGCAATGTTCACCTCATATCAGATTTTAGTAGTGGCATAATTATTAGTACAAATATTGTGTGTACCCTAAGCATAGACTCTAAAACAATTTGAAAGAAGTTAATTTAGGATATTGGTATGCAATGAAATTACATATTCATGATAAAAATATATCAACATAATATTCTTTCCATTAACAGTTGTTAGGTCACTGAGCCTTATGCTTTGTATATTTCTTTTTTCCTATTGGGGCTGTGAGATTGCATATTTTGTGCATTTCAGAGCAAATATGTTTTTTTCTGGAGTCGGTAAAACAGCACCGCAGAATTTCGTGGAAAATGGTTTAACACCGGACTTTATTGACAACACCTTTGCTTCTTCATCAGCCATTCTAATTCCCTCAGCACATGCAATAGTTTATTAAAGGCCTTTCAGTCAAACTCAGAACAGCAGACTTCCAAAACACAACTGAAAAGTAGGATAATAACAAAGTTGATAAATTTTAAAATAATTACAGTACTTGACTGAATAGTGGTATTTTAATGCAAGCTGATAAAAAACACAGATAAGGAAACAGAATCACTGACAAAACTCATTGGTTTCTGATCAATTTGACCCATGATTGAACAGATAAAGCACCAGGATTAACTAAGCCTGGTCTGGAGCAGGCTAATTGGACAGAATAAATCGCCATGGTAATTTATGTGTGTTTTGTGAAACCGAGTCCAGGCTTAATTCAGCCATGATATCTGGAAAATCCCATCTTAATCCTCTACCCTATGTTTGTGAAATAGGGCTCAGATGTCAGCACCTGTAAGCCTAGTGTGGAGAGCCACAGTGAAGCACAAGGTTGCACTAATCCCCTTCGGTTGAAGCGTGTTTATACTGACCAAACTTAGCCTCGCTCTGGATTTGTTTGCTGTCCATAAAGATCCCCGCAGATAAACAGCAGACTGGATGGGGTGAGTCGTCACACTAGAAGTAACCGGACTGGGAAAACCTGGAAGAACATCAAATATTGTGCTTTTAATATAATGTCTTGGTGAAAAACTATTATTCATAGCAGAACATTTTGAGACAATGGGTCACTTTCTTAAGGTTGGACACTGTGAATCATACAGGTATACTGAGACTGTATTTAAATATATAAGCCATACATTATAAAACAGCAAACTGTGGATCTGGGGCTCCAAAAGTACCCTTATTGTTAAATGAGGACTATGGTTCTCATAACAGTTGTTAATATAAGCAGAAAGCCTTATGTAGCCTGATGCTCATCTGTGTCTCAGCTGGGTAATGAAGGAACTGTTACCTGAAGTGCGTCCAGATGATCTCTCTGATGGTGTGTGAATGGGACTCAGTCCTGGACAGGAGGGGCTCATAATGGGGCAGCTGCCACTCACAGACCTGTAGCTCCAATCAAACGTGTCCCCACTTGTCAGCCTCACACATTCCTGCTCCTTCAGTCTTCTCTCTGTCTCCTCAAGATCCTGGAGATTATCAGATTATATTAGAGCTTCAGAACGAAATAACAAACACAGACAAGGTAATTTACCGTATATCCATAAGTTATCATTTAATAATACAATCTAAAGGAGTTTTCTTTGTGTTCTGAAAAAACATTTTTTTATAGCTATCGTATACAGATGCATCTCAAGAAATTAAGTATCATGGCATATATTTAGTAAGTCAGCTACGAAAAGTGACACTCATACAGTAAGAATTTAAAGAAGGAAATATTTTAAGTGTGTATTTCCGTTAATTTGGGGTGTCATGGTTACAGTTCAACATCCAGAGTCCAGCTGCGGTCCACGCCTTGAGAATCTTTCATCTCATCTCACTAACCTACATAAAATATGTCCGCATAATACTTATAGATCTGCTAAACTGTGTCTCCGTTATCTGCTAATGCTAAAGCTATTCTTCTTTGTTAGCTCAACCGCTAACCGTTTGTCATCTTGTGAGTCCTGTGACGGCCAAGGCCGCCTTTATTGTGAAGAGACTGCTCCTCTGGTTTGTGCTTCCAGGAAGTGGGCGGCGGACCTGAGTACCACACCTGCAGTGGCCTCCTATAAAGTGGCCCAGAGCACATGGCTGCGTCTCTCTCTCTGGCTCTGCTCTCCATGGACTCCTCTGGCCTCCTGCTCCAGCTTTTAGTTTAGTTTGATCCATGTACACTTTCACACACCTTATACATCTCAACATTACATACACCACTGACCTACACTAGCACGTTTAGTTACTCTAATAAATTGTTAAACCTTTCTTTTGTGTGGTCTCCCCATCATTGTTCCTACCCTCCTGAGCCAGGGTAGTAACATGTGGGGGCTCGAACCGGTGAGACAAACCTGGACTTTTGGTGAGTTTGAACATTTTTCATACTTTTTGTCACAATTCACCCAATCAGGTTAAAAATAATTAGTCTTTTTGGGGAGATCACACATGTTCAGTTAGTATTTGGTCAGTTTTTCCTATGGAGCTGGTGTGCCATGAGTTTGAGCAGAGTTTTGTGCAGACCTCATTTTTTTTTATTTTTGAAGCCTATTTGAGTTTTGAATAGATATTTTGTTTTGCAGCACCTTTGTTTGGATTGGGGCTAGTCTCTTGTAGGCCTCAGGAGCATTTCCCCCTAGGGGATTTGCAGATTTTTGTTTGCTTGAGAGCATTAGTGTGGAAGTACGTGCGGGTTGCAGCATCCCTTTTTTTCCCCTACCCCTTCCATCGGCTCGGGAGTGCGCCGTGGTGTCAGTAATTTCCAGCTTGCTGGTTTTGCTGCACCAGCGGTATAAAACGGGGCAGACAAGCTGCCTCTGGCACATAAAAACCCACCGCCAGGCTTCCTGAAGACCAGGGTCCAGTTAGCCAGATTTTTGGATAGGTAGATAGTGGGACTGCCTCATTTCCTCGTGCTGAATTCTTCTAGGGAAAATGGCTTCCATTGAGTTTTTCACCCAGTCACCATCAGAGGAGCATCTGAATAGCTGTACAAAAGATCAACTTTTGCAGTTAGTCGAGCACTATGGGGTTGACATTGGGGATAGGAAATTAAAAGATGAGATTAAGTTGTGTTTGAGGTCTGTTTTGGTCCATAGTGGGATTTTGCCAGGGAAGAATATTGGTTCTGAGTTAACTTTTGAACAGAGAGAGAGATTACTTTTGTTGGAGATGGAAAGGGATAAAATTTTGTTAGAAAGGGAGAAGTTGTCAGCTTCTACTAACGTCTCAAGGAGAGAGTTTGATGTGGTGTCCAATTTGAGACTTGTTCCGAAATTTGATGAAGGTGACCCGGACACATTTTTTTCACTTTTTGAGAGGATTGCAAACTCAAGAAATTGGCCAGATTCAGACAGGGTTGTGATGTTGCAGTCAGTCTTTACAGGGAAGGCGCAGGCAGCATATTCAGCTCTTAGTGAACGTGACAGTAAAGTTTACAGGATTGTCAAAGAGGCTGTACTGAAGGCTTATGAATTGGTTCCAGAGGCCTATAGACAACGTTTTAGGTCATGGAGGAAGTCTGAAAACCAGTCACATGTTGAGTTTGCCAGAGATTTGACCAGGCATTTTCAGCGATGGTGTTTGGCTTTGGATGTTTCGACTTGATTGTTCTTGAGCAGTTCATAGATTGTGTCCCACCAGAAGTTGCTATTCACATAATTGAACGTGGCCCAAAGACAGTTTCTGAAGCAGCTACGATAGTAGATGAGTATTTCTTGTCTCATAAAGTTAAACCTAGGAGAAGTTCTGATTTTGTTCCAGCCAGACCTGTTAATAACTCCGCCAGATTTCAGAGGTTTGAGGGTTCTAAGCCTAATAGTTTTTCAAAGTCTCAGAGTTCTGGACAGTTTTGTAACTACTGCCGTGAGAGAGGGCATTGGAAATCTGAATGTCCTGTGTTGAAATCTAAGGGTGGTCATTTTAGTGGCAGAAGTGTTAAAGCTGCAGTTTTCACAGCACAAGCTAAGACCTCTTCAGTTTCCAGTGAGAAGGTTAAAGGCTACTTTGGATTTGAAGCTTTTGTTTCCGATGGTTTTGTGTCCCTTAGTGGAGATAGCAGGAAAGTGCCTGTGAAAATCTTAAGGGATACAGGGGCAACAGATTCATTTATCAGTGCTTCAGTATTGCCGTTCTCTAAAGAAACGCATACTGGTGAATGTGTTATAGTTCGAGGTGTTAGTTTAGTTCCACTTACTGCTTCTTTGCATAAGGTGTTTCTCTCTTGTGGTCTTGTCGAAGGAGATGTCCATATTGCTGTTAGACCAGCTCTTCCTTTAGAGGGAGTGGATGTTATCTTAGGGAATGACTTGGCTGGGAATCAGGTTTGGGCTACTGGTTCCCCTGTTACAATTTCAGCTCTGAAGGAACCAGACAACTGTGAGCAGCAATTTCCAGAAGTGTTCACAGCTTGTGCAGTCACCAGGGCCATGACCAAGGCTAAGTCTATCAAACCTGAAGTTAATAGTTGTGACTTTAAACTTGTTTTACCTGACTTTTTTTCAATCTCCCAGAAGGAACTTGTGTCTGAACAAAAAGCAGATGGTTCGTTGAGTGATCTTTTTGAACAAGTGAAACCTATTTTGGAGATTCAAAGTTCGGCATCTGGGTATTTTCTACAAGATGAGGTACTCGTTCGAAAATGGCTTCCCCAGGCCAGTGACATCCTGGGAAATCCAATTTTCCAAATTGTTGTTCCAGTTAAATTCAGGCAGAAGGTTTTGTCAGTTTCTCATGATCGGACAGGTCATTTAGGAGTTAAGAAGACCTACAATCATATCCTCCGTTATTTCTTTTGGCCTCGTCTTAAACGTGACGTTGCAGCTTACATTAAGACCTGTCATACATGCCAAATTACTGGTAAACCTAATCAGTCGATAAAACCAGCACCGCTTCATCCAATACCGCCTGTTGAGAATCCATTTGAGCATTTAATAATTGACTGTGTCGGGCCTTTGCCAAAATCTAAATCAGGATCTCAATATTTGCTAACTGTAATGTGTTTGGTTACTCGCTATCCAGCTGCTTATGCACTTCGCAATATTACTGCCAAATCTATTGTCAAGGCATTGTCTCAATTTATTGGCATTTTTGGAATACCAAAGATAATTCAGAGTGATCAGGGATCAAATTTTTCGTCTCACCTCTTTGCCCAGGTCTTGGATCAGCTCAACATTAGGCACAATCAGGCTTCAGCGTACCATGCACAGAGCCAGGGTGCACTGGAGAGGTTCCACCAAACTCTCAAATTGCTGTTACGGTCCTATTGTATAGAGTTGAGTAAAGATTGGGAAGAGGGGTTACCGTGGTTACTGTTAGCAGCTAGAGAAGTTTTCCAGGAAAGCACTGGGTTTAGTCCTAACGACCTAGTCTTCGGCCATAAAGTCCGAGGTCCGTTAGCAGTACTTCATGATAGTTGGGCCACCGAGAAACCTCCCGTAAACTTGTTGGAGTATGTTAATGGTTTCAGACATCGTCTTTACACAGCTGGACAATTGGCAAAAGAAAATTTGGCTAAAGCACAAGGGAAAATGAAGTCACATTATGATCGTCATTCAGAAAAGCGTCAGTTTAGTGAGGGAGATCAGGTTTTAGCGTTGCTACCTATTGTTGGTTCTCCATTTCAAGCAAAGTTTCATGGTCCTTACACTGTAATCAAGCAACTTTCTGAACTTAACTATTTAATTTCTACTCCAGATAGAAGGAAAGTCAGCAGCTTTGCCACATTAACCTTCTAAAACCCTACTTTGTTCGTGAGTCTTTGCAATGCACGGCTGAGGCTCCGGTTCCTAATACAGTTCTGACTGCGTGTGACATCCAGCAGCCAGCTCTTCATGGGGGGGAGGAAGGTGTAATGCCAGATGAAGCTATTCTTTGTGGTAGGCTTAAGAATTCCGAAACATTACAAAAATTAGATTTGCAACTTTCCCATTTGCCAAACGATCAAGCCTTTCAGTTGTCTGCTCTAATTAAGGAGTACCCTTGTTTGTTTGGAGACACCCCTTCAAGGACAAATTTAATAGAACACGACATTGACGTGGGTGATGCCAAGCCTATTCGCCAGAGGTTCTTCCGAGTCTCAGAGGAAAAGCGGCAGGTGATTGATAAGGAAGTTAAGTACATGCTTGACAATAATTTGGTTGTTCCTTCTTCCTCCAGTTGGGCATCTCCATGTTTGATTGTGCAGAAGGCTGACAAGTCTCCTCGAATGTGCACAGATTTCCGTAAGGTAAACTCAGTTACCAAACCAGACTCTTTCCCATTGCCCAGGGTTGAAGATTGTGTGGATCAAGTGGGTAGCGCCCGGTTTGTGAGTAAATTTGACCTTCTTAAGGGTTATTGGCAGGTTGCCTTAACTCCAAGAGCTCAGGAAATCTCAGCATTCATTACTCCATCAGGCCTGTTTTCCTATACAGTAATGGGTTTTGGTTTACGAAATGCACCTGCAACATTTCAACGTTTAATGAACAAAGTTGTAAGCGGTTTGAAGGGTTGCGCAGTTTACTTGGACGATGTGGTTGTTTATAGCCATAGTTGGGATGAACATTTGAACCAGATTCGGGCACTGTTTGATCGCTTGGCCAATGGAAACCTAACACTGAATCTTGCAAAATGTGATTTTGCTAAAGCTACAGTTACCTATTTAGGCAAAGTTGTTGGGCAAGGTAAAGTTTGTCCTATCTCAGCAAAAGTTTCAGCAGTTTCGGAATTCCCAGTGCCTACTACCAAAAAAGAACTTATGAGGTTCTTGGGGCTCGTAGGTTATTACCGTTCATTCTGCAGAAACTTCTCAAGTGTAGTCGCTCCTCTTACCGATTTATTGAAAGCAAAAGTTAAGTTTATATGGTCTCCGTTATGCCAGAAAGCATTGGAAGATGTAAAGTCTCTTCTCTGTTCAGCTCCTGTACTACTTGCACCTAGTTTCAATCAGCCGTTCAAGCTGCAGGTTGATGCCAGCCATGTTGGGGCTGGAGCTGTTCTCTTACAGGCTGATGAACAGGGGATTGACCATCCCGTCAGTTTCTTTTCCAGGAAATTTAATTCGTACCAGCTTAACTATTCAGTAATCGAAAAGGAAGCGTTGGCTTTAATATTGGCTTTACAGCACTTCCAGGTGTATATAGACTCTGGAACATGCCTGACAGTTTATTCCGATCACAACCCTCTAACATTTCTAAACTCTCTCCAGAACCCGAATCAGCGGCTCATGCGTTGGGCCCTATTCCTGCAGCCGTACCATCTTGACATTAAACATATCAAGGGAACAGAAAACGTCATGGCTGATGCCCTGTCCCGTGCCCCTGTTTAAGACCTCGTCTCTCTCCTCTAGTCTCTCCTCTTAATTTGCTCCCAGGCGCCGGGTTGCTGAGCAGACTGTGACTGGAGAAGGGGATGACTGGGCCGGACTTCTTTCGTTCACTGACCCACCGTGCTATGTTATTCCGGGACAGCACGGTGGTGACCCCATGTCCCGGGGCCATCATGGCCATAAAGGTACAGCGAAACTGGAACCGGGCTTCTCTGGAAGGTCCCGCTGCGGGGCCCTTTTCTTCTGGGGGGGAGTGTGACGGCCAAGGCCGCCTTTATTGCGAAGAGACTGCTCCTCTGGTTTGTGCTTCCAGGAAGTGGGCGGCGGACCTGAGTACCACACCTGCAGTGGCCTCCTATAAAGTGGCCCAGAGCACATGGCTGCGTCTCTCTCTCTGGCTCTGCTCTCCATGGACTCCTCTGGCCTCCTGCTCCAGCTTTTAGTTTAGTTTGATCCATGTACACTTTCACACACCTTATACATCTCAACATTACATACACCACTGACCTACACTAGCACGTTTAGTTACTCTAATAAATTGTTAAACCTTTCTTTTGTGTGGTCTCCCCATCATTGTTCCTACCCTCCTGAGCCAGGGTAGTAACAGTCCATAAGCTTTTTTAAGCTGCCATCTTGGTAGGCCATCACTCCATTCAATCACCCACTGTGACGGCCAGTTGACACAACCTTAATGACCATTTGTTCAAAAGGTTATTAACCTGTAATTTGGCAAATTAATGATATAACATTATTTTATTAAACAATAAATGTATAAATATTTTACTTACCCTTCTGCTTTGCATTGTGAACTAGTTGTTTGAACAGACAGGTAATTTGACCTCAAAACAGACATTGATGCTTAAACATATCTAATCACACTGAACTGTTAAATCACAGCATCATTTTATTGGTTATTGGTTTCAGATTTGTTATCGATTCTTATTTCCGTAGTTTATTATCTTGCTTATTATCTTATTCTTTTAATTCTACCACGTAATTTAGTTCAATGTTTCTAGCTTAGTTAACGGCTCTGTTGAATAAAGTAATTTAACTGGAAGTTCGAAGATTTTGTTCATAAATCCTTGTATTTTGGACATACATTTTTTGTTTATTCTGTATATGTGTATAGGAGTTGCTTTTTGAGAACAACAATGTGGAAATTTACTCCTTCATCTATTGTTCTATAATACCCCACCTCACCAGGCAGGTATTCAATACCTGTTTTGTTCTCACCAGATGGAGGCGGTGTTGCTCCTTTTCCTGCTCAGCCAGCAGCATGGACATCTGCAGGGCATGTTCCTCCTCTAAACGCCTCTGCATGTCCTCCAGAGCGTGTGCAAGCCACTGGGTCTCCTCTGTTTATTCCCAGACATTTAAAACATATACACCTTTTTCTAACTTCACTTTATCATAACAGGAAGAATTGCACGTAGAATAAAAGACATGCCTCAGTAGAAATAAAAAAATTAAAAAACATAATTTTGTCAAAGTTATTTAATAAATAATCTCACCTGACTTGATTTGTATCTCCGCTGCATTTTTCAGAGCAGCTGGTGTTTTCTGGGTATTGTTTGGCCCCTGGGACCCATCGGAACTCCCATGAGGCCTCAGCAGACATGGAGAAGGGCTTTCTACCTTGAATGATTGATTTAAAGGGGCTGCAGGGGTGCGTCTACTTGGAGCTAGACACGTAACGCCCGCCATGAAGCGAGGAACCCTTTCCTGGCTTCGGTCAACATGCTCAGCTCCAGACTGGTGGGTATTTAGCTGACTGTCCAGTGTGTGGCAGCGCCGGCGAAACCCTAAAGGCAGCTGATCGTGGTGGGTCATGGAGCTGGGTACAGAGGCACTCACGGCGCTTTTGTTCACCTGTACTGGAGTGGTACTGCAGTGACTGGAACGACGGATGCCGTCCCTCCCCTCTAAGCCCCGATTGCAGAGGGAACCAGCCTCTGACCAGTCCACCTGAGCAGCTCCGCCCTCTAACCTCACCGGACTTCGAGGGATAAGATCTACGGGGCCAATGGGAAACGAGATGTGGATGTTCCCAGTAGAAACTGGCCGTGGTTTACGCCTACAAGAACGGAGGCTGATGCAGGATTCCGGACTAGGGAGACGGGCATTTTGCTCTGGTTTAAGGGGTGAGAGGGGGGAGGAGTTTTGGGGACTGGCGTCATAAAGAGGCTGGTGCTGAATTGTTGATGGGCCATCTGGGCTATGATGCAGACTGAACCCAAATGTAACTCCTGTGTTGCTGATGGGGCTACACCTCAGCTGCTGTTTGTGAGAAACAGTCTCTGCTGGGGAAGTCTTGCTGATTGGGTCAACCACCTCTGCTGATCTCTGCTGATTCTGCTCCCGCCGCACATACTCCCTTGATCTCTTAAGAAGGCTGTCCAAGCTTATGTCCTCATCGTCGTCCTCCTCCTCCTCCTCCTCTTCACTCCTCTCTTGATTCTCCACCTTTAAAGCCTCCTCTTCTTTATAACCATTGATTATGTGAGTCTCAGAGTTTGGTTTAGAGGCTGGCTCTACAACCTCTGACCTAAATCCAGCAGTTTTGGGAAGCCCTGGTGAGTCGGTGACCAAAGTGTAGCCGCTGACAGTGGCAGATTTACAAACTATCAGCTCCGTATTTTTCTCACATGGAGCTTCTTGCACCTGAACAAAATATACACAGACAAAGAACTTGTCATGTAGAGGGACTACTCTATGAAGGCATTTAGCTTTACTGGCTAAATTTCTTTCTAATAGAAAATCTGATTTTTCAAGTTCCCATTAACAATTAGAAGAAGAGGGGATTCAGACTAGGAAAGTCAGTTTGTCAAGTGGCCCAAAACGTTTGATCCATCCATACAGATGGTTCGTGACTCATTAAACCAGTGGCACATAGTGCTGTAAAATCTCTATTTGTGAACATTGTGAACATATTTTTGGTCGTTGTGGCTAAATAGCTCAATCGTTGTGCTCTCTGACCATAAAACCTTTATTCACAAATATACAACATGTCCATGAGAGCAGCTGCAAACATCAGTCATGTCTGATGATGTCTATTCTGTAGCAGGGGCTTCTTTCTCGGTGAAAACTGTCTTATTCTGTTAACGGTAAAATTATTTCCTGCAATGTTGACACTAAGTTTCAGTTTATGTTTATCTTGAGCCCTGAAGGTTCCTGTGTTGTTCTGAAACATACCAACCAGTTTCCTTTCATTTCAGGCTGAAGGTTGGGGTCAGATGGTTGATACCTTGAGAGTGATCGATGATCTAACAATGAACCCAAACACACATCAGACTGAGATGCATCAGGACACACATCAGACTTGTTTTAGCATTGAAAAAGGAGATTAAAATTAACATAAATGCTACAAAAACTGGTGAACTACGCTTCAAAGACACGTCCATGGCAGGAAACCAAACAGTTTGAATAAACTCGACTATCTCTTAAGTGAACCGTTGCCAAATAACCCGACATAATTGTTGGGAAGCTTGTTGATGGCTACAAAAAGCCTGTGAAGGTGCAGCTTGGTGAGGGACATATTGTGGTTGAACCTCTTGTTAGGCCTGTATGTATAATTTACAGTAAATTATACCACCTTATTCTTGTTTTTTAAATGCGTCCAAAATGTGTGTTGTATCATCACTCCACCCACATCTAGCTAATAAGACATTCGTACCCAGGTTGAGTATATGCAACTTTTAATTGAAGTTGTATGTTTATGCTGGTTTGTCAGATTAGCAAGTGAGCAATACTGCTTTACAAAATGACAAAACATGACTGTAATGAGATTAAATAAAATATTTCAGCTCCCTGGAGAAAACATTAAATCAGGCGCTCTGTATTCAAGTCTGCAATTCTCACCAGAGATTTTAGGGCAACGTGTAATTTAGTGATTGTGCCACATCTTGACACACACAGACTCCTTTTTTACACTCCAGGTATGAAAATTAAATCCCTCTTATTCTTTGTCTTTGTGAATTTATAAACATGTTATGACATTCTTAATCTTCAGATTGTGTTATTTTAATAATTTGCTTTCATTGGACAATTTAACTAGCCACTGCAACATTTTTCCTCATTGAAATGCATCATATCAGCTTATAGCTAGGTGTCCAGGAGCATGCCGTGTACACTGACCTGAGCTTGATCCAGTATGTCTTGAACTCTGGCCAGAAGCCTGTTTCTCTGCAGGTTCTCTCTGTTCTGCTCCAGCTGGACCGCCCTCTGTCGGTAGCCGTACATCTCGGCATGCTGCTCTGCACTCAGCTGAAAACAAAAGTTCATTTCATTCAAGTTTTATGTAAAAAGTGTCCTGATGCATGTCAATTATCCAGGTAGAAAAATACAAAAAGAAAAGAAATTGGAGACTGAATAAGTCTCTTGGAGAAGAGACAAAACGTTTCAACAAAGAAGAAACCGTGCAGAGGACCTATCCAATTTTCTGTGGGGTTTTTTATTCAAAAAGCTTCTCTGTTAAAGTCACTCATTTTTGCATCTCACAGCCTCGACTGATTTGCACAAAGATCTCAAAAGATTAGGTAAAAAACTCTTCTGTCCTTCTTTCCTTACCAATATATGTTTTTTAATCATTTTTGGAATTGAAACGGGTTAAAAAAAAGGTTAGATTCTTTGTATGTGATCCAGTGTAGGAGTGTCTGACGTGGGACTGTTTCTGAACACAAATTGTCAGCAGTGAAGCTAAAATGGGTTTTCCAATCAGCGCTGCTTCAGCTCCTCATCGATTACCTTTTCTCTGTGTTCTGTGCCAACTGCTGATTAGACTCTTCTACTGAGAGACCTTCTAACTACTTTTAGCAAGAATATCACAGGTTGAAATAGAAGAGCTGGAAGCCTTATAATGAATGTTGTTTTGAAAGCTACACACTGGACACATGCTTCCTCAGTTAAGTCAAGCCAAACGATGAGCCAAATGAGGCTTTCAAGTGATGAAGGACTGTGTTTTACAGAAGTGTTGGATTCTGTAGGTCTTACTTACAGTGCTTAAGTGTGTTTTTTCTTACACTTTACAGTAATATATTTATCAAGAATGTACTTATTTGTAGCTACAGCAGATGAAGTTACGATCGAACATTTATTCATGAAGAAATAAAGCCAACATTGTGGGAAAAGGAATTTTTTTGTTCAGTTCTGTGAGATTTTTACATACACTCACCATGGACCATTATGTCATCTTAAGTTGGGTCTTTAATGTTAGCCTGCTTATTCTATTCAATACCAGTTTTGATGTGAGTTTGGGATCATGGTCCTGTTCAAACACACAATTCTGTTTGATTTTTAATATGAAATTGAGGAATTTGGAAGCAGAGTTGGATAAAAAATGTACTCAAATTTATTTGAGTTACTTTTTGAGCAAATATATACATTTAGGACCAGTTTTACTGCACTGCAGTTTTTCTTTACTTTTCCTTGAGTAATATTATTGAAAAATATCACTACTCTTGAGTAAAATTTCTGGCAACTTTACCCAACGTGAGTAACTTTATTGAATAACCAATAGACATGTTTTAACCAAAAATGCACCAGAGAGAGACATATCTACAGTTTATGTTAAAGTGAGGCTATTTGTTTGTACACCAGCTTTGTTTTTTTAATGTTGTTTTCTATCTGTTGAGATCATTGAGCTATTCAGTGGTCAAGTGAACATACAGTAAACAGGAGATATTCTTATTACTTTGCACATACACATATACACATATACACACATACACACACATATACACACATACACACACACACACACACACACACATACATATGTGTGTTAAATGAGGACATATGTGTGTGTGTGTGTGTATATATATATATATATATATATATATTATATGTATATGTATATAACAACTGCTGTATAGTATTGCTTTAATTGATGTTATGTTGAAGAACAATCAGAAAAGTGTTCTTTCTGAATTCTTTATGTTTTGTACAAAAATATATTTTAGTCTAAAACTCTGAATTTGTACTTTATACATTTTTTTGTCTGATTACATTTTAAATATTAAATCAGATGTTATGGTTAGTTACTCAGTACCTGACTAGCCTTACTACCATTTTTTTTTACTTTTACTTGAGTAATTTCTTTGTTGGCTACTTTTTACTTTCACATGAGTAAAAATATGCTGACGTAGTGCTACTCCTACTTGAGTACCATTTTTGACTACTCTACCCACCTCTGTTTGTAGGTATAGTACCTTGTCCTTCATTATTTCATCTGCTTTGTGGAATGCACTTGTAGCACCGGAAGTGTAACACCCCTGCTGCATGATGCTGCCCCCACCATGCTTCACATGTGATACTGTACAGGGTTTTTAGTTTTGAAGGTTTCATCTTCTCAAAACCTACTTTTTGTGATTTCAGTGACAACGATTAATCTTTGTAATAAAACCTTTCATCAGAAGGTAGTATTTGGCTTGTCCGTGTGGGCCTCCCCAAAATAAAATCATGCTTGAAGGTATTCAATTGAAAGCAAGCACTTCTTTCTTAATTACCAATCTCTCAGTAGATGGCGTGTGTGAAACCTGCTTCAATGGGATTTTGGACTTCATAACCAATTTCCATCTATCTGAGGGTGACTGTTTGGGACAAATAGTTGAAACTTGGACTAAACTGGGTTTTCAATAAGGACATTGATCCCAAACAAACATCATAACCGGTTTTAGAATGGAGGAAAGATACTAACTTTAAACATCTGGATTGTTTCTCAAAGCTGCGTTCTCCACCATTTTGAGAATTTCCGTATTTCACCTAAAAGTAAGGTCCAGTCCAGGAAACCATACAATTTAAAGCAACACTACCAGTTCTTCAAGAAAGAGTGGTCAGATATTCAACCAGAAGCTTGTTGATGACTACAAAAAGCATCTGGTCAAGAGTTCCCAAGTCCCATGTTTGTACATTGGTGGAGGTAAAAATTTACAGTTATATTTTTGTATTTGGAATTAAAAAACAGAGTTACTTTAAATTGAAGCTCCCAATTTTTGTGGTTAAACTCATCTGATCATTGCACCCTGCAAAAAACAGGTCAGGTAAATTACTAAAAGCCACAAATGAATATTTTATTGATGCCCATAATGAGTGTAAGTAAACTTCTCCTAGAACTGTAACTCCCAAACATTCATATTATATTGATTAGATGGCTAATAAGAAAGCACATTATTACACAACTCGTACTTGTCTATCTTTTCCTTACCAGAGGCAAAAGTATAGATCTTCCATGAAAGCGGATGACAGAGCGATCTTTCAGGGAACAAAGCGTCTTCTTCTTGAGTTTCCCCTCCTGCAGCATGGCCAAACTCCGCAGACAGAACTCCTCGTAGCTCTCCATCCCTGGACGACGACACACCCACACTCTGGGCAGGAAACACACAGCATGTAGCCTTGTCACCCGGCTGTTTAAATCAAATCAAATCAAATGTGGAATTACAACAAAGTTTGTGAACCTCTGGGGTTACTATTCAGTTTGACTGATTCTATAATGGCTTGTAGCGGTACTCATACCCATCTAGCTTTTCTCAGATTTTTGACACGCTGCCATTACAAACTTCAGCACATTTGTTGATATCTTATGTGGTAGAATAACATAAAGTAGTGCATAAATGGAAGTGGAAGTAAAAGAATATATGGTGTCTGAAGTTTAGGACAAATAAAAAAGAGTAGGCTTCATTTGTATTCTACCTCATGAAGACAGAGAAACACATTTGCAGGCCGGGGATATGGTTGTGGACAGGTTTAAAGCAGAAATGGTTTAAACCTGTATCATATTTTTTATTTAAATATGAAGCATAACTAGAAACTATAAAAAGGATGTCACAACTGCAAACCTGCTTAGACCCAAACTGACAGGCTATTCTGGAGCACTATTCATTAGGAAAGCACTCAAGGAACAAAGGGTAACTCTGGAGGAGCTGCAGAGAGATACAGCTTGGGTAGGAGAATTCAACAATAATATTGTCCACCTGATCTGTTTGCCGTGCTCTCTTTATGGATGAGTTCCATTCATACTATTGCACAATTCACATAGGGGAAACAATATAGGGATGTCACAATCTGGTCACATAAGACCAAAACTAAACTTTACCACCCATATAAAAAAATTGTTTCCCACAGTGAAACACGGTGGTGGCAGCATCATGCTGTGGAGATGGCTTTCTTCCGCAGGGACAGGAAAGCTGGTCAGAGTTGTTGGGTAGATGGATGGAGGTAATTCTGCTGCAAAGGTCCTGAGACTGCGACTCACCCCTAAACATGCTGCCTGGACTACTCTAAAATGATTCGGATCATGTGTTGGACTCGGCCAGTCAAAACCCAGACCTACAAACACATGCCACACTTTTCAGATTTTTATTGGTAAAACCATTTGAAAACCATGTCTCGTTGTTCGCTCCACTTCTCAGCTATAGTATTTGACGATCACATAAAATCCCAATAGAAAATGTTTTAATGTGACAAATTGCAAAAAGGTTCAAGGGGCGTGAATATTTTTGAAGGGTGCTGAGTACCTTGAATGCAGGAGAGCAGGAGCAGTCGCCTAAAAACAATAGAAGCTCTGTTGTCTCTCATGTTGTCTCATCACATTCCTGTCATTCCTTCCTGCAGGATTTATTTAGCCGGTGACTCGTTTCCTTTTCCGGTGGTCTAGAAAATGCAGATCGGATCGTGTGTCCAGTCAATACAGTGTCTATTTCTGAAATAATCGGTCAGCAATTGCCAGGACAGCCTGGTCCACGTAGATTTAGAGCGTTGGACAATTGGCACAACGCGTTTTTAAAATAGATTAATAGTAGTAATACATTTGTAGCTATTTTAGCGTCTCTTATTAACGACGATGTGTTTAAGGTGTAACCTCTGACCACCACACCGATTCAGCCCATTAAAGGACATCAGGGGTAGGGGCGGTTTCCCTTTTTGTCCCTGCTCTATTTCAGAGCATGCTCGCTTAACCATGTTGCTGCTAGTCTTTAATTCAAACGCAATCGCTGGAATCTCCTGAAGCGTCAAACACATTTTAATCCAGATGTGCCACATAGAATGACAGCTGATTAACAGCCCGTGTTCGTACCTGCAGTTCAGACTGGAAAACAGCGCGTTGTCCTCTTTCCTTTTGACCAGAGGGTTAGACGCAGGATAAACTCGCTGAGATGCTCAGAGAGGGGGGCGTTTAGCGGCATGGTTTAGCGTTTCTCCTCCCGGCCACGGTTTGACCAGCATCACGGTCATCATCGTCTCCTGCCGGCCGAGGCTCCCAACAGCGCCTCCTAGCAACGGGAGCGCTGCACGAGCCGAGCGTTCCCTCAGCGCTTCAATCTCGTTTCATTCAACGTTTCCGCGCGAGATTTACGCGAATCCGTGAGGAAATCATCGTTGGAAATCAAGACTTCATAGATTGGCCTTCAAATTAAAAAGTTTTTTTTTTAACTAAAGCACATTGCCCTTTCCTTACATCATTCTTCTACTTATTTCATTTTGAGATAAAAATAAATAAATAGCACATTTGTTATTAAGGAAAAACAAGCTGTATTCAATTCTTACCTAATAATGTTAAGTAGCTTTTAATTAGCTGGTAAAAAGCACATTATTAGCCACTAATCAGTCATAAACCATGTTTCATCTCTAATAGAACACCTGCCTCCATTTGCTTGTTGGGACAGCCAAAATCATCCTGGATGCTGAAAAAGGAGATAAGAAATCTGCTGGAGGATTTGTGTAATAACTGAAAAACGGGACATTTGCATTTTCTGTATAGGCCCACTGCTTTCCCTGTTATGTAGAAGTTAAACCAATGTATCCATCAATCCATATATCGATGGTCCTCAACTGAAGATATGGTTACAGACGTGACATGTCCATGATGTAACCCTGGCTTACATTTTCAAGGTATGTTGTAGCATCATTAGGTTTCTAAAGGATGGAGAAAACGTTAAAATCCTGACTGAGTATGTAGAAGTGAGAGAGATCTTCATTGCACAAGATCTTGGAGGTGCCACAGTTGTATACTGCAGTTATTTGAAGGACTGAGAGTATATATATCGGTGGTAAAGGTGTCATGTCTCCTCCCAGTTGGGCACAGTTGAAGAACCTCGAAAAATCCTCAAAGGCATTCTGATTGGATGCCCATTCCACCTCAACTGACTCCTTGTGAAGGAGCAGTAGCTTAAATCTGAGCTTCCCTCAATGGGGGCTCCTGACCCTATCCCTAAGATTGATCTTAGCCACCCCAGGGAGTATATTTCAGGAGTTTCAAGCGGTTCAAGGGTCTCCGTGAAACAAGACCACTTAAGAGAGCACAGATTAGGAAGACTATCATGGCACCCTGCTGGAGCCTGGCATGGGAAAAGGGATCTGAGCAGGCAGCCTCCTTCAAGTGTGAGGGATGTTTTGATTCCCAGTATCATAATGTGGTAGTAGAATATCTCACAACTCCCAGTGGCATAAAACTAAACTGGTTTGTGATTAAAAGAGAGCATTAAAAGAAACGCTATTATCTCCCAATTTTGTAAATAATTGTTTTGTAAAGTAATTGTTTTACAACTTTAATGATAATTTCAACATAAATAAAAGACAGCAAAGTATATGGTGTTTAGTATGTCCTTTCTACCAAGAGTTTGATAAGATCAGCAAAAAACTCTCTTTATCACATCCTTTGGGTATGTGAATGTCACATTTGACCTGTTTAAGTCAAATGTCAATAATGTACATTAAGAGTGTACATTACATTAAAAACTTGCAAAGAGGCCTGCGGCCTCCTCAGCCCCAAGACAAGTGTGGAAGTGATGAAAATCTACCAATAAATAAATAATAATAAATGTCCTGATTCAGAATTGATAAACCTGAATAAGCGGTTTCATTTAATCTGACAGGACATCATTAAAGTAATGGTTTGGTAATCAATTACTATGTATTCCTTCTGTAGGGCATATATGAATATGAATAAAATATGTATCATTATTTCTCTGACTGTAGATATAGAGAAGTTTGGACAAGTACAGTAACTCTTACATTTCTATATACCCCTGTTCAAATACCAGGTTTTTGTGATGTAAAAAATTAGACCATGATAAATCTTTTCAAAGGTTTCTCCACATAGCATTTCCTTGTAAATATCAAATGGAAAACAAACAAGTCTGTTTGAAAAAGAAAATGTGAAATATTAAAGATGTAATATACAGGTTGCACAGAAGTGCTCACTGCTAAATTAATACTTTATGAAATTATATTAATTTTCAGCATTCAGTTCTAATTAGTAGAAAGCTGTCAGCATCCCACATATTGACTTGGAAATATATTTTTGCTTTTCTCAGCAAAAGATCTCAGAATCTATCAAATCGAACTATTTAAGCAACCCTGTGGAATTTCTAACTTATTTCTGGTCAGGGGCCAGGCCATTTTCAGACTTCACAAAGTCAATGTTTTGTGCCCATACTGACAGACGATTGGTGGTTATTCATTCTTTCATTCACGTTGACTAAAAAAAAAAAAAAAACAACAACAACAAAAAACGCACAAAAAAAACTCAGTTCCATCTGAAGAAAAGTGACCCCATATCATGGACCTACCACTACCATGTTCACTGTGGGCATAGTATTCTTTTCATGGTGGCCATGGTTAGTACAGACTGTCTGGAGGTTTCAATATACAGGAGAGCTGAACAATTTAATCCATCTTACTTTTTGCATGAGAAATACAAATTTGCGTTGTCCTCTGGGATTCTTTAATAACAATATGGTATTTTTGAAAACAGTAAAACCATTTGTGAGGGAGAATAAAGAGCTGATTTCAAGCTATAGGAAAATTTGAACAGATTTGTTTGTTTTTAGTTGATTATTTAGTATAAATGTCAGATTATATGTGGAAAATAAAAAAAAGATTCATAATGGTTTCCTTTTTATATCACAGAAATTTGGCATTTTATAAGGGCTGTGTCTGTACACTTTTGAGAGGCTCTATATATATTTTTGTACATTTTGTTGTCTTGCGGTCCCTGTAAGTTAAATACACAGGATCAGATCTCTGTTTTAAAGACTAACTCTGTTTTCCTAACTGAAAGCACTGAACCCACAGTTAAACTTTTCGTGAGAGAGAAAAGTTTTCAACCTATGAGAAAGTCGAACTGGAGACTTGCATAGTCTCTCCTTATGTTCTATGTTTTTCTTTGTTCTGTTGCAAGCTGCAAAAAAACTTAATTTCCATTCCAAAGTGGCAGAAATTCACTAATGGACAAACAAAATGCAAAAGAGTGCTCAGCTGAATATAGCAGATGGTATTTTACGGGATTTCTTTTATACATTACCACCCTCCACAAAACATAAAATACAACACACTGGAAGAATAAAATGATGTTTCAGCTTCACAACTCATTTCTTCTCTGTTCAGACGAAGTGGGACGTACAGGCTGAGCAATGCGCACATTTTCCTTGTTATCACGAAGCAAAGCATCAATTTCGGTGTCTGTAAAGGTGGCTTTGGAATCCTGTCACGAAAGGCAACACAATTATAGAAACCAGTAGGTTTGCATAACAATGTAATTAAGTTTAAGCAATATATCTAGATCTTACTTGAATAGTCTTGCGCTTGACCCCGATGCATGCATGGGACAGCTCATAACACATCACCATGTCCAAATTCTTTAGCTCTTTCTTCATTAAAGCAGCACGGAACTGGTTATGGTGAGAATCTGCATTGTGTATTTGAATATAAGTAATTGATTAGGCTGTAACATGTGCATTTTATTGTAAATTGGCTTTTTTTCATCACATTCTTACCTAACAAGTGCATGCAAGCTGATTTCATTTTGTCTTTAGCGACATGTTCATGGTTGGAAGTCAGAATTTTCTCACACAGGCGCCAACTGAGAAGCTTCTCTATCACCGTTTGTCTGCTCCCAGCTGGGGCTTCCTTTATTCCTTTCTCAATCTCTGGAAAGCATTATGCATGAACTGTTATTCACTTTCCATGCCTTAGAGAAAATAAAAAAAAGTCATAGCACAAACATGTGCCTCACAGATATAATTAATCGTTTACAAGCTGAGGCAAGCTCAGTCCTGCTTACCTCGTGCTGCTGTTAGACAGCTTTCGCAGTATGTATCTGATAAAAAACAAACAAGCTGGAGATTCAATTAAACTGACACCAAGACATGCAAACAACAAACACTTTCAACATAGTTAATGTTTTTTCATATACTTACAGCTATCTGTGTCATGGGGCTGCACAGGAAAGTAGTAACCCATACACGCAAGGAAAACTGTTATTTTCATGGTCTTTGACAAGTACATGGTGAGCCAGCAGCGTCGAAACAGAAGTTAAATGTGAGAACAGGCTTTTTTCCTTTTTTGCACAGCCCAGTCATGTGATCTCAGCAATAATGGGATCCACAACCGCTGACAAATACCTACTGCGCTGTCCAGTTTTTCAGGTTTTGTCTGGATGCTTGAAAAATAGCTCAGGGTCTGAATAGAATGAAACACCAGGACAGATTCTTTGAACGGATTATTTGACCTGCAACTAACACTTCTAAATTTGAACCAAGCTAAATATATCAATAAAATACATTTTTACAGTTTTTAACTTCAAAACCCTTGAAGATAAAGGCTTCCTTAAAGCACCTTGCCTGACAAAGTAATTTCTTTCGATTAACAATAAATGTTTACAAATATTTATAAGCAATGTAACAATGACATATATGCTCATAAAAATAATTTCTAAAATGATTTAATTTGTTCAACCGAACAGTTAATGAAAAGTACGTTGCTGTTTTCAGGAGTGGTCACAGGATGGCGCTGTTGTACGTTGTGAGAGTCGTCTTGACGTTCATCGCAGAGTTTGAATGTTTGACATATTTGGGCATTTTTACCATATATGGACTGAGCACGTGACGTATGTGTCCGGGGACGGAAAAAATGACCGTGTGCGGGAAAGGCGAACGTTAGAGAAGTTTTTTTTTTTTTTTTTTTATCTACAAGAAACATCGTCAAGCAGCAAACTCTGGCTATAACTTACAGTCTACCCTCTTAGTATTCCGCAGGCAGAGTTAACACAGTAAGTATTTATTTTTTGGGTGTTTCTAGACAATTTTATTAAACCGCTTACCCACGTTTCATTCAGAGCTGTCAAGAATGGTTGAAGCTAACTCTGCAATTCTTAAAATTTCTGTTAGCTTTGTCGCGCCTTGATGTTGCTTTCTAATGTTTTCGCTTGACTTACTGTGTGCTAAGCAATGTTTACGAGGCAATGCAATCGTTAAGTAGCAGTTGGCAAAAGAGAAACTGGTTCCAGATTATTTTTTTGCCAGACCGACCCAGTCTTTCCTCATTTACCATCATGCTAACTGGAGCTCCTCTCACTGTATTTTCCTTCTTTTTTATTAACATACCTTTTTATCTGTCCGTTTTTATGGTGACAGTTTGCACTCCAGCAAAGCCACGATGTTTTATTTCCTCCTAAATGAACGATTGAATGAATGAAATTGAAAAAGAAAAATCCACACACCGCTTAATATATTGACAGCATAATTAAAAATAGTAAAATGGCTCATTGCAAAAGACTGGACGAAGAAAAATAAGAAATACTAAACTGTGACATGTATTTACGGACACTTTCCTACAAGTAGTTTCTTAGTTAAGCTATATTGTTTCTCAATATTTTCTTTCTTTTGTGTCATTACTGTTTTCTCACCATTTTCTCTAAACATTAGCATGTAAGCCACTATTCAAGTGTCTAAATATAATATCAGTGCACATTATGTGAGTATATGGCACTTTAAGGATAATATCCAACATCCAAGCACTCCTATTATTGCAAACATTGACACTGCGTTGACAATTGTGATTTAATATTGTGCAAGTCAGTCGATCAGTATTACTGTCAACTATTATGAATGGTTAATAAAAGCTTCCTCCAACAAAGCGATTTTTCATTAAAGTGCATTATAGCAGGGACAGTGTCTTGTCAAAACTTTCCCTAAAACATTTATTCATGGGAAACCGTGGCAGAGAAATAATTTGTCATCCATTTAGCCATTAAAAAACATCAACAACGAAACAATGAAATCTTGCAGTGACTTTTGTCTTTTCTTTTGACTCTTTAATGGCATCTATTGGTCATTCATCTCTCTGCTTCTGTTAAACTAAAAACTTTGCAGAACATTAAAAAACACAATTTTTTGTGCTCTAAGATGAAGTTTGCCCAACTTTAGACCCCTTTGGTCTCAAAAAAAAAAGACGGAAAACTTTTTATCCCGACTAATTTGTCACTTTATCCACCACCAGTGTTTTGTCACATAGCGGAGTGCAGTTTGAAGGACCCATTGGAAAGTATGGTGAAAACTTTACACATTCAGAGAGGAAGAAACATACATTGCTAAAAATCAAGTGACGACTAAAGGTGTTGATGCGGACAGATGATTGTGGTCGATGTCATTGATTCTGTGTAACTAGAAGCCGGAGCCCAACTCCAGATGTTTACTCTTGTGAGAATAGCTGCATTCCCTCTTTAGAGTCTAAAGGTTGTGGGGAGATTTAGTTTCAAGAAGCGCTTTACTGTCCAGCAGGTGGAGCCTTAGTCATGATGATCTTCTTCTCATCAGTTTAATAGAGAATTGGAATCAGTATCTGTTGCAGCTTTTTGGACACAATAGCACAGCAAGTCATTCAGATCCAAACACCTTAGATTACTGCAATTCTTGAGTGATTTAGCAACCTATTAAACAGAACTACTTATACAAATCAACGCCTAGTTCAGCTCTTCAGTAAGAAATGGCTGTTTGTTAGGCTCCTTAGTAAGTCGGATAATGTTCCAAGTGTTTGTGCTGCTGGGCCAAATAGAGGCATAATGAGGTTCTTAACTGGGGGATTATTTTGATCTGAGTTTTACTGTAGAGCGGATCGTTTTGATTTGGCTGCATGATATTGACATTGTTGGCGGTGATTGCGGATGAATTTTCCAGCCTGTTTTGAGCTTCACGTTGTGGCTGTTCCTTTTGGTTGTCAGAACCAACTATCAAAAGAAGAACAATGGCACCTCGAGTGCACCATGGGCACATTTTGCACTCAGCCAAAACAAGTCCATTGTCCAAACATGAAGGCTGCGTTCGACGGTTTATTAATCCTTTGAGGCAAGAATTAAACAATGATCCATTCTCACTGTTTCCAGGTACTCCCTCTGTACAGGTTATTAAAAATATCATCCCTGTGACTTATACCAGCCTTATGACCGCCTGCCTATTTATACAAGTGGTTTCATAGTACTCGTAGTTTGGTGTTGGAAACATTCAGCAGTTGCTGTTGACGGTATTTGGTTACTACAGATTTAGGAAGATGCTTTATAAGTTCTGTTGATGGAGGTTAGGGTGGAGATGTAACAAAACGGAACGTTATCTTGGCTGGAGAAAAATAAGTTTGATTTAAGTTGCGACTCGAACATCTGAAAGAGTGGAATACATTTTTGGAAATGGCAGTAAAATAGTACTGCTCCTAGATTATAGCTAGTATATACAGGATCATTGTGTAAATGTACGTATTCCTTTTTTTAATTAGAAAAGTGTGTATTGCAACTTGCATTTTGTTTGTAATCCATTTTTATTTTATTTATTTTAATTTATTTTCTTTGGATGTCTGCAGGTTATCAACAGTGTAACATAATTGTACACATTACTGGTAGGGCTGGGCATCGATTAAAATTTCAATAATGGATTTGATTTCGATTCTCAAGATTTAGAATCGATTATTTTTGATTCAGTCCGATCTCAAATTGGATTGCTGGTATTAATTGAAATTTTTTTTTAGCCGTTACCTGAATTGCATGACTGTGTAATTATGCAACATATTGATACTAGTATTATATTAACATTCAACAGCATATTAATAAAGTAATGGTAGTTATTTAATCGCGTCTGTAAGGACCAAACCTTCTCCCTGAATGTTTCACAAACATGCTGAGGGGCAGAAAACCCAAACAGATCCAGAAATCAGAGGACACCAGAGAAATCTACGGCTGGACACTAACCTGGTGCATTAATAAATTTATGACATTAAAAATTCACCTCCCGGAGTGGAGTGAGAGCTGGAAATGCACACATTTAAGTTCACAGTGGAAAATTTTTTATTTATTTTTTAATCGGCTTTTGGTTATATTAATCGATGTTTAGGTATTAATATGAGAATCGATTCAGGATTGGAATTTGTTTTTTAACACAGCCCTAATTATAGTTATTTTCACATATTCAAAGGAGTGGGTGGAAGTGCAAACCTATTTTATCCCACTCCTCTATGCGTCACTATTACTGTATTTATGTTTATGTAGCACATATATTAAATGTTATCATACTACTTACAATAAATCTCACAATGGTCTTATCATTTGCTCCCATTAACAGCACCTAACAAATGTAGAATAACTACAACAGCAAAAAAATTATCATTAATTGTATAATTAACTATTCTATGTAGTAAAACAATGATAATAATTTTACTGCCTAAACTAATAGTACTAATGAAATGGCAACCATAATCATATACAGGCCCGTATTAAGACAATGTGGTGCCCCTGGGAACTATACCTCAAAGCCCCCCCCCCCCCCCCCCCCTTACCCGTGCTGTCCTCCGGTCAAAAACATCAGACATAATCAAGGGGATTTCTGTAATGTAATTTACTATTTACTAACAAAACGAATAATGCATGGTCTTTCAACAATTTCAAGTGAATAATATAACAATTTATGAAAAATATATTTTTAAAGCATGTGTCATGTGGTGCCCCCCCCCCCCATGGTTGGTGCCCCTGGGCACTGGCCCACTGGCCCTTATGGATAATCCGGCCCTGATCATATATCATATCCCATAATGACCTTATTGTTGTGTAATGATTTGAACTGTCTGTTCGACAGAACAATGTCTGTTTGGTCATTACTTTAGTTCCCCGTTCAGACTGTTCAGCAGTTTAACTCCATTTAATGAAACTAAAACTCTTTCTGATGATGCAGGTTATTCACCCCTCAACTCCAAAAGCCCCTCACTTCTACTGAACACATTTTGAACGGGTCTCTGACCGTCGGTTATTTCTGCTTTTAAATAAAATCAGAACTGTTTGGAATTTCACTGTCAGTGAATTTGAATAAGTGTGTACATGTGTTCTCAATAACATGTGTTCTCAATAACCAACCTTAGATGCTTGCTCCAAACCTCTGCACAATAACAATTATGGTGAAACTGGAGAAAAGTACAGAACGTGGAGTGCCTTCGGTTGTAGTGCTGACTTTGCTTTATTCAGCAACGATATGCTTTTTGGTACTTCACCATCAACATGTTTAACATGAGCTTTCCTATTGAGGTTTTTCTTCTATAATCATGCAAAGAAACTTATTTTCACGTAGTCTCGGTGTTTACCCCGTGCACCTGTCAAAGTCGTCTCTCTGTTTAAATGTGGGGTTTATTGGAAGTGGCAGGTGTCTAAACCTCCCGGGTGTGGAGTCCTGTTCCTGCCTAGAGCAGCAGCTCCGGGCAGGGCACAGCAGAGCAGAGCAGAGCATGCTTGCAGCTCTCCACCAATAGATTCAAACTGGCCGCTCCGGCTCGACAATAGAGGGCCTGGGAGTGGGAGGATCAGCTCTGGAGCGATCCTTCTGGCTTTGTTAACGCCCGGGAAGCCATTTTGGAAGTCAGCTTGCTGTGTTTCAGCAGTAAACAGACTCTTGCAACCTGCAAACTTTGGAGTTTTTTCCCCCCCGTCAGAAAACAAAGCCGTGGGAGCGGATCGACCAGTCGGTGGTATTTGGGAGCCTGCCGAGGATCCCTGCGACGGGACGCAGGCGGAACTTGGCGCATCTTGCGTGGGTCTTGTTCCGTCGCGTTACGCTTTTAAAGCATAACAACATCCATGGATTCCAACGCGGGCAAGTTGACCACCTTGTTGCTGCCACAGTTTAGTGATCCGTGTTGTTACGCATTCCCATTTCAACGGGGTTCATTTTAACCTTGCTGCTCTCCTTTACCGACTGTTTTGATAGCGGACGTAATATCCGGCCTTTTGTTTATTGTATTAATTTATTACGAATCTACCTCAATCTATACAGTTTATCGCACCGGGTATATAGAGCTGCGGGTGCACGTTTTTATTCTAGCGTGTTGGACGTGTTTGCGTTGGGAAATGTAAAGCCAGCGCAGCGCAGTGTGAGTGACGCGGTCACCTAAATCCTGCCAGATCCTAATATAGCGCAGGGCAACGTGAGAATGTGACAGGGCTTGTGGGTTATTCGGGAGGACAGCCTGCCGCTATTCTGAAAGTAAACACGCTTGATTTTGAACGGATTTGTAGTCTGGGCGCGTTGTTTTGACGGTAGGTGGCCTAATGTGCGTCGCCCGCGGTTTGTGTAAAGGAGGCAGCAAAATACACGGCATGATTTGAGGGGAGCCAATTACTGTTGTCAGTGTAGGGAAGCTGTTTATGTGAAGCATGTTAGCTGCAGCGGTGCTTCTTTTACTGTTATTGTTCAGCCTGTCTCATAGTCATTACTCTGCAAAAAAGGGGAAATCGTTTTAGAGTTGATTCATTGCACCACTTGACATGTCTAGAAACTAACTAATCCCTACTAGAATTTAATCAGGCCCCCTAGCTTTTGGGTATTTGTTTCCCTTTATCCCTCCTTTCGGCTTGGGGACTTTGGTGTGGATTTGATTAAGATTATGTGGTGGGATTTTAGTGGTGGGCTTTTCTGTGTGCAAATTCTGCAAAATCAATTGATTGTGGCATTTTTCTCATTTGGCCAATCAGCCTAATTGTAAACTGTCAGTTTATGTCTACAATACCTTGCAAAATCATGTATACCATTTAAGCCTTTCCATTTTCTTTCACGTGAGAACCACATACTTCCTTGTACTTTTGAAGGATTTGTATGTTTTATGAGGCATTAGACAATGGTCAGTCAGTCAGATGGCATAGGGAGCCCCAGACAAATGGCACTTAAATAATCAATTAACATTTATTGCGTTCAGACTGTTGTTTGTGATATACTATGATGAGGAAACTAGAAATCTGTGACGTGTTGTGCAGTCCTACTGCAAACCAACCAAGGCATGGCCAACCACCTAAACAAACAGGTTGGGCAAGGACAGTATGGATCAGATAAACGGCCATGAGGGGACACAACAAAGATGTGGTGCCCTTGTCAAATGAAAGGGTAAAATGCAACTATTTAGGAAACATGCATCAAACGTTGCACATCATCTTGTGCACATCCTGCCCACAGTGAAACATGGTGGTGACAGCATCATGCTGTGAGAATACTTTTCTTCAGCAAAGACAGCAGAGGTGCTCAGAGGTGATAGGGAAATTAAGCCATAAGAAGCTGCAAAGTACTTCAGATTGGTGCAGATGTTCACCTCCCAGAAGGAGAACAACCCTGTAGATACAGCCAGAGCAACAATGAAAGGGTTTAGGTCAGGGATGTCAAACTCTGGTCTTCAAGAGCCAGTGTCCTGCAACGCTTGGGTCCAACTTTGCTTCAACATACGTAATCAAGTAATTCCGTCATTAGCAGGAGCTGCAGGACTTTGTAAAACTTGATTGCATGTTGGGGAGAGTAATCGATTAGCTCGATTCAGATGTGTTGGACCAGGGACATATTAAAAAGTTGCAGGACACTGTCCGTGGAGGACTGCAGTTTGATATCCCTTGTTTAGATCAAAGCATGTCCATATGTTAGAATAGCCCAGAAAAAAATCTTTGGCAGGAATATTGATGTTCAAAGTTACATTAAGTTTAGAATGGGAACACATTCAGATGTTGAAACTGGTAGAGACGAGGGTTGTCACCTTACAAAAATTTCCAACTCTGTATCGATATTATAAAAATAATCCATACCATTTTCGATACCGCGGCAACATTTCTTGAAGGCACGGGGTTATTTTTGGTTAAAAGCAAAAAAAAAAGATAAATTACAATATGATACATTTGTAATTGAATATAAATGCACTTCACAATTCTTTTTCAAAATTATTTGTAAAAACAAATGAATAAAGTTAAAAAGAGACATACTTTAGATTTTACATTATGTACTTCATTGTCGGTCCCTCACATGAAATCCTAATAAAAAAACATTTATCTTTGTGGTTTTAATGGAACATGGTTTAAATGGGTATGAATACTTTTGCAAGGCGCGGTTGTTCAGAGTTCAGGTTCAAATGTTTATATGTTGACGTTTACTGCTATCGCCTCTTAACAGGAGGTGTTGTTACTTTGACAGAAGCCTATATCAGTGCTGCCCATGCAGCTATATCCTCCACAGTTACCAAAAAGCAGAACCACCAACAAAACTGCCAAGAACAGAAAGTAGTTGTTGCTAGATGTTCACATTTGGATAAGACTTGAGCATACAGAGAAATTGTAGGTGTTACAGTAATGCCTGTTCGCATTAGGCAGGCTTCGCTCACAGAAGCTCAGCTCTTAGGCGCGTTGCTTCCCGCCCATTGCTCCAGGATCCTCCCCGCCTCTCTGCCGCTCTATGGGCTTTCGTAATACCAAGCATTAGTCAAGTCGCCACCCTAGGGACTAGCCGTGCTCGTGGTTAGTCAGCTTAATACAAAGGGAAAGAGGATCGTCCTGTCTCCACCAGCCGTGTTCTGATCTGAAGGCTGATTTTCACCAGAGCAGAAGAGGCCGGCCATTCATCACAGCTTCACTGGTGACCATACTACGCTTCAGCCGGAGCCAGCATGCAGGAAGAGGTCGGCCAGCTCTCTCTTACAGTAGGATTGTTGTTTCCTAGGAACAGGAATGCCCATAATACTCATTAAGTGTCAGACGGGACAGAGCTTTCTGACAGGGGCCGTACTGGACTTACTGGTGGTTTTGTTTCCTTACACTGCAAGGACTGATCTGGGGGATATTGCATTGTTTCTTATGGTGGAGTAGTGAGTCCTTTCTGAAATCTCAAATGAATATGGTTAAAACTGAAAGGAAGTACTTGCAAGAGACAGACTGAACAAAGCAGCGCATTCATTATTTCTTTCTCTGTAAAAGTTTTTTTTCCTTGTTACTTTACTCCTGACATGCCATCTGTGACTAAAGGGAGTCCTATCCTTTGCACGATAACTTTTTCAGTCTAAACAAAGAAGAATGACCATGGACTTTTCCCAGCTGCACACATACACGCCTCCACAGTGTGCTCCAGAGAACACCGGCTATACTTACTCCCTCAGGTGAGATCTCCGTGCTGCGCTGCGGCTCCGTAGCTGCAGCATCAAACGTTCAGGTTATGGCATTAAGAGCGGCACGGTGTGCGTCTTTTGTTACTCAGGGCAGCGCAGAAGTGAACCCAGAAAGGTGGAATGTCGTCTCAGAGATCCTTTTGCTGTTTTTTTTAACAGCTTTTACGTGTTTTAAAACTTTGTACGTGTAGTTTCTGCAAGCTTTTCCATCATTTGTCCTGTCCAATCTGATGGAGGTCAATCTGTCCCGAGCAAAGCAACATATCTAATCTCTAAATGTCTCTGCTGTTAAATTATGTTTATAGCTGCTGTATTTATTAGTATTTGTGAGATTGTTTTGTGTTATAAATCTAAATTTACGGCATGTTGGAATGGCTTACCTTCATCATTATTTCATGCTCAAGGCGTGGTCAGCACCTTACCGGCGAATTCTGTGCCTGTGGAGGAATGCTGCTGTCTTCAGAGCTGTCACCTTACTTTGCCTGAAGACCAGAGAGAGGCATTTGAGTGTGTTGGTCAGGGAGTGAAGTATTAACTGGTGTGTGCACGCTGCAGTCTCTGACATCTGTGAGTTGACGTGTGATTGCTTGACTTTTAGAAGAATGGGCCCCCTGTGTCCCACGGGAAAGTATGTGTCTTGTAAAAAAAATAAAATCGAGTTTCAACAAAGACCTCATCAGGTTTACAGCAGTGTCAGGTAGACAGTGTGGTCTCATTGGTTGGAGCACTTGGAGCGTAATTTGCATGCCTGCTTTAGGCATGGGGCCCTCTGAGATTCTCACTCCATGATAGCGTTCAGTAAAAATACTACGTTATCACCATATCAGAGTATAAACATAAAATAAAAAAATTTACAGCATGATCTACTTTTATACAAAATATTTATTCATACAGTGCTAACATATAAAGCATATTAAAATAGTATATTAACAATAATCCTATCTAGTATGTTTTAGATAAATTATCTTTTTAATCAGACATATTTCTTTATGCTTTATTGAGATTCAAGAGTATTTTTTTGGGTAAATATGCTTATCGAGGAGAATATTATAATTTTTTTCACTTCTATTCTTGAGGCTGTTTGCTCAGGTAGGTCCTGCAGTCAGCTGTTTAAGACATTCTACTCACAGCTAGCTAACTGTAGTTTTTAAACAATGCTGCCTTTATCAGTGATTGTTGTCAATGTTCGTGTCAGGTTATTCATGCGGCAGTTTTAAAACTGTCTAAGTAAGACCAAAATGATGTATAGCAAAGTGAAACAAGCCCAGAAACACATTGATCTCTATTTTTAAACAATAAAACAAGAGGAAGAAACACAAGTAATTAGTTAATTTTAAAATGATAAAATGAAGCTGAAATTAATGAACAATTTCAGTTTAAAAGACAAAGTAAACACAACAGATTACATAAGGTAGTCAATCTCCAGTAGAAACGAAAGCAAAATGAACATGGATGGTGGTTTTTGAAACCGTGCACAAGCAGTTGGTTAGTTGGTGCTTTTTTTTTTTTCAGTAATCACATTGTTCATGCTTTTTGTTTCCAAACAGCCACATAAGTAAGACAAGTGTATGGGCTTTCTTTCAGCCAGCTGAATAGCAGTGTGCAGCAACAGGTGGTAAGCAGTTTGCTATGAGAAAAGCCGAGTCATGCCAGTGATGTCTTTCTCTTGAAAGATCTCATGAAATGTACTTTAAATGTATGATTAGTATGGCAGAAAATTGTATCTTCGAACCAGTAACTTTGTAAAACCTTGCTGCTCATACTTGTTCCAAGCCACTTCTGCTTAGGGTCTTAATTGTTTGAGTGCAGAAATTCGAATGCGTTTGTGTAAAAGGGTAAAGTTGTTTCTGAACCAAAATAAATGACACAATAACCTAATTTATATTGACATTTGTGTATGTTGGATTCTAAGGAAACAATTTTTGCAATAAATGTAATGAATCAGCTTGTGGACTGAGGCAGTTTATGATAAAGGTGTATAAAAGCTCTACACCCTTCTCTGGAGTCTGCCAGGTAGATGGGGAGGCTGGAACAAGTTAATCGTGTTCCTCTGAATGCAGTCAGCTGAGAGGCTATTAATGAACCCTCCTTGTTACAATTGTGGCCCTGATCCCAGGATTAGTCTAATAGTTAATGCCTCTTGACTAGCTAGTTGAGAACTGTGTGGTATTTTAGCGTGTGGCTGCTGAACCGGCGATGATTCTCTGCTCTCCTGAGAAACAAACCTCTGAATGCTGTAAGAATTTAAATTCTGGGTTTATTGAATCTGCATGTCCATGAATGGAGTGGGTCTGCATGGTGTGCAGTTTAGTACAAGAGAGTAGTGCGGCAACAGACAAGGTCAGGTGACAGAAACAGTTGGTCCATCTGTTGACAAAACTCAAAGGAGCAGTGACAAGGTTTGTGGCACTGAATAGACCCAAGTGTAGGAGGAAAAGGAGGCCCTTGGCTATGCTCTGTTTCTTGATCACAGAGAGACAGTATTACACCATTCAGTTGCAGTCATAAATGCAACAAAGTGAGAAGGGTCTGATTAAAAAAACTAACAGGGATTTCTTTGGTAAATCAAATGTTTTGCCTTGTTTCGAAGTCCAAATATCAAGTAGCTGATAGAAAGGCAGAAAGGTATTTGTTGCTCCGTGCCTTCTCAAAGCGGGTAAAGCCAAGCTTATGTGGCCTGTAAGAAATGTTTTTAAGCCAATTTTAAAATATAGCACGTCATGCAAACTCTTTCCAAAACAGAAACAGCAACAAGATGAAAGTAAACAATGGTCATCAATATCCGCCCGGTTGATCTGATACCACTATGAAAAAAGACCAACATGCCTGATACCGATGTTAATGTCTATATATCATGCATCCCTATCAGGGTTCTCACCAGCACATTTCAGAATAACACACAAACACCACTTGCCGTATGATGTGCCAGTCAATCAGCCGGTGATCCAAACCTTCCAATTTCCCTTGATCCACTCTGAGAAATCATAACATCTGGACCCTTGATCAATAAATGCATCAAAACGGTAAATTCCCACCCTTTTTACTCTGTGAACACAATCAGCAACTAGAATATCCTTGAACGCTTGTTTTTTTTTTTACAGTCTAGAAAAATTAGTTGGAAATCTTTGGGACTTTTACATTTATGATTTAAAGATTTTTTTTTTTTTTTTTTACGTTGCTTAATTTTTCTTATCAAACTTTAATTCTGTCGCTTTGGAATTGGTCAAACACAAGATTGTTTACAAGTTCAATCCTTGTACTGACGACAGCCCTCTTTCAGACGTTTCATGGCAATCGATGGCTTAATAAAAATGACAACAAGTAAAACTGAAATGTCACAATCATGTCATTCTTCTACCTTTCCACTGCCGCAACACAAACACACACAACTGGTTTCACACTGAACCCCAAAGCACACAGTTAAACCTTTATGGTCAAGAAAAAGTATTCGACTGATGATGGGCCTAGCGACAGGGAATGTAGCTTCACATTAGCCAGAAAAACAGGCTGACTGCACCCATGTTCCACAGAAAACAGGTGTGTGCATGTGCGTGCTGACAATCCAAATAGAGGGAGCCTTCATATTTTATGATTGCAGAAGTGGGTTAGTGGGGCTGGGGCTTCTGGATGGTGTCTCGCTTTTTTTTACCCTCATACTTGAACTGTAGTGATTGAGTTATCTAAAGAAATCAATCACAAACTAAATTACCAGTTGCCTTTAAGTAAATAATAGAACTACAAGATATATATAATGGTGAAGAGGATTTAATTCATCCTGCTGGCTATATTTCTTCCCCAATTGTGAGGCAAATGCGGCATTATTGTTGTTGAGGTCTGCAGCTACATCGAGCTGCAGCTCAGACTAGTCTGTTTCAGCTGGACAGCTGTTGTGCACTCTGTCGTTCCAGTTGTTTACCATGTGCTTCAAGCGTTCTTCAATACATGCACTGCTGGTCAAGTGGCAAGCAAATGACAGCTGCTGTGTTCAGGAAAATAGGGAGCCTTTAACCTTGATATTTTTAACAGTTATTACTTTTATTACAGTTGTATTTGCCTTCCATTCAAAACTGACAACCTTCTCTGTCCCTGCTGGAGTACACGAGGCCTGATGCTGCCACCGTCATGTTTCAGGGTCAGGATGGTCTGTTTAGGGCGGTGTGCGGTGTTATTTTTCCAACAAATTGAGTGTTTTTTGCTCGTCAGTCTGAAGAACGTTACATTTTTATCTAATCTTGGCAAAACAATCTGTTCCTCATGTTTGCTTTGTCCCTTACATGGCTTTCGGCAAACTACTTATATGACTTCTCACAGGTTTCTTTAAACAGTGGCTTTCTTCTTGCTGCTTTGTGGAGTGCTGGACAATTTGTTGTTGTTGACAAATTTTCACACCTGAGCTGTAGATTTCTGCAGCTTCTCCACAGTTACCTGGTGTATCTTGGTTGCTTCCCTATTTAATGCTCTCCTTTCCCACCCAGTCTGTGCAGATGTATGTCCAAGTCTTGTTGGGTGTGCAGCTGTGCAATACTCTCTCCATATGCAGATGATGCACTGAAGAGCGCACCATTAGGTGTATATATATCTATGTAGATATCGCTTGTAATATTGTTTTATGACCTAACCCTGGTTTAAACGTCTCCACGTTTTCCCGGTGTGTTTTTTGGTTGTCACGATGCTGTTTACTCACTACTTCTGAAAGCAACTGATTGCGCTGCCGTTTGTGTCGGGGTATCAGCGTAAGGAGGCTTTTCAATTCTCAGATTTTATTTGTAGAAATTAAATGGTTGTGAATACGTTTGCAAGGCACTGAAAAACCTGGCTTGTATATTTGTGTGTCAGAGCATCTTTCTTCCCGATGGGGTATCTGTCCACCTACTGATCCGTCTTTCCGAGTTGAGGATTAGTTTGTAGTCGTCTCCATAGCAGCCACAGCAATATGACGTTGGTTGTTGTGGCCCAGTGCGGGTGAGGGAAGGACGTTTATGTGCTGTCAGTGGGAGGGAAAATGAGGCCCGGCCTGATTGATCCTAATCACAAAGCCACATCCTTCCCACCCAGAGATGGTTGGATGGAAATTTATATACTCTCTGTTTGGCTCCAAAGTCCACTTTCCTTTGCCCTTTACTAAATATAGGCTGCAATATTTTGTGCAAAATACTTTCTCCACTTAATGACAGTCAGCAGGAAGTGTTTTTTTTTGTTTGTTTTGTACCCAGTCCTAGCTTCCTCCCCAGTGTTCTTCCAAAATGTAGATGTCTGAAAATAAACTAATAATTTCAGTACAAATGCCGGGGGGACTATGGTGTTGCAGCACTTCATCCAAATTGCAACATTGCCCCTCTGAAATGTTCATCTTTTGGCACAGAAACGTCAGCTTATGAAATGTCTATGTAATGCTTTCTCAACTGAGTGAAAAAGTCACTAATCCAAATTTAAAAATACAGTTTCCCACTGAAGACCATTTACATTTCCCATCTTTGGGTTCTTGTACACGGGTTGGAGTCTATGCAGTGTGGCCTGCTCAGAAGCCAGAACTGCAACATGTTTGTGTGTCGGGCAACTCTGTATTTTTTTTTCGAATTCTTTCCTTGTTGTGTTTACTTGTGCGTGTGTGAGGTTTAAAACTTTTCTGGCAAGCTTTTGACAGAGCTTTTGTAACCATGCTGTGGTTTTTGCTGCAGAGATTTAAAACCCACATGGTTCCTATAATCCCAGTCTAAAATAAATGTGTGTGTATCTCACAAATGGTAGCCAGAGTTTGTGGGGTAAGTGTTCTAACAGAGCTGACTGCAGTTTACTCACTCCCACCTAAAGGATCATCTCAGGTCATTCTTTTGGACAGCAATGTGTTGGGTTGAGTATTTAGCAAGCAAGGAAATCAGCGAGACGCTCTCTGGATACATCCTACAAACATCACAAGGTTCGCCTTTAATTCAGTTAAAATAGCAGCTGCTGGGAAAACCACACTTTTGGGAAAACAAATGAAGTTCTTGCTGTTTCTGGGAAATGCTGTTATGATGAGCTACTGTAAATCAGTCTCTCCATGGCTGTTACTTTGACTCTTCAGACAGACACTTTCCAAATACTTCGGACACTTTCAGTACATTGGACCAACAGCTGAAATCCAAGCACTCAATGCAAAACTTTTTTATAGCATTAGTGGTTGACGGTTATATTATGCACAGAGGGCCTGCACAATATAAAACAAATATGTGGTCATTGCATTATTATGGTTTGTGCACTGTGCCGTGTTAATAATGCTAATTTCTGTTGGAATGCAATGGTTGTTTTGTTTTGGATTATAGTGCAAGTATCAGAAATCCCTCCTTGCTTGCCAGTACGATGTTCAGGCAGTTGAATGGCATCTCACTGCAGTCACCCCTGATGGAAGCATCACAACGACAGATGAGCTGAGTGAAGAACATCTCTGAAGCTTTTGCAGCCCTAATGTACAGCATGATATACTGCGTTAGGGCTGGGCGATAATTCAATAACATAATAGGTCGATCGATAGACGTGTGGTGGAGTTGGGGAAAAACAGAGTCAATAAAAAGTTCAACAGAGGAACAATTTTCCTTCCTTTTGCATTCTAGCCTATCATGTAGGTTAATACTAGTCATTACATCCTCCCAGCCAATCACAAGCACAGACCAAGGAACGCTCCGTCACCAAGCCCCGCCCCCTTCAAAAAGTTCAGAGAGCATGTGTTAAACTTTCAGTATTGGCAAAAATTTGGTAGAATAAAGGGTTGAGTTTGAATTCACTGTTGGTGTTCTTCAAAAAATATATCATTAAGCAACAGCATAAAATGGCCAGAGCTGCACTTAAAATATGTGTTTAATTTTTTGATCATTATCGATCAATATGATTTCTATTTTATCAATATGCTTTTTTCCTATATCTTCCAGCCCTAGATTGCGTTAAGGTAGCTTCACTGTTACCAGTTTTCATTTATTCCTTGACTATCTGGAAAAGATCCATGCATTTATCATTAAATAACTTGTTTTTGTCTGGTTTCCAGAAAAAAAACAGAAAATAATTATCACACACAGAATTTGGCTTGAATCAAGTTTAGCTGTTACAAAATCCTAATAATGGTGTCATTTATACTATTAATCAATATTATCAGACAGCAGAGTCATAGTTGCTTGGCTTATTTAATGATGATGACAACTTTGAAAACAAAAAGTGAGTTAAAGGGAGAAGTTTGGTTGTGCCCACCAAAAGTGTAGGAAGATGACTTAAATCTATGTTGTTATGTAACATGAGATTCCAGCAAGCTTGTTATCAAGATGGGAATGTTTTGTCTTCTTTTCTTGCCTCTGAATCGACTTTGTCCATCTCTATTTTTATCTCCAATGTGGGCTGTGAATGTCGCCTGGGAGAAAAGCGACGCACAAATCAACTTGGAGATTGAGAGCAAATGAAGAGTTTGCAAACTAATTAAATTCTTCTCAGGCTTTCCGAGGAAACCCGAGCTAGCTTTATACCATTGTTGTAATCTGACTTGCTCTTTGTTTAGAGAATCCCATAAAGAGTATTGATGATTGGGTGGCTCAGTGAAAAAGGGGATATACAGTATTCTGTCTGTTTTAAAGGATTATATGTGATAGCCTAACAGAAAGTAGCACACAGTTTCATGTTATTCTGTTTTAGTGTGGGGTGCACATGCATTCAGCCCGCTCTACTTTGATATTTGTAAATACATTCTGGTGGATCCTATTGACTTGAGAAGGCACCTACATAATGGAGTCCAATATAAATTCGACCACACACTCAAATCCATTGAACACAACTGAATCATTAGGTGTGTTGGACTAAAGACGCATCTAAAGATTGCAGGACATTGGTCCTGGAGGACTGGAGTTTAGAAGCCCTGATTTCGATCAAAGCATATTTATGTGTCTGAACGGCCTATTCAAAGTCCTGACATAAATTCAAGTGAAAATCTGTTCCAAGACTTTCAAATCGTGTTGGTTTATCACATAAAGTCCCAGATTGAAGTTTGTTGTTGCAATGTGACAAATTATGGAGAAGTTAATTGGGTATAAATACTTTTGCAGAGCTGTATGTTAATGTTTGTTTGTGGCTGCAGGCTACACAAATAAGACACATTTGTTTGTTTATCACACAGTCCTGCCCTCTAACAGTGCTTCCATACCAGGGACATTCATGACCTGGCGTTATTCCCAAAGAGTTTTGTGGGGTTTTTTTATACACATGGATGTGTGTGAGTTAACGAGTTGTTTTACCTCAGGATGAAACTTTAAAGCATGCATCGGTTATTCTACAGTTTTTGCTACAGACCAGACTGACTTTTTTTTTTTTGCTGCAATAACGTTGCAAGAAAGATATACAAAAAACAAACCTATCCATAAAAAAAGGATACCTAGGGGGCAGAAACACTCTAGCGTATACATTAAAAACATGAAAAAACAACTTCTGTTGGCGGGTCCCTGAGGACAATAGCAGATAAGGATGGCATACTACTGTATGGCCGGTAGGGTTGTTTGGTATACTGGTAGTATACCAACTACCACACATAGCACTGGTTTAATGGTACAACCAGAAAAAAACAGCTTGTGTTTACACACATTTTTAAGCATAAAGGGGCGTTTAACTCCAATGAACAAGTTTCTCGCACAGACATGCTAATGTGTGAAGAGTTTGGATTCCTTTTGTTTGGTTATTTGGTCTTCTGAACAGGTAAATTCAACGCAACACCCAGGACAGGGAACTGGTCCTGGTCATGTTTCCTCAGAGGAGACAGTTGGTTGAGCAGGCAGGAGGCAGACCCAAGACAAAAACACATAATTGGCACATAATCAGGGTGCGTAATCCCCAAGTTTTATTTCCAGACGGTGTTGCAGAGACAGAACCCTGTATCTATGCATTTATGCAGGAATTTACTGCCTAGTTAGCTTGTGCAGCATAGTGTCGTTGCTGTGCACGCTCACCGACTTGTGTCCAGACCATAAACCTGGCAGCTGTAATGTAAACAGTGAGCTCTACAAATGATTCTTTCATTTGTTCAAAGGCTTATTGTAGTTTCAACCCTCTCAATATGTAATCTTTGTTTTACTGTTGCAACAACAGAACATTAAAATTTCATATTTCTATTAGCGCTGCTCTGTATTCAGCAGCTAAGAGGAACTAATTATTAAGAGTTGTTGCAGATGTTGGCTGTTAGTCATGCCTGAATGTTGGCATTGAAGGCCTACTCAGTGGGGTGGGTGTGGCCCTCTGAGTCACAGTAAGGCATGGCACTGAACATTCACAGCATATTTCCTCATAACGCAGCGAGCTGAGTATTTCTCTCCCGTGCATAGCAAGGGATGTTTACGTTGTATATCAGCCTTGATTTTTACTTTCTTTTTCTTTTTACATGTCCTGTCTGGCTGTGTAGCACTAAGAATTGTTTTCTTAAAGAGAGTCCAACAGATTCATTTTCACAAGTGGAGCATTACTGCTTTTTATATAGTGCTGGGCTTGATATATGCAACAAAAACTTGATTAGATATTATTTTGGGATTTCAAGTTCAATGGACACAGAAAAGGTTTGATTTTTGTTTTCAGAGACAGATTCTCCCTGTGCTTTTTTCTTTTTCCCCATGTGAGTGAGTCATTTCCTGTGAGGAACAACCCAGCAGCATCAGAGCACTATAAAAAGCCTGTGTTTGTTTTCATCTCAGAAATCTCTGACAGAGTGATGTTGAAGATAAGGAACGAGAAATTTAACATGTAGGATATGCTTTGTCAGCTGAAACCTGTGGACTTTCAAGTTAGAAATAAGTGAATAAGAGAAGCAATCCATCCTAGGTCTCATGTGCTGCCTCATGACTGGTTTTGTTTTGTTATTTTTGGCAAACATTCTAACACTCGTTCTTTCTCCGTCTCTCACTTTTCTCTTAGTTCAAGTTACTCAACTGCAGCTTTAGAGTTTGAGAAAGAGCACCAGATTGCTCCTGTGTACGAGTCGCCCAAGATGTCACGGCGGAGCCTGCGTCTGCAGAACAGCGGCAGTCATTACGGCACCGAGAGTGGAGCCGATTACTCCCAGAACCACACCAGCAGTTATACCGGCACCAGGAAAGAGACACGGTTAGTTTAGCTGTCATCACTTTCTCTCTGAATTTGACAAGCTGCATTGCCAAAGACTGGTTTTGCCTTTTCGAGCATGGCTGTATGAGAACTTCCGCATCTTACAACCCCAGTAAAAGTATTTGAATATTTTAATATCCACTGTTGTTGAATTTATTACTGTTACTGTGAAAACTCAGATGTTAACTTGGATTGTTTACCTTCTTCTTTTTCACCTAATAAGTCATTTTACAGTAACTAATATAACTGTATAGTTTTGAAGTGGCACAAAATGAACTATGATTCTACAAGTACGAAAAGTTCAACATGCATTTGTATTCGCCCCCCCCCCCCCCTTTCACTTTGATACCCCTAAATACAATCCAGAATAGCTAATTGCCTTCAGAAGTCACCTGATTAGTAAGAGTCCATATGTGTGTGATTTCAACCTTATAAAGACCTGGGAAGTTTAAGGTTCAAGGATTCTTTATTGTCCCCATTGAGCCATTTGTTTTACAGCTCGCTACAATTAAATAATTAAACAATTAAACAACAATCACTCAGACACACACAAAACAGCAGGTTAATCACTTGTTCAAGAGAGCAACAGCTGCAGGGACAAATTTATATTTTAGTCTGTTAGTCCTACATTTTGGCAGGGCGTACCTAGACCCGAAGGTGGAAGCAGGAATTTAGCAGCCAAGGGGTGGCTCTGATCCCCAAGGATAGGAAGTGGTCGGTGAATATGTTAACATGACATCCATTAGTGACGCACTCCCCTTTAATGGCCTTTATGGAAGAGTAGAAAGCTAAGAGAAGTCTCTTTTAAAGTTGGTGAAAGGCTGTATAGGTGAAAGAAGAAAGTTGTGGAATCTCTGGTTGCGTGAGACCTTTTCTTTACTGTTTTGGCTTAAATGCACATCATTCTTAAACACATACAGAAACATGGTGGTGGCAGCATCATGCTGTGTGGATACTTTTCTTCAGCAGGGACAGACAAGCTGTTCAAAGTTGATGGATTGAGCTAAATCTAAGACAATCCCAAGGAGAGCCTTGTAGAGGCTACAAGAGACTGAGGCTCCATCATAATACTTAGGCCTGTCACAAATTTTGCTGGTCGATATTCTTTTTCTAAAACATGTTGCGATAAATCATATTATTGTCATTTGGAGACCTTTTTCAACCAATATGATCAGCCCTGCAATATACTGGCGACATGTCCATGGTGTACCCCGTCTCTCGCCCATTGACAGCTGGAGATAGGCACCAGCACCCCTCGTGACCCCACAAGGGATAGACGTGTTAGAAAATGGATGGATAGATGGATGATAATGGCATAATCACGAAAGTGACCTTCCGGCTCAGACATTAAGCGGGTGGCATCATTTGTTTTAAATCCCAAAATCTTCCACCCTGCAGCAGTCGTGTTTGGCTTTGACAACAATTGAATTTCTTTTCAAACTAGCGTTTCTCTGGCTCTCCCTCACCAGGCTCTCATTTTAACTTTGAGCATGTGCCTATGTAACTGGTCTCTTTACTGATTAACCAGTCACACCTACCTGACACAAGCTGGGTCAGGTAGGTGGGTCCCTCCCCGGCCAGGCTGAGCGTGCTCGATGTTTGAGAAAACCGTAAAACGATCAGTAAAGGTCCCGTCTGGAATAAAACCTCTCGTTCAACTAACCTAACACGCTACCTGTTATTAGCTTATTAGCTAAGCGCTTCCTCCCACACCTCCCACGAGCCACCAGACCACTGCCGCCAGGATTAACTCATTTTCTATGGGAAACCCTGACAAGATTTAACCCCTCCCACACTAAGGAAACAATAAGGGAAGGGTGAGCAAACACCAATACACCGTACTGAAACCTTTTTCTTATCCCATCTCAGCGAGAGGAGACGGAAACACAAGGGGAAAAAACCAAGCATGCACACGCAAATTGTTGCCCTTATTTTAATTAATCATATGATTAAAATTTATAGTATGATTAATTGATTTATTGCAACATGCCTGCGAATACCCTTAATAATGGTAAATGGACTGAACTTATATAGCGCTTTTCCAGTCATGCTGACCACCCAAAGCACTGTACACTATAGCCACATTCACCCAGTCGCTCTCACTAACGCACACACATTTATACACCGAGACGCAGCTCGGTAGGCAATTTGGGGTTAAGTGCCTTGCCCAGGGGCACATCGACATGTGGCAAGGGGAAGCTGGAATCGAACCCACAACCTTCTGATTGCCAGACGACTACTCAACCCATCAAGCCACAGTCACCCCTGTGGCTTGATAAACCGAGATTTAGGAATAATGGTTCCTAAATCTCGGTTTTTCCAAATGGAACAAAAAGCTGACAAAGCAGGTTTTGAAAAGTGAGTTCAGTAGAATGGGACTCCTTAAAAATATCGTAAACATACGATACTAAAGTTAACCATGCATTACTTGTTCCTTTTTAGATGCCAGTGATATCTGGTTTAAAACCATCCATCCATTTTATAATACTCCTGTCCGTTGTGGGGTCACGAGGGGTGCTGGTGCCTATCTCCAGTTGTCTGTCTTAAAACGAGTTGGCTGTAATTTTAATTCTTTGTGTTTTATTTGCACATTTCTTCCAGGAGTTATTTTAAGTGAAAATGCTCAAAATTCAACCTGGTCAGACTTAAAAAAAAGTCGAACACAAGACAAAACCTATTCTTTGTCAGATTAAATAACATCGAACTGCTTCTTTAAATTAGTTGTTGGGGAGAAGGAAAACATTAGTGTGTCTTGTTGGAGAAAATTAGTTTTATTCAACATTTTCACATCCTAGAAGCTGTTGCTCATGGACACACTGCATTGTGGATGTTGCATGTAAACATTGTGCACTGGTGAAATGGTCCCTTTTAGGAATTTCTCGGGTTTGGGTTTAATAATCAAAGCAGAGTCCAAACACCATCTTGTTTATACATCTTGTTCGTGCTCATGGTCTTTAAAGTCGTCCTTTATTGTACAGTTAATTATTTTACTTGATGGCTGATCTGTTTGAGAATATCAACATGCCTCAGGTTCGTACTTGCAGCGTTGTGCAGGGTGACACGGGAGTGGATTTTCACTCCTGTCCCATCCCACTCCCACAGAAAAAATTTGTGTCCCGTCCCAATCCCGGGCCAGAGTAGGAAAAAAAAGTCCTGCCCTGTCCCACTCCTGGTAAAATTACTCCCACTCCCATCCCGCTCCCATTTCGAATGACTCCCGCTCCTTCGCCACTCCCATTCTTGTTGTCTTCATTAAGTTTTCTGGCAATACATTAAACCTGAATGTCTATGAAGGGTCAGTTAAGTTCCTGTTTTAGCTGTAGTAAAGCCCAGTTAAAGTAAAAGGAATAATAAAAGTAACAAACAAGGAAACAGACCATGCCTATCTTAGTTGAATAAACAAAATGTACAATGTTGCCTTTTACTAATTCATTAAGTAATTGTTTCACATGAACAATGAAGTTAGTTTTATGTTTCAAATTGCTGAAACTAAAGAAAAATTCACCTAGCAAGAGATCTATACTCAATTAAGAAAAAAGTCCATAAAGGCATTACTTTCACAATTTAGATAAAGTACCTCAATGGTTCAAAAACTCAGTTTTGTAAAAGAAAAAGTTGAATATTATTCAAGCATATAAAAATATCCATAAACTAATTAGGGTTTACTATCAGAACCAATACATTCATCGAACATTAAACACATTCTTTGATAGACCTCTAAACTTTTATCAAAAATTGAGAGTGAGATTATGTTAATTTTTGGGGGGGGGGTTGCGGAGCTGGAGGCGGAGCTAACTGGACCCAGGGAAAGCCGGTCCAGTCAGCTGAGTGTTAACACCTTGACATTTAACTCTCGTCAGGTTTATTAATATTTGCAACTTTACAGTCGCTCTGTGAGTTTAATAGATAAGTCCTTACTTCTGACTTTGCGGGAATGTTGACTCCCATCCCGCGGGATGGGAGTCAACATTCCCGAAAAAATGTCAGCCTCTAGTGCACAGCTTAATCTCTCTTTTTTGTTCTATTGCTTTTTTAGGACGGTGCGAAGCCGAAAGCAGCAGTCCATGTCGAGCTCTGTGTCGTTATCCCTGAGCCAAATTGCAACGCCAAGACAAACCCTGTCCTTCTCGGCTGCGAGTACCCCGATCGACAGCAGCAGCACATCTCATGAAAGCATCAGAACGTCTGAAGTCCCACAACTCGCGTCGACTCACGAGCAGTCTCTCCCGAGGCAGCGCAGAGTAACCACCACCACCACCACTACTACTACCGTGGATGGACAGTGGGGTGAGCTTTTGAGACATTTTGAGAGCTATGTCTTGTCAAACAAAAGCTGCAATTATCAAAGAATCTTTTATTTTGAGAATCAATTTGATTCAACTTGTTTGGCCGTCCTCCTCCAGGGCAGCGCTCTGACCACAGTTCATCAAACATCAATGGAGATGCCAGCATTGCGAAGTCCCACGCCTCGCTCCCTAATGGCTACATCTGCAAAGATTGCTCGTTTCACTCTCAGAGCACGGACTCCCATATCACACGGCCATCATTGGCGTCATTATCATCATCATCCTGCCAAGCAACAGAACTTTCCACAGATGCCCTTTCTCTCGTATCCTCACCTTACACAAGTATTTATACCAGAGACAGGAGTCGAAGGAACAAGGCGGGTGAGAAAATACTTTTTCACAGTTGGGAATTTGTACATCAAACTTTTAGAGTTTGATGGTTCAAAGCCAGTCTGAATGTATCCTCTGTGATGAGGATTAAATGTCAACCAAAAGTGCTTTCTCTCTCCAGGTGTCCTGATGTCAGTATCTAACTCATGTATGCGCTACAGCAAGAAAGCCCTGGCCCCCATTGTGTCCTTAGTCTCCATTCTCTACAGCAGTTTGGTCTGGCTGGGTACAAGGACCAGGAGCTCAGCAGGAAAAGGTATTCTGATTTTTTGTTGATCATCATCCCCATCAATCCTTTATTCTCCAAGTCTGACCTTCTGATCACCTCTTCTATTTCTGATTAATTCCACTCTCCCAAAAGTTGAAGGACTATGAACACATTCTTGAATAACAATGCTTGTGTGGACAGGGGTGTCAACAGGAGTGTCAACCGGAGTGTGGACAGGGGTGTCAACAGGGCTGTCATCAAATGTGACAACAGGAATGTCAACAGGGGTGTCAGCAGGTGTCCAAGCCTCATTCTCAGACTCCTTGAGACAAGCGTGGTCCTCTAGTTTGTCCAAACTTTGGCTGTTTAAGCAGACAGCTCTCCACAGGATGATGGGCTCCAAGGCTTATGGCTTTGAAGAACAAGGTATCTGATGTTTCCTCACTGGAGAGTGGTTTAAAAATCACAGCTCCAGACTCCTACTGCTGCTCGTCTTCTAATGGACTTTTTTCTAAACCTTTTTTTGTTAAAAAAGATACAAGCCTCCTTAGGAGATGTCTGCTTTCTCACAAACTGGATGTGCCTCTGAAGAATGTCCTGATCTTCCTCTCTCTCTCTCTCTGTCTCTCTCTCTCTCTCTCTCTTAGTCGATCCAGCTTTCACTTTCACACTTTATTCTGTTTTTGAAAGGGGAAGTATACTGGAAACGAAACGAATACCCATACCGTTATTTCAAAATTTCAGACACCACCACACACGTGTTGCACTTCTTCCTTATGTCAAACAATTTGTAGGAGCAGAGACTCACTTAATTGACCCTTTAAGGAGAATTTAACCAGTTGAAAAGAACAAAACTCTTTTAACCGTAAGCATTTCATTATTTTGGTCTTTTTTAAAGAAGCCCTCAAATTTGCTGCCCATAGCTTATAAACTTTATTTGCTCTAAACATTTGGCTGTAGTTTCTATATATAAAAGGTTGTATTTCTATCCAGTATATTGCCTAATTATATTTTTTCCACAGATGCAGAGATGCATTTGCTCTGATGTTTCAGTTTCACTACTTTATTTTATTCCTGTTTCTAGTTGGTTCTCCTTTGTATTTTCTTCACTGGTTTTCATGCGTCTGTAGTTTATCTACTTTCTGTCTTCTCAGTAAGAGCAAAATTTCCTCTACAGTCAAATTGGTGGTATGATGGTTTCTTCATCTTGTCCTTGGGTTTTCTCCATGATTTCGTAAAAATCGTTTGATATACAAATGAATCTGTTATTTGTGTGTTGCAGGTCACTCAAGCTTCTGTGGAAGCATGAACGTGAAGGATTTGGTGACTGAAGAAACATCACATCTTAATCTCAATGGTTCCCTGTGTAAGCACACACAGCACATGTTCTCTTTCCTCTTTGTCTACGATTCCTCATGTGCAGCTTTGATTGACAAAGTCAATGATATGCGTGCCCCGTGTAAGGATCAGTGGGCAGAGGTTGTGTGAACTGCTTTAACTTCTCAGCAGCCTGTTGAACTTCATGACCTGAAAAAGTGAAGCCAGATCTTACTAATTCATGATTTGCAGACATTTTTTAAAGCTTCATCTTAAAATTTATCAAACTTTCTAATTAATTATATATTCCATAGTTAATGGATACAGCTTGAAAACAAAAAGAAACGGAAGTAATGTGAGGTTAAGCAGTTTTTCCAAGATCTTCAAAGAAATCAAACATAACACAAATCAAAGGGAAAGTAAAGACTTTTTGATACTTTTTTCCTAAGTATCAAAATGGTAAATCTAAATGTTTACAAAACTTATACTATCGAATTAATGTGTCCCTGCTACTGTTGAGGTAAAAACTAAATAAGATACGGTAAACAAATTATGAAATACGTTTCCAAAGGCTCAATAAAAGCTTTTATGATATATCCGTTTGGCTGTCAAATGTCAAATGGAAACTTATTTTAATATGGACTTTTATGACAGATTTTAACTGAACATTAGAAAGGAAAAGAAAAGAAAAACCAGGTAATCTCAAAGTTTTGAATCCACCAGGATAAATCGTGAGCGCTAGGCACCAGAACGGCAGCAACAGAATAGTGAAAGATACCTATATTTGGTCCGGTATGCCGTGCTTCATCTCTGTTTTCTGAACCGCGTTGGTTTCTCCAGACCTTTTCAGCACAAGACATCAAGGATCCTGAGGCTCCTCAGTTGGGATTCAGAACCTATTGGTGTGCTTTTAAAAGGTTACGGAAGAGATGCATCAATTATGCAAAAAACTAAACGGTGACTTTATAAGTCATTAATGAAAAAACAACTTTAATTAGTGTACCGTACAAACAAAAAATTCAGCCTAACCATCGTCCAAACTGGGGGATTGGTCCTTTTTCGGTCTCTGTCAGATCCAACTTCTTGTATAGACTGACGGTCGCTGAGAGTTCGACACAGCCTTGAGGAGTTCTCACCAGGGACTAATCAGCCAATCAGAAGGAGATTACGAAAATACTATATATAATGAAATATTGCACTAACAAATCTGAAATCCTTTGTGGCTTCTGAGAAACAAAACCTGTTCAGATAAAGAGCATCAAAACTGCCCTTGACTGTAATGATGAGGGTCGTGATGTAAACAAAGTAGTTTGGAAGTCATTATTTTGAGAAAGCCACTATGACGATTAAACTAAAGGTTCATTCTGACTCAACCATAAAATCCAACTGCGGGCTGAATTGGACAGGAAAGCAAAGGGTCTCAGGAAGGAAAATCCACATGTCGATTCCTGCTGCAGAAAATAACCCAAAAAATGACTCATGTCAGACAAGCGGGCCAGTTGCTCAGACGACAACCCAAACCAGTGTCACTTTTAAATCATTTGACGACAAGCCAATGAGGAAAAAGACAATAAAAGTGTTTTCTTTTTTTTTAGAGAAATAGAGAAAGGTGGTTTTGTATATTATTTTTTTTTACATTTCCATCCAGCTTTGCAGCACGTCATTGTATAATTTACTATAATTTGCAATAATTTGCTTGATTGTCATTCATATTTAGATATTGCAGAATGAATGACTTTATTCATGCAGCTTCTTTTCTTTTTTGTTTTGTTTGTTTTTGGTTTTGCCTCCTGCTTGCCTGCTGTCCATCATTCCGGACACACAGGTGACGACTGTAAAGGAAAGCAGCACTCTGAGTCTCGCACCGTCGTCCTCACACAGGCCTCTAGGTCACGGCGCTTGGTGGGGGCGCTGTGGAGCATCGTAGCTTATGCAGGTTAACTGAAGCTTCATCGTTTTTTACTGATCATTCCATGACATAGTTTTACATGTGCAGTTTTTTTAGTTTATAAGTTAGATTCCTTAAAGAGCTGTAGATGTAATTGGTGAATCTTATTCATTTTGTCTCACAGGTTCCTGCCTGCTGCAGCCCGGTCACTGTGTGCTCGCAGCGGGTAAAGCTTTGGCTTCAGGAGTTACCACAGCAGCACAGAGGCTTGTCTCCTTCCTCTGGATGATCCTAGCAGCCCCAGGTAGATTCCCAGTTTTTGTCATTTTTAACCAATCATGATTCTTACCCTCTTTTGTTTGATTGGTTGAATAATTTGTATTTTTCTGCATTGCTAGTAAAAGCAGGAAAGGGAGTGCTGTGGTTTCTTGCTAGAGGATGGTACCAACTGGTGTCTCTTATGTCTCTCCTCAACGTCTTCTTTCTGACTCGGTAAAAGCTCACATATCACACGCATTTGATATAGTAATAATACATTTGCTGAGCTACATTTGACAGTGATAAAGTTTTGCTAAATTGCTGTCTCAGCTTTATGTGTAAAAACAATTGATTCCCCCCCTTACAAATCGCAAATGTTTTTTTTTTCTCCAGGAAATGTACAATATAGCAAAATCGAGTTATTTATTTATAGTTTCATTAATGTATTTTTAAATCTATACATATTTCATTTTTAATTATTTGCCTCAATAAAAACATTTTCTGATCTTGATTTTTCTCTTTTCATCTATCTATATAGATAGATAGAGAGATAGATGGACAGATAAGTTGTAAAATTCTTTGTGTGCTTCTGTGTTTCAGAATCCTTCCCAAACTCTGGAAGCTCCTGTTGCTACTTTTGCTTCTCTTACTACTTCTGCGTGAGTAACCCGCCCCCATTTTTAAACAGATGGAACCTGTTTACTCAACTCAGCGCACACTAAGATATGTGAATATTAGAACCAGCACAGACCTCTAGAGTCTGCAGTAAATCTGGCTGCAGATTCAGGTCAACCTTTCTGAGTCTTCGCTGTAGGTCAGAGATTCTCAGACAGTTTAGTATTTTTCTGCTGACGCATGCTGCATTTCAAATAAACTAAACCTTTATTATTAAGTGTTAACATTTAGTTGACCCTTCTTTAAAAGTTTTATTGTTTATGATTCAAAAATCTTACATTCAATTAATTATATGTTTGCAACTCTAAATGTAAATATTCTGAATCTAAGATCTAAAATAAATATCCATAAAGTTTAAATATTTAACCAAACAGACAAAGAATGTTATAAAAGAGTAACATTTAACATCTGTTTCATTTGTCCACCTACAGTTTTCTGGTGGTGGGTTCCGTCCGCTGCTGCCTTGCTCGCCTACCTTCCAGCCATAAATCTCACCGAGTGGCGTTCCACATCTAGATTCGCCGCCTTCTCCAACCAGGCCGCTGTTCCCGCTGCTGTCCCTGAAACAGAGACTCCCATGGAGCTGGCTCATGTCACTCCAGTCTCCCAAGCAACAGTGAGTCGCCCCCAAAAACCTATATACCCAATTAAACGTTCTCACAATCACAAGCTTCAGCATTTTTTCCTGGTGTTTTATTTAACCAACCACCAGAAATTAATTCATAATTGTAAAGTGGAAATGAAAGCATACATGGTTCTCAAATTTAAATAACGTTCAATCTGTTCGATTACTTGTGCAAGCCACTGTACGTTTATGAAAGGCTGACTATGAATTATATTTCAGATTTAAATATATTTATAATAATTTCCACTCTCTCTTCCCAGCCAATCCTTCCCCCAGTGACCGTCCACAGTAGCGTGGACTTGGAGCGTCTCGAACGCGTTGAGCGACAGCTGGCCTTGTTGTGGGACAAAGTGCAGCAGGGAGACCAGAAGCAGGATCAGCGTCACAGCGATATTTTGGGTCTGTACGGCTCCCTGAGAGAGCAGCTTCACAGTGAGAACGAAAGGGAGAGCCTGGAGGTGTGGGTGGCCTCTCTGATGGAGCGGCGGCTGGGTGTGCTGCGAGGAGAGCTGGAGCAGGAGAGCACAAACCGAGCACAGGTGGGTTTGATGAACATTAACATTTGGTCCTGACCAGCGTTGGTAGGGCTACTTTAAAACAAGTTACTATTAATAGTTACTGGTTACTTCTTCAACAAAATAAACTGAGCTAGTATCGGTGTTGCAATATTGTAAAAGTCATTACCAGGGAAAGTAACTTTATGTTACTTAAAGAAAGAAAACTTGTTTAAATATTTAAAATAGTTTAGATCCCCTCAATATGGAATTTTAAAATGTTCAAATGTTTATTTTAAGACTGAATTTATGATTAAATAAATGAATGCTTAACAGAAGGAACTACAAAAAGGAAACACTGTGTGTTAATCTAAACTATTGTGTGATAACATGAAACAGCCGATCACATTAAATGTGTAATAGGTGATGCAATTATTTCTACATTTATTATTAAAATAAAACAATGGATGTTTTGAAAGTTTTGATATTTATTACACATCAACAGGATGCAACTCGCCATCAAATAAGTATAAAATGAAATCACCTTTGTCAAGCAGCATAATACAAATTAAATACACCAGTCTCATAATTTGGAAAGTTTAGAGGTGGATTCCATGGGTCAGACCTCAGGACCCCTGACCCCCGTTCATAGAGACGAAACATTGCGTCATCTATGCCTCTGGTTAGTCTGCATTCCAGTTGGTCAGTTCATTTTTCTCGTTTGTCTGGATAGTCCTTCTACATCAATAACTTTTCATGTGAGGTGGTCTTTAAAGACCCACCCCGCGTTTAAAGTGTAACTCACTTGGATGTAAAGGCAAAACCCCGCCCCCAGGCACATATTAAAAAATGCCACTAATGTGGGCGGTCCCGAGACACATGGTGAGGGGGGGAGTTTTAAGAAGTGCCTGTTGGTCAGGACGAGGGAAAGTGACCTGCTGAAACGTGAGCGCCATCTGAATACCCTTAAAGCGGCAATAAGCAACATTTCAATATTTTAGTTAGAATGGACAAAAAAATAATGACATGAAATACTAAAGGTAATATTTCAGATGGACTATGGTATGACTTCACACCGAAGCTCTCGGTGAACAGCTTCCACTCAGGACTTCGCCCCTCCCCACCCTCACCTGGGTTTGGGCCGTGTCTGCTAGCATCAGCGCTGTTGTTCTTGGCGACTACTTTTGTTGAACAATGTGATGTTGAGAGGTGATTTCTGAGGGTAAAGTTGCTTGTAGAGAAGCAGTTTGTTCCAGGGACTAAATGCCACTTATAGATTCCTGCCTTTTATCTCTTTGAGAAAAAAAAATGTCTATAATTGCTTTTAAAAACAATACCTTTGAGTTATCTGGGCTTTCCAGTGCTTCAATGTCTGCCTTGTTGTTTTAGGTGCGCTAACTGTGCGCATGTGTTTGTGTGTGAAAACCCACCCAAGCCTACCTCTGATTGGTTTATCCCTGCCTATTTTACTCCTCAGCCAATCACAGCACTTAGGCAATTGTTTCACCCCTTTAGCTCCCAGTCAGATGAAGACAGCTTCAAGCTTCAGTGTGCTGAATTAAAGTAACGCGCCTGTGCTGAATTTCATTGTCGTTGTAATGAAGAAAAAAAGAATTAATTACCCATTACTGAAAAAAGGAATGCCGTTTTATTTTAACATTGTTTTTCCCATCACTGGTCCTGACAGTCTAATGGGGAAACTAATGAGCGAGTGTGAAAATAAAGATGTAATCTCTTTCTTTTGCAGAGTTCAGAGCAGCAGAAACAGCAACAGGAAAGTCAGGCCACACGTCTGGCTGATTTAGAGCTTCTGCTCAAGGCTTTGGCAACCAGGACTGAGGTATGCACAGCAGATTTCCTGCACCTCCTCAAGACTACATTATGACAAATGAATACAATGGATGGAGATTAGTTAACATGGAGAAAAAATAAGAAACTTTGCTTTGAAACTTTGAGTGATCAAAATTAAATTGTTGTCATGTTTTTTGTTACAGGAGATGCAGCAGAAGCAACAGCAGTATGAGAACAAAAGGGAGGAGCGTGAGAAAGAGGCTTCTAGGTCGCCTGCAGTCACAGCTCCTGTCAGGTAGGCAAAGAGGAATAATTAAATCGGCAATCTTAATTAAAATGGTGCATGTTGGGGTTGACCTTTTTGTTACAAAGGTGTCTAATGTGTAGTTTCTGTTGTTTGTTCAGTGTGGGTGTGAAGCAGGAGGACCATGATGCCCTGCTGCTTGAGGTGCAGAGACTTGAAGCAGAGCTGAGTAAAATCAGGGGGGACCTGCAGGGCGTTGCAGGATGTAGGGGCAAATGTGAGCAGCTGGATGTTCTGCAGGAGACTGTAAGTAACACAAACTTTCCAGCCACTTAGATTTTCTCTTCAATTGTCCAGACTTTCCTGACATCAATTATTTCCTGCTGTTCTTCTTTTAAAATCTTCCTTAGATATCTGGGGAAGTGTCCTCGCAGTTGCGGAAAGAGCTGCAGGCTCTGTTCTTTGGCAGAGGTGCAACAGCAGAGCAGCAGGGAGAGATCCCCGAGTCTCTGATCCACTGGCTGTCACAGCGCTACGTGAGCACACCCGACCTGCAGGCGGCGCTGGCCTCCATCGAACTAAGCATCCTGAAAAACATATCGCTGCAACTGGAGCAAAGTCGAGCCCAGACGCTGGGCGAGGCTGAGTCCAGAACCAGAAGCATCTTTCAGACAGTAACGGGGACGGTTCAGCACACTTCTACAACTGAGGGCTTGTCTGAAGAGGTGATGCACATACACCGTCTGCTGTTAGGATTCACATCTTGTATTTGTATGACATCAAAATGTGTTCAAGATTAACTTTTTTTTTGTCATTTACAAACCAGCACGTGAAACTGATTGTTCAGAACGCCCTGAAGCTTTACTCACAAGACCGGACGGGTCAGGTGGACTACGCCCTGGAGTCTGGAGGTAAGAAGGAAACCTGTTCATCCTGAGCTTGTATCCAGGTCAGTAGTTAAGTCTGGTTTGGTTTAAAGGGATTAGCAGTCTAGCTGTTCTATAACTATGTAACGTATGTCTTACGTAATGAGGACGCGGGCATTAGGCGAAGGTCTGCAGGGTATTAAACTGTTGTGAAGCAGCATGCCTCTGCTGTCTACTGGATCATTGTTCTTTGGTTATCCATTCATCCATTTCCTATACTCAGTTTCCTTGTACTCACTCTTAGGGGCAATGTAGAGAGTCCTAGTGGTCTAACATGGATATTTCTGGAATGTGGGAGGAGGCGAGCGTACAGGGGGAGAACCCATGCAGGCAGGGAAAGCATGCAAACACAATGCAGAAACACCTCTGGCTGAAACTGGAAGCCAGGACCTTCTACCTGCAAGACAACAGCGCTGCCAACTGGTTAGCGCTGGTTATAGAGATGCTCATAATCTATTAATGATGCTCTGATGTTGATTCAATCGTCTTTTTCCTTCCTCATATGTTCTGTCTCTAGAAACAGTCAACGTAAGGATTGACTCTTGCAGTCTTTATGACAGTGTCCCTGCAGTAGTTTAAATTAATTGATTTCAAAATAAATTGAATGTAAAAAGGAGCCTTTTCAGATTATTGAGGTCAGTTTTTATCAAGTTTCTTTTAAAACATTAGTTCAGGACAAAACACAGCAAAACATTCAAATAAAGAAATACTGTATATATTTTCTGTAACACAATCTGCAATTTTCTTTTTCAGCTACAATTGTTACCTATAGATGTTTTTTTTTTTATTTTCCAGGAATTTATTTTAATTACTTGTATTTGAAAGAGCCAGAGCTCTCTTTAGTTACACTACTCATCTGATTTTTTTTTTTTTTTTACTCGTCTGATTTAATTTACAGCCGTGTCTGCAAAACGTCTTTACAGATGCATTGGTTCAGGTTCAGGTGTCTTTTTCTTAGGCTCATGGGGAGATTAAGAAAAAAATAAATATTGTCCATTAAAACTTTTGTCACAAGTAGTAAAAAAAAAAATTCTACATCATCTTTAAAACTCCTTTTATCCACACTTATATTCTGGTAATACGGTGCTCTGCAAACATATTTATTCCTGTTTGCCACATTACAACCTCAAGCTGGAGTGTATTTTATTGGAAGTCATAATTAGGTGCTTTTTTTGTTGGTTTGTAACATAACATAAAGATCAAGAGGTTTGAGTAACGTAGGAAGTCACAGCAGCCTATATGAGCACTTTTATACAACAAATAATTCATTTACATTTTTAAAAACCTTTTTCTGAAAAATCTTCTTACAGTAAAAATGATACATTCTGAAGAATAGATCCTAAGCTTAACTTTGCTGATTTTGTTTTGTCAGGTGGTAGCATCCTCAGCACCCGCTGCTCTGAGACATATGAGACAAAGACGGCCCTCATGAGTTTGTTCGGCCTGCCGCTCTGGTACTTCTCCCAGTCTCCACGTGTTGTCATCCAGGTGAGCCCCACCTTCAGACATCCAGTGAAACCTGTTAAAAAACCTATTTATAGCTGGTAAATTGCAGAATTCTGTCTTTGAAAATAAACCTGTGCCCTTCCTTTCCTTTCAGCCCGATGTATATCCTGGTAACTGCTGGGCATTTAAAGGCTCTCAAGGTTATCTGGTGATCAGGCTGTCCCTCAGGATCCTGCCCACATCCTTTGGTGTGGAGCACATCCCCAAGGCCCTCTCTCCAACAGGAAACATCACCAGTGCTCCACGCAACTTCACTGTCTTTGTAAGATACACTAACCCAAAGCCTAAAATAACTGTGATATAATCAAATAGAAGTGTTTATGTCCTGTTTTGACTTGTTTTTGATTTCTTTTCTCTCTTTAGGGTCTGGATGATGAGTACCAAGAAGAGGGAACTCTGCTGGGGCACTACATATACGAGGAGGATGGCGAGTCTTTGCAGATCTTCCCTGTTAAGGTAACTGTTTAAAAGCAACTTTCTAACCCGTTTAATAAAAACAAATCATAGTTTCTCAGCTTTAAAAAAAAATCTCAATACATGTTTCATCTTTCAGGAGAAAAACGACAAGGCTTTCCAGATTATTGAGGTGCGGGTTCTGTCTAACTGGGGCCATCCAGAATACACATGCTTATACCGCTTGAGGGTCCACGGAGAACCTCGTCCTGAATGACGCAAGCACCACCGGACATGCTAATAAAACAACATTACACCCTATCTGTATATAACTCTCACCAGCTTCTTTAAACGGAGGGGACCTCACGCCGTGGACAGTTTGGTATGAAAGCCGTGAACACAGGGAAGTCGAGGACTGTAAAAGCAACGTGGCGAGATGGAATAAGAAAAATATGTTTATGAAATGCTGAAAGAATCCCAGGGAAGTTTCTAATCTTGACGTTAAAGGAATGCGAAGAGAAATGGAACCACGGAAGAAGCCAAAAGTCCCCTTTTCATTGCACTGAGTTGCTCACGCGGTTAGCAAGGCTTCCCTGAGCAGACGAATCCATCCCACTTCTACAGGAAGGTGGACACCTTAAACATAGCGAGGGTTACAGACTCATCTCAGCCACCTTTTCAATCTGCGGCTGGTTTGTTTTAGTTGTTTTAACTTTTTGAACGTTGTTTTAGAATCTGCTACTTTTAGGAACAAGACCACTTTTGTCGTTGCCTGAGACGCTATCCAGGCACAGCATCCCGTAGTCGCTGCAGCTAAACTGAGAAGTCCACCGATGGGTTGGGTTTGATACATGCTGGGCTTGGCCTGAATTCTTTCCCATAGCCATAAGTAAGACTTTTGTTAAAGAATTATGGACAAATCCTGAATGTTTGATCAAGTGCAGGCTCAACGCAAGTTTCCTTTAATCACACACTGACGCTATAAAACCCCTGACCTTAGCTCTATGTGATGCAAACTTTAGGATACTCCTTACTACATTCAATGCAGGAAGTCAGGCCAACACGTGGCTCCTTCCCTGAAAGACATTTACATCCATCATGTACACTGCCTTGCAAAATCATTCTCACCTTTTCACATTTCGCCACGTTACAACCACAAACTCCAATGTGTTTTATTTTAGGTGGTAGATCTTCACAAAGGTTTTACAATTATACAGTGAAAGGAAAAAGATGCACGGGTTTCACATTTTTACAGATACAAATGTAAGGTGTGGTGGGCATTTGTATTCTGAACCACTGAGTCAATACTGGCTTGAACCACTTTCTGCTGCAATCAAAGCTTTAAGTTCTTTGAGGGTATGTTTCTACAAGCTTTGCACAGTAATGGACCTAATTCTTCTTTGCCTAAAGCTCACGCTCAGATTTCATGGAAATACTTCTGTGAACATCATTTTTCAAGTCTTGTGCCAGATCATCAGTTCGATTTTTAGTCTGAACTTTGACTGGGCCGTACTAACGCATGAATATGCTTTTCTCTAAACCTTTCCATTGTAGCTCTGGCTGTTCAGATTTGTCCTGCTGAAAGGTGAACTTTTATACTAGGGTAATTTTTTTTGGCAGCCTCTCTAACATGTTTTCTTCAGGTTTGTCTTCTGGCTTGCGATACATTTCTTAAGGACTTCTTTGAACAATGTTTTTTTATTGTCTATTCTTCCAAATAGCTCAGATTTGTGGGAATAGACGAGACAACTAGTAAATGTCTGGTTATCAGTTTCTGCTACGTTAGCTTTGGATCTCTGCAGCTCCTCCACAGTTAGCATGGGCCACTTGGCTGCTTCTCACATTGATGCCGTCCTCGTCAGTTTAGGTGAACGGGCATACATCTGTGTAGGCTTGCAGTTTTTCCATGCTCTTTCTTAGATGATGGGTTGAACCTATTACCCAACTCTGGTTTAAACATCTTCACAATCTCATCTCTGAATTTTCTGTTGTGTTTCTTGGTCTTTGTGATGATGTTTGTTCACAACTTCTGAGACCTTCACAGAGCAACTGGAATTATTATGAGATTAAGTTGTGCTCCGTTGAATCCTGTACAGGGTATTCCTCGAAGGGCGATTTCTTTTTTTTTTGGAGGCTGCAAAAGACTTACGACTGGGGTGGAGGTTCACCTTCCTGCACAGAGCGGTGTTAGATCAGCCGTGTCCAAAGTCAGTTCTCAGTGGCCAGCGCCCTACATGTTTCTGACATTTCCCTGGCTCAACACACCTTGATAAAATGCACGATCCACTTGATATGTTGAGTGGGTAGTTCAGCTGTTTGATTCAGATGTGTTGGAGAAGGGATGCTTCTCAAACTTGCTGGGTGCCAGCCCTTGAGGACTGGAGTTTGACACCCCAGGTTTAGATCAGAACATGTTCATGTGCTGGAATGGGCCAGTCGAAGTTCAGACCTAAATCCAACTAAGAATCTGTAGCAACACTTGAAAAGTGATGTTTACGGCCACATTCCATCCAATCTGAGCTTGAGCAGTTTTGTAAAGGAGAACAGGTAAACATTTTTGCGTGTAGATGTGCAGAGCTGCTAGGCACATGCCCCAAAACGTTCCCGCTGTAATCAAAAGGTGGTTCTGCAAAGTTTTGACTAAGGGGTTGAATACAAATGCACGCCACACTTGTATGATTTTATCTGTAAGATAATTGTGAAGGGGAAGGATCCTTTTCCTTCCCCTTCACAATTATGATCTTATGAACAAATTATTTAAAGTCATTTATGGAGGAAATGTATTGCAATAATTTAGATGTATCAGCGTAAAGGATGGTTAATACACAACACTTCAGTTTTTAAATTTTTTTCAAAGCTTTGTATCATTCGCTTCATCCACTTCACAATTACTACTTGGTCATAAAGCTCATTAAAAAAACATTGAAGTTTGTGGTTGAGACACCACGAAATGTTGAAATGTTTAGGTGCAGGAATCCTTTTGTGTGGCACTATATATGAAAGTGTTGATAAGTCCAGTGCCTGGAGCTCAGATCTTAACCAGAGCCAGGAGCTAAAGAAAGGAAAATGTCTACTGTTGGGCAGAGTTTGGTTTTTATCCTTTTCTCTCTTTTCCCTTTACTTCACCTATATGACCTTTTTCACATGGGCTCTTGAAAACTCTAAAACCCTGAAGGAATGTAATTTGTATATTTCATTGTTTATAGTTGGTCCTTTTATGATATCTACTTTTATCAGTGTTGCTTTATTAAAAGAGAAATCCTGTCATAATTATGATTACTATTATTTCTACAGTTGCTCATTGAGTTTGTGTTCTTATTGTTTTGTTTTAATTTGGGGGTTAATTCACAACAGGATGCACTGCAACAACTTGTAAGACAAAAGTTTGTGGCACGGGTGTTTTTTGTTCAAAAATGGGGCTATGTAAAGAGTTGTGGGTTGGTTAGGTCAAAAATGCTATTTGTAAAAACGTTTTGCTCACAATTTTATTTATTAACAAGTTATTAGTGGCTGCAAATTATGAGTTTTGGCAATGTATATTTTGTTAAAAGCTGTTCAGTGCATTTTGGAAACGTTTTTTTTAAGATAAATGGCTATTTTTGTTCGGTCATGAGATGACTTGACTGCTTTGGAATATATTCCAATAAAGACTTTAATTTTGTTTGATCTTTTATACCATTTTTGTGTTACTCTATTTTGACCTGAACACGATTTTGTTGCTTGACAAACATCAAAAAACGTGGATTCTGTATTATAAAATCCTCTAGATTCTAGAAATACATGATCAGATTAGAGTTGAATGACACCTTTTAAGGTAAGAAAGGTTTATGTAGCACTATTTATACATATACATACACAGGACATAGAAAATAAGCCTAAGCATAAAAACACTGCATGAAAGAAAAAAATGCAAAAATACAGATGGTAAGATTTTATTTTGACACTGATATTAATTTTGAACTGACTTTCTTTGTGTTTGAATTTGAAAATTGTTCATTTGAAAAGCCTTTAAGGGGGTGTGTTAGTAGGGTAAAATTGTTAACTAAAATGATCTATTAAGAACCGACTCCAGAAGGACTTTACCCAGGCATTGTATGTAGACATGGCAATGGCTCGTTGAAGGCCAAGAAACAGATCAAAGTCCAAAGTGATTGGTTCTGTACAAAGAAAGTGATAATTGTATTAGAACAGTGATAAGCTAAATCTAAACGGCAACAGCTGAGATGGTGTGGCATGTGTGCCACCATAGTCGGAAACATTCAAGTATGTAGCCTGAACATGTATTTCCTGACCAATTAGTTAAGACCGGTCCCATTTCAATCATAGGTGCCCAGTCTAACCTTGAAGCACAAGCTCAACATCAGCATCAGCTTTGTTAGGCAGTGATTATGTGCACAAGGAATTTGACTTTGGTTACCAGCACTCACAGGGTACAGATATAAACAATATGTTTGGCGTGCAATATGTGTTTAAAGAGGGGGAAAAGGGTAGGTTCGTGGCTTGTGATGATGCAAATATACTACTAGGCCAACTTATTTAGTGTCACAACAGTGTAGACGACTACTCAGGCTGTGAGTGTCAATTGTGTTCATCAGACAGTCTAGGGGAAGAAACTGCAGTAGCTGGTTTTTGCAAATAGCAATAGTAGCGCCAGGACGACACGTTGAATGATGGCAGTTTAGAAGAAGACGGCAGCTCCCGTTGAAGTTTATGAACTTATGTATGAAATGTTATTTAAAAAAATCCACACATGCAGTCCAATAGTTTTTAAGAATGGCAACCTGCTGCCATCTAGTGGAACATAGTAGCACTAGCTACAATGCGCCTCATTGTTCTGTGTTACGAGTAATTCAAACATGAATGGGTTTTCTCGTCACTCCCACATCTAAATTTGTAATTCGGCTACAAAGTAGCTGCTGTATAAACAAAGGACGGATGCTAACCTTCATTTTAAAGCTACAAACTGTCTGGAAAACATGTCTTATACCACAAGTGTGTGCAGGCGCCAATGTTTACACCGGAAGTTACGGCTACGAACTTCCCTGGCAACAACATTCCTTGACGACGGCTAGTGAACACAAGCTGAATCATGGCAGAAGTACTGGGTGCTGAAAAATCTCTATGGGAACAAGTTTGCCAAGGTAACATGAATGTGCTCATATATGTTTGAGTGTAACATAAATACAATTCATTTGTTTGTTGTGTATTTTAAGAGTTTGAAGCTGAGCAGCCCAATCCTGTTCAGAAGTGCAAGGTGAGCTACAGTGCCTTAAAAAAGTACTCCCAGCCCAAAGTAGTGCATAACAGGGAACTGATTTTTTGTTTTGTTTTTTTCCCCTCAAATAACACTGAAAAGTGCACATCTCCGTATCACACACCACATGCTGTTGTGATTCTTCTCCACAGGGATTTGGGAGCTGGTCTGATTTGATATGAGGGTGGAGCTAAAAACAGAGGAAAATGTTGGAGAACATGGTGGAGGCTCACATTGTAGGATTGTAGCAGGGCAACAATCCTAGTATAGAAATAGGCGGGGCCACAATTTAATGGTTTGGATACATATTTCCATGTAATAGCTGTAAATACTGCAAAAAGTGATACCACAAAGCATTGATTCATGGGGCTGGAATACACTTGCATGCTGCACTTTTCAGATTTTTATTTAAAAACAAAAAAATAGGACAACCATATGTCCCTTCCATCCATCACATAAAATCATAATTATGCTAGTAAAGTCTCAAAGGGTATGAATACTTTTGCAATACACTTATATATCTTGTCAGCTTCTGGATTGTTTATTGTAAGCATGGCTTTTTTAGGCATCGGTGGATGATGATCATCTGAGAAACACTGACACTCGTGCTGGTGTTGCTGACTGGAGAGCTCACATTTCTTATCAGAAGCACCCAAAGATAGCTGGAACTACCCCACCTCTACATATTCAGGAACGTAAGATTACCCAACTGCATAAAAAAATCTTTTAATCCTGATCTGTGTGTGCAAAGAGTAATATTTAGGTGTTTTAGGGCCTGTCAAGCGGTTCTTGGAGAAGACCGTGTTCCCAGTATTGTTGCCTGGTCTAGAAGCTTTGCTGAGAGAAGCCCAGAGATACGGCTGTTTTGAGGTCTGTATTTCTTCTGATAAACATTGCACCAAATATTCAAACAAAAGAGAGATCATGGTTGAGGATTTTGGCTACAAACACTCCAATTGGGTTTGGTGTGAAGCAGCCATGCCCACTGTTAAGTGTGGTGGAGGACCAGTGATGCTATTGGTCTATATTCTCTTCCAAAGACTCTGGGGATTATGTTAGAGTGCACTGAATCATAAACTCCTATAATGAGACTTTCATTGAATTTCTGCTGGTCTCTGCCAGAAAACTAAAAATGGGTTGTCACTGGATCTTTCAGCAGGATAAGGATTCAAAATAAATGGGCAGGTTTACATAGAAATGGTTCACCAGACACAAAATCCACCTTCTGTAGCATCTAAGTCTCCAAACCAGTTCTCTATTTATGAGAAAAGGAGGCTATTTTCTTTACTAAGTAGGAAAGATTTACAAATTACCGGTAGAATTTCTACCCTGCGTCTTCCCTAGTGACTGCTGGAGATGCTACCCTGACGGGATACCACACCATGGGACTTTATTTCTAAAGCTCTAAAAAAACATCAAAACAACTAAAGTGCTGTACGAAAAATGAGAGAGAACAGAAATTAAACAATAACGATATAAGGGGGTCAAAATACTAGAAAATACAAAGATTTTTCTTATTTTTTCAGTGAGTTGATACTGCTGCGATAAGAGATGAATTGTTTTGAAAGCTTTTTACACACCTTAATTAGTGACATCAATAAATGTGTTTGTCAATTATGTTTGTCAGAGCTCTCAACAAGGATCCGGCCAGAGCAGAGAATAGATTTTTAGTCTATATAGAAAAACTAAGCTCATATTAGAGGACTGTGCCAGGACTCACTGAGATCCAGGGTTCGACATAGCAGATTCCAGGCCATGACAGTGATATTCTGGAGACATTTTCTGCAACTCATAATATCAGTGAAATACATACGTATTGCAGAATCTTTTTATCTTATAAAACAAAACATGCAACAGGAGGTCTTATGCAGCGGGGGGTGTTGGCCTAGTGGTTAGAGCAGCGCGTTTGCACTCAGAGAAGGATGCAAGTACCCGGTTCGATCCCCAGTGCCGGCACCCTGGGTCCCTGAGCAAGACCCTTAACCCCAGATTGCTCCCCGGGCGCCGCACATGGCAGCCCACTGCTCCCCAAGGGTGATGGGTTAAAATCAGAGAACAAATTTTGTTGTAATGTATGTTTCAATGACAATAAAGATGATATTACTATATTATTACTATTACTATTGCTTGAAAATTATTTCTTAATCAGAGTTTTTTTTATATCATCATCTGTATGCTTTACTTTACTTTTACTCTTACCTTTCTGCTTTTTATCCATACAGAGATTTTGAATGCTTTAAAATTACTTCTGTGTTGTTCCAGGGAAGAATAACCAAATTTATCCCCTGTGACTTCCTAACTGAGTGGCTCTACAAGTAAGAGCCCACCCCCCAACACACACACACACACACACACACACACACACACACACACACACACACACACTACTATCAAAACATATAACTACGCCACATAACTTCTTAGATTACCGTACATCTTATCTGTTTTCAGCCAGAACCCTCGCAGGCAGGGACAAGATCCAATTAACTTTCCTGACATTCCTTTCGTCAGAGACTGGCTCAGAAAGCAGTGAGTTGCTCACAAACACAAACACCAACACATGCCTAGAAAGATTTGCTATAGTGTTAGGTCTTGGAAAAAGTGAACAATGATTATTTTTGGTTCTTTGTGGGGTGTAGCACTGAGCACTGAGATTACCATTAAGTGAATAATTTGATCTCAAAGGGCTTGAGAACTTGCTCTTTCATATTGTGCATATTTAAATATTCAGATAACATGACAAAATTTATGTCAGTCAAAAATATTTCTATGTTCTAATCTTGTTGCTTTTCTTCTCACAGTGGACACAGTTATTTTTGATGCATTAGTAATCGTCTGTCTTTGACAATAAAGATGATTATTATCATCTTCCATTACCATATAACATAGAAAGAATTCCTGGATCAATGTGTGCTTCTGTGCTTTTTTGTGTCTCTGCTCTGTCTTCTCTAACCCTTAGTCAGTTGAGGCAGATGACCGTTCACACTGAGTCTGGTTCTGCTGGAGGTTTTCCTTCCTGTTAAAAGGGATATTTCCTCTTCACTGTCGCTTTTTGCATGTATGAGGGATTGCTGCAAAGCCATCAATAATGCAGACGACTGTCCACTGTGGCTCTTTCATGAGGAGTGAATGCTGCTTGTCAAGACTCGATGCAATCTGCTGGATTTCCTTAGATAGGAACATTTTTGACCAATATGTCTACATGATTTGATTGAATTTGGCTTTGTAAAGTGTCTTGAGATGACGTGTTGTGAATTGGGGCCATATAAATAAAATTGAATTGAACCTACAAGGTTTTCTTCTCTATTTCTTCCTTTGTATTTTTCAGCCCAAGGCCTCCCCTCCCTTTGTTTCTACTGCTCAGTGAGGAGCAGGCCGCACTGCTGGTCCAGGCTTTCTGGAGAGGATATAAGGTACATCACACATGTTTGTTTAGGAGTGCCCTATACAGTTGGGCTGATGTAAAAGGAAAATATAGTAATATGGCAAAAAAGGGGAATATATTATGTCACATTGATCAGAAGTTTGCATATACTCACCATGGGAATGAAAATTAAGTAAATTTTCGGCTTTAAATGATGGATTTTAATAAAAAAAATTCCTAGACAGAGTGGTTATATAACAATTTCTGTGATTTAAAAGAAAACAAGAATCATGAATCCACACAAGTTTAAAAGTATACACACAGGCTAGAATATATACATACATTTACATAGATCTCATTAGTAAGTAGGACTTTGACCACATTATTTTTGTGGCCTTCAGCAAATGTGTGGCATAATTTTATATGAGCAATTTAACCACGCTTGTGGGTAGAAATGGTAGAATCCCTTTAAATTGGTTGGTTTAACAAAAAATATTTAATGATTTGTCCAAAGAACAATTTCCAGAAGTCTTGGCCTTTGCCTATGTACTCTCTCAAACCTCCAACCGGTTCTTCATGTTTTATTTAGACAGCAAAGGTTTCTTCCTTGCGCACCTTCCATGAAAGTTACATTTGTGCATTGTCTTTCTGATTGTACAGGCATGTACTTTCATTTTAATTGTTTATTGAAAGTATTGTAAAAGGTTAAATTGAACATCAACATTTCCAAATAGGAAAACACAGGCTGTTGTAGTGTGTCCTAAAAACTTTAAAAGGCCAGATTAATATAAAATAAAGTAAAAACAATGTATATGCATTAAAGGATATTATGTGGAGGAAAAAGTACATTTTAAAGCATAAAAGGAAAGCTCCATCAGACCATAAGACCACAGTGACCCTGTTTGTGTGTGTGTCTGAGAGAGAGAGAGAAAATTAGCCCACAATGTGATCTTGTGTAATCCCATCCCCCAGTACAAGCCCCCTCTCACACAGGGGCCTGTAGTTTCCTTCAGCAGCTTGATTATGTCATCAGTGATGCCAGGCTTTAATTCCCTCCGGTGTGGGCGCTGTGATGCTGCGATATAAATAGTCAGACACAGCCAGAGGCGAACAACCGCAGTTTTGTCACAGACAAATTATTAACATAACCTTCTGTGCTGTGAGGACACATACAGAGAGTGTTGTTCTGTTTTTGTCATCAGACATCGGGGTAGGGTTGGGGTTGCTTTCTGTTGCTGATTGTAGTTACTGCAGTTGATTCTAAATAAATCAGCAAACCTACTCAAATATGTAGTTGAATTTCTGGGCGTGTGCCTAACAAGCATTGCTGAAAGTGCAACTCCAAGCATTAATGTTTAGATGCGTTTTACCGCCAGCAGAGGGAGACAACACCATTGTTTTTCAGCCAGTGTTCGTCCGAGGTGGCAGGAGTGAGTGTGTTTAACCCTGAATTAAGAGACTGTTCAGAAAGGCCACTGATGATGGCACTGCAGACGGGCACCCCAAGGAATCTCGTGGCAGAGGCACACAGCCAAAGAGAGAAACTGAGTTGGTAGAGAGAGAGAGAGAGATGGATTAAGTGGAAGGATGAAGCTATGTTTGGAACATTCTGGGGTGGATGACAAAGGGGAGGGGGAAAAAAAAAGGCATGCTGATGTTGCAGAGCAGTGTCAGATTAGAGACTGGAGCAAGATGGAAGGAAAGGCAGCTTTGTCAGCAGAGATCAAGGATTAAAAACGCAGTACAGTCAATGTCGGAAGTTAGAGATTGGCTTTTGACAGACGCAAGATCCCACATTATTAAACACGCACGATGGAGATAGTTGGTGTTTGCAAAGTCCTGACAGAGGCTGCTGTGCATCCTGACTGGAAGGTTTGTATAAAGTAATTTGTGAAGCTGTGCAAGTGCTGCAGAACCCATATGGCTTATAGTCCCCATGAAGAAATATAGTGAACAAATTCTTAACAAACCACATTTACAGGACAATAACATTTCACTAAAATCCGCTTCAGTGTTAGATCGTTAAGTGACAGCAAGTAATTTGGAGCCCAAATCTGGTCCCTCTGTTTGTTTCCCTCACTCTCATGCTCTGTGCTGTTATATAACCCGCCTGACGCATCACTGACTCCCTGACTGCAGTGTGTGTGCTCATCTGTCTTTGTGGATTTGCGCGAGTATGCGTGTTCTGGTTAAGAAACACAGACTGGCCGAAAGTGCAGGAAGCAGAGATGGAGAGTATTTTTGCAGAGCGGAATTTTCATCCCTCCATTATTAATCTCTCTCATCACAACGCCGAGGATTGAAGAAGAGCAGCAGTGGAGCCGCTTCACACACACACACACACACACGCACGCACGCACGCACGCACGCACGCACGCACGCACACAACCAACTCACATCTATGACCTACAGACTATTCAACTTCGTCTCATTTCTCTTGCATATACAATACCTCACAAAAGTTTTCACAAGCCTTAAACTTTCTCTCATACTTTCACATCACAACCAAAACACTTCTGTGTATTTTATTAGGATTTTATATAAGGGACTGACGCATTTATTTATGAAGTGGAAGTTGAAGTAAACCTTTCCACCTATGGTCACACTACGACTACAAACTTCAGTGTATTTTGTTCATAGACCAACAGAAATGATACATGTTTTTCAAATGTTTTGCTAATAAAAATCTAAAATGGGTGGTGCAGATTTGTATTCAGCACCCTTTACCTGGGGCTAAATACAATCCAGTGCACCCTACTGCCTTTAGAAGGTATCGGTAAATAGAATCCACCTATTTGTCGTTTCACCTCAGTGTAAATCCAGCGGATCTGTGAAGGCCTCAGTGGTTTGTTAGTGAACAAACAGAATCACAAAGACCAAGGAATATAGCTAACACGTCCGGGAGAAAGCTGTGGATGAGTTTAAAGCAGGGTTAGGTTATAAGAGGATATCCCTGGCTTTGGACATTTCAGAGTACTGATCAACCATTCAAACATGCAAACAACCGCATGGCACATCGGCAAATCTTCCGAGACATGGGTATCCAACTAAACTGGCAAACCTGCCAAGGAGAGCATTAATCAGAGAAGCAGCCAACTCTGAATGAGCTGCAGAAATACACAGCTCCAACAAATATTGAGCAACTATTAGTAGTGCACATGCATTGGCATCATTCTGAATATACCCATCCTTCACAGTAAAACACAGTGGTGGTACCACTATGCTATGTGGATGGCTTTCTTCAGCAAAAGAAAGCCATCCACCAAGAAGGCCAGAAAGCAGGCCTGAGTTGATGGGAGGACAATACTGTAAGAAAAGCTGTTAGAGGCAGTAGATCACATGTGTCAAATTCAAGGTCCGCGGGCCGAATCTGGCCCATCAAGACAATTTATCCGGCCCTCAAGAGCTAAAAGGGCCTATCATGTCATAAAGTAGAGGCATATATCCTTTTAAATTGTATAAAGTGGCTAAAACTGCACCTCCTGTAGCAAATGTTGATTTTATATCCTGCCACTGATATCTAGTAACAGCATCCTGCCACTAGATATCAGTTTTCCTACAGCACATTAAAACAACCCAGAAATGTCCAAAAGGAGAAAAGTGATGCAGAATGATGAGAGTTTAAAGTGTATGTCACCCCAATAGCAACTTTCTTTGCAGATAAACTGGGCCTACGGGTGCCATTTTTATGTTACTATACATTTTTTTTATATTTCTATGTGAACTGAGATGAAAGTATGAAATCAAAAGTGTCATTTATACACATGCAACCCCCCCTTTTAATGACTTCATGATGCCAAAGTGGCCCAGCAGAGAAATGAGTTTGACACTCCTGGTGTAGATGATTTGAAACTGGGCAATGACCCTAAACATGGGTTTAATGGTCCAGACAATGTCCAGACTTGAATCCAATTAAGAATTTTCAGCAATACTTTAAAATTAATTTTTGCAGACTGAGCTGTTATGGAAAAAAATGAACAAACAAATTCTCTAAATGTCCAATGTTTATGGAGGCATAAACCGGAACACCTGCAGCTTTAATTAAAGTAAAGGGGTCTATAAAGTATTGACTCTGGGGGACAGAACATAAAAGCACTTCACACTTTTCAGATTTTTTAAATCTTTTTTTTCTTTATTTTGTCATTTTCCTTTGACCTCCAAGTTGTTTGGTGGTTTATTACATAAAACACCGATAAAATAAAGTGAATTTAGTGGTTGTAATGAGACAAATATGAGAATGTTCATGAAGTCTGAACACTGTTACAAGACATTATAACTATGAAGAGCTGCAAGACCTTAACATATTGCATAATCTTCTTTAAACTATGTGCCTTAGCCCAGCCATAATCCATTCATCCATGCCTGCCGCTGTAACACACACGTACTGTAGCACACACAAACACGTTTTATGATCACTAAGACTTATTAGGATTACTCGAATCTGGTCAGCTGAGTCGGAGCACTGTAGCTGTTGTATAATAAACTACAGTTAGCTCGTCGATATTATGAAATTGTGGCCAGGTACTTCAGGGGACTTTTTACACGTATCCATGTCTTGTTTGTCACGATTTATTCAGCATGCACATACTCTGCTATTCGTCAGCTGGCATTCCAGCTAAAGTGTGCAGGTGTTACCCCAGGAAAGGTTGTAAATGGCTTTATTTCCGTTAAACGCTGCTTTGCTGCACATTAGTGTCAGGTAAATTTGTTTGTACTCTTCCACCATAAACATAAAATCACACTAAAAAGACACTACAGTGTCATGGGATAAAAGCGAAGTACCCAGAAAGTACAAGCAGACTCGACGTAACCAGAACCCAGGTTCTTCTTTGTGGTAACAACTGCCTCGTTGTGCAGTTCAATATAATTATTAGTGTCTGATAAGACTAATTGATACTTATTGATAAACACGTACATTTTTACAGCAAATTTCATGGTCAAAAAATAACATTTTATTAAACTTTGCCTGTGCGGGTCCACCAGAAGGTATTACCACCCCTCACTTTTGCTACATTTTCCTTTGTTAAAACTGATCTGAGTATAGTTTCTTAAAATAACAGCAACACAATATAGCCTATCCTGACAAAAGTGAAGACATATTTTTATATATTTGTAGAAATGTACAGAAGAATTACAGTTTTAAACAAAATAGTGGCAAAGGTACTCAAGGCAAGTTTATTTGAATTGCACATTTCAGCAATTCTACAATTCAAAGTGCTTTACATAATGAAAACATATGAATGAAAACACATAAAGAAGTTCATTACAGTGACATAATCAAGGAAAGAAAAGAGAGGTTTCACCACAGACTGAAATTATTGAGGTTTCAGCCACTAGTTTAAATATAACGGTCTAAGGCAACTTTAAACAAGTGGGTTTTTAACCTTGATATAAAGAATTCAGAAAACAGCATTTATGTAGTTTTCTAAAAGTTTGTTCCAAATTAATGGAGCATATAACTGAATTCTGTTTCTCCATGTTTAGTTCTGGTTCTGGGGATGCAGAGTAGACTTGAACCAAAAAACCTGAGTGGTCTGGAAGATTAATACGACCACAAATCTTTAATGTGTTTCGGTGCTAAACCATTTAGTAATTTTGTGCTTTATAAACTAATACAAGTATTTTAAAGTTTATGCTCTGAGATACAGAGAATAAACACTCAAAACTGAGCTCCAGTGCATCTCATCTCTAGTGAGATGGCAGCATCATGATGGGAGGATGTTTTTTCTTCAGCAGGTACTGGACCACTGCATTGGGCATTGTTGTCAAAAGTCAGTGCTCATAGGCTTATTCTACATGTTATAGGGCATTCCCTGTTTCAACACACCTGAATCAAATGCTAGTTGTTTAGCAGGCCTCTGGAGAACGTGATGAAATGCTGAGGAGGCAATTCAACTATTTGAATCAGTGTTCTTGGAGGAGGGACATATCTAAAACTAGCTGGAGACCAGTCATTGAGTAATGGAGGTGGATATCCCTGGTGTATAGTGTACAGTAAGATCGCCGCAGCCAAGTACAGAGCCATTCTTCAAGAAAACTTTCTCCAGTTCTCTTGAACTCGGATTAAGGCCGTAATTCATCTCCCTACATGACAATGACCCAAAGCACAGAGTCAAGGTAACAAAGAAGTGGCTTCTGTCTCGGCAGTTTGTGGATGGCCTTGAAGAGCACAGCCAGAACCTGGACTTGAATTCTAGAGAACATTTCTGAAAAGACCCAGAAATGTCTGCCTACTGAGACGGCCCATCAATGAGATGCAGAAGGAATGGGAGAAAATAACTAAAAACAGACAGGTGTTGTTCTATTACACACTGTTTTAAGTTATTTAATGTTTAATAAATAACTCTGTCTGTTAGGTATGGCCCGGTGGATATCAGCCCTAACAGCTGATATTAGGACAATAGTTGAAAGGAATGATTCAAGCACTGCCGTTCTTTTAACAGCAAACTCTGCAAACATAGAATAAATGAGTGACAACTTCTCTTCAAGTTCAAGAATTTATTAACAGAAATAAAATGAACATTCAGAGAACACCACTATAGAATGCTATATATCTGAATTAACACTATATTTCAATCAACAAATCCTCTCTACTAGGCTAGTGAAACTTAACTAAAACTACTAAGCAAAATAAGGATAAAAAGAAGCTAAGGAACTTTGTACACACACAACAAACAAAAGGACAAAATAAAATAGTTTAAAAGCATCGTCATAAAGATTCAGTTAATCCTAGTTCACTACAGATCTAAATTAAAGAACCAAAGTTCATCTTAAAAATTATGCAATGAGGTTAAATTAGTTTAACTAATTTAGGACAAGATTTGATATGTGTTCCAACCCATTCACAAGGCAAATCCTGAGTTAAACAAAACTTTATTAGATAAAATAATATTTTAAAGAATGATTTGCTCAGTAACAATCCGTAACTTAGATGCTTGATTTTATTAATGCAATTATTCCTCTGGGAATCTAGGGGTCGCTGTAGCGATTTGTCGCTAAATGGGTTAATCCTAAAGTTATACAAAACACCATTAAATTGACATTAATGTGTTTAATGCGGTAATAATGCGCATAGCACTATCAAACAAGGTTGGAGCGAAGTGAAAACAAACCTTATGTTTAAAACGAACCGTAGTTATGCTGTATATTATCTGTGAAGCTAATAACATTATGCTAGTGGACATTCTGCGCTGATTTTTAAAGGCCTTATTTTGGTGGTGGAGTGGACCGGAAAACACAAACATCATTATCCCATCAATGTATAAAATCCTTATGAAAATAAAGTTTGTTATAACTGTAAAAATTACACTCGAATTATATCAGCATGGCATGGTTTCGAAGAAGCAAGCGGGAGCTATGCCTATTAGCTCAGTCAAGCTTTAAAACCACCGTGAAACCCAGTAAACCGTTCCAAATAAACCATTTAACTTTCCCTGTTCAACTCTGCTAAACCTGCCTGTGCCTCCGTGTTAGTTCGGTTCACTTTGGGCATCCAGTTGGAAGCAGTTGAAGCAGAGAGGGTGAAGGCTGTTCGTCTGACCAGCTATAGGCGGTTAGCCGAAACGTGGCTGTTAGGAGGCGACTCCGGGTCCTAGGCCATAGGAAGCTCAGCGCTGCAGGGCTGCGATTCTACTACTTAACTCAGAAATGACTTTTTCCAACAAATGAGGTACCATTCAAAGTGATCTATACAGGTTTTCCAACAGTATGTGATATATTGCTCAGAAGCATTGTAGCAACAAAGAACAAAATCGACTAAACTCCAATTTCCTTACTTTTCCTGCTAAGTTTACAGTTTAGACTTTTCGTCTGTGCATTTATGAAGTATTTCTCTTTTCATGCTTTAATCTGTTGCATTTTAAGGCCTTACTTTACATAAAAAATAGGGCGTTACTTGTGCTGAGTAATAATTCTTTTGATGTGATCTAATATTGATGGTTTGACATATTAACAACCACTCTGCCCATAGAATCCCTGCCAGACAACAGTGTAGTCGATTGGAGAATTAGGTCTGTGATTCCAGCTCAACGATCTGAGGGCAGCTAGTTGAATGCCATGAGCTGAGCTTCAGTGTTCGGTCAGTTGACCGACCCTGTGCAGTGACACTCATGCAGAAAAAATGTCACTGGGACGCAGTACATTAAATAGGCATTCTGTCTGCGTCTGTTTAGTCCTCACTTACCTAATTACAGTAAAGTGGCCCATCAAGGCACACTTTCCATAAAATGAGATTGCAAGCTGTAATATGGACCACGCAAGATTAAGATTACCTGTCAGTGTGTTTTAAAAAAGCACAGTGGGGGTATGTTGAAGCCACTTAATGCGTCCAAGTCTGCAGAAGCACGTATCAGATCACAGGTCACTGGGCTGGTTAGACTGTGACAGAAACATCGGGCAACCAAACAGTGATTGATGGGTGGGTGGATGAGGTGTGAAGGGGAAGATGGAGCAGATTCTGTGGATGTGTCTGTGCAACTTGTCTACGTTTGCTATATTACTGCAGTGAATAGAGGGCTTTGTGCAGCTGCAGAATGTGGAACATAGCAAAGGAGAGGAGCCTGAGAGGCTGTGCAGCAGGGCTGTAGTATGTTTGCGAGAAATAGTATCTACAATGTTTGTTGGAAGTTATGCAACTTGTGGGTGTGTGGTTTTTTGCAGGGGTTCATCTTGTGCTGCCACTCATGGGATTTTTATAAAGATGTCTGTGGGACTTGAGTTGGCGGCTGTCTTGTTGTAGCATTTTCTTTTTCTGTTTCAGTTCTGCGGTGCGTGTCTATGGCCTTGTTTGTATTTTACATCCAAAGTAATGCGGTTGGAAGGCCACTGTCTCACAGTGTCCTGGCAATTCTTCTAATCACTTTTAATCCTTCCCTGCATGCATTGTCTGCAACATGAGTTGAGTGACTCACATGCACCAAACCAAACCCAGCCACGCGTGCAATGACACGATTGATCATAACAACAGCATATTCGGTCCGCAAACAGTGACAAACTTTTCCAGCTTAGTGGACTATATCAGGAAAAAACACCCATATAAAGCCACATATAACTTAGCTATAAGATAAGATAAGATAGTCTTTATTGATCTCACAATGGAGAAATTCACTCGTCACATCGGCTCATACAAGAAGGTGCAGAGTAGGGAAGATGCATTCAGTTATATACAGTGAATCTTCATATCTACAATGGATCAAAAGAATACCAAAAACAAAAAATACAAAAAAGGAAATAGGAATGTAAATGTCTCATTTACATTCTTAGTGGTCTATATATATATATATATATATATAAACATATCTATATACTTAAATATATACATATATCTATGCGCCTACTTACATACGCACCTACGCGTATGTAAGTGCATATACATTGTATACATTTGTACATACATACATACATGTGTACTGACTATTGGGAAAAACATGAAGTTTGGTATGAAAAATGTGTAGGAACAGTATTATCTTTGTGCACGTTGTCAAAAACAGAACCTTTCAACAACAAATAACCTGCGTTTATTCACACAGATGGGATTTAAAACACTTACACAGTCAGCCCAGTTTCTTTTAGTCATCTGTTACAAAAATCTTCTGCATTTAGATCATGTGTGACCTGTTTTTAAGCAGTCGTTTCTGTTAAATGTCCCTACATTTAGAAGCAGGTAACAGCAGCGGAAGCACAATAACAAGGTATAAGATTTATGGAGGAAGCCAATGAAAATTGACATTCACTTTCACACATAGAGAAAACTAGCCGTGGTGAGCAAACACAAGCGGCTCCAACCCCCCACCCGTACTGACCCTCGCCCCTCGTTTCCATTTCTATGGTTCGCTCCCATCAAGATAGGGGCCGCTGCGGCACCATGACACCCATTGAATTAACTGCTGAAGCTCACTGGTTTTACCAATTCGTCAGCCCCTTGGTCAGCCTTATATAACAGGCCTACTTTTACACTGCTTAGTAGGAACACCATCGTATCCCCACAACCAGACACTTGAGAGAATGTTGAGGTTCACTGGAAGCATAGGGGGAGCAAGATAGGCGAGAGATGTGGAGAATGCAAAACTGAGAGGACAAAGGTGGACAAAGAGGGATGAAACACTGATGTGTGGAGAATCTCAAGAGGGTCTGAGGTGTTGTTATGAGACATCGAGGAAGTGAAGGAGAAGAGGCAGAAAAGAAAATTTCTTAGAGCAAAAGAAAGAGAAGGCCTTTTTAGTAGGAGAGGAACAGGAATGTTTGCCCAACAGGGACGTTTTCTTTTCATCTTAAACAGCAAACACATTCAGTCAGTCTCTCAGTAAACCCGGCAGCCCACACACAAACACAAAACAACTACAGGGGTTTCCTCCAACAACAAAGGGATGAGTCATGCCAACAACAACTTAAACTCAGAGACACATCAAAGTCAGCTTGTTAAAAATTAGACTGCGTGAATTTCACTTATTTAGCCAGCCACACAATGCAGACATAATCATACACATTCATTGTAACAGTGATTCAAAAGTTTAAAAACTGCTCTTTAAAGCTACAGAGTTGTTATCTATATATTTTTATAATATCCTAAAATTAGAAATAAAATGTCTCGAAACCTGTGTTGAATGAGCTGCTCTTCACACTGACCGTGATTTGTGAGTGTAAAGTGTAAAGCTCACAAATCGGAGGTACGGAGGTACTGCATGCAAGATTTCCGTAATAATTTACCTCCATTTGCAGATTTTTGCTTTGTCCCGCCCTAGTAATTTCTGTCCAGTGGAAACAACAATTGTCAGACATGTAGCTTTGTTACGAGTTATAGTTTAACTGCAAAAAGAATAACGTTCAACATTCAGCTCCCTCGCTGTTGTCTGTGTTGATTAGTCTCCTTCCCTCAGAACCCTTGCTCGGTACTCTCCTGCAGCTGTTCGACATTCCACTGATTAGACTCACCTGGTTTGCATGTCATTGATCACATCTCTGTATTGAAGCTCCCTGATTGCTATTGCTCACTGCTGGTTTCTTCTGTTTCACACCACTTGGATCTGCTCTGTTCTTTTCATGCCTTGAACATAAGCCTTTATCATTAAAATCCTTGTACTCACCATGCCGTTTCCAAGTTCTTCTTCTTTTTGGTCCAGCTTCAACACAACACATTAAATTAAAGTCTTGTTTAGTACAAATCACATATTAGTACTGTTGCCAAAGACAAAAATCCTGAGGAATTGGCTGTTGAATGTAATCAGTTTTCAGTTTGATTAGCTGGTGAGAAATGTAGAAATTTGAGTATTTATTATTTTTACAATCAGTAAACACACCATAGTAAGTGCCATCTGGTCCAGTTGACATAAGGCCCGTTTACACTACACTTTTTTAACCGAGCCGAGACCAGTCCGAGCTCGGTAACCGAGATAACTCTTGTGTGTAATCGGTCAGCAGACTGAACCAGACCGCGCTAACCATAACCGGACCGCGCTAACTGCAGACCAGCTCTTGGGTAGGTCTCGGCCCGGTTCTATTTTATCCCGGTTCCTGATAACGAAGAGCGCATGAGCAGACCGCGTCATGCCCTTACAGTCAGCTGACTGTCAGCGGGTTTTCCGGCGTGTCTGGCTGCACGTCCCGATTCACACTCCATTCAGACAAATTTCAGACATTCATAATAATACTAGCTTCCTTACCGTGCCACACGGTTTCCAGTGATGATTCTGCTTAGCAGCGCAATGAACCTCAGCGTCTGTCGTTGTTTCCTGCGTCTGTAAATCCTTATTAGACATTCGTTTGTCTCATCCACTTCCCAAAAAGCCAACTTTCTCAAGTAAATTCACCAATGGTTGCCTTCTTCCCCTGACTCTCTGCAAACACCGAAATATCACAATATCAAGCATAACTTCCTGAATGTTACGGGCGCAGCTGTGTGTGTTTTTGCTGCTTCCGCCTTCAATCCCAGAGAGCGGTAGTACCGCAGATCGCCACTAGGGGGCGAGGAGCAACCAAGGAACCGAGATAAGCTTTGTGTGTAAACGGGTCGGCTTGTCTTGGATAACTGAACCAAGCTCGGACTGGTCTCGGCATGGCTCGGTTTTTAGATGTAGTGTAAACGGGCCTATAAATACTCCTCATTGTGGAAGCTGCTGCCCCCGCCTGCCCCCGCCCATCCTCACGACCTTCTACAGAAGCACCATAGAGAGTATTCTGACCAGCTGTCTCTCTGTGTGGTGTGGAGGCTGCAGTGCCTCCGACTGGAAGAACGTGAGGAGAGTGGTGAGGACAGCAGAAGGGATCATCGGGGCTCCTCTTCCCTCCATAAAAGACATTTCATCGCAGCGCTGTGTGTCCCGAGCCCGAAAAATCATCAGGGACCCCTCACACCCCCACCAGGGACTGTTCTCCCTGCTGCCCTCTGGGAAGAGGTTCCACAGCATCCGCTGCAGGACCACCAGGTTCTGCAAAAGCTTTTTCCCTGCTGCCATCAGACTGTTGAACTGCTGAAGTATAAAATGGACTGTGTACCACACTCGCTGATTTGCACATTTGTATCTTATCCTTATCCAGCATTATAAATGCTGCTCAACTCTTAGTCTCCAATATCACTGCTGCACTTTATCCGGAAACTTACTGCATAATTGTTTACACTGCAACTGTCTACTGTTAAATCACTGCTGCACTTTATTGGAAACTTACTGCATATTTGTTTACATTTGTTTACAATTGTTTACATTTCAACTGCCTACTGTTCACTGCTGCACTTTATCCAGAAGTCAATTGAAACTTATCCTGTAACTGACTCCAATTTATTACTGCATTTTTATCCTGTACTGTAATTCACTGCAAGGTATCCTGTAGAGTTACTGCAATTTTTGTGAGCTGTATGAAAACGAAATTTCGTTCTGTATGCACTCTGTGCATACAAAATGACAATAAAGAAAGTCTAAGTCTAATAAGTAAAGAAGACTCAATGTGGCTATTTTCAGTATCTGTAAAGTATATGAAAACAAAGTCAGAGAAAACAGGGAATAGTAAAAAACCATCTAAAACTTTATTTCCAATAACATATTGAGACATGTATATGGGTCTGCAAGAGACAAGAAATTTTGGCAGCTTTTTGGAGACCTCACAATTCACGTAAGGATCTACTTTCTCTGGGAAATAAACAGAGACAGCTTTTTTAATAATGCAACATGTGATAATCAGGCTAATTATTAATATACAGTTTGATATAAAAATATGTAAAAGTATGTTTTGTGGCTAGCAATTTTTTTTCAAATTTGTTCTCATATGTTTTTACACGCTCCTATAGAGAAATCGGTATTGACAAGTCACTTTACAAAACCTGGAGATCAGAAATGATCCACAAACGTCTAAGCGGTGCTTCACCAGTAAAAGCTATAAAGGTAAACATTGGATTTATTACAAAAATACAAAAACTTAAAAGTGCATAGTGCATGTTTTGAAATTAAATATTTATTTTCTTTCCCATACATTCCCTTCCAATTGCCTGACGTGAAAAATTAGTTACGCTCTATTTTATGCAGTTGTCTCCATTGCCTAGATTAGTTGGTTTATGGGAGAGTGATTTAGGCCAAATCCTCTGGACGTGTGTGTGGGTCTGATGTGCAGCGCGCTCTCGTTCACCTGGCTACTTTGTTGAATCTCCGCCGTAATCGATACATTAGCAAGGGAACATGGGCTAACTTCACCATTTATAGCTTTCTTACCTCAGCAGACATCACACCTCTGAACAAACCACTGGTGTAGATGCTTTTTCCTCTTCTGCCATGCACAGGCACAAGACTGGTGTTATTTTAACTTGTCACCAGAGGGGGCAGACGTCTGCAAAAATCACGGAATTTATACTATGGTCCTTTAAGAAACCTTTTTGAACAAGTTGTTTATTTTTTGATTGTTAGTATTTTAGACAAGAACACCATATTTATTGAAAGGATAAAGCTCTGATATGTCGAATGGACAGTCTAGCAAATATATAATAGGATGTTAAAGTTTCTCCAACTTTCAGCTAATTTTCTCCACCCAAAACGAATAAAATGTATTCTATGCAGTTGAAACATTTACTTACGTTAACACTTACACTTGGTTGTTCAGGTCAGAGCACGGCCAGATGTGCAGGAATTACGTCGATGGCAAAGGGAGCTGAGGGAGAGTCGTGACATTGCCAAAACGGTTGCACGTTTTTGGGCCCGGCAAGAGACCCGAGGTACACACACGCACTCGCGCACATACGCACGCACGTACGCACGCACTTTTAGACACTTACTTACCGGTCCTTGGGCTTGTCGAAAAGATATTGCTTTTGCTGTCATTGACAGCAGTTGTTGTTTATATGGAGACATTAAAATTAATTAAATCCATTATGCAAAGGCATGCTTATATAATACTGTCAACCCCATGCATCGTACATACTCATGCACCTAAATTGCCGCAGAGATACAGTATTCATCCTTACACGGCTTTGATGTCAAAGCTGAAACGAGGATTCTTGCAGCAGTGGCTCACAGTGAGAATGAGGCCAGCGGCAGAGATAAAGACACAGCATGAAAAAGAAAAAGAATCTCTGCAGGGCTAGGGGTGTGTTTGTGTGATAGAGATGGTAGAGTGTGGGGGTTGGGGGGATACATGTGAAGAAAGAGAGGAGTTACATAGAGATTAAGACAGAGAAATAGAAGACGATGTGTGTGTTTGAGAGTTCTGGTCTGCACACATGAAGGATGAAGTGCAGCAGCTGAGAATGCATATCTATGTCCAATGTGAGTGACTGGCATTAGAGCTCAAGGATAAAGACTAAACTGTGTCCTTAAGAATGTGAACAAGAACAAAAGTGGCATTTTGTGATTAATGCTAGCTATTTTTAAAGTATAAAGAAACATAAAATATTAGAAATCTGCCAAATACGGGCCAGTATGAGATTCTCACTATGACAGCTGTCAGTAAAAACCTCACTGTTTCATGGTAAAATTTGGAACAAGAATGTAAAACCTGATCTAATTTTTAAAATTCTAAAAACAAAAAACATCGCTTCTGTTGTTAAATTATGTTGTATATTGATTATTACAACTCTATAAACATTTGTTTAGTTTGATGCTTATACCATAGTAACATTATAGACTAAAAACAACCACTTTATTCAGTAGTGGTAACATTTTATGCCATTCTGCTCTTTATAGAGTAACATGAGTGGAACATGCTGATATTGGATGGTTAATTAGCTGAGATATATCCTCCGGTTGCTAACCTGCACTAGAGACGCCATCAAAGTGTTATCTTTGAGAGGGATGGGTGCTTTAGTTTCCAACCCATGACTGTTTATGTTTTACGTGACCTAAAATACACTGCTCAAAACAATTAAAGGAAGACGTTTTAATCAGAGTATAATATCAAGTCAGTTAAACTTCTGGAATATTGATGTGGTCAGTTCAGTAGTAGAGGGGGTTGTTAATCACTGTCTGCTGTTCTGGTGTGGATGAAAGTAACAACAGGGTCACTAAAGGTTCAACAATGAGACAACAGGAATGGTTTTGCAGGTGGAGGCCATTTTGTCCCTCATATTTTGACTGCTTTTCAGTGGTTTTGCATCTTACCAGGGGCAGTGTCATTACTGGAGGAATAATGTGATACCTGGACCCTACAGAGGTTGCCAAAAGGTTTTCTGTGTCTCCCAGCACTAGTCTCACGAGCGTGGAGAGAGCTCCAGGAGATAGGCAGTTAGTCTAGGAGAGCTGGAGAGGGTGGACAAGGAGGAACAGGATGAGTGCTGCCAGAGCCTTGCACAGTGACCTCCAGCGGGCACAGGCCTGAACCATTAGAAACAGACTTCATAAGGGTGCCTGAGGGCCCCGACATTCTCTAGTAGGCCCTGTGCTTTCTGCCTGACACCATGGAGCTCAATAAGTCAATCCTTAGATCCATTGATAGGACCTTTCGTTGCTGCAGGAGGTCCTGGGTTCCTCCTGGTGAATGGTAATGCCCAGCCTCATGTGGGTGTTGTGAAATCAGCTAAGAGAGACCGTGGATGTCAGACTGTTGGCTGAAAGCCACAGTAAATGTGAGACTTTTGTGCAGGCACCAGGGGACCGCTCTCTCACAGCTGGGTGCCCACTGCTATGAATCCAGGCTTTCCCCCTTCATCTTTCTCAGTGTCCATGGACCTTGTGAAGATAAGGTCTACACTAAAGAGAAAAAGCCACCGGGGTCCGAATGGAGTTTCATGTAACCACATGAAAGCTGGGCCCAGCTAACTTTGCAAGAGAAAAGCTGACCTGAAAATTACTCCCACTGCAATCATATATATATATATATATATATATATATATATATATATATATATATATATATATTTGCAGTGGGTGCAATGCTAAAAATGGTATTAGATATTGTTTTGGGACTATTTCATGTTCAATGGACACACAAACAGAAATGTAAAAGAGAAAGAAATGAAAAGAAAAAGGTGAGACAAACTACTAAAAGGGAGAAGAAGACTAAAATATAGTAGAAGAAAAAGAGAGAACAAGGTAACATCCTCGGAGTCTGCTTCAAAACTGATGGAAATTGATCCGGGTAGCACCAATGATCACGACAGTAACCATTAAAGACACTGCAGGAATCACTGGTTAGCCATAGCACTCATAGCAGGTTTTTGAATGCTACATCGTCAGGGGGGCACTGGGCCCTTGTTTACCATGAAGCTGTTAATTATTTACATGGGAAGTGGAAGCCTGGGGCTGTGTCGCCACCAGTGATCTTCCTGGTCAAACACACGGAGAACGACTCATGCAGAGCCTTTCTGGTCAGAGTAATTCACCAACAAAAGAGTGAAGGAGTATAAAAAAACAAAATATGAAAGCTGTTAAGGTGACTATTGTTCTGTTAATTTTTAATCTGCATTATTTTTCTATTAGGCTGTGGCTGTGACTGGATACGCTTTCGATGTTCTGTTCTTTGACGCAGGAAGAGCATTGGTGGGGAATCATCGGATTCTGTATAAATAACAACCAAATCAAAATAGGAACACGGAAGTGCATAATGTTAATAAAATAGCGTTTACATAAATCACAGGGACGTTTTTGAGATCCAGGTTGTTTTAAGACATTGAAAGGCCGCTTTGGTCTTGGTCCCTCTTGGACTAGTGATTACTGTCCAGAGTAATTTAGATCTGTACCAAATGAAAATACCAGGAGTGTTATTTACTGCAGATAAGATATTAAAGGAGCCATTGGTACAACAGCTTGCCAATCACAACAATCTAATATGCTGTTTTTAAACGGTGTGTTGCTGCTGTGAATTTTAACTTCAATGGGATAGGTATATGATGTTGTATTCAGTTCTATTTCTGCTGTGCTTCTCTTACTGGCTTTCATGTTTTCAGGCTGCTGCTCTTTTGCAAAGATAAAATACCAAATGCTGTGCTCTGTGTAGGGAACCCTGGGAACTCTCATATGATTGGCTGAGGAACCAGGAAGTAAACACGGGCTACACTCTGAACCAAAGTCGTTCCGGACGGTACTTCTAGGTTTGAAAGGAGAAAAACGTGACTAAGACATTGTTGATAGAGAGGACCGATTGTTTATAGGGAAGTTTACTTCCATCCTGGGTGAGAAATGAGAACGATTTAGGTTGATTTTTACGGTAAATATCTTACTTATAGCTCATTTAACTATTCACAATCTTCTAACATGACCTCACTTCCAAAATCCCAAACTACGCCTTCAATCAGACACATTTTTCAGCTGTTTATTTCCCCTATTGTTGTAGTGCAAGTACAACCACACTTTCTCCAACACACATATTAAAGCTCACCATAATGATATTCCTGCTTGTGTTTATTGCCAACATCGACAGACATCATCGTGATTGCAGGTTGTCTCCACACTAACACATTCCACATGACAAAAGGGCTCACTGCAGCCACAGCAGGCCGACAAAAGTCCCTGTGCTGTGGTGCAGCAGCCTCACTGCTGCTGCTGCTGACCTGACATAAAAGCAGGGGGCCTGGGGGTGTGTGTGTGTACATGTGCAACGCACTGTGTGAAAAAAAAAAAGTCTGCCCAGACCCTCATCCTGAATGGAAATCATTTTCTGACCTCTTTAACAGAATCTGAACTGGACTAGGAAGGGAGGGAAGCAGGGATATGTGCAGTGAAAGCAAGGAAGGGAGGGATGAAGAACAGTGGTGTTTGCTGTGCTGTACTGTGCTGCGTGTTGTTTTGGTTGAGAGCACTGACACATAAATGAGCCACGTTTGCCACTGCGACAGAAGCAGTGTGGGTAAAGATTATTTAGGGAAGCCTCCTTGTGTATCTAAGCTCTTTATGTTGATCCAGGAGCAGCTGCACTCACCTTATTTGACCTGAGGAGCAAACGTGCAGCTCCTCTTCTGGCACGTTCTGGTCTGAATCAAAATTAGCCTGAGACAGAAGCTAAAAACAACAAGACAAAGAGCAGACCCAGACTCATGTGTCAGGAAGTTGAAGGGTCCCATCTCCATGAACAGGTGCAGCTGTTGGCACTGCATGTATCCCTACATGACTGTCCTTGCTGCCATGTTTACCTTTGGAACAACTCCTGTTGGTTTCAGCACAAAATGGTGTTGTACCTCATCAAACGAGTCCTGAAAGGAAACGTTATCACTACAGGATATCTGCAGAAAGTAATTTGTAGCATCCATGCGAGATTTATTGCTGTAACTTTTTCTTTCGTATACCATGTCATTTAAATGTAACACAATACGATTCAAATTTACTTAGTAAATAAACAGATACACTTTGTTGCCAAAAGAATTCACTCATCTGTCTTCACACACGTGATCTCGAGTGACATCCCATTTTTGATGATATAAGAAGCAAAAATTCAAAGATGATGTTTTACTTTAAAATTCTCTTAAATTCTGGTCTGTATAACCTGCAGTGTTTTTCATCTATACTTTGGAGTTACACTATTTTAACTTTACAAACTAATCAGAAACGTCCTTGATTTTTAATGCCGTCTTAAATTATTATTGTTGCTGTGGAAACCAACTAGTGTACAAATAAGGTCTTCATACTCTTAGACCAATTAAGAGCTTTGTGGGTGGAATTTATTTAATCAACATTCTTTTATTTATTTTTACAAATTCAAAGATTTTTCTGGTCTTTAAATGTGCAAATCTGTTTGTTGCAGTAATGCATGACTGTTTTGTTATTAAAAAAGTAACCAACATAATAGATATATTTTTTGTTTTTTCCAGTTGGTTTGACCATGAACGGTCTAGCAGAAAGCCCTGATGCGGATCTCTCTCCGTCCCTCAGTTGAGTGTGGTCCACAGCAGCTGGATGACCTCACTGGCTGGTGAGCAGCAAACCACCAGCCTGTTAGGAAAAGGACACATCCTCAACTTCACTGAGTAATTTTCTTGCTCTAACACTGTGAAAAAAGAAAGGAAAAAAAAAAACACAAAATTGGACTCTAAAGCTAAATTGTATTGTTTCATATTGACTGTGAACTAAACATCTCCTATTTCTGTGTACTACGTTTTTTTTAGTGTCAAATGGGTATTAAACTTTGTGACCCTGATGTCAAACTTACCAAAATGATCAGCCAAACAAGCTATCCAAAGACTTATAGGATCAGGCAAGAATTTATGATCTGATCACTATCTAATGCTTTTATTGCCCCCATACCAAAAAAAGTAAAAAACAAAGCAACTGGACTGTTTTTCGTAGTTGAAGATGTTTTGCTTCCTCCCCACGAAGCTTTCTCAATTTCAAAAAGTCTGGAGTAATGTGGAGTAACAAGCTTTATACTACTGCCCAACAAAGGCCTTGTAATGGCTTAGATAACATGCAAATTCAACCTACGCCATTACAAGGCCTTTGTTTGGCAGGAGTATAAAGCTGGTTACTCCACATTACTCCAGACATTTTGAATTGAGAAAGCTTCCTGGAGAGGAAGCGAAACGTCTTCAACTACGAAAAACAGTCCAGTTGCTTTGTTTTTTACTTTTTTTGGAATGACCATGACCTGGATGACTGAGAATCTTCACCAGCATATTGCTCCCATAGCCTTTTTGAATGATCCCTTCCCTTCATGCTTCTTTAAATGCGTCACAAAATGAATTCAATAGACCTTAGTTCCCACAAAGCTGTAAGAAGGGGAAACCTTTTTTAACAGACCTGAAATTTTCTCTTGGCACCTCCAGCTGATATTTCACCAGAGGACAGGCATACTTCCCTGTTCAGTCTCCTTTTTTAATTGTAACAATACATATAATAAAAAGGGTTGTAACCTTTCCATTCAAGCAGACAATTAAGGCCAGAGTGAGGAGTGACTTGGCCTTCACAGCGGCACTCTTATCCTGTTTACTGGGAAAGGAAATGTCCCTTTCAGGGAATCAGAGAATAAAAACAAGGTTTTAAAGACTAGACATCACTGGTGGAAGGTCGGCTTTTATCTGACAGAGCACATAAATTATTATTTTTATTTATATACACTTTTCCTGTTGTCCTGTATAATAATATTCTTTTCATACTTGTCATAAACTTAAACGGATAAGCTTATCAGTAAACCTATTGACTTCATTATAATGTTAATTTGGTGTGTGGCTTGGAAGCTCTAATCACATGATGTATGGTGATTTTCTGACGCAACATTGTATGAATGTGCCTCTGTGTGTTTTCATCATAACGTGGATCACTTCTTCTTCTTGTATCCTATGGCGATCAAGCATTACCCCAGCTTTTCATATTTAAACCGTGGCAAGTTCATGAAGTTTTATTCGCAAAAATCAAAACCCTCCATAATGCTCAACTTACTTTGCACTTCTTTGAACTCCTCCATGCTAAACTTAAAGTGTCCGAGCTATAAGCCTCCTTTCATGACTGCAAATGAACCTCAAATACTAAGTGCCCCTCTGGCACATTTCCATCTCCCCAGCAACTGAACCTGCGAGGATGCTCTGTGGTCTTGTGATGGGAGGATCCCTTGACACTTGCCCTCTCTGATGCCCTTCTTTAGAGGGTCAACATTCAATAGTTTTCCTCTGCAGCTGATAGACAGCTGCCACTGGGTAAGCCCATTTTATTATGGGGACATCTGATACTGAACTCCAGAGAGTTTGGCATCAGTGGGTGAGACTGAAACTAGATCCCACAGGGCTGGAGATAAATTGGCACCAGGATGACACTGCATAGCTAAACAACAAGTTGATCTGGCTTCCAGGCCAGAGGTGGAAGTGTACGTTGCCATTATTGTGTACATGTTTCAAGAAACAAAGTAGTAATCAAACATTTTAGCTAATTTGCGAGCAAGGAATATATTATAACTTAATTTATACTCTGCACACACCTTGTAATTTTAGAAAAAAAAAACAGCAAGCATCTTTCAGACAGCTTTAAAATGTGGGGGAAGTCCAGCATGTAACAATTCGGGACCAGTTGACACTTTTTTTTTATTATTATGAGAGCTGCAGTCAGGGTTGCAGATAAACCTGGATCCTTTTCCAGCTTTGCTTGTCAAGGTTCCAATTGTTTTAAAGTTTCTAATTAGTGCCCTGACTGTAAATTTGGGGACGATTCTAAATGCTGCTATTTTTTAAAGCAGGGGTTCCTAAATTTTACAGCCCGCACCCTCCAAAAACGTAGTGCCAGAGACTGGCGACCCCTAAAAAAAAGAAGTAAAATACAGTCTTTCCCTATGTTTAAAAGGAAGAATATTGAGCATGTTGCAAAGGTATACTTTGGTGTAGGTTTCACTAAATACTAAATCTTTTAGCACATCAGCATTAAATTATTATTGCTATCAGGACATTGAAATGATTGTGCAAACGATTGTGTGACTTTATTCTCATAATATTATGACCTTATTTTTGTAATAAAAAATAAATCATACCAAGGCCAACATAAATTAAAGGAAATAAATTGTTGGCCACAGAGGACTACATTTCCATAAAGAAACTCCAAAACATTCGGATTAATTTCACATATTTGCAGGAAAAAACTTGTATGTTGTCTGATGTTGAAAAGTTATAAATATTCGAGAAAAGGTGTATAATTTTCCTTAAGTAAAGGCATAAATTTGCTAAATTAAAACTAGGATATTCTCTGACATTGCAGTCCGACATTTGAATGAAAATAAATGTGATTAAAATTTCATATATTACACTTCCTGTAACACAAAATGAACTAATACGTTGTAGGTAAGAATGTAGCTGTGTAAACCTTGAATGCTCAGTTTATCAAGATATTGCTTAGTTACAAAAGCACTCAAACATTTTCCAAGATGTCATTTCATGACCTCCACTTTGGGAACCTGTGTTTTAAAGCAATTTCCTGACTTAAAAACGCATCTGTAAAGGCAAATTTTTTGCATAAAACTTTTGCCATAGGGAAACAAGTAGTCACTGAAAACAAATCAAAAGCATGTTGACACCCTGATTCTCTTTTATGAAGTAAAATATACATAAAATCTTTTATTTTACACAAATTATTATGGGTGCTGCTAATTTTAGCACCAGAGATATTTCATGTCATGGGAAATTTTTTCCCCAATAATTAAACATAATCGTTAATGTTGGATTTTTATATCTATATTTTTGGTTTGACATTATGCTGCTGCAATGAAAGATGGATTCATTTTAAAGATAGTTGGACCTATATACAGTAAATGTGGAGGGTGGCAGGTAAAATTCTAAATATAATTCAGAAGCTAAAACAATAAGCTAGTTTTATTACAGCAGAAACTATTTTCCCTTTAAAAAATGTATTATTTATTTATATAAAAATAGTTAATTGTTAAAAAAAACAGGTTTGACCGTATATGAGATATCCACAAAGGTAGACAGTGTTATTTTCATTTATTAATCACATTTTAATAGTTTAGGTTTCTTTAAAAAAAACTGCAATTTTTACTTTCCTCCCAAAGGTTCAACATTTACTTGCCTTTTTTTTTTTTACTTTTCGAAACAATTACAAATAACAGGAATAAAACACCATATCCAGGTAAAGGTTAACTACAAACATGACACTTTTATTGAACTTTTTTCTTCCTGAATGGGTTACAGAAACAACAGAGTTAACTGTCTTAATATTTTTTCTCTTTTTTTTTCTAATCAAGAAATCAAGTTTTTATACATATGCATGCCTCATCACTGCACAGTCATAACTGTGAAAACCAATACTGCCCCATTCAGCTGCCCTGCTGGGACAGTCTGAAGGCAAGAAGAATCAGGGAGAGGAAAGCCTGAAGGGAGGGGGTGTTCATATAGGCTGCCCAGGGACAACAAACTTAACATAAAAGTTTTGTGCAAATTTCACCACAGTCTACTTGATTTGTAACACAGAGACAATATCAGTCAGACGATTTTCTTTTTTTTTTAAAACCTTTATGTCTTCAAACCCAAGCAGAGAGAAGTACGACTAGGTCCACTGAAGATGGCATGTTGTTTCCTGTGTGGGTAATCACACTATGCTGGACCATCCTCTGATTTTATTCTCTTTACTTCACAACAACCAGCTCACTTTTGTGTTTTCCAAAGCACAGACATTAAGTGTGTCTTCTGATATACACCGAAATTATGATTGCTGTCACATGACCGTTACATAAATAGTTAGTATTGAAAAGTACGTCTGAGAAAGATCTTATATGTAGAAATGGTGATTAAGCATGCACAGATAGGTAGTTGACGAGTGCAAAATCTACAAAGTCACAACATGTTGTTATTCTTCCTTTTTTTTCTTTTTGTACTCTACAGAGTGAAAACATCACGAGAATTCAAACATCCCTCCTTGACTGTGTGTATCAAAACGTACTGGTGACCATGAAAACCCCTGAGGACACCTCTCCTTGCGCGGATCTGTTTCTGACCAGGACCGGTCCAGACGCAGCCCGCCCAGAGAGGACAAGCTGTGTCTGGGTGTGAAGCTGGCCTGCAAGTAGCCGTCCTGTTTTAGAGTAGCCAGAGTTTGAGGCATAAACATACAGCAGCAGTCAGGGGCTAACCCCCTAATCTTTTCTTAGCTCGGGGCCGATGGACGTTCAGATATCACTGCCATGGCTTTTAGTGATCTTATAGTGCCTTGCAAAAGTTTTTATACCTCTTGAAATTTGTCACATCATGTCACATTACCACAACAAACATTTATGTACTTCATTGACATTTTATGAGAGCAACACAAAGTAGCGCAGAAGAGTGAGGTGAAAAAAATAATGATGCTTGTGTTCAAATTAGTTTACAAATAAAAGTCATAAAAAGTGTGGTAAACATTTGTATTCTAAAGAAAGGAAAAAAAATCCAGTGCTGAATCAGCCTAATTATAATGGAGTCCAATTTATTGTCAGTATAAAACCAGCAGTTCTGTGAAGGCCTAAAACCAACAAACCAAACAGGTCAGTGATACATTTTTGGTTATAAAACGACAGCATATTGCCACTCTGGAGGAGTTGCAGAGATCCACAACTCTGGTGGAAGAATTTGTTGAAAGACCTTTATGGAAAAGTGCCAAGAAAAAGACATGCAGTTTGCCACGTGGAGTAAGCTGAGTGTGGCGGAAAACTAATACCGCACATCATCCTGAACACAGCATCCTTAGAGAGAAACACGGCAGTAGCAGCATCATGGTGTGGGCAGGCAACACTGGAGGTAAATCTTTGACGTTCCAAAAGACTAACCTAACCCTGACTCAAGCCGCTGTATGTAAATGTATGCAACTATTTCTGGTTTTTGAAATTGATTCGTAAAAAAAAAAAAAATCTTTTCCTTTCCTTTCTCAGTTTTCAATATTCTGTTGGTCTACCATTTACTGCAATTTCACAATAAAATGATTTAAAGTTTATGTTTTCATTGTGACAAACTGTGAAAAATGTTCCTAGGGGTAAAAATACTTTCACAAGGCACTGTGAGAGTTAGTGTGGTCTAGCCACCCCGCTCTGCTCTGAGTATCATAGAAATAGTCTTTGTTTACTGCATGACGTGCCAGAGTTATTCACAGCTATTGTCATTTTTCTGAAAAATAAAAACAACGATCAGTAGGTACAACCAACATAAATCCTTTTAAAATGAATCGCAAAATGTCTGTGAACAATAGCTCAGCAGAAAAAAAAATAAAATAAAAGCACATCTAGTGTTGGCAAAAACATTTCCAAAAAAATTATGAAAAAAAGGCAAAGCATGAACACGAAGCAAGCCAGTTAATCCAAAATAAAAGCAGTTCTCCAGTGTTTACTGGGGTCTAAGAATCAGCCTAGTGTTAAAATAAAAAGAAAGAGAAAAAAATTGTAAACAAGCAAGAAAAGCTTTACAGCACTACTATGTACACAGTTTCTCGGGTGAAACAGAGAGCTGGTGCCACGATGTAGGGAAAGCATGTAAAACAGAGACTCCAGTGAAACATGGAGTCCTTCTTGGCATAGGACCTTAAGCTATTAGAGACAGGAGGAAGGTGAGGAGGAGGAGAGGCTCCCACATCATGCATACATAGAGGCTGGAAGGCTATTTTCTCATATAGATTGGGAGAGTGACTGAAGAAGATCCGGCCTTAACACCATCCCTCTCTATACCCCCACCCCTCCTGCATCTTCTTCTCCTGCATTTGATCCTCCTCTTTCCACCCCACAGTGTAAACCTGATCTCTCTGAGACTCCAGAAGATCTCCACACAGCAGCAGCCGCTCCAAATATAGTCTGTCACTCGCGCTCTGACGACAGTGTCCACACCGGCATTGTTTCTGTCACTTCTATTCCTCACTGCGTTAAATTTTAGCACCAGAAAACAACTTGTGAGCCCTCACAAAACTCACATACTGTATGCACACAAACACAGACAGAGGAACCGGGAGCATGAGGCCGATTCATTTCCTCGCTCCGCTTCCTGCTGATCTAATGTGACGGTTTCTCCTGGCTGCCTTCATCCGCCACTGGCCACCGGAGATGCGGGGAGAGTGCAGGAGCCTGACCCAGATTCCCAAAGCTGCACCTCCCCTGCTGACGACTGACGCCTTCCCCGTCCAATCACGATCTGCTTCTTTTGAATCTCTTGAAGCGGTTCAGTAGCAGCATGGTCAGTTCCAGTCCTCCAGATCTACTTTTGCTGTTTCTGTGCTCACATTTTATCCCTCTCCCCTATTTAGGTCTTCACAGTTTGTATTTGCAATGTGTCAATGCAAGTGTGATGATGAGGAGAGTGAGGAGAGTTATGTGTTGTGGTCACAGACAGTGCAGGGAAGAGGAGGGGGACAAGGCCAGGGCTAACAGTCCAAAGGAGGAAGGGGAAGAGGGTTTGTTGGAGTGTGAGAGCCGCGCAGGACACACAAACGCACTCATTCCCGTATATAGACACCAACAGAAGGTAAGTTGTTTTTAAGAGAGTGGCCCTCTGGCTCAACCCTTGTAGCGTGAATGGATGGAGGACAGAGTTAAAGGTTTCCGCTTCAATGCCAGCACCGTAAAGCAGAAAAGACATTGCACCTGACAGGATGAGAGCAAGAATAGGACGAAGAGTTCGCTTTCACAGTTTTCAAGGAGGCCTGAAGTGCTGAGGTGTCAGAGGAGCAAATTATACCAAAAGGGAAAGACACTGTATAATAATAATAATATAACTGTATTCTGTGAAGCCACTGGCATACTGGACACATTAGAAGTTTTGCACCTCTTCCATAAATATCTATGTTTTAGAAAAGTTTTAGCTCTGTCCTCCATTCTGCTGCCCTCTCAGTCTCACTCACATTCATTCTATAATTGTTTGGCACACAGTCAGCAATAAAGTCTGTACATGAAAGGGCCCGGCAGGCATGCAAACCAAAAGTCCAGTCCGACTAGATGCCTGCCCTCCCCCCAACACACCCCATCCCCCCCATCATCCTGGACCCCTTCCTCCTCACTCCCTCCATCCTCTCCTTGCCATTTTCCATCAAACATCTTCTTTCTCCTCGCTCACCACAGCTGCCTTCCGGTATAGGTGGGAGGGGCGGAGGGCACCTGTAGACAGAATAAAAGGAGTTGGTAAAGGATAAACAGTCTGGAAACATCGTGCATTCAAACACGTTTAGCTGCAAAGGTTAGCTGCAAAGCTATTTTTAAGCTTTAGAGGGGAAATTTGCCAGCAGACTAAAAACTGTTGGGCCTTACTGAAGACATGTTGGGTGCAAACAATGCCTTTAAAATTTGTATCCATTTATGACGGCTATTTTTTTAATTCGGAGATTAGTTCTGCCGTTAACTTTGTGTGCTTTTTGTTTTATTTTGCCAAAGAAAGTCCACCTGGCTCAATCAGTCTGTGTTTAGCTGTGTCTCTTTCCTGAATGAAGCTACAGACAGAGCCGTTGCTAGCATCAACTTTATTTATTCTTTGTTTTTATTTCCCCCAGAAGGTACATCTGACCCCTTTGATTACCTTTTCATCAGAAAGTACTTTTAGGTAGGCGCTTAGTGTTGTTTTCTCAGTGGAAGTAAACCATGTTCAGTGTTTCTGTGCTTTTCTTTCCCTCCTGCTATCCCAACACTTCATCCGGTTTTTAGCAGATGGATGCTTATACTTAGTCTGGTTCTGCTGGAAGTTTCTTCCTGTTTAAAGAGAGACACCTTTACTGCTGTCGCCTCTTGCTTGCTCATGAGGGATTGCTGTAAAGCCAATGACTTATTTAATCAGCTGGCCCTCATTCATTTTGCTTTTTATGAACTGGCGTTATATGATCCAATGAATTTGACTGAAATGTATAAAAAGTTTGATTGAATGGGACAGCATGTGATTTGATCTTAATCTGACTATATGACAGGAAGGTGCTGGATTTAATTGGATTGATTTGAAGTATATTTATATAGTTTGATATGAGTCAGATCAGTTTGTTTTTTAAAACATTTGGTGTTGACATTTATTCAAAGGTTTGTGCTATTTAAATACACTAAACTGGACTAAACTATCAGCATAAGTAAGGTTTTGCTTTTACTGTTCTATTTATATTTGAGCCAGGCTGTGTTTCTGCAGCAACTCGTTAAATGCATTCAAGAGAAACTTGTATTTCTCACCTGAATGCATTTCTCAGACGGTGATTAATCCACATACTGTAGTAATTCATGTTATATAGCCTGCCTTTTTAATTTTGCATGAAACAGGATTAAACCCTTATATGTGTTGATGTGATATAAAGGGAAGTCACATAGTTGATGTGAATCAAACTAGGTTTATTTACAAGTAAAAGGGTTCTTAGTGGATTAGACATAAACATGGAACCTCAGTTTCGACACTGCTGTCCCGTCACAGAAGAAGAAACTCCTGTTTCATCAGGTCCTATCGCAAGTGTTTCTAAAGTGAAAGTTGACATAGTGGTAAATAGTCATCAAATCCTGCCAGTATTTAACTTGAGACAGCTTTTGATTTTGCATAAAACTGCAAAGAGTTTATCACTGTGTTAAGTTTGCCTCAGAAATCCAAATTTTAATCCGTGAAGAATATCTCAACAAATTTATCTTTGTTTTAAAAAAAAACAGAAGGTTTTCCTTATTGTTGTGACTATTATTAGCAACATAGTTTGACATTGCATTATTCTGCCCTTTTGGCATCTAAACACTTTAACAGCATCTACAGAGGTTGTACAATACTATGAGTGTGGATAGTTGCATGATATAAAAGTTGATATAAGTATTGCAATCTGGCTATCACCTGTTCTTTTTGTGTAAAACAGCCACGGTGGACGTTTCTGAATTGGTTTTAACAATTTGAAGGGCACTCTTGCTGATTCAGCTATTTTTTTTTACCTTAAGAGTTTAATTATGGCCTACAATTATCGAGCAGTGGGTTAGTAGGTTACAAGAGTATGGTAAGCATATATTAACACAGAAATGTCTCCCACACAGATCAGAAAACATGCATTGTTATTATTCTTAGCCAAGCAGCTTAAATCAGCAAAATCAGTTCTCTTAATGACTTTTATGTGAACTAGTTACAAAATAGTACACTGTTGCTTTAGGATTTCAGTTTACGTGCTGTGGTGTAGCAGACCTAGAGTTGAGTCTCAAATTACTCAAACCACTGGCAGATTTAGATTTTAAGTTATTTTTATTTAACCAAAAAGTTTTGTGAAGAGTGTATGAATTTGAAAAAAAAAACAATTTCTGTCAAAACTGTCAAAATGTTTATACCTGTCTCTCAATATTCCAGCTACCAAACCCTTCTTATAATTGCTGACCAGCAATTTTGCAGGTTTCTGCTGATATTTTGACAGTTTGTCTTTGGTGATGAGCTCCAAATCTTTCAGGTTGGAAGGCCTCCTTGCCATCACCCTCATCTTTAGTTCCCTCCCCAAATTCTCTTCACAGATTCAGGTCTGCTCTCTTGCTGGGCCACTCCAAAATGTTAACATTACTTCCAGTCAAAAGAAACATGTTGGGCAAATTAAAAGATTTCTTCAAACCTAAATCTGCCAGGGTATGATTAAGTCTGGACTTAATTGTATTTTCAGAGTGCAGTGATTGGAAAGTGGTCGTCCTCTGCCAGCAAGAATAGACGTTCTTCTTGCAAAACAGGACATTACACTCCAGCGGGCAGTTGCATCACTCAGCAGACAAATACAATTTATCGGTGATCCAAACGCATTGAGGCCGCCTTGCAATAACTCACGCAAATCACTTTGTGAGTTTGAGTGATGAGTGACCAAACCCGGCCATGCAAGCACAGACCTCGCTCTCATTATTGTGCAATGACGCATGATCCGTAAGGTGCATGCAGTCTGGTCGGCGTGATGGCGTGGGACAGCGGCGTGGGACAGCGGCGTGTAAGCGGCGTGTACCTGTGACTGGGAAGATGTACTCACCGCTCCCCCGTTCAGGATCATGGTCATCTCTGTGGGCTGGTAGACGTTGCTGCGGAAGGGAGCACTGGGCCTGGCGCCGGTGTTACTGTTGTGTTGGGCGGCACTGCTACCGCTCCTCAGGCCTAAGAGGAGAACACAGATTACTCACTTTGACTCATCACTTTGCTTTTTCTCCTGAGTGAAGAAACACCTCCCACGCAACAGAAATGTTCCTCCAACACCTATTTCTAGGCTCTCAGGCAAAGCTTTCCTGGAGTGTCATTACTCACTTTGGCCTACATTCGTCCTACAAGCTGCCCACGCAAATCATGCTCTCTGAAATATTGGATGTTGGTGTACCTGCTGTGTTCTCGTCATTGTATCCGTAGCCCTGGTTCTCCACAAACTGCCGGTGAGACAGAGGGATGTCTTCATCGAAGCTTGTCTCTCTCATCCGTGTTGAGTTCTGGGATGTGTCGAAGTAGTCTGGGGCAGTGGGTTGCGGCGGGGGTCTCAAGCAGATGTGGGATTCAGGAATGGCATGGAAAATCAGCAGGAGCCAGCCCTGGGCCACCAAGGCTATCGCCAGCGCTGGATCGTTCCACTCTGGGGACCTGCCGAGCCAGTCGTTACCGTAGAGGTAGAAGCCCACCCAGGCCACCCACAGCAGAAGGGACAGCAGGCAGGTCACCAGCAGCCAGACGGCATTGCAGCGCCAGTGACGGGTTTTCCCACACAGGGCCAAGGAGGCTGCCGCCAGGGCGGCGAGAAGTAGGGCTAGCACGTAGCTGCAAGCTAACGAGAAGTCCAAAGGTAGGTACTGGCATGCAGCTCTGCCTTCTCTCAGCACGGTCAGTAGTAGCCACTCAGCAGCAATGATGCCCTGCACTGCACTCAAACCCAACGCCAAGCCTGTCAGAGCACATCCTCCGGGACTTCGGCGCTCTCGGCCCAGTCTGCGCAGCCGAACCCCCTGAACCAGCAGGCAGGAGAAGCAGACAGCAAAAAGGAGACCCCACAAAGCCCTGCGGATCAGACAAAGGGACTCGTCCTGCTCGATCAGGTAAGCAAAACTGAGGCCGAACAAGCCAAGGATGCCCAGGATCAGCAGCAGGATGGGCCCCACGCCACTGCGCTTATCCGCTTCGCTGATGTGGCGCAGACGACACAGCAGTACCAGGGCGAGTAGGATGGCGGCCAGCGTCCCACCGGCCGCCACAGCTTCGACCGCTACGCCCCAAATGGATTCCAGGTCACAGAGGAGGGTGTAGGGCCGCATGAGGCCCCAGCCGCAGCCTCTTGGGAGCGCCTCGGAGTCGGCCGGATTCTGACCACAGCCGTGATGAGCAACAGCCAGCAGCAGGAGGACCACAGGTGGGAATGCCATCTCTGAGAGGAGAACAGAAATGAGGACAGACAGGAAGATGATGCAGAGCATGAGGGGCAGAAAGTGGAGACAGGAAAAGGACCATGAGTCATAAATGTTTGTGAGGCATTAAAGCCTATCTGTCAGTCATTCCCGCAGCAATCACCTGTCCATGAGACAAAGCAAACAATCGGCCTCTGCTGCAATTTAGAGTGGGAACAAAGGATTGAGGTTCACGCTGGATGAATGACTGAAGCTGCTCTAAACACACAAACCACGCATCCTGTTTCAACAGAGGCGGGCCGTGGCCGTTCTCCTTTTATAACCTTTCTACAGCTCCAAATAAAAACAACAACCCACACGATGCAAAATCTGACCCGCTGCCTTCAGCCTATTCCCCATTTACAACCGGAGTCAGGGCTGCTACACGAGCTGCTAAAACAGGAGATGCAACTTCATGAATATTTCCACAAAAAACAAAAGACACAGAGCAAAGATGCTGTAGGTGTGAGCAGCTCGACTCACTATCAGGCGTCTTGTAAGGTGTGAGACAGTGCATAATGCACTACACACCAGAACACTGCACCTCGAGCACAAATACAACTACTTGGGTGTACCTTTTGACGTGTGCAAAATCAGCATTGTCATAATCTACCATTTTGGCCTCTGTCAGGGTTATTTGCCACAGCACACAGACACTGGTTCTTCCGTTTAATCACTGGCTTTGCAGGGATGACCAGTGCTACCTGACAGGCTGTGTATTTGATAGGTGGCTGATCTGTGTTGAACAGCGCCACAACACCAGACAGATAAACATATCCTTTCGGCAGGTTGCTGTCACAAACTGTCCTCACATTCTCTGTGAGCCAAGCAGTCAGCTTTCACAACCCACTTTCCGTTCCTTTCTATGCTCAGAGCTAAAGCTGAGATTGTTTGTTTCAGGGAGATGAACCGTCATCTTAACTTTGACATGAGAAATGTATAACTGTGTCCGCAAATAGACTGCCGCAGTATTTGCATACCACATAAAGGACACTGGATATCCCTGGCTTCATATTCCCACTTCCAGCAGTCAGTGAGTCGGAGTGGGTTACTTAGGCAGACTGCGGGGAGAGTTTCGGGATCAAATAAACAACAGTCTGGTCACACAGTCAGGCCTGCATGTCACTTATAGAGATGAATATTTGGCTATAATAGGAAGACTGCAGGAAGGAGGCCGACCCCATAATGACTCATTAAAACACCAGGCATGTTCATTGGATACGAATGTGTGAATTGTAGCTTAGTTTTCTGTTCTTAGCAAACCAGCTTTGCTCTTCTGCTACTGTTGCCCATCCACATCAGTTTTTTTTTTTTTTTTTACATGTGTGTTCAGATATGATATGTAATATTTTGGATGTAATAAGTGGTTATTTTAGTTACTTTTTCCTTTCTAGTTTGCCAGTCTCCTCTATGGTATTACATCCACAAGGTCTTTTCAGACACACACCGGCTGCTCACTGCATACTTTTTGTCTTTCAGACTGTTCTCTGTCAATCAAAAAGATGCTTGTGCCTGAAAATCCCAGCAGATACGGAGTTTATGGACCACTCGGCCCAGCCTGTCTGGCACCAACAACCATGCCACATTCATTAAATCCCTGTTCTCCCTCATTTTAAACCTTGGTTTGAACTCCGGCTAGTTATCTTCACCACATCCAGATGCCTAACTACATTGAGTTGCTGCCATGTGATTTACTATTTGTGTTAACAAGCAACTGTAAGTCAGAAGTAAATCTAGTCTGATAATTTGGAGGATTGTTTATGCTTAGAAAACTTGAGAAGATGGAAACGTCCATGTACGTCTTCCCTTTTGAATTTTATACTTCATGCTCTTTTTAGTTTCCTGTCTGTGACATTACTGTCCACTTCAAGATACAATCCTTGAGGCTAAACTTGTTGAAGCTTTGACAAGTCAGACATTACAATCTGGATTTGGTTGAGGCAAAAATGAAACTGATAGTGACAACAACCTGGATTTTGGCATGGGGTGGGGTGCGGGTTAATACTCACCACTGCTTGGCCTTTGAGATATTAAGAAAGGCCAACTTACAGCTGAAACAGTCAGTGTGTGTAAGGGTGTGTTGGTACTATACAACGCTGGCCACTTTTGTTGGTACAGTTGGTTAAGATGTTTAAAAACCCTTGTAATATAATCTCAGACTAAAAATTGTACACAAATACTAACCCAAATTGAATTTGTTTGTGGCAAATCACAAAACCATATTGTAATATCTTTGAAAAAAGGAATCATTGTTTTAAACTACATCCACAATGGAAAAACTAACTAGACGCTTATATTTCTACGTTTTGACATAAATTGCCTTGATAAAGTCTCTCTTTTTTGCACTGTGTGTCCTCTATACTTATTTATAAGCTTTAGCTGTTTGTGCCCTCACGTGTTTTGAACAGGCAGCTGTTGTTTTCAAATGAACTTCCTAGAAACCCCCAGCAGGGCCAATACTGCGAGGTGCATGCAAGTATTTTTGTGCATGTTTATCAATGACAGGTCAAAAGTCCTTTTTTCTCTCTTGTCTCCTTTCTGCAGTTCTCCCGCAAAGTGAAGCCTCATTTAAACCACCAGTCAAAGCTTTAAGCACAACGAAATGCATATGTACACACGGCATAGAACTCATCTGAATAATCTTCCTCGTCTCCAAATTACAGAGATAGAGCAAAGGACAGAAGTGAATAAAAGCTCACTCACTTGTCCGCTTAGCTGAATCGACTGCTCCTCCTCTATTCTTTCTTCACCACATTCTTTGTCTCGCTCTGATGATAGAGACAATAAAGCCACGCAGTCAAGACTGGTGCACAACAAGAGGCTGAGGCCTCTGTCCTGGACTCTAGTGGCTTTTCCTCTCACTTGTCCTCCTACCCCATCGCTCCCTCCTGCACAGATGGTTGCACTGGCTGCTTTTTGAGTGGGACTTGGCAGACCTGTTAGCTGGAAGCTACCACAGGCCACGCACACACACACACACACACACGGTTACACAAACCGGTTAGCTGCACATGTATGTGCAAAATCCCACTCACTATGCATGACATGCACATGCAGAGCACATGCCACTTAATACTTAATATTTCTTTCATATTAATGAGTCATGTGAGCAGGAAGGAAGAGAGGGCCTCAGCGCCGGGGATGCTGCAGCCTGCTCATCCTCAACTCCCTTCTGCCTCTCCATACATGTCTCTTTCTACTGCCATTTCTGTTCTCCTTGTCAAATTCTCTGTTCTGCTTGACTTTCATGCCACTACTCCTCCCGAACTCTACTCTCTCCCTGATTTAAAAAATGAGCTCTGAACACCCTTCATCTTCTCCTTCCTTCCATTTTGGATCCTTGTGGGCCCTTCCTCCTCCTCCAATTCCGTCCACTTGCCTTTATTCTCGCTGTTTTTTATGTAATTCAGGAAAGATCCAGCCCCAGCCAGTTCTGCTGCATGGCTGCTGTTTCTCAGACATCGTTTTCCTCAGTGCAAGCAGCCAGGTGGCACAGAGCTCTTTTATATTGCACATCACAAGGTTGCAAGCTTGCATGCATGCTGCATACATGTCTTACATGCATCTATTGGCGTGCAGACTTGACATTCAGCTTAGGTGCATGTATTATACGTCCTCAAGAAGATAAGAGGCATGTAACTCCAAATCCCCATGTGAAGTGTATGCAGCATGCATTCTTTGCAGCACTGAACTGGAATACAAGCGTGAGAGGACAAATGTGAAGCACTGCAGTCATTCAGATGAGCTCCAGGCTGGACAGAGAGGAATTGGGAGAGATAAGTCAAGCGGTCCAGAACAATTACAGCCTCCTATAATTATCAGACGTAACACACAGCCAGATGCTGTCTAATTACTGTAGTAACGATTGCGACGATTATTGCATTTTAACGACTTGCTTCATTTCTTTCTGTTCTCCAACGGCTCTGGTCAGATTATTGGTACAGCGATAGAGTAAATTTATTGGAGTTTCTAAAAGTGTGTAAGTATTTCACAGGAATGCGACTGATACAGCTATAAGGATGAGTTAATCATACAGTAAATAAAATCAGACCATCAGTTTTGTGCCGAGCTCTTCAGATTTCTTCCAGGAGTTGCAGTAGGGATAACAAGAGTTGTGGTTACTCCTTCTGAATTAGCATTCAAAATAATTAAAATGATGCCTAGTTTGTAAAAAAGCCAATAAGGGGTGATTAATTATGAACATGTCTGATTTACTCAAATTAATTTAATAAGTGCTCCCAGCTTAACACCAGTCATTAAATGAGGAGCATTATCTTTAGTCCATGTAATAACGCCAAGACTTCCATTATAATCTTTCTGGGGATTTCTCCAAATAATTATCCACAGTACATATTAGCTACTTTTGGAGAGCCGAGACTCTTTATTGTTTCTGCTGAAGGAAGTTAGCTTTCATTTTATTGGCCTGTATTAAGTATGAATAGGTTACCAGCATCAAGGTAGACAGAGGTTTTAAAAAGCTACTTCAAGACTGCCAAAACTTTCATACCCTCTCCATAATGTAAAGCCTTTTAAATAAGATGCCAAAGAAAGTCCTGGAGTGACCAGAGTTTTCCCCTGCTGGATGGAGTATAGAGTAACATTGTAAACACCCTGTCCCACCTGTGGCTGTGCACTACATGTTATCTGGTTGAAAGCAAGCACTGTTTGGCAATAGAAATCATAGCTAGTCATTTGGGAACTTAAGAGCATAACACTGTTTTAGAAACTAAAGTTGGGAAGTGTCTGTAAAGCTCCTGCAGGCTCAACTTGAGTTGATAGCCCGATTAATTCACCATCTAGTATAATCTTGTTAGGCTGCTATAAATACATATTTCCCTTTATAGTCCCACAGAGTGGGAATTTGTCTCTGTGTTTGTCAACTCTGTCCATGGGGAGCAATCTGTGGTCAAGGGTCTTGCTCAGGGACCCAGAGTGACAGACTGAGTTTTGAACCTGCAACCTTTGCAGCCTCTCCAAAATGCAAATACTCAGCTCCCTAACCAACAGGCCACCACTCCTACATAAAGAACAAAAAGTTTGGTTTATTATGGTAATAATGTTTTGCTTCAGATAATCTAAACACCCCCCAACCCCAAAAAATGAAGACCCATAAACACAAACCTTCACTGATCCCCTTCAGGCAACAGATGAAAAGTCAAGATGATTATTTACTTTAGACTGGCTACTAGTATCGAGAAATGCTAAGATTGCATATTGCCCCTACCCAACCTGTTGCTGTGCCATGCTGGTTGGCCCCCTTTACAAACATTACCAAGCATTTTCCTCATTTACAAAAAAAAGAAAAGAAATTCATGCTTTGTACATATTCCCTTTTTGCAGAAAACATCAACTGGCATGGCGTGGAAACTAAAGGAGCACCACTTATCACTCCTAAAATGGCAACTCTTGATTTAAAACTATAGTTGACAAGCTACAGGAGCAAAACAAAACATGAACAATAAAAGCAATGCTTTTGTGACATGCACTTTTGTTTTAGGTTTTTGTGTAGATACGGTGATACCATAAAATGTATTTTTGAAGGGATCACACCATGAGACCCTAACATGCCTAGTCAAAAGAACGGTAGATAAATGCTTTTAGATATATAGTCCTTTTAGTAAAGGGGTTTGTTATGCTGCTGCCTTAAGATACATAAAACTCTTAGGTTGATTTCTGTCTCTAAAAAGTTATATTTCTCAACCGAACAAGGTAAATTTGCAGCCAGAGATTTTGCTGGGAGTTTTTAGAAGCTAAGCTCATCATGAATACCCCAACAGAAATTCCTGCACAACATTTCTAGGGTGAAATATGTACCTCTCGCTTTTGTTGTATTAGGATTATAGGACTCAGCCAGTCACAGGTTAGGATTAATTTAAATTAACTTAACAAGAATTTCTAAAGCACTGTATCTTTAGTGGGAGTCAAATCTAAATTTGTGGTGATGAGGTCTTCTAAATAGCAGGAAATGTTGTTATTTCACTCTCAGACACTCAGCAAAGAAAACTGCAAATATTCTGACAATTTGACAGATGTGTAACCAGCCTCAGATTTGCCTTTATGAGAAATCTGTAACACAGTAAAGTACCACTAAGGTCTGAAATGGTCATCAGGTAATCACTGTGGCTCTTTGTTTAGCTTTGAAGGTACAAGCATAGTTTCAACCATCAAAAGCTACATAATTGTAATTTTAATAACCGAGTAAAACCAGATAAGGCTCCAGTCTAATGCTTAGCCTCTTTGGTGCAGAGTTTTTGCGCTCTCACCATGTGTGCGTAGGTTTCCTACGAGTACTATGGCTTCCTCCCACATTCCTAAAATAGGCGTGTTGGGTTAACTGGTGATTTTAAACTGAATGTAGGTGTTGGTAAATGTGGTTGTTTCCCATGGATTTTTTTTCCCCCGTTTCAGACTAGGGCATAATTGTAGAGTGTTTTATGCAAAGCTGCTCTTTTAAATGTAGGAAGAAGAAGATTGAAAACGTGTTTTTTGAAGCGTTGTGTAAGATGCAGTGATGTGCTCCTACTGCGGTGCCCTAGCCCTAACCCTGGAGTGACAAAGCTTCTATAAATAGTGAGGAGAATTGCCATTCCTTGATCTCTCTCTGTTTGTGTTTCTGAGAGAGAGCTTGGAAAATAGGATTCAGTAAAAAAAAAAAAAAAAAAAAAACAGTTAGTAAAAAACAACAGATAATTAAATGCACGCTTAAAAAGAATGAGATATTTCTAACCGGGTGCCATTTTATGGAAATTGTCAGGGCACATATTCATCCCTGGCCCCCCAATTATCTCTCATTATCATGTGACTGGGCTAACAGCAAGACCATATGCAAATTGACTTGGTAATTAGCAGACCCAGTGTAACATTTCAACCCTTCAACCCCCTTCCTCTTCTTCTTTCATCATAACAAATACAGTATGGGATCACTGGTCGGATGTGATGGCTCGCAAAAGTGTACCTTGAGCACTTGCAGCTCTGGAGTCATGTGTTCTGCTTCGTTGCGATATGATTAAACATCTTCAATTATAGATTGAGATCCGGAAAGAGGATGAGTGGTGGGTTGGTGGCGGGGTGGGAGGGGATCAGATTGGGGTTGAGAGCGTGATAGTGATCAGAGGGGCAGGAGGAGCCACGAACAGCCGGATGCTTGGAGGAGCAGTGAGCCACTTGCCGTGAGCGTGTGTGTGTGTGTGCACCTGTGCATGTGTGTGTTGGAGGAGGCAATGGGGGCATGAACACAAACACACATACAAGAAAATAAGCTGAGACTTTCCAACATACACATGATTTGGCCTCATAAAGAAACACATTCATACAGCTCCTTACAAAAGTACCCTTTATACATCAGGTCACAAGTACTGCATTATGATGAATTAGAAATAAAAGAATACATTTCTTTTAACTTAATGTACAAAAACTCCTACACTTGCCATGTATTTGTACTTATCCCTGTTTACTCTGATATCCCTAAAAAAATGTCCAGTGCAACCAATCACCTTTTGCTTCACCATCATAAAGTTGTGGAGACGAGATGTTTCAGCTCTGTTTATCTGCACAAAATACCACCTAGGACAGTGTTATTGTGTGTGTTATTGTTTTAACAATGGCACAAGCGTCCATTTATTCCTGCTGCCTGACAAGGGAAACTGGAACACAAAAAGACGAATATGACATAATCTGCGACTTGTTCGTTTCGACCTCCAAGGCAAAAGGAACGCACCATCAAGTAGATCAGTCAAAACACCCACGGTAACCCTGGAGAAGCTGCGGAGATCTAGAGGTCAGGAAGGAGAATCTGTTGACAGGACAACTATTAGTTGTGCACTCTAAAATTGTTTATGGATGATTACCAAGAAAATAAGCTAATTTTTTTTTTAAGAAAAACATAAAGCTAGGTTTATACTCGATGCATTAAATAGGGTGCGAGGGTGTCCATGCCAAAACTAACGCAACCGCAGCGTCCGCTCCCCACGGGTTGTCGGGGCGCAAGGTCGTGCACCTCCGAATTTCTGTAACCTGGCAGAGACCACGCGCGCAAGTTTCATTCGAAATGGCGTAACTCAAATGAGCTCTCGCCGAGCAAGTTCGCCCATACTGACATCAAATGACGCAGAAGTTTCAAGCAGCACAACTTTGTGTTGTGACTGTTTCTTCTATGGTTGAAAACAACATACATATATTACTGGCATACTTTCAGGGTTGAGTTTAATGGCCAAGTTTGTGGGTGCAAACAAGAATTTTGACTTCTGGTTTCATCACTAGCAGCGTAAATCAAGTCTAGAACAACAACCCACAGTATGTAAAGTCATCAGCTTTTATTTAGTAAAGCAAAGTGTTTTTTAAAACCTTTCATTAAAAAAAAACATCCCTTAGAGCTTTACAGACTATATCCAGACTATTTCCCCCATCTTCACATCTTTCTGTATGCACGAGGTGAACATATCATCTTCTTCTACGTGACTAACCACTCATTTATTTCTGTCTAGCTGCTGTAAACACACCAACTATTCTTCATGATTGTTTATGATATTGTGCCTGGCCATTTTGGGTGTATGACGTCAACTATTTCTTCTCTTGTTTACTAAATTTCCACTTGTTATGTTCAGTACTACCTCCTGTGTTTTTGGAGAATACTGCACCTATGTCTGCGCCAAGTTTAAACCCCTACAGCGTTTCTGTGGGCTTGCACACAGTCCACACAGGCCTGCGAGACACCCCAACATGCAAATATAACTCAGCCTTAAGACGTTCCATTTACATTTTGACACAAGCCTTCTAGTGTGAAAAAAAAAACAGAAGACACTTTTGTCAGATGAGACCAAAATGAAACTTTTTGCCCTAAATCTGAAATGGTTAGTGTGGCAAAAAGTTAACACTGCTCATCACCCTGCACACAGTTCCTGACAATGAAACATGGTGGTAGCTGCATCATGCTGTGGGATCATTTCTTTAGCGGGGAGAGGGAAGCTAACCACAGCTTATGGGTGAGATGGATGAAGCTCATTAAATAGTACTATCCTGTTAGAGGCTGCAAAAGACCTGAGACTAATGCAGAGGTTCACCTTCCAGCAAGACCACAATAAACAGACTGCCAGAGCTACAATAGAATGGTTTAGATCAAAGTATATTCATGTGTTAGAATGGCACTCAAAGTCCAAACCTAACTTCAATTGGGAATATGTGACAAGACTAAAAATGTATGTTCACACATGCTTTACATCCAATCTGACTAAGCTCGAGCTAGTTTAAGACAAGCTGTGGAAGACCAACCACAAAAGAGTTTCTGCCATAATTGCAGCAGAAGGGCAATACCCAAGATAACCTTGGAGGAGCTGCACAGATCAAGCGCTCAAGCGGAAGAATCTGTTGACAGAACAACCACTACTTGTGAAGAAAGCCATTGTTAAAAGGAAGCAGATCAGAAATATTGTTTATGAACGGGTGGATGAAGGTAGGCTGGTCAGATGAGCCCAGAATGCATCTCTGTTACATTGAGAATATGTGTCAAGACTTTGAACAAGAACATTTGTGTTTATCCAATCTGACTGATCAGGGTTATTTTTATTTTTTTTCACAAGGATGCACAGAAACCTTGCTCTAGATGTGTAAAGCTGGTAACGACCAACCCCAAAAATCTGTCAAGGCGGTTCTACTATTGACAGAGGAGGGCTGAATAAAGATGTCCGCCACACTATTCAGATTTTTATAAAATCAATAAATGTAAAAACTATAATTTTCTTTCCACTTCACTGTTATGTATTACACTGTGTGCATTTATCACATATAAATCTCTATAAAATACATTGAAGTTGACGGTTGTACTGTGGGGGGATTACTACATTTGCCACGCACTGTGCAGTAATCCATACTGGGTGCATATGGCTTCAGCCCGGAGGACACGGTAGTGTCATCTTCTCCCAAGAGGGGGCTAACTAACTGATGAATGCACAGTCTGAGAATAAACAGCTCCACTCAGCTGAATATTGATTCATGAGGGAAAACAAAACACAATAAAAAAGGCCCAGGAGCTTTTGGAGAGCAAATCCTGCACTGACAACAGGCTCATGTGTCATATATTGACCTAGAGAAAGTCTGACATTCATTTCCATGGGCAAAATGCCTCCTTCAAATTAGACTCTTAGGCGCAGACCTGGGAGGAACACATCATCTAAAGGTGTCTCCCTTTAGGTTTCTGCTGACCCGCAGCAGCAGCTAAATGCAATCACACATTTGGAGTAAGCTCTTTTTTTCCCCCTTTCATTTCTTTTTACACTCTCCACACACCCCCATCTCGTTTAACAATAAAGGCCACATGGGAGGGTCCCTGGGGGTTCCAGAAGAGTGTGTTTGTTTGAGGGGGGACAGCAGCTATGGACCATTGTTACCGACGTGTGTGTGATCCAAAAATAGGGAATGGTATCTAACCTCGAAGCTGGAGAATAGAGAAATGATTGACACCCCTGAAACCCCCATTCCTCCCCTCGTAGCGTGTGATGTAGGATGAAAATGGAGGCGCAGCCAAAAGACACAAACGCCTTTAAATTCATATGGGGGGGAAAATCGGACAAATACATTGATATGAGTTGAAATTGGGGTTGAGTTTGGTTTTGTTAAAATGCACCCTTAAGGTCAAGAGTATATGTGAACATGCAGCCTCTCCGCGTCACACACGTATGCATTTGGTGCATAGACATCCCCGTTTTTCTCCCTCCACTGATGCTGCTCCTATCTCATTCAAGACGAATCAGCCAGATTCCAAATGAAACCCGATCCTCTGCAGAATATTTAAAACACAGACCTCTAAATAAACCAGGCACACGGATCTCCACACTCCTCCCCACCGCCATGATTTAATCAATCAGCATTCTACGAGCAAGCACCTACCTTGATCGATGTAAACAGACGTGATCTAGTGTGAGGAGGGATTCACAGTCGCCGGGTTTGATGGGGTGACGAATGTTAATTTGAAAATGTCACATTTCGGATTGAGCTCAGCTCGCTGTGTTTGGTGCTCCTTCTGTCGCTCCACATGGACCCCAAAGCAGACGAGAGCCCGGAGATTCAGCCCGTCAGAGCCAGGACGGGCATCGATGCAAGTCCGAACCGGAGAGGGTGTCAGGGTTAAAATACAAAGGAGATTCCGTATCCTTACAAAAAAACCAAACAAAAAAACCCAACTACTTCCTTTGTTTAACGACGCACATCTTCTCTGCGACAGAGCGACTGAAAACGAGTCAAAATCCCCCCCATAACAAACCAGCCCCCCCCCCCCTTCCTTCCTTCCCCGGTTATTATTGTGCTGATTCTGCCGCTGGTTCTCCGGTTTGACGCTCTCAGCTCCCCGCTGAACCTCTCCCGACTGAACGCATCACCAAAACAGCGCTCCGCATAACGTGCGTAATGATAATCCCGCTACGCACCCAAGCGCGCACACACGCACAGAAAGTGACATCTCTCCACACCCTCGGCGCGGCGACTCCTCTCGTCCTTCCCTCACTGTAACCGCCTGATAAATGGCTTGTTTACAGACATGTGGTCAGCTTATAGGTTACCTCCCTGCAGGAGACAGCGAGTCGGCTCCCAAATCTGTTTTCTTTCGGCTAATTAAAGCGTGGACACGAGTTGAACTCCCTAAGTGCTCCAATAGTTGTCATACATAGGGCCATGCAAAACCTTTCATGCCCCTTGAACTTTTCCACATTTTCACTCTGCTGCCATTAACTTTAACTGTTTTTATTAGGATCCCATGTGTTACTGCAACACAAAGAAGTGGATTGAGACCACCTGAGAACAGAAATGTTTGGTCTTGCAGCAGATTTTCATTTGGATGTAGGCACTGGGCTTTGGCTGGGCCACTCTCACATATGAATATGCTTTGCTCTATGCAAGTGCTCTAACTGGATGTTTTGTTGTCTTGCTGGAAGAATGCCTGTCCCTGTCTGGTCTATTACAACCCCTAACATATATGTTCTTTCTTCATTGCCCATATTTGGCTTAATCCAATCAGTTTTCAGTATCTGCTCAAGCCAAAAGCATTGCCACAGCATGTTGCCCCCGCCACCAAGTTTACTTATGATGAGGGAGTGTTTAGGGTGATGTGCCCATGGCAATTTGCATGAAAGCCATGAAAGTTCAATTTGAGTTTCATCTGAGCAGATTCGCTCCTTCAATGCATGTTGGCTGCGTTCTGCAGGGGAGCAGTTGAAGTAAAGATGGTTTAAGGGGTGCAACGGTTAAAGATGTTACAGTTAAATAATATTTACTTACCAAAAGATTGGGCAAGTAATTATTCTGCATAAAGGATGATAGAAAATAAACTGCACTGGACTTTGCAGCAGCATTGCGTAGACTTAGACACATGTAAAGATGTCAGTTTTTGACCAGTATACAGTGTATTTTGGCCATAATATGCATAAAAGGTTATTAGCATATTTATACAATCATATTAATTGTTTCTTATAAATGTATTGCACTTAAAACCAATGTTATTATTATGAATGTCTTTACTACACTATTAATAATAATTTACAATAAAACATGACTATTACTATAATAGAATATTAGGGCCTTATTACATGGTGGTGTAAGACCATTACAGTTTGTTGGACTTACTGTCAGGATTTAGGTTTTTGTTTTTGTTGGCATTCTCGATTGATTTACCGGTATATCTGTCCTCTCAGCCACCATTCACCTTAATTGGTTCCACTTGCTGTCACCACTAATCAGTCAACTCTGCTCACCTGTCACTCTCCCTACTTATTCCTGCCTCATCCAACCACTCCCTGCCAGAATGTCCCATCTTGTTTCCCCACCTGCACGTGCTGTTTGCTCCAGCGACTTCTCTTCGTTTTTTTCCTGTGTTATCCCTGGGACCAGTCCTAGCCCTGTCCTCGCTGGTCTGCTTGTGTGCACCACGTGGAAGAAGGATTCCAGTTGCGTTCTGTGTGTCGCTCTGCTCACGCTGGAAACACGTCGGCGACTTCAAGTCAGATTCTGTCTACAACTTCTGGTCACGTCTGATGTCGCCTGCAGCCCCTGTATAGTTCTGAGTCTGCCTGCAACTTTGAATCAAGTCTGGGTCTCCCTATATTCATCTGTTCAAGTCACCAACTGCCTGCTCATCGGTTACAAGTCCTCTGGTCATTCTGCCCCCGCCATCTTCCATCCTTAATTTCAATAAACTTGTTAAACGTACTCTGTGTTGGCTTGAATAGCGGGTTCGTACGTACAACCATTACACTTACAGCTACGTGCTTATTACCACATGATGTCATGTTATCCCTCTACTATCACACATCTGGTTGCAGGGCTGCAGCATTAAGGCTTGCAGTGCAGAGCTATTGGGCGCAATTTCAAAATGCAGAAGTAGCTTATGAATTTACAGGAAATATGTTTCGACATAATTTCCTCAAAAACTCCTTTGCAGAGCTATCAGGAACATTTTCCTTGAACTTTTTTACCCCCAAGGAGGGCACATGTAAAAAGATCTGTCAAATGTTTAACTCATTCCACCTACATGAACCAGAGCATTGGTGTTGTACTACTTTGATGTAAATGCTGTTTTTTTATGCAAGTCTTAACAGCGTGTATACATTCCCTTGCTTGCACCGATTACTGTATTCCAGAGGTCTTGGCGCAGCAACAAACTGCTGTGAGGATTATTATTTCTCGATTTCATCACGTTTGTTGCCACAGCTGCCCCGGTCCGTCTTATCACCGAGGCTTTCCGTGGTGATCCCCCCCCCCCCCCCCCCCAAGCCACTGCCTCCTGCACCTCCTCCTCTTTGATTCTTCAACTGCCTTTATCACCACACGGATCTGTTGTCACCATGTTGTCTTAATTCTCCCCTCATCACACTTTAAGACAAGCAGGAGCAGCCATGTCACCGCTATAAAGGATGCTGCAGTTCTTTGTCAGATCTTGTTGTATTAAATCGCAAGTAACCCCTCTGATAGGGTGTTAACCCATATTTTGGCTATTGCACATACATAATACCAGTCCAATTGTAGCAGAGAGTTATGGAGCCACTGACATCTGCGTTTTAGTTTTGAATCAATCTCTGTATTTTCTGCTCTTTTGCTTTCCATACTCATAAATCCAGGCAAAAAAGGGTGACACACGGGTCCTGGGAGCAGGAAGGAGGCGTATCATATGGAATGGCAGCTGAGGATGTGAGACTAATGTGACAGGTGCAGGCTGAGAGAGTGACAGCATGGGAAGAGGGGGTGGAGGAGGACCATGTGGAGGAGGGGTCAGTGAGCGAAACAGGAGGATAGAGAGAGATTAATGGTTCTTTCACTTATCAGCAGAGAGGCCCTAGCAGTATATCACTGGTAGTGCTGCCATTCTCATTATCTTTATATGAGCCGTGAAACATGTGAAAAGGGAAGGGAAATCATTGAACAACCCCACGTATTTAATCACAGTAAGTTGATTTGAAAGGAACACCCCTCATCAGGTTAAAGTAATAGGTAATTAAAAGGCTTATGACCATGTAATTATGGCATATGGGCATTAATGAGATACCCAGAGTGCAGATAACGTGCTCATATACAGTGTCTGATGAAGATGTGTAAAGTGCCTTCAAGTAAATTCAGCTTTGTTCGCAGTAGTGAAATCTCACTCTGTCTAGGAGCTTTTAATCAACAAGCAATGACCTCCTGTTTTCTCTTAGTTGCCATTCATAATGGGTAAGACAAGAGAACTTGCTATTTAGGTTAGACAGCTGATGCATGTCTGAATTTAAATGAAAAAAAATGCTCACCTAAATCCTGAATTTGTCCACATCTACAGTTAGAGCAACACTTAATCAGTGAAGAGGTTGGTAAGGGGGGTAAAAAATAAATCTCTACCATTTGCTGCCAAAGAACGGCAGAATATTTTCAGTATGAGATTAGGCTGCTGCAAAGAAAAATACATTTATTTTAGAGCTTTTTATACTAACTAATCATGAGTGGCAAGGATTGTGTGGGGGGCACCACCTTTCTGCAAAGACTGGAAGATGAGATAAAAGGAAAAAATAGCCTTTTTAGAAGGTTATTGAAGTTTTTCCTTGTAAAGCTGTAATGTATACAATAACTACAAGATATTATCAATTATACGGTGATTAGTCCGTCTTCTTCAGAACATTAAAGTATGTGCAACAGCAGTTTGAGTCGTCTTACTCTCAGACAGAAGGTCAGACAGTAAAAAAAAGGGTCATCTGTCTTTTTATACCATGTATGCAAATATCTGGTTTTAACTGTTGCTCATAATGTATTTTAGCTTTGGAAATCCAACTAAGCTTCGAACTGGGAATGCTGATGTGTCCATATTCCACACCATATTACTTGAACTGCGTTTGAATATGTCTCTTGAGAACATCTGGTTCAGACTGTAGGGAACACACACAATGCTTGTTCCCATCATTAGTTTGAAGTTCAGACGAGAATTTCAGAATATTTATAGAAGGTTCTGCTGTGACTTGGATCAGTGTGATCACATGTGAGGCTCAGTCACTGACTAATATAACTACTGACAGCCAGTTCTAACTTTGGCTCAGCCTTGTGAGTTATTGTCTGTTAATGTAGGGCGCAGATACACCTACACCTTCTTTTGTACCAGAACAACTAGCTCACAGGTGCTGTCCTGGTTTATTTAGACTCATCTCATCACATATATGTGTGTGTGTATATATATATATATATATATATATATATACACACATATGTGTGTGTGTGTGTGTAATCCCCCTTCCTTTCCAGCCATATTTTTGCAGTATGTTTTTCTCCCTCTTCCTCTTCCTTCTCCGGAGGTTGCCTCGTTTCGTTGTCAAGGCCTCCTTTTGGCCTCCACTCAACAAACAGCGCAGTGACAGCAGGGTGGCCGACATGCAGGCGTGCACGTTGCATCTGTTTCCAGCGACAAGCATCACAATGAGGTCCTGTGAACTCACGGGATGCATTAACTATGACAGGATGCAGGTGTCCAAAATTAGCAGGAAGAAGGTCTAATTACAAAGAGTGGTTTTAGTTTCAGAGATACATCCTACATTACACAGACTGTCCTGTACCTGGTGTGAGTCTGAGATATTGGTGCTTTTCGGGAGAGGAAACATTTGACTCGCAGCAAGTTTCATGAGTTGCTCCGCTCTGATCCAGTGTTGTAGTACTCGAGTCCGAGACTCGAACTCGAGTCCGAGTCATTAGCTAAATTTAGAGACTCGTGACTTGACTTGGACTTGAGCACTGATGACTCGAACTTGGACTCGGACTCCTACATTCAGATCATTCTGACTCGGAAATTGAGAAAAAGACTCAACTTTTTTTATATCATTAGGCTATAATTTTAATATGTCATTAGAATATTATTTGGTGTATGATTTTAATATCTAAATGGCGCAACCGCGCACGTGACGTCACCATCTCATGAGCAACGCCCCTTGCCGCTAAGGTAGGGCAAACAGTGTGAGAGCGCACGTAGCAACCAGCCATTACACATGCAACAGATACAACGATATGACCGACTTTTCCGCTGTTAAACTTTCACAAGAGGATGTCCAGGCGCCCATTTTACTGGTAGAACTGTGGAACAACATACCAACGTTCAGCTCAAACGATGGCTTGAGTGTCGAGGTCTTAGAAAGCCTGGAAAACGGGCCGAGTTGATAGAACGGTAAGTCGATGTTTTTCTCCTGCTCGGCGTTCACGGCGTCAGCGGCCGTTTTTTTCTGTTTGTAGTCACCGTCCAGGAATCGGTATAAATTGTCCGGCCCGCCGAGCAATTTAGTCCGGTCCGGTGGCCAAATGCATTATCATTATCCAACGGCTGTATCTCCTCGCTGCATCTGCACCAGATTTTTTGTGAGTCATGAGGGAACGCTGCCGAACGCGTTTGTGTGAATCGCCCGGTGGACGGGCGAGGAAAATGCGTGACAGCATCTGCGGTGGTGGGCGGCCACCGCCGGCCGGCAGGAGCCACCAATAGGCCGGAGTGCGCTTGGCTGCGAGGGCCGATCGACGCCGCTTGCAGCTTTAACATCCTTCATATGCGGCCTATCAGCGTACCTCGAGTCGCTGTTGCACGTTCCATAACAACAATGTTTAAAAACCATGGTTAGGAGACGTCTTAGACTTAGAAAAAGCAGTCGTTTTACCGAGTAAAACCAAAGGTAACTACAGCGACAGAGTGGAGGAAAACGCATATTTGCCCTACCTGTACGTGATATGACGTCACGTTCTAAAAATAGCTTGCTAGCGGAACGCCATTATTAGTGCAATGGTATGTTACTGCTTCATGTCATACATCACACGTCACGGCATGTTCCTACAACGAACTTGGATCAATAGTGATTCGACTCGGACTTGACTCGGATTTTTTTTTTAATGACTTGGACTTGACTCGGACTTGAACACTGGAGACTCGAACCTGGACTCGGACTCGAGGCATAGTGACTTGACTACAACACTGCTCTGATCTGATCCATAAACTCACCAGATATTCCAGTTCCTCTCGTCCTGTTTCTCTTGCCTCTGGATCTTATGGAACACCATAAAAATTTAGAAAACACTGCCTTGTAATAACTCACTAACACAACGCAGTTCAGTTTGAATGCAAAACCTTTTAATCTATGTAAAGAGATGTTTTAACCCAACCCTCATTTAAATGCCAGAGCATCAAGTCAACAATAAACAATAAATTACAGAGAGGAAGTAAAATATACTTTTTGGTTACACAAATACTACAGGCGTGGTGTAATCTTACCTCGATCGTTAAAGACCTCGTAATGTACAATGCTTTTGTTTTCATTCAGTGAGCCTTGAAGACCCTTCTGTCAGCTTCTCATGTTTCTCATTGGCCTTATAACCCGGTTTTATCCCACAGGTCAGGGTGGGGGCACTGGAATAAAGACAGCACCAGGATTTTCCATCCTTTTCTGTTGTCTGGTCACTAGGTCCCCATGCTGGATTTGACACGTCTTTAAAGCCTGGCTGAACAGCAGTACCTATATATGTCACAGGTTACAGTGCACGTTTATATACTCTAAACAACTCTGCTAAGAGACTGTGTAGCACTTGGTGAGATATTTGCACATACACTTCTTTTAAAATCTCAAAATCTTAATGTCTAGTCTTAGAATTCCTCAAACAATCCATCTTCCTGCCTTTTTCTATCCTGTTTAAGGGCACGGCTAACACAAAGTTCATTAATATGGCGTTTTCAAGCTCATCACAGTTTTAAAGTCACTAAAGACTTCCTGTTTGCGGTAAGGCGTATTGTGTCACTTCCTGTTGTTGCTGTGTGAACGACGGATTTTTGCTCCAGGCTCTCTCGCTTTTTATCTTTAAACCTCTTTGCTGTAACACCTGTTTCCAAACATAAGCACTTTTAAAACATTTTCTGTGGCTGCTCATCACGTTTGGGAACTCCTCGTGTTTCACACGGTTTGTTCTTTGGCGTGATAACAGGGCGCTAGCCTAGCTTTAGCTTAGCGTTAGCCTAGCGCTAGCCAAGCCTTAGCCTCATAATGGCTTCTCCGTCTCTGACTAAGTCTCCTATCTGCTGCTCTCTGTGTCAGATGTTCAGTTATTCCTCTGCCTCCTTTAGTGATAATGGTACATGTAATAAATGTAGTATTTTTGTAGCTTTGGAGGCGAGGGTGTCAGAACTGGAGACCCGGCTCCGTGCTGTTGAAAAACCAGCTGATAGCCGCTCCTGTGCTAGCGCGGAGCCACAAAGAGTAACTTCACGTAGCGAACCAACAGACGCACTCGAACAACCGGTTAAGCAGGCCGGCTGGGTGACGGTTCGTAGTAAGCATAGCTCTAGATTTCAGCCCCCAGATCACCACCAACCCATCTGCGTTTCTAATAAATTTTCCCCTCTGAGCGACAGTCTCGCCGAGGAGCCGACCTTAATTATTGGCAGCTCTGTAATAAGAAACGTGGCACTAAAGAAACCAGGAACCATAGTTAAATGCCTACCAGGGGCCAGAACGGGCGACATAGAATCCTACCTAAAACTGCTGGCTAAGGATAAGCGTAAATACCGCAAAATTGTTATTCACGCTGGCGGTAATGACACCCGGTCACGCCGATCAGAGGTCACCAAAGTTGGTGTTGCTTCGGTGTGTGAGTTTGCTAAAACAATATCGGACTCTGTAATTTTCTCTGGTCCCCTGCCTGATCTGACCAGTGATGACAAGTTTAGCCGCATGTCATCATTCAACCGCTGGTTGTCTAGGTGGTGTCCAGAAAACGACGTGGGCTACATTGATAACTGGCGAACTTTCTGGGGAAAACCTGGTCTGATCAGGAGAGACGGCATTCATCCCACTTTGGATGGTGCAGCTCTTCTTTCTAGGAATCTGGCCGGATTTATTAGTTCTCCTAAATGCTGACAACCCAGGGTCCAGACCAGGAAGCAGAGCCGTAGTTTAACACACCTCTCTGCAGCTTCTGTACTGTTACCCACCCATTACCCTATTGAGACGGTGTCTTCCCCATGGCCAAAACTTAACAGATCAAAAACTGGTCTAAAGGGAACAAATCATAAAAATCTAATAAAAATCCATACGGATCACTTTGAACCAAAAAATAAAAGAATTAAATGTGGTCTATTAAATATAAGGTCTCTCCCTCCAAAGACTTTGTTAGTTAATGAATTGATTTCTGATAATCAGATTGATTTGTTTTGTCTCACAGAAACCTGGCTACAGGAGGACTATGTTAGTATAAATGAGTCAACTCCCTCCAGTTATTCAAATTTCCACATTCCCAGATCTGTGGGAAGAGGAGGAGGAGTGGCAACCATCTTTCAGTCTGATTTATTAATTAGTCCCAGGCCAATTAATAATTACAGTTCTTTTGAACATTTAACCCTCAGTTTCCCTCATCCAAACTGCAAAGCAATAAAACCTCTTCTGTTTATTGTTTTGTATCGTCCACCAGGCCCTTACACTCAGTTTTTGGATCAACTGTCAGACTTCTTATCTGATTTGGTGTTAAATACTGACAAGGTTATTATAGTGGGTGATTTTAACATCCATGTTGACACTGAATGTGATAACCTTAGTGTAGCCTTTAAAACTATCCTAGGTTCAATTGGTTTTGCTCAAAATGTGCATAAGCCAACGCACTCTCGGCTCCATACTTTGGACCTTGTACTGACATATGGTATTGATTGTAAAGAATTAACAGTATTCTCTCACAACCCTGTCCTATCTGATCATTTTTTAATAACATTTGAGTTTAATCTAACCGATTTCTCCACCCCCAAAAGAGGGTTCCATTATAGTAGATCTTTATCGGATAATGCTGTATCAAAACTTAAAGAGTCTGTCCCCCTCTTAATATCCTCAGTATTGCAGAAATGCCCTGTAGATGGCAGCAATGCTGTTTCTTCCCATTCACAAATAGATACATTTGCTAACAATGTGACTTCGTCATTGCGTTCTGCATTAGATAATGTAGCTCCCTTGAAAAAGAAGGTGATAATTCACAGGAAGCTGGCTCCCTGGTTTAATTCAGAGCTGCGTTCCTTGAAGCACAATGTTAGGAAATTGGAGAGAAAATGGCGCTCTACACACCAAGAGGAATCCTACTTAATCTGGAGGGACAGTCTATTGTTGTATAACAAGACCCTTCGCAGAGTTAGAGCAGCATATTTTTCATCATTAATTGAAGAGAATAAAAATAATCCTAGATTTCTCTTTAGTACAGTTGCCAAACTTACTCAGAGCTGCAGCTCTGTTGATCCATCCATTCCCTTAGCTCTTAGTAGTAATGATTTTATGGGATTCTTCATAAATAAAATTGATGCCATTAAAAATAAAATAATTGGCATCCTCCCAAACATGATTACCTCATCCCCAGTAAGTAAGGCAGCATTGGAGGAATCTTTAGAACCTGCGCGGTGTCTGAACTGTTTAGAAGCAGTAGAGCTTTCTGAGCTATCTAAAATCTTAGCTTCATCTAAACCTTCTACCTGTATGTTAGACCCAATCCCAACCAAGTTGTTTAAGGAGGTATTCCCTTTGATCAGTGGTCCTATTTTAGACATGATTAATCTATCCTTAGTAAATGGATATGTACCACAGGTTTTTAAAGTAGCTGTTATTAAACCTTTACTTAAGAAACCTTCTCTTGATCAGGATGAGCTAGTAAACTACAGACCTATATCTAATCTTCTTTTCTTATCTAAAATTCTTGAGAAAGTAGTTGCTAATCAACTTTGTGAACATTTACAAAGCAATGACCTACTTGAGGAGTTTCAGTCAGGCTTCAGAGCTCATCATAGCACTGAAACGGCTCTGGTGAAGGTCACTAATGATATTCTCATGGCCTCAGATAATGGACTTGTGTCTGTACTTGTCCTGTTAGATCTTAGTGCTGCATTTGATACAGTTGATCACAATATTCTCCTACAAAGACTTGAACATACTGTAGGGATTAAGGGGAAAGCATTAGGCTGGTTTAAATCTTATCTGTCGGACAGATTCCAGTTTGTTCATGTTAATAATAAATCTTCCTCAAACTCTAGGGTCACCTGTGGAGTACCACAGGGTTCAGTCCTTGGACCAATTCTCTTTACTATATATATGCTTCCGATCGGCAAAATTATCAGACAGCATGGGATTAATTTCCACTGTTATGCTGATGACACTCAGCTATATCTATCCATAAATCCTGATGAATCCAATCAATTACTTCGACTGCAGTCATGTCTTGATGACATCAAAAGCTGGATGACTTTAAATTTCCTGCATCTAAATTCTGACAAGACCGAAGTTGTAATCTTTGGGCCAGAGTCCTCAAAAAATAAACTTCTTAACCAATCACTTAATCTGGATGACATTAACTTGGCCTCTGGTAATAAAGTAAAAAATCTTGGTGTTATTTTTGACCAAGACATGTCATTTAAATCCCATATTAAACAGGTTTCCAGAGTTTCCTTTTTTCACCTCCGGAATATCGCCAAAATTAGAAACATTCTGTCCAGGAGTGATGCTGAAAAACTAGTCCATGCATTTGTTACTTCAAGGCTGGACTATTGTAATTCTTTACTATCAGGAAGTCCACAAAATGCAATTCAAAGTCTTCAGCTTATCCAAAATGCTGCAGCAAGAGTTCTGATGAAAATCAACAAGAGGGATCATATTTCTCCAATTTTAGCTTCCCTTCATTGGCTTCCTGTTAAATCAAGAATAGAATTTAAAATTCTTCTTCTAACGTATAAAGCCCTTAATAATCAAGCTCCATCATATATCAGAGCTCTGATTACTCCGTATGTTCCTAACAGAGCACTTCGCTCTCAGACTGCAGGTCTGCTGGTGGTTCCTAGAGTCTCTAAAAGTAGAATGGGAGGCAGATCCTTTAGCTATCAGGCTCCTCTCCTGTGGAACCAACTCCCAGTTTTGGTCCGTGAAGCAGACACCCTGTCTACTTTTAAGACTAATCTTAAAACCTTCCTTTTTGACAAAGCTTATAACTAGAGTGGCTCATGTTACTCTGAGCTACCTCTATAGTTATGCTGCTATAGGCTTAGGCTACTGGAGGACATCAGGGCCTATTTTTCTCACTCTACTGATTTCTACTGTTCTCCAGTCTACTGTTCTCCAGATTTGCATTGCATTACATTGAAATGACTGTTGTCATTTCAGCTTTTAACTTTTTGTTCTCTCTCTTTTTTCTTCATAGTAGGTACACCTGGTCTGACGTTCTGTTGACTGTGAAATCATCCAGGGAGGACAGATCACCGACTATTACCATCTAATGTAGAACAGATTACTAGATCAATGTGTGCTTCTGTGCTTTTTTGTCTCTCTTGTTGTGTCTCTGCTCTGTCTTCTGTAACCCCAGTCGGTCGAGGCAGATGACCGTTCATACTGAGCCCGGTTCTGCCGGAGGTTTTTTTTTCCCGTTAATGGGTGGTTTTTCTTCCCACTGTCGCTTCATGCTTGCTCAGTATGAGGGATTGCTGCAAAGCCATGTACAATGCAGACGACTCTCCCTGTGGCTCTACGGTTCCCCAGGAGTGAATGCTGCTTGTCGGGACTTTGATGCAATCAACTGGTTTCCTTATATAGGAACATTTTTGACCAATCTGTATAATCTGACCCAATCTGTATAATATGATTGAACTTGATTTTGTAAAGTGCCTTGAGATGACATGTTTCATGATTTGGCGCTATATAAATAAAATTGAATTGAATTGAATTGAATTGAATTAAAGAGTCAAAAACGCATTGAACTATGGGAATAAAATCAGGAAACAAAAGCTCAGCGACAATATTAATATATATATTACAATATTAATATACAGGTGCAGTGAGACCATCTAGTAGTCTACTTTAAAGTTGATTATTCGTGTCAAGATAACTAAGCTAGTCAAATAAAAAAACGTTTTCTAATAGTCACAAAGGTATTACAGGTAAAAAAAATGGGTGATTCTAGTATTTTTTAAGGTCCATCCTAAAGTTCTGCTGCCATGTTTCTGGGATGGATCTTTAACACTGATGTGATCAGTGGTGCCAGTATTCTTTGATGGGAAGCTTACAGTGTAAATCAGTAGCCAAAATGATGAAGTACTATGTTTTTTTTTAATGTGCTATCAAAACATTTTCAATTTATCTGGACAAAATTAACTTTCTTAGGTCAAAATAGCTAAATATGTTAACCCGTTATCTGGAGAAAATGAGCCATTGTGTCTTGAAAACTTTATATAAATGAATCGTTATCATGAGTAAACAAGAGTCATTAATAGCTAATAGATAATAGATAATCAGATAAATAACTTATGATCAGAAAAAGTCAATAGCACTCAAAAAAAAAAAAAAGCATCTTTTCACTTGACTTTCCCCAGGCTGGTGAAAATCAGGGAGCTTGGTGCCGCGAGGCAACAGAGCTAAAAATGACTCTGCTGTTGAGCTTTCTAAATGTACCAGCATATAATCAGTGTAGCTGCAGAAAGCGGAGGGCTGCCAGGGCTGCAGCCCACCTCAGTGGTTTGATAAAAAAAACAAAAAAAAACAAGCAAATGATCTAAATAACACTTTTACAAAAATAGCATCAAAAGAAGTTGTATTTTACTTTGGCAAAGACGCTAAGAAAACTGTTGTTAGCTGGAGCATTGCTATGGAAGTAAAAAAAAAAATAACAGGGCTGCACGCAAATTGGACATTTTTCTTCATGGCATTATAGACTATAGACTCGGTAAGTATTGCAGCACAAATAGTTGTTACAGGAAGTTAGAAAAGTAGCAGCCTAAACTCCATGATTAATTTATTGATTCATGCTATGTAACAAGAATTTAATGAGATAGTGATTGTAGTAGGGTAGACCGGGGGCTGTTGAAACAGGGGTAATTTTGATACACCTTAAATAAAACATGTATAACACCCCTCAAAAGCCTGATCTGTGATTTTTATCCAACCAGCACATGCATATTAGCATCCTATTTTCAGTAACGTAAAGTAAGTTTTCTGTGGGGAAAGTATTACCATCTGTCAGTCTCTTCAACACCAACTAGCTTCTTCTCCTTGCATGGCTGTAAAGGCTAACTAAGATGATTGCAAACTGTAATCTGTGCCCTACAAACGTACTTATTTTTTTATGCAACATCATAGTACCATTTAGAGAAATACAGTGTTTGAGGTAGTCATCGGAGTACATCTGAGATACAATGCATGAACTGAACAATGATTTCAGTCACACCTAAATAGGCGAGTGTTTTTTTTCTTTTGTGATATTATGTTCATCGTTTGTTTAATATATGTCATGCTCCTGACATATATTAAATAGTAATGAATTAATCTAAACAATTAAATATGAACAACATTGAATAAATAATGAATTTACATATAAAAAGTTTGCCTAATTACATTTTTTTAATTATTTCTAAATTCCTACAACAATTGCAACGTAAAAAGACGAGACAAAAATGCACCTCACTGTACATTTATAATCTAGCTGAAGAAAACATTAACTACTTAAAGATTTTATTAGTTCATTATAATTTAGTACATGAGCAAAAGAAATGCCATGTTAAAAATAATTTCTTGTGTTGTCAAGAAAAAAAAAAATAAGGGTCTCAACTGCCCCCAGTTTACTCTACAGTGTGGCCAAAACCAACACTTTTATTTCCATTTTATGCTTCCAAAAACTAATGAACATGATTACAAATAGTAGTTGTACAGTACAACATGTGCCACTGGTTATATGGTGATACACAATGTCAGAAGTAAAAATAAATAGTTCATGCCTAAAGCTTTCACTACAATTTATGAGTGGCAGCCATATTGGATACTGAACAATATCCAACAGGGCTGAATGGGAGCTAAAATAATGTACAAGTACGCTTCATTAGCATTCAGTAGCTTTCAGGATCCTCCACCAATGACTATAAGGCCACCTTCTATAAAATAACAACACAGTGAAATGTTAAAGTAATAGTACTTTTTACATTTGTAATATGTACATATGCATAGAAAATAGTGCCAGCTGCTATTTATTGTGTTAAATATTACTAATGCACACTCAGTGTTTTCCATTTCCTCTAAGGTGCAATTTGTATTTGTTTCTCTATTTGTGTATAAGGTAAAATGAAACATAACTTGCCAGGCCATAACTCATAAGGTGTTTTGGACAGCTGAAGTTCTTTCAAAGGAAAGTCTGTCTAGACTTTGGTGGGACATGAAACCATAATGCTCACTGTGATTGGTGCAGACGAGGCACTGGAACTAGTTAGTTTATTATAGCTAATGTGCTAATCTCTTAGACAATGAGTGAATGCCACAGAATGGCTGCTAAACACTGGCTTATTGAAAAATTCACCATGAGCAAATCCCCAACTAGACTTAATAGTGCAGAGTCATTCCTCTGTCTCAGGGGTCATATTCCCCCCATACTTATATAAAATTTATAAGGCACATAAAGGGAGGACAACAAATAGTCAGCAGAAACCTCCAGACTGTTAAATAATTTCTGCCAGGGCAGATACCCAAGATGTTACAGATGACCCTACAAAAAAAAAAAAAATAAACACATATATCAATCATTAAGAGTAAATATTGGTTTAAGTTTTCAAAGATGGTTTAATGATTTTTACTGTGGATAAAAAGGTATTAAACATTAAAAGTTAAACTTAAACTAGACATAGAAACATAAGACCAAGTAAAGATGGACCCATTCCTACTGTAGAGGAATGTTTTACATAGAATACAGCAGGGTTATATAAAACTGTACAGCTTGTGTCATTCGTTCGCTTTAAACCATTTCTTCCATCCCAAGCTGTAACCTCTTGAGGTCTTGTTTTACCTCCACCCGTCTGAACAATTACCCAGTGAAGTTGAAGCTGCTGCTTGGGCAGAGTCTGAATGGGGCTGGGACAAAATAAAGTAGCCTTTCTATTGATTTAAACTAAGAGGCAAGCTACTGTGGGATAAAATAATGATGAAAAAAAGACTGAGGACATCAATTTTGAAGATGGGGCTTACCGTAAAAGACTGGGCGACATGTTTTTGCAGGTAGTCCTGAACTCACAGATGAACAGATTTTTCCACAATGAGACGATTGGAAGTAGATATCAAACAGACAGATAATCCTTCCCACAGCCTGCTGTGATGTCAACCCCCCTAAATAAACATATATGGGGGTTTTTCATATGAAAAGGCTTTTAAAACACACACACACAAAGTACACAAAGGGATTTGAGGTCACAGCATGCAACTGTGGGGGTTTTGGGAGAATTAAGGACTGCTGATGTAGAGGCAATTTGGCCAGATGTGGCCACTGCTGACATATTCTAGGAAATATAGGTTTTTCAAAAGTTTGGCTAGGATTTTTATCTGTTAATAGGAACAATTTCCCCATTTACTTTCTCCCTTTTGTAATTAGATTGCTAGTGTTTCTCATAGAGGAGGTTTCATTCATGTCCACTGCACCAAAGGTCCGCCAGTCTGTCCACACAAAGAATGTCTGCTGTTCTGTGTCAACATTGCAATTACCAGGTCTTTTTTCCTACTCTGTTGGCTAAGCTTCATCTGCACGCCATTTTCTGTCACTCACCACTTTGTCACTTTGTCAAACAGCTCCCACGTGGCCCATTTCCCCTTCTCACAACACTAACGTCACAACTTCGTCTCTGCATTTGCAGTGGAGGAATCGCACGGCCTGAAACTTTTCACATTCTGCTCAATTACAACTGTCAACCTTAGCGTGTTTTATGGGGATTTTATCAGATGTGATTTTCAAAAATGTTTAAAAATTAATAGTTATAAGAGGTTATGTATGGTGTGCGTTGAGCTGTATGACCCCATCAATTTTGAACATTTGGAGAGTGATATTTTTACCCATTCTTCTTGGTAGGAAGCTTATTTTAAATCAGACCAGATGCAAATCATCTGTAACATCAGGATTTAAGTATTTTCCCAAATTATGAATTTAATTTAGGTCTGAACTTTGACTGGGCCATTCTAACCTATGAAATGCTTTGATCTAAATCATGCCAGCACTGGCTATGTTTAATGTCATTATCCTGCGAGGAACTGAGCCTCCTCCTTCCAGTTTTAAGTCTTTTTTGGGACCACTAAAAGATCTTCTTCCAGGATTGCCCTGTGTAAGGCCCCACTGACCTTTCCATCAACTCTAACCAGCATCATGCTGCCAACAGGTTTCCCAGTGAGCGTGGTGTGTTCAGGTGGATTGGCCGTGTTAGTTTCTACCACACATAGAGTTTTTCACGTTACCCAGAAAGTTTAGTTTTGGTCTCCTCTGACCTGGGTCCCTTCTTCTACATGTTTACATTGTCTCATGTAGGATTGGTGGCAAACTGTGAATAGGACTACTTACCGACTTCTTGACACTGCCATAAAGGTAAGATTTGTGGGATTGTGGGTCTGTCACCTTGACAGATTCTCCCACTTGAGCTGTGGCTCACCGTAGCTCCTCCAGAGTACCACAGACCTGGTGTCCCTCAGATGAATTCTCTCAGTGCCTGACCTATCAATTAAGGTGGATGGCCGTTTCTTGCAAGTTTGCAGTTGTTCCATATTTTTCACATTTTTGGATGATGGATTGAGAGGTGTTCTGTGAGATGAAAGTCTTTGAATATTTATTCAATGTTATGCTTTTAACCTTTTTCACATTATCCTTGACCTGTCTGGTTCATTCACTAATGAACTTCCATTTCCTCAGTGGCCTATCACATAAAAGCCTAATAATATGCATTGGAGTGATTTTAATGTGATTGTAATGTTCAAAATGTAAAAAAGTTCCTAGGGCGTAAATACTTTTCAACGTCACCGTGCAATTAAATGAAACCCATGCAGTGGTTTTCTGGTATGCCAGTATTATACATAATTAGCTCATCTCAGCAGACTGGAGCTGTATAAGTTTAGCTACTTCATCCATCTCTGTGAGCTTGAAAACGGAGCTGGAAGAACCGGAGTGCAATACTGCACACAGGAAGGATGGAGTTGTGATCAAATGAATCTCCGCTGGACGGCTTGGTAAAGGAGCGCGGCCATTTTTTGGGAGCAGGAAGCCATCTCCCTGGTGAGCACCATGGCAACAACCAACACAGGCCCCAGCTTGCTGAGATGGTCTTTTCAAGCTCCCAATCTAAATTGGCAGGCCAGTTTTCTTTTGTTATGGGGCTCTTCTATTGCTCTCACTCTCTCCAGCCCATTCTTCTGTTTCTTCTTTTTTTTCCCCCTCTGCCTGCCTGCATGACATGGCCCTGGCCTTGTTCACTAGCCCGTCGAGGCTGTGAGATGACTGTGTCCGTGGGAAAATGTTGCCAGACAACACACTGGTATGTGACAGTCAGGGCAGGCCATGTCTGTGTGGGACAAGATGGAAAAACATTACCATGGACGGAGCCACTCAGCCTAACGTTTCTGAGAGGGTTGTTCTTATTATATCTAAATTACATTTTTTTTTTCACTCTTAACTTTTTTCCCCCCAAAGTTTCTCTTGAACAAATTCCCTGAGTTGCCAAGTTTGACTGAGTCTGGCAGTTCATTCATGTCTATTCTATGATTAGCACAGTGATTTAGTATTCATTCTTTGCATAATCAACCTTAAATTTTGTTGCAAGGAACCCTAATTATATTTTTAACCCTAATTATATTTTAAAGTGGTCTTCATGAATAGTTCTCCAAATGTTTTGAAGGTTTTTCAAAGTTTATTTTCTGTACTATTTTCTGATTTTATTTTATTTTTTGAATCTAGTCTTTGTTCTTGACCATAACAACTTTAATAAAATATGTGCAGCAGATTGCATACATCTGAAAATCTGTGGATATAGGAAGAATATAAACCCTGACAGATGATCCCAAAGAGGAATCATCCTCGGTTGATCATCTAGCCTGTTCCCAGTTTCAAACCGAATGATCTTTGAAAATCACCTCGTTGGTGCAAAAACACTATTTTATGTCTGTCATAGTCTAACTATGCTTACAGCTCAATTTAAAACAGTTTAATTGCTTAAGATGATTTTAAATGATTGTTCTGAGTCAGATCAATCTTTTGCCAGTTTGTATCACTGATTTGATTTTGCCATTTTGTTGTTTTCCTACTTACATTTCATCAGTCAACCAGTCAAACCTCATTTACAGACCTCTTCAACGACAGCCAAATGTAACACAAAGTGCTTTACAGAGGTTAAAAAAGAAGGACAGACATAAAACAGCTAAAATCACTGAAACCACTAGTGGACATCATTCCCAGCAATGATCAAGTAAACAGACAAAAGAAACAAATATATTGATGATAAGATGATAGAGAACAGATTTAAAAGAGAGAGAGAGAGAGAGAGAAATCAACCATTAGTAAGGAAACGCTGCATTTAAAGATAAACAAATATAAACCGATAAACGCACTGAACTCGGTAACCTAAAAACATACTTAGTAACCATACAGAACCATAAATAACAATAGAAACATGACAACAAACTCTAAAATAAATAATAAGAAGAAATCATACCCTTAAACAAATCAATTCCTACTCATGCATTTAAACTATTGAACATTGAACTCTTATTTAAAAGCATTTTAACTAATTTCATGAATTATTGCTGTAAAGCAGTTGCTAGCAGTTATATAATATAACATTATATGAAATATATAATTTCACGTATAATTTTATCTAAATGTGTGTTAAGTTTATGAATTTGTATTTCTGTTCATTTTGATCTAACCCTTGTTTGGCCAAGTTGTCTCTTATGAAATATGTAAGATTGACAAAAATAACTCTAGAAGACCTCTTGTGGGTAGATGGTTGGAGTCCTAAAACCATATCTTCTGACAGCAGACTAAAAGTGGCTTTTAAAAAGTTGGTTTTAATTGTTGGTTGTTGACAATTAAAGCATCAAAGGTTTAAAACGGCCAAATGGTTCACAGGTCAGTATTAGGATGTCGAAGATGTCTGAAACACAACAACATGTTACCATTAGTGTGCCTCCATGCTTAACAGGGACTAGATGATAGTTTCAGGGCTTGTAGCATGTTAATAACTAGCAGCTACACCTGCGTTACCCTAATGCTAATATGTTGTTTTAGGCTGAAGTTTAACTTTTTGTTTTGGTTATGCATGACAACTACAATTAAGAAATTTTTAGGTACACATATAACTTCAATATTTTTAGGTATTGTCCACATTAAACATATTTTTTCCCAATCTTTGTATTTGTCCTTTGTAAATACGTCCTTATTAATATGGTATACATTTTAGAAATGTCTTTACCCATAATTACTGACTTTTCCAGGCCTGTGTGTAGTGATGTGTCTCTGAAATACACCGAAAACAAAAAAGAAGTCGCGAAACAATCACTGAAAGGAAATTTCTAGATCTGATCCTAAATTACAGAGGAGCTCGACAAAGGGACAGGGGCTGCTTCCTGACATTTCAGATAGTGATGTACACAAACCCGTTAGATAATGGATCAATGAGTCAGGCAGAGCAAACCAACTTTCGATCAAACAAGCCCTCTGCTCCTCAGCTAGCCCTGCTACTGTTGGACGGCAGGCGAGCAAGGAAGGAAGGAAAATATTTATGATGCTTTGTAAAATTTTTACATTTAAACTGACTTTCAGGACAGGGCTTCTTGCATAACCTTTGGCTTATCTAGCTTTCATAACATGTCTCATGAAAGGTTAAAAATCATCTTAGACCATAGGATTATGATGGAGATAATAATAAAAAAAATGTTCATGATTTTATCAGTGCCTGATTTCGGTCACATTTAGGATCAAGTTCAGTTTTCAAGTGTTATTTATTGTTTCTTACTGACTTTGTCAGTCTTTTTATACATTGCTGTAAAAAGTACGTCTTCTTTTACAGATTTCCTGTTTTTGTCACATCTAAATATTTCAGATCCTCAACCAGATTTTAACAGAGAAAACCAGAGAAAATTTATTTTGTTTTTGTTAAACCAACATGGCTCCTTGGTGAAAGAGTAATTGCCACCCTTGATCATCAACTCCAGGGTTGGTCAGAGTTCAATTTCACTAAACCTGAATATTATCACCCAAGGTGACAAAAGTTGAACATTTTGACATAAAACTAAAAGTATTTCAGAAAAAAAATAAACCTCATCATCCCAACAAGTCAAACATGGTGGTGCCATGGTCAGTTATTAGGTTTAGATGGCATTTACCTAACATGGGGGATGGTTGCTTTAAATAGCTATTTCTCTTAAATGAAATCCTCATTAAAAAAAATGCTTTTTGATAATAAAGAAGAAATGTGTAGGAGAGCAAATACCTTTTCACACCATATATGTACATTTTCGGGAAAAGCAGTGACTATAGTCTGGATTTGATTGTTTTGCAATTCCCTGATATACATTTATTTATGGTAGATTAATATCCAGGTTTCTGATCTTGACAAACCTTAAAAAAGATTTTGCACACTGTTTAAAATCAAAGCTCAACGTGTGTATTGTTTATAAATGACCGATATCCCAAATATCCATAAATGCCTCCATATCTGTTAGAAATAATATGTCACATTACTACAAATCAGATGCAAAAAGAGAGAGATGTGGGTTTATGGTTTATTACATTCATGAAACCATGATTACTAGGAGTCCTTTAAGGTGCGTGTTAGCCATTACACTGCTGCAGAAATAACATTACTCTAATGGTATAGGAAGGAATGCTCACGTCACAAACATGCTGAATAATTCACAGGTCTTACCTCCCAAGATTTGACACATGCAAGAAGCTCACTGCGGATGTTAACAGAGCTCCGCCTTGTGGATAAAAGATGAAGTGCACAGAGGGAACAAATCCAACAGACTACACTCTTTATTTTGTTATGGATATCTTAACACTCCCCCCCCCCCCCCCCCCCGACACACACACACACACACACACACACACACACACACACACACACACACACACACACACACACACACACACACACACACACACACACACTTATGTTGAATGAGTTCAAACAAAAGAAAAAGTATACAACAGATTCCCTGTTTTAGTATATATTTGCCTGCATTACTCTAAATTAATCATCAAGCTTAAGGTGTTCCCTCACTTCACCGATCTAACGCGAACCCATGAGCGCCTGCAGCCAGCTGAGGTGGCGTGACACTTTCTGGAAGATGTATCCTTTGGTGCAGTCAGCCCCATTTGGTTTGCTCACCACCCCTGTGAGGAACAACACATCTCTGTACACAGTGAGCAAGGGGCTGCCGGAGCCCATGTTGCAGTCGGCGTTGGCCCGAGCAGCGGTGCAGCCCATCTTGTTGGTCATCAGGTCGGGGTACGTCTCCAAGCACTGAGGCAGCTTGCTGTACTCCAGCTGGTTAATAGTGAGCGGCCCCTGGAAACTGGACTCTTGCGTGGGTTCTCTCCAGCCAGTGACAACCGCCGGGAAATCTCCAGACATTAGGATACTCTCGGCGAAGTCTTTCTCTGGAAGACAGGCGGCGACGACGTGTGGCTTAAACGTTATGCGGTTGCGGAGCTCGATCACAGCCAGGTCGTTTTCAGGGCTGTCTGTCACGTAACGAGGGTGGAGGTGAACCAGCTTCATATACAGCGTCTGCTCTCCCTCTTCAGTGTTGGTGCTACGCTTTCCTGGGGAGACGCAGGTAAGGAAAGATGACAACATTAGTTTTTTTGTGTGTTGTGCAGAGCAGCGCCTGAATTGAAGACACATACAGTGTCTGGGTGAAGTACTGCCATCTTAAATCTTATGAAAGGTTATGTAATTAGATTTGTATGTCACCGAGTTACACAACGTAGTCCGTGACTTGCACTACTCTGCATGTACGCTTGCATTTTTACTCTGCTCCCTTTACTCTGATACCCTACATACAATTCAATGCAATGAACTGCCTTTAGACACATAATGTGTACACTTTGGTGGGATTTAATCTCAGTACAAACACAGCTATTCTGTGAAAATCTCAAAGGGTATTTAGACAACATTAGTGAAGAAATAGCTTCATGTGGACCTAGGAAAACTCAAGATCGGCCAAGGATCTGGGGTGTTTAAGCAGTATTATTGTATAAAAAACATCTCAATTATTTGTTCATTTAATCAAAAAAAAGTCAACAATGTGGCACAGCCATAACGTATCAAGACATGGGCATTCACCTGACAGACCCGAAAAATAGAGAATTAATCAGGGAGGCAACCGAGTTACACATGCTAAGTCTAAAGGAGCTGCAGAGGTCCACACAGCTCAGTTGGAAGAAAGTGTTGACAGGACAGCACAAATCTGGACTACATCAAAGAGGGGCAACACAGAAAGCTAAGGTTGAAGGAAGTTACTAAAGTCCCCTGTGAAATTCTTCACAAACAATGTAGGGGTCATGGAAAACGTGGAAGACGCTGCTCTGGTTAGATGACGCCAACGATAATTTTTTTCAGCCTCTTTGCAAAGTCCTGGATGTGGAGGAAAACTAACACAGCATACTGTAGTTATGCCATCCCCGGGGTGAGCAGCAGCATCATAGTGTGGGGAGGCTTTTTCTACAACAGGGACAAAAAAGCTGGAAAAAATGATGAAAAGATGAATGGAGCTAAATTTAGGGCAATCCGTGAAGAAAACCAGGTTAAGTAATGATCCTTCCGGCAGGAAAAGCACCATAAACGTAAAGCAAGAGCAGCGACGAAGTAGTTTAGATCAAAGCATCTATGAGGTGTTAGAACAGCCCAGTCAAAGTACAAACCTAAAGTTCAAAGAAAATGTTCAATTAGACTTGAAAACTGATGTTCACAGACACTCTCTACCCAATCTGACTGACCGTGGTTGTTTGTAGACAAGATTTTGCAAAATGTCTCTCGATGTGCTTTTAGACGTACAGCTCCACACCTGCCCTGATTGCATTCTGTCCACTTTAATATGATTAATGAGTACTTTCCAAACAGCAAATTTACATTAATTTTATATCTATGTATACATTGGTATACCAAATGAGACACTATTGAGGTGCATATATTATACCTTAGTGACATCATTGCACATCAGCACAGTAGAATGGTTATGTTAAGTAAAATGCAAACTATCATATTGTGCCAATTTATTTTTATTTGATGCAGAAATTAAATATTATAATCAGATCAACATAATTAATTGGTTTTCATTAGTTCAACATAATTTTGAAATAAGAATACAGTATGTGATTTAGTTACATTAGATTGAGTTATATATTATCTACAGACAGTCTTCTCTGTCTTACACTGATTATTACTTCTTATGTTCTAATACTTTAATTTTTAAGCTTTTAATTTTGCAACCATGGGCCATTACTTTATACTACCCTCAAATGTGACATTTTTAGACCTTTAATTGTATCCTCGGGTCAGCTTTATTATGGTGTGAAAAGGTGCACAGAGCTGAGACGCTGAGGACTTCCGGTTATGCTCACACACATGCTGGTTTCTTTCAACATGAGCAAACTGGACAGTTGACCCAGTTATATAATTATTTTGTAGCACTGATTATTATTAGCGATGTTGTCATACTTTAAATTTCTTAGGCTGTTGTTGACTTAAATTGTAATTTTAATATACTGTTATGACTACATTGGCAACTTATCATGCTGATAGGATGATGGGATAAGGCTTTTTCAGGGGCTTTTTATGGCTAAGTGTCTCTGTCCCTGTTCCTAATTTTGGTTGTGGATGTCATATAAGGGTTAAGAAAGAATGAATGTGTCCTGGTCCAACATCTAGGAACTATACACCATGTCAGAAAAAGAAAACAAAGACAGTTGCGTGAAGCTTCGATCCTTCTGAGAGAGGCACCATCAGCACGGGTTCAGTATCCTGCCTGTCAATGTGGCAATAAGAATTGTTGTCTTAATGCCAAAAAGAGCTCATCAGATTTGACTTTCACAAGTGGAGCAGTACTGCTTTTGCCATTGTGCTCCGCTTGATTTATGAATGTGAATAGTTTTATTATGATTCATGCGGGGAATATCTCAAATGATATGGACACTACAATGGGAAAGTAGGAGAAACAAGTAGGAAGAACAAGAAGAAAAAAAGAAAAAGTGAAAGAAAGAGGAGATAAAAGGAAGAGAATGATAAAACAATTATTGAAAAAAACATGTACTTCGTTTAATTGAAAATCTGCAGTCCCTATACTGTCCACGAGGGGCGCTGTCTTTTAATCAGCAGATGGTAGCACTGAGCTTCAGATGTGTAAAATTTATTTTAAATCCTTTCTTCATTTTTATCTGTTTGATGTATTTTGTCATGCAGGACAGTGTTTTTAAGTTCCAAAAAATGTGAATAAATGTTTTTCAACATTGTACAATCACTGTGATCAGTTCTTATGCATAATGCACTTAAGTAAATGTTTAACAGTAAAAGTATTGTTAAAATTGCACATACTTTTCTTAAAAACGCTGAGGTTATTCATAATATATATTGTAAAAGTGAAATTCATTTAATATAAAAATCAACAAGTCCACTTTTATTAGTTCTATTTAATCTTGCAATGACTTTACTCGTGTGGCCCTCTTGAGGTCAGATTAAGCTGTATGCGGCCCCTAAACCAAAATGAGTTTGACACCCCTGCCTTAGAGTAAGCCAGAACAGTCATAAGAGCGATGGGCAGGGACTCCTTTGACTGACAGAGAGCGTGATGTAGAGCTGGATCTTTATCATGCCTTTTGGCTGAAAGCAAGAGTTGCCTTTTGCGATCAGACATGAGAAACCTCGCTGTCACACTGCTAAACTGGATCAAAACAGATTATAGCAACCCTCTTAGCTCCAACAGAAAAACAAATTAGACAAGCAAAGACCTTTTCATTCGTGTTTCTACAAAGGTCTGATGAAGTTTGATTAACCATTTTACCATCTCCATTAAATATTCACATTGCTGAACCTTTCTTCCGTACTTCAGAGCCCTTTTGTTCCTATCAGTAGAGTTTCTTCGTTTGCTAATTTTAATGTGTGCTGTTCTGCCTAATACTCATTTATGAACAGTAAATACATGTAAATGCACATAAGTTTCATTAAATTATCAAATCAAACTTTCATTCAATTGGTAGCTCACCTCTACCCAAACAATTACAACCATACGTTCTTTCATCTTATTGAAATAAATCAAAGAACTGGGAAAGTACCGAACCCCTGATCTTTTTAAACATATATAAACCTATTTCTTGAACTAGGGAGTTCAAGAAATCACAATAAATTTGTAAATAGATGAACTCATTGAGAAATATATGATCCATTGGTTAAAAATGGACAATTTGATTTTAATACACCTCTAAAGTCGAGTAACTCACCAACTGCCAACGTGAAGGATGTGTATTTGTTGGCACACTGGGCTGAAGTCAAGACCAGGTTCTCCTTCAGAATGACTCCACTGCAGTAGCCTGGAGATTCTGGACTCATCAGGAGAGCCTGGTGAAAGGAGGGAGATATTGTGGGAACACAAAACGGACATCTGAAGGAGGGTGTTCAAGGTGCTCCATCAGAGTGGGCTCCCCTTACCTGCCAAGGACACTCGGTTGAAGTGCAAGGAAGTCCCTCAAAGTTACTGGCAACAATATTTGACTGTCTGGTCTTCCACAGAGGCAGGCCCGTCACCTGACCACAGGGGTTTCTGACTAACAAGGAAAGACAGTTCTGATCAGATGTAGTTTTTCTTTATGAAACTCAGAATCCTACCTAGCTGCAGATAGTTGAATCCAGATTTTAACATACTTTTTTTTCTCACTGTCTGATGTTTGCTGGATTTATGTCAGGATTACCTATTTGATTTCTATTTGCTAAATCCATTAATAATGAGAGAAAACTTTTTTTTTCTTCAAGAAAAGAATATAAGTCAAGGGTTTCTTAAGCTTCTGGTTAATTCACAAAATTTCGGTGAAATGAAGGCACACCTGCGGGTTCATTTTAGGGAAACCCCTCAAACACACCGCTTTTTTGTCTGGCATCATGGAAACTTCAAAAATAAATGTGCCACGATATCAGGAAGAGAAATGCAGGTAGCTATAGGTACCACGTTTATCTGCTTATTATCAACAGCAAGGACATGTTCAGGCATCATACTGGAGGCGGGGTCTGTGTCTCAGCAGTGAACAGGTGTGAGTGCAAGATGTGTGAATCAACCCCAAAGCAAAGCAAAAGACCTTGAGAAGATGCTGGCTGAAGCTGGTAAGAGAGTGTCTTTATTCAGCGCGAAATTACTCTGAAAGGCCTCTCAAAGAGGAAAAATCCATTATACTAAAAGCAACATAAAAGAAGACAGATTGGAGTTTGCAAATGCAATAAATCAAGTATCTTTGGAGACTTGTCCTCAGCTCTGATGAGACTAAAATGAAAGTATTTGCACATAATGGCCATCATCACATTTGGCTGAAAAGGGGGGGGGAGTCAACAAGTCTGAGAACACCTTTCCAACTGTACAGGAAAGGTAGCATCCTGCTGTCTGAGCGTTTTCCTGAAAGTCTGACAGGTGCACTTCAAACATCAGATGGCATTTCGAGGAAAGAACCAAATACTATGTCTTCAAAATTACCAACAGTAATTGCAAACAAGGCGGTCTACATACCCGACCCAGTCAGACCTGCTCAATCAGGAGGAATGGGCCAAAATTTCAGCAAAATTGTCATGAGTAGCTTGTGGAAGGATACCCAAAACGTTTGACCCAAGTCAAAAAGTTTAAAAGTCGGACAATACCAATTAAATGCGTGTTTTTATACAGTGGGTGTAAATCTATGGTAGTAATTCTAACTGACTTCACCATTTCTCCTTTTCTCATTGTCTCTTTGTGACACAATTTGAAATGATAGGGTCATTTACTGCCAGAAAATGTATAACAAATCTATTTTAGATGGAGTTAATCTAGGTTAAATAAGAAAGAAACTTCACATCGTCAAAGTAGCAAAAAAAAAAACCATAGAAGAAAAAAAAGCAAGTTGTTTTTTTGCTTGAACATACCTGCAGGTTCACAATTCTCCTTGCCTTTGAGCTTCCAGCCACGGGCACAGGAGCACTCGTAGGACATGTAGCCTGGTTTGCAAAACTGTGAGCAGCCCTTGTCCTTTTCCAGAGTGCAAAGTGTCTCATCTACCTCGGGAAACAGAGAAGGTTTAAGAGGGTGCATACTAAGGTATAAGTATTCAAGAGAGAGCAATCTTTACCAGGCGCTCGCAAGAGTCCTGTACCTTTTTCACAGTGGACCCCTGTGAAACCTGACTTGCAGACGCAGTCATAGCCTCCAACACTGTCTGAACACATGGCTCCGTTCTTGCAGGGGTTTTCAGCACACTGGTCTCCATCTGAACAGAGATCAAGTCTGTTAAGAGTCGGTAATGCATTTTTGAGTGGAAGGCTCCTATAATATACAACTTACCGATGTAGACAGACCAGAAGATGTCCTGGAAGAAAAATTGCACATGATCAGCAAGTAGCAGTTGCCTGGAGCTCTTATCTGCTGGTTATTACAATGAGATATAAGGATGTTTTATAATAACTTGAAAATAAAAAGGGAATCCACATCAAGCTAACCGTGCGGTATGAGTCCTGGAAATACTTCCTGGCTTCTTCATAGGTGCACACCCTCTCCATGCACGCCTGCTCCAAGGTGGTGGCTCCAGCATTTCTCTTCTGACGGGAGATCAGTGAGGTGGCCTGATGCTTGTCCAGGAACACTGAGAGAACAGTGACTTTGCTCAGCATGGCCGCTACCTACATTCCTTTACAGACCGCATATTATACTTATTTAAAAGTTAACAATTTTACTAGAAAAGAAAGATTCGTATTATTTAATTATCCCATGATAAAACTGTTCCTGCACATAAAAAAATGGCGGGCGAATAGCCTAGAATGTATGACTAATAACCTAAGATAGAAGCACATTGTTTGATCAGCAAACAATGAAATTAGTATTTCTTTCGAGTTGTTAATTCACCCTTTTAAATTATCTCTATGAATTCTAGTCAGTAGCAGGGACTGTAAAGCTTACATAAATCACAGAAGACCCACGCTGTGGATGAATATATACATGAAGGATTACCTGAACTCTCAGCTGTATTAGCTGACTAGATTTGTAAATACAGTATCATTTCAGCTAGTTTCAGTCAAGTTCTCTTTATTTTTGAAAAAGATTTTCCAACAGAATTTGGAGCTATCTTTCCCAAAGAATGCAGCAGAGCATGCACACATACAGGGGTTGGACAATGAAACTGAAACACCTGGTTTTAGACCACAATCATTTATTAGTATGGTGTAGGGCCTCCTTTTGCGGCCAATACAGCGTCAGTTCGTCTTGGGAATGACATATACAAGTCCTGCACGGTGGTCATAGAGATTTTAAGCCATTCTTCTTGCAGGATAGTGGCCAGGTCACGACGTGATGCTGGTGGAGGAAAATGTTTCCTGACTTGCTCCTCCAAAACACCCCAAAGTGGCTCAATAATATTTAGATCTGGTGACTGTGCAGGCCATGGGAGATGTTCAACTTCACTTTCATGTTCATCAAACCAATCTGTCACCAGTCTTGCTGTGTGTATTGGTGCATTGTCATCCTGATACACGGCACCTCCTTCAGGATACAATGTTTGAACCATTGGATGCACATGGTCCTCCAGAATGGTTCGGTAGTCCTTGGCAGTGACGCGCCCATCTAGCATAAGTATGGGGCCAAGGGAATGCCATGATATGGCAGCCCAAACCATCACTGATCCACCCCCATGCTTCACTCTGGGCATGCAACAGTCTGGGTGGTACGCTTCTTTGGGGCTTCTCCACACCGTAACTCTCTCGGATGTGGGGAAAACAGTAAAGGTGGACTCATCAGAGAACAATACATGTTTCAAATTGTCCACAGCCCAAGATTTGCGCTCCTTGCACCATTGAAACCGACGTTTGGCATTGGCACGAGTGACCAAAGGTTTGGCTATAGCAGCCCGGCCGTGGATATTGACCCTGTGGAGCTCCCGACGGACAGTTTTGGTAGAAACAGGAGAGTTGAGGTGCACATTTAATTCTGCCGTGGTTTGGGGAACCGTGGTTTTATGTTTTTTGGATACAATCCGGGTTAGCACCCGAACATCCCTTTCAGACAGCTTCCTCTTGCGTCCACAGTTAATCCTGTAGGATGTGGTTCGTCCTTCTTGGTGGTATGCTGACATTACCCTGGATACCGTGGCTCTTGATACATCACAAAGACTTGCTGTCTTGGTCACAGATGCGCCAGCAAGACGTGCACCAACAATTTGTCCTCTTTTGAACTCTGGTATGTCACCCATAATGTGGTGTGCATTGCAATATTTTGAGCAAAACTGTGCTCTTACCCTGCTAATTGGACCTTCACACTCTGCTCTTATTGGTTCAATGTGCAATTAATGATGATTGGCCACCAGGCTGGTCCAATTTAGCCATGAAACCTCCCACACTAAAATGAGAGGTGTTTTAGTTTCATTGTCCAACCCCTGTATGTGTAAGTGTGAAATCAGCATTCTTTGTATGTTCTGTTTAATCCTTTCCACAGTGGTCCCCTGTGAAACCCGCTGTGCAGACACAGCCTCCAACACTGTCTGAACACATGGCTCCATTCTCGCTAAATTCAAGCCTGTGTCCTCTTTATTGTGTAATCTGCAGCTAAAAGAAGAAAGGTCTGACTAAAAGTGACACATAGCAGGCAGTATCTTTGATGGGTGAAAATGTTAAAGGTCTAGTGTAGTAACAGCTAAAATGCGGACAACAGTTTCCATCTATTTTACCTTAAAACGAGATGATGTTATGTCACCGAAACAGTAACTCTAGAGCTGCAGTAAGGATTTGGTTATTAAAAGTTCATTTGGTGTTATAAAAGGAAGTCAATTTATTATAATAAAGGAATGGTTGAGTTGGATTGCTGTTTATTAACCTTGAGTTAAAGCATTTTTTGTTTGTTTTGTTTTTAATACTTGAAAATCTTGGCTAAAACAAGTCTAAATTCTATACTTCAAAAAAACAAACCAAAAAAAAATCCTAAAAGTCGAAATCTGTCCATTTTAGACTAAATATATCCCAATTTTAGCCTAGATGTTCATGCATTATTTATTGCTTGGGCATATTTACAACAAAAAAATTACCACTGGCTACGCATCGCTGAGCTGTTTAAAAATAACGTCAGAGATAACACAGAGATGAGGAAGCTATTTCAAAAACAAGTATTTTCAGTTGAACCATGATGGGACATAAATATGGACCATTTAGGCAGTGAGAGGGCGAAAGAGCGCGATTTCTTCGTCAGATTACAGGAATCCTGTCATGTCTGGCTTGTTTGTAATAGGACCAAAGTGCACACAAGAGCTTGGGAGCCGCATGGTGAAATTAATTACATTTATTATAAAGGTACATAGCCACGTTATATGCTTATATATATATAAAAAAAAGACCAAAAAACGTTGGATCATAAGTATAGCCCCACCACTACTACAGATGCTGCCATCCTGACCTTCCTGTCTTTTTCCTCCCTCTTGTATTCACCCACCGCTGATGCTTAGAGCACCATCTGGTTCCAGTGGTGGCCTTTCTCACCTGTTTGTGGGGTCTGAATGGCTGTCGCTGCTCCAGCGAGCAGACAGAGCAGAGCAGCATATGTGGTGGAAGGACGCATGGTGACCCCAAGGCGTCTGAGGTGTCAGTGCTGCAAGGATCAATGTGTAATCCTGGGAATACAACAAGCAGATTGCAGCCATGATGATGAGGGCATAAAAAACCTAGAATAAACAAACAAACCATCCATCCACCACCATCCATCAATCTATCCATCCATCCATCCATCCATCCATCCATCCATCCATCCATCCATCCATCCATCCATCCATCCATCCATCCATCCATCCATCCATCCATCCATCCATCCATCCATCCATCCATCCATCCATCCATCCAAGGAACTGATCTGTTGTCTTCTACTCACAGCAGCTCCATAAACAACTCTACAGCAATGTCTCAGCATGATTTCACCTTTTCAGTCTCAAGTTACTGCGCATGCTGACTGGGAGATGTCTTCCTATCATGATTCAGAAATAGTGTACCTTATTCTTTTGAAACATTTGAGTCAATCTAATAATTTCTGCATACAGAAGAAACAACAGAATGATGAATTATTGTGTAATAATTTCTTATTTCTGTCTATAGTTTAGGGAAATCTAAACATTAGAAATCTGGCCACATTCTGTTATGTACAGATGTTGATGTGAGACATCCGGCGTGATTCAACATCACACAAGTCCTGCAATGTCTCTGAGGCTTTATTTTGTTACAAATTGTGAAAAAAATAATTCCGACTGCGTCATGTCTAACGTATTCACCCGTTTTTACACTAATAGGAGGTTTTAAAGACAGCTAAATTGTTTAATTTTTCATCCAGCAGCTTTCTGCAGTGCAGACATTATACCGTTAAACATTTAGTAACATGCGCAATATCTGGGGAAAACCACGGTGCCAAATGAATAAATGCGCCGTCTGTTTTTGACAGGGCGGGTTGGTTCCAGTAGGCCGAAACCCATCTAAACAACGACATGGATGGCAATAAAAACCGCGCAAGATGCTCGGTACTTACGGGCAGGAACGAAATCAAGGTACTGGTCCGGCCTGCTTCTTCTATCCCCTGGTTCTGAAAGAAAGCAGGAACCTACTCGACCGATCCAGAACTGTCCGTCCAAAATAACGGGCTCTGCTCACATCCGAGACATCCGCCTGGCTCTGTTTACGGTCTGCGATGCATGTAATGACAAAGAGACGCCAGTAGATGGCACTGTTACACAGTGTTGAGAAAAGAGCAGCTACAGCAATCTGTCACGGTTCAAACTGTATTTATTTATTTATAAAACAAAATGTTAATAAATAAATAAACTTTTATTATATGGAATATATTCTACAGTGGTTCAGAATTATTATTATTTTAATAAATAATAATAATAATATTATTATTTATAAAGCTCTTTGAAACAACGTGCTGAACAGTAGGTCACAAAATAGTAAAACAAGAAATAGAACAATACAATTTAAAAACAGGTAAATATAGGTTATGAAAAGGAAACACCAGTATTAAAACAATATTATATTCTAAAACATTTCAATGAACACTAATGTAAATAATTATACCTTTTAACTTTGACTTATTGGGGCAATTTTCCTCTGTAGTCCCTCCCATGCAAGTTTATGGGCAACGTTATATGAGAAATTCAATAACAGATAAAACTCTGTATTTGAAGACAGACTGACACTTCACACCATCATGAACACACCATCCCCATAGTGACACATGGTGGTGGCAGCATCACGTGAGGGATGTTTTCTTCAGCACGAGGCAGAAGAGCTGTCCAGCATTGATAGAAAGGTTGGATGGAGCTAAATTCGCAGGAAACTTGCTAAAAATATGTAGCTGGGCTACATTGAAATGGTTTAGTTTAAAGGGTATTTGTCAAATTCCAGCTCTAAGTCCAACTGAGAATCTGTGAAGAGACATGGATATTGTTGTGCACAAATGCCCTCTATGTAATTTGACTGGGTGGCTGTAATTGTTGCAGAATTTCGTTCTACATCACTTTTACTCAGGGGAACTGACTTCATGTGCATAGCAAACTTTTCAGATTTTTACTTGTAAACATATTTTCATTCCATTTTCAGCTCACTCCTCAACATTGTCCTACTTTGTGTTGTCTAACTTTAAATAATAAAAAAGACAACGAGGTTTGTGGTTGTTACATTACAAAATGTGTAATTGTTCAAAGGATACAAATACTTTTGCGATGCACTGGGTAGCTTTCTTGAGCAGTTCTCTTATTTTAAGATATGGACTAGTTGGGAATAATCAAGTGGTGATGTAATAAACAATACGGGGGGGGGGGGGGGGAAAGCATTGAATAAAGGTATATTCTAACAGTGCAAATCCTGAAGGGGAAATTTAGTTTTGTTAACTTTTGCATGATTTTTAAAACGTAAAGTACAAAATGGACCAAGATGTGGAAATCCATTGACAATGTTGAGCTCATTGGAATGTAACATAACTTTATATCATTTACAGAACATATAAATCACAAAGTTTATTTGTTATTCAAGAATAGACAATATTTAATCAGGCAGTCCTGTACTTGACTCAGAGGTGGTGTGATAATCAAAGATGCTTCCCTGACATGTGTTGCATGTGTAGAAATCAATGTATTTAGGACTATGTTTGGACATTTGTGCCAACATCAACTAATATGACATGTATACAAGACTGGTCCAAAAAATAATTTACTTTACAGTAAAGCAAGGCATTTAAATAGAACATTCACAGGCAACTCGAAACAAATAGTTTTTTAACCTTGATTTGAGGGAACTCATATTTTCAGCTGTTTTGCAGTTTTCTGGAAGTTTGTTCCAGCTTTTTGGAGCATAGAAGCTGAATGCTGCCTCTCCATGTTTTCTGTTCTACTTTTTTGGCAGTAATCGATTTGACTAAAGGTAAATGCATTGATTAGTTTTTAGAGATCCTGCTGAGACATTTAGTCCTTCAATCCTGGAAATATTCTTCAGGTTATAATAGAAGGCTGACTTTGTAATTGTGTTTAGATGCCTTTGAAGGTTTATCTCTAAGTCCATCAATACACCCAGATTTTGGGCCTGATCAGTGATTCTTAGCTGAAGCAACTGAAGCTGTGTGGTAACTCTTGATTGCTCCTCTATTGGGCCAAAAATTATTACTTCAGTTTTGTTTTTATTCAGCTGTAGAAAATTTTGGCACATGCACACACGCACAGATTTCTTCTAAGCATTTACTCACTTGAATGTCTCCTGGTGACATGGTGATGGGGGGCTGTGTGTCATCTGCATAGTTATGGTAACTGATTTTTTTTATGATCTGAGCTAGAGGGAGCATGTAGACATTGAATAGGAGGGGACCCAAGATGGACCCTTGGGGAACCCCACATGTGATCTTTGCGGTCTGTGATGTAAAGTTACCCACTGGCAATTTTACAGAGAATATTGTCAATTTCACTCCCCTAAAGTTGATGTTATTTCTGTTTAATATGCTTTCTATACCTATACTGTGTCTTTTAAAAATACATTTAAGATAAATTCAATTTTAGCAAAATTCACAGTTTTATTCATGGAGGAAGGTACTCAGATTTCAACCTCACTGATTTGAATTTAGAGCATATTGACACTAAGATATCTACAGACTGACAATAAAAGGAAAACAGAAATCTCTTCATACAGAAATGTCATACACAATACAGAAAAAAACAAAGATTGACTATTGCTGCTCTAACACTAAGTGGTGTAATCGGATGGACAAGTGAGTCTGTGTGTAGGTCTGATCAGCTAAAACTGGGTGTAATCTGATGTGATCAATAGGAGAAACCCCATAGCTACAAGCAGCAGTCTGCAAACAACAAACAGCCAATTAGAGCTCTTCACAAATCAGATCAAGCCAAAGACGGAAAATCTAAGTGGACATCATGATCGGATGGAAGCTGTTGAGAACCTGTTGCAGAGAGATTGCTAACTTTTGGGGAAACCAGTTCCATGAATCAAGTAAGAATGAACGACACAGGTTGTAATTTCTTATAAAGAACTGTAATCAGCAGATACTTCAGAGTTGTTGAATATTTGATATCAGACTCTAAAAAAGTTATTAAACCCATCCAACAGTACACGCTTCTGAAACTGGACCAGAAAGATAAAGTTCGAGTTCCTTCTCAGTGGTCATATTTTAATAAGGCTGTTTGCAAGAGCAATGCAATTTACATGCAGGGCCGTGGGGGCTTTGGTCTTAGAAGCAAACGTGTTAAATGTCTCCATCTCCCCAGTCTAATAACACAGAGATAATAGGAGCCTGCTCAGACCAGCTGGTCCCTGGTGTGGGACAGGGACGGGAGCTAAAGTGGCCAGCAAAGGGAGAACAACCAAAAGCTGGTGTGTGTAGACACTGAGCATGTTTAAGCATGAAGAACTGCAGCTAGTAGGGGTGATTAATGTTGTGGTAATTTCCCTGGGAAATCTAATCTGAGGTTAAATCTGTGGCTCAGTAGAGGTTTGTGGCGCAGACATCTTTCGATGAACACATGTTGCAAAAACTATTATGTAGACTGTATCTATGCACAGTCGAGCTGGCAGGTATGCTTAGCACTGAATCAGCCCGCTTACACTGTGCAGTGGGGGAAAGCACAACCAATCGATCCATCTCTTTCAGTCTGTTTATGTTTTATTCAACATCTCTCTCTCTCTCTCTCTCTCTCTCTCTCTCTCTCTCTCTCTCTCTCTCTCTTTCGCTCTCTCTCTCTCTGTCATTTTAGCTCCCATTTATTCCCTCTGCACTCATTATTTTTTGAGTGCCAGCTCTAAATTGCAGAACAGCACCAAGGAAAGAGCACATCATTGCACATGTCCAACCTATTCTTCTTCAGTCCAGTTTTATAAGCACACAAAACAAACACCCTGCCGGGTCATCACACACGATATCAATAGTTAATGCCACCTCATGCTCACCAACCTTCATATAAATTAAACTGGATGAAAACAAAATCCCTGGAGTTCCATACATGCGTAGAGTCTCCGTTATTCCCCCTGTGTCTTTTGAAGCAACCACCAACCAGCCGCTGCTTTTGTGTGTATATATATATATATATATATATATATATATATATATATATATAAAATCTGTCTCGTGATTTATCAAATATCTACAACATCAGTTTTTAGGGATGAATCACTTACTTCTTTGCAAGTGAGCGATCGCTAATACATTTAAAGAGGCCTGGGATACTCATCGTATTTATCAAAATAAAGATCCAAATTAATTTACAATCATTTTATTTGCATGTAATTTAGCTTTTTTAGTATTATTAATTACACTAGGGTCTCTTTTCAAATTTTCCCTATTTCAAAAACTAAGACGGAGAGTTTATGAAGATGAAGATGAAGATTGAATTATCTAAACTGATTACAGATATGCCTTACTCAGGGAGAGAGTAAAGAAATGGCAAGAGGGAGAAATTCAATTTGTTTGTTTGTCTGGAGAGGTCAGTTTCTAAGTACCAGCAAACTGTATGGCAAAAGGTCAAAGTTGGCTTATCTGGATCGGGTGAAAGCTGAAACGGTTGCTCTAATCTTACGTGGAGAAAAAAAACACTTTTAAAGCAAGTTACAGACTGAGGCTGATCATGTTGTAGGTGTGGAGTGAAACAAAAATAAACCTTTGCAGGCATTTCACATAAAAGTTAGTCAATGGAATTCAAGTTTATTTAAACAGTGTCAATTCAAAACAAATGTCACAACCAAGCACTTTACAAAGAAACCAGTTAGTATGCAGAAATATTGTCATTTCAGGCTAAATATACAGTCAACAACATACGTTCCCATTACAGCCTAGTTATAAGACATTGTAGTAAAGTTTTTTTTTCCATGCATCCTGCCTTGGCATTTCAGGCATACTATGTAGAGAAGCTAGTTGCCTATGTGTACCAGGGCAGTTTTCGACAATAACGATATCTCAAGACGTTATCCTAATTGCATGATCGACTTTATTAAATCAAGGCTGGATCCAGCACCAAAGCAGGGAGGCCACATTGATGTAATATTAACGGGTGTGTGTATGACCTTTAATTATTTGTGTGTGGGTGCATGGGTGGTTGGGTGGGTGCAAGCGTGTATGTGTGTGTTGGCGAGAGTATGTGTTGAAAGCGTGTTTGTGTTGAGTGAGTGTATCTGAGTAAAATTGTCACCTGGAGTTGCAATAATGGTGAGAAAAATAGAAAGCCTGTAACACTCGGCACCCAGCCGGAGCAGCAGAGGATAGGTAGACTCGGCTCCGTAAGGCCGTTGTAGACCCAGGTAGACGGACAAAAGGCACCGCACCAGAGCAGCCTCACACAGAGGTAGGTTGTTGGAGACGCACAGGAGCAGCAGCCTTCAGCCCAAGAAGAAGCACCGATCCAGGAGTGCTTTGTATATGTTACAGAAATAGTAAAATGTAAAAGGCACCAGCAGCTCTTTTAGTGACTTGATCTTGGATAGAAACACAGCTAAATCTTTACCTCTGTGCACGGCGCACAGTTAGTCATGATAAATGTTCCTTCACTTGCTGTCTCTAGGAATGAGACAAAGTCAAACACTTAAAGACAGGACCAAGTTTATTATCTTAAAGGACCAATAAGTAATACTGACACCTAGTGTAACAACACCTTCAAGGAGAACAGCCATTTCTCAATGATGTGAATCCCCACTGAATTTTTACTTCCACAGAATAGGTCTATGATGTTGTATTCTGTTCTATTTCTGGTCCGCTTCTCTTACTGACTTCCATCTTTGCAGGCTGCTGCTCTTTTGCCAACATAAAATACAAAATGCTGCGCTGTGTCTTGGGAACCCTGGCAACTCTCATATGATTGGCTCAGGAACCAGGAAGTAAACACAGGCTACACTCTGAACCAAAGTAGTTCTGGACCGTACCTCTAGGTTTGAAAGGAGAAGAAGTTGACTAAGACATGCTACAGGTTGCATGAGATCAAACGTTGTTTTGCCTCATGTTGGCTGCATGTTTGGTTTGTAGGAAACGTCCTCAACAGATCATTGATCCATCACAAAAAGAAAAACATTTTCAGACTCTAGGGGCACTTCAACGAGACCAATTAATCTACCATGCATGTTTTTCAACCATAGGGCTCCCCAGGAATGGATTTAAACCGAGGACCTCAATGCACTGACCTCCTTACATTCATCAGATGTAAAGCTTTTTTCCTGTTGCTATTGATTTACCTTTTTTATCTAATGTGACTCAAACTGATTAATATAAACTGGGCAACATGTAATTCAATTTGATATTTGCCCTGAGTGAATTAGCACCATAACGTCAAAAAAAACAAAATAAAAGTCAAGGAAAAAGAAGTATTAGGAAGATGCATTTCATAAATATTAAAGGTTACTTTCTTAAGTGCAAGCACAATACCTTAGTGTCCATTATGCTCCAGTTCCTCTTACCTTAATGCTTTGTTAAAAGGTGTCATCTGAAGTATCCTATTTCTTGGGGTTGGTGTTTTATTTTACCTTGCATTTATGTCAACAGTTAAAGGGTAGACTGACTGTTGTTATGCTTTGGCTTAGTAGATAGTAAGTGCAATGTGCCGGTTCTTTTCGAAGTAAAATTGTCATTCCTTTCAACACCCTTTGAACTTGAGCTTATCCTTGAGGACTCTTTGGTAAGAATATTTCTGAGATTAGTTTTTTTAAAGAGATTTGTTGTCTTATACTTTCTCCTTCAGATGTATCTACAAGTCCTACACCGTGATGGGCCATTTCTTTGTTTGGTTGGTTTCTGTTCTGGATTTCAATCTATTCTCAAATCCCATTTGTACTTTCAGCCAGCTGCTTTTTACTGGTGTTATGCCATGAAATGACCAATCGGACTACGGCTAGCGGCATGCAACACGGTTAGGACCAGCTCTGGCTATCTCCAGAGATGTGAGTCTATCTCCAGAGATGTAAAACCAAGGCGTGGCCGGTCATTCGTCTCTCCCCGCAGTTTGCACTGTAACAGAGAGAACCCCATCATCAGCTGAGATCCCTCACATTTGGACACATGTTGGAAACGGTGGACATGGCCTTGCTGGACAAAGCCTCAAACCACTTCACCTCTCGTCCTGGGATTGACAAGAGAGGTCTGGGACTTTAACTAGGTTGTAGCGCACAACCAAGGAGAAATAAGGAGTTTTTCCCCCCTTTTCTGTCGACAGACAAGGCAACATCTTTTTCCTGTTTGGCCAAGCAGTTCACAAAGACCGCTGAGACCCAGTAATATTAGTATTAAACAGAATAATTGCTGTAACAACGAATTATTTGTTTAGTACATTTTAAATTAGTTTAATTGTGGTTGTCTGTGGTTTTTACATCAGTGATCGAAGTTTTTCTAGTACGAATCACCCTTTTTGGGTTAACAATACGAATATGCATAAGAGGCATTATTTCCCTGTGCTTATGGGTAATGATTGGGGATTCCAAGTGCAATTATACTTAATGGTTATTAACATTCACTGGTGGCAAGTCTAATTCGGGTTTACAACTGACTAGACATCCATCATACATGGTAAATAAAAATAATAATTGTTATTTAATAAACCCATTTGCTAGTTATAATCATTAAAGGCTGGTAGCTCTTAATCAAAACCATTTGGAAACATCTTTCGTTGTCACTTTCCCTTCATTAGAGTAACATATCGTCAATTATAATATCCAATTATATTTAATAATAATATTCATAATCAAATGGGTTAAATTGCACAACACTAGCACTGGCAAGCATTCTTAGTTGTAGTGTGAGTTTATCGAGTTCTTGTTAGTACTCTTCCCTTTTCCCCTTTCAGCTTCAATAGATCTTTGAGTGCTGAGGACTTCTTGAGTCAGCTCGTCCACTTTCTTGCCTCCGTTCAATAGGTATTTCCTCTTTTGGCCAGAGTTGTCTCTGGATTGTTACTGCACAGTAGCTTCAAGTGTCTCTCTGAACTCTAAAGTTGTATTAATAGTTTCACTGTCACAATCTTCAGGTGTTTGTATTTTGATTTTATTTTGTGTTTGTATATTGACTATTTCTTTGCTGTTATGTTTCCTGGAATGTGATTTCCTGTTTATGTTTGATCACTCTCTACTGGATCAGAACAAGTACTATATTCTCTTAACTAATCCATTCATGGGCTGTGTTGGTACAGGTACTAGCTGGTAGTACTGTTGCCATGCAGTGAGAAGGTCCTGGGCTCAAATCCCAGCCTGGTGTCAGGATTTGGGTTTTGTGTTGGCTGTTTGTTAATTTTGATTTATTAGTTAACTCTCCGGCCTTTAAAATCAGTTTTGGTTTTGGGTTCTTTCTTGTTTGGTTTCTATTATAGCTTGTGTTTTGTTTAGTCTTAGGTTTAGGTTGTGTTTTGGTTTATGGAGTAGTTTGTTATTAAGTCACTTGGCCTGCTCAGTTCACTTCTTTGTATCCAGCCTTTAATCAGTCACTCGGTTCACCTACCAGCTCACCTCTTAGTCAACACCCTGTCATTCCTCTTCTCCAGTCACCATCCAATCAGTTTCAGTTACTTCCAGTCACTTCCCTGTTCCTGATAAGCTCCACTCATGCCAGTAATTAGTTTTCACTCCATTCACCTGCTCACTCCCCTACTTATACCTGCCTCTTCCTCCTGCAATCTGCCAGATCAATTCGAGCCATTCGGTGAGTCTTATCCAGCGTTGTATTTCTGATAGCCCTGTTTGATACCGACCCGATTGCCTTTTTGATTCTGAGCCAGCCTGATCCCTGAATCTGATTTTCTTGCCCTGTATGATTGCTTACCTGTTTTTCTGACCTGGACCTGCCTTGGGATATTTTGAGTTTTGCCTTAGCCTTGTCTGTACTTCTGCCTTTTTGGATTGCCATTTTGTGTACCGGATTTTGGACTGCCTTTTTGACCACTGTGCATTGCCTGTCCCAGTTTATTATTAAATCCCGTTTTTTGCTTAAAACCTCTCTTGTCTGGCTGAATACTGGGTCATCTGCCTCTGGTCCTTGACACCTGGGGTCTTTCTTCATGGAGTTTGCATATTCTCCATGTACTTGTGTACATGTGGTTGCATTGTTTTTAGTCTGATGTTTGCATTTTAAAGCTACATTTCTGGTTCCTGTAAAGTGTTGTTTTTCTTTCTTGTTAAGTTAGTTTTCTTGAGTCCTACCTTGTAAAAATTAGGTCATGATGTCACAATACCGACAGCTTCATTAATTTATTTCTTTTTTATTTATAGGTTTCATCTTCTTCAGTTTATACTTTTTCATATTTGCTTTTTTTGTTTTTGTTAGCCTTTCTCACTTAAACTATTTAACAAAGAAGTCAGCGAGGGTAGTTGCAAGGATCTGTCTGGTTTTAAATTTTACAGTGTTCCTGACTAATTCTTGGATGAAAGATTACTGGAATCCCACATTTTAAGGAGGGTGTTAGACTTCCTGAGCAAGATAAATTTATGTTGACACTTGTCAGGCGAACTTATAGGCAGGTGGTTACTTCCTAATTAGTAGTTTTTGTTCCTTGTGTGGGCTTGACAATCACACTGCTCTATGGTATTAGTTAACCTTTATATTAGGAATACAGACATAGCTGTCAGACCTACTCCACCCGTCAGCCTGATAAAAAGCTCCTAGAGCTGAAACAATTTTTCACAGTTCTTCCAATTTGACCAGAAATTCAAACTTGTGAAATTTAAATTAGCTCCTCTTTTTTTTCAGTGTTTTTATGGGAACTTATTAAAGCTTAGCTGTGAAATCTCTGCCGGTTCACTGTGCTGCTGCTGGTAGGCTAGCTTTAGTTTTTCCCCCCTCAGAAAGGACTTTGTATTCTCCTTTATACATTTGTGTTGTCTGTGAGTTTTGGCATATCTTAATTTTGTATTATCCCCTTTCTTCATTTGTTCTTCACAAACAACTCCCCTCAACCCTGTCGCACTAAAAAATGTGTAATAGCCACGTTGGACCACAGGGAGAAACACAGTATTGTCTCAATTTGTCTCCTTAATTAATTTCAGTCTGACGTTTTATTACCTACTGATTGGCTTGCATCCCAGTCACATGACTATCAAGTTTCTCCCAGTGAAAAACAGAACATGTGATACGGGGCGTGATCACAGACTAAATGGAATGCAGCCCTGCTACGGCCACAGCAGCTTCTGTAGCTCAAGCTGACTCAGCAGTAGAACCCGTGACACTGAAATCTTCGGCGAAGCTAATAAATGAAAGATTGTCTACATTCCTCTCTGCAATCTGCTGGGTTTCCATAGACAGGAATCTTTTTGACTATCCTCCCTGTATGATTTGATTGAATTTGTAAAGTGCTTTGAGATGACATGTGTTGTGAATTGGTGCTATATAAATAAAATTGAATTGATTTCCCTGAATGAAGATATGCAAAAATATGCATACTTGTCACTAGAAATGTTATTATAATGCTTATAAATGTAAACGATTTCTTTAAATGTTGAGTTTTCCACATAAAGCTTAGGGAATGGTGACCATGTTCTTCTTTTTTTGCTGGGAGAAACTTGATAGTCACATGACTAGGTTGACAGCCAGTAAGATTGGGTTGAGCCAGTCCATAACAGGGGCATACAGAGACACCCCTGCTATAGAATATACAGGAAAATCCTACTTTGTGTTTTATTTCTTGGTCTTACAGATCTGGCTGTGATCAGGCCTGAGTGTGCCTAATAAAGTTGAACCAAACTATTTGGTTAATAACTTATTAATACATTTTTTTTAAAAGCAGGCAATGCTTGTTTGGATTGTTTTTCCTTAACATAATCATTTGAAAACTGCATTTTGTATTTAATAAGGTTGTCTTTGTCTAAAGTTAAACTAATCTGAACTTTAAGTGTAAACAAATAAGCAAAAACAAAATATTTCTTCAAGGTGTTGTAGGTAACTTCATCCGTTTTAATCCTACTAATGCCTTGCTGCAAACTGCGTGTTACTTTTTGCACTAGTGCTTCAGCTTTGTTTTAATACCTGCTATTTTATATCAGCATCGTATCACCACCTTCCGGCTTGGAGTTCAGCACCACCATCTGCTTTTGATTTTTACAATGGAGTTCTGTTGTTCTTTAACAATGTTAGCCCTGCAATTATCAGCGAATTGTTCTCAACTTCCTTAGTATAGTACCTCACCTGCTTCATCAGCATCTTAATTTTATTGGATCATGCTCTTTGACACCAGTAATGTGATTTTTGTCCAAGTCCAGCTGAGCTAAACTCAGATGTAGCCTGAGGTTGTGAGTCATCTGCTGATACACAAACTCACAGAGCGCAGTTTTTCTCCTTCTCCTCCATTTGTGCTTTTTTGTGTCCACCATAATTGGGTCAGTCAGTTCAAGACCTGATTTTTATTTGCAAACTCAGACTTCACCCTTTTCCCATCTCTTCCCTAATTTGGTCCATGCACTCTTAATGTAATCTTAATTTTATTATAGCATGTTTTTTTTGCTTACTTTGCAGATACACAGATAAAACAGATAAGAAAATGTGAAATAACTGTAATAATAGGGTGTACATAGTTTGCACTCCAGTGACCTTAGCTCCCCTCACTATATTCTGCAGGGCCCTGTTGCCTGCTATGTTGCAGATGGAGGACCAGGACATCTGCCCACAAGAGGTTGACCAATAAATCTTTTTCTATTGTAGGTATAATTTTTTTTTTAAATCTAGGGTGGATGTTTGCTGATATTCCAAGCCAAGACTTAATTTTGTTTTGTGCATATTTTTTTTCTCCCATTATTTTTAGCTGTGATAAGAAATTTGCCATTTTAAATTGCATGAAACCTGTGAGGTACTAGGTTGCAGGGATACGGTTGATGCAGGCCTTTATTTCACCACCAGTGGCAATATCTAGTTTTGTAAAATTCTGCAAATAATTTTAGTAGCTATTAAAAACACGTTTTAATTGCAATTTGCTAAAGAGCATTTATCCAAATATTAGTGAAGTTGTATATAATTGATGCTGTTTATTATTCTGAATGTCATAAAAAGCTGCAAATTAATAGAACATCAGTACTTATGGTTATGACCTGTACTCTTGGTCACTTGCTTTACTTCATCTTTAAGCATGTCTAGATGTTTGCAGGCAGTTTTTAAATCTTGGCCTCTCCGTAGTTTGCCTTCCCTGCCTAGACAAGCAACATGGTGGTCCTCCACCATTGTGCTTCAAAGTTCAAACACTATGTGTTTTGTTTTCTCAACATGCAAAACACGTAGCCAAAGAGTTGACTGACCAAAGGAGATTTAAAGGAGCGGTGATATCACTGTATAAACTATTTCATGTAGTTGATATTGCTCCAAAAGACTTTCAGGAAAAAAAAAAAGTCACCTTTTTGTAGAGGGTTGTTTTGATGGGCCATATTTTTTTCCACATATCATTACAGTACTGTTGGGTGAAGTAATGATATGTGGCTCTACCTAGTTGATTGGTTGTAACCATATTTGGGGAATTGTTCAAACACGCCCCCACATGGCCTTACCCTCTCCATCCACACCTCTCTGCTTGACGCAACACTCCATCACAAATCCATTATTATGGTATTATGGCTGGTGGAAGTGTTTGTGTTGCAGGATGTCGGACAGGCGAGGCCAAACTGACCAAAGCCTTTAACCTTCCTCATCCACACAGTGGGGCCGAAGTACAAAGCCAGATACATGACAGAGAGCTCGCTGCAGAGCTGTTACAGGAACGTCATGCAGCTGCTCAGTCAGTCAGTCAACCTCATTTTCAGTTACAAACACACCTTCCTTACGTTTGACAGCATTTAGAAATGAGTGACTGGCCTCAGCACAACCAGGAACAAGTCTCCCCGGAGCCATTTTGAGGTATTTGCAGATTCTTCAACAAGCATATTTTGCAATAAAACAAAAATCACATTTTTTTTCAGAAATTGTAGTTTTTTCACATTTTTCTCAATTTGTGCTCTGCCTACTTGTTCCTACATTTGCTGTAGCGGATCAGAAAACTTACGGGTAATGACGGCACCTTCATTGTTGGTACAGAAGTTTTGTTCAAAATCAGTTTGTTTGAAAACATTCAGGAAACTGTCCTCAGTAAAGTGTGCTGAATATAGTCTCAAACATGGGGTTATAATTGGGTGGTACTTCCCTATAAATGAACTTCAGCCACTCTTCTGTGATTCTGTCATCCTTTGGGAGTAAGTGGAAACTTCCATCTGTTTTTGAGCAGCTTTGGACATAAAAGCTCCTCTTTTTAGTGGCCATCCTCCGCTCGAGTGGAGCATTCAGACATGCTAGTGCGACTCACGCCACTAAATTAGTGTATTGGCTGGGGGGAGAAGAGAGAGGTGAATGGGAAGGCTGCTTGCTTGATGGTGTGTTCTAATTGTAGACAATGAATTACGTAAAAAGAATGTAGAAAATGATAAACTGTTCTCTGGTTTGTCCATTTTTGAGCAAAGAAACAAAGCTGACCGCACATGAGCAGAGCCTTTCGTAACCTCTCTTGACGTTTGTCAAGATTAAGTTTGTTGTCATAACCCCTTTTAGAAAAATCTTGTTTTTTTTGTTCACTTTATAAAGCAAAGCTTTCCCACATTTTTCTTCCTAGAGATTTATTCCAACATATTCAAAACAATCAACACTGCTTCAGATTCTTTATGTTCACACGCGCATGAATTAAACACTTAATCTGCTATCTTTGGAGTGTCCAGTGGTTTTTAATCATTCTGAGCCATTTATTGTTTGATCTTGGGATGCTTTTGCTGAGATATCCACTTCTGGGACGGCATGAATACTTTTTCGTTTGTGAATAATCTTCCAAAGAACCATAATAAAAGGTGGCATTAAATAATCTCTCAGGAACAACGTTCTCCAACAGTCCAGCTAGGGTATGGTAATCATCGTTATAGTACACACAGACACCTGATAAACAATTAAAACAGTATGCGTTTGACATCATTGATATCTTTTATAGTTAAGTGATTTTTTTATATAGAGATACGTAATGGATTTGGTGCTTTGTTCAAGATTAAAATCAAATTTAAACACCAAATGCACATTCTGTTTTCTTATAATTGCTACTTAAAGCATGGGGACATATTGAGTCACCACATGAGAATATGCCTTTATATATTTAGACAATACAGCAGATTTTTGTAAAGACCTTCAGTGCTATACATAATGTCACTACAGAGACTATGGCTGAGCAGGATAATGATATAAAGGAAGAAAAGTCTTGCGCTCAAATTTAATTTACTGCTGAAGAATTATTGAACACCATAGGAGTGAGAATCTGACCTCCTTCTCCTAACTAATGAAAGGAAAAGGTCATTCTTTACAGGGTGATCCTCTAAACACTGTAGTGGGAGCTCAATCTGTTGCACTTGAAGGCACAATGTTAGGAGAAACCACTTAATGCAGGTTATTATGTTACAGTTTGTGTGTTCATGTACTGCAATAACCTGGCTGCTAGAAGTCATGTCATTAATCATGTTTTTCATTGTTTTCCCCCCCGACAACATTTGGAAATCACTCACATAGTTGCATTTTATATTTGTTGTCCTTTTTCAGCCTCGAAGTTCACAAAATTGTTTTTGTTTAATCTTAGTTTAAGTAATGTATAGTATGGATGTCTCAAATCGATCAGGATTTATTTATTTATTAATTTTTGTGCGTGTGTGTGGCCAATACAAATGTGGGCCACTTAAGACAAGGTATTGGCTGGAACACTTAAAAATAGATGCCATCATAAAAATTATGTGGACATATTAAAACAACACATCTAGACATCAGCCACCGAATGAAAGCTTTGGGTGTAAATGGGTTTTTCAAATGGCTGTAAGGATACCACCATTGTAATTGCGAAGGACACCAGAGTCAAAATCTGTGGAGTGGCCATCATAAATTCCTGATCTCAGACCCATAAAAAAATTTGTTAGCAGAGGTGAAAAGGTGCGTACAAGCAACGGGGAAAGCAAATTTGGCTCAGTTACACCAATTTTGTTCCTATAATTTTCTGGGGACAACCAAATCAGAGCAGACCTGTATGAACTCCGAGGAAACTACTGTTCATGTTTACAGGATGTTTATCAGGTAGGTAAACAGAACAAAAACTTAAAAAGACCTGGGTCTTTTTGTGGAACTGTCTTTCTGTTTTCTTAATTAGAAATCTCAGATTTAGTTACAGTAAATGTGGCATTTAGTATAATTGTTTGTTTATTCTTGCTCTACTGCTGCTTTTTCCAATCTATTTATTGAGCTTTTCAAATACAACAAATGCATTTCATTTCATTTTCCACCCTGATATCTGGCAGCTGCAGACCAAGCCCCATGCTCTTTCCGTGCAGCTCACCCAGATGGATGTTAAACTCCCCTTCCACCGCAAAGCATTGTGCTTCCCCTCCTCCACCCCATGTGCTGTGGCTGCAGTGAGCTGTGAGATGTCTCGTAAACAGGTGGTCGAGTCTCACCTGTGAATAGCAGAAAAGGACGTGAATCGCCAGCTGGTGAGATCCAAGAAACCAATCAATATAACCACACTTAATGTTTGAAAACATTTATAACATTTTAAAATTAAAAACTTAAATTTACCAAATTTTGGCAGATTAAATCTTTTGTAGTTTTTGTAGTTCACAGATTTTTTAAAATTTTTTTTTGGATCTACTTAATTCAACAGTGGATATTGGTTACACACAAACCTTTTGCTGTCGCAGCAGCCTATAATATTATGTTAATTAAAGAATTCAAGATGATTTGGTCACTTCAACATAACTTAATCTCTTCCCTCCTAAACTATTTAATCAATTAAAACTGAGGAGTGGGGTTTATAGTAATAGGAAACCCCATTGCTTTTGATCCTGCAACCTGTACACTATTATAGGTGTCTCCTTACCCTGTGAGTTGCCTGACCAGTGAAATATTATGTTACCTTGACTTATTTAGCTTTATATATTGTGATGTTATGTTTAGTGGCTAGCAGACGGGTGAGGAGAATATGCTTGTGTGCAACAAGCACACAACTTACGTGAACCAGCAGTGCATTCTGTGCAACCTGGGTAACAGATCATTGCTTCGTCTTTCATACAACAACCTAGAGGACGCTTTCAATCTACAAATATACTGAAAAACTGGTGTGCAAATCCCCTTCAGGGGTCTTTTACATCTACAGCAGCTACCGTTGAAGAATCACTTTTTATTCTGTTCCGCATTTGCCCGTAATCAATTCATGTCATCTGGCCATATTTTATTTAACACATAATCGTGGCACTCCCCATCCCATGTCCCCTGCAGCTCATTTGTTCCCATATAGGGAAAAAAAAAGAATCTGGAGCATGTGACTGCGCTCTCCTTCAGTCACTACGTCCCATGTCTGATTCACGTGGCAGAAACAGGCCATCCATTATTGGGCAGGTTCTGTAATCAATGTTTCATTTCACACAGCGGCTGGCTCATACAGGATCAAGATGTCATGAATTAACCTCCATGCATGTATAAAGATTAACTTTTCTCTTTTTTGATACTCTGCTTTCCACTAGCACAGTGACTTATTTTCTTCCGTAAAGCCAACCTTTTGCCTTTCTTGTGTGAAACAGTTTGAACCTATCTTCCCTCAAGTCCAAATCGCAACCCAATACACCGTATTTCAAATGATATACTGTGTCTCGATCAGACAGCAGAGGGATTTAGTGTGTGGTTTGGTTTCTTTAGACCAGGGAAGAGGTGTTGTAGACCCTGATTGTGCTGAAGAGGCTCATAGAGAGCAGAGACTCAGCTGACAGCGCTCTAAATGGACATGTTTGACCGTGCACATTGCCAAGGCTGTTTGGGAGCTACTCTGTGCACAAGTAGCAAACGTTGAAAGCCTAAGGGCATATAAACTGTAAATCATTATGTAATAAGTAATGAGTGCTATGCATTGGCAAAAAGAAATAAGTTATATGGCATATAAATTAGTTATATGGTTTGGATGTGAGATGTAAAAATAATACAGAGATGTTGGAAATCCTTTAATCAAACGTTGAATCAATAATTCAATTCTTGATTAATGCTCGTTTTTCATTACATGAAATGTAACATGCATTTCAGAAACACCATTGTGCTAAAACCATAACTGTGTTTTTATTTATTGTTTCCAGAAAATCTCAAGGCTAAATTCAATAAAAGTAATTGTAAGGTGTTGTAGTTTTAAACTGTGGTGCCTTCAACCATAAGGTCTTTTTGCCAAATTATCCAAACTTAATTTTTCATGTCACTCAATTAAATCCTTACGTAAAAGGAAACAGCAAGTCTACAGAGATTACACTGGGTCCACTGTTTTTTTAGGTTGTATATTTATTATTTTAGCAAAGTCTGTCAATCTCAGGTAAATTTAACGATTTATGTGAAAACAAGCAGCAGGTTGCAGAAGAACTATCTATTTATAGATATGAAGAACTGGTTACAAACAGGAAGGACAAATTAGTTTAGTTTTGAATTTGAGATGTTTGTGGAAAATTGCATAAGGACAGCAGAATGTACTTAAAATTGCTTGTTTATCAGTCACAGACACACTACAGTTCACACTTAAGTAATAAGGAATGCACTATAGTTTAGATAACATGTCAACATCACCACTGTCCTTTGAATAAAGCCAATCATAGACATAATATAAGAGTAGACGCGTCATTGGGCGGGTTCTGCCTATGCTGCGATGCGTCAGAGCGTCCGCCATGTTAAATGTGGCAAATCTGCAGTTACTCAGTCACTTAAACAGAATCAGAGGGACTTTAATCTCTGAATATACTTTGTATTCGTAGTATTTTTTTTGTAATATTACAAGTTTATTTTCGTATCCCTTTAGCCTCATTCTCCTGAATTTATTCTCCTAAAGAATAAAAATATTTAAAATAATCTAACCTGGCCCTATTACTCCAGGAGTGAAATAATTCTGCAAACTGTGATTATTCTGGAAATGTTCCCCCTTAATTCTCATAATATGATGTTTTTATCATAACATTATCACTTTTGTGTTTGTTTGTTTATTTTTACTTTATTGACCTAGAACTTTTTTTCCTCATATTATTAATTTTACCTCTTTAATACAAACCCAAAAAGTCTGTTCCTAAAGGTTCACATGTGACATGGTTTTATGAAATAATGAAGACCACAATGTTTAGATTTAACAAATTGATCCTTATATTCATAACACATACACACACAAATATATATATATATATATATATATATATATATATATATATATATATATATATATATATATATGTGTGTGTGTGTGTGTGTGTATGTGTGTGCGTGCGTGCGTGCGTGTGTGTGTGTGCGTGTGTATTTATTGCAGCACAGGAATGAGGCATCTTCTCTGATCCACGTTCACAATAACAGAACTCAACTTTTTTCTGCCACATACAATATGGCGGTGACGTTGACGTGCGAACCTGCGCCCTATGACGCGTCTACGTATATATGTCTGTGAAGCCAATGAACTGTTTTCCCCTGCCATTGTCCAGGTCCAAGTCTCTTGGAAATTCCAAAATCACCTTTCTACACTTGTGAAGGAACGTTTTTTCCCCCTAAGAAACCCATCAATATAACTGCACTAATGCTTGAAAATATTTATAAAAACATAAAAAACTTACTAGAGGACTGTGGGTTTCAAAAGATTCCTTAGACATGGCAGGTAATGAGGCAATAGATGAGCACACCTCCTCAATAGTTGTGCATTTATGAAAGTATTCCCACTGTCAAAGGTGTCACAATTGCTATAAATAATGCTATGAGTGATACTGAAGCTCCAAAAGTCTGAATTGCCTCCTGACAACATAACCAACCATACACAGGTGCAAATATAAAACCTTTGTCAAAAGTGCCAAAAGACCAATAAAGCAGTACTTGTAAGTGCATATATATTGTCAGCTGAATCAGAGGCTCTATGCACAGAAACTTTCATCAGACAAATAAGAAAGAATAGCAATAGAATTGAAGCTTCATATTAAATATCTGAGAAATTATGCGTAGGCTTCAAGTGTGAGCAGTCCCCATGAGGATCAAATGCCGTTTTCACCCTCCTAGAGGGAGATACACACATTGATTAGTAGTTTCATCCCTTCAGCGATCAATGCATGTGTTGTGCTTATCTGTGATCCGGTCACAGAGGTAACAGGTACAGGAGGGAAACCCACACATCCTTCTCCCTAGTGACACTATCGAGTCCATTCTGTGGGATCCCAAGGCTTTCCCATGCCAGACGGGATGTACAGTCCAATATGAATATGCGCGCCGAAAAGGGCTCATTTGTTAGGCTAAAAGTACCCTTTTGAAAATAACCTTTAAGCAGGTGTTAAACATAGCATTCATTAGTCCCACATTTCTTGATTAAAAATGTAATTTTTTTTATTGGTCTGATGTAATCTACTAATTTCAAATGTCATGTTTTCGTTAGCTGTAAGCAGAAAATTATCATAATTAACAGAAATAAACGTTTTAAAAATTAGTCTGTGAGCAATTACTCCGTATTATGTATTTGAGGGTTTTAATTTAGAGAGTGTTGATATATTGACAGCTGCTGTGCGAGCGAATAAAATACATTATAAAATGTTGTGGTTCAGTGTTGTATGACATAATGCTGGTAAGACGAGGTTGTCATTCAAAAGACGCAGAATTATGCTGTCCATCATCACAAGAGTGTATTCTAGTGTGAAGTAGACCATGCTTGCAGAAATGCAGCATATAACTATAATTACTCATCACATAATTGTGACGTAGTTTTGTGCTGCTTTTAGGTTAGCTCAGAATGCAAAAACAACCCTGCAATATTGTGTAATAATGAGGACCCAAAAGCAAGACAAAGCAGGCGACTGGTGGCAAGGAAGATGGAGTGCTTGGGTTTAATGGAATAAAGACTAAAAGCATACACAAGTGGAAACATAGCTGGGAATAATAAAAACATAGCAGTACAAGAAGCACGAATGATACTGACAGATAGCAAACAAGGCGTGATTGCAGACAAGAAGGAGAATATGGCAAGAGTAGAATGAACCGGGAGGAATATGTACATGGACAAGACGCTAGAGGGTTTTAGAGGGCAAACAGCACATAAATGGAACAGAGGGACTAATAAAAAATGGATCGTCAAACTAAAACAGCAACTACAACTTATAAAAGAACCCTAAGCAACACATGGAGAACTTATGGTGACGAACAACTATCTGTCTGTCCGTCTGTTAATATTTGCTTAACTTAGTCATAATGGAAAGTGTATACATTCTTTACATTCTTTGAACATTGTCAATAATCAAGATTTTTTTATTACCTAAAACACTTCCTTATCGATGAGTATCGTTCCAGCCTGTACATAAAATATAACTGTATTTGGTGTCAAAATTAAAGCCTTTAATTAAAAGTATGCCTGCAGGAAATTAAAAGGTGTTTTTGTTGCACTTGCTTCCCTTTTCTCAAAAACTATACTTTGCAGAAAGCTCAGCGTTGCTCACTGTTCAAGTGAGTTGCAAACCCACTGACCTACTCTAAAGATTGGTTCAGATACACTGTGTAAGGATCCCAAAATGAAATCGTTTTCACTTGTCTGCCCAACGACATGATTGAGGCTGGTGTAGGCAGAAAAAAAGAAATAAGTGGAGCAAGAAAAACACATTTTATTTCACAGTAGCACATCGACAACAGTAGAGGCCATTATGTACTGACTTTTACAGCAGCAGTCAAATGTGACTATTGCTCTTCAAGACAAGCAAATTGTCTGCCTGTGAAACGGATTGTATTCAGCAACACAGACTGCTGTACTTGAAGTGGGAGGTTACATTAGACCTGTGACCATGAGAACAAAAACCTCTTTTTGGATGTTGACCTTTACTGTCGAGACTGTTGCTTACTGATTTGACACAGAAACAATCGTGAAATAGCCTAAACAATAGCGAGGAGGCTGTTCTAATTTACATGAGGATGGCTATTAGAGCATCACATAGAGAAGTAAAAGTAATTAAACGTTTTAATTAAGTTTGATTCGGTTTCAGAATTAGCATTTAAAGGGTGCCAATTTCAATTTTCTCTCATTAGAGTTTAAGTAAAGACAAAAAAGTAAAATTACTTTTTTGTCTTTATCACATATTTGATAATGTGCTAAAATCTTAGCTTAATCTATACCTTCAACTTGTATGTTAGACTTAATCCCAACTAAGTTATTTAAGAAAGTATTCCCTTTAATTAATGCCCCTATTTTAGACATGATTAATCTATCCTTAGTAAATGGATATGTACCACAGGTTTTTAAAGTAGCTGTTATTAAACCTTTACTTAAGAAACCCTCTCTTGATCAATATGACTTAACAAATTACAGAACCTATATCTCATCTTTCTTTCTCATATAGAATTCTTGAGAAAGTAGTTGCTAATCAACTATGTGAACATTTACAAAGTAATGACCTACTTGAGGAGTTTCAGTCAGGCTTCAGCGCTCATCATAGCACCGAATGTTTGTGCATGTTTGTGGACGAGGAAAAAACCCCCAACATTTTTAATTTCTAAGGAACGAAAATCAGGAACAAGTTCACAACTTTTTGGTGTTTTTTTCCATAGTGCTTCCTTTCACATGATTGTTGTGTCCCCTATACGGTGTTGCACAACAATACATTTAGTTTGGCTATGAAGAACTATGAATAAGTGCCAAAGGCAATTATTTAAAACGTTGGTAATTTCAATCAAAATTCAGGGCAACACTTGATTATCAACAAATAATTGCCAAAGAGCTCTTAGGTAATCATAAAGCAATAACTGACTGACACTGCCTGTGGAGTTGTGGTATGATAGAATAATCCATGGGGGGGGGGGGAGAATTTGTGCACTGCCGTTCTCAAGCAGAAAGTACTGCACATATATACAGAATGAGTAAACAAATTCTTTCCTAAATACAAGAATTTACAAATTTACAAGTACAAAAGTGTACATTTTTCTGCTCCTAAGAAGTTATTCACCACTTTCTGTTGGCAATCACATAAAATCCCAATAAAATGCATTTTCAAGTTGTAAGGTGACAGAACATGAAAAATTTGTTGGTTATGAATAGTTTTGAAAGTCACCGCATAACAATCTGCTCCTGCTTTTAAAGATTTGCTCTGTTCAAATAGAAATTTTGTTTATTTGTTCTGAAGCAAAGGAATAAACAGCCCAGCTACTCCTTTTACTTGTGTGAGCTTCTCTAGTGATTCTGGCTGAATAAAAATTAATTAAGAGGTTGATGGCGATGTGCTGCAGCTGAAAATGTTTGGGGAATAGAAACATGCCTCTAGCTGCCTCCATCGTGGAGTCCGGCTCACACAAACTTAGAAAGCAGAGATTCAACGGTTTTAATTGTGTTGTTTTCATCGTCAGCTCGTAGCTCATTTGTGGACTCTGGTAAGGTATAAAGACTGTGGCAGCCACATCCTGGATCACATACATGTTTTCTGTATGTTTACAGTATGCACACGCAAGGAGGAATCTCCACATGTGTTAAAGAAGCTGTGAAGTTTCTTACAGGTGCAGAATTTCACCCAACAATAAAGAGACTGACTGACAGAAAACCAACAGCTCTGTTCTTTTTCACAGTCAACTTAACCCTCCTTTTATCTCCTTTCATCCATCACATCTATCTCCATGTCAGTTTTATTATCCATTGGTGTCTCTCCTCCAACACCTCCCACCTACATCCTCCTCTCTTTCTCTCCCTCTTCCCTTTTCTTCCCTCCCTCCCTCCCTCCCTTTTTGCCTCCTCCTCCTGCTGTGCTCTCTCCTCTAGCTCCCATTCCTCCTCCAGCTCTCACACTCACACAGCATCCTCCCCTCACCTCTTCTACCTTCACACTCACCTCCTCAAGCCTACATCTGCCCGCCACCCTCCTCTCCATCACCTACTAACACACATCATTTCTCGCCTCTTCCTCAAGTCTCGTCTCTCCCTCCTCCTTGTACTCCTCCTCCTCCTCCATTGCCTTCAGGCTTTCCCTCCTCACAACACTCTGCACCCTCTGTCCACACACTCATGCTCATTGGCACCCAAGGACAGAACAGCTTCTCTCCTGAACCGGTGATGGTTTGATCCTTTTGGCCAGACTTCTTGACACTGAGCACAGCTGAGGAAGAGGACAAGGACGGAACAAAGACATGGAGCACAGCCACATCTTCCCTGTGTCCCACCACAATGGGAGCACCGGGGGATGCCCTCTCGGACCTCTGCCCGTCATCTACTATAGCGTCCTGCTCTGTCTCGGCCTGCCTGGTAAGAAAGTCCGCGTTGCTACCTGCATCTTGCTCTGGAGTCTGCATCGCTGCTCTCTCCCAGAGTTACGCTTTGCATTTCGATTTGTTCTGCACTTGTTTGCAGGACTGAGTAAGACTGTTGTGCACCGCTGCACACACGGTGTTGATTTGTCACTCTGACCTTGTGGCTGTCGCGCATGCATATATGCTTTGCGTGCATTTGTTGTCGTTCATCTTGCTTAAAAAATATTTAAAATATTGCAGTTCGTGATTTTTTTTTTTTTTTTTTTTGTGAACATCTTTGGTTTTCATCTGAAATTTAAACAGGTGCAGATAGCTGCATGAGAAGTTGAATGGGCAATCTTACTGGCTTGACCTCCAGGACAGGTGTGTGCTGCGTGGCTTTTTCTCCAGTGACCTGATTCGATAACACCTCTGTCCTCACCGTTGAGTGATTAGTCCATTCACCATCGCTGTCAGACTCATTTACTGCCTCTGTCCCACTGCGTGATCCATGAGCAATGACCTGCTCTCACACCGGGAGGCAAAGCGCTGTCTGTGTGTGCGTGAAACAGAGAGACAGAGACAGAGAAAGACACAGATGGAAAAAAAAATAACTAGAGGTCAGAAAAAGATGAAATCTGCTGATGTCTGAATAGACATCGGGCTTCAGAACTGGACAAGCCCCCCAAAATGTATACATCCAGTCTACTTTAAGTCACCCAAACATTAGAAATCTATGTTAAACTAAACTTAATTACTGAGTGCTTACAGATGTTTACTTGTCACGTTGCAAGCTAAAACTGCTGTGTATATTGTTGGGAATGTATGTGATCAGTCAACAGAAAGTAGTGCATAATGGTGATGTAGAAGGGAAATTATGCATATTTTAAAATATTTATATGGGTAGCATTTCTCTTCAGCCACATTTACTCTGATCCCATTAAATAAAACTAGTAAATGAAGTCCACGTATGTGTAATTTAATCTCGGTATAAATTCAGTTGTTCTGTGAAGGTCTCTAACAACATCAAGGAGATCATCATCTAAAGGAGCACCATTCAATGCTTGGACAGTGGAAAGAGTATGACAGAGCTAACCAGCCAAGACACGGCCAACCACCAAAACTAACAGGCCAAGCAAGGAGAACTTCAACAACAGAACCAGCTAAGAGGGTCCCGGTAACTATGGATGAGCTACATAGATTTGCATCACAGGAGGGAGGATCTATTGAATGAGCAACTATTATTGTGTCTTCTAATATTCTGACCCTTATGGAAAAGTGGCAAGAAGAGTAATATAGTTGAAAGAAAGCAATAAGAAGCCTTGTTTGCAGTTTGCAACAAGCCGTGGAGAGAACACAGCAAACACGTGGAGAAACGTGCTCTGGTCAGATGAAGCCCACAAAAAACTGCAAAACCCTAAGTGTGCCATAAAAGTTGGTTCACTGATCGGGAAGAATAGACCATCCCCACTTTGAGACATGTTGGTGGGAGCATCGTGCTGTGTGGATGCTTTTCTTCAGCAGGGCTGGGGACGCTGGTCAGGGTTGATGGGAAGATGATTGGAGCTTGATACGGGGCAATCCTGCAAGAAAACCTGTTATAGGCTGGGGGAGAGGTTCACCTTCTACCAGGACAACAAAGCTAAACATACAGCCAGACGAACACACTAAAAACACACACAGCCACAACGTACTTGTTTATATCAAAGTATATACATATCAAAGTCTGTACCTAAATCGGTGGCAAATCTTGAATCCTCTTCACCGTCACGGTCTCTAAAAACTTGACTGATTTTCAGAAACGTTGCAAAGAAAAGTGTGCAAAATTTTCCCTCTCTAGATGCACAAAGTTTGCAGGGACATACCCGAACAGACTTGCAGGTGTGATAGGAGCGAAAGGCGGCTCCACAAAGTATTCACTCAGGGAGGTCGAATACAACTGCATGCCACATTTCTTCCCCTTCACATTTATGAACCACTATGAGTCTTTTATGTGAAATTCCAGTGAAGTTCGTATGCAACGTGTTGTTATAACTTGACAGAATCTCAAAGAAATGTGAAGAGTTTAAACCTTTCTGCATGGCACTGTACTGTAGCCAGTATTTACAACTTAGCGTTACTAGTTTTGATCTCTATCTCAAACCAGTCCCAAGGATTTACAAATCTCCCTCAGATCGATTGCTTTCCCAGGATAAAGATTGAAAATGAGATGCTATCACCAACGTAAGCCGTTCTGGTTGGGGATAAATCTGCAATGCAAAGTGCAGCGCTTTTGTGAGCCAAGACTGCAGTTCCCCCAGAGGTTTGCTGTCTTGTAAAAATAAGTTGTTCTCTCTGATCAGATCCTGCCTAATTATTTAAGTCTGACACAAGCGATTTGGCTTGCTGTCATTTCTTTGATTCTGCTGCTGAATTGTCTTTACAAACGCAACTGAGGTTGTTTATTTAATCACCTAGTAGGAGTAACCAGGGGTGAGTGAGGCCACACAACAATACGGCACCTGAATTGATGGCTAAGTTAAGTGCAGCAAGCTGATACTTTGCAGGAGCAAGTTGTTCAATCATTATGACACAGCTTATTCCACTCAAGCTGCACCATGAATGTTTCATGGGAGCAGCATGCGTGAGCAGCAGCAGCATGACCTACAAACACACATGCGATTCATCCGCTTGGTAGACGGGAAGCTACGATGTGGGTTATTCATCAGTTAACAGCAACCACTTATGCATCCAAACATTGACTCAGACATGCATGCTACAGGGCAGAGAAGGGTCACATCAGGAGTCAAGATTCGAGGGAAGAAGTTGATGAGAGAGGGCTACTATATGTCAAGTCGTGGAGAAAAAACATCAGCGTGTGACCTGAGGAAATGATAATCTAGAGAATACCGTAAATTAAACGCTCATGCCAGAAATAATGGAAGAAAGGGGCGCAGAGAGGAAGAACATTGGTGTTAAAGAGGGATCAGCGCGTTAATAGGCTGAGAGATCCAGCAGAAGTAGCACCTCGGAGCGCTGAGAGGGGCTGCCAGAGACGACAGAAATGAAACTAATTGCCACTTTTTTAATTAATTGCTAACTTGAGCTTGCTGTTTGTGTCTCTACATGCCATGCCATGCTGCTGGAGACAGTGAAGACATGTGCAGCGAGGGCAAACGGCATAACAAAGAAGCTGTCGTTGACATGCTGGGATTATAGATGTGAGACCTGCTCCTTGGACTGTACACTGTGTCTTGAAACACTCTGTGCAAAGACTTACTGTTTCCAGGGGGAAACCATTAGCTGATGAGCAACTCTGTGCTGCCACATGAAGAGTTTGATGAAGGTCCAGTCTCATGCTGGGGTTGAACATTTTTGCACTCAATCTGTTTCTGAATGTTTTATCATCAACCTTGTTTTAAATGAAGAAGAAAACATCTGCTGTCATCCCTAAAAATGAATAAATAATGCATCAAGTAGATTAGGTAATAATAGCTCCCTCAACATGTTTTAGGACCCCTGGTAGAGATGGTTGATAGTGAAAATAAAGGAGTCTTTTGTCACAGTGACACAATCTCACACTGACAAAAATATAACAGAAACTACTTTTAATTTGCCTTTTTTTAGATTATTAGAGTGAATATTTAATTATTGTGTCATAACTTCAGGTTTCCCTGGTTTATAATTATATTATAAAAGTGACACAGAAGTCAATTAGAAATTCTTCAAAATGGCAGAAATGGGGGGTTCAGAAAGTAAAAATCCTGGTCCAGCGATTAGTTCCAACCATTTGCATTTCTAGCTCTACAGGGACTAAAACCACCTGGTTAAGTGAACAGGATGAAGGAAAACCAGGCATGGTTTTTACTTTCCTGAAGCCGGATTCCCCACCTCTGCAAAATGGGAAAGACAGGTAAATAGCTACTGCCTAAACCCATCCTTATCTACAAGGCAAGGCAAGTTTGTTTGCACATTTCAATAACAAGACTATTCAAAGTGAAAAGAAAACATACAGAATTAGTACATTGCAGTGGAATAGTAGCAGTGGGTCAAGATAGGCTGGACTACAAACTTAATCTAATGATGTTTCAATGAACTACAACAGTTTGAATTGAACAGTCCCATTTAAAGGTAACTCTAAACACATAGGTTTAAATTTAAAAGTACTCAGGTTTTCAGGACTTTTACAGTCTTCTAGTAGTTTGTTCAAGATAAATGGAGCATGGAGCAACTGAATGCTGCTTCTCCATGTTTGGTTCTGGTTCTGGGTATGCAGAGTAGACTTGATCCAGAAGACCTGAGTGGCATTGTAATCTAATTTGAAGGTTCAGGTCTGAGTCCATAACTACACCCAGATGTCTGGCCTGATCAGTGGTTACTAGCAGAAGCTGTGTGCTAACTCTCAGTCAATCTTCCACTGGTCCAAGTCACAGTCACACAAACCACACCAGATGATGAGAAAAGAGAAATTTTTAACTTGCCTTGAACATTTTACATTGGACTTTTGCATGTCCAAAACAGAAGTCTCCATATGTGGATTCCTAAGGAACGCAGTTACATATAGGCCTGTCACAATAACAAATTTTGCTAGACGATACATTTTTCTAAAAATTATTGCGATAAATCATATCATTGTCATTTGGGGACCCTTTTCAACTAATATTATAACAGCATAATAACACAAGTTATTAGACAAATTAAGCGGGTGGCGTCATATGGTTTGAATAAAGAAAACTCTCACCCTGCAGCGGTCGTGTTTGGCTTTGATACCAATTTCCTTTCTTTTCAAACTAGCATTTCTCTGGCTCTCCCTCACCAAGCTCTCATTCTGAACTTTGAGCACAAGTTCCTAAGCTGGGACACCCCCCCCCCCCCCCCATCATTTGTCTATTTTAAATACCTCAATGTTTGAGAGTGACATAAAACAGTCAGTAAAGTTCCCAGCTGGAAGAACACCTCCCAGTCAACTTACCTAACGCACTAGCCGTTATTAACTTGACGCACACTACAGCACCCGGTTAAGGGCTGCACCCCTCCTTCGAACTGCAGCATCGCGCATCGCTCCTCGTGCTTCGAATTCCCCGTTCTGTGGGCACCTCCCAAAACCCACCAGACCAACTACCACCAGGATTACCCCATTTTCTGGGGGGAAACCCTGGCAAGATTGAACCCCTCCTATACGGAGGGAACAAGAAGGGAGGAGTGAGCACCGTATTGAAACGTTTTTGCTATCCCGTCTCAGAGAGAGGAGACGGAAACAAAAGCAGAAATAAGCAAGCCTGCAAATGCAAATTATCACGCTTATTTTAATCATGTCATTAAAATTTATTGTGTGATTAATTGATTTGATTATCGCGAAAGGGCCTAGTTACACACCTTAAACCTGAAATGTCCAAAAGGTAGCAAATAAAACTACAACTTTTCTGTGCTTTGTTCAACCTTCCTGTTGTCTACCTTAAAGGAGCTATAAGTAATATATTTACTGTAAAATCAACCTAAATCATTCTCATTTGTCACCTGGGATGGAAGTAACATTCCCTATCAACAATCGGTTTTCTCCATCAACAATGTCTTAGTCACGTTTTTCTCCTTTTTAAACCTAGAGGTACGGTCTGGAACTACTTCGGTCCAGAGTGTAGCCCGTGTTTACTTCCTGGTTCCTCAGCCAATCATATGAGAGTTCCCAGGGTTCCCAAAACAGAGCGCAGCATTTGGTATTTTATCTTGGCAAAAGAGCTGTAGCATGCAAACATGGAGCCCAGTAAAAGAGACCAGAAATAGAACAGAGTACAACATATACTTATCCTGTGGAAGTAAAAATTCACAGCAGCAACACACCGTTTAAAAACAGCATATTAGATTGTTGTGACTGTCAAGCTTTTGTACCGATCTGAGCCACAAGTTGTCAGTATTGCTGCTCTCTCTCAGCCTGACTGAACCCTAGACCTGCCTGAACATGTAGAAAAATACAGTTTCCTTTTGAATAGCTTCTTACATCTCTTGGCTTCCTTTGACTTCAATATAAACACCATACGGATACTGGAAATGCAAATAGAGGTTACTTCAGTCAGTAACAACATCCACACCACAAAGTGTTGTTATCAGCTTGACCTGGTAGCACTAAATAATAATAATAATAATCATAATACATTTTCTTTAAAAACTGCCTTTCAGAGCACTCAAGGACAGAGATGTGAAGAAGATCACAAAGGGTTGGGGGAGCAAGGTGGTGGATGGCCTTGAATGTGTACAGAAGGATTTTGAATTGAATTCTGAATTTAACAGGGAGCCTTTGGAGCTGCTGTAGGACTGGGGTGATGTGATGAAATGAGGGGTTTTTGTAAATAATGCATGATTATGGAGGGATTTTTTAGGAAGGCCAAAGAGGAGAAAGTTACAGTAATCGATGCGGGAGGTGACAATGCTATGAATAGAGATTGATGCAGATTGAGGGGAAAGTGAGGGACAGAGGCAATTAATATTGCGTGGATGAAAATAGGCAGAACATGTGATGTTATTGATGTGAGAGGTGAGTGGAGAGCGCTAATCTTAACCTGAAGGGAGATGGAAACTATAGAACTATCAAGTGAAATGGAGAAACTGTCAATTTTGGATAATATATATTTGGTTCTACAAGGAGGATCTCCGATTTTTCACTGTTCAGTTTAAGGAAATTGGAATTGAACCAAGATTTTATTTTGGATAGGCAGGAGGTAAGGGAAGAAGAGGGTGTGAGTGTGGAACATTGCTTCAATGAAAATCAGAGCAGGGCGTCATCCACATAACAGTGAAATTAGATGTTGAATTTACGGAGCATATTGCTGATGGGAAGAATGTAAATAATAAAAAGCAGAGATCTCAGAACGGAGCTCTGTCGCATGCCGGTTGTGACAGCCGATGGCTGGGAACTGAAGGACTTAAGCTGAACAAACTGCGTGCGGCCAGTAAAATAAGAATGAAACCAGTCAAGGGTTGTGAGTGATGCTAATTAAAGATAATCTGTGGAGAAGGATGGAATGAGAAATTGTATCAAAGGTCGCATTTAGATAGATGAGAATAGAAAATAGACCTGAGTCAGCTGCCATCACAAGATCGTTGGGGATTTTTTATGAGGGTGGTTTCAGTACTGTGGCGTGAATTGAAACCAGACCAGAATTGTTCAGAAAGGTTATAATGAGTTAAATGAGAGTAAAGTTGAGAAGCAACAATTTTTTTGAGTATTTTGGTGATAAAAGATGAATTAGAGTGGGGGCGACAATTATTGTAGTTTTATTGAACTATTGAAGAGATCTGGGACAGATTTCTTCAATATAGGAATGATAACAGTGATTTTTAAGAGTTTAAGAGACAATTTTTAAGATTTTTAAGATTTTAATGGTGAGTGATAAGGGAAGGATGGAAGTCGTGGTGCCATCCTTACACCATACTCAGTAGGGCGAACTCACGGATTGGAAAAAGGTCATTGGTTAAGCAGAACATATGCAATTCTGGTGAACGGTGATTTTCTTTTTGTGCATTTCTATATTGTATTTGATCATTTAAAACTCCTAAATTTGACCAATATATTTATTGCTAAATATATTATTCATGTGGTGATCATGAATCTTTTATCAAAACCAACAAAGCTTTTATTTACTTACTCATTCTTTTCTTTTTTTCAAAAATGTAATTCATTCGGCAAACCTAAAATTTATGTTAGCATTTTAAATACTGCTTTACACTACAGTGATATTAGGTAAAATCCTTTTCCTAGGCGTGTGTATTAGTCATAAAAGGGTTAAGGAAATGAATTAGAGGGCGAGTGTGCAGGGAGATCGTTTCAGTGGCTTTGACTGCTTAACCCCCCACTTCACTTTAAATAAAAATGTTAAATGACTTGAGAAAATAGAGCTGCACGTAGGAAGTGTGGACGTGTTAACCCGGATGAGCGGCAGACTAATATAAAAGGAAATCGGTTTCTAAAAGATGTGCTCTGTGTTCCTAAATCTGAGTTCTTTCATTTCTTTTAAATTATACACATGATTCTCATTATTCGGTTTCCAATGTTCTGCTGCTGAGATGTTGTATTCTGTTCACACTTCAGCCCAACAATTTTACACTTTCAAACAAATCTGTCGCAACTGAAACATTTAGACAAGTCTGCCTCGTCTCAAACCATGTCTCTCTTTATTATCTTATATATGCATTCATGTTACCTGCATGCTCAGTTTGATTCTCTTCACAGCTGGAAATGTACACAATCCTCTCCCCAATTTTAAATAGTGTGCTGCACAATATAGTTAAAGCAACCAGCCCTGCTAAAATTAATATTTTTCCAACAAATAGCACAAAAACGTGATCAGATCCTGCACCGTTGTCACAGCTCCGGTGACTTATCAAGAGGGTGACTGGTGCCTGAACACGTTGGACTACATCTCCTCCCACACCCACTTATCCACCCATTCAAGGGGAAAAGGTCGGGAATCCTCAGCGCCAACAACCACTTCTTCTTCCGCACCGTGGTGCAGGCCAAGTGTCAGCGGCTACTTAATGAAGAGATGGGCTCCATCGATTTTCAGTTTGAACCATCGATCCATCAATCTGCACCAGCAACGGGGCATCTGGGGCGGGATGGTGTCTTGTTAATAGATGCTATCACTCTGAATGCAGGGTTTCAGATTGGTTGGGATAGCTGAGATAATAGGGGGAGCAATAACAGATTGAGCGTTGTAAATGAATAAATAAGACTGATAAGCACTGGGTTTGTTTCCAGCCTGCGATTTAGAAAAATATAGGATTGCAGAGAGACTGTGGAGAGCCAATGTGCCAGGGAGGACGAGGGAGGAGAAAACGGACGAGGGAGTTTTTGTTTGAGGCAATAAATCAGAGATCCGCTGTGACAGGATGGACTTTGTTTGAGCAGCTGACACAAAGAGCTGTCACAGCTGCTGGAAAAGCACCAAACTAAACCCCTGTATTTGTTTGTTAGTTTTACAGCAGTATCAATGTGAGGATGATTACAGAGCTGCTATCTGGAGATTGTTAAATTACTGGCTTTTCCCTTTTTAAATCAATTTGTATTTATTTCATTCTGCGCTACGACTTCATTATTTATTATCATGGCTTTTAACTCACTCCTTTTCAAATATTTTTCAGTATTACGGTTGGCAACCCGTTTTATGTTGTACAATCTGTTCTTTTAGTCATATCTCTTTAAAACTAATCTAGTTTTTCCTTTAGCTACTGTCTCATCTGACTGCTGTTTGCAGTTTTGGCACTCCCCTGATTCTTTTATTTAGTGTTGGATTATTTCTTACCGTCTCAGTTGAGGTTTGCAGTTTTCGGGATTTTCAAACAGTTCCTGCAAGCACTTTTTGTTTCCAAGCATTAAGCATTTCGATTCTCCTTGATGCCGTGGTCTGTTTCTTAAATGGATAGCTGCTGAGGTGAGCAGGCAGCGGAGCACTGCATCACTATTGTTAGTTTAATGCAGTGGCTCCTTTTTTCTCCAAATCTGTAAAATACAGTACAATTTCCTGTTTTGATACACATCTCTTTTCCATTTCTGCAATTTCTTGTGCTATGCCATCACCACTCAGCCCACATGTTAAACTTATCTTCAGATTAAAATATTCTTCCCTGATATTACTTCATTTGCATGCAATGAAAGCATATAAATCAGAGTTTTCACACTGAATGTAATATTTTTGCCTGCTTTGCACTGAGGACGTGCCCCTGATTTTGCTCAGAGGATTTAATAGATCACCCCGCTTCATGTTCACGCTGACACTTAAGAGAAGACAAAAGGGAGATGGTTGTCATCAGGAACAAAGTGCCTGTGACCTTTGAAGCCAGCTTTGATATTCACCTCCTTTCTGCCTTTCGCCTCCCTTCTTTTCCTCCCGACTTTTCCTCTGCACATCTCTTTTTGTCTACTTTGGTATTTCTTTATAATCCGGACTCTCATTTGCGTCTGTTCACCTGTTCTCTTTTTAACTTTGTGACCTTTATCAGGGCAAGACTTCCTTCTCTCTCTCTCTTTTACGTTCTTTTCTCTTAATAATAGCATTCATTTATGCCGTCAACCCGCAAATTGCTCCAAATCATTTCTTTCTTCTTTTATGTGTATGATATGAGGCCCATGAGGAAGCTCCAGTCACTCATCTTACTCATGTTTTACCTCCGGTTTTTCTGGGTTAAATGGTGCGAGCTCGTGTGTCAGTGGGCCCGTCTGAACACGTGCCTTTAATGGCGGGGTGAGTCAGCCTTGTTATACACCTCAGGGAGCATGCTGTGTCTTCTCGCTTCCCGCTAAACAACGTCAATGGCTATAGCCATCCTTACATTATGGAGCAGCAGGAGGAGAGGAGACACCCTGACAAACACTTCAAACAGAAGCAATAACAGGCCGAAAAACGTTGTGATAAAGCTAGTGTTTTATTCTCCTCGCCTCTTTTTTTTTACTAAACAAAGACGACGAAACTTTGCATTCATCTTTCTGCGAGTCTGATTTCTGTGCAGCACCTCGGCTTTCCCCACTGAGACAACCCTGGGCTGCGCTCCCTGTCCCTGCTAAATGCCAAGCAGATCCACAAAGACAACATAAGAAAAAGCAGGAATCAATTGAAATGGATGGGCAACCCCGGCGCAGGGTGGCTGCAGTTAAATGGAAAATGTCAAGCTCACAGCAGATCCCTTTTGTTCATCTGTAGAGGGCCCCTGCTGCAGCCCAAACAGAATGACACACAGCCAGGGACAGTAAATATCTCACATTTTCCCATTTTATGTCACTTCAGCTGCAAGTGATCTTACAGGCAGACCTACTACAGAGAGACGTTCACTGGGGCGTTTTAACAGATGAATATGCTTTGGCATAAACCATCACATTGTGGTTAGAGCAGGGCACTTGCATCCTGGAAAAGATATGAGTTCCCTGGTTCAAGTCCCATAGACATCCAGTCTATGTCCTTGAGCAACACCCTTGCGTCCGTGAGGTCTGCACAGTGCAGAGCAGCCAAATTATGTAATTTCAGCAATCACATCCCTCCGTGTAGCCTCTGTGCTGCCCAAATTTTCTGCACCATGTACCTAGGAAATTTTCAAACTTTGCAGACAGTCCCTCATGGAAAAAGATGGCAAACAATTCTTTGAAATACATTTCTCTCACTCTTGGAAGACACAAGGAGGCATTAAGACAACTGCGTTTTCTACTTCTACATATAGTGTGGTGTTGTACGCTTGCCATAGGTGCCCTTCACTTCTCCCTTGAGTCTAGGAGAATATTGACTACAGTGGGGGAAAGCCACACAGAGTATAAATGGTGCAAAAGTTGTTTCAGCTTGATTTGGTGCATCTCATTTCCTCGTGAAACCGAGCTTTAGCCCCACAATGATCCCCAGGCGCTGCACATTGGAAGCCCAACACTCCCTAATGGATGTGTTAAATGCAAAGGACATTTTACTGGAAGGTGTGTTGCAATGACAAATAAAAAAAGATGATTATGTTTAGCCTCTTTGTCCTGCAAGAGGTTAAACCTCAGCTTCAGTCTCAAGTCTTTTACAGACTAACAGCTTTTCTTCCAGGATTTCCCTGTACAAAGCCGTTCCATCCATTTTCCATTAACTCTGAAAAGCTTCCCAATCCCTCCTGAATACAAGCATCTCCAGCACACGATGCTGATATTTCCATGTTACACCGAGATGGAGCGTTCATGGAAATGCGATGTATTAGTTTTGCTCTACGCCTGACACCATACATTTGTTTTTACAACCTACTGTATGAACTATGGTTGTCAAAATAATCAATATCCCGATATAATCAATGCAAAAAATTAATTATTTAAAGATACTTATTTCTGTCAAAATCAATATCAACATTCATATTTGCACAAATTATCGCACTCCTTCCATTCGCAGCGCTGCAATAACAGACCCTCGGTCTCCCTGCAGCCGCTCATCTCAACAATGATTAGCTGCTGGAAACTTTAAACTCTGCTAACATATCGAGTACAGCCAGAAAAACATATGCAACCCTCTTCATCAACAAGACAAAGACAAGAGTGTTGTTCAGAGGAACTTTCCCAATACTGTAAGGCAGACACACCAGAGAAATTGAAATGCTGGACGACACTACATGCTAGGCTGTCACTACAATCTAACGTCCACGCACACATGCAAAAACGAAACCGGCATTTTGAAATGCATCCACTCTGGGATCCTAAAAAGTTATAATTTAAGTTTGTTATACTATAGATAATCGCTTTTGCTCTTAACCAGAAATAACTCTGTGCCTGCAAAAATATGTTTCTGCAGTATCAAAAATGGTATCAAGTATTTTTCTTAGCGTCTGTGTCAAGTTTGAAATTTTAGTATCATAAAAACCACAGCAGGAACAACACATAAATACAACATCATTATTGAAATACACAATCAAGATTAAAAATATATATACTACAAAACTAATGGATAAAACAATACAAATACAATGTGGTGTTAGGATGTGGTGATCATGAACTAAATCATGATTCTCCTACATGACCGGTGGAGCTCTTGACTGCTGCTCTGGTTAAATGCGCTCCTTGGCCAGGCTGTAGGTTTACCAGATCTGCAGTTGTCACTTTCTTTCCATTCTGGATTAATGGATGAACCAGTTATCTGAGGTGTTAAAAGTTTGGGATGCTGTTTTATAACTGACCTCTGGTTTGAACCTCTCCACAACTTTTTCCCTGACCTGCCTACTGTGTTCCTTGGTCTTCATGGTGTTGCTTCTTCACTAATTATTTCTAACTAACCCCTGAGGCCTTCCCAGAACAGCTGGAATTACTCTAAGGTTAATTTACACACAGGTAGAACCTATTTATTCATGAATACTCTGAAGGTAATTAGATGCACTTAGACTTTGTTTTGGGGTGTCAGAATAAAGAGGTCTTAAAAAAAATGCGTCACATTTTTTTATTTCTAAAAGCTAATTAAAAAACACGTTTATTTGTCCTTCCACGCTGCAATTATGTACTACTTTGTCTTGGTCTATTGCATTAAATCATGATTATAATGTGAAAAGAGTTGTTTAAAGCAACAAGAAAATTAGACAGATAGAGAGTCATTTTATCATCTTAGAGAATACTGGATTGAGTTTTGGTTGAAAGAATCAACAATTGGACTTTTTACATGAAATCAAATGTGTTGGGGAGACTATTTCACACGAAAATCTCTGATGACCCATCCTACAACTTAACGTTTATTGCATCGGAACAATTTTTTCATCTGATTAGTAATCCAAAAGGTTTAACATTATCCAAATCTGACAGAAAAAGCAAAGGAGGCAACCAAAGCAAGATCCAAACTTCTAATTAAAACAATTTTTTTGTTGTCATTGCTGTCATCGCAGGGCTATAGTGCTGTCAAAGCCACAAAGGACGGTGAAATTTTAAATACAGAGTACTGTGCAAAAGTTTTAAACCACCCCTAATTTCTTTACATTGTTACACACTCTTATAAAGGGGTCTTGTCCTTGGAATCCACTGTACATTTGTACGCCAACAGTGCAGTGAAGGCTGCTGTTGTGAAATGTACGGCTGGAACCTTCTCAGTGCTGGATACATTATACTAAATAATTGGCAATTAACTTAGTTGAAATGACATGGCCATTCCTCTATCTATATCTATCTTTCTCTCTCTGCTGTCACTTGCTCTGCTCTCTCGCTTTTCCCCTCTCAGCTCTCTCACATACCATCGCGATCAGCGTCTCGCAATGCTCAGCCTCTCCCTCCCATTTCAGACTCTTCTCAGATATTATTCAGCATTATAGGAACATTTGTTAGCTTCAACAACAACAACAAAAATCGCTTAGGCCTATCTGTCAAACAATGTAGCTATTAAAGCTAATTTTGGTTTAGATTGTATTAGACGGTAATCTGTCACATGATTCAACCAAAGAAATGGGGCGAATAAAATGCGGTCTGATTCCTAATGCTAATGTGTTTCACCCTGTTGAGAAGTGGAAGTACCGGTAAATAAAATGTGTGACGTGACTTTTTGTAGCAACTTACTGGAGGTCAGATATTTGTGCTTTGAAGACACAGCTCCTCTGCTCCTCAGATGGCTCTGTTGTGTCTGATCGCAGGCGTTACCTGTGGGAACAATGGACCGTTGCAGCATTTTTCTTGGACAAATGGGGTTTTTTTTGGCTTTTTTATTTTTATATTGTTTAAAAATATAGGTTTTTCCTATTTCCTCCTACCATCCACCCTATGATAATGGGCACAGGCCATGAAAAACAAACCAACCAACTGTAAAAGAACTATCCACAACAGACGAGCAGCATCCAAATTTTGGATCTTTTCTCCTGTCTCGAAACAGGCGAAGAATCCAGCAAATACTTGAAGCGGGACCTAAAAAAATACCTTACTTTTAAGACATGCCACGCTTTGACATGTCTTTTTGTCTTCTTCGCTTGTCCTTGGTGTTCAATTTTCTAACCACTGTACAGTATGCTATGTTCAGGTATGAACATTGGGCAGTGGGCACATCATAGGAACAAAAACAGTCAATCTCAGAAGAAAACTTGATTCAAGATACTTCATCCATCCATCCATTTTCCGACACTCTAAACCCTGCTGGGGTCACGAGGAGTGCTGGTGCCTATTTCCAGCTGTCAATGGGCGAGAGGCGGGGTACACCCTGGACAGTTCTCCAGGATTCAAGACACTTGCACAAGAAAATGATACACGAAAGAGATCTAATTCCCCTATAAATCAGATGTGGAGTTCAATCATGGTAACACACCTGTTAAAACATCCGTCCATTCATCCATTATCTGTATCCGCTTTTCAGGTCAAGGTTGCCAGGGGTTTGGGGGGGGTTGTTAGATGTGCCTATACCTCACAGTCATTAGGCGAGAGGTAGATTACATCCTGAACAGGTCACCAGCCCATCACAGGGAACCTAATAAATAAAAAATAAATTATAGCCGTATACATAAATTACTGCAACATTTAAAAAAAAAAAAAAACTTGTCTTGATGTTTAAGATAGCATTCAATAATATCTAGGATACAGAAAGCTATCATTATTGCCGAGAAAGAATTCCTCCCAAGAGAGACAAATAAAGAAATATTGGATCCTGAATCTTACCCTAACTGGAGAGTGCAGCGTTCAGTAGCCCTTCATGTATTGGTGTGCTATATCTTCCAAACAGTTTCAGCATGTCATTTATGGTTATTGATAGATCAGACCCTAATGAATTGGCCCATCTCTGATGATCTGCTTGTGTGTACATGTTCAGAGTCCAACATTTGCTGATGTGTGTGCACTCTGCTGCACATCCTCACAGCCGTGCAAGCACATCTTTAGTCATTATCCAGAGCCATCTTTGTAATTTGTAATCACTTGATAGTGGCTGAGGCTGTGAAGTGTGACGTCCCAGACTCAAAGCTGCCATATTTAATCCAATCCCAGATGCATTATTGCAGAGAGGGACACGGTCACACACGCTTGCATGTACAGTGATGGCTCCTAAGTGGATTAATGTCTCTGAGGCTGCAGTGGGACGTCAGAAGCATCTTTGTTTGAGGTAACGCTCTGGACATGACTTGATGTTGTGCCAACAGGTTTTATTTGGCTCAGCCACAGGGGAAAAAAAATCCTATCCTTCTGAGGTATTTATTAGCTTTATGTGGAAGTCTGCAAAGAAAAATCCTCTAAATCATTTGTAAAAAAAAAAAAAAAAAAATATCTTTCCACCTACCATAAAATTATATCCTTTCAATTAAATCACATAAAGGAGTGATTTATTTGCCATTAAACAACAAATTTGTTGTTTAATATTTGTTTTACTAACTGAAGAAATTTGTTAGGGGACCCTGCCTCCGAATAGCTGGTGTAATCACATTTGAATGAGACACTTCTTGTAGCCATCTACTAATCTGTGACTTTGGTCTGAGGAGAATTTACCCCACTTTTCAGCTTTGTAATATTTGACAGGTTTCTTACATGCATACCTATTTTCAAAAGCATTGAAAACCTCAGCAGGATTAAGATCTGGGTTTTGACTTTATTCTGATTCTAAAGTTGGTCCTCATTTGATTTATTGCTTTATTTGGGCTATCCTCACACTGCAGCGTTAAACTCAGCCCATCTTACTCTTTTAAACAGATATAATTTTGGATTCTGTGGTGGTCAGTTTAACAAGACCTGCTGCAAACCCAAACCATGGCACTTGCACCTCCATGCTTCACAGCTGGTTTACTGTTCTTTCCTTCGAAGGGTGTATTTGGTTAATGACAAACATGACCTTTTCTAGAAGCCCTGATCTATGTCTAAATTCTCTTGGGCAAACTTTAATCTGACCTCCATGTTTCTTTCTTACAAATGAAAGGTTTCCTCTTTGCAAACCTCCCATGAAACCTAAAACTGTTCTGCCTATTTTTGGTTGTACAGGCACACACTTTCATATCAAGAATCTGCTATAGATGCCATGATAAGATTTCAGTGAATTTTAGATACTTTAAGCACCTTGAAGGCTTTTTTGAGGTTTTGGTAAAGACCTATTTAAATCCATGATCTAATAAACTGCTACAATCTTCTTTCTGAGGGCCTAAGCAGCTCTTTTGCTCTGATGGTGTTAATTTTCCCTTCAATGGTCAGGAGCGCACAAAACTAAATGTTTACATTTTAAACAGGATAAGCCTTCCTCAAAATGCTGAGTAAAGATGTTCTAATATGATACACCTGTGAGTCTAACCATTTTAAATGGGAAAAGTTTCATTTATTCCTTGCCTCAGTTTCATTTTTATCCTGCTTTAAAAAAATTGTATAGCAATTTTAATTTAGTTGAAGTTGATATTTAATATCTGTGTCAAAACTCAGGGCTTTTGCCGTTTTATTTTATTTTATTCCTGTTAACGTGTATGACAATTTCAAAAGTCCTTCTCTTAGCAACATTAGCTGACCTTTGATTTAACATTGAATCTAAATCAAAACCATAATCAGACACCTCCAAATAACGACAGAACGATTGAATGGAATATAACCTGAGATTATTGTCAACATCAATGAGAGCGTCTAATGATTAATTCTGTGGAAACCACTGATGTAGAGGGAGAGATGGCCTGTCCTTGAGCTTTATTCCACAAGGTAAATTACTGGTGAATGGATGGCAGACAGTAGTGCCAAGACTGTGATGCTGCACATTGCCTTTGTGTCTTTGTTTTAACTTTACTCCTGATTAGAGATGACAATTTGGCCAAAGGGAGATGCAGGTGCTCCTGGAATTACCCAACAGGTGTCAATAAAGTGGAAAACAAAGTATAGGAGGAACAAATAGTAATAGACTTGCCACATTTTTACCTTGGAGGCAGAATATTTTTTATCTGGTTTCCAATTAAAATTGTTTGCATGTTGTTGTTGTGGGCAGCTTGTGTCAGCCTCTGCACTGAATGTCTGCAGCTTCTATGTAGTTGATTCTGCATTGCTGTCTTGTTTACTGCTGGCTATTTCAATCACTACAGTCTACTAACGATCAATCTTTCTGTTTCCCTCCCTGCCCTAACCTATGCCCATTTCTTTTCTACTTTCACCACCATTTTACAATTGCCATCAATCACCCTCCCACACCCTCCACCCCTCCTAGCTAACATCCTGACTGTGGTTATCCTGTCCCAGCTGGTGCTGCGTCGTCAGAAGTCCTCCTACAACTATCTCCTGGCTCTGGCTGCTGCTGACATCCTTGTTCTGCTCCTCATTGTGTTTGTTGACTTCATCCTGGAGGATTTCATCTTGGCTTCCTTCCTTCCTCGGTCCATAAACAACGCAGTGCAGGTTCTGGAGTTCTCCTCCATCCACACCTCCATCTGGATAACAGTGCCTCTCACCATTGACCGCTACATCGCTGTTTGCCACCCACTCCGCTACCACACGGTGTCCTACCCCGCTCGAACACGCAAGGTGATATTGGCAGTGTACGTCGGGTGTTTGCTCTCTGCAGCACCCTATTACTGGTGGCCTGAGTTCTGGCACAGTCTACCAGGGGTTGGCAATAGCGATGAAGGAGGAGGAGGTGACGGAGAAAGCAGCAGAAGAACGGTGGCCGAGCACGTCCTGGTTTGGGCTCACTGTGCCACCGTCTACCTCCTTCCCTGCACCGTCTTCTTCTCCCTCAACACCGGCATTGTGCGGAAGCTGCGAAAGCGCCGTAACTGCTTCAGACTGCGTGGCTATTCCACTGGCAAGACCACCGCCATTCTCCTCGCCATCACCTCTGTTTTTGCTGTTCTGTGGGCTCCACGCACCGTCTTGATCCTCTACCACTTCTACTCATCACCACCGGTCTCGCAAAGCGCCAGCCGCCTGCTCCATGTGCTCACCGACATTGCAAACATGCTGGCGTTGCTCAACACTGGCGTCAACTTCTTCCTGTACTGCTTCATCAGCAAGCGTTTCCGGGCCATGGCGGCCAACGTGCTCCGTGCCCTTGTCCACTGTCGGAAGCAGCCGAAGCCGTTTTATGCCAGTCACAACTTCTCCATCACGAGCAGCCCTTGGATCTCACCAGCCAACTCTCACTGCATCAAGATGTTGGTGTACCAGTATGACAAAAATGGAAAGCCCGTCTGCATTTCCCCTTAAGTCTACACTTACCAGCAGTGGCACCTCAAATCTTTCGGGCTACCTTTGGCCACATGGGACTCACTGAGGACACACAAGGTTACCGTGTTGAAAGGTGCAACAGTAAACATCAGATGCATGGTGCAAGATTTCAAAGCCTCCCATGATCAAGAAAGTAATCATAAAGCAGCAAACAGCATCAATAAGATGCATATAGCTCCCTTCATGCAAAAAACACACCTGCTGAGGATTAAACTTTAGGACAGATGAAAGCATATCACCTCCATCTACCAGTGAAATGAACCAACATTTTCGACACATTTATTGACAAAACAACATGGTGAATCATCAAAAATGGTTTAGTTATGGATTGTCCTTCGTATTCATGGCAGAAAATGAGGAAGAGCTTTGAACAGCTGAGTCTTTTATCGGTGGGGGAAATTGTTGCCAGTCTGACTGCTGCACATCTCCGCTGGAGGGGTTATTCACTCAGGCATAACCACGGACAGAGTGCCCACTGCCCACGGCCGTGACTGTCTCTATCTAGAAATGTAAAACAGCTCTGTCCTTTCCATTCAAAATGCAGAGGAGTCTCAAATGCATCTCAAACAACACTCTCTGACTCTACTCATGACTGTGGTTTGCTCACAGTTTGTCTACAAGTCAATACTCACGTGGGAACTTAACCCTGACCATGGCTGGACGATGGGATTTTCTTTCTTCTGATTGCTGGTGAATTATTTATTCATGGTAGACCTGACTGTTACTGTAGCTTTGCAAAAACACAAGAAAAGAAATATGACATGGTGTCAGTGTAGCACTGAGGTATTCAACCAATTATCACCTTTTCCATTATTAGAATGAGGAAATTTCTGCAGCTAGGAGATAGTCCTCCTTTAACTATTAATGGACCCTGATGACTTAATGTTAGCTATCATCCAGATGCATAAAATTAAAGTAAATGAAAATGTCTTTAACCCTTTATCTTTCTAAGAAACCGAGACACAGAGAGAGGTAGAGAGGACTTGATATTCTGCTCTCCCTTCCTGTTGGGTTTGTTTTCCCCATAAAAAAGCTTTCTGTCCCATTATGCCGCACTGATTTTGTTCTCAGGGCCAAAGCGCCACATTCTGCTGCTGGCTTTAAAGACACATTTTACAGCAAACCACAGTCACATTAACTTTATGTCACCGGCGCGCTGTACACAATACACATTTAAATGAACACACACACATCTCTTGTGTTGTATGGCCCAAAGACAGAGCACTAAGACCACTGCACATTCGTCCTTTAGCCACCATGGCACATGCTTTGCTGAAAGGCATATCTCTGCTAAAACTTATCTAAAGGGATCGGGAACATTAAGCTTTTTTTCTGACCATTTAAAAATACTAAATTTTAGCATGCTTAAGAGACAAGTAAACTCTCATTTCACGCTTCAAAGTCTGAGATACTTCAGGAAGTGCTTTGTCATTGTTTATATTCTGTCATTCAAGCATAACATTTACCTAAAGGTTATGTTTCATGCATAGTTTTGTAGAGTTAAATTTCCTTGGTCATTTATAGCCATTTAAGAACAAATACAAAAGGCTACAATGGTTTTCGTCTGAAAGGCTTTAAATTTGGAAGCTACAAAACCTGAGGATGGATGGATGGATGTATGGATTTATGGATGGATGTATGGATGGATGGATGGATGGATGAATGGATGGATAGACGGACGGACGAATGGATGGATAGAGCTTTAATAGCCATAGATTGGGATTGAACTCTTGAAATAGAAATATTTTTCCTTGCTCTATTTTCTTTTCAAATAAAAATTACATTCCCTACATTTGCGCAGATTGTTCAAGGCAGTGTAAGAGCCCTGTATGTAGAAAATATGGATTGGAAATTTTTTATTTTTTTACTAGGTCAGCTTCATTGCAAAGGTAATGAATGAATTGAGGCAATTCATTAATATTGACCTCCATATTGCTAACCCTAACTTAATGATAGCGTCACTAAAATATGATTGTTTGCATTATAAATATTTTAGAGCGTCAGTGCTTTGTGTGTTCAAGAACGTGTACATGCAAAAATACTGAATAATATCTGTTTATTTATGAGTTTGTTTTATATAACAAACTTGAAACTCTGATCTGGATCCCAGTTTTATGATGTTCCGGTTTGACATAAAGGTGCAAGCAGGTTTTGCACATTAACTGTTATTACATGTACAAGTTTATGAAAATATGCATCTAAGCCTAAATGTATTCATACCTCAGGCAGATTTACATTTTAAAATAATTTCCCAAGTTGGTTCCTGATATGAAATGAGAAAGATGTCTCTCAAAAGACTCAAAAGAAAGTATCAAGAAATGTCAAATATTAAATATTAATATTAAAAAATATGAATTAACCCTATTTCCACTATTTAAAAAGTGACGTGTCATGAATAATTGGTATCCTTTTCAATAATTGATAGAAAAGTCTTTCCATCATGATTTCTGAACAAGCTTTTAAAATGTTTCCACTGGTATTTTGACAATATGTCTTCGGTATTAAGCTCCAACTCTTTGACATTGAGAGGCCACATTCCCAAACGGTGATATTACTGTCAGAAGAAACAAGTTGGTAAATTTAAAAGATTACTTTACACCTAAATCAGCCAGGGGCATGATTGTTGTATTATCTTGTGTTTCCATGGATTCAAGCACTGTAGTGATCTGCTTACTATTACAGGTTGGACAACATTATGTGTATGAAAGTTTTGAGGAGACACACAGTTTCAAAGATTCAAAAAACCACTTCACTTCTGCAGCTATCATGTCTTTTAATTTATGTTGCATGCAAGTTAATTGCAGAGGTTGATAGAAACCTCCACTTTCCAAGTCAGAGTTTTACCTTAGGAATCAGGGCTGGGGTTCTTGTCAGTTCTGCATGATGATATTTCTATTTGTATTTAAAAGTCTTACAAATTTAGAAGAATTTGAGTTTTGAAACTCCAGCTTCTATTTTTCATAAGCCCAGAGCTCAACATGTAGGATGGCTCCTTCATGTATAAAATGTTGTGAAAGTTGCCATATTTATTTATTTTTACTTCTACCAGTTTGTGTCTTCGTTACTCAGTGGTGAACATAGTACTGTTGTACAACTTCTGGAAGTGTCGCAATCAGATCTCAGATGTCAACTTGGATTTGATAGCAAGGCAGTTTTAATATAATCAGCATCTGAGAAGCTGACTAAACTCACCTATGTTGACACTTCTGTTATTTATTACAAAAGGGACTGAGCCGAGCTAAGCCAAAAAAAAACTAATTAAAACAATCATTAAAACAATAAAAGGAAAAAGCTAAGTTTAGAGGTAGGAGAAGAGAACAGCTTTCACACACAATTAAATGGAACCACACGGATATGTTAGAGTTTATTTATCAACAAGTGGTATTAAAATAGAGAGTAAGTTATGCTAACATTCGCCTGAATGTTTGGCGAAGGGCTCTGCAGGAATGTTGATTGTCGGCAGAAGCAGGAGAGGAATTTTATGAGCATCGTAGCTGTTTCAAGTCAGACAAAGAAACCTGGAGAAACAGGGGACATGCTATTGGTTGCTGTCAAGTGAAATAACCAAAACAGTGGCCTGAGACTCGATCATGAGTAAGTTAAGTTGGCACAATTACAATCCTAATGTCAGGCATGTAACTCTCATAAAATGTAGTTATTTTTGCTGCACTTTAAAGTTACCTAATTTTCAAGCATTAAATAGCATTAAATTTGGTGTCTTTAAAGGGACATGTTCTTTTTAATGCTTTCCCTATCTATATAAAGTCAAACTGCAATGTTTTGGTCTGAATATCTTGTAAACCCCCATGTTCTCCTTTTTACCCATATTTATTGTCCCGTGTGAGAGCGACTCATTTTGGTGCTGCCGCTTTAAATTTATAGGAGCCACTTCCCACCACCCTCTGTGGCCATTTTTGTAGTATGCAGGGGGACGGTGTAATGAACAACCCAATGACTTATCCACTTGTAGCTTCGGAATTCTTCAGATTGGACTACAAAGTCACTCAAAGAAATTAAAATGGCGGATTTGTGAGACCGATGAGCTGCAAGTGCTTGACCTTGCTCAGCAGTTCCACTGCAAATACTGTGACGTAATAGTTAAAAAAAACGTAGGAGAAAACAGAAAACTGAACGGCTTGAATGTGACCCAAAAAGAATATAAAGATATCTATGCAGCTCCTGGACAGACTACATTCAAACTTGTGTACTCCAAGTACACAACTAAATGTATTTAAGGGCTAAAACAGTGGATTTTGCATGATATCCCCCATGATATGTCAGGGACTAGTAGTCCTGGTAGGATAATTCCAAAAAGACCCTGCAGAGAAATACTTTATTATTGAATTTTAATATTTATAGTAGGTAACCCAAACACCAAAAGCATTAATTAGAAAATTGGATGTTGTATTATTCCCAGCTCAGAGATCTTACTTATGTGATAAATGGAAATCAGCTTGGAAGTTGACCTTTAAATGAAGCGCAACTGACAGGGACATCTCTGGTATTAAACTGAGCTGAGAATTGGGATCTTTAAGGTTTTGGTAGCGTGTGCAAGCATAGTCCTTAAAAATGTTTTTCATTTTAATGGGAATATATTGTTTCTATACATTTTACATTCAAATAAAAAATATTCACATATTTAATAGCCTATGTTAAAATTTAAAAGGAAAAACAGGAATAAGCCAACAAAGCTAAAGTAAGATCAAATTTATTAATTGATGCATCATTTTATATTTAAAATCTTTAGGTAGGATGTCCATGATTTTAGTTGTAGGCTGTGATGTAGTTTCTGGCAACCTGATTTGACAATTCTTAACAATTCTATTGCCAAATGCCACCAAGGCTAGCACAATAAAAAAGAAAGTTCTTTTTACAGACGTAAATACTTGTATTTACCCTTAGATTAATACGAGACAAGTTAACTATCACCTGCCAGGAAAAAAAAAAATCTAATTTAGTTAATCTTTAAAAATCTTTTTGGCTACAATAAACCTCATTTTCCAACATCCCGCCTTCTGCAGCTCACATCAACAGCAACTGGTTTATCGTACCTCCATTTCCCATTTTTTAATGCCGCACTAATTGATTTTCTCCAGAATCACAAACTGAGTGAAGAATTGCCGATTGCCATCTGTTTCTCACCTCCTTCGCCCCTCCCTCTCATTCCTCTTTTCCTGCACGTTATGCCTTAAAGCCCTTCCTCAAAGTTAATTTCTCAAGTGTCCTCTTTTACTCCTTCACTGATTACCTCGAAGTCTTTCATGCCATGGGCATACTAATGATTTTACTCCATGTTTTGCCAACAGAAAATGGATGCCCATAATTGAAGACCATAAGAGGGAAGCGAGTGGATGTTGTGCATTATTTAATGGAGATGAATGACCAGCAGGTCAATAACCAATAATCACTCAGTGAGCTCCTTAACTACCCCCCACTCTTCTCGGCAAAGAACGTAATGGAGCTAAAATATGTGCTTTATTTTAATCAATACTGCTAAATGAGCAGGTTGTGGTCATTAGTAAGGTAAAATTGCGGAAACATTGTTTCTGCCTCGGCCCTGAGGAGCTGATGCCTGATCGGCGTAGCGGTGACATTCATTTCTGTGTCGGCTCCATCCAGCGTTTCTCTCATGTTAATGTGACATTTGTGAGGGACTCGCACCTTAATGTCACACTGGAGGCAGACATGCTAGGAAACCAAAACAGTGGTAAGTGTCACATCCAGCAGTCCCCTCCCTCTGCAAGGTGAAGTCTTTAAGAGAGGACTGGAACGACAGAGGAAGGGGAGGTCATTGCCAAGAAATATTTCCCATTACGAAGAAAAAAATATGGGATTTATATTTTCTGCAGCCTGATATTAAAAAGATAACAAATCATAAATCAATCAGAGGAGTAAACTGTATTTTGTCTCCCACACATCCTCAGTTTCCTCTCTTTCTCTCTCTCCTTACTCAGCTCCTTAGAGTGCGTGTGAGCGAATCTTTGTGTGTGTGGGTGAACAAGTGTTCGCACAAATAAAGTTTGTCTTAGACAGAAGCTTTAAATCAGTTTGTGCCATAGACCTAGTAATGTATAAAATCAGCGACGTATTTAATATCAGATGGATATGATTACATACAGCACATTGTCATAATTATATATACCTGAATGTGCAAAAGAAGCTTCTTGCTTTTTAGTTCAGTGTTTTATGGGATTGTGATTTTCTACAGAAGTGCTTTCTTTTATTCCTCTTGATGGCAGTATTTAAAACTGTTATATGTGACTGTACAGGCTGGCATAATTAAAACGTTTTTCTGCCTCATGAATGTATCAAATTATAAAGGTATGTATTACTGTGCTGTATGGAGTATGAAGTGAATTATTGCCTAAAATTTTTGATTAAAGAAATAAATTCCAGTTTCTCTAAAGGTTGAGCTACTGAGCTTGTTGGTGAACTGTCTTTTTTTCTCAACTCTTAACTCTGGACTTCACAAACAATCTATACAACACATTAAAGATGTGTATCAAACACATATAAACATCAAATAATCAGACAGTTATAGCCAATGATGTTTCTTAAACTAATTTTAAATATTACGACAGATTCACATTAACCTGACTGTCGCCAGATGGATTTCGTTCCCCAGAGCTCCTCACATCCATCTGGGATCGTTCTATTGGAGATGTGTTTCAGAAGGAGGGGCCTTATCAAAAATCCTTGAATATGATTGGATAAACCATTTATCCGTCATCTTTACTACAATCTCTTGTCAAACCTGGTCGGGTGAAGGGCAAAAACATTGTTTCCACTGACAGAAGCCTTCAAAGCCGCTCTCTGTTCTTCTTTTAAAGAATTAATATTCGGTAGTTTGGAAAACACTGATGAAATAGCAGCATCAATGTTACCGCTTGCTTCTTCGCTGCAAGCCGCCATTGTTATCCGAATCCAGTCGCTTCCCTGATACGTCACATCTTGCCCAGCGATCCTGATTGGCTTGTCCTTTATATGTGGTATTGAAATTCCTCCCAATGGCAATGATTCCAGATGTGGAGCCGCGTGGAGCTCGGCAGAACGACATCCATCTAGTGAAAGTCAGGTTATATTCACATAGTGAAGCCAGATGTTTACATGTACCATAGAAGGACACATAAGCCTTTTTTCCCCTCACTGACTGACCTTCAATTAGACAAAATATGTCCTGTTTCCGCCATTTAGGATTACCAACGTTATTTCTGTTTACTCAATGCCAGAATAAGGAGATAAGGACATTTTTTATTACTTTCTCCAACGTCAGAAGTTTATATACATTTTATAGTATTTACAAGAGTTGCCTTTCAAACTAGCTTTGTGGTCCAAAAAGCATTTACTAATTGCTTTGTAACTAGTTTGGTGGTATGTTAGTTTGGTTGTCTGTTCAGGGCCATTGCCCATTTGGAAGACCTATTTGGGCCCACGTCTTAATTCATGGCCGATGTTTTTTAAGTGCTTTCATTGTCCCAGGCCTCAACTTTAATTGGTACCAGTTGGATAGGATCTTGATGATTCAGCCAGTGCTACATGGATATACTCTTTTCCTCAGCTGTACTATAGAAACCTGGAGTCGTTTTTAAACAAATGGGCAAATATTCATTTAATACATTTACATATTATGTATTTGGTTTCAAGAAAGGTAAATATGATGATAGAAAACACAGGTATGAGTTATTGTATATATATATTTTGGCATTGTTGTCTCAACTCTGTTCCTGTAAGTTAAGTGCCAGAAGAAAAAAAATCCTCTTCAACAGAACACATTACTCACATTGGATTCAAGTTAAGGCAGCAACAGAATTGCTTCACCTTTCAAACAACATCCACAGACATAGTCAGCCTCTCCTATTACCATATTCACAGTCTGCCAGTTGTTAATCACAGATCTCAGGATAAACCAATTAACACCTCTTGCAAGTGAAAGAAAAAAATCAGCTGTTGATGTTCATTGGACACAAAACACAAGCAGCAAAATTAAAGAATGTTTGCATGTTTCAGAGAAACAACCTTCCACTAGCCTCTTTAAGCCTACATTATTGTAGATTATGTGAGCTGAAGTCACTGTGCTTTTCATCTTACCGTAACATAAAATGGGTTCCTCTGATAAATGTCCTGTCAGCTCTAAACCAGGTGAGGTTCCTGCTTCCCTGTAAGGAGAAAAAACTAGGAGAAATGGAGAAAATGAAACAGTGGAGGCGGAAAAAAACGAGTAAGGATCCATGACTTCATGTGTGTCTGTGTTATTGTGTGGTGTGTAGCTGCGGTAATAAAGATTGAAGGGGATGTCTGATTGCACTGTGATGGGGTTTGCTGCCGATTGCATGTACAGGAGTGCACATGCATGCATGTGCGTGCAGATGTTTCTTAATTTATTCATTTGTGTATGCCTCAGTCTGGTGGAAAGACATTTTGAAACACGGGCCATGAGTCTTTGTAATGTCTGTTTGTTAATATCCAAATAAAGGGCTGTAAATGTTTTAATAAAGGGACAATAGTACAGTTTTCTGATTATCTAAGAAATGTCTTGATTTGTCTTTGATGAACCCAGAATACACACCACACACACGGAGCTCGTTACTGAAAGTTTATTGAATAAAGGATGAGTAGTGACAGATAAACCAGAGAGGCAAGACAGGACTGGAACAGGGGTGTAGCTGAGAGCAGGAGCTGACGGCCCGGAGAGAGTTCTGGCTGGAGCAGACAGGAGGCAGGAACTAGCAATCAGGACCAGCAGCACAGCAGAGTGAAGACTAGCAGGCCAGAGTGACAGCAGGATCAGCAGCACTAGAAGTTCAGAGGTAAAACAGGTAACATTAGTGATGTTACGTGATGTGCCGAGGCTTCGAGGCGTGTGTCGAGTAATGGAGGGGGCGTTTCCGTAATGCGCGTATCGAAGCTTGCTTCATTTAGGGGAGGAGCCGAAAACGATGACGTCCGAAGCCTCGCTGCCCGGCTGTACCACGTGACTGCTTCGGGAAGTGAATCAGATTTCGGTGCGGGGTTTTGCTTTAGAAACCCCACAGGCTCCATTCAAAATGTGGGTTGTTGTAGGCGAGTTGCGGTCAGTTGAGAGAGTGGATAGAGTTTTGATAGTTTCAGTAACATTCCAAAAGAAAAAAAAAAAAAAAACTCGATATGCTTGCATGGTTATTTGACGTTAACACGCGTTTTTTTGTTGTTGCTTTCTCGCATGCATATAGTGAAAGGCAGGGAAAAAACAGGCAAATATACATGGATACTTTGAAGCGAGAAGCGACTTCACTGACGGCGTCGATGCAGACGCCCCCCCCCGCTCCGCCAGTCATCCGCACAAAACTTGTTCCGGCCGCAAACTCACCGCCTCGCCTAAGCAAATTCCTGCGGGAAACACTCAGTTTGGATAACAGAGTTTGGATAGTGGTTATTTAGTTTGAGACAGTTAGTTTGGTGTTTGGAGAGTTTAAGAGATAGATAGATAGATAGATAGATAGATAGATAGATAGATAGATAGATAGATAGATAGATAGATAGATAGATAGATAGATAGATAGATAGATAGATAGATAGATAGATAGATAGATAGATAGATAGATAGATAGATAGATAGATAGGAGATTTAGGAGTGCGAGGACAGGATAGGAGTAGGATGGAGCTGGCGAGAAAGAGGAGGATTTCCCCTATGGAGAAATTGTTGTTTCTTAATAAAAATGCATGAAATCATCCAAGTTACACAAGCATTAGCCTATTCACTACCCCCTCCCTAGTTCCACAAGCACTTTCACTGTCCTCTGCCTGATTAAGCCCATGCCATTTTTCTAGAGTCACAGAAAAACATTATTACACAACATGCCATATCACATGACACTACTATTCATTCAAATATTTTATTATACACGTGTATACATAATTTATGTAGACAATTGATTTCGTCCTACACCTTTTGTGAAGTCATTCCCAAGAGCCATAATAGACAAAAAATCAATGCATCACACGTGTTAAGATATAGCTGGTTGTGATTATACACCTGGGTGCACATGAAGCTTCAAGAAATGAACCCTTTCTCGAACCAGTTGGTTCAAGTGGTTCAATGCCTCATGAGGCTTCATCTCGCCATCACTAGTTAACATCCACCAGCAGGCGGAGACTTAACGTGAGACTCAGAGGTGACAGAATAATCCAGTAGTGTCTGATGACGGACCGGCACGGTCCGGCGGGAAGTGAAGGCAGAGGGAGGCTTATGTAGGGTGGCTGGCCGGGGGAGTGAGTCTGACTAATTAATGACCAACAGGTGTGACTGACTGCAGAGGGAGTGCAGGGTAAGCTGAGTGAGAGAGGGAGGAGGAACTGAAAACTAAAAGTAAATAAAGCCAGATCACAATTAAACCCTGACAAGGAGGAAGAACTGAAAACTAATAGTAAACCAAAGCCAGATCAAAACTAAACCCTGACAAGAAGCAGATTATTTTAAACGGAACACCAGCCTAACATGCAGATTACATATTATCCATACGTTGTCTACATCCACTTGTTCCTCGCCAGGATGATAGTGATTGGACTGGTAAGAACACACACACACATTCCTTGTTTAAAGTTCAAAGGGAGGACCGTGGCTTGACTTAGACTTCCATTCATTTTCAAGCCTTTCTATGGCCTGACTCTGACCCTCACCCCAACTCTTACCATTATATGCCTAACCCTAACCCCACCCTAAACCTAATTGACACCTTAGTTTTAAACCTAATTCCTAGCCCAGAAAAAAGGGAGGACCAAAAAAAAGGTCCTCTCTTTGCATCAAAATCATCACTTTATTAGTAAAATTGGCAAAAAATGTTCTCACTCAGCTGCAAATAAAAGAACACACACACATCCTATTTAACCTAAAATGCATATTATTGGACTGTGGGAGGAAGCAGGAATACCTCCCAATAAATAAGCAGATTCACCCTCCTTGCAGAAAGGCCCTGGCAGGAATCCACTTCCCTCTTTCTGCAATGAAATATAAAGTTTTTAAATAAGAACATGAGATTAAAGGTTTATTGAAGGAAAGTGTTGAAGGGATGGATGGACAGGAAGTGAGGATTGGGTCATCAGGGGTGTTGTGCAAGTTCAGACGTGACGACTGCATTAATTCGGGACATGACGGACTGCGTTTCCCATGATGCAATGTGGTCAAAATGGCCTCTAAACTCCCATCATGCAACGCGGCCCAAAATGGCCGGCGCCCTAGCAACCGATAACGTTGCTAGGGTAAAGTTGATAAAACTCGTTTGCGCCTCGCAATCGGCTTTCTTTCTCTGGCCCACCGCCAACCTGAGAAGACATACAGCTGTACTCCGTGGATTAATTACCCACACGCCACGTGCTCGAGTTTCTCGCTGGACCGAGATTTTTCGAAGCAAGCTTATCCCTGCATTAATTATCGCAGGAGGTCGACTCTAAAAGGTACTTTTAATTCCCTCTGATCAAATACTGGAAGCCGCCTTATCTCCCAGTGATCGAAGGAGGACTACGTTTTGCTGGGCCGAGCAAAGCGATTGTGGACCCGGAGGAAGAAACGAAGGAGCTTCTTCCCCATCCCGCTGCAGCCTGCGGACAACTGCGTTCGTCAAGACGCGCCCAGAAAGCCGCCTTAAGGCCCATTCATACCTCACGTAAAAGACGGATACGGATACGTGTGGAGTGTTTCATATGTTCTAACCGTCGATTTCGTCCGTACTTTGACACGAAAATTGGGAGCTTACGATTACGGACGAAACAGATCAATACGGAGCAATACTACCGGAAACGGTGGGGGCGCTATTGAGTTTGTAGTACAAAATGTCAACAAAATCACGAAGAAGGTTGTAATTCTGGGTTTTAAACAATGGCGGGATTCGAGGAACGACTTGCGGAGCTTGTCCGCAACTACCCACACATATGATGTGTCGTGTCCGGGGCACAGGGACAAACAAAAAGTTTACATACGGAGCAAATACAACCAAAATCACGTCTTGGACCGTTGCCATGTTTGATCAGTGACGAATCATTGACGCCCAGCATTGCCACCTAGAGGACATATTGGTTATTGCGCACCTCAACGGACGGAGGTATGAAGGAGTCAACGGATAGAACGTACGGACAGAAATATGGACGTGTAGGCCAGAAGTAGGGTATGAATGGGCCTTTACACGGAGCGCTCCGGACCAGCCCCGAGGCACCTCAAAGTAACGGGTTCTCCCCTTTTATTTCTGTCTCACCAACAGGGTGTTTAGAAGTGCCTGGGCAGAGGTTAGGGACTTTGTAGGTGTAGGTTAATGCTTTTATTCCACGACGAAGTTGGAATTATTTTGCTGAATATTTTCTTTGTATGTGCATGCATTTTACAATTGATTTTGCTGTGTTGATTGTGGTTTGTCAATAACCCCGCCGTGGGTCACTTGTTTCAGTTATTTTCCATCTTCTTCCATGCTTTTCCCCCTCTCTTTTCGCTTCCCCTTATCAGTAAAATTAATCTTGTTGTCCGAGCCCAACTCGCGGTCTTTGCTTTAAACTCCCAGTTAGCCGCGCCCTCTCGAAGCGAGGCATTACCCCATCAGCGTAAGCGTGGTTACGTCATTAGGACCTCCCCTCACGCATCACGCAAATTGGTAGACCATACGTAATCGTAGCAGCCATCTTGGGAGGGTGTCGGATGACTGAACTGTAGGTAGCTTAGCTGATAGCTCTATAAGACATCAAAGCGTCCGGTGGGACTCTCAGAGCTGTTCTGTCTGTCAATGCTGCTACGTCAAATGCCGATGTTCTGAGTGTGGTTTAAACAACCGTGAGTTGAACTAAGATTTGCCAATCGCTCATTTTTAATCAATTGTTTATTTTTGTTTTGTTCTTTTATTTCCACCTATATTTTGCATGTGTAGTTTTAGTAATGAGTAAGATTTCCAAAGTCGTTGAATCAGAGAATTACTGTAACAGGGAATTGCTTTTGGTTCAATAAAAACACCACTGCGGAATAGACTTTGTTTTGTGTTCAGTCTAATTCACAGTTGTATGGTTATTCAGAAATCAGAGCTAAGCTCCTTTGGAGTTAACATCTGACATTAATACAGAGACAATATCATTGGATGGTGATAAGGAATACGGATTTAAACTCTAATTACAGTTACATTGGGGTTCTCACAGCTGCTGGATAAACCTCGTCGGTCACAAGTCCGACCAGATCATTTATTCCATCATAAATGAGTTCATAACAGCAAATTAACTAATGCATTAGTGGTATAAATATTTACAAGCTTATAGCTAACATCACCACCATTTGAACTATATTTTGTTATAGCGGAATTTTGAGTTGAATGATTTATTATTTAAATTATAATACCAAATTATAATAATAAGCATATTCACACAGCTTCTGGCATAACAGGGGATACCTGATTGAAAGCTTAGGAGGATAAGACTCAGCGTGGGGGTGCGGTCTTCTCGAAATGGCTTTCTCGAGCCAACTGCGTTTGTGATTGGTTGGGAGGATGTAATGACTGTAGTATTAATCCTACATGATAGGCTAGAATGCAAAAGGAAGGAAAACTGTTCTTCTGTTGAACTTTTTACTGACCCTTTTTTTCTATCGCACCACACTTCTGTATATATATATATATATATATATATATATATATATATATATATATATATATATATATATATATACAATATATATTGTTATTGAATTATCATCCAGCCCTATTCCACACCCAACAGAAAGTACATTTGCACAGTTCTTCCACACGGAATTTTTGTTTTGTCAGAAATACCAGATTTTTACAAACTCTGACCACTGCATGAATGCTCTTTATTTTTTTTATGCTAGAAACTTCAAAGATAGAATTGGTCGTTCACACTCTGGCAAGATTTGATGAAATTGAAAATTTGTCCTCGCACAAAGAAGTGAAAGGGGGGGAAGAGTTTAAAATATTGTGGTAAAATCTGTAAACATGGTCAGAATTTATTTTCCTTATGTTTTATTATGTGTTCTTCAGGCTGATATTTGATTTAATTTTAGTCAGCCATCTTGATGGGAATATTACAAAACAAGTCCTTCAAAATAATAATAACAACACTTTGGCAGCCAGGGCTTTAGTTTTTAGTTTCATCAGAGAATAAAATAAATGCTCTATTTTCATGTGCTGGCTTCTAAATAAAAAAAATCTCCAAGATCTCTGGAAAATATTCAAGAAAAGTCTAAAACATTTTTTCTGACAATTATAAACTCTGAACATTGCCTCCTCTGGAGCAGCTTAAGGTGAAACTATAGTGCATGAAAGTTTAAAGAGAGAGCCATTGTGATTTAAGGCTCAATTTGAGCCATTCACCTAATGCTGAACCCCTCAGTGGTCCTGACAGAAAAGATAAAAGGGATAATGGCAAATTCAGATAAAATGATGCCATCGATGAAAGGAAGCAGGGAGCAAATGTCACTGCTGCTTCATTATACACAGAAACGTGCTTAATGGAAGTTTTACATTGAATTTTTACCACCAAGAGCAGAAGGCGAGCTCTAATACTGGAGATTATTGTCATGATTTAGTGATTCAATTAAAGCTCTGATGAATTTTGCTCATATGCAGAGCAAAGTCGTTTGCTTTTTGCAGTTTTCACTCCAGGATATGCTCAGAGAAGGTTGGCAGCAGGTCTTTATAAAGCACGCAAACAAATGCACCTAACCCCAATAATACCTCAACTCAAGAAAGGTTTGATTCACAATCTGCTAATGGAATATCAAGTATACTCATAAAAAGTCTTGGAACATGTAGATTTAAATACAACAAAGCTGTTTCTGCATGGGCTTCATCCTGAGCAGCTTATGAGCATCCATGGTCGTTTTTCATATTTCCTTCTCAGAGGCTGTCTTTATTGCCCCTGCAATTGAAGGACTGTATTACATTTTGTCTGTGATGTACAGTAGGTGTCTACGTCTGCGATTGCTCCAGGCTCACTCTCTGAAATACTCAAGTAATCTTCTTTATTGAGCAATAACCACTGTATTTTTTTTTTGTGCAGGCCTTGAGTTTGATATAAAAAAGAGTAATGGCTATAAATCAAATAAGATGCAAAAACAGAGCAGTTTGGCTTGTGATGGCTTGAAATAATGTGATTCACACTGCTTTTTTTACTAAAAGTTGCAGAAATATTAAAATTGATTTTTCAGACAGTTGCTCGCACATCATTGACAACAGTAATCTGCAAAATTACAGTAACCGCATGTCACACCTGAGCCCTCCCTCTGACTGTGTCTGCAGCTGGCGCAGAAAAAAATCACAATCTGTTTCCCAATAATCTTTGTCCTCAGAGAGGTTTGTTGTGTTTTCAGCGAAGAAGTGACTCAGGTGAAACATGCTGTATTATTCCAGGAAGCTTCATGGACAATTTACTGTGGAAGAAATAAACTAAATAATTATCCAAAAGAAGAGTGCTGTTATTTTTACTTGAAGTGCCATTATAGACAAATCCAAACCATTAATCAGACATGTTTTAAAGAACACATTTTTTACCTCTCGATATCTATTTTTGTACAGTTTCGTAATGCAGAAATGGGAACGCAGAAGAAAACCTCACATTCTGCATGGTTAGAAGTAAAATCAATGTTTTGTAATAGTATTTTTTTTTAGAAAATATATTATCTCATTCATTTTGTTAACGCCTTTTTAAAAAAGATGTTCAGATTCATGTTTCACACATTTTATGTTTATTATTTTATGTTCTTAACACTATAAGAGTCATGTCTTGTGTGTTCTGGTGGTCCATTTGCTGTTTTGTGTCACATTTGAGATCAATTTAATAAGAACCGTTTCTAAAGGTGGCAAGAGGTTTGCTACCAATATTCAAAATAATCAGTTTTTTGAAAACCCGTGAGATGTTCCCAAGACCATGCCAAATAACATCAACCCAAGTGTTTAAATTAGCGTAAGAAATTTAGATAAAGAAAAAAATGAACATAAACGCAAATAAGGATTAACATCATGACCATGTGCCAAATAAAGTGTTGTTTTTCTATAGTTGCAGCCTCGAGGCATGGATTCGACTAGACCCCTGAACGTGTTCTGCTGTATCTGCAAAACGACCTAGATGTCTGCATTAGCTCCTCTAAGTTCTGTAAGTTATGAAATGGGGTCTCCATGAGTCAGCCAATTTTTCCAGCACATCCCTCAGATCTTTATTTGGATTAAAATATGGGGAAATTGTGCTATGTGGTAAAGTGCACTATCCCGCGGAAAGAGGCCAGCCAAAGTAACATCCACATAAATGGCAGGACTCAAGGTTTCCCGAGAGGACTTTCCACACACTGATTACTGGAGTACTTTCTCTGTTAAAGAACATGGCAAAGAGTTAAAGGTGATAGTAGCTCTTTTAGTTGCACCCTCTAATAAATAAAGCTAAACATGTAATCAGGGTTACGTGTGTCATCTATTGACAGAGAACAGGAATTGGCAGCTAGACCAGCCGATGGCCACCTCCAGGAAGGTTTGTCAGAAACGCGGTAACTTCTATAAAAAAGAAAGACAGAGAGAACGTATAAAGCAAATAATGCACAATTGGAAAGTAGTAGGAGAATGTATAGCAGCGTTAGGAAAAGAGGTCATTCTCCCCTCGAGCTAACTTTGCCTGCAAGCTGAATTCTCACTGTATTTGTGTGTTCACAAACACACGAGAACCCATCTTGTACTGCTCCCACTACAACCGTTTATGACCGAACCAAAAACAGCTGCAGTATTATGTTTAAAGCGGAACATACAGCTGTGACGAAAGCAAAAGCCGCTCAGTCAACAGCCGAACCAAAATAAACATGGCAGCACACGAGGATGCACGTGTGGCTGTTGCTATCACATCTGTTTTGTCAGGATACAAAATTTCATCTTTGAAAGAAAAACAGCTGCAACAGACTGGCGACCTGTCCATGGTGTACCCCGCCTCTCGCCCATTGAAATGCTGGAGATAGGCACCAGCACCCCCTCGCGACCCCATCAGGGATAAAGCGAGTAAGAAAATGGATGGATGGATGGATGGATGGATGGATGGATGGATGGATGGATGGATGGATGGATGGATGGATGGATGGATGGATGGATGGATGGATGGATGGATGGAAAGAAAAACAACAAGAAGTGCCTTGACCAGCGTAACTTATTATGGTTTCTAGTACCGCCTGCTGCTTTCATTTTCATTTGATACCATGATTGGCTAAAACCAACCTTGGGTAGGTGGACACTAGGTGTCCCTTCACCCAATCAGCTTGGAGAGTTCTGCTGAATGTCCCTCCTTAACCCTAACTGCTTCGATTGGAGCAGTCCCAGATTGATAAAGTGCAGAATGGAGAGTGCGACGCATTATCAATCTGGCTTGCCAGGTTACCCTCCTGCAACCTTAGCCTATAGCAGCATAACTACAGAGATATCTTAGACTTAGCCAGTCTAATGGTAAGCTTTATCTAAAAGGAAAGTTTAAGCGCAGTCTTAAAGGTAGACTGGGTGTCCGCCTCACAAACTAAAACTGGGAGTTGGTTCCATAGGAAAGGAGCCTGATAACTAAAGGATCTTCTTCCCATTCTACTTTTAGAGACTATTGGAGCCACCAGAGTGAAGTGCTCTTAGGAACATAGCAATTGCTAATCACTGATGTATGATTAGAGGTAGGTAATAACTAGTTAAATGTATTAGTCATATTAACTTGAGTTATCTTTTGGAAAATAATTTTATCTTTTGGAAAATAATTTTACCACGCAACACTTTTTATTTGTAGTCCAAATATTGCTACTCTTACTAGAGTACAATTAGTGGGTACTCCACACACCTCAAGTTATTTCACTGAATGTAAAACAGATATGTTTTAAACAAAAATGCAACAGACAGACACACACACACCCATAGTTTAAGTTAAACAGGGACTTCTTGTTTGTACACAAACTTCATTGTTTCAATTTTATTTTCTATCTGCTGAGCCTGCTGTACCATTTGGAGTTGGGCAAGTAAATATACAGTAAACACTACATATTGTCACTGGAAGTACTTTCATTATTGTTCTATACCTACAGTAACCCCCAGATTCTCACGGAGGCGGTCTGGAACAGAACGGACACCTACAGGAACGGAGGATGTGGAATTACTGGCTAAGTATTGGTTTCACAAGCTGTATGTTGTGTTTCTTCTGGATAAATGTGTTTTTCCTAATTTTTAAATTCTTTAAAATACCAGAATTTACACATAAAATTGTATTTTTGTTGGCCTGATTACATAATTTTGACAAATTGAATCAAAGGTCATAAGTGCACAGTACTTGACTGGTTGTTTCTACTAAATATTTTTCCCTTTTACTTGAGTAATCTTTGTGATGATTGTTCTTGTATTTCAGGAAAAATATATTGAGGTAGTGCTACTCTTATTTGAGTACAATTTTGAGCTACACTACCTACCTCAGTATACGATGGAGCTTGATCATTAAGGACTCTAGAAGTGAGAAAGAGAACTTTATGCAAAACAACTTCATAAATAGCTGTGAACCACTCCGGTGAAAGCTGGAAGGAATGCCCTGAAGATGTAAACCACACCATATCATCGGCAGAGAAGCAACAATAAGGCGTTTCTGAACCAGAAACACTCATCTTCACAATTACTACATCAGATCCTGTCCATCAACATCACCAACAAGATCAGGGATGCAGGTAGTGTGTCCATATAGAGGGGGTTTCCACCAGGTGTTCATTGTAGATCTCCCACCGGCCTGGCTTTTAGGACATTGCCCAGTCTACCTTTTCGGAGAGATGTTCACCTATCCATTTGATTGTCTGCCGTTTCTTGAATTGCATTCCCTCTCACTCCTCTCCTGAGGCCAATTTGAAATTGGAGACACCATAAGTGGTCAAAGCTCTAGACAACATAACCTCCATGATCATCATGGTAACACAAACCCCTCCAATATGTCTAGTTGGCAATCCTGTGGAGGGTGCCATCAAGCTACCGTAGACTATAATCAAACTGCTAAGAAATAAAACGTGCTTAGGATGGGGTCGTTTTGTTTCTTCTGTCTACCAGATTTAGGAGCATATTCATGTTAATTGTGTTTTGTGTCTGCAAACAAACCCAGTGAACTTCTCTCATTTACACTCAAGTTTCATATTACTCTGTTTTTACCACAGCAGAGTCATGAATCCATGCTAATCCCCCTTTTCACGGCACCCAGATCCCTACTCCAGCTGCCCTGCTTTTGACTGTGAAAACTTGCCTGTTTAGTGTATTAACAGCAACACAGTCCCCTTCTCCTTTCATCTAGCCAAAACACATCACCTTGATGTTGGAGTGGCACTTCATTCAGGCTGGTTAGAGCATCAAACACACTGCAAGTCCAAGCAGAAACAAAGGATCACCTGCGAGGATGACACACAGTGATGAGCATTTGCGTAGGTGCGAGGTTTTATCACATGAACAGCCTGTTTGCATCTTAAAGGATTCGTTTAAACACTGAAAAGCAATGGAGCTATGTAGGTTTTTTTGTCATATAAGGTTGAGTTGAAACCACACACATAGATACATTACCTAAAAAGATCATGTTTTTTTCCTATTTTGCAGTTTTCAGAGATAAAACCAGATTAAAATTTGTCTTTTGGATCACCCAGCGAGGATGATCTAAAATATTTAAGTTTAATGAAGGGCAGAATAATGAGAGGGAGAATCTTTTTAGATCTTGATTGCTTCATTTAAATAAAAAAATGTACATACACTAAAAGTACTGTGCTTTCAACACTTCGGGAAAGCCCAAATGGCAGTGTTTGCTTTGACAAACTTCTGATCCATACATGGATCCACATCCTTAGACGTTTTTTAAGGCACCTCCCAAACACGATGCTTCTTTGCTTGATATCATTGAAAAGTTTTTTTAAAAATCTGCCAAAAGATTAGGAGGAGAATCCTGGACCTTCACAAGACAGGTTCATCCCTGGGTAAAATTCCTAGATGCCTTAAGGTGCCACATTCATCTGTTATGTCAAAGAGTGGGGATGCCCAGCCATCTTACTGTTCATGAAAGAGATTGCTTCTTTGTCCCAGAGAAATATTTATTTTTGGTGTGAAATGTCAGTTTTAACTCCAGAACAAAAGCAAAAGGCTGCCTTAAGATGCTATCCAGATTCTCCCTGAAAGGCCACTCATCAATAAAGATGGCACCAGGCCCAAATCAATATAAAAATTCATGAAAGTTAACATTTTCATGAGGAAAGCCTTAATTTTACAAGTGTTTGTCCATAGCGGCCCTCATTATATTTGGAGGAAAAGGGGGGAAGTGTTGATCCCAACAGGGAAGTACAGAGGTGACAACATCATGTGGAGATGTTTTGCTTCAGGAGAGACTGGTGCACTTCAAAGATAGATGGCCTCAAGAGGAAAGAACAGTATGTGGAAAAATTTAAGCCAGATACTTAAAGCTTGGGCCCAATTCCAAAATGAACAACAGCCCAAAGCATACCACCGAATTGGTAACAATTTGGCTTAATCACAATAAAATCAATGTTTTTTAGTGGGCATCATGAAGCCTTGATCTCAGTCCTACAGAAAATATGTTGCAGAGCTAAAAGGGGTGTGCGTGTGTGAGCAAGGTGGCCTACAGCCTGACACAATTTCTGAAATCGATTATAAATTTGGTAATCCTGAATGGTCTAAAACAAGAAAAGTTTATTCCAATTTTAATATCACGTAGTGAAAAATGGTCTCTTTATAAGCACTTTGAATCGTCTTGCACTGCAAAAACGGAACTAAAAATAACTAAAATTTTCTTGAAATGAGTGCATTTGCCCTTGAATTGAGTAGGTAAATAAGATGATTTTCCAATGGAATAAGATTTTTGCACTTACAATTTATCTCCATCATCTTGTTTGTAGTGCAGTACATCTAATTATCTTATTTTAGGGGTAAAACTACTAATTCTATTGGCAGATAATCTTATTTACCTGCTCAAATTGAGGACAAACGCACTAATTTCAAGAAAGTTTTACTTATTTGCAGTTCTGTTTTTGCAGTGTTTTACTGAAAAGTGCTATATAAAAATATGTGCCTTGCCTACAAAGTGTATGTGAATGGATAGCTTTTTTTCCTACAAAGTGTGATAAATAAATAATCCCTTTTTAATCCACACCAAAGACACAGGTCTGCTGTAATCCTATTGCTTACTGGTTCAAAAGTAAGTCAAGGTTTATTGAGCGACTCCGGCGATCCAACAGTAAAGATGTGTGATTCATGGCCACAGGAGCATCCACGCCATCCCGAGGGAACATTATGAAGTGACGGGAAGTACCAGACGTTGACACCCCATTCATCCCTCTCTCTTTACTGTCCTCTGTCATTGCTCTCCCTAAAGTAAAAGACAAAAGGCCTAGAATAGAACGGCCGCATTAAACCCTGCACCTCCTCTTTCACCTTTAGTTCCTGAAAGTTTGGCTTCATATCCTGTAGCAGCTTTCAATCTATAGCTCCCTCCTTAATCACAATTGAAGCAGTAAATCAGAATGTGGGAACACACGTCCACGACAGCGATTCATCAAAATCCCAGACGCTCAAATGTGATGAAGCGTGGAAACGACACAAGGCAACATTTTGCTGATCAGCTTCAGACTTTTTCTTCTCGCCGCTTCACCAAGTAAACCTGATGACCTGCCGTTTTTAACATTTCCCTCATGCTTTGCTGTTCAACCAGATCTCGTCGAATTTGTAAGTGATGAAAGAGCTTTTGAATGAGCTGCGTCGGCAGTGTTGACTCGTTATAATTTAATGTTGTGAAAAACACTGATTAAATATTGCAAATTTAATTACAAAGCTTGATGAACAAGATGGTAGAGCGAAAGAGACTCGCAGATTGCCAGTGGAAGCAAATAGGCAACCTAAAACATACATGCGGGAGGATGTCTAATTGGAAAGGAGTTCATAAAGAGATTGATGCCACTTGGATGTCAGTGTATAATTTCCACAGGGAATAAAATCCCATTTTCCGATCATCTTGCTGTCATTGTTGCCGGGTGATTTTCTCACAGTAAGAATTACCTGCTGGCTCAACACAGTGCCTAACAAGTGTTTCTCTGACTGTATCAGATGAACACGCTTCGGAAAAGGTGGCATAGCACACTTTAGGAGCTCCTGGAGATGGAAATTGCTAATGCATTATACATGAAAATTGCACTGATAACACAAAGACGGATTTAGAGTGTTGCTGAGCTTTGGGGTAGATTTTATTATCCTTCGTCAGTTCCTCTTCTCACCCCTTTAATCATGAAACTGTGTATTCATTGTTTAAAGCTGCACTATTAAGTTCCTCTTCTGAAGAGGCGTACACTATTTACACCCCTTGAATGTTTCTTCCCACATCATAACATAGACTCCAGTGTGCTTTATTGGGCTTTTATTATGACAGATCAACGCAAAGGACACAGTTATTGTCATAATCTCAAATTCAGGGCCAAAGTGCAGACAAACACTTGGAAGCAGCGTGAATTTCAAGGTTTTAATGATAAGGATAATAAACTTCTATGATGGTGAGAGAGAACAGGTGCAGGCCATAAGTTAAACGAGAAGACACAAGTGAATGGGATCTACTAATTAACTGGTGGCTTAGGCTGAGGGAAAATAATTAGACGGAACAGACGGGGATAAAGAAAAATAATGTATTAACCCAATGTAAAAATACACATAAAGGATAAATACTAAAGATGGCATGATCCTAAAACAACCAAAATCAATACTCAAACACTCAAGGATCATGACAGTTGTGAGTTTGAAGAAAAATTAAGTGTGATCTAGAAATTAGTTTTAAAAATCAAGTATCTCAAAATTGTTGCATGCATTTGAATTTATCCCCCCTGAGTCAAGAATTTATGGACCCAATTTGACTGCAATTACATTGATAAGTGTATGTCTGTAACAGAAATGTTGGCTCCCTCTACAGACTGAAAGCAGGGTTTCTATAAATATTAATTCAATTCAATTCAATTTTATTTATATAGCGCCAATTCATGAAACATGTCATCTCAAGGCACTTTACAAAGTTAAGTTCAATCATATTATACAGATTGGGTCAGATTATACAGATTGGTCAAAAATGTTCCTATATAAGAAAACCAGTTGATTGCATCAAAGTCCTGACAAGCAGCATTCACTCCTGGAGAAGCGTAGAGCCACAGGGAGAGTCGTCTGCATTGTACATGGCTTTGCTGCAATCCCTCATACTGAGCAAGCATGAAGCGACAGTGGAAAGAAAAAACACCCGTTAGCGGGAAGTAAAAACCTCCAGCAGAACCGGTCTCAGTATGAACGGTCATCTGCCTCGACCGACTGGGGGTTACAGAAGACAGAGCAGAGACACAACAAGACAGACAAAAAGCACAGAAGCACACATTGATCTAGTAAGCTGTTCTACATTAGATGGTAATAGTCGGTGATCTGTCCTCCCTGGATGATTTCACAGTCAACAGAACGTCAGACCAGGTGTACCTACTATGAAGAAAAAAGAGAGAGAACAAAAATTTAAAAGCTGAAATGACAACAGTCATTACAATGTAATGCAATGCAAATCTGGAGAACAGTAAAAATCAGTAGAGTGAGAAAAATAGGCCCTGATGTCCTCCAGTAGCCTAAGCCTATAGCAGCAAAACTATAAAGGTAGCTCAGAGTAACATGAGCCACTCTAGTTATAAGCTTTGTCAAAAAGGAAAGTTTTAAGATTAGTCTTAAAAGTAGACAGGGTGTCTGCTTCACGGACCAAAACTGGGAGTTGGTTCCACAGGAGAGGAGCCTGATAGCTAAAGGATCTGCCTCCCATTCTACTTTTAGAGACTCTAGGAACCACCAGCAGACCTGCAGTCTGAGAGCGAAGTGCTCTGTTAGGAACATACGGGGTAATCAGAGCTCTGATATATGATGGAGCTTGATTATTAAGGGCTTTATACGTTAGAAGAAGAATTTTAAATTATATTCTTGATTTAACAGGAAGCCAATGAAGGGAAGCTAAAATTGGAGAAATATGATCCCGCTTGTTGATTTTCATCAGAACTCTTGCTGCAGCATTTTGGATCAGCTGAAGGCTTTGAACTGCATTTTGTGGACTTCCTGATAGTAAAGAATTACAATAGTCCAGCCTTGAAGTAACAAATGCATGGACTAGTTTTTCAGCATCACTCCTGGACAGAATGTTTCTAATTTTGGCGATATTCCGGAGGTGAAAAAAGGAAACTCTGGAAACCTGTTTGATATGGGATTTAAATGACATGTCTTGGTCAAAAATAACACCAAGGTTTTTTACTTTATTACCAGAGGCCAAGATAATGCCATCCAGATTAAGTGATTGGTTAAGAAGTTTATTTTTTGAGGACTCTGGCCCAAAGATTACAACTTCGGTCTTGTCAGAATTTAGATGCAGGAAATTTAAAGTCATCCAGGTTTTGATTTCATCAAGACATGACTGCAGTCGAAGTAATTGATTGGATTCATCAGGATTTATGGATAAATATAGCTGAGTGTCATCAGCATAACAGTGGAAATTAATCCCATGCTCTCTGATAATTTTGCCGATCGGAAGCATATATATAGTAAAGAGAATTGGTCCAAGGACTGAACCCTGTGGTACTCCACAGGTGACCCTAGAGTTTGAGGAAGATTTATTATTAACATGAACAAACTGGAATCTGTCCGACAGATAAGATTTAAACCAGCCTAATGCTTTCCCCTTAATACCTACAGTATGTTCAAGTCTTTGTAGGAGAATATTGTGATCAACTGTATCAAATGCACCACTAAGATCTAACAGGACAAGTATAGACACAAGTCCATTATCTGAGGCCATGAGAATATCATTAGTGACCTTCACCAGAGCCGTTTCAGTGCTATGATGAGCTCTGAAGCCTGACTGAAACTCCTCAAGTAGGTCATTGCTTTGTAAATGTTCACAAAGTTGATTAGCAACTACTTTCTCAAGAATTTTAGATAAGAAAAGAAGATTAGATATAGGTCTGTAGTTTACTAGCTCATCTTGATCAAGAGAAGGTTTCTTAAGTAAAGGTTTAATAACAGCTACTTTAAAAACCTGTGGTACATATCCATTTACTAAGGATAGATTAATCATGTCTAAAATAGGACCACTGATCAAAGGGAATACCTCCTTAAACAAATTGGTTGGGATTGGGTCTAACATACAGGTAGAAGGTTTAGATGAAGCTAATATTTTAGATAGCTCAGAAAGCTCTACTGCTTCTAAACAGTTCAGACACAGCGCAGGTTCTAAAGATTCCTCCAATGCTGCCTTACTTACTGGGGATGAGGTAATCATGTTTGGGAGGATGCCAATTATTTTATTTTTAATGGCATCAATTTTATTTATGAAGAATCCCATAAAATCATTACTACTAAGAGCTAAGGGAATGGATGGATCCACAGAGCTGCAGCTCTGAGTAAGTTTGGCAACTGTACTAAAGAGAAATCTAGGATTATTTTTATTCTCTTCAATTAATGATGAAAAATATGCTGCTCTTACTCTGCAAAGGGTTTTTTATACAACAATAGACTGTCCCTCCAGATTAAGTAGGATTCCTCTTGGTGTGTAGAGCGCCATTTTCTCTCCAATTTCCTAACATTGTGTTTCAAGGAACGCAGCTCTGAATTAAACCAGGGAGCCAGCTTCCTGTGAATTATCACCTTCTTTTTCAAGGGAGCTACATTATCTAATGCAGAACGCAATGAGGAAGTCACACTGTTAGCAAATGTATCTATTTGTGAATGGGAAGAAACGGCATTGCTGCCATCTACAGGGCATTTCTGCAATACTGAGGATATTAAGAGGGGGACAGACTCTTTAAGTTTTGATACAGCATTATCCGATAAAGATCTACTATAATGGAACCCTCTTTTGGGGGTGGAGAAATCAGTTAGATTAAACTCAAATGTTATTAAAAAATTATCAGATAGGACAGGGTTGTGAGAGAATACTGTTAATTCTTCACAATCAATGCCATATGTCAGCACAAGGTCCAAAGTATGGAGCCGACAGTGCGTTGGCTTATGCACATTTTGAGCAAAACCAATTGATTTTAGGATAGTTTTAAAGGCTACACTAAGGTTATCACATTCAGTGTCAACATGGATGTTAAAATCACCCACTATAATAACCTTGTCAGTATTTAACACCAAATCAGATAAGAAGTCTGACAGCTGATCCAAAAACTGAGTGTAAGGGCCTGGTGGACGATACAAAACAATAAACAGAAGAGGTTTTATTGCTTTGCAGTTTGGATGAGGGAAACTGAGGGTTAAATGTTCAAAAGAACTGTAATTATTAATTGGCCTGGGACTAATTAATAAATCAGACTGAAAGATGGTTGCCACTCCTCCTCCTCTTCCCACAGATCTGGGAATGTGGAAATTTGAATAACTGGAGGGAGTTGACTCATTTATACTAACGTAGTCCTCTTGTAGCCAGGTTTCTGTGAGACAAAATAAATCAATCTGATTATCAGAAATCAATTCATTAACTAACAAAGTCTTTGGAGGGAGAGACCTTATATTTAATAGACCACATTTAATTCTTTTATTTTTTTGTTTCAAAGTGATCCGTATGGATTTTTATTAGATTTTTATGATTTGTTCCCTTTAGATCAGTTTTTGATCTGTTAAGTTTTGGCCGTGGGAAAAACACCGTCTCAATAGGATAATGGGTGGGAACAGTACAGAAGCTGCAGAGAGGTGTGTTAAACTACGGCTCTGTTTCCTGGTCTGGACCCTGGGTTGTCAGCATTTAGGAGAACTAATAAATCCGACCAGATTCCTAGAAAGAAGAGCTGCACCATCCAAAGTGGGATGGATGCCGTCTCTCCGGATCAGACCAGGTTATTAATTTTGCCTCCTGTGGAACCAACTCCTCTCCTGTGGAACCAACTCCCAGTTTTGGTCCGTGAGGCAGACACCCCGTCTACTTTTAAGATTAATCTTAAAACTTTCATTTTTGACAAAGCTTATAGTTAGAGTGGCTCATGTTACCCTGAGCTATCTCTGTAGTTATGCTGCTATAGGCTTAGGCTACTGGAGGACATCAGGGCCTACTTTTCTCACTCTACTGATTTCTACTGTTCTCCAGTTTTGCATTGCATTACATTGAAATGACTGTTGTCATTTCAACTTTTAACTTTTTGTTCTCTCTCTTTTTTCTTCATAGTAGGTACACCTGGTCTGACGTTCTGTTAACTGTGACATCATCCAGGGAAGACAGATCACCACTATTACCATCTAATGTAGAACAGATTCCTGGATCAATGTGTGCTTCTGTGCTTTTTTGTCTCCCTTGTTGTGTCTCTGCTCTGTCTTCTCTAACCCCCAGTCGGTCGAGGCAGATGACCGTTCATACTGGGCCCGGTTCTGCTGGAGGTTTTTCTTTCCCGTTAATGGGGAGTTTTTCTTTCCACTGTCGCTTTATGCTTGCTCAGTATGAGGGATTGCTGCAAAGCCATGGACAATGCAGACGACTCTCCCTGTGGCTCTACGCTTCTCCAGGAGTGAATGCTGCTTGTCGGGACTTTAATGCAATCAACTGGTTCCCTTATATAAGAAATCTTTTGACCAATCTGTATAATCTGACCCAATATGTATAATATGATTGAATTTGACTTTGTAAAGTGCCTTGAGATGACATGTTTCATGAATTGACGCTATATAAATAAAATTGAATTGAATTGAATTGAATAGTACAGATTGGATTTATGTCTGGACTTTGACTAGGCCATTCTAGTGCATGAAAATGCTATGATCAAAACCATTTCAGTCTAGCTCCAGCAGTATATTTTGGGCTATTGTCCTGCAGGAACATTAATCCCCACTCCAATCTCTTGCAGCCTCAAGCATGTTTTCTTCTAAGATTGTCCAGTTTTTAGCACTATTCATCTTCCAATTCACTGTAACAGAGAACAGAACCCCCACAACACGATTCCCGCACTGCCACATTTCTCTTAGTTCTGGGTTGTATGCAGTGCCAGTTACTCTATCACATATTTTATTTAGCATAAAACCCAGAAGATTTTTACGTTATTGTTATCCAACCAGAGCATCTTTTTTTCACTTGTGTGTGGTTTTCCCTACCTGACTTGTAGCAAACAGACTTCTTTTAGCTTTCATCCTGCCACTCCTCCAAAAAAATAATAACAAAGGCTGGATTTATGGCGCGCACAACTAATAATTTTCCTGTCAACAAATTCTGACCAACCTGACCTAAGGATCTGTGCATGTCCTCCAGACTTACCATGTGCCTCTTGTCTGCTTGTTTGATAAATGCTCTCCTTGCCAGGCCTGTGAGTTTGTTATAATTGCAGCCATGACAAATTATTTCCATTACCAGGAAATAGATTGAACAGTCGTCTGTGAGATGTTCAAAGCATGAGCTATTGTGTTAGAACCTCACCCTGCTTTAACCATCTTCACTGGTCTTCAAGATGCTGCCTGTTCACTATTGTTTTCTGACACACCTCTGATGTCTTCACAAAACAGTTGCATTTATACTGAGATTAAATTAATCATGCAAGGTCTCTATTTAATAATGTAGTAACTTTCCAGGGCACTCGCACTCACTAGATTTTATTTTGGGTGGGGTAACAGAGCAAAATTAGTGGAGTCGATTGTCATGCTACACTTTGCAAATTTTGATTCATTGAAAATTGTGAAAACCTTCAGTTGTTTTTATTTCAGCTTCACAATTCTGCACCACCCTGGGTTGGTCCAATACACAAAATCAGAATATAAATCACAGCAACATGTGCTTTTAACAGCAGAAATAGCTAAAAAGTACAAGTGAAATGAACGCTTTTCCAAAAAAGTTTATTCACTGATGTTGGTGTTACTGTGTCTTTGACCTCAACCTAAACAGTGCCCCTTATCACCCTCCAGGGAGCTTCCTTTTGAGGCTTTTACTCCCCCCAGTGAGAAAATGGGTACCAAAAACAGCCATCTATCATATGACAAAATCCCAACCTCTGACAAGGTTATCCTATTTGACACAGGGCTGACTCTGAAAGTCACCGTGTTTTTTCTTGCGGGGCCAGCTGTTGTGCTGAGCTCCCCTGTGCTACTTCAAAGGGAGTTGAGCAAAGTGAGCAGTTGCAAAGAGGCAAAGGTAGGTGGCTATGGACAGACAGAGAGATGGAGAGGAGTGGGTATCAAGTGTGACATGCAAAGAGGAGAAGAAAAGGCACCAGGTTGCTCTAATTTTTCTCATTAAGCACAGAAAGCTTTGACTGCAGAGTGTCAGCGAGGGACATATGTCAGTGACGTCACACAGGGTGCATGTTTTGAAGCCACACATTACATTGCCCGTGAACTGGTTACGACTGGGTATAGCGGGAGATTTCCAGCTCTTCGTCGCCTCCTCTCCAGGCAGTAATTAGGTTTTACAATCACGGGATGCAAATTGGAATTCGCTGACAGCCCATCCATCATGTTTTGGCTGCAATCTGTTGAGCAGGGCAGCACAACCTAGTAGACATATCACACACTCAATTTGCTCCCAGACAGTTGAATGCATTTCTGTGTGAGGACTCATTGAATGTTTTCAGCTTTCATTTGTCCCAACAACAACCACAACAGTGTTTGTTGCTTGTCACAAGTGTAACACCTGGCAAAAGAAAATCCCTATTACTCTCAGAGATCAAATGCGAGGCCCTTGGAAAAGTACATGTACATGTTGTCATGTTACAGCAAACTTGATTATACTTCACAGGGATTTCACGTGATGGTCCACAACTACATTGATTTTAAATGGTCTTAGACCTTAGATTGGGGTTGAGGTTTACCTTCAAGCTGGACAATGACCTGCTTGGAACATACAGTCAGAGCCACAGCGGTTTGGATCAAAGCATATATTCATGTGTTAGAATGGCCTAGTCAAAGTCCGGACCTAAACTCAATTCAGAATCTGTGTTGTGATCAGACAGCCTCTTTTTAATCTGTGGTAGAGTGGGTAAAAATGTTATAGACATACCCCAAAAGACTTCTAGTTGTAAATGCTACAAAATGAGGTTCTACTAAGCATACCACACTTTGTGTTTTTGTATTTTGTACAAGATTGAAATAAATTAAAGAACATTGAAGTTTGTATTTAACATGATAAAATGTAAGAAAGTTAAAGGGGTATGCATGTATGTTTCCAAGGTATTGTGTGGTGTTTAAATTCAATCAATTACACCTATAATTTGTTTTCTAAGTTTGAAAAATCAAACTCAAAGCTATTCTCACGCAGAAAGGGATTTTTTTTGTTATTGTTGAATCAGATTTTTTTTGTTGTGCTCCTTGGACTATTCACTTTTCCCCAGTAACATGTTCTGTTGAGCAATACGTACACATCTCAACAAAATTCTGAAGGGTTTTTCTTGATAATGACTCCAAAGGTGTTGTGTTTGCAGAAATATACTCATTTTGTTATAGAAGTTACAGAAGACTGCAAAATGGACATAGGGCTCAATGGGTTTTAATGTGATATCTGTATTTATTTATTGTATCAGACAATCTTTTTAATGCCTTAATCTCTAAAGCCTAGAACTTGCAATTCAACCTGCAGAGAAAATGTGAAATTATATATATACTGTATATATATTAAAGATGAACCTATAGTTGATTAATATGATTTTCTAATCCAAGTGAAAATCTTTAAATAATGCAAATAAAGGCTAAACTATATATGTCTGAAACAACATAAAGAAAAAAATTGTTTTTTGTTTGTTTTTACATAAAACATGTATGTTTTCTATGTTTTCCTTATCAAAGGTTATAGTTGTAAGATCTTCTGAAAGACTCTAAGTATAACTAACATTTTCCCACTAGATTTAGCAAAAAACAGAGTATGAACCAAAGTTTTAAAGATTCAACAAAGGTTCTTTGTTTATTAACAAGTGATCCATCTCTCTCCATAGTAGTGCCAATAGCAGAGATAGTAAAAGATTCCCTGAAAGTTGTATCACGTAAAAAGAAAAAGCCATAAAAGTCACAAGGTGGAAGCCAAGGCGACATCAGTAGAAATATAGAGAGTAATAATTGGTAACTGCATGCACATTTGCACAGTCCTCTCCTCTGTAACTCCTGCAGTTTTGGTTCACTGAGTTCATCGTGCTTAGCAGTCTGGAGGGATGGATGCCAGCTCGCTCCTATTTCTCTCTCCCTCCAAAAGCTCCCCTACTCAATACAAAACACTGTGATTAATTAGTATGGCCAGCGGCTGCAAAGGGTCCAAATAAGTTGTCATCGCTGGTCCCTCAGGGTGTTTACTGGTGTGATTCAAAACCAATCCTGCTGCACCTTCACTCACTCAGACCTTGCAGGTATGCAACACAAATGTAATGCTGTGAACTCAAAGGGCTGGACTTAATTCATCAGTAATTCTTATCTTTGATTGAAGTAGTGATGAGGTGTCGTGATGCAGCTAAGTCTCTTGATATTCTGATTAAACAGCTCCTTTGCAGTGAAATATCCCCGTTACTATCACCAGGCAGCACTACAGAAACCTTGACACTGTATATTCCTATTTTTTAACAGTCATTTAAGCCTAATGACTGCAAAGGGAAATACAGTAGGTGCCCTGCTTCTCAATTTCAGCACAGCAGCCTTGACTTTCCTCATGAAACTACACATTGCCTCACAAGTAACCTGAAGCATGTTGCATTTTGCGCATTTTCTGCGCTTCTGTTTCAAGGAAGCCACTGTCATTTATAATTGATTTATTTCCCTAATTACCAGAAAGGAAACAAGAGAATCGGCCTTCTGCAATAAACAAACAAATAATTTTATAATTTGTCATGGTGCCCATAAACATAAACTGATGTCATGTGGCACAATCAGGCAGGCATGGGGATCACTAGTCATGAAGTCCATCATAATTAGTGACAGCCATTTTATTGAGAAGAATACATGCATATGGAAAATGCATAAATTCAAAATGCTTCAGGGGTTGTTTTCACAGTAAAACTATCCTCTACATATTTATTTATTTTGATCTAATCAAATATTATTTTAATTAAATGTATGTATGTATGTATGTATGTATGTATGTATGTATGTATGTTTCTATCTCTCTATCGAGAAATAACATCTTCCACATATTTATTTAGTTTTATTTTGTTGTATTGTATTTGTTGTATTGTATTTTAAACACATAATTTAAAATAAATAAATATATATATTACAATCAATTACATGGTATATTATATAATGTTTATATAATGTTATATTGATTTACTGTAAGAAAGGTCATACAGGAGATTCTCAACCTTCACTTCTGGATGAGCGATGATGAAGGCAACACAAATAGACAAAATATTTGTTTAAATTTTTTAATGCAAATAAAAGAGTTTTTGTAATGTGCAGATATGCACATTTCTTGACTTCTGGAGTCTTTTTGGCAGCACCAAGGTCTTGTGGCGTGGTGGTTGTGCCTTCATTCGCATCCTTTACTGCATGAGATGGATGGAATCCGCCTGGAGAGGAAATTCCAGGCTCTCTTTATTATTTTCTTGCGGGTTTTTACTTCCACAGGATACGCAGGTTTCCCTTCTTTGCAGAACGTGGCTTCTCTCTCTGCAGCAGAGGGCTTCTTGGCGGTCCCAGCAGCTGTGGCGCTGACCCTGGCTTTTCCTGACAAAACATCTCGCTTGTATGCTCTGTCTTTTCTTTCTTCGTCAGCAGCACAATATGGCTTCACTTTGATGATGGTCCATTCTTTCCACCCTTCGTGTTTCGGAGCTTTACCAGTGAGGTCTGACTCCGAACGCTTCCGCTGGCACCTATTCCCTCCTCTGTTTCCTAGGGTTGGATCAGATGCAATACAGGAAGTTGTTTTAGTGTTTAAGGCTAAGGGTTTTTTTTAAGGATTCAGGTGTTACGGTGTTGGTGTCTTACCAAGGGGTGTATATTTACTCTTGCCTGCAGGTTTGTCAGCTGTTTCCACTGATTCTTGGTGAGCAGCAAAAGAGGGCCTGGCTTTGATGAAGGTCTTCCCTATCTGCTCCTTATCTGAAAAAGAGGATTTAGTCATCTTTCATTAGGTGGCTTCAGTGTTTGAGGGAAAGGTTTTAGGAGCTAAGGTGTTATTGTGAGCTTCAACTGAGGGTTCATCTTTACCTTCCACGGCTGCAGCGTCAGATTGGTCTGAACCATCTTGGCACGCTGCACAGCAGAGGCTCACTTTGATTAAGGTCCTCCTTATCCACTCTTTATCTGAAAAAGAGGGTATGTTTTCTTTGAATAAAGTGGGTTTAATGTTTGGTGCTGAGTTTTACATCCCAGTTTTATGAACAGAGGTAGTCCTGGTGGATAACCTTTAGTCTCACCTGCAACTCCATTGGCCGCTCCTCTAGTTTCTCCGTCCTGTTTTGCATGGGGCATTTTTCTTCTAACAGCTTCACAAGTGTCATAATGCTCTGCTGCAAACGCTCGAAGTTGACAGCATGTCGCCATTTTCCAAGCTGATGGTACATGGGGGCTATTCCTCTCATCTGAGAGATGTTGCATAGTGATGAAACAATGAGCGAGAGCCTCTGTGGGGGTGATCCTGACATTTGAATCTACCAAAAGCATCTGTTTCAGCAGGCTAATAAATCCTAGGGAATCTTCACGCTCTGCTGGATCCTTAGGCTTTGGGCGGATTAAGAGCAGGTCATCCAGGCTGTGCAGACGCTTGTAAACGATGCTTTTATGCTGCGTGGCGAACCCTGTTGCGTTTGTGTATTCAGCTGGAGTGTTCAGCCTGAACATACGGTCAGAGGAGTCGAGTTTGGTGAAGAACTGTTCCACATCCATGGCTTTGTTCAACATATCGTCTCGGGGCTGACCGTGAATCTGGACGATGGCCCTAATGACCTCATATTCACAGTGTGTCGGATAGAGGTTGTAGCCAAGGTACATGTAGGCCAAACAGCAGCCCAGAGCCCACATGTCCACACTTTCATCCAATGGTAGGCCCAGGATGACTTCAGGGGCTCTGTAGCCGATGGCCTGAATGGTGCCCGGAAACCATAATTTGGACACTTTTACAGCCAACCCGAAGTCAATCAGCTTCACCTTGAACGGCTGCGATTCATGATTGACTAACATGATGTTGTCTGGCTTAATGTCGGTGTGAACCAGACCTGCGTTCTTCAAAGTGTTCAAAGCCACGAGCAGCTGTTGAGTGACGACTCTGATTTCAGACAGGTGGAGCGGTGCGAAATTTCTGCGCCTCATAAAGTCATAGATGCTTACATCCAGCATTTCAAAGACCAAAAAGAAGTGGCCTTTATATTTAAAGTTTTCAATGAACCTCAGCAGGTTGTTCTTCTCGGGGTCGAGCTTTTGGATTTCCTTCAGCATCGTTGCCTCTTTCTTGCCATCTCGGAAACGATCTTTGTGCATGACCTTCACCGCCACAGCCTCATTGGTGTCCAGCTTGGTGCACTTGACCACTCTGCCATAGCAGCCCTCGCCCAGGAACCCTTCAGTGTGGTACCTTGCCAGCTTACCTGGAAGAACCACATATTTCTCAAGCTTGAATTTGACTTTGATCTCTTCCTCCATGTTCGTTGAATCCGCCGTTTCTAAAGGTTGAACATCACCAGCAAAATGCTATTGTCAACTCAGCTCCTCTGCAACAAGCGTTGAACAGAAAGTGGAATTTCGTTTTGTCATAAGAAGCACCGTGGAACGATGATGACGCGTTGTTCCACAGCGGCGCGCGCTGGAAGTCAAGTCAAAACAAGTTTATTGAAGAGCGTGAGAGAGGACGCCAGCGTAAAATATTAGGACGTCAAACAACTTTTCGCTGAAAGTTCAATAAAAAAAAGAAAAGAAAAAACACCTGCCCAGCGCGGTGTTTGTTCTAATTGTTCGGGGACGGAGTTCAATTAGAGCCGTGAAATGGGCGAGCATTATATCTCTAGCAATTAACAGTTGCTGTTTTTGTTTTTAAATCTGAATTACTGAATAAAAAAACCCACTTCTTTCCTAAATGTTGCGCATCTGTCAGATACATGTCGGTTCATTCAATTATCATAGCTTGTTTATCTCCTTAAAATGCTGTCCACGGCCTATTATTTGACTGTTATTAATAATATGCCGCTCATATTTCATCTTTTGTGCAAAATGGCATACAACCATTGCACTGTGTAGCTAAATAAATAATTTAGCAATTGATTTTTTCATTGGTAGGCTACTATATTAAATTAAATGTATGAGTTTGATATGGGGGGGGGGGTCTGGCTTTTGGCACACAGAATACGTTAAAATTTTACTTAACTACATTTTGAAATTGTGCAGAATTTCTGAATCATGCAGGAATCTTCCTGTTTCTAAAGAAATAAAATCCCTACAAAAGCGCACAGAGTGAAAATAGTGTGAAAACGTTTAAAAATAAGAATGCGTGCGTGTCATCTGTTGATGACACTCGTGCTGCTATAATCTGCTATCACTGTTTTCTTATTTACATTTTTTTATGAAAAAAAGAATAGCACCACGACGGCTCCCAACAAAAAAAAAATAATTTTGCTCAGAAAGTAAACTAAAATCCACACGGTGGCAGTATAGCATTGAACTCAGGGCTCGGCTAACATGTTAAATCACGTTTTAATTTATTTTAAGTAAGTTTCATTTTGTAGACATCTATTTTATTTTGTAGCACAAATCTTAATCTAGCAAAGCAGCCGTTTAAAGCAAAATCAAATATTCTCAACTGGGTTTTACACAAAACCTGTCAAAGAACTGCTTGTGCTGCGGTGTCTGTGGCCCACACTAGGGGGCAGCACTGAGCTCCAGCAGCCGCGACGTGAAGGATCCGCAGGAGGAAGATGGGGGAGGAAATGGAGAAAGAGGAGTGCTTGTGTTTTAAAGGGTGTGTTCCTCTGTGGGGTTTATAAAAGTGTTGCGGGAAGCGTCGTGGGTCGGTGCTTTATGCTGGGAGTCAGCGCAGGGTGACTGGGAGCGCATTTACCAGGTACGTGGATCAAGCAGAACTTCATCGTGACTGCAGAAAAATGAAGTTTGGCTCTGTTGCGGACAGTGTACGTGTCAGTAAAGCATCTCAGATCGCGTAAGATCGTCGTGGCAGTATTATTATTATTATTTTAAATCAAATAATTGTGCTTTAGATCGTGGTTATAATAAACCTGCTGGGTGGATTGGTGGCGACTCTCCTTCGACGTGCGCAGGAACACGTCTCTCCGCCCTGCGTCGGTTTGTTTACGTTCAGCAGCGCCGCAGCCTGCTCACTCTCACGCAAATATTCAAGATTTCATTGCAATCGTTCAGTGTTTGCAATTAAATTTTAAACTTGGAGTCTGTTTATATGATTCAATTGGAGTGGTTAAATCTGAATCCGTTCCTTGACTTAAAAACATCTATTTTTTCTTGTCTAAAGTGCTGAGAGATGTGGTTTGTTGTAAGCTGTTCCTTTTAAAATGAACTGGCTAATTTTAATGTAGCTCATTGTGACCCACAGATGTATAGGTGATCCTTAATCTGGTTAAGATTTGGGATAAATTGTGGATGTTTTGGAAGAATCCATTATTATCCTTCATCTGGAGATCGATTAATGCTGGAAACAAAGCACAGGGCTCAGGTCATTCTCATGTATAGGGCTCAGTTAAAGTAAATGCAAACAAAAACATCTTGAATATTCAGGTCAGCTTTAGATAGCTTTTCATTTTCTTCCTTTCCAATAATTTGGTTTTAAATATGTAACTAAACATGTTTTTAACGAATGTGCTGCATTGTTGAATTTGTCACAATAATGCACAGGTGCATATCTGCAAATTAGGATATCAAGGAAAATATAATATCCACTATAACTTTTTTTTTTTAATCGAGTCAAAAATCAGCAAGATGATTTTGGACATTTGGAGCACTTCATGTGGTTCTCTCTGCTTTATGAAGATGTGTATTTCTTTTACCAGCAGAACTTGGCTCCTGCTCACACTGCCAGAAGTACCAAAATCTGCTCTAATGATGACAGCCAAAAAACTGACCTGACTCAGCAGCGAATTTATCCAGTACTCCTAAATCATCTTAGATGGGCTGGTTCTGTTTCCTCAGGTGTGTCGAGATGCAGCGCAGCAGCAGCAGCAACAACAGCAGCTTGGCTCAGCAGCTGGGTCAAAGATGGCTGGCCTTGTTGAACCGCCTTCAAGAGGATCCCAAGGTAAGCCTGAGTTTCCCATCTACATCGGACGGGGCCACCTCGTTCGTCCATCATGTGTTCTCTATCTGTTTGGCAAATTGGAGCTTCCATGTGTGTTGTGTCCTCTCCAACAGCTTGCACAAGTGATGAGTACGAGGATTGGGCAGTACCTCCGCAGCCGGCCCTTCCTGGCCCTCGCCCTGCTGATGTTCAGCGCCATGGCGGCGCTGCCCGTTGGGCTCTTCCTTTTGTTTGCCCTCATTACTATAGTTATGGCAGTTGTGGGATTTGTTTTCTTTGAGGGTACGTTACAAAAGTCAAACTGTGTTTCTGCATTGGAATTTAATTTCCTCTGCTTTATGCTGATTGTGATTTCTCTCGTTTAGTGTTCATGCTGTTTGTTGGAGGAATCACTCTGCTGTCTGTTCTCTCCGGCATCGCCCTCTTCTCTCTGCTGGTCTCGGTCATCGTTACCGGTGTGTTTGTCACCATTCCCAACCTGCTGAAGCGCTATTACCCTAATGTGACAAAGGTAAGGACTACAGCCTGAATTACTGTGTCTCTTCGACCACAACCTTTTCTTTATTTTTTTTTTGGGAATGTGAAGAAGGCCATTGCTGAAAGAAAGCTGTGTAGTCGTGTTTGCACATCAGAACTGCCTTAATCCTTCATGGCTTAGCTTCGACAAGGTACTGGAAACATTCCTCAGAGAGTTTGGTCCATATTGACATGATGGCACCACGCAGATTTGTCAGCATCCATGATCTCGTTCCACCACATCCCAAAGGTGCTCTATTGGATTGAGGTCTGGTGACTGTGGAGGCCATTTGAGTACAGTAAGCTCATTGTCATGTTCAAGGAACCAGTCTGAGATGATTCCTGCTTTATGACATGCCATGCTGTCCTGCTGGAAGTAGCCATCAGAAGATTGGCATTCGGTTGCTGCCATGGGATTGGCTGATTAGAAATTTGCGTTAACGAGCAGTTGGACAAACATTTGAAACTGCATTTGAGGTTCACTTTGCCCCCCCCCCCCCCCCCACCCTAGATATACAGTCATATCTACAAAGAAATCATTTAGATCAAAACATATTCATGCGTGCAGCTGTGACTGCAGTGAAAGGCAGTTCCACCGACCTAGGGGGCCAGAATTCAAATGCATGCTAACATTTTCATATATTTATTTATTAAAGGATTTTGGAAACCGTTTTTCTTCTCCTTCCACTTTTCCAATTGATGTTGGTCACAAAAAAGTCCGATTAATATACAATTAAGTGTGTGGTTATGTTGTGATGAGATGTAAAACGTTCCCTGAACGGTTTCCTTTCGTAGTGCTCACTATAACGCACATTTGAATGTTGTTTGATCCTTTTCTCCTTTTGAAGCAGAGGAAGGAGAGTGAGGAAGAAACTCCAGAAGTGAAGCAAAAGAAGTAAAATGTCGCTCCTGGTCTCTCTGGTTGGAGTTTTGAAGCCGCTTATCTGGTCAGACTCTGGGGATCTGAGCTGCTAAGCACAAAAACGCTGCCAAGGTCACTTCTTCCTGAACACCAAGTGTCCTTGATGTTTTAATGAGAGGAGGGTGAAGTTTTATCTGTTTACTGTGCAATATGTGTGAGGTTTTTTTGTTATACTCCTCACGTCTCTCACTTGGCGCTTAACCAAACGATCTCTGTTACGCAGGTCAAATGTTCAACCTGTTACAGGATAGAGATGCAGCTACAGCAAACCATTTTCTGCAAATCTATTTTAGGTACATTTTAAGCTACAAAAAGTATGTATATGTATAATATTTATATAGTCTGTGAAATAATTACATATAAACACACAGTAAATGGTTGTTAATTCCCTAGTTCTCTTTTCTACCTGTGTTTTTGTCTCCCTCTTTTTTTAAAAGGCTACAAAGACGTGTTTGATGGTAGTTTTAATCTTTTCTAGAATGCTAATTTTCCTTTTCCATACAAGTGATCCTAGGTGCAAAAACACTGGAATTTAGAGAGCTGAGGGTCTATTGTGTAACTAGTAAGAGCATTAAAGTGATGTTTTCTGGCCTGGAGGAGAAGAGATGGTAACAGACGTAATCTGATTCATGTGCCGTCCCCTTTTGCCATCACTTTATCTCTGCGGTTTTTTTTGCCTTTCATTGAGATTTAGCACTTTCTTTTGAATGTGTTATTTTAGTGCTTCAGGGAGCAAATCCAAAACACTCAAAACTGATTAAAGAGGTTATTTTCCTTACTGTATAATTTCTACTTTAAGGGTGAGCAATCTGCCAAAACTTTAACTGCTTAACTTTGTCTGGAAGCCGTCCTGAAACCATGCAGATTACGTGTTTGGTGTCCATGATGGATAAAAGCCAAGGTTTTCCAGCAGAGCATTTTTTTTCTTACCTGAAGGTTATTATTTATATATTATCCTGTATGTGTCAGCGGTTGAATCATGTGACTGAAGATTTGAAAAATGACACATTTTGTAAATGTTACATAATTTCAATCTGTATTAAGACTCCTTTTAAATTCTGTGTTCTTCATCCAGATTATTTTTGTAATGGACTTCAAACTAAACTGCTTATGTGCATGTTTGTTTGCTAATACACTTATTGTTACGTTTTTTGAAGTACAGTTTTGTACATTTGTAATATCAATGCCTCAATAAATTCTGAACAGAAATAACGTGTCCTTGGCTTCCTTTATTCCATTAAGTTTTCCGCATATCGAATAATAAATGGGTTTGGTCTTTAAAAAAGGCATGCATTTACAGTGGTTTGCCGCTCATGCCCCTTAAACTTTTTTACATTTCAACCAGAAATTTCAATCATTTTGGGGTGGGTTTTTTTTTCTGTGTGTGTATTTTTGTGAAGAGGAAGGCAAAAGGGTACCTTTTTTACAAATTAAAAACTTGACTAGTTTTGGCCCATTTTTCACCCAACTAGCATGAAAAAAGCCTTGTTTGTGTGTTTCTTTATAAATTCAGCTGTTCGTTTTTTTGGTTTTTTTTATCGGTGAATAAAAACATTGTGAAGACAAGGAACACAGCAGACAGGTCAGGGATAAAGCTATAAAGATGCTTTAAACAGATTTGAGTTATAAAACAATATTCCAAGTTTGAGCGTATAACACAGACCTTGACCTGGCCTAAACTGACAGCCCTGAAAAGGGCTGCATTGGTAGAAGAGGTCAAGAGGTCATGGTAACTCTTGAGGAACTGGAGAGATCAGTTGAAAAGTCCTGCTTTCAGTTTTCCACACAACCCACGTAGGGGACACAGCCAATGTGCGGAAAACATTATTTTTATGAAACCAAGATGTAACCTTTTTTTGCCTACATGCAGATCACTAGTGGGGCTGGTAAAGATAAACCCCGAAATATGCGTCAAAAAGAAAAGTCATGAATGATTATGAATTCATGCCACAATTTTCAGAGTTTTAGTTGTAAAGAGTTTTAAAAAAATACGTATAATTTTTCCTTCCTGTTCCCAATTATGCACTACTTTGTTTTGGTGTATCACTTGAAATACCACTGAAATACAGTGGTTTGTGGTTTTAATGCAAAAAATCTCAAAGGGTTCAACATTCTTTGCAAGGCAGTGTCAGTGGATTTGAGGAGTGAATGTTCAAAATGCTGCGATAGACTGGCGATCTGTCCAGGGTGTACTCCGCCTCTCGCCCATTGATAGCTGGAGATAGGCATCAGCACCCCTCGCAACCCCACAAGGGATAGACATGTTAGAAAATGGATGGATGGATGGATGTTCAAAACGTTATTTGCTGGTTTGATGTTAAATCCTGTGTGTTCTTCAACGTTTTTGTCCTTTTTATGGTCTTCTTTGTCCAGGAGTAGTGTGTAATTTTGTATAGGAAACGCTAAATGTTCTTAACACCTACCTAATTTGTTGAAACAGTAAGGGCAAATCTGCTTCAAATATACAAATTCAACATTAATTATGTATATCAGACAACCATCTGGTAAAGAAGTAGAGACCAGAGTTCAATGGTAAAGTTAAAACACACATTTGGATGAAAGTCATTGAAATCAATGCATAACCAAAGTATTAGTGATTTTCTAGCCTTTCCAGCAACCGACCTCTGGGATTTCCTCCCTCAGTTTGTGAAAAGCATCCTCTCTTCTGTTAAGGTCTGCTGACTGACCCAGACATTTAAGAACATTCCTCCTCTTTGTGTTGAGAGCTTTGGTTTTGCGTCATTTCACCAACTGTAGTGTAGAGGATAGTGATACGGACAGTCCTGCCGGAGCCAATGACCGTGTCATTATAAATGCTTTGGTTCCCCTTAATGTTTTTCTCTTTCTCTGAATGAGCCCTTGCATGCATTTGTTGCACCTAGATTGAAATTTCCCACACACATATTAAATCCAAACAAATCATGCAAGTGTTTCAAGTTTGAGGCAAAAGATAAACCCTGAAGTGTGACCTGCAAGTCAAACCCTGATCAAGATCTGTCTTTGGCTTGTATTCTGCTGTATGTACATTTCCTTGAAAAATTATTAAATCTGTCTGAACAGTTTCCACATTTTGTTACACAACCACAAACGTCAATGCGTTTTATTGGGACCTCAAGTTACTGACCAACACAAAGTAGTGCATAGATATGAAGATTTTCTTTAATGAATACAAATCTTTAATGCCTGATGTGTATTTGTTTTCAGCTCCTGGGTAAATGCTTTGTAAAAGCCTCTTTTGTTGCAATTACAGCTGCAATTGTAGGTTTAAAGGTGCATCTTCATAATATAGAGTATTATTGAACAGCTGATTATTTCAGCAGGTCAGTTCACTAAATGAAACCCAAATATAAATGAATTGCACACAGACTGACGTTTTCAAGCCTTTATTTGTGTTATGATAATTTTACGCTTACAGTTAATGAAAAAACAAAAGTAAATATTTTAGATTAGACCTAGACAAAAACATTGTAATGCAGAAATGTAATCTTAATGCTTAAAGATTATTTCAAAAATGTTCTTTTAACCTGACAACCTAGCCTCATATTCTAATTTATTGGGATGTCCCTGTATGTTTAAGTAAGTAAAATTATATTTCTATAGCTCCTTTCGCAAATATAAACTCACAAAGTGCTTCACAAAGAACAAGGGAATTAAAACAGTACTTTAACACTTAAAGGCCTGTATGAATAAAGTGATAAAAGCAGTTATGAACTAATCTTTTACGGTGAATTTCAAAAGACAAGGAGCTGTCAAAGATGACACCCAGATTTCTGAGACTACATTTCATAGTAGGAGCTTAAAATGCAAGATGCTGCCTGATCAAAATAAAAACATTTTCATCAGGGGAAATCAGTTTCACTCTTATTTGCATCTAACTGCAGATAATTGTTGGACAGCCACAGTTTGATTTCTGACAGACAGCTGCTGAGTTCAGACAGTTTGTAGATCTCAGATGATCGAAAAGAGAAATACAGTTCTATGTCATCTGCATACAGGTGGCATTTCACATTTCTATGGGGTTTTAGGATGTCTCCTGAAAAATATAAAAATAACAAAAAAGAAAATTGGGGCCCAGAACTGAACCTTGAGGTACCCCATAAAACAGTGGGGCACTATCTGAGTAAACCAGATTCATAAACAAAGCAATTTGGAGATGGATCTGTAGCTGTTAGGAAGAGGAGAATCCAGAGGTGGCTTTTTTTTTAAAGCTTTTTTTAAAAAAAAAAGGTGCAGAGCCATGGGAAGAAGAGTTTATCAGTTTTACATCAATCGGCTGAAAGGGGAGAATGTCTCAGAAGTGAGAGGAGGACAAACCAGACAGTGAGACGATGCCGAAGAAAAACAGAGAAACAGGTTCTGATGCTGGCAACTTGGTCTATGAAATAATTTTTTAAAAGATTACAATCTGCATTTGTAAAAGGATTTGTAGGAGGAAGGGAGGGCGAAACAATGTTCTTGACTGTGCCAAACAGGATTTTAGGGCTTTTTTCCTTGTAATTGGATAAGATTAGCAAAATAATTGGTTCTGGCATTCTTCAGCAAGTCCTTTGTCTATGAAGCTCAAGTTTAGTGCTTTTCCACCGTCATTCAACCTTAAAGGCAAACTCTCAATTAAAGCTGCTATTTTGTCCAAAATGTTATGACAAAGTGTGTATAAAGACAGAAAAAAGTGAGTCCACATTCTTCACACTGAAATCTAAAGAGGTAGAATGAAAAAGGAGAAGTATAATCCCTTATGACCTGGTTCAGTAGTGTGGGGCGGGAGATGAATCAATATTAACAGTCACATTAAAATATATACAGCTATGATCACTTAAAAATATATCCTCCACAGAGGGAAGGGCCGTTGTCCTGCTGGAAGTCTCAAGTCTTTGTCAGACTTGGCAGGTTTTCTTCAATGATTGTTCTGTATTTATGCCCATTTATCGTCCCATCAACTGCATTCAGCCTCTGTCCCCACAGGCTCTCACAACACAATGATGTGCCACCATGTGTCTCTGTAGAAATGCTGTGCATCTGTGAAGTTGAATGCTAGTTTTCTGCCACACAACGTTTTTGGCCAAATATGTTCAATCTAGGTGGGATGCACGTGCTGCAGCTGGTAGCACTGTTGCCTTGCAGTGGGTTTGAATCCCGGCCTGAGGTCTTTCTGCATATTCTCCCTGTGCATGTGTGGGCTTCCTCCCATAGTACAAAAACATGACTGCTAATTGGTTACTCTAAACTGCTCTTAGGTAAGAGTGTCTCTGCTTTGGTAAGTTTAAAGTTGTGCTATAGGTTTTTCACTTGCAGGTGACAGATTTAAATTTTGCCTTGTGAGACTAAGACTGGGCATGCCATCTAATAACCTAATTATGTTTCCAACTTTTACAACCCTTTATTCCTGTCCTCTCTCTTTATATTCACGAGGTTGTCTTTTCACTAATGTTCTCCAACAAATCTCTAAAAGCTTCATAGAAGAGCTGGATTTCTACTGAGATTAAATTATACATAAGGAGCCCATTTACAAACTGGTTGCACTAGATTTAAGTTTTTTGCTATTAAAGAACGCCAAATACAAATGCATGTAGACTTATTTGTGGGGGGAAAACGGCTTTTCCTCAAAATTGTGCCTTACCTTTTGTTGATCTAACATTAAGTGCTAATAAAATACCTCAAGTTCTGTGGATGTGATGTGAAAAAAAAATATTGCTTTACAAAAAGACATTTATTTCCTGTTTGGAGTATTTCAATAATCAAACCAAACCACTGAAGTTTGATTATAATAAAATCTTTAATGGAGGTGATATCATGCAAAAAGAGAAAAATAATTTGACAAAAATTGGAAAACGCAAGTCAATGCCTATTAAGATAAAGTTGACGAGGCCTTTTGATTAAACAGAAATGCACTCATTGAACACCATCACACCTGTTCGATTAGAGAGCGACAAAAAGGGCAGAATAACTGTGCTCAAAAGCTCCTTTGAAAACACAAAAACAGCTACAGATACAAAAATTAGCCAACATGCCAGAGAAGCTAAGAAACATGGCAAACCTTTTCTTCCTTCTACCTTTTTACCCGTGTCAGGATGGGGAAAAGCTGGTGGGTAACCACTGGAAGATGTTCATGGGTTTGTTACTGGAGTGCAACGACAGCTAAAACCAGGCCTGAGCTCCATCGGCTGTGAAAACGTGACTATGCTTTGTTTTAGGGTTTCGTAAGCAGGAAATGCCAGTAAACACATCTAAATGGACTCTTAAACAAAACAAGCACCATTTGAAAATACTGATGTGCCAAAATGATTGCTGGCACTTAGATCATCCAGTCTATACATTTTATAGTCAAAAATCGCTCTACGAGTTCCCCTTAAAAAGCTGTGATTTTTTTAAACGAGAACAACCTGTTAAAACATTTAGTTTTTTTTCTTAATAAAGCAAGACATGTACAAAAAATTATCTTCTAATGTTGGCCTCTGAATGTTTTTTTCTCAAAGCATATATGCCTATAATCAGCTACACAAATAATCCAAAGATTTGCAGATAAATGAAAAAAAAATATATGGTGAGAAAAATGGACATAATCCTAATCAGGCACTCTGATATCTTATGCTTTATCTCACTCTTTAATTAGACTGTACAATTTGTGCATTTTCTTACCAGGTTAAAGTCAAACAAGGTACTCAGACTCTACCTTTTGTGTGATGTTATATAAAAAAAAAAAAATTGAAAGAAAACAAGGGTATACACCTCACATGTAAAAAAAGAAGAAAAAAAAATTATCCTATTTTGAACAGCAATGAAAAGAAGTTTAAGGCAAGATGCTGAACACAGAAATCCAAAAGGTGATGATCTTTGTTCAGCGCCGGTGTTTTGTTGGCATTTACCAGTTCCATGAGCAATCATCAAAACGACTAGTGTTTTTATTCCCCCAATAGTTGGCTGTTTCAGGCATCCGTTACAGTCGCTCATGAGACTCCACAACGTCAACTCTGCACCCCCTCCCCACCGAGTCTGCTGGGAGCTGCTGTCTCCTCCAGTCGCCCTTTACGCCGGCAGGCTCAGCTTCTTACCTTTCAACACTGCAGGGAGAGAAACAAAGACGCACAACGCTTAGAAACCATAACTCGACCTCTATTAGATTTACAGGTCTGTTAGTTGATTTCAAACCACAAACTGAAGCAGAGAGCTGAACAAAAAAAAAAAAAAAAAAGGTTGCATGATAGAAAATTCTAATTAAAAGCACAAAAATCAAAACAGTGGGCTTACCCACTAACAGAGCTGAGTTTTAATTAGAAGAGGTTGGTCATCAGATTAACCAATGCCTGAAAATGGCTAACAGTGTCAGTAAACTCTTGTAATGCATGGTTGTCATTATTTTGGGCCTTTAAGGATGAATCTTATTTAAATTATTTACATGTCACGGACGCAGCTTTTAAGCATAGTTCGCCAATTTCCAATGCAATCAAGGTTATTCCAGAAGCTTTATCCTTTCCAGAACCAGAACCAAGAGGCTTGTTTGGCATCATCATCCTGTTGGAAAACCTGATTGTGTCCAGATTTCAACCATTAACTTGATCAATTTTCAGGTATCCCTCCTGTCATTAGCCCTCCTACTTTGTACAATGCAATATTTACCCTGAGGGCTAAACAGAAATATGCAAGAACCACAGCCTGTGGTTCTTGCATATTTCTCATATAAAAAAAAAATAAAAATAAATCACAGCTTCAAATTCCTGGATTTATCTGGTAATTTTACAGAGAATGGTGCACATCTGAGAACTGAACATATCACTAACTGAGCTCCATTATCTGAATGTTTCAGGACTCTTGAAATAACACTATGTGATACTTCCATCAGCCCTACATTTAAATCTCCTAATATGTATTAAATCTGGACTAAATGCAGATTCTGTAAAAGCAGGAAGCGAGGTGCAAACTCTTTATTCCATTTGTAAATGATACGCTGACATTTAAACCACAACCAGAGGTCCAGCCTAAAACCCTGAAGGGTTTAGACCTGGGGTCTCAGTCTGCAGTCCTCAATCGCCGGCGTACTGCCATTTTTAGAAGAGTTACCGCTTTAACTTCCTTGAATCAGATAATTAGAACTTTGTAGAACGCGCTTGCGTGACTGTAAGGCAATTCAGCCGTTCCACTGGTGTGTTCGACCGGGGATGCATCTAAAAATTATGAGACGCCAAAGTTTGAGACCCCTGTTCCTGAGGCCAAAACTGTGGGTCATCTGCCTAACTAAAAAAAAAAAAAAGTTTGGATGTGACAGCCCAGGAATAAAGAAAGTTACCTTTATATAAATTAAAGTCTTAATTTTTTTCAGAAATTAAGATTTTTTTGTCTTTTAGATTGTAACATAAGGAATACATTCTGGGAACTGCACAGGAACCTCGGCCTCAAGCTACTGCCACCATGCTTGACGGTCTACAGTTTTTCACCTTCAACTCCTCCAAGCTTTCTTCTCATCAATGTGACCAAAGAGCTCAATCTTCATCTAAAGCCTTTATTTGAAAGGCATTCAGCTTATCCCTGTGGTAAGTTTCAAATGTTAGTCAAGCTTGAAGCAGGGGCTGCTTTCTTGGTCAGCTACCTCTCAGTCATGTTGATGTAAAGCAGGCCTCAATGTGGGCAGTGAAGGCATCGCTGCGGCAGCTTCCAGTTATAGATTTGAGCCTGTGTGGCGCCTAAGTTGTTCCTTAACATCCCAACCAATCATCAGAGATGTTTCGTCTAAAAATCTGCAACAATTTCAAACTTTTGCACCTTATTGTTGTTTATCATGATCATAATAAGGGCATGGAAACTTTTCTCTGGCACTCTAGACGAATGGGAAAACAAAAGGGAAGATAAACATTTTTGAGACCATACAGAGTCTTTAAGTCCTAGCTGTGCTACCCAGTCAAAAGTTTTTTTTTTTTTTTTTTAAACAGTATCTCTTCCTCGAAAAGGTTTTGAACTGTCCACGGGCAAATTCTTTTAAATACAACTCAAACACATGAAGAGAAACTCACAGGGCATGCAAGTGTTTTAGCACAACAGCTCCTCTGTGAGGAACTGGGACTATTTATCCTCTGATTTATTGCAGAATGACGGGGCCGTAATCGCCAATGTGACTCGACAGAGGCTAGCTTTGGGAAATAATTGCCCCTTTTAGGAATTTTTTGATTACCGAATCCTCCGATCAGCTAAGGCTGAACTTTACAGTGAGGTTTTTCAGGGAACAAGCGCAGAAGATTACCCCTCTCCTTCGTAAATGTTATTCAATGAAGAGATAATTCAGAGACCATCTATCTGACGACAAGCGACAGATTACATCAACTAATGATATAGTAAGCATTACTTTTAATTCCCCCATAAACAATTCTCTGGCTGTCCTGTCAAAAACAAAGACTGATATCCACTCTTTTTTTTTATTTTTTATTTTTTTTAAAACACAATTAGGTAAAATGTAAATCCCAAAACAAGAACATGACCCACCTTTGGTAACATAAAGGTAGAAGAAGTCACAGTAGAGGACAGTCTGCACCACGCCTGCCACAATGGCGATCATGTCGAAGAAGCCCTCGAAGTAGTAACGCCAGATCCAGTTGAAGAGATAGAGGGTCCGATACAGGCCCAAGCAGAACAGGTAGTGAGTGGTGATGGTCTCGGCCTCTCCGGTCTTGCTGATCATGAAGAGCTGTGGCAGGATTGCCACAGACTCCAGGTAGATGGAGAACGTCCAAAGGATCTGGAGATGGAGACCTCAGTTAAAAACAATCACACGCGCGTGTTGATTCTGTCACGTGTTCTGGATCAATTTCCTGTTGAAAACCCCAACACTGACCTATTCTACTGTTAGTCCACCTGATCATTAAACAAAAACCCTTTATTTCAGAGTCCTACGCACTCTAACCCCTACCTGTGGAAAATAAAAACAGCCCACACCATCACAGATCCTCTGCCATGTCTGAACATGAGGTTCTTTTCCACAAACTCAACAAGTCGTCATTATGAACAGCTACCTAGAACTTAAATAAATCCTTCTGTGCACCCCACAGCAGCTTAAACGAACCTCGAGGGGAGAGAAGTCATGGTTGATGAGAACAGCGAGACCCCCGACGGGAACGACCAGGAACTCCACCCTGAAACTGTCATGGTTTCCGTCGTAGGTGGCCCTGAACTTCATGTAGATCAGGTAGACGGTGGCGTACGAACAGCCGATGTATATCACCTGGTGAGCAGCACAGAAGAGCCCCCCATCAGTGACGGCACACAGAGAAACACGGCACCCGTACGACAGCTTAACAGCCCCCTTACCTTCATGGACGTGTTGTACAGCGAGATGAAAGAGGTGAGCAGATCCAGGTAACGTGTGGTGAACACGAGGGCAAAGAGAATTTGGCTCTTCCCAGAGATCCCTTTGAACAGAGAAATATCAGCAGAAGCAAAGTTTAAGCTCAGCGCTGGAACACAGTGTGGATAAGTGAGTCGGGCCTTTCATGGTGGCACACTGACATCTGCTGGACATGACTCTAAACGATCCAAAAACAGCGTTTTTCAAGAGGCCAATTCTTAAAAAAAAAAAAAAATGGGTTTTTGATCAAATCAAAGCCCAACCTATAGAAAGTGAGGTTAAAATATAATATGGTTCCAATCATCACATATACTCTTCATTTAACCACAAATAAAAAAAAAGAAACTGTGGCTCAATGCGACCAATAAAAGGTGCTGCAGTTGTTCTCATCGGCCTGAGGACCGGATTGATGTTTTTGGTTCCAGCTTGTGGATCTGACATTTTCCGTATAATTTGGAAACAACCAGTTTGTTCCTGAAACGCCTTAAACTGGAGCGTTGACGGTTCTGTGTCCACGAGAAGAACCAGGGAGCTTTACAGTCAAGCTAGAACAACACAAACAACGAAGCACAGAGTAACAGTAATAAATTAGTATCAATAAAAAACTAAAAACATAACCACTATGAAAATCTCGCTATATTGAAATCAGTGACCATATGAAGATGAGTCTGTTTTAATCTTTCTAGAGTAACATCATGTTCTATTATAGCTACTTGCTTGCAATTGATTTTTGTATTAATTAATGACTTCAAATGATGATTATTAATACAGATTGAATTTAAGTTTGATATTGAGGGCAAAAGGCACAGCAGTAACAAATCCAAGAAACTTGTACCTAACGGATGTAATGTCCTTTTATGTCAATATTATTAAACTGACTTCGATAAATCCACATTTCCCTCACTTCTGCTCCTCATCCATCATGTCGATGCTTCTACGTCTCTACGATCCTCTCTTTCTCAGGCAGCAGCATCATCCCCGTCAGGTCAATTCTGACCCGTGGAGTACAGCGGCTAACAAAGATCGCATATCAGACGGTCAAATGCAATATCAACAATTCACACTCTGACACTGTGATGACCAGATATTTATGCAACCCTGGTGGTTTGTGTATGGCAATGGACGGAAATGCTGTAATGCAGCTCCAGATGCATCCATGAAGGCCCTCCTGGTGCTTCTCACACATCTCTCTGTCAGATACACACAGGTTTGATGGATAAACTTGCATGAGCCTTTAGAACCGCAGCATTGTAACAGACTGTGCTTTGAATCTATAGCATTAGAAAGGGGAGCAACTCATTACCAGTCAGCAATGATTGCTTCTACCTGCATGCTTTGTGCATGGCAAGCAGGTAAAATAAAACAAATGTACCAACCTTGATCATTGCCGCTATCAAATGGTAGCTTCAGCTTCATTGTGGTATGGGCTCTTCTACAAATAGCCATTTTTACTGCTATTAATTATACTTTTGAAACAGCACACTAAAATACTCCTCATTCATTCTTTTAGAAATCAAAATTACGCGAGCACAACATTCCAATCATAAACACCAATTAGTCAGCAGTATCAAAATAAAGCCTGGTGTCATAAACAATACAAAGATAATTTATGTAGGATGGAAAAGAAGAAATCTGAGGCTTTTTTAACTATATAATTTTAGGCTAGTTTTTTTTTTTTTAAATCAGACATTGACTTTGAAACCTGGGAAAAGCTTCAGAAACAAAATATTTCTAGTTTTTTTTTAATTATTATTATTATTGGCAAATGGACCTTGCTCAGACTAATAAACAATACGCTCACATATGCTATATGCTTTAGCTAAATAAGACATCTCTTAGACCACGACTGCAAAGATACGACCCAACTCAGTTGTCAACCAGAATGAAAAAAAATAAAAATAAAAAAAACTATGAAATTATATTCTGGGTATGATCACTGTACATTATTAACAGGAATTCTAAAATGCAAATCTGGCAGGGTTAGGAGGAAGAATATAAGTGAAAAGAAAGCAATAGGGGTGTTGTCTTTAATGCAAGGCCTTGGGTTGATATGAAGAGGCAAGGCAAATTTATTTGTATAGCACATTTCAGTACAAGGACAACGCAAAGTCCTTTGCATGATTAAAACATTGGAAAATAACGTGCTGATGTGCATGTAAACATTAGCCAGAGGATACAGAGGATGCCAAATAGACACGCCTCTGGAATCACCGTTTCTATAACTGGTATTTGTGTGGTTTGCATAAAAGTTATCTGCAGTGGCAAGACAATAAATATAAAGAAAGGTTTCAAACAAGCATTCATAGGGCCTTAATCCTATGTACTCTACTTTAACGTTCCCAAGTAATATTACAGTATTTTTTCTCTCCATACTCTTTAACAAGTAAAAATCGAAGCGCCTATGAATAACATGTATTTTGTCTATAAAGAATCTGTAAATCATGCATTGTTGCCAATCTGCTGGACCGTCCTGTGTCGTTAACTGCACTATCTGTACTCTTTGACGCCGTCTTCTTTAGATTACCGCTCTTAGATAATGTACCGACTTTTTTCTTACAAAGTAAATGCTGTTGTAAAATCATGTTGTATGTGATCATTGTATAATTAATGTCAGAAAAACAAATACCCTCCTGAGATTATTAGAGTATATATTGAACCCAACTTAAGTCTTTAAAGTCAACATTTCTTTCTATTTAAGAAGTACGAGTACAAAATGCTCAAAACTCAAAAGGTAAAAGTTGTATTTTTTTAATAAAAAATACTCAAAGCATTGAATATTATACAAATGTGTGTCCACATAGACATTCATTCAACATTTTAAAAATGGTAACACTTTTTCTTAATGAAACTGCTACTAATAAATACAGGTTTAAATTTGTGTCTAGATCAAGAAGCAGTAATTTAAATCATCTAAAGGTCCCAAAGGATCCAGATTTGTTCCAATTTGTAGGAGTTTCGACTCGGTGTCGATATAAAGGGAGTTAAAAAAAAAAAGTTTACAAAAAGTAGTACAATAAGAAATGTAGGGTTTGGTTAAACTGGGAAGAAAAGAAAGCTTTGGCATGCTGCTAACTTCCCTAGCTTCTCCTGGAGCGCCACGTCAGAGAGAAGACCAAAAAAGTCGATCCCCAAACCTCAAAGCAGGATGTCTGGGGGTGTGGGATGTAGAGCTGGCAAACCCACCCGGTGGGACTCCTGCACTTTGGATTTAAAACATTCATACAACCTAATAAAACCGGAAAATCTCTAAACAACGCAGCACAAATCTAACGGACTCCTGCTCCCAGCGACACAACCAGCAGCTGAAACCTCAGCAAAGACCATCGATGCTAAAGTTACACCATCACACGTCAACCCAAGCTACCGTGTCCCTCTTCAAACGAACAGAAACCACACCACGAGGCCGACAGTAATGTACGGAGCAACAAACAGCAGAATTTACCTGCGAACAGTTAGCTCTACTTTTAGCCATTAGCTTCAATGAATGACCAGCACCGTTAGCATGTGAAGCTAGCTGGCAGAAGGGCTGCTGATCCACGACTCAAAGCACACATTTAGGGGAAGACGCAAGTCATACATGTCACTAGCAACGCCGCACTGTGGCAGGTGGCAATAGGAAAACCCAAGCTCACCTGCACAAGACCTGGTTTTCCATATTTTTAGCAGCAGGATGATGATAGCAGCCAGATGAGAGAGGTCTCCTGTCAGCCTGAAGATGTTCATGGTTGCGCAGCGCGAATACAAGCAGACACAGCTGGGAAGCCGAGGAGGGCTTTCACGGTTTAATCTGACACAAATAGACACAGGAAGGCTCTCCTGACAACTTGGAGAGGGGACACAGAGCTGCGGGATGCACAGGGCTGAAAATATGGCGAAGGTGCAGGTCGACGTGGAAGGGGGCGGGCTGGGAACACAAAGCCGGATGCTGATTGGCTGGCAACTTGATTGACAGCACGAGTGGTCCCGCCTACTGGAATTGAACGACCCAAAGGAGGGAACGTCTGAGAGACAGACGCCACAAGTAGGTCTACAGGGAAATTAAGTAAAATTTAGTTCATTATCTATCATGATTTTTGCATGGTAGTAAAAATAGTATATATAGAGAGATTTCATTGGGTAAATGTACTTAATATAATTGAAATAAAAATTAATAAGACACATTTTATTAAGTAGGCCTTAAGTAAAAGCAGCAAAACTAAATTCCTTTTGAAATGCCTGCTTTCTTGTAACTAACGTCTGTTTCTATATTTCAGATTTAAAACTGTTTGTTTATTTTAAACGATTAAATTTATCTATTTATGTCTGCTCTAAGTCCACTCAATTGCCCTTCAGGGATAAATGAAGTGATTCTATTCTATTCTATTTGTAATTTACAGTAAATTATTACTCCTGCTGTTCTTAGCAATAGTAAGAGAAGTAGCAGTGGTATTAGCATCACAATACAGTTATTCCTTAAAACTTTCCACCACACACTACAAATGCACTTTACCTGCAGTCGGTAAAAAAAGATGTTCCCTGCAACAGTCTATTACACTTCTCAACTCAGTTTGCCAGCTCTGACCTTACTAATGAAGCCATTGCATTATTAATTCAGATATTTGCTCATCTCACACCAATTCTGATTGAGCACACCTTTTTTGTATATTATTTTTCACACAAAGTAGCGTATAAATTTGAAGGAGTGAAACAGAATTTCTGAAAGGCATGGCATTTATTTCTGTTCAGCACTCTTTACTTTGGTACCCCAAAATAAAATCCATTGCTGCCAACTGTCTTAAAAAGACACATAGATACAACAGTCTGCCTGTGTATAATTTAATCTCTTTACAAACATGACTGTTTTTGTGGCACAACTAAAACATGGAAGTTCTTGATTTTGTAAAGTGCCTTGAGATGACATGTTTCATGATTTGGCGCTATATAAATAAAATTGAATTGAATTGAATTGAATTGAATTGAAGTTCACCTAAACTGACAAGACAGACAAGCAGAGCATTAATCAGAGAGGTTTCCCAAGAAGCACACGCTAACTCCAGAAGAGCAGTGGAGATCTACGGCGTGGGAGAATCTGCCGACAGGACTACTCGTAGCGCATATCACAAATCTTATTTTGTATGGAAGAGTGGAAAAAGGACCCAGGCATGGAAATTCCTATGAAAGGTTTGCCACAAACTATGCCAAGGATACACTGAATATGTGGGAAGGTGCTGTTGAATGGATATTAACACAAAATGCATTGTGCATGGTAAGACCTGCATTACAAAGCGTCTTAAACATATAAAAATATGTGGTGAAAAATTATCACTGCAGAACAAATTAGCCTCACAGAGAAACTCGAAAGAAGAATCAGGTGTGAAGATGACTCCCTTCAACAGGAGACAGGGAGGCAGGGCCGAGCTGATGGAAATATGGATATAAATAAAGGGCAATCCTGCCAGAGAACAAATCTAAAGCATAAAGCCAGAGCTATCGTCGAAAGGTTCAGGTCAAAGCATGTTTTAGAATGGCCCAGTCAAAGTCCAGACCTTAATCCACAAGGCAATCCGACACAACCCTCGCTGCTCAGACGTTCTCCATTCAATCTGACTGAGCTTGAGAAATTTAGAAAGAATGGCAAAAAAACGAAACCTCTCAATGTGTGTAAAGCTAGTGGAGAATGCCCCACAGACTACCTAGTAATTGCAGCAATTGGTGATTCTACAAAACTGACTTTCGTTTCCCTACACTCCACATTTATGCACTACTTTATGTTGGTAAATCACATAAAATTTAAATAAAAACCATTGGAATTAGTGGTTGTAACATTGCTACATATAAAAAAAATTAAGGGTGTGTGAATACCTTTGCCATGCACTGTAATATGATTAATAACGTAGCTTTAAGATGTAAGCATTCATTTGCTTGGTAGAAAAAAAGAAGGAAGTTGGTGTGTAGAGGAAGTACAACCTTCTTCCCATGTTGTCAGTCATTTATCATCACCTCATCTAGGAAATCATAAGATCACTCACAAGCTGTCACGCTACAGACATGAAGCGGTTGCTTTGGTTGCCTTTCCTGCTCATCCACCTGGCCGGGACAGGTAAGAAATTGCCGCTTCTTTGAAGAACAGCGTACTTATTAATACTGTTTCATATGAGCAAAGTGGAAATCCGTGAAAACCTCTTTGGTTTGACAGCAATTCTGTAACTGTTCTGATAGACTTTAATGATAGAAGTTGATCAAAGGCTATTTGTTGGTCTTTATTCCAGGAAACCCACAAAAATTAGAGAGATGCTTGAATCAGCCAAAAGAGACGATCTGGAAAAAAATAGGAGAAGACGCTGTTCTACACTGTATGGTTAAGTCAAGCTGTTCCCCACGGCAGCTCGAATGGTTTATTGTTAAACAAAGTTCTCATCAGCAACTTCATGTTACTAGTAGGCACAATTTGAGTAAAGACACTTTACACATCAAGTCACTTAATGTCAACGACACCGGGATGTACCTCTGCGCTGCAAGCACTGACCAAATAGGACCTTCACTTGCAACAGGAACAATAACAGAATGCTGCCTACCATTTGTAGGAGAGGGGACAACTCTTATTGTGGGAGGTAAGGAGGCAGTGGCCAGGGAAAATAAAAATATATCACAGATGCTTTGGTAACATGATTAAGATAACCAATTTTTTTCTTTTATGTTACAGAGAGACCGAAACTAATGGCGTGGAAAATTCTTCTGTGGTTGTCATTTACCCTTTTGGCCATTTATAGCTCAGCTTTAGTGATGCTCATCATTCTAAGGAAGGTAAATCATGAATATCTCTTGAGTCCATGATCATGCAGACACAAAACTAAAACTGAAAGATTGCAATAAACTTCACTTTTCTGTTTCAGCACGGCTGTAACCTGACCTTCAGCAAAACGACATCTAAAACAGAAACGGTAATTGAAGTATCTCTTTTTTAAATCCTCTTTTTACTGTGGTAACCGTTTTCTAACTGGGGTAAAAGCCCACAAGAGGAAAAAGAGGAACAACAAGCAGAGGCGTCGCGATTCCCTCACCAGAAAGGGCTGTTGAAACTTGATCGAAACACTTGATTTTCCTGTAAACACACTCAAAAATCCAAACCTGTGCATATCTGTTTAATTGTTGATGTTGAACATTTTCCAACAGAATAGCTTAAGGAAGACAACACAGTTCAGAGACGTACTGCAAGAGCTTCACAGCAAGGCGAACGTAAACAGAAGGAAGCAAAGTACAAGCAGAAATGGTCCCCAAGTTGAGGTAAATTTTGTTGCAGCATGTTAGTGCCACAATTACTCAACAGAAAGATTGCAATAACTTCTGCTGTCGCATCAAGTCAAAAACAAAACTGTTATTGTCTTTCCAGGCAGCAAGTGTGGACGGCAACCTCTCTACAGACGATATCTACCAAAATGTCTAAGGGTCAGCCCTGTTGAATAATAGCTTCAGTGGGATATTACAGAGCTATGACACATGTGTGACTGTTTTGTGACAGAATGACAAATATGTCAGGTCACTGGTTGGGTTTTTGCACGTTTCCCAATGAAACGAGACATTTACTGCACAATAACGGTGCTCAGTCAGTCGCCTCAGCAAAGTCATATCGTCTCTCTGAACTGTTCCGTTTACACTTTCTGCCCTCACCAACTAGTCCAAGCAAGTTTATTCCTTATAACTATTGTAACTGGGGACGTTTTTGCAGCACAGAGGATTAATGTAAAATAGTTGTTAGAATATTTCTTAATCTTAGTACAGATCCACAAGCTAAACAAGGCGTATTTATCTGAGTAATAGGTGGTTTTAAACAGGAACATTAGAGGAAAAAATAAAGGAGTAGGGTCCTGCTTCTAAGCTCTAACAGGCACTGATGATGCTAATGTGCTATTTTGTCAAACTATTTCCTGACACCAAAAACACATTTCCAAAACATTTTAACATTGCCGTGCAGCAATCCTGCACTTGGCTGAGTTTACCTACGTTTTGCATTCAAACATCAAGATTATGTTGTGAGGTTGATCTTTGATTTGTGACACTCTTAAGTCGTGTCTCATATCTCAAACAACACTATATTGCTAAAAGTATTGGGTCGCTTGCCTATGAACATATAACTTTGATGATGTCTCCTTTTTGTTGCAAAAACTTTAATATTATGTTGGCTTATCAGATGCAGCTACAACAGCTCTAATTCAACTGGAAAGGAGTATGTTTAGGGGAATTTACCATTCTTTGAGAAGTGCATATAGGATGAGGTCCAGCCACCCTTGGTACGGGTGGTGTTTGTATATGTGAGGATCTCAGGCCACATCCCAGAGTGGTGGGCTACCGTTCAGTGGCCTAAGGCTCCCGGGGGGTGACAGGCTGGCTATGGCCCACAGTTGCTACACTGGGCTCAGGTGGGCATCCCTCCCACTTAATCTCTCAGCGGCTAGTTCATCAGGAAGGATAGTAGTGTGCCCTGCATACCTTGGCCCTTCTCAGTCCCGGCTGCTGAGCTGAACAGGTGCCTGACGACGTGTCGGGGGCTTTGTGAGGTCTCCTGTGCCCGTTGCCAGGTATTCCTACTGACGGTGGTCATGTGGGCCCTGGGGGTGGTGGTGTGGCTGGGTGGTGGGGTTTGCTGCCCCACCACCCAGTTAGTTGTTGTTAGTTGTCTGCTTTTTAACTTAGGAGCTGTTGCTCCTGTGCCTCGCTGACGACCTCTGACGACTCTAGGGCGTATGGTTGCCCTAGAGTGATGCCTTGTGTCTGTCTGCCTGCCTGGGACTGCTGCGGCTGGTCCACCTGTCCTTTCCTGTTCCTTGGTGCTGTGGGTTGCAGACCTTCTACCGTTCTCTCCACTCTTACATCTGTGCACCTCTAGGTAGACAAACTCGCACATATACGGTACTCCCACTCAACACAAACACACCTATTTCTACTCATATTCTCACCCACACGCATACACACACACCAGCACTCAGATAACCCAAATGGTTGAAGGTCGTACAAATACAGGTTAATACAACAATATGGCTTACCTACTTTGATGCTGTATCAAATCAGGATTTAATAAAGTTAATCACATAATAAGGATACAATTTTGAAATACCCTTTCATAGAGAAAAACTGCCCTGGGACATGTAAACAACCAGCTTATTAATATGGTATGCCTGAAATGTCCCAACAGGGCATGTGTGTAAAAATGTTTTAATAAAATAAACTAAAATAAACTAAATGAATACCAACAGACTCTAATGCTGGGTTCAGACCGAATGCGAGGTCTTCCACCTCAACTTGGATGCTTGTGAAGAGCGTTTTTGACGCCCTGAGCAATGTGTGGACAGATTTGTCTGATTCGCGTTGGGAGGAGCTACCCTGTTCTTTTCCTCAAATGCAGGGAAGTATTTATCGATGTAACAGGTTTGATGACCCACTATTCCAACTTCCTCACTAATCCACCTCCTGGCAAGGCCCTTTCTAGTACTGTCTCTGTAGTGATAGCTCGACTGATCATAGATAATAGGATGAATTTGTCCTCCATTGTCGACTTCAATCTTTTCAGGATCCTTCTGTCCTGTTGGAAAATGCTCCACTACATCACATAGTAGAGTCTCTGATTGATTGACGCTTCGCATCCAGATGCAAAAGTTCAGATTTTCCAACTCTAGCATCTGCCGCTTTGGACATTCATATCTCAATACGCGCCGCACCCAATGGGTGAATCACTCCACAGGACCTCTCAATGCTCCTAGATGTGCGTCCACCAAAGACTTTGCATGTAAACCAGACGCCCATGATGCTCAAATTGCATTCGGTCTTAACGCAGCACAAGTGCCATTCAGCATGCTGAGGTGAGTAATTCATCAGTGAAGTATGCTACAGGTTAAACCTGTATGTTTTTTTAGGCATCGGTTGATTTTTCACTCAATTTTAGTTTTAGTTCTGCTTTTTGTTTGTTAATTAGGCCACTTTAGTTTGACTTATGAATCGTTTAGACATAGAGCTGAACTGTAAGGATGAACCAGAGTTTGCTGCAACATATATGTATAGACTTTGTTAGTTGGATTTCACAATTCAAAATCGGGCTTTGTATTTTTAGCTAAATTTATTTATCAAAATAGTTCCTTATAAAAGAAAAAAACAAATTGCTTTTAAAAAACGTATGGTAAAGAGAATTGACATTAAAGACTGTACAAACACTTGTTTTTATTGCCTGTAATTCTGTTATATATATATATATATATTTTTTTTTTTTTTTTTTTTCTTTTTTTTTTTCCAGTGTCCTGTCTGGCAATGTGGCAATAAGAATTGTTGTCTTAATGCCAAAAAGAGCTCATCAGATTTGACTTTCACAAGTGGAGCAGTACTGCTTTTGCCATTGTGCTCCGCTTGATTTATGAATGTGAATAGTTTTATTATGATTCATGCGGGGATTATCTCAAATGATATGGACACTACAATGGGAAAGTAGGAGATGAAAGGAAGAACAAGAATAAAAAAAGAAAAGGTGAAAGAAAGAGGAGATAAAAGGAAGAGAATGATAAAACAATTATTGAAAAAAACATGTACTTCGTTTAATTGAAAATCTGCAGTTCATATATTGTCCACGAGGGGCGCTGTGTTTTAATCAGCAGATGGTAGCACTGAGCTTCAGATGTGGAAAATTGATTTTAAATAATTTCTTAATTTTTATCTGTCTGATGTATTTTGTCATGCAGGACAGTGTTTTTAAGTTCCAAAAAATGTGAATAAATGTTTTTCAACATTGTACAATCACTGTGATCAGTTATACATAATGTACAAGTAAATGTTTAACTGAGTAAAAGTATTGTTCAAATTGCACATACTTTTCGTAAAAATGCTGAGATTATTCATAATATATTGTGTAAAAGTGAAATTCATTTAATATAAAAATCAACAACAAGTTCACTTTTATTAGTTCTATTTAATCTTGCAATGAGTTTACTCGTGTGGCCCTCTTGAGATCAGATTAAGCTGTATGCGGCCCCTCAACCAAAATGAGTTTGACACCCCTGATGTACGGTATGATTTCAGCTTCAAGTTATATTCAGAAAGTTAAAGTGCTGTTGCCACAGCAGTATAATATATTTTCACCCATAGACTTAACATTAGCTTTCATGTTTGTGACATTTCCACTCTGCTTCTTCACGGAAAATAAAGAAGACCCTATTTTTACACATATGCCGGACTCTTTTGTCAATAGAAAATGCACCCGAGCTTACAATCATTTATCATAAAAAACATTTTACATATTTATTAATGCATTTCCTTCGATCATATTTTTAGCGCCTAATAGCCTGCATTAGTAAAATAAATCTGTAAGAAAAGTGCAATTTCCACTTTATAAATGTATAAAATTCCAAAAGAGGTGGAAAAAAAATCTACCACAATTGTTTTTTTGTTTTGTTTATTTCTTGATCAGAAAATGACAATCACAAGACAAAGTTCAAACCTGGAGTGCGAGTGTCTTCTGAGGTAAAACATTAGATGAACCTTAGTTAAAAGGAGTGAGCTGTAAACATCAGTGTAAATCTCACTATTATGCTTTTCTTTTGCAGCAAAATAAATTAGATTTAAAAAAGTAGTGTTTTTGCAACAACTCTTTTATGCATTAGTCCCTTTTCTCAAACTAAAGTAAAATGTATAATTTGCCTGAGAAAGTTAAAGAGTGTATGCAGTTCCTGATTTCTGAAACAATTGAAATTATTTCTTCTAAATTATACCCTACAAGCAAAGCCCCAGAAGGAGAGTGAGCTTTTCAGGCAGCATTTAAAGTCACAGTCAGTAGAAAATCACACAGCCTCGTCACAGCTGGGGGAAACCTTTGATGACAGAAATCTCAAATAGAGGTTGTCCTCCCATGACTGAATAGTGTTTCTTTTATAATTCAAATGTAGAAATACTTGATTTTTATCCACTTGATGTCATCAATCAACTGTCACATAAAAAATACTTAAATTAAAATGGGTATATTTTAAGGAAAAGAAAGTACAACTTGTTTGAAGTCCAGGTTTTATGAATCGGGAAAATAATCAAAATTGTCTGGTCTTTACCAACTTCTAACTATATTTATATCTAATCTAAGGTGTACAAAAACACACATCAGACTCCACCATGTAATACTTTTTAACCAAAGCAACCAGCTGCTGCTAATTGAGATATTTAATTTACAGCTCAACAGCAAATGTGGCAACCTCTGTACAAGCAGGAGATTTGTCAGTTTGCTGGTCTGTAGCATTAACTCAATGCCAATGTGAAAAGATAGCAGCAGCAACCTCAGAGTTGCAACTACTGCTGCCCATCTTCCTGGAAAAGATTATAGGACAATTTCCAAACTATTTGAGGGTCGTTCTTCTGCAAAAAGACTTTTCTCAAGAGTCTTTCTCACTGTACCTTTTACCATTTTCACAAAACAGTAAAAGGTATTTACTATTTTTCTCAAGAGGGAAAATATTTAGGACAGCTGCAATTCTTGCCCTAATGACAGTATGTGCATTGCGCCAAAAAAACAACAACAGCTTCATCTCAAACCCCAGTAGACATTTTTAAATAATATGGTTCTTGACAGTACAGTTAGAAAAGGGCTTAACAAGTATCAACTAAAAAGATGCTGGCGAGATGACTATATGGGCTTGTTTTTCGGCCAAAGGACCTGGGCCTTTTGCAGTCGAGTTGTTCATTAGCTTCTGTATACAAAAGTATTTTAGAGTCGAGTGTGAGGCCACTTGTCTGCCAACGCTGAGGCTTAACGTGGTCAAACAAGGCATGAAAAGCATACACAGCAGCAAATCTAAAACAGAACGGACTGAGAAAGTACTAAATCAAGGTGCTGCATTGAAAGCCGGTGGAATGGCCTTCAATAGGCTATGCAGAAACAAATGCAAGTCTTTAAATAAACTGATTCAATGTTGTAAATAAAAGGGATTCCTCCATAAAAACGGAAATATGTAACCATAAAACAACTTGATGTTATTGTGAAAGGTGACTCGAGTTTATGAACAGTCGGACGTACTTATAATCTTTTTTATTCTACACGCAGCTTCTTCACTTTGGATTCATCTTTGTTAAATCATGTCTATTTTTGTACACATGGGGTTTGATTTTAGAACGTGGCAAAGGCCAAGTGATTATTCTGACCTGATAAATCTCTCGACTTCAAAGTGGGAGGCACTTTATCATGACCGTTCCCCTACCTCTTCCATACACTTCATCATATGTCAAGTAATTTATATATCATCTATTTTTATTTACCTGATTTCCCCCAATCAACTCCAACAAAAAAAAAAACACCCCATGAACATGTTTTTAGCACTCTGAGGATACCGACATCAGGTGTCGATGTACTTGGGCTCAACTGTGTGACTGTTGCGGATGGAAAACGGCCTCCAAGCCAGGACCTGCAGAACGGCGACACACATGGGCACCAGACAGACCAAGTAGAACATCATACTGTGGAGGCTTTCCAAAGCACTAGAAACAAGGAGATACGAAGCAGTCATCGGTTTACTTTCATTTACAGCTGCTCCTCCCCTCGACACGGTTTCCCAAGCAAATGTTTCAAAAAAGGTCTCAAAAACATTTGTTTTCTACAGCAATACTACATTAATATAGTGCAATTCTCTTGTACGCACACGATGATTTGCTATTTGACTCCAAAGCAAATATTTCCATGACTCTAAATGATTATACTCCCTGTGACCTTTGAACTCAAAGAAGTAGGACACAATCTATTAATCATTAACTGATACAGTGAAATAAAGAAAAATCATTTTTATAGCAAATTGGTCAACAGGCAAAGGGGCCCAGATAAAAATCAGTGTTTTGAATCACAAAAAGGTAAATATGTAGTTGGAACTCGGAACACAATTTGAAATAAAAAAACAACATTTGTTGTTTTTCTTTTTGAGTGCGCAGGAAATACACTTCTAAATGAGTTAATTAATTTGAACTTAAATTTGTCATATTTGTAAAAGTCATTTTTAAAACAACAAATACGGCCGAATGTATTTTTTTTAAATATTAAAAATTGTTTTGGAATATTTTCCCAACCATTGGACAGATGTTTTCTTTTCTCGAAAATCAGCAACCAGTTTTCATTCCAAACTATTTATATGTTTCAAAACAATGTATTGGTCAAAACGACATATATACACACATATATATATATATATATATATATATATATATATATATATATATATATATATATATATATATATATATATATATATATATATATATATATATATATAATAATGAGCCTTACTGATAAAAACATTACCATTGAAAAATTACAGAAATGTGCCAAAAGCGACAATTCGCTCATAAAACAGCCTACAACCTATCTGTTCATCAACATTAAAGTGCAAATAAATAAATTAATCATAGTGGATATCCATACCTTTTATCTGACCCCTGGGCCACATCTTTCAGCCCCTCGTATCCAAAGTGGTTGAGGACATTAAGGACTATCATCGGAGCCAGAGACTGAGCTGGCTTGGTGAACAGGGCATTTGTTCCAAACACCATGGAGGAGAGAGGAGAGCTAAAACAAATAAACACAAAGAACAAGTCAGTTAGAATAATTTGCTTCACTGTCTACAATTACACAACTGCTGGCACCCAGTGGAAAGCAGTGAAAAAGAGTAAAAATGAAAGGTTATCATGGAGACTGGGCCATCCCATGGTGCCACTCTATACTACAGTGAGATTTGGAGATCTCTTTTTACCTCTCTTAACATTTTCTTCACGAGGCGTGGTCGCAAGATAAATGTGAGTCCTCGTCCAAACTTGTCTGTCCCACTGACATATACTTTAAACTTTTTGATCATTGCTTTGACTGAAAATGAGGGATATAAGTATAAATAATAAATTGACCGGACATGTTTAATGTTTTTCTTGTCTTGCAGATAACCTAAACGGATTTTATGCTACATTTTTTTTAATTTGTGAAAGATATTTAGAATTTCTGGATTATTTTTCTTCTAATCCACAGTTATGTATTTTTTGAAAACTTGTTAGCACAATTTTACCACTTACGCGACTATAACTTTATGTACTCATTGTTTTGAGTCAAGACAAAAGCCTTCCTTAGTTTTAAATTGATTTACAGCATTATGACAATTTGAGATGGAATAAACCAAAGGCTGTACCAAATACGTACATTTTGGCAATCTAATTTACATTTTTAGATAGGAACACAGATATTTAAAAGAGAGTAAATTAAATTTGTCCAGAGAGAAACTATTGAATAAATTAAGAAAAAGTCAGCCATGAAATTTTCTCAACAAGGTCCAGTAAAATTGGTCGGGACGATTTATAGTCATTAAAGGGTATTTGAAAATATTTAAAAGTCTTTCTAAGAAATCTGGAAAATACATTAAATCACATCTGTATCAAATTTCCCTATATATCTTAAATCAAATGCCGTACTTGTGCATTGTCCTTTGTTTACCTGCGCTTGTATTTCTGTAGGTCTATGTCAATAATGTCAGCCAGAGGCAAGCCAAAGAGACTGAAGGCTGCTTGTATTAGAACCCTGGATGAAGGAATCAGAACACAAAATCAGTCTAAGGGTTTACACAGAAAACCGTCTACAGTACGATCAAAGCTCAAGCTTCTTACATATTTACAGTGAGGAAAAAGGCCAAGAAGTAGTAACGTTGAGGACCCAGAGCAAGCATGACGACTGCCAGTCCAGCCTCAAAGATAAAGGTGAAGAGGATGATCTTGTAGTAGCCAAGACTTTGCAGCAGACTCTGACTACTCAGAACTAAAAGCTAGGGGAAGACACAAGGGAGATAAAAACAGTTATAAAAATCTGTCAGAATCTGACAGAAAGGCTAAAAAAGAACATATAAAAATGTGTTTGTCAATAAAACTTGAATATTTATGTTCTGATTGATCTTTTTATGCAAAATGTTGAAGCCTGTACCTGTGGCAAGATGAATCCCGCTCCGTACATGAAGCTCTTGGCTAGCGACGGGAGTGCATCTGGAGGAATCAGGTGCTCCGTGAATATCATGGTGAAGTTATTAAAGAAAGCCAACATGAACACCTGGAAGAAGTTCATGGTCACAAACAATTGAAAGTCCCTGTTGGTGAGAATCTGCCACGTCAGCGACTTCAACATGGCGAAGGAGCACGCCGTTTGACGTGCGGTCTGGTTGGCACTCGCTTGAGCATCTGCCTCAGATATTTTATTATCAAAGCGGCTTTCGCTGTGCATACCAGTGTACATCATGCAGATGCAGCTTATTACAGCAACCAGCACCGTGAATGCCTGGAAAGCTTGGAAGTTTTCCATGTTTGTGGACACCATGCCACAGAAAAGAACGCTGGAGGAACCAATGAGAGAAGCCACCTGAAACAAAGGCAAGGAGAGGCATTAGCAGGATGTCCTCTCGTAACTTCATCATCATCTTCATCATGGAAGAGATGGTGGGCTTACCTGGTTGTATTTTATAAGCCTTAAACGATTCTGATGGTGGCCGGAAATCTCTGCGAATAAGGCACACTGTGCCAGTAGCACGAAGGTCAGCATGCCGTCGAAGGCACACAGCGCCACTGTCAGGTGTAAGCCACTCAGCCAATCATCAGGAGAGTAGGAGCGCCACGGGAACCAGGCAATGAGAAAGGCCAGCGAGTAGAGAGGCGCGCCATACAGGATGGAGAGACGTCGATGAGAGCAGCAAGGCGCCCTGGAGTTGTCTTGCAGGTAACCAAACAGAGGGTCATTGACCGCATTCCACACCATGTACACCACCTGTGGGCACAGAGAAGTTTAACAAGATTCCTAACAGGTAAGAAACGATGAAGTCTGGAGGTTCAGGAATCCCCTTCAAAAACGTGTACGTTTTAGGATCCATTTTGACGTTCTTTTACTTGCTCTTAAATCTCTTAATGGCTTGGAGATCATGCCTTCGATGTAGCGGCTCCAAAATTGTGGAACAATCTGCCATTGGATGTCAGGCAGGCCTCCTCTTTTTAATTTTCAATTATTTTAATTTTTAACTATTTTACTGTTTTTAACTAGCTTGTTTGTCTATTTTAACTTGTTCTGTGTTTTATCTATCTATTTTAATTTTACAGTTATTTTCAGTTGTATATGTACAGCTTTGTTGACCTTTGTTCTTGTATAGTGCTTTATAAATGAATATGGTATGCTATAACATAAAGGAAACTACAATGGGCTTAGCTCGAAGGCAACCAGACTTTCACTCAGTTTTTATGAGTATGTTTCGACACCTATCCAGGAGGTTTTGTCAATTCTGGAGCCTTGCACTTTAGCAACGTGGAGGTTAGGAGCTGCTGTTACGGTTTTCGGCTTTCAAGCGTCCACAACCTGGCACTGCAACTCGTTCCAAAGAAACTACATAGGCGGTCTCATCAGGACTCAAATGACTCAGTAAACAACTCACAAAGACTCCTGCATAGGTATTGAATCCTTCATTTTAAAGCCTTTGTGGTTGCCATGAGCCAGGGGGACTGAGAATCTGCCCACGCAACGTAAAGAAAATATACTTTTTTTTGCTGACGCTAGCATAAGAGTAGGGTTGGGAATTGAAAAGATTTTCATGATTCCGATTCCCTTATCGATTCTGTGAAACGATTCGATTCCTTTTCGATTCTCTTTTCGATTCCAATTTGGGGAAAAAAGGAGAACAAACAGTGTGATGATGAGCATCAACTTTGTTTACTTAACTATCACACGACCTTACAAACTAACAAGGTCAAGATGTCCACAGCAAATGTGCAACTGGAGTAACATTTATATTTCTTTAAATAAAAAAAGGAATATAAGAACAAACTTAAATACAGTAGATGAGTTGTTTAGAATACAAGAAAATGTAAGTGTTTTGTTGTGACAGTTGCTTATTAATCTCTCTTTAGATAACCTCAGTCATCTAAATCTAACGGAGAAGGCATCCGTTTAATGAAAAAGCATTACTGTACAATTTCTGAAAATAAACTCATCTCCCCCTGATTTAAATAAACAAGCGTCACCGTTCTCTCGGTCCCTGAACTGCGGAGCAACTTTGTAGCATGTTTCATTACATCCATTGCAATAGCTAGAATCATGTAAGAATTCCAGCTACCAGTAGTTCTAATTAAACATGCTAGCAATGAAGGGCTGGATTAACGAGAAAGGCACACTCCCTTAATAACCCCAAAGAGAGGTAGGAAACTGGTTTATTTCCAGAAATGGCATATAATTTACTAGGAACCACATTAAGCACAGCCAGTGATGTAAAAACTAGCTACTTACCACCAGAGTTGCCTTCCATGCTGGTCGTAACTTTAGCTTCTATCCGGTAAGAATCAAAAACACGGGATTCGTTAAAATGTATGCCATGTTGTGTGCGCAGGTGTTTCTGCCTGTTGGATGTATTTCCTCCCGCGGATGTAAATGCCATTTTGCAATGATTGCAAAGCGCCTTGTTGCCATCTTTCTCTTCCTTAAAACGAAGCCAAACTTTCGACCGCTTTACCCGATGGGGCGGCATTTTTTTTTTGTTTTGTTTTTTGCCTGGTCACGTCGTACTTGCTTAATGAATGCCGTGTGCGTAACTTGCTACCGTTGTGCTGCTCAGAGCCGCAGCACGACGGAATCGAAAAGAGAATCGTTCAGCGAGCTGCCAAACGGTGCCATGGACACACGGAACCGGTTCTGAACAGGAACCGGTTTTCGATTCCCATCCCTACATAAGAGGTTCCATTAAAAGTTGCTCCAAGTGTATGAAACTAACATTTTAAATCAGCCTGAACACACCATCCTCACAGTGAAACATGGTGGTGGCAGCAACATGATGTGGGAAGCAGTCAGAGATGATAGGAAAATTACTGGAACTAAATAATGGCCAGTATTGAAACAAAACCTGTTAGAGGCAGCAATACTTGAATTAATTTATTTCCAATTCACAGTTATGCACTACACTATGTTGGTCTGTCGTGAAAATGTGAAAAATGTCAAAGACGAAAACATTTTTTAGGACACCTATAGGCTAAAACCTGTTCAAAATGGTCAAACCAGACAATTACCGTAGCTATTTGCTATATTTTCTGAATTAATGGGAATCTTTGAAAAATGCTTTAATTAAGGGGGAAGCTGCTTGTGAAAAATATTCTTAACTATATAAATATAACAAAAGAATCATTATCCAGATACTCACTTGTGATTGGTGGAAAGCGCCCTCAGATATGCTGTACTTGTTCAGGAAGAGTTTGACATAATAGAAGCTAAAAATATTGTTGATCATAGCTGAACCCAGTGTCGTCATGGCATACGCGAAAGCTGCATGGTTGATCCCAAAGTTCATCCATTTTCGGACCATGCTGCTGGTGTCCTCGAAGGAGCACACACAGGAAACAGCTGTCTCTCCTTCACGGATAGTACAAAGGGAAGCGTTGCAATACTTACTTAATCGTATGCATAGTATTACCAAAATGGGAAAGTTGAGCGAGCTTATTGGGGATAAGCGCGCAGATAGTAGTGAATTTCTGTTTAGGTTTTCGGATTTCCATTGGTAGATGCGTCTTTTCCTGTCAACGCCACCACTGTCTGGCGACAGTAAACATCTCCACAAACTACATGATACATCCAGTTTAACTCGATTTCCGAGTGGAAAGACTAAACACGCAGTTGATTGGCTACAGAAAATCCTTTTGTCCACTAAGTGCTCTGTGATTGGACGATAAACACGCCAGTCCCGTCACACTGAAGACGTCAGCTCGTCCGCCATATTGAGAGTGGCTAGTTCCCGTTTCAATAGAAGAATGATCAGTCATATGAAATAAGCAGGATATTACTGAAAACTTTTATTTATTTCAGTAACTCAACTCACCAAGTGAAACTCGTTATGTATATTGATTGAACACATACTGATGTTTTCAAGCCTTTATTTCTGTTAAATATGATGATTTCCTGCTGGAACCTAATAACAACATGACATTTCAGAATCAGAATCATCTTCATTTGGCCATGACTGTCTGCACAATCAAGGAATTTGACTTTGGTTCTTTATCCGTACAGATATTTGGTATACAACATTAAAACTGTGTTTTTTGTGTTGTGAACAAGAATAAAATGGGAGGTTGTGTTTGGTGAAAGTGGAATACAAGTTATTTTCTTTCACAGCCGTGAAGCAGGCTAATCAGACTGTAAGTGTAAGGTGTCCATTGTGATCATCAACGAGAGAGCCTGAGGGAAGAAACTGTCTCTATGGTGGCTGCTTCTTTCGCTCAGCGTTGACCTGAAGGGAAAAGTCCAACTGTGTGCAGAATGTGTGGGGGACAAGTCCTAACCTTATCATTTTGAATATAAAAATGTGAAAATTATGTTTAAAACATGTTCAGGTTATTTTCAAAAGGTAATGTGAACTGCATATCGTGTTTTTATATAACTGTACTTAATGCACTTAATGTATCTTAATCTACCTCTGACAATAGCCCACTGAACCGCTAAACAATTTAGTTGACCTACTTTTAGTTAAAAAAGACCATATTTAATTTTGCCATTTTGCTTTGCTAAAAAATATTTTTGTAAACAGTATCCAAAAGTCTCACAAATAATATTTGTCAAAACATACTTAGCTTATAGTTACATACTTGCTTACTGCAATGTCTGTCAGTGATCAAATTCTGTTGTATGAGGAGACCATGTGACACATACAATGCAATACAACACATTAATAATTATTATTATTGTTGGTGTTGTAGTGCCCTTCACAATATGGCGGCTACGATGACGGTTTTTGACTTCTATGTGGCAGGTAGCGCCCTCTAGTGGCACTCAAGGAAGACGGGAAGTGGCGAAAGCATAACAGTTTTGACTCATTTTACACTGTTTGACAATATTGCAGACTACATGGGCCCGTTTTAGAGTGATTCAAACGAGGTGAACTAAACTTTGAAATGTGTCTTGTCAAATAATTACTTTTCTTGTGGCTCTCTTTTGCCTCCTACCGGATGCCTGAGGTGTGTAGAGGATTTTGCCACGTTGCTGTGGACAACAGCTAAAGCCTCTCTCACAGACCAGGAGAGGATGTAGTCCGTCTAGGAGCCCCGGTGGAGCACACATGCGGACTCGGAGCTGTCACTTTTAACAGTTTTGAGTTCCTGGTCTCTGTGAGGCAGAGATCCTTCAGACGTAAAGATGTTGACAGACAGGATTTTGGAAGAAGAGTTTGAGAAGAAAGGGGATTCCTGGTACAGCCAGCAGGACCTTGAAGACGGTAAGAGCCGCTCAGCTGGTAGAGGACGCGCCCTGAAACCACGTCTGACCGAGACTGTGCAGGCTGACAAGCAGCCTGTTATTCACGACTACCAGTGGAGAACACCAGCACATGCGTGTGTAGTATAAACTAAATTATTGATCACCAGAGAAACTAGTCATAGTCCTCCACCTCACGGGAAAACATCTAACACATGTCTCCATGTAGACAATTATAGACTCTTGTGACACAGACTCACAGACATCATGTGTTTAAAGCTTAAACATACTCTTGGGTCAGGATTTCCTCAGACTGTCACATCCTGTGTTCATTGTTTTCCAAACATAAACCATACATCGTTGGGCTTCTAACATAGCAACGGAAGATGGAAATGAAAGAAAGACATAGCGTACGTTGTTAAGGGCTCTGAACAGGATGTAATTAAAGTAAAATAAGCTTAAAAATGGCACATGTAAAAAGTCAAAACCTATGGGGAATGGCTAAACTAAAGAAAGTATTAAATAATTGTAGTTAAATCATTAAGAGTAAACATACAGTGGTTCTTCAAGGTACATAAAACTTTGATAAAATGCAACATTTGTATGCATAAACTGACACAATGAAATGTAGAATTATTTGTCCAATATAAAACATGTATATTTGTTTATCCTACAGGATTAAACTGAATTGCAAACCATCCTAAAGTTTCAGAAGGAACAAAAAAAATCAATAACCCAGTTGCATAAGTGTACACACCTCTAAATGAATACTTTGATTCAACTTATGCTTTCCGCCCTATTTGGAATTCAATTGACCACACCGTTTTTCTGTCAGATTTACTTCCAGACTCTGGCTCTTTTATTCTAAAACATGAGTTTTCTTCTCATGAAGTCATTCTTTGTTGATTTGGAAATAGACGCTGTGAGGTACTGCGAGACTGAAAAAACCCAATCCCTCGCCAGCTCCTGATTTCTATCAGACATCTGGTTGTTTTGACCTAAAAATGACTGGTATTTGGAACTACTCGTGATTTTATCCAGCTTGATTAAAAACGTTCCTTCCGACTGAATAAAAGTGAGCCCCGAGCATGAGGCTGCCACCACCGTGTTTTACTGTGTATGCCGTTCGTTCAGTGACCTGCAGTGTTGATGTCGTGGTAAATGCCCTAAAACTTGCACTTTGGTTTCGTCCGACTAAAAACGCGTTTGCCTTCAAGGTTTTGGAGATAATAGCCAGACCTGGACGGTAAGAAAATAATTCTGTTCCCCAACCTTACTCCATGCCTCAGACATCTGGAGAATCATGAAGATTGTTATCACATGGGGATCCCAAACTGCGCTTGTTAGAAATTTCTGTATCTTATCGCCGTTGGCTCCCGGGCTGCTTCTCTGACCCGTTTCTGTTTACTCTGTATTTTCTCCAATAACGGATTAGTGCTTCCACTGTGCTATCATGTATGTACCATATACTGTTGTGGATATTTTGTTGCCCTTCTCCTGATACCTTTGCAACAGAAAGTCAATCTGGTCCTCTGTAACCTCTCTGCAAACTATGGCTTTAGCTATTTGATGCAAACGAAAAAATGTCTGGAAGGTCTTACACGAACAACAGAACCTTATTTCAGGTTAATCGGATTGAATAAACTTGAAAGCAGATCTAACCAAAGTATTAATGCATGGGTGTGCCCACTTATGCAACCCGATGCTTGCAGCTCCTTTATCTTGTATATTTTTCCTCTAATAGATTTGTTTGTTTTTCACCTGAACTATACATAATGTCACATTATATATGAAGAAAGTCTTGAAAGTCGTATTTTTACATCCCAAAAACCTGACATTTGTAGGATGGGTGTACACTTTTATGAGCCGCTGTGTCCTATAATGACGAGTGGCGTAATTGTTGTGACAAGAACTCACAGAAAACCTTGAGATGAACATTGTAACAGAACAGTCAATGTTTATTGAATCATGTAGACCTTTTCACACATTTTTCAGAATCTGATTTAAGAAGCAGATTTTACATGTTTTAAAATATTTGCTGTGCTGTTTCATACCATACATACCATAAGCTTATTTATTTCTGTAGCACTTAAAATGCAACATAGCAGCTGACTGAAGTGCTGTACAAAATATAAAAAACAAAGAACAGTAAAACAGTAAAACAACTATGCGAAAGAAATCAAGAACATAGCAAATGCAAGTAAAAAGTGCAATATTAAGACACATATATTACTGACTCTGGGTTGAAAGTCAATGAGAAATAATGTGTTTTTAAGCAAGAGATGGGTTTGCCCTGACAATCAGCAGCAGCTTGTTATACAATTTAGGAGCCAGAGCTGCAAAGGCTCTGTCTCCTCAGGATTTATACAAAGTTTTTGGAATTGCTAAAAGCATCTGGTCAGACGATCTAACAGCACGTCATCGCATATAAAGGTGCAACAGTTCAGATAAATAAGAAGGGCTAAGAGTATTCAAAGACTTAAGAACAAACATTCAAAATTGAATAGGAAACCAATGAAGAGACGCCAAAATTGGAGTTATGTGCTCTCGTCTACCTGCGCCAGTTAAAAATCGTGCCGCAGCATTTTGCACCAGCCTTTTCAGGAGTGGGGTTACGTTTAACGTTCGTTTAGAGAAGCTGAGTAAAACCAGAGTTTGAGAGTGGAATTGGTAAGGAGTTACCGAGATGTTTATAGCTAATTCAGGGCTCACCCATCCACCTACAGCCACATAGTAGATGTCAAGATTATTCAGACCTGATTGGTATAAGTTAACCATTTTAAAGCAAATTGGTATTTTCAAATATAGTATTTTCAAATAGGTCGGCACAATTTCAGAAAAGTATTTAACTACAATACTATTGCTGAAAATTGTAAATGATGATTAACTCTCATTTTAAACATATTTTTTTTTCTTCCCAATAACACAATGTTCTCACCCATCTTAGCATGGCCATTGAAGGACATTAGAATCCATTCAACTGGTAAAATGTGCCAAAGATATGCAGAGCAGGAGTCCATGATACTTGAAACATTATATTCATGAAATAGTGTATTGAGGCAAAGTAGTAATTACAATTTGATAAATAGTGCAGCTCGGGGGGGGGGGGGGGGGGGTGGGGGGGGGGGGGGGGGGGGGGGGGGGGGGGGGGGGGGGGGGGGGGGGGGGGGGGGGGGGTCTGGGGTGTCGAGTGTGATGTTGGGGGGGGGGGGTAGGCGTGTGAGTTGAGGTGTTCCTCGAGTGCTGTATTACTAGTACACAAGGAGTTATGTGTTTGTGTGCGTATTCCTATGTAAACCTACCCAGTAATTTTCCATTGTTAATGTTTGTTTATTGTCTCATTCTGGCTGCAGAGCTGGGCAAACTCTTCTGGACAGGAACCATGACCTGGAGCAGGCCCTGCAGCAGATGTATTCTACAACAGGAGCAGGCTCGAGGTAGATGTTTGGGGGGGAAGTGTTTGCATGTTTGACTTGTACTAAACTTGCGTTTGTGAGCATATCCGTGTCTGACCCTGATGCATGTCGTTGCAACGGTATTAAGAAAAGTTTACATAAATGAAAAGGGAAGAAAAATAGGGTTGAGGAAAATCTAATCTGGGTTAGTCTGACCTAATGAGCCATTTGGCAAAATCTTAGTTGACTCAATTATGTATAAAAGTCCTTGTAGATCATTTGGCACCTCTTTGCTTCTACCAATATGAAACACAGGGCCTATTTTGCAAAATTCACTTTTTGGGTGTTTTTGTACCTCTACCGCTTCTAGAAACAGTTCAAGCACTAAGCATCCATTCATTTTTTGGCCATAACTAAATGTTTTGTTGGTGTCTGGAAAACAAGCCATCTGAAAAACCTCTTGATTATTGTGTCACAATCGGCGGGCACTGCCCCTGACCTAGCAACCCAAGTGGACCTCTGCCGACCCCATCAGCTGGGTTTACCGCTGTATGTGCTATACAATGGCTTTTTGGCATGGTGTTTTATGAAATTTTATTCAGGATCGGGAGAGATCGGCAAACACAAATAAGGACTCAAACACTGTTTCTGTTAGAATATAAGGCACACATTTATTATTATTCCCCACAGAATACAGCACATCAAAACAACTAGCTCTTCACACAGGGAAAGTAGCAAGCATTAAAGCAACAAGCTTTCAAACAAACGTGACGCTCAACAGATTCTCAGAATCAGCCCTTGCCATTGACACGAACTGGGAGCCCTCAGTCCTAGGTTAAGATCAGCGTTCACGATGCCGGTATCCACACACGAACTCACGGCAGACTCACCGGGCTAAGGGCAGTCTCCTCTTTATATATCAAAAGTTAAAACAAGTTATCAAACTGAGCAGGTTTTCCCATAATACATTGTTAAAGAGCAAAAATAATTCTTTCATATATCACATGGACATGATTTGTCATTTAGCACAAGCTAACGCTAACAATAGGCTACTGATAGCCCCGTGTCCATTTAGAAACATATCATTGGGGAACTGTTGCTGCATCCTTGGTGGTTATGAAGGAGGCTCCACTTCTTCTGCTTCTGGGTCTGACTCAGAGTCAAAGATCTACGGTGCATTTGTTTGCAGCCTTTTTCACATGTTTAAAAGCAAGTGTAAACACCGAGTTGGAGAGCACGGCCAGCTACAGCTTGTTTGCACAAAAGTGACAGAGCCCTAAAAACAGGTCATTCTGAAAGGAGCTCTAAATAGGCGCAACTGAGGAGGGGAAATCTCATTATCCAAGAATGGTTTTGTTAAAAAAAAAATTGAATGAACATGTTTTGAATAGCCTGTAGACCCATCCTAAAGAAGCCTTGTAGGTCCCCTTGAATTTTTCATTATTGGATGTAAAAATAAAAATAGTGAAATGCTAATCAAATATAGCCTAAGCCAGACAGGTTTTTTGTGCTATTATTTTTGCATGAAGACAAAATGTTGGGGCTTATATTGTTGCGCCATGGCGTCTCAACATATCCACACAGTGCTGATCTGTACAGGCTGGAGGACGCGCCACTCAGTTGGTCAGCGAATGTAAGAGTCTTAATTTGTTTACAGCGGGAAGAGAGCCGTGGTCTGAGGATTTATTAAAGTTGATATGCTAATCCAAATACTTCTCTGTGACCCTCGCACTAATGTGTCTAGCACTGCAAGTACCACATACAAAGCTGCAAGTACACGTGAGCCGGGGCTTTGTGGAGCAGGAGTGCGTCTTTCTTCGACTGAAACCAGCTCTGGCGAAGCTGATGTTTGTACAAGAGAAAGATGACTAACTGGTGTTGGTGTCGGGTTTCACAAACTATGATGAACTTATTTTCTATTGAAAGTTAAGCTAGGAAATTACAGTAAATATGTGTATTTTGTGTAAATACAAGCTTCAGGATTGTGTTATCATCCTATTTGAAAGACGTTCTGGTGGATGTCATTGTTGGGCAGTTTTCTGTCTGGTGCAGATTCACTGTTAAACTGGATTGAGCTTGAATCTAAGACCAAATTTAAGACTTTGTGAAACATAATGTAAGCATATAAATCTATTTAGTGTATTTTGTTGTTGTCCTAGTAGTATTCAAAGGGTCCTCCACATTTGTGTAAAGCCTATAGTTGGGTTAGCAGGTTATTAGTAGGATTTAGGTCTGGGGACTGAGATGGCCATGGAGGAAGGTCAGGTTTTTGTGGCTTGCCATTTCTATGTTGTATTGTATCATTACCCCATTTAAACATTCAGCAATGAGCCAAATTTGGTTTACTATTAGAGTATGTTAGATTTTTTTCTATATATATATAATCTGCTGGTATTTCATGCTACCATGTGCTCAAATAAGGCTCCTGTGGCCTGTGGCAGGGAAACAAGCCCACAGCATCACTGATCCTTTACTGCAAACAATGCTGGAAATAATTGTTTCACATACTCATCCTTTGTTTGATGCCAAAGCCATCTGGGGTGTTTGCTGTTGAAACAAATGTATCTTAGTCTTATCTGACCAAAACACACAGTTCCAGTTAGATGTCCCAGAAGAGTTTAGTATTTTTATTACTAGCTTTGGGAACTGTTTTGAGTCTGTTGGAAACCTCTTTTAGGTGTCTATTTCATGAAGCTCATTGGGAAAAATCAAGAGTGTACAAAGCAGTCTTCAAAATATATGGAGGCTGTTTTGAAGATTATGAAATATAAAATAAGTTTTTGTTTGCTGCATATTTCTAGATACCTTTGCTTCATACTGTAGTTTTCAATGTGCATCTACAATATAGAAAGTAACACATGCAAGGAAAAGTCATTGAATGACAAGGGTGTGTCCAAACTAGAGTTTATTATAAAGCTGTTTTATGTAAATGGAAGCTTTAGGGTTTTTTTCTGTCTTTAATGTGAGTTAAGAAGTAAATAGAGATGATGTTGCAACTTTTTAAATGTGTATCTAAAAGTTTTATTCTCCAGCTTTATTCATAAAATATCAACAAGAGTTGTGAGGGGAAAGAAAAACCTCCTTTTCTCTTGTGCATCAGTACCTGACCAAACAGGTGGAGCTGCTGCGTCAGATGAACGACCAACATGCCAAACTGTATGAGCAGCTGGACATGGCCGCCAGGGATGTGGAGCAAAGCAACCAAAGGCTGGTGCAGGACAACCGCCTGGCCCAAACCAAGATCAACAGGTCTGTTAATGTCATCAGTAAACCATTATGTTATTTTATCTCTATTCAGCCTTGTAGTTAATTAAAAAGATATTTCCAGATAGTAATTTTTCTCTTTTGCTCCAGTTTAACAGAAACTATTGAAGTCCTTCAGACCCTCATAGAAGACCTGCAGGCCCAGATGGACGAGCTAAAAGCAGCTCAGGCTGAGCGAAACAAGAGAGAGCTGGCAGAGCAGCGGCGTGGCTTCGGAGCGCAGAGCGTGTCCTGTCTCAAGGAGCTGTATGACCTCCAGCAGGACAGGTAATACTCATGAGAGGGCTTCATTACACACCACACTGCTGCAGGTCGAGCCTCAGTTTGTGACTGGGGAACTATTCTCAAAGACGAAGATATGTGGTAGACTAAAACCAAACTGTTGTGTAACAAAAGCCCTATTAACAAGTTTGTGGCTGATGTGTAAAGCACAATAAAGAAATATCCCTCAGCTGAGATGTCATTTCAAACTCAGCTTCTTTCAAAAGAGCATGCTATAGGTGCAAGATGGAGCTAGGCCCTGTTTTGTGATCCTCACTACTCTCATCCTTTGAATGCTGAATTGACATCTGCAGGTCACGCAGAACAAAGCCTTCACTCAAGAGCTAATCTGCAGGACAGGGAAGTTCATTCTTCCCTATTGTCAGCAGTGTGCAAACACACGCATGCATACTGCTGCTGCTTTAGCACAGGTGACGACCATTTCAAGCCGAAAGTTTGCATCAAAAGTATTCATGCATTTGATAATTTTCCCATGGTCATGTCATGACCACAGCTGTCAATTTGTTTTTGTAATGGACCAGAAATTGGTGTAACCTTGTGAAGTGGAAGCAAAAATATTTTGAACGTTTGTTTGAGACATAAAAATCTGCAAAAAACGTTTTGTACTTAAATATTCATCCCGCTTTAGCCTGACAAAATGAATAAAATCCTGGGCAACCAGTTCTCTTTACAAGTGATTTGTACAGAGTCCACCTGGAGAACATTAGTGGAAAAACAGGAAATCCAGGTAACACACCAGACAGGCCAGGGATAAAGCTCTGGAGAAGATCTGAGTAGAATTATACTAAGCTTTGAACTAGAGGTCGACTGATACATTGGGCTGATAATTGTCTTTGGGTTTTTTTGTTGTTTTGTTTTTTTCCTGTCTCGGCATCTGTCGGTGCGTGCATCTGTTTGCTGATCCATTGTCTAACCCACATCTGATCTCCAGCTGGCAAGCTGCCACGCGTGTGTGTGTGTGTGTGTGTGTGTGTGTGTGTGTGTGTATGTGTGTGTGTGTTCTCATTCCCATGGAGAATCATGTATACACATGAAAACAATTACCAATCACTATCCGTACCACATCTAACTTTGCATAACATAATGCCCACAGACTGCAGCGGTTGTCAGTGTTTTTTCTCCTCCTTCTGCCCACTGAACCAAAAAAGCTCCGTTCTCGCTGCGAGACGTTCATAAAGTGCAAGCAAAGCGCTGCCATGAGAGTTGTGGCGCTGGTTTTTTCTATGTACCTTTCAAACTGCGGTTTGAAGATGACTGTTGATGTTAGCTAGTTTAAACGCAAGTTGAGACTTGTGTAATATGTTATTATTATACCATAAAAAACATGTATCATTTTCTTTACTTTGAACATATTGCAGAGTGATGTACAAACTATCATCAAAATAAGGGTGTCCACCTAAAGTGGCAAACCAGGCAAGGATTGCATTAATCACAGAAGCAGCCAAAAAAAGACCCAGGTAACTCTGGAGGAGCTGCAGAGTTTCACAACTCAGGTTGAGTATCTCTTTAACGGTGCGCTCCATAAATCTGGCATTTGTAAAATAAGGAGGATAGTCTAATGTATTTTTTATTTAACAAAAACATTTTGTGGGAAGGATAACTAACATTTAACATCAATCTATGTGCACTATACCAATGTTGAAACATTGTGGTGGTAGCATCATACTATGGAGATCTTCAGAAAGGACCGGGAAGCTGTCCAGAGCTGATGGGAAGAGGGTTGGAGCTAAATACAAGACAATACTGGAAGAAAACCTGCTGGAAGCTGCAAAGGACTTGAGACTGGGGCAGAGCTTGTTTTTTTTATCGAGCAGAACAACAGGCCTAAATATACAGCCAGAGCTTTCAAAGTGGAGGGGAAAAAGGAGAAGGTTAATTCCTGGGGGCTTGTACCAAATCATCATGTAACGGATTGGTCTTGTTTACCTGGCTAATTTTTATATTATTTAAAATTTCAAGTGTATAGTTCATCAACTCCATATTGAACACACAAAGTACATTTTCTTTACTCATGTAAACTGCAGAGTTATATTTTTTATATTGTTGACGCTTTCCTGTAAGGCCACAGAAAAAAAAACATATCACTGTAAACATGCAGTAAAGGAACATTTCTTTCCCAGGTATCTGACCCAAAGCGATGGACTCTGGTCACCTCAGAGCTTCCTCTGTGACAGAGACAGATGCCCAGACCCAGAAGAGGAGAACCATGCTCTCCAGCGCTCCGTCCAAACCCTTCAGAGACAGATCGCCACAGAGCGAAGCCGAAGGGAGGCTGCGGAGCGAGAGATCGAGTTCACATGCAGGGAGAACAGAGGCCTGGAGCAGCGGCTGGCCCAGCTGGAAGGTTGCTGGGCCCGGCAGACAGAGCTGGAGGAAGAGGTGGAGCAGCTGCGGCTTCTGTGGCGTGCCAGCAGGTTAGAACTGATGGAGTGCCACACATTTCTGTTCAGCCCAAATGACTCAGTACCTATGAATCACAGCTTATTCTGGCTGCAAAAGCATTTTGGGCTATGTTTCTACCATACACACCTAGAGACTGAAATTGTGGCCCATTCTCCATTGTAAAACAGCTAAAAAAAAAACTAAATTAATCCAAGGTCTGGCTACGTTCACACTGCAGGGAAAACCAACCCAAATCCGATCTTCCCCCCCCCCCCCCCCATATGCGACCAATATCCGTCTTTTTCACGGCAGTGTGAACGGCCCAGTTCCGATCTTTTCACCCCCAGAAAAATCTGATTTGTGGCACTTCCATATGTGGTACTAATTCAGATACGTATCGGATTTTTGTTCAGAGCGTCCGTAGTCTGAATGGTCATGTCACATTTTATCCGTCTTTCACGTCAATCTCCTCTCTCTCACTACACATCCACACATAGTGGTAGCAGTTAGCGCTCCATAAAATACCGTTGATAATAGCTGTGCTGCTTCCTTCTTACCTTATTTAGTCTTGCGATGATGTGGTCTTAATATTTTTGGGTCCCATTCCTCAACAGCTTTCCAATAATAACAAGGAGAGATGCCGGCTGGTATCTGCATTTTTTTTTTCTTTTGTTTGTTTGTTTTTTTAACAAACTTTATTGAACACTTCTAGAAACAATTACATTCACCGTTACTTCTGCAAACAGTGCGCTGCTTTGTGACGTCTTCTTCTGTTATCTGCACATGCGTGTCGCTTTGCGGTCTTGAACTGTTCAGACAGCAGTATGACGGTCACATATAATAGTAGCATGAACGGCCACCTAAAAAATATATGAAAAATCAGATTTCAACAAAACATCGGAATTGGGCATCAAGACCTGCAGTGTGAACTTGGCCTTTGTCTGGGCCCTTCCAATACATAAATATGCTTTGATTTAAACTACGGCTGCACAATTAATCGCATTTTCAATATAATCGCGATTGTAAAAAAACGCAATTTCCAAAAATCGCAGAGGTCTGCAATTTTTGGCTATGTAACAATCAGGGAATTAGACACGTCCTTTAGGTGTCGGTAAAATGTTTAAAGTGGGTTTGCCTCCACATGGAAGGGAAGACAGTTGCAACAGTGAGATAATCTAAATTTATTACTTGTTTTGGAGTTTATATAATCATACATAGCATTAAGTACTGGTCAATCAGTTTAATACATAGACTTGCTTGTTGGTTGCACTTTATGTTCAACAAGGAACGATGTCCAAATCAATTAAATAATATTCTCTTGAATAATATTCTGATTAATAGAAACATTAAAAGTTATTGTTTTAAATAGTCCTTGTTTACAAACATCTTTATTTAGAGGCCATTTTTGTTGCTTGTGGTTAATGCAGAGAAAAGTCAAAATTGCAATTTTGGTTGAAATATATCGTAGGCAGAACGCAATCATTTCTGCTCCGAGTTTAGATGCTGTGGGTCTTTTAGCAACTAATCCGCACGGCGAGGAAACAAATTGATGTGTTGTTTGTATATGTTTAAAAAGACATGCATTAAATCACAATATTAAGATAAAAAAATCACAGATTATTTTCCAAAATCGTTCAGCCCTAATTTAAACATTCAATAATAAATTCTCCAGTATGTTTAGGGTCCATGATTGTCCTTATAGGGCTAGGGAGTTGCATCCCCGCAGTATGATGCTGCCATCACCATACATAACAGTGCTGTGTTGAAGGATCTGTTCACTTTCTGTTTTTCCTTTACCTCTTTTGCATGTAGGACAAAATGTACTTGGTAGATGACTTCTGAAGATAATTGGTTTCACTGGATTTTATTTAGGGGTGCTCAAGTGAAGGGGTTGAACACAAATTTATGCCACACTTCTAACATTTTTATTTGTAAAATAAATAAATAAATAAAAAGTTCTATTTAAAATTAGGCGGTACTTTGAGTTCATTCATAACACAAATTTCCAACAAAATACATTGAAGTTTATGGTTTTAACAGGATAACAAAACAACAACTGCAAATTCATATTGTTTTTGTTTCTTTCGTTTCTCTCAGCAGTGTTAGAAGACCGGGCCAGCTGCTGTTGCCTGAAACTATGTTTTTTGCCTCTGAAGAAAGGCAAAGTGAAGCAGAAGAGACATCCGTGAAGGAAGAGGAGCAGGCGAGACAAAGCCGACAGAGGCGCCACAGCGACAGTGTCTTGAAGGCCACAACCACGGAGGAGCTTCGCCGTGGCCATGAGCAGCTGTGCATCAGGCGGGCAGAGGCAGTGAAGCAGAGAGGAATCTCTCTGCTCAACGAGGTGGACGCACAGTACAGCGCCCTCCAGGTGGTGAATTCATAGCATGTCTGGTTCTGAATCATATCTCAGGCAGATTTCTAAAAGACAACTTATTAATGCATTGGTGTTTTCCAGGTAAAATACGAGGAGCTGCTGCAACGCTACCACCAAGCAACAGACAGACTGACCCACAAAGGTGCCCAGACTGCCAGCGGTTCCTTGGCTAACGCCTGCGTGCGCCGCCGCCTCTCGTGGTTGGATGCCCCCTCTGATCCAAAGGTTCTTCCTGAAGACGGCCAGCAGCCCGAGTACAAAGTTCTGTTCAAGGAGATCTTCACCCGCATCCAAAAGACGAAAGAGGACATCAGCGAGAACAGGCACTCGGCACGCAACAACGATTCTGCAGAATGAATTTCCTGCGTTCGTCTTCCTCGGATTTGCTCCGATTTCTGACCAGGAGGTGGACTGAGGCTGCTTTTCTGTAAAACTTTACAGAGGGTGCACAAGCTAGATGTTTTACACTTTTCTTAGTTTGCACAGTTCGTTTTATTTCATCCTGATGGAGAAAATAGAAAAGAGGTTTAATGCAACGGCTGTGTTTGATACAGAACTGAAAACAAATATGGGAGATTATAATAAAGAAATTATGTGCATGGAGGTATTTAAAACTACATTACAGTCCGGAAGTATTGTTTGGTTGGTTTTTTTGGTGCTGTATTTATGTGATGTTAATTCACTTAATTTTGTTGGTGTTTGGAACAGAAAGGCACGTGTTACGGTTTAGGTGGATTCATTGTGTAAGCAGTTATGTTGCATAAGGATGGAAAACAGCAGAGATGTAATCAGTGGCTTATAGAAGGTGAAATACTGGCTGGTTTTATGAACCTTGAAGATCGCTTTCTTGGTTGTTGGTGCAGTATGTTTTATTTATACCAATGGCAACATTTTTGCTTAACCACAGGGCACATTTTTCTTCTTTTTCTTTAACAATTCACTTTTATTTATTTATCACCAGAAGATTTATTTTCTTTGTAGGTAACTTTCCAGAGGAGTCTGATGAGTTGAGAAGAATTAAAACTCAGCGTAGCTGCACTGTGTTGAAAAATTGTGCTTCAGGTATGTTATTTAAAAAAAAAAGAAGCTGTTTTTTTCTTCTTCAAATCTTTAAGACAATTTGAACAAAAATAACTGGAAGAATTATAATGGTTCAGGACCTCAGCTGTTACAGCCTGAAATCAAAATGATTGTCATGTTTTTATCCTCACCTTGTATATGTATTAAGAAAGGAAAAAAAATCACAAATTAAATTATTCTGCAATTTGCAGCCTGGGTTTTGAGGTTATATTTTGTATACTCCTTTAAGTTTATGTCCCCAGGTAATCATGAGAGGAAAGCAGTGAAAATGAGGAAAAAAGGTCTTCTGACCAACATGAGTTGTTCTCATACAAGACCTTTATCTCCTACTTTATTCACGGCAGCCAAACAAAAATCAGCGTGTGACCTTTTTTCTAATGAAGTGTTCTCATAAAAGTGATTTCACGATCCTACCCGACCTTTTTATCGTCCACCAAATCCACTAAACCTCCAAACAAGGGGATTGCATACCAAGCTCACAGAGACGGACAAGTCTTTGCAAAGCCTGAGCATGCAAACTCAAACCTCACAAAGCTATCAGACAAGCGATCAGCAGGGATAAAGTCACAACAAGAGAGCTGGGATCTGATGCAGCATGTCGTTTTAAATTGGTGCAAGGTTTCATTTTATGTACACCTTGCACCTCTTTGGTTTTTGGTAAAGAGATGCGAAAAAGTATTTCCCCTCTAGAGGATCTCTTCTGTTTTTGCTTTCTTTCCTCACTTAAACATTACAGATCAGGCAACACATTTTAATCAGCTATGAGGAAATATAAAATGCAGTTTTTATTTGATTTATTTATGAAGGGGGAAACTTTACAATTCAATTCAATTTTATTTATATAGCGCCAATTCATGATACATGTCATCTCAAGGCACTTTCCAAAGTAAAATTCAATCAGATTATACAGATTGGGTCAGATTATACAGATTGGTCAAAATAATCTCCTATCTAAGAAATCCAGTAGATTGCATCAAGTCTTGACCAGCAGCATTCACTCCTCCTGAAGAAGCATAGAGCCACAGGGACAGTCTGCATTGTCCATGGCTTTGCAGCAATCCCTCATATTGAGCAAGCATGAAGTGACAGTGGAAAGAAAAACTCCCCTTAACGGGTGATCTGTCTTCCCTGGATGATGTCACAGCTAACACAACGCCAGACCAGGTGTACCTACTATGAAGAAAAAAAATGACAGAGTACAAAAAGTTAAAAATTGAAATGACGACAAGCAATGCAAATTGGAGAACAGTAGAACTCAGTAGAGTGAGAAAAATAGGCCATGTTGTCCTCCAGTAGCCTAAGCCTACAGCAGCATAACTACAGAGGTAGCTCAGGATAACCTAAATCAATCTAATTATAAGCTTTGTCAAAAATGAAATTTTTAAGCCTGGTCTTAAAAGTAGACAGGGTGTCTTCCTCACGGACCAAAACTGGGAGTTGGTTCCACAGGAGAGGAGCCTGATAGCTAAAGGATCTGCCTCCCATTCTACTTTTAGAGACTCTAGGCTCGTTTAGCACGACACCTGTCGCCTGTGCTATCCTAGCGCAGCAGGTCTTGGTGATATCACAGTAAATTGGGCAAAAGTCTGGGCTATCTCTGCCCTGCGATGGACTGGCGACCTGTCCAGTTTATACCCCGCGTCTCGCCCATTGACAGCTGGAGATAGACACCAGCACCTCGCGAACCCAGCGTGTTAGAAAATGGATGGATGGATGGATGGATGGACCGGGCTATTTATTTTTCCTTGCCATCAAGATCTCTGCCAACTGGCACCAGAAAAAGGTATTATTGGGCTTTCTTCGTCTGGAAACAGATGCAAACACCTTACAGACGTAGCCATGATGAACTGGTTGAACTCGCACAGCTGACAATACAGCGATATGATTGGCTGAGCAGCAAAACTCGAATCACGTGACCTCTTGGACCGGAGCGCTACAGTTTAATTTTTTTTTAATCGGCTTAAACTTATTAATGTGAAAGTGAAAACGTGGGAACATTGGTGTTTTGAGATCACTGCTATGTGTAGCAACTTATCCAAGTGAAAGAAAGTTGCCCCCTGACAGTTCATACGAAAAGTCACCCTACAGATTGTGGCCCTCGGCCTATTTGGATTTTTTGTCTTTGAGTTATTGTCACTGATTCATAGTGGGCAATCTATTCCACCAATAGAGTAAATAAGTATACTTAAGGAAGGGCTTCTTGAGTTACTGAACATTTCTCAGGGCAGAGGTTTATATTGGGGTGTCTAACATGAGGGGTCAGCATATATTTTTCCAGATAGTGTACAGGTGAAGGGATAGAAGAAAAAGGCACTTAGAATGAAGTATTTTGTAGTATTTTGAAAATACAAAAATACAGTATTTTATTTTTATACATTTTTTGGCTGCTGTATTTTGTAGTTTATTTTGATACATTTTTAAGGTGGGTATTTTGTATTTTATTTGGAAATACATTTTGATGTATTTGTGCCCATCCCTGGCAACATGTGGCTTCGAGGGGGGGGGGGGGGGGGGGGGGAGAGCGTGTGTTTGAGGAGGAGGCAGAGAGAGCCATCCCTAGCGATAACAGAGACAGTGCCGGTGTTATGCTGAAAAGTGCATGCCTGCCGGGATTGTATTTCTGTTATTTTTTGATTATGCACATCTGCTAGCTTTTTATTCTGAAAAATCTATAATATTACAGCAGCAAATTATCAAAGTTTTTCAAAAGCCTGTTTAAAAGCTCCAAATAGGGCTTCAGATCATTGTTTTACAGGGCTGAATTCGCATTTGCTGACTCTTGTCCTTTAACTACAGATGGATATACAGGAATACAGTCATACAAGTCTCAACTCCTCTGAGATAGCAGGGGATGCATTTTTTGGCAAGGGGCTGCCGAAAAATGCATCCCCTGCTGTACAGAAATATACACTTGTAGTGGCTTTAACATTTTCTACATGCTTACACATGTGCTCTGAGCTACCACTGTGAGTTTCATGTGTGTGACAATTTTTATGTTAATAACAAGGGTGTGTGTGTGTGTGCGTGCGTGCGTGCGTGCGTGCGTGCGTGCGTGCGTGCGTGCGTGTGTGTGTGTGTGTGTGTGTGTGTGTGTGTGTGTGTGTGGCCGCAGGTGTAGAGGGGGGGCCCAAAAAGACTGTTGTCCCGGGCCCTAGCAAAGCTGTCAGCTGGCCTGATTCTAGGAACCACCAGCAGACCTGCAGTCTGAGAGCGAAGTGCTCTGTTAGGGCATACGGGGTAATCAGAGCTCTGATATATGATGGAGCTTGATTATTAAGGGCTTTATACGTTAGAAGGAGAATTTTAAATTCTATTCTTGATTTAACAGGAAGCCAATGAAGGGAAGCTAAAAGTGGAGAAATATGATCCCTCTTGTTGATTTTCATCAGAACTCTCGCTGCAGCATTTTGGATCAGCTGAAGACTTTGAACTGCATTTTGTGGGCTTCCTGATAGTAAAGAATTACAATAGTCCAGCCTTGAAGTAACAAATGCATGTGGCAGCCACAACTGGCATTAAGCATTTCCAATAATATAGCATTGAGTTTTCTTACTAAAGTTAAAACTCAGTCATGCAAGAGGCTCTAAATTGGATTTAAATCCAGGCTTTGACTAGACCACTCAAAACCTGATTTTCTCTTTTGCGAGCCATTAGAGCAGGAGTGTCCAAAGTGCAGCTCAGGGGCCATTTGCAGCCTCTGAACTGGTTTTGTAAGGCTGCAATTCAAGAATGATTTGGCCCTCCACCATACATGGCTGATGCAAATAGAGACTTTTTCTATTTTTAATTAAGACAAAATTATTACAGAAATGTTGAATTCTTCTTACAACTGAAAATGTTAGTCATCCAATCCAACTTTATTTATAAAGCACTTTAAACACAGAGACCAAAGTGCGGTACAAAAAATAAATATAAACAGGAATAAATTTAGTAATATTAATAAAAACAATATAAGAAAATAAAAACTGAAAAAACAGGCATAAACTCAACTAACACCAACATCCTCTTGAGTATTAATAGCCAAGGTAAAAAGTTTAGTCTTTAAGAGAAATTTAAAAATGATTAAGAGGAAACCTGCCTGATATACAGTAGTAAATCCTTCCAGAGTTTGGGGCTGGCTGCAGAGAATAAAGCACGGTCCCCTCTGAGCTTACGCTTTGTAGGTACCGACAAGGTACCACACAAAGCATTCATCTTTTAATAACCAGACTTTTTACATTCTGCTAAATTGATAGTATGTAGGACTACAACTATCCAACGACTTTAACTGAAATGCAGACTTTGCTGCATTAAAATCTGCTTTTGTTCAATCATTTTACTAAAATTGGCTAAACAGCAAGTGTTTTCAAAGAAAGACTGTTATTATATTATCTCTTTATTATAATTCAATACAATTTATATTATATTGTTAGTTGTTTATAAATGGAAGTGTGTTGTGTCTTGTACTCGTACTTTTGTGAATAAAGGCTGTTCACAGATTCGGATTTGTTGCGTTACTTTTAATTGCCTTTCACTGGAGTGTGAAATGTTTATGCCAGGGCCACTGTAAATCACAGCAGCTTGTCAGGGCAGGTGGCTGCTCATCACAGGAACTTTGATGTCCCCTGTGTGATTTTATGACTGCTGCAAGTTAAATAGCTAATATAAATGCAGTTACACTATTGTTACATTAATGAGAGGTACAAGGCTTAAATAGCCAAAATAAGTTTACTACTATATAGATATACTGTAGATGTTTATTGTCAAACAAAAATCATTTTGACTTTATTTACATATACCTCTACTATAATAAACATTTCCATTATATCTCGTTTAAAAGGGGCGTTTGCACTATTTGAACTTCACTTGCCCTGCTATATATTATATACAATAAACTATAACTATTAACTCCTATGAGGGACTATACTAAGTGGCGGAGGAACTGGAAAGTGGCTGTGGGAGGTTGAGGGATCGCCTCCCCCTTGGGTCGCATCTGATAAATTTTTTTAAACCTATTAACTACGATATGCTAAAACGCCACCAAAGAATCCTCAGTTCAATCACTACCCCGTGAAAACTCGCTCCGTTTTGCGCATAAGGCGTCACTTTCAGTTTGGGGGGTGCGAAAAGATTGGGCCCCAGCTTCTGCGCGGCCACGCTGTGTCACAGTTTGACACAAATGTATTGTTAGATCCGAGACCGATGTAGATCGTCTCGTTCGTCATGTAGAATGTATTTCTGTGTCAAAATGTCCGTATGGTAGCGTGGCCGAGTGGTCTAAGGCGCTGGATTTAGGCTCCAGTCATTTCGATGGCGTGGGTTCGAATCCCACCGCTGCCAGAACACTTTTTTTCAAATTTCGATTAATTTATTTGTGAGAGATAATATATTACAATCAATTCAACACCGCAAATGTTAAGCATAGAAATCTGCTTACTTCGATAATCTCCCTTGTCAACGCTACGTTCGCTGATAGAATGCACTGATGCACTGATGATAAAATGTTCAGCAGTGCAACAGCGCCCTCTTGTCGATATGATAAGAATAGCAGTGGACTTTTCAAACGACCCTTCAGGGTTTGTGAATAGTATTTATGCTTTTTTAATATTATATTGACATGACTTTACCTAAGTTTCTCAAAGTTTTTTATACCATTTTTAAACTAAAAAGAGTGATATACCAGTAACTTGGCTGGTAAATTAACCATTGCTAGAGTGCCTGTGTACAAGTCAAAGGTTGCTTTAAAATAAATAAATATAACATTGTCTGATCAATGATCCCATATTTTCAAAATAAATACATTTATGGGTTGTGGGGAGAATATACTTTTGTTTTGTTTTTTACAAAAAAAACCCCACCAAAAACTAGCATTTAAGGGGATAATATTAGGGGGGGGGGAATAATATATTGTTTTCTACATAAAAGAAATTCTAAAAATAACTGGAAAAATATGATACATAATATTTCTATGACAATCTTAAAGTGAGTGTTTTTTTTTTGTGTGCATCCAAGACATATGCAGCAGAAAATAAAGGCACGCCCAAAGGTTAGAGGTTTTTCTTTAAATAGAAACAAATATTTCATTTTATTTTTATTAATAACAGAAAATGATTGACTTTTATATTTAGTAAACATTTCATTTATTGTAATGATTTTATTTCTAAAAGAGTAAAAAATAACTACTTCAATAATAATTTGCAGTCACCACAGAATGTTATCGTATAAACTGGAAGCATGCTTTAAATACAATAAAAGACATGGTGAATATTAGCAATACAAAGCAATATCTTCATTTAATCAAACAGCCCACATAATCACATTAAACTGTTACATTCTTAACTTAGACATAAACGTACCTTAATACTTTCAAGATTTCTTAAACAAATTTTTAATCAGACTTAGATGATTTTTAAAAAGTGGAAGAGGAATCTTTTTATAAACCTACATTGGTGAAATTAGCTCTTATTTGATGAGGAGAAATAGAAATAGGACACTTGATGTGTCCTATTTCCCACAAGAGGTTTTAAGATTTGTTGCAACAATTACCGTGTTTTTCGGACTATAAATCGCTCCGGTATATAAGTCGCATCAGTCAAAAAAATGCATCCTAAAGAGGATAAAACATATATATGTCTTACCGGACAATAAGTCGCATTTATTTAGAAATTTATGTCACGCAATTCTAGACTAAAAACTGACATTTAATCTGGTATGGCAATTTATTCAATTGCACAGCTGCAACAGAGCTGTACGCTAGTGCTAGCTGCTGTTAGCTTCACGGACAGCCCAATAACACGGTTCTGTTGCGGTCTTTTTCCTTCTAGCTGCACCACGCAACGCGTGTGAATACAGACTGAAACAACAAAACATGTACCTATGTTAATTTTTGTTGTTTATAAGTTAATGATTTAATTCATTTTTAAGTGGTGGGAGAGCAGCATATAGTTTCCACAGGCCTAGAGCGCCCTCTTGCGGCTATTAGACGGTAATGTTTACTACTTGGTTCATGTCGTTCAATATGATTTACCATGTAAAATTCTTATTAGTCGCACCTGACTGTAAGTCACAGGATCGGCCAAAATATGAAAAAAGTGCGACTCATAGTCCGAAAAATACGGTAGCTTTCAAAGCCTCTCCATCCAACATCGTAACAAGTATTTATCTCTTAACTAAGGATGCCATAGAACATGAGCAGCACCAGGCTGAGACCCATTAGCAGCAGCAGGACACACAGTTGCGGCAGCCGCCTCATGGAGGACAGGTTCAAAGGAAGTGGGGGGACACGAGACCGTCGGTTCTTGAGGTACTGCTCTACGGAGTCTGCCAGGCTGTACGGCTTTGGGCTGTAACCCAGCTCTCGACGGGCCTTATCAATCTTAAAGGTGTGGCTCACGGTGATGTTTCTGACCTGCAGCAGAAGATGACACACTCAGATATCATTTCAAGAAGCCCCTTGAACATTTGAAGGTGCAATCCAGATAAATCGCCTGAGCCTAACTCTGATAAATTCATCGGCATCTGCGGCCCTGGCTGAAGAAAAGTAGCCCCACAGCATGACGCTGCCACAACCATGCAGACATTGGATGTTCACACAGAGGAGAGTTTTTCCAGCTTTCCACCTTCCTAACTGACCTTTATTCTCTTTTTAAAAGCACACACCTTTTTACCTCCATCTTTATTTTCATGTTCTTACTAAAAATCAGCAGACTTTTCTGGATGACTCATGCTCAGTATATTAATTAGCCTGTATATTAGAAACATTACAGCCAGGGACTAAAAGACTACAGTCTGGCTCATCCTGTTAGATCTGACAATTACCGTAGCAATCCCTCTGGTTGTCATTCTTTTCTGTCATGATCAGGATAAAGGTGACGTTTAGGGAAAGAAAGCATATATATATATATATATATATATATATATATATATATATATATATATATATATATATATATATATATATATGCACCTAACAAAAACCAAAAAAAAGAAAAAGAAAAACTCCTGCATGGCACAATGGCAACAGCCACTCTCCACTGATGTAACTTCCTGTTAACAATATGTCAGAACTTCCTGCTCTGACCCCCACTGTGGTTTATGTTTTATTCACAGGGGCAATCATCGATCCGAGTGGCGTGCAGCAGCTGTCTGACAGAATTAGCTCCGGGTGAAGGTCCACACCGCTCAGCTTTGGTTTCGGCTTCATGACACATTCATGAGGATCTGACAGGGCTCCTCAGGACTCACTATAGAGGCCTCTTGAGGCTGCTTCGAAGCAAAAGCATGGTGGATCAACTAATCTTACTCAAATATACTAGATGTGTGATTTAAAGAATAATCCACTCATTCAACAGCTTGATACCAGATCTCCAGATTCATACTTTCAACCAAGCAATGAAAGTCTGTGCTATTTCTCAGTGACTTATTATTCAATTCAAAACACTTAATTAATCCCTAAGGCAAATGAAATGCTGTTGTAACTATTATGCAAGTTCTTTCAAAGTAGATGCTGATGGCTGCAGGCAGGAAGGATCGACTGAAGCAGTCTGTCTTACAGCGGCTCAGAGGAAGCCTCTGACTGAAGACACTCTGTTGTTGTACGACAGCGTGACGAAGAAGATGCTCAGGGTTGTCCAGATGAGTCCCCAGAACAAAGCCATCCTTCTTTATTAGCTTGTTGAGCTTTTGTAAGTCAGTGGCTCTGACGCTGAGACCCCAAGATGATGGCAGAAGAGATGAGACCCTCTCCACAACAGAGTTATAGAAGATATGTAGCATCTTGCTGCAAGGACCTAAGCTAAGAACTGTCAATGTGTTTACTCCAGTTCTTCTGTCTGAAGGTTTAAGGTGGATGGTTTTGCACAAAGAAGACCCAATAAAATAACAGACTTAAATGCGTCACTACTCCTAAGAAATAGGTAAAACATAAAATATAAGTAAATTCTTAAAGTGAAATAAGGTGAGACAATAGAATCCTCCACAAAAGTATTCACACCCCTTCCACAATGTATGTCACATCACATCAAAGTTTGTCACATCACAACAACAAACTTCAATGCATTTATTGGGATTTTATCTGGAGGACCAACAAAAATTATTGCGTAACTTTGAATCGGATGACAAGTGATACGTGGTTTTGATCTTATTTTATAAATAAAATCTGAAGAGGGTTAACTTTACCTGTCACTGTGATTCCCCTAAATGGAATCCAATGTAGCCGTTTGAAGTCAGTAAATAGAGTCCAACTGTGTGTAATTTAATCTCAGTACAAATCCAGATGCTCTGTGAAGGCCTCATAGGTTTATTAGAACAAACAGGGTCATGAAGACAAAGGAGCACAGCAGATATGTCAGGAAGAAAGCTGTAGACATGTTTAAAGCCTTGCTATCAGACAGCATGCTGAGCTTTGAACAACATGGCCCATCATCTGAAAATGGCGAGATCACCAAAGCATGGCTGCCCGTCCTCAACTGAAAAGCCAGGCCAGGAGAACGTGATGAGAGAAGCAGCTTAGAGGCCCAAAGTAACTGTGGGAAGCTGCAAAGATCAGTGTCTCAGCCTGGGGGATCTGTTGAAGCAGTCAAGGTGTGCTCTCTAGAAACATTTCTAAAGATGGAACGACTATGGATCAACTGCAGACCTACCGAGACACCTTGGCCACTTTCTGTCGGAGACTCAGCTGCTATGCTCATCTAGAGGGTGAGGGTTTTGCCCATTCTTCATACAACATGACTCAAGCTCAGATTGACTGGATAAAAAAAGCATCTCTGAACATTGTTAAAAGGGTTTAGGTCCACACCATTTTTTCACAAGAACACACTTTGATCCAAACCTCTAAAGACTGTGACATCAGTCCTCAGCGCACCTGTTTCATTTGTTCAAACCAGATTTCGGTGTTTACTATCACTGTCATTCTTCCCTCTGGAGGCTTAATGACTGAGAACCAAGTTCAAACAATAGCTGTCTCTAAGTAAAAACTTTATTTCTACGATAGCGAAAGAGAGGTTAATGAAACACAGCGTTTCTGCTATACCCCCTGATTGTTTAAATGTAGCCTTACGGGCGTGCTCCGAAGGCGCAGGGCATGTGAGCGCGATGATGAGGCCTTGAGTCCTTTGCTGCATGTCTTCCCCTTTCTCTCTAAAAAAAAAACCTTTTTTGTCAGCCTACTTTGTAAAAACGAGCCAACAGTGCCACAAAACCCAGAAAAAGAATATAAAAAAATGTAGCCTTACAAGCATTTCTGCTGTGTCAGCCACACTGGAATGTCATCTCCTTAGATATCACCAAACAGGAAATATTACTCCTGTGGGAGGAAAGAAATCACTTCCACGTGAAAAAAATGCTTTGCTATGTCAAGGAAGTGAGACACTTAACTTGCGATCTTTAGATAGGAGCGTTAAATTTTTTTTTAAATGACTGTGATGTCAACGCTTTTATTTATGAATCCCTTTTTGTATTAAGGTGTTTCCTATCAGGGACCAAATGAACAGCTTTTGTTTCATTCTGACTTTTCCCAGAGCAAATAAGACCCTGATGGGAGTTTTAAAGAGAGAGAGAAAAGCGGGCTTACCTCACTCCTGGTAAAGAGCAGAGGCACTTTGATCACCGGTCTCAGAATCACGTGCAAATACTCCACCAGAATAGCTGGAATAGAGGGCAGTTAAAGAGTCAGCGGTAAATCTTCATATTAAATAAAATATCTTTGAAAAGAGAAGGACTGGTGAGCTACCTGCTGTATAGACGAGTGAAACCGGCAGATTTATTGAGGGTCTGCTGTAGCCCAGTTGTTCAAACTGAAAGAGGGACGATTTAAAAACACTCTAGACGAAACGTTTTCCAATTAAACTGCATATAAATGTGAAATGTTATTCCAAGTCTTGAGGTTCACTTGCAATTAGATAAAAATTATCTACAGGTTTTGACTCACCAAAGGTGTCAGCCACTCAAAGAGATTGACGGAAATGCCATCATTGATGAAATATGCCTGCCCGCTCTGCAAAAAAAGAAAGTGGTGGTGGTGGTGGGGGAGGGACAAATAAATCTAGATTATGCTTGAGATGTGGCAGAGATCAACGCATTTCTGGTCTTCTGGCTTTTCTACTCACAGCGATGCAGCTTTTGTTCTTTGTGAGAGCCTCAGCTGCCAGCTTGTGGGCCAGGACCAGGTTATCTACATGGACCCAATTCATCTTGGCTGCTGGGTCTCCAAACCTGAAGCTGAACAGGCGCCGCTCCACGTTCATCTGACACAAAGAACGAGAAGCAGGCAGTTTCAGGTCAGTTTTCTATAAAATAAATCTTCTTTTACATTGCTTTATTAAAAAATGATCTAATGTAGAAAATTACAAGCCTTCTAACGTTTAATTCAGGTCAACATCATTTTAAAAGTAATAAAAAGTCAAGTACTCAGATCTATGGATGATTTTATTTAAAGGTATCTAAAAAAAAAATGAAACATGTGTTTTCTATTAAAAAGCATCTAATTTCAACAACAACAAATCTATGATGGCCATAAAAAGCAACCTTATTGGAGACAGGAGAACCACGCCCTCTCCTTTTTTTCTTTTGTGAAAATAACAGATTTCCACTTCTAGACATCTTAGGATGGGTATAATTCTGATGATTGTTCAAAGTAAAAAGAAAATAGTACTTCTATTGCATAACTATATATGGTTTTACTCCTTACATTCTGAACTGCATTTTTTAGGGTGCATAATTATTCAAAACATTATTTGTGAATATTCTATAATAAATGTATGAACACGTGTTTTAAACTATAAAATAACTTTGGACAAATGTTAACCAATCATCAATTTTTGTGTAGGATTGTCTTTGACTGTTCTAGTTAGTTTATGTTTGTAGTCCAACGGTTTTTAAAATCATTAATAGTTGCTTTTGGTACCCATTTTCCTATGCTTTATTTTTTTTATATTTTTCCACATTTTATTCCAACTTGCTTTTATTCTGTTTTTATTTTCCTATGTTTTAATCATCTAAAGCACTTTGCATTGTCCTTGTTCTGAAGTGTGCTATACACATAAATTTGCCTTTGACATTTTAATAAAGTAAATAGTATAGTAACATCGTTATGTTAAAATAAATATTATCCTTATTACTATTATTATTGTCCATCCATCCATTTTCTAACACCTCTATCCTTTGTAGGGTCGTGAGGGGTGTTGTGCCTATCTCCAGCTGTCAATGGGGGAGAGGTGGGGTAACTATTATTATTGTGATTAAATTAATTAAGAATGTGATTGATTTTCTTAATTAATAGCTGATTAGAATGTAAATTATTTGCTCAAGTGTCAATTTCTACTCCTAGAAAGTTGATCGAAACCTACTCAAATAAAAGAAAAGCTAATTGTTACGTCAACATTATTGGCCAGGTTCTTGCGGTTGTAGTTGCTGAAAGCTGTAGGATACCTGCAGAAAATGCAGACTTAGGCTTCTTGGCTAAATACTACATCAAAACCTCCCCAAACTGTTCAGACTGCTGCCTTGGAGGGGAAAAAGCTGTAAGAAAAGGCAACGTAACCGGATGCCTGGAGAGCCTCATCAATAATGGAAACTTCAAACCGGCGTGCTGCCAGAGAGGCTCTCAGTGATGGCAGAAAACACATTGCTGTTTGCTCACCATCACTCTGTGGAGATGTCTCCTCTCCTCTGGTCCGTAGATGCCACAGGGACGCAGGACGCAGGTCTGCAGTGTCCCTCCGTCTTTTGAAACAAGTGCAGAAATGAATATGCAAGTTTTTGTTTTAGGGTCAAACCAAACCAAACTTATTGGTCTAATGTAATGCAGTTTGCCAACAAAGAGTTACGTTCGATCATTTGACTGCTCTTTAATGAAGGACATGCAAATAGTACAGAAAGAAAAAAACATTCTGCAATGCTTAGGGTCACAACATGTTTTTATGCAAGGTCCCAATCTGAAAGTCAAAAAAAAATGACTTGTACAAGAGCAACATAACAGCATGAAAGCAAAAGAGTAGAGAAGCTACGAGGAGACTTAAATGTAAATGTGCTCTGTTACGCCCCTCCTGCTGCTGAGGTGACTTTATACCAATGGAAAAAACTTCCTCTGATAGCAGATACATGCACATTAACCTGCGGTATATAATGTGACACCTGCATGCTTTATGCTTAATTAAATGTATGGGATAATGATCGCTCGTCGTCTGCTGGGTTACACAGAGGAATGGAATAAGAGACTCCATAATATGCACATCCAGCCCAGCTCACTGCAAAAAGTACTCTGAATACAAATACACGACCCGCTTTGCCATTTTTCCTTCCCCTTCATGATGAGGCGCCGCTTTGTGTGGCTCTAACATCTAAAATCCCAGTACGAAACATAAGAATTTGAGGTTTTAAAATGACAAAAAGATAAACACTTGTACACGCAGGCCGGAAAAGTCTTAGAGATCGGCATCGAGTGACCGCTTCAGTGCACCATGTATTGAATTGCACACTCTGTCTGCACCTCTGACCAAACAAGATTGATTACATTCTCCTTTAGGTGCAACCTTTTCCTATAAATCTGTGCTCCGTCTGGTACTACTCTCACTGATCTTTTCGCACCTTTCACAGAGGATCCGTTGGCCGAGAGGACCATCCGCTCCGCCACCGCTTTAGTTCTGGAGTAGTGGTCAATGTGCTGGAATATAACACGGATTCATTACGCGTCTCAGTGTGTCGCAAAACACACAACATGTGCAAGAATTGAGAAGTGTTCCACTCATGCTCACCAAATCGGCAGGCAAATATGGCACTGAAGCCTCGTCTCCATCCACAATCGGTTTCCCAGCAAACACCACGTTGATGGTGCTGGTGTACACCAGCCTGGGGATGCCTCTCTCTATACACACTGAAATAAAACCGATCACGTCACAGAACAAAGTTATACCCTTTGGATAAATAGCAGCTGGTGAAGTAAACTTCTTTAGACGTCACAGAGTGAAATGACGCTGAGCTACGCTGGCAGAAGTTCCAGGAAAAACTGTGTCTGATCTCATAGTTCATACCTGACACTAAATTTTATGCAGCAGCTGTTATCAAAGACAATTTCTCACCCTTTATGACATTTTTGGTCCCTCCGACATTGACTGACTCCACCTGCTCCTTCCTGAGCTGGGTTTCAGAAAAACAAAAGAGAAATGATGTCACTTAACTAGATCACATATTACGGTCTGCTCAACTTGCTCACTGTGTCTCCTGAAGGAAGCTGCATGTGGAGAAACTAGGTATACTCTTGCTACTTCTGTAGGATTTCACAGGGAATGTGGCAACCAAAAGCTGCAAATTGATGCACTTCATTAACTGATCACCATCAGAGCAGGATTAATAGTTTACATACAGGTGAGTGTTAACCCAATCCCAAGAAGGAAAGACATAAGCAATGACGCTTTCAGTCTGGGAAAAGTCACGTCCAGACTTACTGAAGTTTTTTATTTGACATCTAGAAAGGTTATTCAAAGGTGAGAAACATTTTAGCCAATCTTCTTTTGCAAGTCACAATAACGTTGCACAAAAGTTGATTGTAAAAAAATTACCTATGAACTACATGTCGAATTTTGTATGTCGGTAAAAGAAAAATGACAATTTGGATTTGTTGAAAGGTTGTACAGCAGGAAAATATGGCGCCCTGGCAAAGTTTGAAAAGTTGCACTTCCTGGCTGTAAAAAAGAATAACATGTTTGCTAAATTCAGGGTTTCAACTATGGGAATGGACTGAATAAGGGTTTGGGCTTGGTTTACAGCCCCTGGACTTTGGGACCTTGTAGTCATTGAGTTAAGCATGAATTCCTGTTAAAGAAATTACAGTATTATAGTCAAATCTGAGGTAATTCATCAAACTGCAGGAAAAATACCTCAAACACAGCAACAAATCTCCAAAAAAGTGGCTAAAAAAAGAGAAGAATGGGGGTGTATCCATGGCCCAATCTAAGTATAGACCTCAATCTGATTGAAGTGCTGCTGTGGGACCTTTAGTGACCCTTAGGTTTAAACAGGGGACACTGGTGTGTATTCAAAATAAATGCCTGTCTTTCTGTTGCAGAAAGATTGTTGTGGTTAGATTATGTGACATTGCATGTTTTCTTATGAAAGGATTTAACAGAAGAGAAATGTTCAACAATTCTGCTGCAATTTTAATGAATTTAAGAATATTGTGCAAAACTGGAGGTGTCATTTGTTAGAAAATCTTTGTTTCTCAGAAGTATTTTCAAATTTCAAATGAATTTCAGCTAAGTAGACTTAGTTGCTTGCAAAAGTATTCGTAGCCCTTAAACCTTTCCATATTTTTCCCACATTACAACTATAAACGTCAGTTAATTTTTTGGGGATATTGTATGAAAAAACAAAACAGAATTGCACATATAAATGTGCAACTGAAGAAAAAGGATGCACGGTTTTTAACATTTTCTTTGAAAGGTGTGGCACACATTTACACTCAGCACCCCTGAGAGAAGCAACCCCTTCTGCAATTACCGCTGCAAGCATTTGTGGGCTATGTCTCCTCCAGCATTGTAAATCAAATTCAAAATGTCTACTATTATTTCTTTTGAAAATAGCTCAAAGATTCTTGATTGCCACAGATTCTTAATTGAATTTAGATTAGGACTTTGACTGGGCCATGCTACCATGTAGATATGCCTTGATCCAAGCTATTACATTTGAAATTCTGGTTGTATGTTTGGGGTCCAGCTGGAGGATAAGCTGCTCTGGTTCCAAGCCCTCTGCAGCCTCTAACAGGCTTTCCCCTCAGGATTGCTCTGTCGTTACCTCCAGTCACCTTCCATCCGCTCCGGACGGCTTCCCTGACCCCACAGCATGATTTTGCCACTACTGTCTTTCCCAGAGGGGATGGTGTGTCCACGGTGACGTGTAGTGCTAGTTTTATTCTTCCATAGCATTTTCTACTTAAGCCAAAAACATAGAGTTTGCCTTGATCTGGTCAGGGCACCTTCTTCCACTTGTTTGCTATTTCTTCTACATGGATCATGGAAAACTGTAGCCGGGACTTTGTACAGATTTATTTCAATAACGTCAGGTGCAGCTCTTCCATAAAGACCATATTTGCAGAGTGCATGACTAATATTTCTCCTATCAACAAATTCTTCCACCAGAGCGTTTGCTCTCTGCAGCCCCTCCAGAGTATGCCTGCTGGTAAACCTTCAAAGCCTTCAGAGAGTAGCTGGATTTATACAGAGATGGAATTACACACTGGTAGGCTCTATTTACCAATTAAGTGACGTCTTAAAGCATGCACCTGCACCGGATTTTATTTGGGGGTATCAGACTCAAGGGGCTAAGTACAAATGCCTACTTTTTCATATTTCTATTCACAGCAATTGTTCAAAACCGTGGCTCAATTTCCTTTCCTTTGCTGGTTTGTCACATCTCAGTACAGCACACTGAAAAAGTTAAAAAGGTGTAGGCATGTGAATACTTTAGCATATGAGTTCAGTCACAGAGAGATCGCTTTCCAGTAAGGAATGAACGCACGTGTTCACCAAGCATCCCCAGTCACGTTTGACACTCGGCACATCACAAGCACGCCACCAGAGGAATTCAGACAACATACTTTACAGGAACAACGGTGCTTTCTTTGTCACAAGGAAACGTTCTCATCAACATTTCCTCTTAGGTTTTGAAACAAAAATCAGCCTTTTAATCATTACCACATTGGGACTACAACTAATAACTCCCACAGGTTTGACTCGGGTAGGTGATTCTATTGTTTGAGTTGTTTTATGACTAATCCACTGGGACAGCCACAGTGACAAAAACCTTGTCGTTCAGGTCGGAGGACTTCTCGGTTGCGAGGATAACGTGTTAACAGTTTAGAGGCTTGTCTGGCTGCCGTACCTTTCAGGTACGTTCACTGAGGCTAACGCTCGCTCATATTTAGGTGGTGAGAAGGAAGATCACCTGCTCTGGCCCAGACATGCCATAAGATGCTGTGTGGAAAATGCAGTCCACGCCTTCACACACTTTATGCAGGGAGGAATAGGTCCGAATGTCGCTCTGCAGGAGACAGTGAAACAGTTTTTTTCCGATTGGTCAGACAAAGCAAGAAAACAATAAACAACTGTGAAGCTGTGAAAACAATCAAAAGCGACAGCGAACTACTCAAAATAAAACGACCAAGGCAAACCCGCCAACTGGGTGAAACCTGACTCAGGTCTCCACTCTCTGTGACCCAGTCGGCAGCTGGTGCTCTGAAACAGATCGCTCACCTGCGTCTGTTTCCAGCACACTGACCTGACGCACGTATATACGGCAGTGCTAGAGCTCAATTACACAGCTAACCAGAGCTGTATGAGTGGTTCTGTTTGCTCAGGCTTTTACTGCAACAGAGCAAATATTACGAACCAAGTCCAAATAAAATATTAATTAATCTATCAGTTGATTGATTTTTAATTGAAGAAAAAAATATTATTTCAAGCAAATAAGTAAATAAATAAAATAAAATGGAATAAACCATAAATTAACCAATAATAATAACGATGATAATAATAATAGTAATAATAAATGTGCTAATCTATTATAAATAATTTAATAAATCACAACATTATTAGACAATATGAAAATGACAATACAATGCATTTTGAAAAAATTTAAAATAATTAAATATATTAAAAATTACAAGTAAAAGAAAAGTGGACTTTTATTTAATATAATGTGATATTTAATATAAAATGATTATCGTTTTATATCATATAACTTTATATTTAATATAAAGTAGATTATATAAAGTAGAATTCAGCTTGATTCATGATATTATGTGGCAATAGGTCATAAGAAACGCTAAACCTGAAACACACAAAAAATCTGTCTTATGTCTCCAGTATAGCTCATTAATTAGAATTTAAATAGAATAGAAATATCCTTTATTGATCCACAGTGGGAAAACTCACTCAATTAGTGCCATTAACTCTTATTTTATCAACACATCACCACAATGACCGCAGGATATTTTCATCAGTGGAAACGTAGCAGGAAAAAAAAGGCAGAACTATGGGAAAAGCAGGACAAGGGTTTCTTTACCCTTGAGGATTACCTGGAAGAAGATCGCTCCATCAGGAATGTCCCAGGGAGGCTTGTTCACATCCAGAAGGATCACAGTCATCCCCTCGCTGGCCAGCTCTTTCCCCAGCCTGAAGCCAAAATATCCCGCTCCACCTGTCACCAGCACCTTCCCTTTCTGGCCGTCCCAGGCTGCCGTTCCCACCTGTCCATGTCTCCAAGCAGCACAGTTGGGGCTGTTGCAGGTTCCTGCCGTGGCACCACTGACCCTCTGCCGGAGGGCAGGGGTTGTCCCAGAGGCAGCCACCAGGAATGGGTCGCTCAAGCACGGCTTGTGAGGGAGGTTTGAGTGGTTGTGTGCGTGGTTCCCACCAACCTGCAGGCGAAGGAGCGGGACGCTGTGGCAGGGTAGCTGCTTCAGCTGGCACATGGAGGCCCCATTCTCACCCATGTTGGGGCTGTACAGGTCCATGGACATCCTGGTGGAGAGAAACAGGTGGTTTTGCTAAATCTCCATCTTGTTTATCAATCATGCATGTCCCTATTTGTGTATATGTTCACAGAAGTTGAGCCGGATGTTTTTCAAACTTTGGCATCTCCCACTCTGAGCCGAATGTGGCGAGTTTAAACTGACTGAGCTGCTTTTTTGCACAAAAATTGTTATTAGGTGCCTTGTACGGCATTCATTTTAAAGTATATAAAAAAAAACAACGTAATTTTCACAAGTCATATTACATTTAGCACTGACTCGTCCTGTTAAATAAATAAAAATATCTGCTGGCTTTTCTCCTAAAATTTTTTTACGATGCTGGGATTTTTTTCCTCATGAATTGACTCACCTTACAGAGGTCCTCCTCGCCTTACATTGGTACCTGTTCCTGCCAGCTGCCTTATGAAGAAATTCCAGCTCTGCCGTATGTGTGGGCCCTCCCAAAGCTCCACCCTTGGGCCAGCTTTGGGAGGATCTCCTTCCGTAATGTCTGGATGAAGCGTGCAGCGGGAATCGCTCTTCTAAAAACACATCGCCTCCTCCTTTATTTGATACCATAGTTCAAAGTTTGACTAGTATGTTATGTAGTTAGACATTTTATGATTGTTCCATAAAAGAACATGCGTTTGCTTGCTTGAAAACTGCAATCATTTCTCAGTTAACTCATCACAGACTTTGTCAAACTGGGGTTGAAGGTGAAACCTTTTAAAAAGTTCAATTAAAGGTCCCTCCTCTCTTCTTAAAGGCCTTGGTAAAACTCAAAAAATAAAACGAGACTTGATGTCAAACTTCCTGAATCTTTTTTTTAATCTTCTGAGAAACAGAGACCAGCCGGAAAAGCCTGCTGAGGCCAGAATGACAGATAAAAAGACGTGTGGGAATCAGTCACCTTGACCCACACCGTCTCTTTACAGCGTTTACGTTTCACCAGAACTGTTCCCCCGATATCTCAGGGACCGATAAAAAAAAAAAGATGCACGCAGTAATGGGTCCACACAGCTGATGTAATGCTTTAGATTAGTGGCTAACACTATTGTTTTTATCATTATTATTACAGTTACAAAAACCTCACTGAGCTTTTTCATGTTTTGAATTCAGAAACTCTTTGTTACTTTACCAAGTGTTAAAGGTGAAATGCCCAAACAGAAAAGCTCCCCTCCGTGTCTCATAAAGTCATAAAGACTTCCCAACAACAAAGTGACACAAAAAAAAAAAAACATGTTAATAATACAACTTCAAAGACGTCAAAGCTATGATCCAATCTTGCATTTTGGCACATAACAAACTAGAGGTCCACCGCTTTTTTTTCTTGTATCGGTGTTGGCCGATACCCATGCAAATATTGGCCAATACCGATTAATTAGCATATTCAGCAGCTATGCCTTGAGATCACGTGAAGCACATATGTTGCCACTCCAACCCTGGCAGAGAGTGCCCGGTAATGTTGGAAGACTGGGTGCCAACAACGACAAGGGTACATGTTCAACTTTTGATGTATTATTAACTATCTAATTTACCTGTATCTTGCCCTTGAAAGTTTGTCGCTTTCTCACTATGAACGGGAGGTAACAGTGGCGTGTGTCTGTTTCTGCATCTAAAAGCACACGTCTGATCACCAGCTGACGAGCAGCCACTGCTGTGCGTGTGTTTGTTCCCATGGAGAATTATGTATCCACATAAAAGTAATTACCAATCACTACGCGTATAGCATCTACATTTTCATAAAATAATGTCAATACCCTGCAGCGGTGGTCAGTGTTTTTTCTAGGGCTGGACGATAATTCAATAACAATATACTGTATATCCATCGATTTATGATGTAAATGGAGGAAGAAAAGACAATATCGGCCTCAAGGATCGGGCCCTAAAAAATCGGCACAGCTCAGGTGGGAGAATCTGCCAACAGAACCACAAATCTGGTCTCTATAGAAAAGTGGCAAAATTTGGCAAATGCTGGATGAAAGCACAGGGAATTTACTACAAGTGATGTAGGGGACACAGCAATCATATAAAAGAGCAATCAGATGAGGCAACTAACTAATTTTTTGGCCGTGGGAAAGGCTAAAACTACACATCATCCTAAATGCAACATCACCAACTAATCTGTCTGGGCTGTCACGCATATTCTTCAGAAAGAAATTGGTACATTTGCGGTCTCCAGATGGCAAACCAGATTCAGGCAAATGCCAGATGACCTGAGGAGGAAACAGCAGCAAAAGGTGGTGCAACAAATCATTGATTCATGGGGCTAAATACAAATATCCTTCACATCACAATCACAGTCAGAATAAACTTTGTTTGCCAAGTTTGTGGGTACAAACAAGGAATTTGACTTTGGATTCCAACGTCCGCATTGTGAAAAATACACGCAGACAAGAAAAACAGCCACAACAATCTATAACAAAAATCTTGTTTCAGGGGTACAAGAGGTTTTTATTATATTTAACATGTATCTCTACATATATTCATGCAAGGGATAAAAAAAAACCTGCTGAGTTAGTGCAAGTATCCTGCAGGGTAGCTGGCTACCCCTGACTGGAAGGTGTTCAGCAGACACAAAGCCTGGAGGTAAAAACTGTCTCTGTGTCGGCTCATTTAAGCCTGAAGGTAAAAATCTGAATAACCTGTGACCTGTGAGGATGTGTTCTGAGCCTTTTACTGGCCCTGGACCTGTAGAGGTCATGAATGGACAGGAGATCAGTCCTGATGATCCTCCACAGTCTTCAGCGAGTTTAGCTCCGGGGAGAGAGAAGAGGAGAGGGGAGAGAACACACCCCTGGGGGGCGCCAGTGTTGATTGCTCTTAAGCGGGAGAAGATGCTCCCCAGGTTCACCTGCTGCTGCCAGTCCGTCAGGAAGCTGGTCATCCACTGACAGGTGGAGGGCGGCACTGTGAGCTGGGTGGAGGATGTCGAAGCTGGTCATGTTCCAGGCCGAGCTGAAGTCTACAAGCAGGATCCTGGCGTATGCCCCTGGTTGGTCGAGGTGACGCAGGATGAGGCGTAGACCCAGGTTGACAGCGTCCTCTGCCGACCTGTTTGCCGGGTAAGCAAGCTGCAGGGGGTCCAGCAGGGGGGCCTGTGACGTCTTACAGACACTTCAGCACCAGGCACTCAAAGGATTTCATGACCACAAAAAGTCAGAGCAATAGGTCCGGAAAGGTTTAAAGACCCTGCATGATTTTCCAACAACGTCACAATAATCCAGTATTTTTTCAATCTATTGCAAAAAAAATAAAATAAAAAATAATAATAATCCAATGGAATACATTGAAATTTGGGGTTATTATGTGACAAAATGTGAAAAAGTGCTAGGGGTGTTGATATGTTTGTGATGCAATGTGATGACCAAGAGCACCTAAAAGAGCAGAAAACAAATGGGGATAAATTAAAGATCAAAGTGCTTGTGGTTATATTAATATTCTAGGATGTCCATTCATATTTGGACAAAAAAAAAAGTGCCAAGCAAAGAAAAGCTTTTCAAAGACAAAAACAACGTTAAGCCTAAACTGGGATTTCAGTCTCTTTTTACTCATAAAGGCAAATGACAGGTCTAATTATTTTAACAAAGTAATTTTGGATGAAATGCTGAACACCTTTCTCATTTGTCAGAAGGGTTCTTCAGTTCAGATGGATCTGTGCTCAGAAGATAGCAGACCATCAGCTGCCGTATCATTTAGCCATAAAGTCTTAACTTAACTCTGCCTCCACTATCCGCAGTGGAGCATGATGACAGTTAAGACAGAAAATAGTAGGAACAGTGATAAAATGTGAAGAAAAACATAAAACAAAAAAATCAAGAGGTTATCTTTGGGACGGCAAGTAACTCGACCAAGGCCAAACCAGCAGCCGCGGCCACTTCCTCAGCTCAGTGTTTTTGGGGACAGCAGAAATAGAGGCTTCATGTTTTATTTAGCCAGCAGCCGACAAGCATCTGATCCTGAGCTGACGGCTGAATAGGCTGCGAGTAATTAAAGGGAGGAGCGGAAAAAGCTTCAAGCAGCAAAATTGTCAAAAATCTGAAGCAGTTTGGAGATTTAATACAGCTAAGATAAAACTTATATCGCTATAAACTCTTTTACTGGTTGGCCCTTGTTAATTACTGATGCAATGTCCAGTTAGATTTTCGGCAATGCTTTAGTAGCATGCTTTTATAGTTTTCCACGGTCAATCAAACAGTGACACAGATTTTGTCCCCTTGCAAAACTTTTCTCTTAGATCTGCTTGAAAGAAATTCACTTTACAAAATATTAACACAAAGACATCAGTTACTGTGGAGTGAAAGGAAAATCATATTTCCTCCTAATTATTTTCCAATAAATAAAAAAAAATTGAAAAGTGTGTCATGCAGTAGCGTTTGGTCCCCTTTACCCTAATAGCCTTAAAATAAAATACAGTCAATCATGTAGTTGTAATTGAATGTCTGTATAAATCCAGCAGCTTTGTGTCAGGGGCGGAGGTTCCCTGTCCAGCAGAACTACAGCCCTAAACATACAGCCAGAGCTACGATAAAATGGTTCGGATCCAAGAATGTTCATGAATTAGAGGTACATCTAAACCCAAATGAGAATATGTTACTTGAAAAAACGGGGCTAAACAAAAAAGGCTCAGTGCGATTTTTGTTGTTTTGACTTTACAATTGTTCTCTAACCTCCTTTGTGTTGGTCTGTCACATAAATCCCAATGAGATTTGTTAAAGATTCTGATTGTTACATGTTTTAAAACACAGAACACACATTTTGGGCTGTGCTCCTCTGTGTCTTTCCTAAAAGAATCAGTTTTAAACCCTGGTATTTCACAGTATTTTGGTATTTACTGACATTTATAGACCCCGTGTGAGAAGGATCATACCTTTTTTGACACAACCAAACTACCGTGTACCTTTCATTTTGACCATTGCAGCTGAAGCAGCTCTGTGCTGCCTGTCTGCTGCTGCTGCTCATTTGTTATTTCAGCACTCGGTGTGACAGAGGGGGAGTTTGGTTACTCCCCTCATTAGATGTTCTGCTCAGGAGTGATTCACAGTCAGCAGGGAGCCCTCACCCCGGCTGACCCACACGCTGGGAGCAGAGCTCGGGTACAGCTGGAGCTCCCAAGGAGTGATAAATATGAAATCCAAGCAAAGGGAGGAGAGGGTAAAACCAAAGAGGGCATAAGAGATGTATAGGGACCTCTTTAAATCAATAAATGCATAACAGTGGAGGTGCAGAGCAAGAAATATCAATAAAAAACATATAAATTTAATGTTGCTTATGTCAGTTAACAGAAATCTTTGTATTTTACCATCACTTGTTGAGCTCATAAGTGTCAGCCTCAGCTGTCCAGCAGAGATGGAGGGGGGGGGGGGGGGGGGGGGGGGGGGCTACGGATATCAAGGTATAACTCCTCTCAAAGCGTTGAAACTGAGGGAAATAAAATGATATGGATTTGTTTTTCACACTGCCAGATTGTGACCAGGTTGTGAATTAAGCTTCAAAACGAACAAAGTAGAAACGGGAGCGAGAGCTTTAAAAACAGAGGAGGACATTTATTTAAATGGTTTTAAGCTGAAACAGATTGGTCATCAGCTGATCAAAGGCGGAAGACCACGGCCCAAAATGAAAACTAAAGCAGAACTAAAAGTGTCAATAAAAGGTCTCCATAGTGGGTAGGAACACTGTTTTTTTTTTTTATCGAATCAAAAATGTCTTTAGAAATGCTTGATGTGAGTGTTTCCTGAGTTCAGGCATGGAGTCTTTCAGTGATGAGTAGGTTCCTTATTTTATGGCAGTGGAGTGGCCGCTGCCATCAAGGCTTCTCACAGGTCTTCCTTAGACAAGGCTTTCTGATCACCTGTCTCTACAGGTGATGGCCGGTGATGGCTTCCTCTTTGCACCATGCCCAGATTGTGCAGCCACTGTCAATTTCTCATCAAATATCTCAATCACCTCGGTCATTAGCTGTACCTTGTGTCATGAGAACTGGCAGAGATGTTGAGGGAAGAGACCCGTCCCTTACATTACGGATATGCACAATGGAATAAAGACCCTAAATGTTCCTGGACATCCAGTTTGCAAGTCGTAGCTCAACCTCCCCTGATGCAGCTCATGAAAGCATTGATTGGTTTCACTGGGTGTGCCCGAGACCAGACCTGATTAAGATTTCTGTGCAGGAGATCGAATCATTTGTGGACTGCATCAGGGCCTGGCTGTAAGATTTACTGTTGCATTTGAATAAAGTTCTTGTAATCTTTGTTTTATTTAAAGATCTAAACCTAGCTTGTAAGTTTGATTTCCAATTCACCAATAAACCTAATTAGCAGTGTGGGATTTAATCACTTTAAGTGCTGCTCTACTTGTGTAATTGATGGAAATGCCAAACTGGTGCAATAAGCATCTTTACTTGAAAACTACAACTACTACAACTCAAGTTTTTGTAACACAACAAAACAATACAAAACTGTCACAGATAACCACAGATAACCACATAGCAACTGTATAAATAACAGGTTACACTAATTTTGCAGCAGTGGGAATACTTGTTACCTTCAATACAACACAACAGATCAGACTTACACTGTATTTCTGATTAACATACATATTTTTTTGGAATAATGGTGAAATCAATTATATTTTTTCACAAAGGTCATGTGAAAATTGCCTTTGTGAAATATTCTATTATAATAAAGAGATAATATAATAATAGTATCCAGCAATATAAATTAAAACACACACAGCATAATACAAACATATAAAAGGTAGCTTTAAAAAGGTAGTTATTTACATGTTATTGATTTTATTGGTATATATTTTGTTTACTTTTATATGTATTTATTTTATTAATAATATATTTTTATTGGTATTTATTTGTATTGTTAATCATAATAATAATAATGTGTATTTATATTGGTATTTATTATTATTATTATTATTATTATTATTATTATTATTATTATTATTAAAGAAGTTAATAAATAAATGCCCCAGTTTTATCAGATCAATTGTTCATTTTGTGTTCTCGGCTGAAACAAGAAACCGATGTGATCCTTCATCCACAGCGTTGTCACAGATTATTTTAACCAGCAGAGAGCGCCAAACAGCTTTTTCTGACATGCACAAATAGTCGCTAATATTAAATGTATTTCGTGTATTTTTCTGTCAGTCATTGTTCACAAAGCTAGAATGATCTGATCAGTGCCTGCAATCCTAAATAATGGGGGAAATGTTGAGCAGCCTTTGCTGTGACAGGCAAAAAGTCACGATGGCATTGTGCTCCTGATTGAAACCCACTTTCATAAGGACATCATGATCCAGCTGAAAAGTACAAGTCAGACTGTGAACAGTGACAAAACTCAGAGAAATCTTGCAGTGGGAATTTGCCACAGATGAGACGATATTTTCTGAGATGCCTGCAAAGCAGGTTTTTGGCAGCAGAATTGGCAACAAAGAGCTGTCACGGTCAGAGTATCCCAACCAAGCAGCGTCTCAGTAAAGACACATTCAGACTGGATGAAAGAGCCACAAGCTGGAGAGTTTCCCTGAAGAGGATTCACCCTTTTTCCTCTTGATTTAATGTTCAAACCTAACCTGTCAGGGGAAAAGTGCAGCAGTGTAACTTATCAGTGAAACGTGATGAGGGGGAAAAAAAGAGATCCTGAAAGTATAGAAGACAAAAAAAAATTAACCTTGCTTCATATGATCAACTTTATGAAAACTGTTATACTTTACAAGCAACCCGTGGGCAAAGCTGTCATTTTATTTTGGGGATTTTCAATATTTACTTTAAATATTATTAGGGTGGAATAATTATAGAGCACTAAATTATATACAAGCTCAAATATATACATACATTCTCAGTAATATTTGATTTGAATTTCTTTTATATCCGTTGCAGCTAAATCAGATGTTTTTGGAGCAATCCAAAAGGTTCTGGCTCATTCCTTGCAGGATAACTATTCTGGGCAGACTTGGTAGAGTTCAACTCAAAATGACTGGTTTCTCACAATGGAGTCTACGCTGAGCAAAGTCCAGAAATTTTAAATAAGGTTGAGGTTGGGGCCATTTTAGAAGCACAGTATAAACCTGTTTTATTCATCCCAAAACCCAGTTTTGATGCAGGTTTGGATCATTGTGCTGAAGGAACTTTTGAATTTGTGGATGTGAGGAATTAGGAGGCCACTCTCCGTCATTTATTCCAACCGCTTTGATCAATGCATCCGTACCTCTGGTGGTAAAACTGATCCTCGGCATGATGCTACCACCACCGTGCTTCGCAATTAGGTGCCTCTCCATACAGTCTTCTTGTCATTGTGGCCAAACAGCTTAATCTTTGTCTCTTCCGTCTGGAAAACGTTTCTCCAGAAGGCATTTAGCCCCCCATGCGGCAGGCAGCATACTTTCTTCCATCTTACAGATGTCCATTTTGGAGAAGGCGTTTCTACTTTGGTCAATGTAAAACGGGTTTCCTGTGAACAGTCATACTGGTCATTCTGGTGTTCCAGCCTCGGCGTTTCCTGAGTTATTCATCGGAGGTCGTCGGTTTGGGTCAGATGGTGGAGAACCGGACACAACTGTGTGTTCCAGTAGGACAGTGGTTCCTCACATCTGAAAGCTGAAAAATAAATTCAAACTTGAGCACCCAGTTATTGTTTTTTTTATATATATATTAAGGTCATAAGCTGTGTTTTCAGCCTCTAATCCGCAGATTTACCTCAGTCTCAGTTCAGACGAGAAAACAGTGGAGGTACAAGTATATTAGAAAAGCTCCAAAGCAGCATTTTAAAAAAAATAAATCAGGATTTATTAAATCAAATGGAGGTGTTGGGGCGGGGGGGGGGGGGGGGGGGTGGGCAGGCTAATTTTATTTAATGGTATGTGAGATCAGCTTTGACACCTTTAACGAGCCCATAAGATTTCTGACTCTGATTAACTGTGTTTATTTGGAGGCAGGGGAAATAAATATTTTTTACAAAGACTACGAGATGTGATCTGTGGCGATGTCCGATTAAAAAGTCACGAAGGGTTGGTCTGATGGATCCCGAGGGAGACTGATTGTGTCTGCAGCAAAGTTCAAGGCAGCTCAGTGAATAGTTGGCGGTGGGAAAGGAAAATCAGTCACAACGACTAAAACTTTGACCCCGGGGTCGGCTCTGGCAGAAACTGTGAGAAAGGCGTCCATGGCTCCCCATTGGGTGTTCCAGCCTGGTTTAAAACGGCTCTGCAATACAGACAAAATAGAGCTATGACACACGAGGGAGGGGCTTTTAGCTTTGATTTTGTGATAATTCATACTGTTCCCTGTTTTGATCCAAGAGCTTAAAGCAGAGCGGGATAAAGGTGCGGACTCTCCAAGCAGCTGAATAAATGAGATGGGAGAGGAGCGAGGACAGACAGGAAGGAGGAAGTGATCCTCGTTGACCCTCACTCAGACCTAAACACAGAGAAGGAAATTACAGTCAGCCAGCAGCGGCACTTGTTAGTGAAACCGGATCTCATTTTCCAGCTGTCCCGCCTGCTTCTTATTGTAACTCAAGGTGAACAAAGGGAGCAATGTGCACAAACTGCAGTACGTGTCAAGCTGTTCCCACAGTTTCATCCTGACCACATCTTAAAAAAACCAGAACAGGAGACATTTGCTGAAACGTGTTGCAAACTCATCCTTAAAGTGATTCACTTTTTACAAGCTTGATCAACATCATCACTGAAATGAAACAGTGGGAACGTTTGTATGAGATTTGTAGGAAAACAGATGTTAAAAGTATCAACCGCAGCTTTTAGATGAAGATAATAATAATTATTTGTTATTGCAGCAAGCATTCCAGTGAAATTTGTCTTTTGCATTTAACCCATCCCTTAGGGCAAGGGTTCTCAAAGTGGAACCCCTGCCCTAATAATATATTTTAGGGCTAGGTGACTTCAATATTTTTTTTAATATATTTGCTATATTAAAACTAGAATATTCTCCGACACTGAGTCGGAGAATATTCTAGTTTTAATATAGCAAATATATGCCTTTAACTGTGAAAAATTATGTTTCTTCTTGAATATTTACAGTTTTTTTCGACATCAGGGAGCATCTTAAAGTTTCTGAGATTTTTTGTGTGTGTGGAAATGTACTCTTCCATAGTCAATAATTAATTTCCTTAATTTACGATTGCCATCATACAATTTTTTGTGTGTCTAAACTATGAGAATAAAGTCATAAGATTAGGAGTACAAGCAGAAATAACATTAGGAGAATAAAGTAATGCAATCGTTTCCACAATCATGCTGAACAGTCCTTACTTTAACACAGGCGGAATAATGTGTTTTTTTTTGTGAAAGTTCTCCTAAATTTTCGCACAAAAGAGGGTCGTCTCTCTCTGGCACTTTTATATCGGGGCTCGCAGGCTAAAAGCTTTGGGATCTCATCCCTTAGTGAGCGGAGGGCTGCCACTGTGTGGCGCCCAGGGAGCACTCTGGGGCATAGGATCTTGCTCAGAGACCCAGGGTGGCAGTTTGTGGGAGTCAAACCTAAAACCTCAAGGAGGAAAGCACAATTTCCTACCCACTAGACTATCACTCAACCTTACAGCAAGAGAAAAAGTAAAGAGAGAGAGGCTGTTGAACCTTGGTTCAAATGTGATAATAGGTAAGATCTTCAAAAGATGCAAAATAGTAAATTTAGTCTAAATTGTGGCTGCTTATCAAATATTTGATACATTAATGTGATAAATTACTTATTGCTTACATTGAATCCAGACTTTACAGCAGGTCAGATGAGAGTACACATAAAACTGAAAGCAGCCAAGCACTTCATGACTGGCTTGATAAGTGAGCCATCTGTTGTCGACCCAAAGGAAAACTCGAGCAAGAACAGTTTTTAATTTAACACATTTTATTTTATCTTATTTGACATTGGTAATCACTATTGATCACGCCTGCTTAAAATGACCTCAGCTTTAGTTGACTAGTGGCCAAAAAAACAAGAACGACGCTCTAGCAGTACCTGCTTTACTATCTAGTGAGCGTCTTTCTTGGAACCGAGGAGTTTTCCAGAAAACAGCCAAGCCAGAACGGGCCGAGAGCAGCAGTGGGTAGTAATCAGGTTACATTTACTTTAACTAGAGTAAGAATTTCAAAGTCGGTTCTGTAAGTATTTCAAATGGAGAATCATTGTCACAGACAGTGAACTCAACTGGTCTTCAGATCAAAAAAAAAAAAAAAAACATGGTCCTACTACTGGTAACATAATCACTTCTCATACTCACTCCACAGATCACCCAGTAGAAAATAAACAGTTGTTGAGATGTCCTGAACTTTAAAGTTGAATGAAACTCTTTGTGGAGCAATACTGACACCTGTCCACAATGAAACCAGTCTGATGGCCTCTAGTAGCTTTGCACTGGCTCCATCCATCTTCTGGTCAAATGTGAGCCGCTGAAGGGAAAGCACCCCGACAACATGATGCTGCCATCGCTGTGTTTCACTGTCAGCATGGTGTCTTCAGGGCGGTGTGCAAGTGTTACTTTTCCTCCAGGAGAAAACATGTGGAAAATGTGTTCGGACAGGAAAGCTGCTGGAGTCGATTTTAAGCCCTCTGCACACGACAGCGTTCTGTGGTTAAAACACAAAAGCTTCGTTGCGTTTCTGCTCTTCGTGTTTTCTCTGACTGCGGCACGATTTAAAACCCGCTTCAAGAGTGGGAGGACTTAGAGTCCAACCTCTATTTTCAACATGTCTCCTTTTTTCTGAAACCTGGAGATTCAGAGGATGGGAATTAAATTGGTGGCAGACTTTTACATAATTCCTGAGAGGACAGAATTGGAGGCTGGGGACGATGAAGATAATGGCTAGGTGACTTCAAGGACAGACGAAAAAAGGGAGAGAGAAAAAAAACACATCCTGCTTGAAGAGCAGACTGACATTTTCCCTGAGAGACAATTTCCCTTTAGACTAAAAGCTGAGAAGCAAAGAATCTGACCAGCAGGGTACTTTTTTCTTTTCAGTTAATTTGAAAAAAAAATTAAAATGTTTCATAAAACTGCAGAATTTGGATAAAAAGCAGCACAGACGTTCACACGATGGCAAACTTTGACAGGTCGTCCTGCAGCCCTGCTGTCGCTGAGGTCACAGGCTCGCAGGTGATCGATATTTGGCGAGGCGACTCTCAGCCCTGCGCTCCTGCAGCCAGCCGGCCGAGGAGCTGTCCTGGGGAACCTGATGGAAGCCTTCGGCGTGAATGCTGCATTTGTTTGATTGATCTGCTGCTGGGAGGAAAAAAAAAAAAAAAAGGGGGAGATTTGAGCACAAACAAAGGACGAGAGAATCCAAACGCTTTGAGTGTGCATGACAGACGAGGAGAGAGGACAAAAAGGATTATGGTCGTCTACTATCATAATGACTGCGGTGTCCTCCATGCGTCCCTGACAGACACCATCAGCCGGGCTCACATCTGATATCCCTCCATGATGCAAACACACACACACACACACACACACACACCAGATCAAACAGCCTGATTTCGGCTCTGCGTGTCTTCAAGTGAACAAGACATTTTCACTTTTCCTCTATGAGGAACTAGCAGCATCTTAATCCTGCTTGACTATCGGAGGGAGAAAAAGAACATTAAATTTGCGTACATCCGTTTCTTGTTGTTTGTGACACAGAGGTGTGTTAATAATAGCTGCTGCTGCAGTCCCAGCACGCGCTGGTCCAGCGTGAGCGACAGTCATCGCGCGGCGCGCTGCTGTGGGCAGGATAAAAGGGAGAGAAAAGCTGGAAAAGGTGAAGGGGCGAAAACAGAAGTGAAAATGAGGTGTACGTCTCTTCAGCTTCTCGGCTAATTGGATGTGTTGTGGTGCCATTTGTTATGGTCAATACCAAACCGTTTTACAAAAATCACATTATTTTGATCCTCGATGCTCTTCTTTGGGGTTTAAGGAGATAAAAAAGCAGTGCATAATTATTAAGTGGAGATTAAAAGATACATATTGTAGGGTTCCTTCCTGTGTAGGTGTGAATCTAGCTAAGCTGTGAAGGGTCACACAGGTCAGAGACTTTTTCAGGGCAGCTCACAGAGCGCTCTTCACTCCATCACCCGCCACCAATGACACGACAGAGCTTTCTAGCTGAGAGGCAGCCAAGATGCCCACCGCCACTGTGGAGGAGCTGCAGAGATCCACAGCTCAGGTGAGAGAATCTGTCGGCATAATTATTAGTCATCCGCTCTACAGGTCTGACCTTTATGGAGGAGTGGCCTAACGAACGCTACTGTTGAAAGAAACCACGAGAAGTCCCACGTGCAGTTTGCAAAAAGACGAGCAGGGAACACAGCAAACATGTTCTGGTTGGATTAGACTGAAATGTAACATTCTGGACAAAATACTGGTATGAGGTGAAAAATAAGCACTGCACGTCACCCTGAACACACCGTCCCAAAAATGGAGCATGGGATTTATTTATTTTTGCTGTGGAAGCCAGTCAGGGAGGATGGAGGGAGCTAAATCATCCAGCCATCGTCAATACCCGCTTTTCCGTGCTGGGTCGGAGGGGGGCTGGTGCCTACCTGCAGTGGTCATTGGGTGAGAGGCGGGGTACACCCTGGACAGGTCACCAACAAATGTAGAAAACCGCAAAAAAAACATGAGACTGAACAGAAGATCACCTACCAGCGAGACTTTAACATGCAGCTAGGGTTACCATGGAACAATTTGGATCAGAGCTTATTCATGTCAATAGCCCGGTCAAAATCACAGTCACAATTATGAGCTACTTTATGTCGGTCTGTGACATAAAACCCCAGCAGACAACATTTGAAGTTGGTGATATAAAAAATGTGCGTTGTTGTCCAGCATGAAGGTGAACCTACTTTGCAGCCTCTAATAGGTTTTCCTACAGGATTGTCCAGGATTTAGCTCCATCCATCTTCCCTTTTCCACTGAAGAAAAACATGCTAACCCCACAGCCTGATGCTGCCACCAAAATCAAAAGTTTTGCAAGGCATTGCACTGGCAGGAAAAACTACTAGACGACGACCCCTCTAGTCAATCCTCGCTAGTTGAGAGCAACGACGTTTACTCAGGGTGGGAAAATTATGGTCTGTGTTGCTTTTCACCGGAAACATGGCACATATTTTATTTAAAACATCTTCTAAACAAAACTATTATGTAATATTTATAAAGCTCCGTTTTTTTTTTGTTCTTTTTTTCGTTTTTAATGCCGGAACAAATGAACTCGAGCAGTTTGTTCTGTCTGTTCACTTCAGATGAAAAAGAAAAATTTCTTCTTCGCAGCAGGAGACATAAAATTATCATATGCATGTTTTGGAGCAAACAAACAGACTCACAGCGGTCCCCGTCTTGTGTGCATTTTGCCGTCCTCACCGAGGCACAGACTGTTCTCACATGTGCCCACACATTCCCAAATGACTCATCTAAAATAACACGAGAGGCAAATCAAAATAGACATTAATACCCTCATGAAAATAAACAGGGAGGCCCTGTGGAAACAAACCGTGGTCAGCAGGCTTGGTCTGGCAGGTCACGAGAGCACGGCTCCCACTGTGAAAATAACACAGCGAAAACACAGGTACGGGCTCAGCTGGCTTAACGGACTGAGCAGCTTTTAAGGATAAAACCAGGTTTGGACAGCAGGAGAGCGGTGACAGGTTGGATTATTCTAGGCGATAATTAATGAAGGTAAAGCAGCTACTATTGCAACTAAAAAAGGAAAGGCTACAGAGAAAGGGGAGGATTTGTTGATGTGCATGGTTTAAATGCTAACTTATGTGACGAACCAAAATGAAACCTAAAGTCGTATCTGGGCATCGTCTTGTGCCGACAGAATCACTCCAATGATGTTTCAGCATGGTGAGCTGCTTTCAGTGATTCCTGTTCCTCTGAGAGTGTCTTTCTGGCCCAGTCACAAGCGGCTGGGTTGAGTCCAGCGGGTTAATTAATCGATTCTTTATCATGCTTAAAAGTCTCACATCAACCACACACAAAACAGAGAAATGCAGCATTTTCCCTTAGAAACGCTGACAACTGATAATAATTCAAGAACTGCGTTATATGATTTTCACCTCTTTATAGCGCCAAGTGTTCTCCATAAATTTCAGCATATAAATCCACACAGATCTGATGATGGGTGTGAAACAAGCCGAAGCTACAGTAAAACACACCAGTCCAAGGTCCTCCCTGTTAGATGTGTTCACAGCAGTGATGAATCTATGCAACATCAGCCCGAATCCCGCTGTTTGTGCAGCTTTCTGTTGTTCTGAGCAGGATTCAGCTCTCTGCCCACAGCTGTCATGAACATGTTGGCAAAATGAGATACAACGCGGCTTCTGTCAAGACTGCAGATGCTGATTAGAGAGCGAAAATTACAGCTACAGCATCCGTAAACTAGGAGTAGACTAGGATTAGACTAGGATTAGGACACTGAATGACCTTTTAGCACAGTTTAATGAAGGGCACGGTGTCTTGAATAGTGTTTATACCCCTTGAACTTTTCAACATTACTTCATGTTTCAATCACTTAAGTGTATTTTATTGGGTTTTGACGTGACAGACCAACCTGAAGTAGGACATAATAGTAAAGTGTAAGGAAAATTACATGATTTTACAAATAAAAGATCTGAAAAGTGAGACCGGCCTTTTTATCATCATTGGAGTGGGTTTTAAAAACCCATTGCAAGCAGTGCTTTCAGAAGTCACCTAGTGAGTAAATAAGGTTCAGCGGTTCTGCGAAGGCCACAGAGGTTTGTTAGGGAACATTAGATAACGAACAGCATCAGGAAGACCAAAGGAGCTCTGGAGGAGCTGCAGAGATCCACTGCCTAGGTAGGAGAATCTATTGACAGGATGAATGCTAGTCCTCCTTTCTGTCTAACCGGATTTCTATGGAAGAGTGGTAGGAAGAAGGCAATTGTTGAAAGAAAGCAAACAGCCAGATGAGACCAAAACTGGCAGGAAAGAAACACTGCACACCACCAAGAACACACAATCCTCCTGCTAACATGCAGTGGTGGCAGCATCATGCTGCGGGGATGCTTTCATTTAAATTGGTGTTCACGAGTGCTCTCCACTCAGTCTGAAAGAGTGTGAACTGTTTCGCACAAAAAATGCGTGTGTGTGTGTGTGTGTGTGTGTGTGGGGGGGGGGGGGGGGGGGTCATCTTCTTTATTTGCAAGGCTGGTAGAGACCCCCACAACACTTGCAGCTGCCACTGCAGTGAAAGATGGTCTCAGGGGGTCTTTGCCAAAACTTTTGAAAACTATACAAGCTTTGCATTCCAATTCCTAATTATGCACAAGTCTGTGCTTGTATCACACATAAAAAATCCCAACAAAACGTGCGGAAGCTTGTGCATTTAACGTGACAAAGTGAGGAAAAGTGGCCGCAATTAATTAGGAGCTAACTTCACATAAGGATGAACTACAATTAGATAAAGTTTAGGAAAAAAAACAATTATTTCATTAGATATGATTTACTGTTAAAACAGCAAATCTATAAAAATACAAAAAGAAATATATTCAGTCTATTATTTTAATATTAAATTGTGTTGCTTTTAATGTGGAGTTGCTTTTTAAAAAAAAAAAAAAAAAAGACACTCTTGCAGCCCTTAACCAAGATGAAATGATTGCATGAATGAAGAAGATAAATGTCTCTCCTAATATTATGGTCATTCCACATGACCCAGCTCCACAAACATCCTTCCATTTCCTGCCTGCTTAATGTCTTTCTTGCCTCAGTGGCAGATTTGCTTTAAAGCGCATGCTGACGTACAGGAGACAGACATCCGGCCGGGAGGGAACATCACTGCATCTATCGCCCACTTTAAGATCAATCAGTACTGAAGGCAGCTAAATTTAGCAACATCAAAGCCTCCCCAAGGCTTCAAATAATGTCTTTTCCTCTGAATTCAACTGTAAATCGCACTTAAACTGCTTACAGAGGCCTTTTAATGGTATTAAGATTAATGAAGCAGCGAAACCAATGGAATCTGGGCCCTTTTGCACAGCCACATGTTACTTCTTCAAATTAAGAAATTGTCAAAATTCATAATAATAATAATATGTTAACCAAGAGTTAAATTCTGTAGCCTTCAGCTTCCAGAGGAGAAGGGCAGCAAAGCTCTCCTGTCTTTAAGGGATCAGTATTTAACAGCCCAGTTAAGACCTCTGGTATTTTGGTGTGGTTCTTCCTATGTGGCGAAGTGGAAAACCATGGATTCATTTCTAACTATAACAGAGAGCCAACGGGTGAACTCATCATTGAAGGTATGAGGAGAGGTGGGTAAAAAATCTTTGAATTTCAAAAACCGATAGAACCATTTAGATGGGTTGCACATCACCCTGAGTTTTTACCAGCAGCAAAAAAACACAGAAATACAGTGGGGGCATTTTACGTCCACTGTTATATGCAAAATTGTTAAAACAAATGTGAGTTTAACAGCTATAATGATGTATGTCAAACACATGCATAAGGTAGAAGAGATATTTACGGGGACTTACAGTTCTGTGATTATTTTCTGTAAAAACTTGAAGGTTTTTAACTCAGCAGAGCAGCTAACCAGCAGCAAGTCATTTATTTATGGTTGCATAGAGCTCAGAGGATAGTAAAGGACTTATAAGCAAGTTATACTGTGGCATCGCCTCACCAAATTAAGACGCTGCAGACTTTGTGAAGCTTATAGATGGGAGAATGAGTTGAACTCAGATGACATGTGGCTGAATGCCGGGGAAACAAAGCCCTGATCCACCAACTCCTGGACTTCTGTTGGGAAAATGTGATACTTTGGTTAATGTCTTAAAACAGCTGCATGCACAAGACTTCAAAAAGATCCAGGGAGAAAAACCATGATAAAAATAGTGCACTTATGTGAGACTGTTTAGGATTTGTTGGGTGTGTGGTATTGTGTCTTTTAGACATATACAGTCATGTTCAAGAAATTAGAATATGATTGAATTTCAGTATTCAGTAACTCAAGTCACTAATGGAAACACAATATACAGATTAACACAGACTGATGATTGTTTAAAGCCTTTATTTCTATTATGATTTTTTTCCACCTCCAGATTATAAAAACACCACATTTAAGATTAGAATTTTTTAGACCAATAAAAAAGCAAAATTTGTATGTATAAATTAAGTATTTTTTTTTTAAATCAGACAAACAAGCCTCTTAATTTATTGAATATGACTGTAGATCACCCCTGGACCTCAAGTTTGAGTCTTTGTTGATTGCTCTACCCTTGTATTTTGTTTTGCATTAAAATACTATGAATAGAGTTAGTTTAACACTATGTATTAAATTGCTTTTTTTATAATACCTTTACATCTAAAAAGCTTTTTAAAGTCTGAGTTTGTTCAAAAGACAGAAAGAACTTTCAAATCCTTCTTGAACAATTCAGAACATTTCTTGGGCTTACAGTGGAAAACCTTGCAGCTCAGAGGAAAGGTTGCTGAGGTGCAAAATTGAAAGTCATCTATTTATTGAGCTTTTCAATTCAATGAGATCTTTTAAAGAAAGGCTATATGTTTTGTAAAGAAGGATCCAGCTGCACAGACTTGATGAAACAATATAAGTTTTGAATTTTCCAAAATAATAAAAAGGTGTTTAAAATGGTTTTGAAAATCTTTTGCAGAAGAAACAATTAAATAAACAAATAAAAAGCTGAAACATGTGTCATGCATTAGTACTCAGCCCATTTACTCTCTGAACCGGTCTGCAGTCTTTCTACATGTTCTCCCTGTGCATGCGTGGTTTCTCCCCAGGTACTCCGGCTTCCTCCACAGTCCAAAAACATGACAGCAAGGTTAACCGGCCTCTCTATAAATTGCTCTCAGATATGACCGTGTGCAGGCACATTTCTTCACACCTAGAAAAAATATTCATATTTGGATGGAGGGGAATTAGTTATACTATGCACCGAGACATATATTGCTAGTTTGTTACCAGTTGTTATTAAAATTTATAAAGACTTTGTCATTATTTCAAGACCAAATGTCCTTAAAAGGAGGTACATTGTTCACAAAAACAGCATACAACATTCTTCAGTAAAATAAAAATTGTAAGAGTGGTGCCAGTAGTACAAAGATCTAGAAATAAGACTGGAGAATGGATCGGGGAATGAACTTAAGAACTTCATAAGATCATTTCAGCAAACATGGCCCACATTAAAAACATGCGCCATGAAATTGCGAAAGGCCTCTTTAACAAACCAGTTGAAAGCAAAACCTTATTAGACAAAGAATCCGTCCACAAAACAACCTTGTTTCCTCTTTTGCATCTGTACATTTTTATTCTCACCTGCCATGCTAAGACGGCTGACCTCCTCCACGGGTCCTTCTGCAGCCTCTCACTAACAGATGGCGGCCATATTTCCATCTGGCTGCACCTGGCAGAGTCCTGACACTGCCATTTGTCTAACTGGTGAAAACTACACCAAACTCACTCATCAATGCTCACAAAAGCAACATGGTGCATATGTCTTCAGAGAGATGCTATAAAAACTTAGGGAGCATGAGCTGCTGATGCAATGCAGGCGGATACGTTTCCTGCCTCTCCCTCCGCCAACACGCCGTCCATTCCTACGTCACGTTGAGGCCGTCAGTGGACTGAAGAGACGGGAACGTTTCAGTTCATCTGCCTCGTGCTGATGAACGATGTTAAAAGTGGACAAAGAAACTGTGAGGAGGCTTTAGCTCAGCAGATGGCTGGATGAAAGCAGCAGGAAAAGATTTGTGGTATCTCATTTTAAGACATCGAGCTCTCAGCAGAGGGTTTAATGTTTTTACTGGGGAAATAAGGAAAAAAAGACAGAACATAATTGTATCAGTCATATTGCAGCGATCCGTCATGATGCGCGGCAGAGCCGTCGGCTACTTCAGACCATTAAACAATCCTCCAGAATTGATAACAGTCTGAATTAAACCTGAGGGAGGTCTGAGCTTAAATCGAACATAAACACTATATTCAGAAACTCATCTTTTCCTTCTGTTCTCAGAGTTTCGTCTAATTCAAAAACCAGTGTGTTTACATAAACAAAACCCTGTTTCTCGCCTTATTTATTCTCTGAGCTGTTTATTCTAGCATTTTTAGTTGTTTTTTTATACACAATGCTTTCATTTTTAGTTAATTCTTTTGTTGCATTATTAGTCTTTTAATTCACCGTCTTTTCCCCCTGCAAAACATTTTAATTAGCTTATGCACAAATGCTGCTCTACAGGTAAAGTTACCTGGGCTAATATTGAAATGTCTGCAAATACCCACAGTTGGGTCAGAGTCCTGGGTTCTGGCTCTATGCTCGTCACCTCAGCCCTCAGAGTTTCTGTAGGATCTAGGTCTGCGGACAGAGATGGCCATGGACGAAGGTTGGTTTTATGTTTGATGGATCATTCGAGTGCTAATTTGGTCATATGTTTCAGATCATAATCCTGTTAAAAGAACCAGTGACCACCCACTTCTGGTAAACAACACTAGATTCTTTACTTAAAATGCCCGGACATTTCAAAAAAGGTTCAAGGTCTTTGAGGGAGAAACAGAACCCACAACATCACACATCCTCCACTGTACTTAAAGGGACATATCAAGCTAAATCCACATTTTTAGCCCTTAAATACGTGTACTTGGAGCCTTTGTGAGTGCAGAAATGTTGAATGTAGTCTGGCTAGGCATTGCATCGAAATGATTTTGGGTCATTTTTGGGCCGTTCAGTTTTTCTCTGTTTTAACTATTCCGTCACAGTATTTGCTAAACAAGGTCATGGACCTACGACTTACTAGTATCGCAAGTCCGCAAAATTTCTAGCCGCGATTTTGTACTCCAAGCTGAAGGATGCTGAAGCTAAAAAAGTCAAAATGTTCATTAAACCGTTCCCCAGCATACTACAAAAAGGGCCGAATGGCGTGAAGTGGAACGCTCTACAACCTGGAGGGGGGCGAGGTGTGAAGTGCCTCCTTTGGATTTAAAGAGACCGCTCCAAAACGAGTTGCTCTCAGACGCACCTGAGAACAGGGGTAAGAAGAGGGAACATGGGGGTAAGTTAACGAGGAATAGACTAAAGCATCGCAGTTCCACGTTATATGAACGACAAACGAATGATTTCAATGTGAAAAGGAAGAATTAAATATTATCATGTCCCCTTTAAGCCCTTACTGCTTGAATTCATTTAAAATGTATACTGTACATATTATTTTAAATGTATTTTTGCTGTTTAGCAGATTCTAAATTAAGTTGAAATTGCCTAATCTATATACCAAATACACATATAAATGCTGGGATTTTGTATTCAAATTAGACATAATTGGGGATAACTTTGACAACTGGCATGGTGTTTCCAAAATAATTTTTGGTATGTGTGTATCTATGCAACCATGGCTGTGTGGTAGGTTGAGATAAATTGACCAAAACAGTCTATGAGGGGTTAACAGTGAGCATAAGGTGCTGCTTAACACATATTCATCATGTTTGACGCCAAGAGCTCCTATAGGGTTTGTTGTCGAAAAGCTCACCCTGAGCCTCATAAAGCACAAGGTCTCAGTCCCAGTGCAGGTTTACCTTTGAAACAGTCAAACAGAGAAGGCTTTTTCCCTGGTATTGCTCTCAAAGAGCCAGTTGTCATGTAGATAGCATCTAATGGTTGCATCCACCAAGGTTCCTACAATCTCTGACCAACTTAGAGTACAAGTTTCTGTCACCTTTCTTTCAAAAGAGGATAATTGATCATTATTTGTCTAAACCATCACTAAGATAAAGCTTAAAGGTTTGACTTTTCAAAAGTGTTTTGCGGTTAAGCTGCTGCAAAAACAGATTCATTTTAAAGGCTTTAAAACATTTTAATTAGAAGTGTCAACAAAACTGTCTGCGTCTATATGGTAGCTGCCATGGGCGGTTCTAGACAGGGCCCAGTGCCCATGCAGAACTGGTCCTGGCCCCGGGACCGAAGACATTATACTAAATCAATTTCTCATGATGAAACTGATTGGTCCCTTGGAACAGTTTAACAATGATTTAAAAATTAAGGTGTTGCACCTTCAGCTTAAGCCGCATTGAGATGGGATCACGGTTTACATCGGACCTGCAACTTGTACTCCCAGAGCCGTCAGTGGCTCTTTGGATCACTTAATATATTAAACAAGGAAATATTGCTCTGGTTCTTTTGTTCTGTGCCCCCATGAAAAAAAGGTCCCACTCCCCCTGTTAATTTGGTCTAGAGGCGCCTCTGGTAGCTGCTCTCTCTCACGGCTGCAGACTCTAGACGTGTTTCTCTACCCAGCAGCCACTTAGCAGCCGATTCAACTCAGAAATTGTTGATAGAAGTCACAGTTTGTAGATCGCGTATGTTCTCCCAATATTAATGTGAGAGCTGCATGCACTGAATGGAGCAAAATTACTACTTTGAAAAAAAAAATAGATCTTTATACGGGCACACCACTCAAGCCAAAGCTGGAGATACGGGTGACTCAGAGGCTAATGGAGGTACAGTGAGCATTTATCCTCAGCTGTACACAGACGGGTAGAGAACAACAAGCAGATGGAGAATTTTCCTGCTGAATAAATGATTAAAAAAAATAATTCATGGTGCTTAGGTTTTCCCCAGTTTGTGCCTGTTCTCCTTCAGTGAACTTCTTCTGGACAAATCTCTCTTTTCGCTCTTAAAAACATTTTATAGTTATAGGGATGTGCAACTTAAGGCTGACTTTACTGCCCAGCCTCATCCAAGAAACTATGCAATTAAAAGAAATGAGGAAAATCTTCTTTATATGTCGTCGTCTTTCAGGGAAACAACCCGTCTCATGGTAGGCATTTGCCAAAAAGGCATATTCTCAAATCTTATTGAGAGTGAACATGTTTGTAAGCTTATGGCTGAGAAACAATGTATCTTTTATAGCTATTTGTGAGCTTTAAAAGAAAGAAAAAAACATCTATAATTTAGACATTTTCCTTCTGTGTCTGTATAGCAATGGAGATATTTATGATGCTGAAACATCAGTCGTTTGGCTTGAGCAGCATTGCGAATAGCTGCCACTGGAAATAACTGTTTTTCAGTAATAAAATAAAGTTGGTGATCAAAGACAGACGAGAAAAGATGGCTTGTCATAAACACAATAAGCTAATCTGTCACCCAGCTGCTGCGACTAGAATGGTTGAGCTCAGGTTAATAGGAATGAATAAAAACGCCCAGATAAGATCAACTTAAGTTGCCTGATTTAATTAGTGCGCAGATGATGTTAATGAAGGCTGACAAATTTAAGCCGTATTCAATGTGCAATGTTTTTCTTATGAGGTTCGAAATGGTTTAGTTTCAACCGGGTCGTTTTTCACGGATTCATGTTGCGGCAGCGCCGAAGACTCAGCGTCTGAGGACCCATTTCTCATTTACGGTGCTTTCCCAATGCAATTTCAATCTATATTTTATTTTCATGGGCTAGACCAACATAAAGTAGTTCACAGTTGCAAAATGAAAACAATACAGTGGAGCATACATTTCAGTTCACTCCTAAATAAAATCCATTGGCTTTATAAAGCACATTCATAGTAAATAGAATCAGCCTATGTGCAATTTAATCTCAGTATAGACGCAGCTGCTCTCTTTCAGGCCTCAGAGGGTTTTTTTTCTTTTTTTTTTTTTTAGACATTAGGAACAAAACAGCATCAAGAGGATCAAGGAACACAACAGACAGGTCAGGAGGTAAAAGTTGTGGAGGACTTTAAAGCAGGTTTAGCTTACAAAACAATATTCCAAGCTTTGATAGGCTAATGGCGCACTGTTCAGTCGATCATCTGAAAATAGAAAATGTATGCTTTCAGCGTGGAGGAGCTGCAGAGATCAGCAGCTCAGGTGGGCCAATCTGATGACAAAACAACTAACACATACTCCATATATCTGGTCTGCTCCAGCACACACGATCAAACTGAATCGGTCATTTAGAGAATTCCTCAAAGCTGGATGGGATACCGAGGAGGTAATGATGAATAATTTGATTCAGGTGTTTTGGAGCAGAGACGCATCTAAAACATGCAGAACAGCGGGCCCTGGGGCACATCAATCCGAACACAACATCCCCAGAGTGAAGCACAGCGGTGGCAGCATCAAGCTGTGGGACGGCCTTCCTTCAGCATATTTATGTGTTAGAACGGTCCAGTCAAAGTCAGGATTCAATTTAAGAATATGGGCCAAGACTTGAAAATTGGTACTTATGTCATCCAATCTAAGCTTGAGCTTTAGAAAAGAAAATATGATGGGCCTAAAGTTTAGTACGTGGATATGCAAAGCTAGCAGAGGTCCAAAAGAGGCTTGATGGGTCTACAAAGTATTGACTCTGGGACAAATTTGTGAAGAAACATAAAAAAAAAAAAAAAAAAATCATGTATAGCTTTCATTTCACCACTTTTTGATGGCACTGCATTTAAAGGGGTGGGGAACAAAAACAAAAAACTGTTTATGTCATGCCTTTAAATGAGCACAAAACAGACGGTGTCAGTCACACACCCATTTTTTTCTGGTTTTATTCAGTGATAAATAATTTCCTATGAACATAGGCTTTATGTGTAGACATCCGATCAAGGCAAAAGACAAATTAGAGGGCACGCACGTTGCCACCATTAGAAAATAATAGCAGAAACAAAAAAACAATGAGGTAAGAAGTTCTCTTTTTTTACACATCTGTGGTGCTTCTATGTCTGTTACCTATACTGTTGAATGCACAGTGCTTCCTAATACAGAGATCTTGCCTTTATTGTGTCTGTACATTATTAAACAGAAGTAGGCCATAGCACAATACTAGACCAACCAGAGGCAGAGTGTATAGTTCAGCGGCACACATCATCAGACCGAGAGTCAGAGAAGCCGAGCAGGAAACAGAAATAGAAAACAAATACCTAAGACTTAGCAAAAAGAGCGGCTGTGACTGCTTCAACACAAACACACACCGAGAGACAGAGATCTGCGTCTCAGGAGCTTTTATGATCCCAGAGTGTTTAAAAATAATGGAGGAGAGTGACTTTAAAGAGGATGACGGCATTATCGTAACGTGGATTTGATGGATCGAGGATCAGCGTTCGCGTCGGGAGCTGAATTTGAGACGCTCTTATAGATTCCTGTAATTTCTGAGAATGTTAAGCCAAGCCTGAGCAAATTTTTCTAAATCTGATGATTAAAGACCCCATCGGAAAAACATTAACAGGATTAAACGGCTGCGTTAATCATCTGGAAGGTCGGTTAATGTAAAAATATGCATTTGCTGTCCAATTATTAGGGTCGCTGATTACTGAAAATAAATCTTAATCTAGTTTGTTTCGGTGTTTTGAAAGCACAGCTATCCATCCCGATTAATCATGAAGTGTGGAAGCAGAATCTTTTGCATTTAAAAGGCAATATACATTTTTCCCCTAAATATATATATTCTTTACATTTATATAATTGAATAAAATGTTTCACAATTTTGCTACAACATATAAGGAAACCATGATGTTACTGCTAAATATTGTGTGGACAATAGCGATGATTCACCCATGTTTTCTTTCTGTCTTTGAATCCTTTAACATTTCACCTGCTAAATAAATTTTATGGGTGGCTTTTCAAATGAATTTTCCTTCCAAATACTGCACATATACAGTAGTCTGTGATTTAATTTATTGTGCAACTCCATTTGTTGTCCAAATACTTATGTATGATATACAGTTTAGTGCTAAAGTACTCAGAACCCCAGCAGATTTAGGTTTAAAGGAAACTTTTTCTTCAGACTGGAAGTAGTATGAACATTTTGGAGCCAGTCCCGACTTGGCTACAGATTAGGGTGATGGCAAGGAGGCCTTCAGACCTCAGGGCCTTGTAGGCCACCAAAGATGAATTATGGTGCAAAATACCTATGGGAACGTGCAAAAAAAAAAAAAAAAAAAAAAAAAAAAAAAAAAAAAAGCTTCTTTCACCTGCATTGTCTAAAGTGGAACGCGGCAAAATAACATAAATAATTGTTTTGTTGTCGATTATATTATATTTTGTGATTGTTGGAGGCAAAATTCATAATTCTATGATTCCACAGGCCCATTAACCATCGGACTGAATTTTGAATCATTCTCCATCAGGGTTTCCCCCAGCGTATTATAAGCAATGGGATCTGACAATATTAAGACCACATCATAGCGAGGCAAAGTAAGGTAAGAAGAAAGCAGCACAGCTATTAATGGTCTTTTATGGAGCATTAACTGCTACTGCTGTGTTTAGATGTGTAGTGAGAGACAGGAGAGTGACGTGAAAGTCGGATAAAATGTGACATGACCATTAAGACCATTAAATCTCTGACACATATCCGAATTAGTACCACATATAGAAGTGGCACAGATCAGATTTTTTTGCGGGGTGAAAAGATTGGAATTGTGTCGTTCACACTGCCGTGAAAAAGACAGATATGGGTCGCACATGGGCAAAAAGATCGGATTTGGGTCACATTTCCCTGCAGGGTGAACGTAGCCTAAGTGTCGTTTGTTTATCTGAAATGCCTCAATGTTTGAGAGCGACAGTAAAGTTCCCGCCTGGGAGACAACCTCCCGGTGTAAAAAAGCTAACGCGCTAGCTGTTATTAGCTTGACGAACACTACGTTTACGATGACCCTCCTCATAGATAAATTAGCACCTCCAATAAATCACTATGACGCCTAAAACCAGGATTACCCAATTTTCTGGGGGAAACCCTGTCAATAAATAAATAAATTGCTTATTTATTAAAGTTTATTAACCTTTACCATTACTCTGAGTTTAATGCTGTTTTTAGTGTAACAGAAACTTAAGAATCACACCAGGAGGTGAGATTTGCCTTTACCAGAGGATGCAGTGTGACTTCAGCTAAAATGCAAAGGCTCTTCCTAACACTCAAGTGGCTTAAATCCTACTTAAAGGACAGGAACTTTTTTGTGTCAGTAGGTAACTTTACATCAGAGATGACAAAAATCACATGTGGTGTTCCCCAAGGGTCCATCCTCCTATTCAATATCTACATGCTCCTTCTTGCTCAGATCATAAACAACAACATCAGCTACCACAACTACACAGATGACACACAGCTTTACATCACCATGTCACCAGGTGACTATGAACCCATTCAAGCACTGAAGAAATGCTTAGAAGAAATCAATGCATGGATGTGCCAAAATTTTCTTCAACTGAATAAAAAACAGAAGTAAGAATTTTTGGACCGATAGAGGAGACATCAAAAGTTAGCACACAGCTTCAGCTGCTTCAGCTAAAAATCACCAATCATACCTGAAATCTGGGTGTAGTGATGGACTCAGACATGAACCTCCAAAAGCATCTAAAGACAGTGACAAGGTCGGCTTTCTATCACCTGAAGAACATTTCCATTAAAGGACTAATGTCTCAGCAGGATCTGGAAAAACTAATCCATGCGTTTATCTTTAGTCGAATAGATTACTGCAACGGTGTTTTCACAGGTCTGCCTAAAAAGTGGATCAGAACTAAAAAGTGATCCAGAACGCTGCTGCCCGCGTCCTCACTAAGACTAAGAAAGTAGAGCACATCACCCCAGTTCTAAAGTCCTTACACTGGATCCCTGTATCTCAGAGAATAGACTTTAAAACAAGTTAGTCTATAAATCAGCTTAGCATCTAAATACATCACAGACTTGTTATCAGTGTATCAACCCTCCAGACCACTCAGGTCTTCTATGCTTCACTTATCTGGAACAAACTTTAAGAAAACTGTAAAAGCGTTGAAATCCCGAGTTCTTTTAAATCAAGATTACAAAAACACCTTTGTTTAGGATTACCTTTGTTCGAGTTTAATTGTTTACTGAAACATAATTAGTTTAAGGTTGTACTCCAACTGTTTGTAAAATCATTAGTATTTGCTTTTAGTTTCCATTTTCCTATGTTTTATTTCATTAAAATCTTTCTACATTTTATTCCAACTGTTTATTACTTTGCTTTTATTCTGTTTTTATTTTCCTGTTTTAATCATGTAAATCACTTTGCATTGTCCTTGTACTGAAATGTGCTATACAAATAAATGTGCGTCGCCTTGCCTTTGCCTAACAGTGACAGTCCGCTTTTATTAAAATACTGCGAAATTTTGCCATAGAATATTTACATGGAAGACCACAACTACATTAAGATATTATAAGAATAAGATCCAGTTACTTCATTAAAAATAAAGCTAGTGGGAAACCCGGCAATGAAACCGAATTTTAATGTAAAAACGAAAATGTTTGCTTCAGAATTAAATACTAATGTTGATTAATATCGTTTAATACTTTGCGCTTTTTTTTTTTTTTGTAGAAGCTTGTTATCTTCATACGTCTGAACACCGCTGGCTAAGCTCGGTCTGCAAAAAAAAAAAAAAAACAAAAAAAAAAAAACACGCTTCTGAAGCTAGCAGACGTGTTTCTTACATGCAAATCTTCAGTTTGCAAATTATATTATGTGAAACCAAGTTGAGATATTTCCTATTTACAATCCGATCACTAAAAACAAGTAAAATCCAACAAAAGGATCAAGTCAGATAGTTATTTAGTAAGTCTGAGGACACGTTTTGGGTCTGATCGTAACTGGGCCTCAGCGTGGACGTTGTGGGTGTGTGTTTGTGTGAGCGGCGTTCACAGACCTCTCGAGCAGCACTACGAGGCACAGTGCCATGCATGGACCTGACCTGCAGTCCCAGCGCCTTCACTGTTGTACAAAACAAGATAAAAAAAAAAAAAAAAAAACTCCCCAGGCTCATTTCTTTCCCCCCGTTGTTAAAGATTAAAGGAGAATACCACCATTTATCAGCCATTACGTGTTGTTTCCATAATTTTCTCAGTACGGCCAAGATTATAGGGGTCCATCTCACCACTGCAATGACTTACAACCTCAGGGGATTTGCTGTTTAATGCAAATGTTACTATAAATATAAGAGATGAGTTTGTGTGAGTGTGACAGGTTTAAGTGGGATGTCTGAACTAATACTTTGTTGTCTGCAGAAATGACGTTATGCATGGTCTTGGACTGAGTGGCATTCTCCTTTATGTAGCTTGACCTCCTGTTCTGCTACCCATGGAGGTCCTACAAGCCTGGATAAGGTGAAGAGGAAGCACACCTGCATCTATGTCTCATCCACAGCAGGCCGAGACAGCTGCTCTCCTCGGCTGCACATCTGGGGCCGTGCAGTACGGCAGACGAAGACACTTAACAACCCCCCCCCCCCCCCCCCCCCAGCCCAATTCTGTTTAAAGGACTCAGTTCAGTGAACCTCGACAACACCAACGCTACTTCAGCGAAGAAGTGGTGGGACCTGGAAGTGTAAAATAACAACAAATTGTACAGAAAAAAAACCCCAGAAAACTGAAAACGGCAAAGAGAAGCTATAAATAGCAACAGGAGCGGCCGTGACGAAGCAGATGTGTGCGGACGGGAGGCTGGAAATCAAGCCGAGGAGTGGTTGTAGTGGTCCTTAAGAGATGTGTGCCATCGTTGTTGCTGCGGCTGCCATGACAGCGGCACATTGAGCACCCTTTCTATCAGAACAACAGAGAGAGAGAGAGAGAGAGAGAGAGAAACGGCTGTATCTGAAATCAGCAGCAAACTGCAGGGAACTGCGACAGCCTCCACCCTGTTGTGCTCATGTCCCCTTTTAGTGTTTTGTTCATTTATTCATCTTAAAGTAGTCCTCCGCCGGTGCTGCAGTCCCTTGAAACGTTAGCGTCGTCCTCCCCATTCCAGGCTTCGAGGGCAAAAGTTTGTCGTTTTTTCTATTTCAGTCTGTAGTTTTGGAAATCCCATAATACTTTCAGAGCCTCCCGGGTTAGTCCCGAGGCCAGCGTGGAGGGGTCCTCAGCCTGGCAGGCAAACTTTCCCTGCAAACAGCAGTCCCACTATGGTGAAGAAGATGGAGAGGACAAAGAGCACGTACGAGGAGCCCACCACCGTGTTGTTGGGCAGCTTGTATGGCTGACCCCCCACCTCGTTGATGTAGAAGCCTATCGGGAAGATGAGCGCTGCCATGCAGAACAGGATCACTGCAGGGAGGCGGAAAAGAAAGAATATTTTAGAACAACAGCCATTACACGTCTCCATATACGGCTGAAAACAGATGTTTACATACACCGCATCGGTTCCCATCCCATCATCCAAGCCTTTCTAAATAGTGCCAGATCACATCCTGAGCTACTTCTGTCTCTACGTGCTCGCTCCTTTACAAATGTGCCGCATTTGTGCCACCGACTTGAGCGCGCAGTGGGACTGGTGTTTGTGTTTATATCTCGCACACCAGTCTCACTTCACGGCCAGACTGGTGGCACAAATATAGCGCCATAACACTCCCGCCAGGAGAGAGGGCGCGCGCAGAGTTGCCTTTAAAAAGGCGACAGAAATATCAGCGTTTTTGCCTTGTAACGCTAAACTAGCCAGTCAATGATTACATCGTCTCCACCTTTTTGTTTTCCAGTTTACATCTTGTCGGACCGTAAAAAATAAAATTGAAATAAAAAATGGACGCTCGCACAAAAGACGTTGTTAAATGTACAAATACAGTCAACCTAGGGCTGGGCGATATGGACCAAAAATAAAATTTTGATATTTATCTCGATATGCATTTCTTTTCATAAAGTAATTATAAAAAGGCGTCACTGAATCAAAGCTTTATGCCAAATGTCTCACAGGCACATTTTTTTTAACAAACAGCAGTAGATTAACATTAGAAACGGATAAAAAAATAACATACTGGGATACATGAAAGTAAAATTCTAACGCAACATAGACCATCTCAATATAAACAAATTGGTTTCATTTTATATATTTTTTATTTTTATATCGACATTTTAAAAATCTGGATATATTGCCCGGCTCTAAGTCAACCTTAGCCTCAGATTGTGTTTCACAGTCACATTATACTGCAAAATCTTTTTTAAGTCGTGCCCAAAATTACTCTGAAGTATGGCAGATCTAAAGTTAAAGAGATTTTTTTTTCATTCCATCAGGAAGTAGGTAGGAAACATGGCGGGTATCTTTCAACATATAATGTATAAGGATACATGATAGACAGAGATAAAGATAAACATGTGTAGAGGCAGTGACAGATTAAAGGCGAGAGAGAAAGATGGATAAATAGAAGAAAGATGGAAAAACACAGAAGCTGGCTGCTGGTATAGAGCTGTATGCAGGGATATTAATGGAAAGCTGAATGTTCAAATATCAGCATCTGCACAGTATAAAAAGACACATGAACTTTTTTCCCCTTCAATGTATAACATTAAATCAAACCTTTACTGTTTTAGACCAATATTACTTACGTTACAGAAATGCCAGAACAATTAGAAAAGATTTTTTTTAAACTTTTAAGTTCAAAAGTTTACATTCACTAAGGTTACTGTGACTTTAAACATTAAGAAAACAAAAAGGAAATATATAAGCCAACAATAAGAGGCAAAAACTGGTAAAATGGCCCATTACCTCAAAATTAACATACAAAGTCAGATTCCAGCTTGAAACACACTCAGTGTCAAAGAGATTTGGTTTAAAATTGAAGTATCTGGCCAAAATGCCCAGTGTCTTCCTCATTTTGGAGGGAAAGGAAGGATGCAAGCAGTGAAGTATGCGGGTTGCAGAATCATGTTGTTTTGGGCATTTTGCTTTCAGAGGGGTGTTTGCACTTTACAAAATAGATGGCAACATGAGGAAAGAAATTTATATGGAAATTACGCAGCAAAGTCTCAAGAAATTTGAATGGGTCTTCTAACGAGATAACGGAAATAGAGCCAAAGTAGTTACAAAGTGGCATAAAGACAACAAAGCTGAATGGAACAAAATTACAGCAGATTACCGTAGAGAAAGTGGTGGAAAGAGACCCAAAACACACAGTGCTAAGAAAATGCACGCAAACTGCTGAAGTTAAAGAAAGCTACAACAGTTCTCAAAACTTTCTCAAAACAGAATAAATAATACAGCTTTTATTGAGGCCAAGTAAACATCTGGTTGCAGCAGCAAATAACGGGAACTGACCTGACTGAGTGAGAACCTGAAATCTGACCTTCCCTCCATCCAGGACCAGGACTTGTGCAGGTCTAGGATCAGTACCTGCAGACCCCACACACACCCTGCACACAAACTGCGGACCTTCAGGTCGACGCCACACAGCGCCATTTGCTAAATCTAGCTGCCACATCGACGGGCTGGCGGTCTGATGAACAGTGAACATCAGAGGACCCAGACTGATACCAAGCTTATTTGCACTAATTCAACCTTGAATTCCTCTTTTGTAAAAATGCTGTAGATATATACCGGTACACATATTTACAAAAAATGTCCCCTCAATTTATCAAAAAATACTTAAAATGTTTCCATTAAGAGCAAAGTGAAACTGAACTCACAACCCTTGTTTATTTGCACAAACATGGTGAATAAAGCAGATTCTGATTCTTAACATGATTTATTTTTCCTTTTCCACTTAATAAATGAACTCAAATAAAAAACATGTTTTCTGTCCTAAATGTTCAGTGTGAGATTAAATTATGCTAATGCAAAAAGTGATTAATTTATTAATTTATTTAAGATTTTTAGGAATCTTTCCCAGGGCTGCCAATAAATGTCTGGTGTTGTACATATAGTCAAACTGAGCTGGTAACAAAGCCGGATTATAATGAAGCCAGTTTTAATGAAGTTGTTTCTTAGACACGAGTGTCATTTAAATGTGTATAATATTAGTAAAATAAATACTGTCTGTTTTTTTTAGCCTTGACTCTGCGGTTTTATGTAAAATCAAAGAGATTAAATTGGTATTTATTCAAGTTTAATTCTTAAAAATTGATTGTGTGCCATCATTGCTCATTTCAGATTTCCCTGAGGGCTTATTTGAAGAATTGGCAAAACAGCAGTTGTCTGTAGGAGGATTTTTAAAAAGATGAGCTCCTTTTAACTTGGGAGTTCAGTGTTTTCTCAGTGACACCGAACATAAAAGCTGCCTTGAAGGATGACTTGGAGTGAGAGTTTTAAAACGGCTCTAACAGATGCGTTTGGCTCTTTTGCTGAGAATATCTCAGATGGTAAAATCTACAATCCTCTTCTTGAATAATGTCGAGCCGCAGTATTAAATCAATCAGAAATACGACAGTGTGCAATGAAAACTGAACTCGTCTATGACGGATGGTGTATAAAAAATGTGCCGTATGCTCAACCAAAACTGAATCTGGAGCAAATCAACCTTTATGTAGCGTCTGTAAAGAGACAATTGAGACAATTATTAAGGCTGTGGTTGAACTAAATGCTGAATGTTGTAAAATGAGCTCAAGGACTGATACATTAAGTAAAAACCTCTTACAGATTAAAGTTTCAGAATACGGGAGCTGCGGGACTCTGTTGTAAACCCTATGCAGCTAAACAGAAAATTACAAAAACAAAGGAGCTGTACTCTGTACTAGGGCTGGACGATAACTAAATAATATATATTGATCGATAGACGCGTGGTTCAATAGAAAAAAAAAGGGCTCAATAAAAAGTTCAGTAGGAGAACAGTTTTCCTTCCTTTTGCATTCTAGCCAGTCCAGTAGGTTAATACTACAGTCATTACATCCTCCCAACCAATCACAAACGTAGACCAAGCTCCGCCCCCAAGCCCCGCCCCCTACAAAGAGTTCAGAGCGCAAGTGTTCTGTTTTCTTTTTTTAAAACTTTTGGTAAAAAGTTGGTTGAATAACGGGTTGAGTTTGAATTCACTGTTCTTTATTTAAAAATAGGTCACTAAGCAACAGCATAAAATGGCCAGGACTGCACTAAAAAAAAAAAATATTTAGAATTTTTTGATAATTATTGATATCGATCAATATGATTTCTATTTTATCAATATGCTTTTTGTCTATATCGTCCAGCCTTACTCTGTACATCTACGGCAGAGCTCAGCGTAAAACATAGACGGCTTTCTAAATAATAAATAAGAAGATAGATATCTGTGACATTTTATCTTTAAAAAACTTTTTTTGTGCTAAACCCAACATTAGAAACAAACTTTGTGTCGAGAGACAGAGGAAGAGACGAGATGAAGACCTTATGAGTCACCGAGCAGCATGGAGCTTTGGAGGAGCAGCTGCTTTCTGCTCGCTCTGAGCGATTCCATGGATGTCCCGTCTCTAATTTGCGTACCACTAAATTTGCAGAATGAAACCATTTTAGCACACCAGTGCACAGAAATGGGCTTTTGAGAGCAGCATGGGCCTTAAAAGGGAATAACGGTTGGTCTGTAGTCAACAATTCAGCAGAAAACACATAAATATGTAAAAGCATATGACATTCATACCCATAATGATTTTAGTGTAACGTCTCACCAAAGCTGTATATAAATATATTTTAAGGTTTGTTTTGTCACCTGTGGCCTTTATTGAAGTGATCTGAAAAGAAAGAGGGTGATGGAAGGAGATGGGATACAGTAAATGGACTCTGTAGCCTCTGCACATGGTGCGCCTGCTCTACCAACCAAACCACCCAGCGCCCAACCAAAACTGATCATTTGGTAAAAATTCACAAGCAGTTTTATTTAGTTACCGTCCAACGAAGATTACACAAGTGACTGATCTTCATTTCTAAAATGTATTTGCCTTTGTTTGGGCAAAGACGTAAGTAGAGGTAGAGCTGGGTGATACGGACCAAAAATAATCCCTTGATACTTTTAGGCTGAATCCCAATATATGGTATTTATCTCAATATGTTTTTCTTTTCACAAAGTAATTACAAAAAAAAAAAAAAAGCGTTATCCCAAATGTCTGACATGCACAATTTTTAACAACCAGCTGTATTTAAACATGAGAAATGGCTGAAAAATAACCTGTTGGAATACATAAAAGTATAATTCTAACACAACATAGACATATAGTCTCATCCTGTGTCTCTTCTAAAATATTTTTTGATATTTTTAAATCTTGATATATTGCCCGGTCCTAAATACATGTGGGCTTTGTTATAAGACACCATGTGAGCTTCATGCACCTCTACAGCATCTTATTTTCCTGCCAGCGTTCCTACATTATGGTTAGGATAATAGCTTATAAAATATTTCTAAATGTTTAATTTATTTTAGCCAATTTAAACAGTATCTCCTCTGAGTCACTTTCTTTTTTCTTTTTCTTTTTTTTTTGCAGAATTTGCCAGAAATGATGAGCAAGAAGCTGATGCACTGGCTTTAATGCTAGTGTGCAAAGCCTGAGGAATAAAGTCACGGTTTACAAAGAAAGTTATAAGCACAAAATGCGACTGTCTCACCTTTAATTATCACTAAACTCCTGCAATTTGCACAAAAATACACAACCATGGGAAGCAAAACAGCAAAAACAAGAAAACCTGCTGCACACACACAATCTTTCAACCTGTAGCTTCATCATAAACAAACAAAACAAAAAGCTGTGACCTGGAAACCAGACAGATTTCTTTCTAGAAGCACGGCGCATACCTGTAAATATGTTTCCCCGACCCAAATGATGGAAAGCGTCGCAGCCTGTTTTCTAAAAGCATGCAAATACAAAAATACCAAGAGGATCAAAACACCGCCGCAGCACAAGTTTGTTGACCAAAGGCGTGCTGCTCAGCGGCAAAACACCTGACTAAACAAACGCTTAGTTTTTCCATAAACTGCAGGGTTTTCACACATTACTGTACAAGACTTACGAGAACATCTTTCCACAGTTTTCTCTATTATAAACAACTAAAACTGCCTCGGAGGTGTGCATTTCTCATGTTCATTTTTACATAAACAAACAATCCTTCCAAAGCACAAAGGAAACAACAACAAATGTCCAACAACCAACACGTTGCTCTTCGGTGCCTACATTATTATCACTTTTCCCTACCAACAAGTTCAAAAATAGCTTCATTCGTCCACACCTTTGATTTCAGAAGTACGGTAGATGAACTATTTCAACAGAAAAAAAGATTTTAAAAGAAATTTTCCACTGGCCAGCATGTTAAGATTTCTCTACAAGAAGAAACTCACCGAAAAACAAACAAAGAAAGGCTCCGGCTGTCAGGAATTTAATATAAAAGCTCAACAAAGCCCCGACTAAATGTTATATAACACATCAACACAGTCTGCATAAGCGCAGATGCCTGCATTAAGTCAAACTTATCTGTATCTGTATTGCATCTAAGCTTAAAGCTAATTTTAGTGAAAAAAGACTCAGTGATGCAAGAAGCTTCATTAATAACAGCCAGCTAACAGCAAAAAAACAAACCAAACCAACTAAAGAAGCTCGCTAAAGGAAGAATACGTAGAGAAATAAAAACAGCAATTCGATTAATAGGCTTACAAATCACTGAAAAGATGCTTCAAATCAAATTTAAACACTCAGGAAAAAGCAGCCTTCCATAATTGGAGTATGAAATTAGAAAAATATCATTTCCTCAAATACATTTTACAGAAAAGAAACTTATAATCAAAGCTCAACAGCCCGTTAAAGAAACCCATTACACACCGATATCTATTCTAGAAATGCTTTGTGGATTTATTTGTAAGGAATAAAGGAAATGGTTCAAAGAACTTCAGCTCTTAGTGATTTCTCCCTTTCTATCAAGGCGTTTACGTAAAAGAAGCAGCCGGAATATATAATGGCAGGTTTGCTCACGATTTTCACAAGTCGACATTTTCAAAAATCGTATAAATCAATGGGGTCATTTAACAAAAGATAAACAAAGCGCATTGCAAAATTATAAACTCCAACCTGTAATTTAAATTTTTCTCATCTTATTTCATGTAATGGATCTAAACAATATGGTCTTAGCAAGTGAAGTGAAATTAGTAAAAGGAAAAAATAGACATAAGATTTTAAAAATAAACTGAAAATGGCAGATATATATATATATATATATATATATATATATATATATATATATATATATATATATATATATATATATATATATATGAGTGTGCGTGTGTTTATAACAGTATAAACAGACCTCTGAAAGGCCCCAGAGGCTGCAGCACCACTAAGCAACACATGAAGACATGGTGGTGGCAGCATCATGCTGGGGGGGGGGGGGGGGGGGGGGGGGGGGGTTCAGCTGCAGGGACTGGACTGAGTCAAGTTAAAGATGGATGGTGCTAAAAGCAGAGATACTCTGGAGTGAAAACCTCTGCCAGGCACTGTGGATGATGTCTGAACAGCGTTTCACCACCTGCTCTGCCTCAGATGAACCTTTTATATCATCTCAGAACCAGTTAATGCAGGTGGGAAATGCTTTCCTGAGGCTGCACTTTGACAGAGTAGGAGGCATCAATTCTAAATGACCGCCTTGATTTTAAGCAAAACATTTTTAATAGGAGGTAATAAAGAGAAGCTGAACACAAAAAAGAGGAAGAGGTCTATTTTTACATGAATAACTTTTTTTTTTCTCCCCAGACTGCATTTCACACAAGCAATTTGACCAATATCATCCAAGGTTTTCCAATATTGTGCAGCCCTAGTGTGCGTGCGTGTACACACACACATATATACAAGATGCACTTTGATTTTTTTCCTTTTGTTGAAAACCCCTTATAATTTTCCTTCCTCTTCGCAGTTGTGCTCTTTGTATTGAAAATAACATCCTCCAAAAATAGTTCAATGTTGCGGCTGTAGTGTAAAAAAAGAAAGTGTGAAAACCACTGCAGTGCAGTCTAAATAGGCAATCACAACGTGTGTTGGGAAAAACGTAAACGTTCTTTTTGCTACAGCAAAGAAACAATGCTCAATCATCTCATTACTCGGGAAATGAACGAGGTTATTAACATTTAATACATTTCTTAAACATTGAGGCAGACATTGATTGTGGTGAGAGAAAGAAAAAAAGTCAGAAAAGTACAGCTCAGCATCCTTCAGCTTCTGCACAGATTTAATTTAAGTGCACTTTTCTTGATCTACTGGACATCTTAAAAGCCTAAACTGATGACACGTGGTAATTTGCGCTCTTGCTGCTGGTTAATCTGCACACTACAGCCGCTCAGCTCATATTGTTGTAGCCTCGCCACGGTACCCTTCAGACTCTGGGGACTTTTCACACAGAAGGAAGGTTTCCACTTCAGGAACAAGGGCAGTTTTTTGGGTCCATTCTTTACCTCTAAATCCCTCTCTTTCCACTGCAAGTACAAAAAAAAAATAGTAATAAAATATAAATAAATAAATAACTGACCCCAGAAAACATTTACTGTTGTAACAACTATAAACGACTTTAAAGGAACGTAATAGCGACGACTCTACCAGATTTAACGGCTATTAAAAATAAAAATAAAAATTTCCTTATCAACAAAATTAACCTTTGCAACGACTTTCAAGCTGCACTTAAAAAGAGAAGAAACCACCTTCAAATATTATGGTTAATATTTACCAAATCAATAAATACAGTATCTAACAGTTCATTATAGGGAGAAATATTATGAGCCAATTTCTACCCATTGCTAATAGACTGAACATGGCGAACAAAGCTAGCCCAGTTAATTAATAAAACTAAGTGAGGAATAACCAAGTCACAAACTTTACTGTAAAATACAGTTAGAAGGGAACAGAAACTATTTTCTTCCTAAATAAAGCTAAAAAAGTTGTTAGTTTCAGTTTAAATCTCATAAGCCAAGCCAATTAATATTGTTGATTGCATAATTAGGGGTTTTATGTCAAAATGGACTGAATTTATACTGTGGTTTTCCAGTCATAGCAACCACTGAGAGCACTTTATACTAGAGCCACGTTTAACGCAAGAGAAAACTGGAATCGCACCCACAGCCTTCCATTGCAAGACGACAACCCACTGAGCCACAGTCCGCGCCACTGATCTACTGCTAATTATGAGAAGAAAAATGAAAGCTTCCAAGTAGACAAGCAATCAGAGAATTGGCCCGCTTTCACTGCTGCCCCCTCCTGGGACAGGGACAAAGGGCCTTGTCGGGTCAGTCTTCAGGGCACAGGACCAGCCGGATTTCCCTCCCTTCAAACAGTCTCTCTCAGAGGTTTGCTAAAATAAGTTCCTGGTCTAGCAGAGCTTACCTCAAAATAGCTTGGCGCAACACCAAACCCATCGCTGCTGCAGCTCCACAGACTAGTCACGTCCCGGAGACTCTGTCGGCTCCGGTTTGTTTGTTGGAGGCAGGCTTTCTGACACTTTGGCTCGGACAGTCGGGTTAAAGCTGTTCTGCTGCCACCGGTGAAGCACTCAAAAAGCAGACTTTTGGGCAACATAAAAATATCTTTATAATTATCCGGCCAGCGAGTTCAAGGGAGTGCGAAGACATTCAGTCGGTGAGTGTTCAACGTCCGTGAGGTCAGAGGGCGCCACAGATGAGAAATGATTGTTTCTTTTCAGCCAAACAAACTGCTGAGAATCACAGGATAAAACCTGCTTCCAACTCGGAGTTTTAGGAGAATAAACATACAGCATTGAAGGTGATTACTGATAATTTGTGGACTATTTCGTCTAAATCAATTCAATGGTTGGCCTTTGCGGCTTTCCGATTGACACGACAACTCGGAAGGTCGGCAAAACTCACAAGGACCTAGCTTCATGTTTTCTGGATAAATTGAGATTTTATTTGGTCTATACAAAATCAAGCAGGTCAGCTAAATGAGAAAATAAGCACTTTCTTTAAAGACGGCTAAAGATTAAAAGCTTGGTTCATGAAACGCAGCAAAAACTGTTTTAAGCCGCCCTGCTATCTCCACTGAAGTGACTCTGAAAATATTAGGATTTAATAAACGTGCAGCTAACAGAAACCACGACAGCTACGTTCCTTGTTAAGGTGCGGTTAAAGACACCGATGTGTCTCTTGACAGCAATCATCGCTTCAGACAGCTCTGTGCGTTATAAATCTGTCAGACGGTAAATAAATAAATAAATAAAAATGTCAAGGACGGGTCTGGTGTGATTGAGAAACATTTCTGCCACTACAAAAGCTGGTTTATGAAGATTATTGTGTTCAGCTCACATTTGAGCCACCCAACACAACCCTGAGGGGTCCTAATCAGCACGGCGGTTTACAGGACCTCGTCTACATTTACAAAATACCCCTCTTGCCTAACAAATGATTGCGTAATCTGGCTGTAGAGTAAATATCGTTTTAGCTGAGAACATCAGGCTTTTCCATTTTTCTGCCGTTTTTACCAATGCAGCGGGCAGAATTATTGTGCAACGAGCAGCTCAAAAACAAAGCCGATACATCGGAGAGAAGCAGAATTTCACATCAGGGCAGAAATGCAACTCATTTTTTACCACGACTGGGAAAGATGAGTTGCATATTTAACAAAACAATTTGAATGTGACGCTTCCTCCACTTGTTTGTCCTGGCGAACATTTCTAGGAACTACATAGCAGATAGGAAATGAGCTTTTCTGAAAAGCAAAGTGTTTTAATTTTTTTGTGCACTGTCGACATGGGCGGGGTAACAGTGCTAAATGTTTTTATGCATACCGCTGCAAATGTCCATCATGCCGAACATGCAGAGTATATTTCTTTTCACAAGGTGCCAGAAACCATGTTGCTGCGACCAGAACCTCCTGCTGCTGAATAGAGGAGCGTAAAGAAGGCTGCCACACTCTTCTCTGGCTTTCAAACACAAATGTCGCTGTTTGGGATTATTTTTGAACGCAGGAAAAAGAAGACAGTCATGATACAAACAGTGAAGCAGCAGCACCACCCATCCTTCTTGTTATGATAGCTGAGAGAGCTGCATGTCTGGTAAGCAGCCGGCTGCAGGTATGCTACCTGAGCAGATAGCCCAACTAGCTATTCGCCTAATTTGAGGACATGTTACTTAAAATAGTGCAAAACTCCAAAAAGGGGATATTCCTCCGCTCCAATGAGTACATACTCTTAAAAAAACAACCTGTGACTAATTTAACGTGCATTTATTTCATATTTTTTGTCCCTGAATCCAATTCTAAATAATTTATACAAAATAAACAAGAAAACAGTAAGTTAATTTATCTTTAACAACAGCAGGAATTATTGTTCTATTTCAGTTTTAAATACACATCTGATTAGCCGCCTTGCTATTTCTTTGCCTTTACCCCTGTTCGTGTTGTTCAGCTTGAATTAATTTCCATGTTACAGCTGCACAATATTTTACAAGGTACCTTAAACAGAAAAGCAGCTCCTTATAGACACATTTCCTTAAAAAAAACAAAAAAAAAACGAAACAAAACCTTGATATGCATCCAAACAGAAAAATCTACAGAGCAGAAACGGGTAATTTTAGGGTCTTTTATCTACTCAGACGTCCACTGTAACAGACATCCGCTTCAGGGTCGCCCGTAGGGGATCATGCGCCCCATAATCTTGAGGCTGCGTGCATGGTCAGCAAAGAAATAAATTCTTAAAACTAGAATTTAAAAGAGGCAACAGGCAAAAAAGACAAATACGTTCAGGAGCTGAATACAATAAAAAAGGAGGCTTGAATCTCCAGACATGAAGTTAATATGCAGCTCCTCTCTAATAGTAAATGGATAACAAACCAGCAGACTATAACCACCTTCTTGTCTGATTTGTGCAAAATGACTAATGAGTGAAACAATGAGGAAAATGATCCAAAAATGTTATACGGGACCTTCTGCATGTCCAACCAGGTTTTGGTACGGCGTGAGGGTAACTCAACCATTTAAATGTGGCGTACGCTGAAGCAGGGGAATAAACCTGAGACGTTGGGACATTGGTTCTTCCACCCTGTAGTTGCTCAGTCAGATCTAATCCTGCTGGATCTGAGCCGAATCAAACGAGTTGGTAAAACTGCTCTCTGCTACATAATCCATCACGTGTTTTATTTGTCCTTTTGAGTTCCTCTGTGGTGTTCTTGGCGCTTGTAAAACGTCTTCGTGTTTACAGGAGAGTTAAACTTAAGATCCCAAAGTGGGGTCATTCACAAAGTGATGGGGAAGTGTCACTTTGAAAAATAAAAATAAACCTGCATGAGACCTGGCAGGGGGAAAAAAAAAAAAAACACCTGAGCATGTGTGCAAATCCTAAGGCTGTTTCTCCTTTTTGTGTCTGAGACATCTGAAAAAGGAAAAAAAAAAAAAAAAAAAAGACCCGTTCCTCCAGCTTTCGGACAATAATGCGAGCCATTGTGGCTTCACATACCAATGCTCGGTCAGTGCGATTGTGCTCGAAGCTGCTGCTTCCCTCAACTGACCGACCAATCAAATTCCACCAACCCACACGGCTTTGTACAATCAGCCCAGGCACAATGCATGTCATGGATGACTTATTGTGGAGTGCTGCAAGTGCATCTATACAGAAACCTTGTCTGTGGGAAAAAAGAAATTAAGTTTTATGGATGAAGGGGACCAAACAAGAAGCATTCCTCTACGAGCCTGCTTACAAACTCAGGAGGGGTACATGCATGCATACGTTTTCTTAGATAATTCAACTTAAGACTAGTTCACAGGGGAAAACCATTTCATTCTTGTTTTGTTCACTCACTGCCAGTGAAGGCGATCCAGCGGGCATACTTGGTGGCTTCTCGACGCCAATGCGACGCAACTAGCAGTCCGCAGGTGACCGTGAGGGATATGATGCCCATGATGATGAAGAAGAGCGTAGTGACCCACTCGGGGGGCAGCCGCGGCGGGATACAGGTCCGCTCTCGTCCGTGTATGGTCTGACACTGCCGGACAAGGCCGACTGTGAGGGCACCTGGCGAGGGAGGATAAAAACATGAAGCGGTTTGCTTGAATTCACTCATGGTATTATAAAATAAAACAGAAATATAGCGTTACAATCTAATCTGTACCAGTGGGGCTCAGCTTTTTCTTTAGTACTTACTCCAAATCACAGCTGCTGAGGATATAAGTCACCTGATTAATAAAAAAATAGCGCATCTATGTGTAAATACAGCTGCTCTTTTAGGGCCTCATAGGTTTTTAGAGAGCATTATAAAGACCAAGGAACCCTGCAAACAGGTCGGGGATAAAGTTTTGGAGAAGTTTAAAGAATAGCTAAACCCCCAAATCAACTTTCTTTTGCTGATAAAATGTATAGTGGCAATTCACGAAGCATCCTTCAACCTCTGGTAGTGAAGGAGGTGAAAAATCCATCCATTCAGCCATTGTCTTCAGTTTATCCGAGAATAGGTTGCAAGGAACGTAGACGGACCGGGAAATCGAGAGCTTTGCTTGATCGGAGCAGCGCCCACATTAGCCGCCCCAATCCCTCTGTCCATCTTTCGTTCCATCCAACCATGATTCGTGAACAAGACACCAAGATGCTTCAACTTCTCCGCCTGAGGCAGAGACTGGCACCCAACCCAGAGGGGGCAATCCACCTTTTTCCGGTCGAGACTTAGAGGGGCCGACTGTCATCCTGGCCGCTTCACACTCAGCAGCAAACCTGCTCGATAGCACACTGGACATCACGGCTCCAGAGGCCGACAGAACCGCATCATCTGCAAAAGGCAAAGATGTGGTTCCCAAACCAGACACCCTCCTCCATCTTCCTTGAGTTGCACTCAAATTTCGTTGCATCCTGTACAATGACAATAAAGGCTATTCTATTCTATCCACAAAACACAAAGTGGAGAAGCACACTCCCAAGATCCCCTCAGCAATTCCACAGTATTAAAGATGTGGTCCACTGGTCCACAGCCAGGACGAAAGCTGCACTGCTGCTCCTGGATCTGAGCTTCAACAGAAGGGAGTGTGAAAAATGATCCTCCTCAAAAGACGATCCGTGGTGAAACTACCAGCATCGCTCTGGTCACTCTCCATGTTTCAATATGTCAAATTAAGCTAGTTGTCTCTCTCCCTCGTCCTGACCACGGCCCCACTTAATAATAACCAAAAATTATGTTGGAAAAGTGGGGAAATTAGCCACTGTTGTAAAAACGCATCCTTTGCAGTTTTACCACAAGTCTAGTAGGGCAGACAGTCAACATGTGGAAGACGGTGCTCTGGTCAGATGAGACCAAATAGAACTTTTTGGCCTGGATACAACATTTCAGTCTCCTGTTGTGCAAAAGCCAACCCAGAACATGCCCCAAATGATTTGCAGCTGTAATCGCAGTGAAAGGTAGACCTACGAAGTACTGATTTTAGAGACTGAGAACAACTTATGGCACACTTTCAGATTTTTTCTGTTTTATAAACAATATTGAAAACCATGCATCTGTTTCCTTCCACTCTATTATGAGGTACTTTGTTTTGCTTTAACACGTAAGATAATACATTCAAGTTTGTGGCTACCAGAAAAGAAATGTGGACGTTTTTTAAAGGGATCTGAATAGCGTTTGCAAGGCATTTAACACACATTTTCAAAATAAAGATGATCACCACAGCACCTAATCAGAACCTCAGACCTCCCAGGCTCTAGCAGCTGTAACAGCTTACTTCTACGTGTTTGGATCAGACAGGAACTGTCTCCTACCAAAGAAAAGGAGCGAACAAATAACACGAAGGGTGGGAAGAACCGCATATAAAAGATGAAAAGAAGCTATTCTGAATCATCACCATTTCAACCATTGTGACGGCGAACAATATTTTCCACACCTGTAGCGAAGGCGAAGATGAAATCGATCCTGCCAGTTAGTGAATGCATCCCACACAGCTGTGACATTTCCAGGGATATTGGACAGAGCTGCAGCAGCTTTAAAGGGCTCAGTAAATGTGAACGTGCAAGCTGTCCAAACTCAGCTCAGACCACCGCCTCTAACCATCTACTGCGTGGCCTTATGTCCCGAGAGCTCGGGTAAAGATCGCGGGAGATGCGAGCGCAGCTAAATAAATGACTTATCTGTCATTAATTTAATCAAGACGAGAAGTTGAATGAATGCATGCATCCAAACTGAGTCATGAGATAAGCTCGGGCTTCGAGTGTGAAGGCCGGTGCTAAAAGCAGGCCCCCTGTTTCTCTGGAGAAATCTTATTCAATTAAAAGCACAACCCTCACAGGGATTTTCTACCTGAGTAAGCAGAACAGCCTTACTTTGCTCAGTGTTTACATCCCTGCTGACCACGGGTCTCGTTAACTAAAAGGCGGACTCTCCAGAATACACCACAGGGCAAGAAGCACTCACTAGAAAAATAAAAGATCAAGTAAAAGTGATTTGTTTCACCACTGAACAGTGGATGATAGTGTTTGTAAGGCAGATGTGCCGTCAAGCAACTTAATGCCTCCCTAATCACTAAAGATTTCCTGATCAGGCTTCATTTAAGATATTTGCCAAATATTTACCAAACCCTGGCCCAATACTTTATCAAAATGAAGTGCATGCATCTTTAATGCTGCTGATTTTTCAAAGTGCAGTGAAATAACTCACTGCTTCACATCAGCATCTCATATTGTACATTAACATAAAGGCCGCCCACTCAATACACTCATGATGCTGCATTAACCGGCTTCATAACAGAATAGCTACACATGTTGTCAAGTTAAAACAATCCGTACTTCTCCAGGCTCAGATTTCAGTAGCTGTCAGTTCGTTTTGAGTCAATCTTACAGCCAAAGTGAAGGAAACCTAAAACTTGACTGTGAATTGATGGCAAGTGCTTCTGCAAAGGCCCTTAAGTATGTAACCTACCTACAGAGAAAACAGGCTGCATAGATGGAGGATAGGATGGTAGCAAGGATGGATGGATGGATGGATAAAATGTATTTTTTCTACATTTAGTGGTGGGCGGCACAGACTTTTTTATGAAAGAATGTTAAAGATAAAGTTTGGAAAAAGATTTACCTTGAAAATTTTCATTTTCTCACCAATATGTCATTATGACATTCCGTCCCTTTTCAGACTTTGAGATTGCATAGTTTGGCTTTTTCCATTTAGCTGAGGGCTGTTTCCGCAGCTTTCCGCTGAACATGAGGCTGTCTGATGATACCAGAGGAGGACAGAGACAGACAGGAGGAAACTGCACCATCCAACACAGTCTCTCTTTCACTGTCAGCGTCACTGTAAAGTGTGAAAAACACTCAGATTGTTTGGAAAACCCTGGATTGATCATTGTTTTTAAAGGAGATTGCCCAAGCAAATGATGACCCTCGCTGCTCATATTGATCATTAAAAATACGCTTTGATTTAATTTTAACTTATAGAAAAGATCAAGACATCCCTACTGATGTTAACGTGTAAATAAGCAGACAGTGATGGGGTAAAACAGAAACATTGCATTATAAACCTCCTAAATCTTTGAACTCCAATAGCATAAGGTAATATTTATTCCTGCAAAATATTACACAGGCTCAATCAGAGGGTGATAAACTATCAGTTTCTTTGCATTTAGGTACCTTTTGTTTGGTCTATAAAAACACATCTGCCAACCATACTTTAGTAAATGTTTCATAGAAATCAAATAAAGGTGAGAGTGTGTTTTAGCAAAGTTAAAAAAAAAAAAAAAAAAAAAAATTCCTCGTTTTGCCTTTATTGGCAAAGAAAAGTCTGGTCAGTGCATCTCTAATTATTAAACTTTTTAAATAGACATTTGGCAGCAAAATCTAACCTTCTGTTAAAGAAATCTGTTGAGTGAATATAATCTGAATTTTCTGTCAATTTAGAAACTGCGTTAAGAGCCTTTTTAACCACACTGTCATCTTTTTCTGTGACATTTCTTCTTATTCTACCTTTTCATTTGTAAGGTAGCAGGATACACCTTGTTAAACCTGCAGAGCAAGCTGCTTAATATTCTTTTAAGACTTTATCACGATGATATAAACTTCCTTTCATTGTCACACAGGTACCCAGAATCCATATATCGAAGGAGACAGCTCCTTGCACATTTTAGATACATTGTTTTAGCGGGAAAAAATCCTGTTTGTTGTTCAGTGAGCAACAAAAAAGCAAAATAACCCATTTACCAAACAGGCGGGCCTTTGTAGACGGCATCATAAAAACCCAGAGACTCAGTAGGTGGGTGGAAGCTAGAATGGGACAAATATGCAAGCTGGGGTTTCAGGTTTAGGGTGTTGATTAGTCTGCCAAATATCTAAGCATTTTATTACTCTCTAGTTTTAAAGTTTGTAATGAATCCAAGGCAAAAAGAAAAACACCAAAAGCCAGAGTGCTCTCCTCTGACCTGTGAGCGTTCAGGGTTGTGCAGACCTAGAGGAAATCCTGTCCCCTTTATAACGCCCAGCGAAAACACGCTTTTATAGTATAGCAAGCAGCTTCCTGAGCTCAGCCCGCTCAGAAAAACAATGCCTGTGGTTTAGAAGAAAGCACTGTAAATGCATATATGACTCTGCAGAAGTGCAAGAACAGCAGGCTTTCCATCTACAGGAATATGCACCGATATCCTTTACCCAAACACTTAACTTTAACATTAAAAAGGCAACTTTAAGAGACGTTTTCTCTCTAGACCAGTTATGCCCGTGCAGCTTTCACTTATGCAATAAATAAAATAAAAAAAATAGACTAAACTGCCACGAGGACCGCTCAGTTTAGTCAACGTTTCTTTCCTGAAGTCATCTTGGTATCAGGGAACAACACTGAGTAAATAAGTCTGTGAGGTGAACGAGGCAGAAGCTGGCAGGGACTGGCTCAAGGAGAATTAGACAAAAGTTTGCTAGCTTCAGGGAATAGAGGCGGTTTATGACCGTTTCCCCCAGATCCCCTGACCTCCTGCTGTTTTACCGGCACTCGGAGGAATTCGTGCCGTACAACAGGCCGGCACGCCATCCTCAACGGACACAGGTAAACAATCCGGCCAGCGGGAACAAATAAACTGCACAGCGGCGTGTTTTCGCAACAGTTCACACTTCCCTTTAAAAATCTGATCCCACAAACAAACATTTCATTTAAAAAAAAAAAAAAAAAAAAAAAAAAATAATTATATATATATATATATATATATATATATATATATATATATATATATATATATATATATATATAGAGCGGTGGACATTTAAACGGTGATTATATGAGCCTGAAACTGTGCAAACGTCAGCTTCACATCAAACAGGGTGGACCGTTACCGAGAGCTTACAGACAATCACTAACACATGCCCTGTCCACACCTGGCGTTCACACGCGCCTTGGCTAACGCTATAAGAAGTACACATAATGAACACATGACGCGGCCATGACGCACCAACAATGACGCATTTTGCTCCCCCCCCCCCCCGTCTTGTCTGGTCAACCAAAAGTCCAAATAAGCTAAACATATCCTTCGCAGCATGAGAGCTCCTTTTAATGCCTTCCACTCAATAATCCCAATACATTAAATATAACAATCCTGCTTTTACACAGCAGATTCAGGCTTTTACCCGCTGTTATGTCCCCGGATGACTGAGAAGGATGAACGCCTTTGAACAAAACATCAAAGACAGGAACATTCACACCTCTGGATAGTCGGACCCCTGATAGGCGCTCTGGTAGGAGGTGTTTTCTAAAGCGACAAGTCGGAGGGGCCCCTGTGCTCACACTGCAATACCAGGTGTAAAAAAAAAAAAAAGACAAAAATCACAGCATGCAGTAAACGGCAGCAAAACTGTCTTTGTGACATCCTGTTCACTCGCTACAGATAAAGTGCAGCTAGTGGTGAACACCATCCTGTTTATTCTGGCTTCGCCATAGCTAAATGCTGCACGGCACTGAAACAGAAACACTAAAAATGTGCATAGCAACAATGGTTGGGGTTGTGTTCATTTCTCATACAGTACGTAATTGCATTTTCTTAATTAGGAATAATTTACCCACATTACCAAGTCTCTTAGCATAGTGGTACAGTCATAGTGGTGTAAATCATTTTAAAGTAGAGATGCACAAATAAATAAATAAAAATAAATAAATAAATCAACCGATGACCGAATGCCATCAATTTTAAAACAAATCCAGTCAGTGAATGCACCATACGAATGCATTTTGGTGGTTACATTCAGCGCTGTAGCACCGACCTGAAGGTAAAAGTCTAAACAGCTTGTGTACAGGATGTGTGGGGTCTGCGGAGGTGCAAATGGCCAGCACCTTACTTAAGTTAATGAAGGACAAAAAGGGAAAGAGAATCATTTTTTAAAAAAGCATATTTAATTCACTGAAAATTGGTTAATAGCACAGATTCTTTATTTTATGTAGTAGAAATTTGATTTTAATACAGCAGAATTAGGGGGTGACAGTTCAAAGGATTAAGATACTTTGCGACTGACAAGCAAATACTCCGACAAAAGTACTCACATAGTAAGCAAAGTTATAATTGAGTGCAATCCTGGAAAATATTGCATCAGATTTTTTTTTTACATTATATCACAAATCTCCAAACGGTAATGAAGTCAAACAGGGCAGTGAGTAGATATTCCCACCCACAATGACTCCAATGCAGCCAGAAATCAAACAAAGATGTTCCAAAAGTTTAATCAGTTTATTCCAAAGATGGGAGACACTGGAAAAAAAAAAAAAAAAAAAAGACAACAGGGAGTTTAATTTTACACGGCTGACAGGATGTTGAGGTGGGTTCAATCGGCAGATTTAATGGAGCGAACTGAACAACCTGCAGGGGCTGAAAAACATCCAGCCAGCCCTCATTTCGCTCAGCACTGAAAACGGATCCAATGTCCCAACCGAGGTGTTGGTAATAAACACGTAGACGAGCGATCTAAACCTGTACAGTGCACCAGCTGTTTGGATCCTGCCTGACTGAGCACATCTAAATGCAGCCAGAAAAAGGTGAACCAAGATTAAATTGAAATAAGAATCTTGGATTCATGAGTGAAAAAGTACAATAAAATGAATGCAAGGCGGAACAAATTTGATTACGGCATAATTATGCCTTTCGGCTGGTAAACAAAACAAAAAAACTAAGAAAAAACTAAAAACACTATATACATTATATATTCTTGCTGGAACTGTTGTGCTCACTCTTATTTACAGAAAATAATGGGCCAATTTACGATTTTGAGGCCCTGCTCTTTTTCACGCCCCCACTATGGCCTGCTACCCTGCAGTCAGCTCTGCACTCGCTATGATCAAAACACTCTTCTCACCATGTCTTGGCCCAAATGAGAGGAAATGAGCGCCGCATCTGCTCAACTGCAACATGATGATGCTGTCATTAGTGGAGCACCGGGGGTGCTGCTGTTAGCCGGCTCAGGAGGGATGAGTCAAAATGGCCTCTGAACCGTGGTGGGCGGCACATAGGTAAGCTAAAGCACAAGACGGCTGCTTTTTTCTGCAGCTGGAGGCTTTTTAACAGTGACCACTTTTATTATTTGGGGGGGGGGGGGGGGGGGGGGCAGCTGTGCAGAGCCAAAATCCGAACACCAGGCATCGTACATAAAAACATGGACAATTGGGGATGAGATAGGAACACGATGGTGCCTCCATCAATCGGAAAGTGATTGGATTTTTTTAGTTTAAAGTAAGCTGGTAGCCGGTCAGGCCCAAAAAAGGTGAAAAGCAGCAAATTCTGATAATTTCTCTAAGCATTTATACCCAAGAGCAGGCACCTGCAACCTTTACAGTCTAAAGAGAATTTTTTTGTCCACAGTCCACTTGACTTAAACTCGTTCAGAGCCGCAAATGTTGTATAATTCTTGATAAAGATCTACTGTAGGAAATATGTTGTCATTGTTAAAGAAACACCCTTTTATGTCTATTTTGAGGTTTAAAAAAAGAGGATGGATGGAATGGGATGTTGACATTTGTGGATAATTATGTAAAAAAAAAAAAAATAGTTTCCAACATAAAGAAAAAATGTTGATTTAAATTGAAATATTACTGGCACTTTTAGTATCATTCTCTTGTATAAATTAAAAGAAAAAAACTGCTAAAACCTGCATTTATTATCATTATTACATTTAAATACCATAATAAAAATATAAGTTGTAGCCAAAGTTATTAAGAGCCACTGTGGAAGGTCCAAAGAGCCACTTGCGGCTCCAGAGCCACAGGTTGCAGACCCCTGCCCAAGAGCATCAATTATCGATTAACTTAACAGTTTAAATATTGGAAATGTTAAATAAAAACATAATTCACTTAACATCGGAAACTGGCTTAGTGAAATAAAACATTGAAACTGTAGCCCTTCAGCATGTTCTTGGCAAAGAAATTATCGGTGGTGGCTTTTCTCTTCTGTTGAACAGCAGAAACCCGTCTGTGGGAGGTCTGAACTGTTTGACTTTAGTCTTTGAAAGCCGGCGTCCTGCAACCTTTAGATGCGTCTCTGCGTCAACAACCTGGAACCGCTTAATAAAGTCGTCAGCATCGACTCAGCCGTTTGATTCGGGTGGGTTGTGGGTTGGGAGGCATTGAAACGTCGCAGTGGCACCGGCCCTTAAGCACCGACGTTTGGCACCTCTGGTCATATAAACGAGCGCTGTAGCTTGGACAAAACGGTAAAGAATTACCGCTGCCAGCCAAATGCCTGCTACTAATCTGTGTCAAGCAAGTGCGAATATCTATTAATAGGGTCTGATTCAAGTAATTTCCTTTTCCTAAACGAAAAAGTCAAACTCTAGACGGTGGAAGACTTTGAATTATTAAAATCATTTTCTTGAAGTTTCCAGCGGTTGTGTAACATGATGAAAAACGTGCCGATACCGGTCCGTGTAATTCAAATGTAAAAAAAGACCTACATAGGATGACACCGGGGCGCAGCTGGTAGCCAGAAGGTCTTGGGTTCAAATCCCAGCCTGGGGTTTTTCTGCATGGAGTTTACAGGTTCTCCCTGTACATGCATGGGTTCTCTCCAGGTACTCCAGCTTCCTCCCACCGTGCAAAACTATAGTTGTTAGGCGAACCAGCCTCTCTAAATTGTCCTTCAGTATTAACGTGTATGCATGACTCTTTTGTCCTGCGTGTGTCTCTGTTGCCCTGTGATGGACTGCCGTCCTGTCCAGGCTGCACCCCGCCTCTCGCCCAATCATTGTTGGAGGTAGGCACAAGCCCCTCCCCCAAACCCAGCATGGATAAGCAAGTATAGAAAATAGTTGGATGCATGGAAAGACCTATATAAATAAAGGTATCTGTATATATTGAAGTATCATTTTAGGAAATGCCTCTGTCATAGAGTGCAGTATTACCGAGAGAGGCATGTCTGATTACAGAACAACAGAACACCCTAAAGAAAAGAATAAACATGTCATAACGTCACAAGGAGCATTTTCAGCTGTAGCGATTGAACGCAGCACTGGAATAGCAGGTTTCTGCTGAAAAATGGTGCCGTCTCTCTCCAATTGTTAAACTACACAGAGAGGAAAATAGGCTGCTCAATAACAGCAGATATAACTGCAGTATCTTTACAGCAGCTTCAATAATGTGTGTCTGTATACATATCTTCATTTGTCATGTATTAATTACTTTATATTGAATATTATTGCGTACTGGCATAAATCGTTTAGGGTGCCCCCTTTGAACTTAATTATTAAAAAAAAGCCGCGTTCCTGCCAAACTCTGTATTTTTACCTCCTGTTAAAGAAAATATCTATTTTAGAATGAACTATAATCTATAGATGTTAGTTTAATGATAAAGTATTTCTGTATTCAACAGCCCCCAAGCAATGAGAAACATCAGAATAAAGTGATTTAAATTCTCCACCTGCAACACTAGAAATAAATCATTTCTTCACATAGAGCATTTCTGTGGCCTGCAGACTAAATGTTACAGCTGGAGCTGCGCAGGATCCGGGTCATAACATGCAACAGACAGTGTTTTACATTTCAAAATCACCCGAGTCACCCTGAGGCCAGTAAATATTTCCACGTCAATGACGGCTCGGTTTGTGGTTCCTGTCCTTGCCTGTCGAACTCTCCGTTTGGGGATGAAGTGCAGGTGGGACCTGCTGGCACTGCAGGCCTGGAACCAGATGATAATGTCTGGCCTGGTTTCAGCTGCAATCCAGTAATGACACTGGGTGCCCCTTGTGCTTTGAAAAGTGATACTTAAAATAAGACAATTTAAGCGTCCTGCTTCATCTATTTTTGGCTATATCAGAGTCAGGCTGACTTCAGTAGCCATTCTTCTCAGTAGCACTTAAAATAAACTGCAGTTTAAGCCAGTTTTTTATTTTACCATCTTATACATTTCTTGCGTTTTTGCCTTTTTTTTTTGTCATACTTAGATGTTTTAGAGCAAGAAGAATCTCTGATCAGATAAAGATGGGAGGTAATACAATAACTGTTTGCCAACGATCATTTATCTGGGAAAATATCAAAACCTATCTGGCCCTATGACATTTTTTTAAAATATATCAAAACTGGTTTTCATATTTATTTGACAAAGTCTGAAAGGGGCAAGTTTTCCCAGGTCTGCATTAGCATTACTCACATGACTGTCAATCCACACCCTAAATGTCAAATGGAGCTGTAATGCATTGCCGTCACACGTGGGTCAAAACAAGTCTCTACATTATTAGACACGTGGACAACAGGCACATAGAGGAGCATATTTTTCTCTGAAGAAAAGCTTCTCGTCTAAAGAATATTAACAAGAACGACGTGGTAAAAATGAGACAGTAAGGTTTCATCCATCCTTTGTCTTGCGGTGACAACAGGTCCTAGAGGGAACCCCAGACATCCCTCACCCGAGCAACTTCCAGACGGGTTATATCGTCCCTCCAGAGAGTTCTGGGTCTTACTCGGGGGTCTCCTCCCGATGGGACGGGCCTGGAAAACCCTTAAAGGGAGGCGCCCAGGGGGAATCCTGATCAGATGGCCAAACCGTCTCTACTGAATCCTTTCGATGCGGAAAAGCAGAGGCTCTGCTTTGAGCTAACCTCAGAGACCAGAGCACCTCACCTACAGGCTGAGCACGGCCACCATCCAGAGGAAGCTCATTCTGGCCACTCGTATCCGGGAACTCGCTCCATCGGTCATGATCCAAAACTCATTGCCAAAGGTGAGGGTCGGAAAATTAGCTGGGCCGAGAGCTTTGCTGTTTGGCTCCGCTCCTCCTCCACCGCAACGGCCCGGAGAAGCAACCGCGTTACTGCAGACGAAGACCCAATTAATGAATGAAGAATGAGAACGAACGGTTGGAAGATGCCTTTTGTTCATTTAAAAATCCTCATAAAAAGCCAAAACTAGCACTTTGTGATCTTCAAGACGTCCACAAAAGAAATCAACGCTCCCAGAGCAACTTTCTTGAAAATGTTCTAAACATGGGCCGATTATTTAAAGGGGCCGGCTTTGTTTAATGGCTACAAATAATGCTTGAGTCTGGAAAAAACCAAAAGATGATGGTCCACGTTTAATAGCATCAGTCACCATTTATGTTCAGAGCTATTAAATCCAGCATGAGGGCATAACTGTGCACGAGGCCCCTCGTAGACAGAGCAGCAGAAAAAAATGGCAGTTTATGTCTGACACTGCCCTGACAATGGCTCTGCCTCGAAGCTCTGTGGGAGATCGGCTTTAGTTAGTAATGCCAGAAATGTGAGGCTTTAGTGGAGGCTGTCTTATGCATCCAAATTCTGCCTGTGCTGTGAAACTGCAGCAACAATACCTGTCATACCTGTTTTTTTTAAGTGGGATTAATGAATAAATGTGAATTCCCAACACAGGGGGCATCATTTTCCATTTTCAAAAACATCCGTCTCTCAGTACTTTGAGAACAATGTCAGTGAAATGAAAGGACGCCATACTACGATGTTACAACAGACTGCAGCTCCGAAACGTCCAATAAGGCAACAAGCTAACGGTCAGAGGTCAGCAGATAAGGGTCAACCTTTTCTTTAAACTGAAAACTGCATAAAAACACACTACGAGTGCTGAAACAGGAAAATCCAGGGAAGTGATCAACAGATTTACTCATAAAATATCTAAAAACTATATTTTAGTGTTCAAGATTTGGAAAAGTTGCAGAAAACCATGACTATGCTATCAAATGTCACACATTTAAAATATAACATTTTATACATCAGTTTTAGTTAGAATCTTAAAGGTAAAATCATAAAGGCACATTCATTCTTATTCAATCATAAGAAACTATACCAAAATAATTTGTCTAATAACAGTAATTTTCGATTTGCCTGATTACTAAACGTGTAAGGCTGATGAAACAGAAAAGTGATTTTAGGCACTACTCACTTTTGTCAAGAATAAATGTCCTTTCAACCAGCTGCTAATATGAAGAGAGTATAGAGATACTGTTTAAATTTGCCTCTTGGTGGGTGTAACGTATCAAGCGGCGTTTAAATCTTAACCTGGTTTTACAAAGCACTCTATAATGTAAACAAAAATAATAATAATCCTAGCACTTCTGCACTTACGGTCCAAATATTCTTCCAATTTTCACATCTGTTTAACACATTGAAGGCAATGATGTAGGTAGTTACAGGCATGGGCTAGCTCAAGGCTACCACGGTTTTAAAAAGCCATATTTAAGAGATTGGCAATAAATAAACAATTAACAGTGTTAGTCTCTTTTTGCTCTGGGTTCATACTTAGCACGCCTAGACCACAGATACCGACACAGACACTTCCACCAAACAAATAATAAATTCATCTTTTCTATCTCAACAACAGGGTTTTGTTTAAAAAGTTGCTTCTTGCCAAACATCTGCTGTTTTGCCGTTGAAACAAGGTAAAAGTTTCCCCATGGTTCCTGACCAACGTATCACCTCTATACCTTTCTAAAACAGCTTATACTGCATTAAACAGCCTGTGTCACAGAATGTACCATAAGCACAGAGAGACTAAATACATGACACCTAAATAATTAGCTAACATTTACTGCGGTCCAAGCAGTTCTGCGATGATGAATTTGCGACATGCCGTGCAATCCTAATGGACACAGGTGGGTGGGAAGTAGGGCTGGGCGATATGGCCTGAAATCAGTATCACGATATACTGAGCAGTTCACTTTGACAGCGATAAATGGACGATAACTCAGCCCCAACCCAAGCAGGAAGTATGAAAAACATGCTTAAAGCCGGAGCACAGTGGGGTGAGAAAAGTGGAGAAAGAGCCGTCGAAAAAAGTTTTCTGTGTAAATGCAACTGCTTCGCCCCTTGAGTTTATTTGCTTAACGGATTCATGGGGCCATGTAGAGTCGAGTAACAACACTCCTACGCCCCTGAAAATGGTTAGGTGGATATACTGGACAAACTGGGCAACACACAGCCCTCGATTTTTCTCAGACGTCAAAACTCGAATCTGTGATTTAGAGATGGGCTGATCCGGTCGAGAAAAAAAAAACATAAAAAAAATAAAAATTTAAGAAAAAAAACAAAATTGATAAGGGATCCAGTACCATCATCATGCTAGTTTGGATATTAGACTTAGACCACAGACCCAGGCACTATCGTCTTATGTTGCCACAAGTCATATTTCTACAGACGAGACACAGGCGCACACAACAGATGCACAGCAATCCCAAACTATCGGATATATTGTTTTATTTGGCAGGTTGCTTACTGTGAAAGCATAATCAGAGCGGGGCTTGTTACAGAACCCTGTGGACGGTGTGCTGCTGCAGAGTGAGCACTATGCTTGGGTGGTTCTGAGGCATGAGAAGTGCAAATTAAAATATGGATGCTGTTTATGTGTTTTCTGCAAACATTTAAAGCTGCGAAAAGTAAGGGAGCTACAACTAGGACTTTCAGCAGCAGCATGAGACTCGACAGAATTGATTTTACTCTTTTGGTCTTTCAAATTCTTCTGAATTTATGAAGCACGCAGAGCCCGGAATAGACTATTTAAAATCCAGAAAACGAACGACGAGCCTGCTGTTAGTTAGCAATGCTAACATGCTAGCCATTAAGAAAAAGTACAAAAAAATGTTACCAACACCTGCTTTGTTTTTTTAGTTGGTTTCACTAAAATAATAAACTCTTTATTGGTGCGATTTCTCTGACTCTCACATGCATGATGCGGTTAATGATCTGCTCATTAATATTTAATGACCGTTGATGGCAGAAAGGCTCATTAAATCACGCCACCAGAGCGTGATTTTGTTGTTTTCGGGCCATTTACCCCTCCCCCCGGTAAACCCACAGAGTTGACAGCAGCAGCCTTTTAAAAGCAACCTGGCATCGGGACGTTGCTGTGCCCCTGTTGGCTGTTGAGAACATGAACGCAATGACTGTCAATTTAGTTTAAAGAAAATTAGTACATTTGAATATGTGTACTATTTTGACTCGTTTGTCAAATAAAAAAAAAAAAAGGTACCGTTTGAAAGCAACAACCTTTAAGCAGGTATTAAATATACTTTAAGATCACATATTGTGCATTAATTCCTTTTGTTGTTGGTCTTATTCTAATCTAAAATGTTGCGTTTTCATTAGCTATAAGCGGAAAATGATCACAATGAAAAGAAATCAAGGCTTGAAAACATCGGTCTGTGTGCAAGTAATCTATATACGCTTAGTGAATTGAGTTACTGGAATAAACAAACTTTTTCACAATATTCTAATTTATTGAATGGGTCTCTGTGTTCACAAATAGACATCGTATAGCACTGCGCGCGTGCCAATGATTTACGAAGCGGAGAACTGGGAAGTGCCAATAAACATTTTATTTTTTTGCATCTTTCAAATTGTGTTTATGCAAACAGCCACGTTGGGTTTTAAACTCGGGGGTTGGACGTCGACATCCAGCTTCCCAAGATGAAATCCGTTTGCTTTTTAAATAGAACTGACAGAAACATCGTTAAAGCCCAAAGAAAAACCTAAAAGGCTTTCATAAAGGCTGGGCGCTACGGAACAAGACCACTTTTACAGTGATAGAGGACTTTTTCCTCGTAGATGTTTGAACAGTGCTGTAAAAAAAGATATTTTAATAATGCTGCCATGATCAACAGTTTTTTAAACCAGTCATAACATGTTTGCACCCAACAATACTATATATATATATATATATATATATATATATATATATATATATAACATACTATACATGTTGACCAATTTAATAGGCGTATTATTTTTGATATAAACCCTCCAGTCCCGTACAACTTTTAACATTCTGAATTTAAGATACATGTTTATCCTACTTCCCAATTAATTTGCTCCTCAGAGAAGTGGAAACTGTACAGATAAAAACACAACATCTGGTGTAATTATGGTAATTTAAAAAAGGAAATTTACTTTACAATCTATCAAAACCCACTCAGGCATCGAAGAACATTTATTCTCTCTGCATAGAGACCAACTATTTCAAACAGTAGTGGGAACATTATTAAAGCCATCAAGGGAAGAAAAATAAAATAAAATAAGCGGGATGTGAAAAAGACGAATCTCAGTGCATTATCGCCCACACATGTTAGAAAACCATTCAAGACAGGAGAAAAATCACAGAGAAAGGCAGCCTCGGTGAAAGGACGCGAGAAGAGTGACAGCGAGCTGGAAGTCGTTAGCTGGAAAACCTCCAGTCCCATGCGAACACCCACACAAGCCACAACGCTGCGGTTTAAAAATAGCCACGGTTCAATCTTCTGCACAAGCCGGTTCAGCACTGGGGAAAAGGAGAAGTGGACAATAAGAGGCTCATTACACAACCCAATCAAACGGGCCGCACGGCCGACCCCGGGCCCGCTTCATAAAACCACATTATTGCTTCTGCGCAGGTGACTCGTGGCGCTGAGCGACGGTCGTACCGGCGGCCGGACGCTGCGCCCTCCCTGACCCAGATACCGAGCTGTCACTCTGCAGAGAGAACAAAGAGCAGCAGCTGTCTGTCAACGGCCTGGACGTGTTTTCAGGGACGGCACAAATAACAACAGCACACCAGCCACACGTGCTCCAGCCCCACCATCATCACGGCAGCAGCTTATTGATACGTTGGCTGCTGAGGAGCTGAGAGCGCGCCGGTATCGACTGCTTTTACAGAAGGTTGTTGTTCGCAATCTCCAGCAATCGACAATTAGGCTTTGGACGTTGACAATCAATTCAACGTTACTCTTCCTATTTTAACTCTATGTTAAAATAGTACTATGGTGTGTACTCGCCATTTTTCTAATTCATTCTTAATTTTGGTTTTCACTTTATTGCCGCCTGAAAGTTCTTCGGGCGACGTGAAGCACATTTAGGTAAGATTTTGCTCGCCGTTATATAAAGGACTATGACACATGAAAGAGGGAAAACAACGACCTGCAGGCGGAGGAAGCAGTTTCAGCGCAACAGAAACAACACTAAGGAATTACAATATCATACCCAACTATGCATTAAAGCTTGTGTCATTCACCGCTTACTGATTAAAATCAATTAAAAGGGCATAAACTTCGGGAGTTTAAAGGCTTAATGCTTTTGGGGAATGGTGGGGGGGCGGGGGGGGGTCTGATTTTTCAGAATCTAAATGGACGAGTGCATCTTTAGTTTAGTCAGGATACTAAAAAGAGCATCACTCATCACCTTTATTAAAATCTCCTTATTAAATCTGCTGTTTGCAGACTACGAGCCTGTTAAGGAGTCCGGTTACCTGCCTGATTGACAGCTACTGTCATCTCTGTAACGCTCACTCGATAAGTAGCAGAAAGGGAACGAGGTATAAATAATAGTCTGTAAAATAAGCACCTGAGAGGGTAGCAAATAAACAAACACTTAAAGTGTGGCGATTTCCTTCTGCTTCGGGTTAGAGGAAAACAGACTCCAGTAAGTGAGAAGTTTATGAAGATACCAAAGACTAGAATAAATCCATCCTAATGCTTGGCTTTGTTGAAAAACTCACTTTTTTTTTTTTTGAAAAACTCACTTCTGCCAACAAGCTGCTATTTTGCCAATGAACTGGCAAAGATCAGCAAATATATCACTGACTGAGGCCGTGAATATACAATAATTCATTAATTTACCAACATCTGTGGAGGCCCAAGCAGATCTGGACCTATTAGTACGGCGTGATGTGGTAATAACTGTGTGACACACTGCATATCCCTGACATGACTATCACATTTATCAATGCAGAGATGCCAAAAATATTGATTGTATCAGAATTAAGACATAAATCCTACAATTACTTTATCTACACACACAAACATCTATATATGTATATATTTAATCAGAATCAGAACAGAATTTATATTATTTTTGTGTGGAATGTTGTGTATTTATATTATTTTTGTGTGGAATGTTGTGTGTATATATATATATATATATATATAAAAATGTTTGTATATCTGCATATCTGAAGCGTTTAACGAAAGTAATTTCCCTCTGGGATTATTAAAGTATCTCTGATTCTGATCTGATAAAAAAAAAGTAAATATTTAGTTTTTTAATTGCGGTGCAGATGGTGTAGAGCCAGGTGGTGGGAAGGTGGGAATCTCCCAGCTGTCCATGCCCACAACTGGACTTATATCCCCCCAAAAAAACTAAAATGTCCTCAGACTGGCCGCCTGAAAGGTCGCTGGTTTACCTGTGGATTCGCCAGTGTTGATCCAGTCCGGGTTCGCAATGCTGGCTATTGCAAAGATGTCTGCAGCCAGGAACAGGCACCCTGAAATGATCGTCAGTTTATCCATGTCGCCTGGCCAAGAAGAGGAGGAGGAGGAGGGGGGGTGCGGTGGTGGCGGCGGCTGACCAAACGTGACCCTCCGCCCGGCCGCTCAGGGAGACTCGGGGTGGGCTGTTATCTGTCCAACCTCGCCCCCTTCAACAGGAGCCCGCCGTGGCGGCTCTGCCGTGCATTCTGCAGCAACCTTAGCCCCTCCGCGTTCAGCAAGCGTGAGCCTCCAGCAACAAAAGGCTCCGGCGTGACGCACAAACGCATCACATCTCAAAAGCCCCGCTGCGGTCCGGTGGGGGTCAAACAAAGGCTGGCTCTGCGCTGGGGAGGGGGGCCCGGGCTGCTTGGCGCTGTCGGTACGGATCCGCTTAGGAGCAGCCGCTGCGGCGGCAGCAGCATCGGGTACAGCTGCGGCTAGCAGGGCAGCTAGCTAGCTACTCCCCAGATTCGGGCTCGACGAGCCGAGCTGCGGCCCTGGGGCAGCTCGACGGCATTTTCACACGCAACGTCACGCCTACCGAGGTCCAGGGGATGCGGAGCCGGGTACTCCGAAATAACCCGCGTTCTTTTCGGCGTCGGTTCGCGGTTACCCGTCAGGAAAGGGGGAGCCCATCACCCCGTCTCGCTGAAGAGAGTCGGTTCTCCTTCTCCGCTGGAATAGCATCTGGTACTCTCAGCCCATTAGCCAGCCAGCTGCCCTCCTCTTCTCCCGCTCCGGACTTCTGCTAAACGCTTTTTAAAGAGGAAAAACCCAACAACAAACGCTGCGTGTTTCCCTCCGACTGTGAGTTTAAATGCCCCAGCATGAGCGGCGAAACGGTGGCGTTATTGTTGTGCTTCCCAGCCGTGTGTGCCCACCACTAGCTCAGCCTCCCCTTCTGCCAAATGACATCAGGCGGACCCCCCCCCCCTACGCAGCCTCAAACACACACATACCCACAGAGCGTTCAGAGAGGAGAGGGCGCTGCGGCTCTCTTCTCGCGATACTCTGGAAGAATGGGGGGGTTGTGTTTTCATGAGTCGCCAGGTTTGGGGCTATTATTCATGATGGCACAGTAGCCCCATGGTGCAAAACACAACAGCGCGTCACGAGATAGAAACAAAGGAGGCTTAAGAAAGCAAAAGTAAAATATACGCAAAACACAAAACATTACACTGAAAACTGGAACCCAGCGTGTTTTAAAACCACACTAGTAAAAAACCTACAAAAAAACAAGAATCTGTTATGTAGTAAGAAACAAGCTTCTTACCGTAAAATGATAATCCAGTGCCTTACATACCGATTAGGTGTATTTTAGGGAGAAAAATCATCTTTAATCACCAGGTTTGTGCACACAAATATGAGTATGACTCCACTTTGTTCTGAATGAAGACATTTTTAAGTATAACTATAAAAAAGGAAAATAAAAATATAAACTGTGGGTGGGTAGCAACTAGTTAAATTTACTCAGTTACATTTAATTGACCGACTTTTTGAACAAAATGTACTTTTAGGAGTAGTTTTACTGCACTGTACTTTTTACTTTTACTTGAGTCATATTATTACTCAAGTATTGCTACTCCAGTAAAATTTCTGGATTTCAAGTTGCTCTACCTACTGTGAGTAACTTGATGAATAAAGAACATACTTGTTTTAACCAAAAATGCACCAGAGACACAAAAACTTAGAGTTTATGTTAAAATGAGACTTCTTATTTGTACACAAGCTTTGTTATTTTAATTTTATTTTCTATCTGCTGAGCTCATTGAGCCATATGGAGATCAAATGAACAAACAGTAAACAGTAGATACTGTCATTGGAAGTACTTTGCACTGTTCTAACATACTGTAGCCTATATATATAATGACTGCTAGTATTGCTTTCAAGTTTAATGTTGAAAAAACTTGAAAAAGGGTTTTATTTTGTCTTTAAAATACCTGAATTTTTACATAACCTTATATTTTTGTCTGTCCGATTACATATTTAAATATTAAATCAACTGTTATGATTACTCAGTACTTGAGTAGCTTTCTTACTGAGTACTTTTTTACTCTTGAGTAATTTCTTGGCTGACAACTTTTCACTTTTACTTGAGTAAAAATATGTTGTTGTGCTACTCTTACTTGAGTACAATTATTGGCTACTCTACCCATCTCTGATAGCTACTACATAGTGTTTTCACAAAAGAGGCAGACGTGATTGGTGCACATAGGCGCGGTATCAATATGGGCTCTCTGTCAAGTGTTCATCACACTGTCTCTGTGGCGGCTGGTTTTTGTAAACAGTAAACTGTTTGTGTGCAGGATGTGTTAGCTTCTCTTTTCCTGACCAAGCCCTGAATGGAGGGAAAGTCAGTCCTGATGATCCTAATTGTTCGTTGCTGTCTGGACTTGTCCTGTTTTGTGGATGAGCCAAACCACACAGCGATGGACGGACACAAAACAGACTAAATAATGGCAGCGTAGAAGATGACCAGCAGGGATTTCGACAGACCAACAAAACATAAGAAAAATTCTACATGTCTGAAACCAGAGTTAAGTTGGTATGCATGTATTAAGCCAGCTGAAATAGAAATAAACATCCATACAACAGCAAAGCAGCCATCCCAGGCTTGAGTCCCTGCTTGTAGACTTTTGCCGCACGTCTTCTCCCTGTCAAACCCATTTCCTGTCAGCATACTGTCTAATAAAAGCCACTAGTGCCAAAGAAAAATAATTATATTTCTGTCTCTTCTGACTAGAGCACCTTCTGACATGTTTACCGTGTCCCCTACATGGCACAGCTAATGAATCTTATTTCCACACATTCTCCCACTTCAGCTGAGGACGCCTGCAGCTCATCCAAAATTACCACACTCTACTCGGTCAGCCCATTAGTTTTGGTGGACAGCGGTGTCATACTCTTTCCATTTTTAGATGCTAGATTGAACAATGCTCTTTGGATAGTTTTAGAACCTAAAATCTGCAATATTCTCTAGAAACCTCTGATGCCCACACAGAACTCTTAAGATTGTAACTCCTGAAGGTAACTGGTTGTACCACATTTTGTTTAAGGGTACCAGAATAAAGAGAGTAAAAACAGAAAAAAACTCCTTACTTTTCAGATTTGTTTTGTTAAAATAAGAAAATTCCTTCCACATTAGTCATGCGATACTGTTTATTAGTATACAACATAAAATCCCAATAAAATATACTATGTGGTTGTAAACTGTGAAAAAATGTTCATACTTTTGAGGAATACTTGGGCAGTTTTCTGAAATTCTGTTGTAGGCTTTGCTTTTCAATGCTGACTTGGTTCTCTAACATCTTGTTATAAAATCCCTTCACGATCTTAGTAACCAAAGAAAGATTATAATGGTGGTAACTACAAAAACAAAATCCAAACTCTTTTGCGCTAACCAGTAAGAAAATAAAGGTAAACCATAATGTAAATGCACAGATAATAAAAAAACAAAAATAAAATTAATCCATAATTATTTTATTTCCTTTATGTACATGATGACCATGACACTCTGAACTGATAAATGTCAAAGATAATATGGCAGCTGTTAAACGTAACCGAACAAACATAAACGGTGGCGGCCCAATTTGGACGAAGCGTCCCGAATCCTTACAGCAGTCACACCTGAACGGATCCTTGTGCTTCCTTCTGGGTCCCTCCACTGGCTGAGGATCAGAACAGTACCTTTTCATGCTGAACACTTACTGGGTGGAAACAAACAATGCTTTCTCTTCTAGTGTTTGCCCTGCGTCAATCCCATGTGAGAAGCTGGCAGGGGATATTTTATAACTGTATGAAGAACAGTTGTCTTCAGACCTCAATCACATTAGATTATGACCGATTTCGGAACAAGACGCAGAATTTACCTGACAGCCAGATGTTTCACTGCCAGTAATTTACAACAATATACAGTTAAACTGAGGGAAAAAATCCATAAAAGATCAAATGCATTATGATTCTGCAGCTCGCTTTGTTTTCTTTTTATTTATTTATGCCAACACGTCGACTCTGAGGTAAAATAAAAGGTCTTTATATGATTTTCTTTTTCATAATTCATCAACAAATGGTGTATTAATTAGGTGTCCACTTGCTGCCATGGTCTTCTTGCCATCAACAAACTTTCTGGCTGCCTACAAAGATAAAAGAGAAGTATTAGGAGTAGAAATAAACTTGTGTTTCATGAGAAATTATTTTAAAACAGTGAGTAAAATGAAGCCTCTTCAGTCCATAGTCAGTGAATAAATATAAAGTGTCATGCAAGTGCAACTTCCACAACCCTTGAGCTTTTTCACCCTCCACATCACGACCACAAACTTTGGTGAATGCCATTTGAATTCATGCATTTGCATTCAGTCCCCTTTATGCTGACACCCAAAAAAATCTAATCTAGACGAACCAAAGTGCCTCCAAGAGTCACCCAACTAGTAAAATGTCCTGTAGGTAACTTAGTACAGCTGTTCAGTGAAGACCTCAGAGGTAGAGAACATTAGATAGCAAACAGTTTCATGAAGACCAATGAGAACATTGATCAGAGGAGCCGAGTGGCCCATGCAACTCTGGAAGGAGCTGCAGAGAGATGAGGCTCAGGTCTGAGAAATTACCATCAAACACGGCCTTAACAGAGGAGTGGTAAGAAGAAGCTTTTGTTGAAAGCTGGCCATAAGACGTCATATTTGCAGTTTCCTATAAGCGAAGCAGCGTATACAGCTTACATGTGAAAGAAGGTGCTCTGTTCAGACAAGGCCAAAACGAAACATAGCGGTTTGCAGCGTGCTGCGAGTATAAAGACTAACACTGCAAATCACCGTGGAGCTGGACACTCATTCCCTGTGAAACATGGTGGCAGCATCATTCAGAGGGGATGTTTTTCCTTCAGCAGGCACAGAGAAGCTGGCCAGATTAGATGGAGGATGGAGCTAAACACAAAAACAATCCTAGGAGGAAAACCTTAAGAGTCTGCAAAAGGGTTAAAACTGGAGTGGAGGTTTACTTTCCAGCAACAAAGTGGCTCTAAATGCACAGCAAGAGCGACAATGGCTGTGTCAAAGTCCTAACTTAAATTTGAATCCAACGGAAGTTCCCATCCAGTCTGAGTGAACTTGAGTTTTCTTGCTAGGTAAAACAGGCATATATTCAACCTCTAGATGTGCAAAGCCAATAGAGAGACACCTCATAAGATTTGCAGCTGTAACTGCAGTTAAAGTTGGTTCTACTAAGCATCGGCTGCATCGGAGCTCAAAACAAATGCACGGCACACTTAAGATTTCTATCTGTAAGAAAATACTGAAAGACAGTTTTTTTTTTAACATGATCTTCAATTCATAGCTTATGCACAAACACTACAGTAGTTAGGCTTAATCAAATATTTTAAACCAGTATGGATTTAAACTGTTCTGATCTCAGGGTCAACATGATCTCCTGCAAACCTTCCCCAAGAAAATATATCATTATATATATAATTTTTCATACAATTTCCTTTAAAAGGTACCCAAAATGATCAAAATCAAGAGGTTTTATACAGTTGTTTCAGGGGTCAAGCTCTTGAATGGCTAACTGAAGAGGTTTTTGCAGAGTAAGCCCTCTACGTGCACTTTGCTATTGAAAAAAACAGCATAAACTGGTTAGATTTAACGGAATATCGTATTCCACCAACGCGTTATTTTCTTTTCCAAAAGATAGAGAGAATTCGGGAAGAGAAATTTAAGAGCTGGTGATACAAAGTAAGGACTTGAAGTGCCTTTTCAGAAGAGGAGTACATTACAGTGCTGTTACCATGGCAACAAACCTGAGGTCAAATGAGGAAGCGGAGGCGTTGCAAATAAACAAACCGTCAGTTTTGAAATGTTAGTCGTTTCTCAATGGTTTGAATTTCTCGTTTTTGCTGTGATTTTTATAAATTAGCCATGGACACATTATTTAAGTGAACAAAACAAGAGTTGTGGTGAAAATAAAAGGAACAAACATCACTGCAGCTGATAACTTGCCCTGTGGACTTACCTTAACTACAGCATCCTTGGTGATGGCGTCTATAGCCTGGAGGACGGACTCAGGAGCCTGGTAGGCGGCAGTGCTCAGAGCCTGAGCCCCGATCTCCTCCATCAGGCCCTCAGAGCTCTCTATGGACATCAAATACTCTGCTTTCACCTGGTTTCTGTGCAAACCAGCACACAAACATACAGTTAAGGAGAGCTAACGCGTGCATCTGAACGATCGCTCCGTTTTCTGAGTGAGCTCACTTTGCTCTGGTGATGTCTGCCTCAGTTACACTTCCGTCTGCAACACCTCTCACCTGAGCAATGGCGGCTCTGATCACCTGCATACAAAAAAAGGCATCAAGGATCAGGTGGGTGCACAGACATTCTGGCCTTTTATGCTCATTTCAGATCAAATTAGGATCTACCTCTCCGGCAGAGTCAGCTTGTGCAATGGTGTAGACACCAAAGAGGCCAGAGTCAGAGTATGAGGCGTTGAAAGCAGTGGCCTGAAGACAACCAGAGGCAACAAGGAATAGTATTTTCAACTCTGCACCGACAGATAAGGAAAAAATATCTAATTCTGCTGGAGCAGAAAAGTAAAAACTGCTGACAATCCACAGATTTTTCAGAAAACAAGCACGTGTACGGTTTCATTGGGTGTTACCCCAGTATCACTGGTCTTCAGCTTACGTCGAACGGCTGCGTGGTCGCTTTGGCGACACCCTGGCTCAGTTTACTGGTGATGCTGGAGCCCCGCTTCACATGAGGACTGGCTCCCAGGATCCTTTGCAGCACGGTGAAAGCCTTAGCTTCGGCGGTGCCCGTCACGCCGCCCTCACTAACGACCAGCGCGTGGACTAGGTCATCTCTATTCTGCACTCGCATTTCACCTTCACACAAAATATTACAACTCAGATGAGGACAGCTGGTGCGTACTGACACAACAGGGATGTGCTGATTGCCTCGCAGGAGACTGAAATTGGAAAAGTTTTCATCCCATCAAGCAGATCTGAACGTCAGGGTGATGGCAAGGAGGCCTTCCAACTTACAACACTTGGAGCTAACCTCCAAAATAAAATCATTAAAATACCAGCAGAATCGTGCAAATAGCTGATCAGTTCTTAGAAGGGGTTGAATACCAATAAAGGCTTTATCGTTTATTATTGAGCAGAGCAGAAATACATTTTGAACATTGTTTTATCACCTTTCGGGAGATTCTTGGCTCATTGACTGCCAGTCAGTACTAATGAAAATTATTTTAAACCTACATCTTACACAATTATTCATAATGTTTTGCCTAACTGAGCATACATACCCACTAATATTTGAAAAAACTGCATGCCATGCAGAAGTTTAAGATCAGCCTCCGTCATCCCTTCTAAGAATCATTTATTCATGCTTGTTTGTGATCTGTCAGTCCTTAGTACCCCACAGGGTCCATGTTTCAACCCTCTAGCTGTTGGTGCAAAGGTGGATTTGACAAATTATTGACTTAGTGGAAGAATTCTTACAACTGCAAATGGAGCAAAACGGCACCTCAGCATGATACTGCCACCGCCATGCTGAACAGCTGATGGTGTGTTCTTAGGTTTGCAAGCCTGACCTTGATTTATCCAAACATTCTTCCTATCATTATTACCAATCAGCTCAATCTTAGTCGCGTCTGATTGTAAATCTTTTCTGCAGAAGTCGCTCAGCTTGTCCTTGTGTGCTGCTGCCAGTTTTAGTCGGGCTTCTGGAAGGGCACCCTGTGAATTCACTTGGGAATATGTAGACTATCATAAAACGCTCCACAATATTACCTGAAACATGATTAAATTCTGTCTCTAGTCCGATTTTCCCTTCAATTCCTTTATTTTCCCACTATAGTGTACTTTTGTATATATTTTCTTTTCCCATTATTTTCTTACGTGAAGCACTTTGGAACAAATAAAACTCGCCTTGCCTTAAAAGCTGGGTATGTGGAAGAAACCTACCAATCAACATTTCTGATTAGAGTGTACAAATTAGGGCAGGAGTTTTTTTAAGCCTACAAAAAACCTGGATTTTCTCTTCAACTGGCCTTGGGACATCCAGCCAAGTATTAGGGGTGATACATGTGTGTACTTAAACCTGACGCTGGGTGGATTAGAGAAAAGCAACAATAAATTTTAAGGCAGACAGTTAATTCCTGATTGAAAAAAAATCATTAAAGTTGTATCATCTGTACACTCAAAAAACAAATTTGCATATCCCTGAATGACGCTGTCAGATTAGAGGTTCAGTAAAGAAGACAAAAGGATAATATATCTCTTATCGCTTACGGCTTTCAACAAGGGTTTACCTCCACGGTACGCTGCTTTAGCCACTGGTGCTCCGGCTCCACTGCGAGCACTCAGGAGACCCTCGCCCACCTGCCTCAGGACAGAGTGCTTGACACCTGGATACATGAATTAGACACAGGGCCAGTTTTAGACTTAGCTTTGAGTTTGTGCATTCTTAGACCGAAACCCAATAAAGCAAACGCACACAACCACCTAACTGATAACTTGTTAGGAAACAAGATCTAGGTGAGTAGAGCAGCACAGACAAGACTACACTTACCTACTCCTACAAGGGCCATTCTGCCAGTGGTGAAAGTGTCCTTAACAAAGGAGTGAAGCTACAGGGGAGGAGAAAGGCCCGGAGAAATGTGTGAGAGCCACACATCGACTACCAAACACTGCTTCACAGACATTCGTATGCATCACTCGCCTACAGAATGCTGTCAATCACAATATAGTTCAAACAAAAAAGAAAAAAAAGATCCAAACCTGTTCAGAGGAGACACGACCAACCATAAAGTCGGGGCAGTACAGAGAGTTGGACAAGGCGTTCTTATATGCTGCTTCGTGCAGCTTCTCGATCACGCCTTCAAAAGAAAAACGGAGAAGCAACTTTTAACAAACAAAACTTTACGTGGCGGTGGAAGCATCACGGTGTGGAGAGGCTGGTCTTCAGAATTTGGATGGAAATAAATACCATGGGGCCTCATGTGCAAAAGATTGTGCAGCTCTCATGCTAAACGTTGGCGGTAGAGAGAAATCCTGGAACGTGAGGCGCACAAAAACAATTCAGATTAACGAAACCGCGCGTAGACGGATCACTGCTGCGTTGGCTTGATAAATCCCAATTTGAGTTGATTTGAATTACAACGAACCAGCAGGTTCTTGAGTGACATTAGCGACTCATTAAAGAAACTGGCTGAAAATATAAAGTTTTTCTGCTCGCATTTGATTTGTTTATCAAGTTCAAATGCCGCTGTAGCTGCTGCCTTGAGCTCGATTATAGCTTAATGCTGATCATTAGTACACAAAATCACTGAAATGACATGAATATGCCTCCCGTACTTCGATTAGGAAGTCTGGCACCCACACAGATGTTGTGGAGGACTTTAAATCTTTAAGACAAGTCTGGATGTTACATAAACGAGTCACCAATCACGCACGGAGCCCGCTTTTATTTGGTTCCAGAAACAACTACAATAATGAGTGTAATTATAATTATTACGATAATATAGCGGAACACTGAGTTAAGCAGGATTATAGCAATAGGAGTGCAGTTTAGCTCTGATTACATTTGGAAATCGGCTCCTCGCTGCAAATGAGAACCACCGTTCAGGCGATTTTTATGTATCTGAAGAACAAATAGAGGAGATCGTCCTATGGGGCTGGGACGGGTCAGGGATGGTAACTGCCCAACCTGTCAGTCAGCTCCCTCTGAAAAGCTAGGGTTGCAGAGACCGCAGTGGAGTTAGGACGTGAAACGGCACCGGCGACGCACGGTTCTTCCTAGTTTCCCTGTTCCCCGGTAACGCTGGGGCCAGTTAAAAAACATTATTTCCCTGGACAATCTGAACCGGTTATTAGGCCACTTATCATCATGTGCCAGCAGATCAGCAGGATCTCTGAAAACAAGCTTCCTTTGCATTCTTCCATTGGCGATGTCCACCAGCAGCACCAACGCTACCACCGCACAATTATGCGCAACTTTACGCAGCCATTTATGGACATGTGTGATTGTCTCCACCTTAGGAATCAAAACAACAAGGACTTAATCTGCTGATATGCTAGATCAGTCACATGCATTTCATGACCGATGTGCATTTACATCTACATGTGACAAAAACAGAGGAATATTCAGTTTACATCTGACTGAGGTTGTTTCCATCATCTTGATGCCTGTCATGTTATTGTATCATTTGTGGCTAAATGGGATTCTATTTCTTTGTACAGATTTATACCATAAAAGCTCAAACTTGTGAAAAAGCATCAGGTTTGATGCTCCTTGGGTTTAATAAAACTGAAAGGACTAAGATTTCAGTGGATATAGGTGAGATTTAGTACTTTGTGTTTTTTGTCAGTTAAAGAAGTTTGCGCTGCTGCTGCACATTTGGCGCATCGCTGATTTTTTTGTACATGCCAAATTGGGCGGTAAACATTGCGCCGCAAGTTTTTTTGTGCGTAAGCACGCTTCGTACATGAGGCCCCAGGCCATCTTGAAAGAAAATCTGTTAGAGGCTGCAGAAGGTTTGAGAGAGACGGCGGCAGAAGGTCAGCTTCCAGCAGGACAGAAGCCCAGAGCCTCATATTAAATGGCTTAAGTCAATGTGGTAGAAAGTCAACATTGAGACCTGCATCCAATTAAGAATCTGAGGCAAAAAATTAAAATTGCTGTAGACTCCTTCAAATATGAGTGGGCTTTCTGGGAAGAAGAATGGAGGAAAACAATTGATGTGTGCAGCTTGCAGACAAGTGCCCTTAAAGTCTTGCAGTAAAACATCTAAAAAATCAAGAATTTTCCTTCCACGTCACAATTACACACTACTTAGTGTTGGTTCGTCACATAAAATCCTAATCAGATTCACGGGCCTTGACACAAAATGTGAAAAGCACGCGAGGGGTTGGTTTATACGCACTTATCTGAGGACACTGCTGAGCCAGGGCCTTGTCAATTTTCACCCTGGAGGCCAGCTCGTCCACCTCCCACGGCCGAAACTCCTGAGCCGTGGTCACGTTGACCAGAAAGTCCAACAGCGAATCGCTACACCAGACGTCAAACACAAATCAAGAAGTGAGGTCGAGCGGTAATTTAAGTAAAAGCAAAATATACGGGAATAGGAGAATCAAAACAACATACAGGTCGTCTCTCAGGCAGTCTGCAGAGTAGACGATATTTTCTCTTGATCCCGTCACACTGGATGCAAACAAACGAGAGCACAACCGACTCAAATCATCACACGTTGTTTTAATAAGAGGAGACACTGTATGCATGTGGAGAGCCTTTATTCACCTCAGGCTTCCTCCCAAAGCCTCCACACTGCGGCAGATCTTGAAGGCAGACGCTCCCTTGGTGGTCTACGATAAAAGACACGGGCAGGATAAGTAAGACGATAATAAAACTTCAACTTCAACATCACACACGGTACTTAGCCGTATTCTGTAGGAAGATGGAGTACTTCAGAGCGACTAATTAACATCCATAAATGGTGAAATGAGAGGTGAATTCCCTCACAAACTTGTTCGTATTACCAGGTTGGCAGCAAGTCGCAGGACATGAGAAACACCCAGGTTCTCCAGATTCTCATGGCGACTCCCGGCTTTAACAAACACACCGACACTTGACAAAGGGGAGTAGTTTTCCAGCGACGCTATCACCAGCCCGTTGGGGAGTTTGGACACCTGGAGCCAGCAGAGAAATCTGTTATCGAGAGCCTAAGATCATTTGCTATTTTCCACTGAATTGTTCATTGTCCTCAGTTTTCCAGTTACGCTCGCCATAAAAATAGGAAACAAATATTCCAGCATTTAAGTGAGCAGCGCCTACTTGGACGTTTTGAGGAGGAAGAGGTGCAGCTTGGGCAGGTTTCACATTAGCCAGGGGTTCAGTCAGAGGTTGGCCCCGCCTGGCCGCGGCATAGCAGCGTTTCTGTGGGAAATGTGGGACAGAGAATGAGTCTCTAACCTAAAAAAACATGTGCTCTACACATTCTTCTATAAAGCTACACTTAAACAATCAACGTGAAAAAATGCTGTTAAAAATCAAACAGAATACAGAATACAACCACCCAGGATTTTGATTAATATACAGATGTGTTAGAATATCATCCCAAATGTATTCATTACGGTAACTGAATTCAAAATGCATACAGTTTTAATGCTCCCTCTGCTACTTATGTTTTTATTTTTCTCAATTTTGATAATTCTGAATTACAGCCAGTACAAATCCAAAATGTAGTTTCTCGAAATCAAAATATGGGATCGATTTTACAATCAGAGGTCAGACTGCTGACTTGAAAGCTGTCCATAACCCGGGATGGCTGTCACGGGGCATCGCTAAGTTGTGTCAATGTCACAACATTGTGATCTCACTCTGATCACCTTTCAAATTAACAACAGGGAAACGGACTCAGAGATGACCTTCAGGTTGCACCCAGCTGAGCAAAACAAACGAAACCAAGTTAAACCTCATCCATCCGGTAGTTTATCGTCCCTGGCAGGATTAGTTACGGCTTTCAGGAGCAGTCACTAGTCTCGTGTGAGTTACCTTGTCTGTTTATTTCCAGCTACAGAGGTTTATCAGAACAGTAGGGAAGCTAATTAGCCACCGTGCTAGCAGAGGCAGCTAAATCGGCTTTCCGTTTATGAGCAGGAGGAGAAAAAGACAAACCCGCTTTTAAATCTATCTGGTTATACTGCTTACAGATAATTATATAAAAACAAACACAACTGACCGAGAAACTGTTCAGGGAACGGACTCCTTTCATGGCTCCCCGTTCTCCCCTTCAGCCGGCAGAAATACGCATATGGCGGCGGATTTACCCACAATGCGCCGGGCCTCCTGTCTCATCCGGTTTTCAAAATAAAAGCTTCAAACTAAACGCTTTCAGGCTTTCTTTTATTATTATTTATAATAATAATAATAATAATACAATAATAAAATAATAATAATAATTATTATTATTATTATAATTGTCAATGGTTCCACTTAGAGCTACTCGTGATATGCCTGAGGAATGTGGTCTGTATACAAATACCCTAGTTAGATGTTTGTTTTAAAGTACAAAAGGTTCAATTAATTTTTTTGGCAACCAAAAACAAATGAGAAAAATTTATTTTCATGTTCAAATTTTTCAAAAACTAGACATTTCTGATTCAATGAAACAAAAACAAACAAATGGAAGCATACAGTATTTTATACTTCTTAAAGCGGATGCATTCTGTCATATATCATATATTTTTTTGTTCCAGGAAGCCTTGGTTTTCCCTTGTTTGAACCGTTTGCATGACCAGAGTAAATGTGAGGATAGATGCAGAGCATCAATGTCACTATAACCTCACATTTCAGTTCTCAGTAGGCCACACCCATACAAACACCTGACTATCACAGGGTGTAAGGTTAACAATGTAGACAATTATGTCAGTTTCCTGAACAATATTGACAGTGTAGCTTTAGCCCAGTTAGGGTATCTCACTTTAACTCCAAATGTCTAATGTAGTTGTGGCCGAGCTCTGAAACCTAAACAATTTTAATAAAACACCACTGCATATTTGTCCTATTTAATTATGGCCTGAATTTAAGCAGGTAACAAAATGTCATGTGACTGAGTGAGGAGGTATGAAAATAATTCAGCACGGACATGAGAAGTGGGACTGAAAAATCGAAGCTCACACATTCTCTGTCCAAATCTGAATTTGTGTGCCATCTGAGAATTGAAGGATTTGATACACCTACAGAGAGAAAGCAGGCTCAAATAAATATGATTGAGGTTTAAACTGTTTTCTTTATTTGCACATATATATTCATATTTTCTGGTAACAGTTATGTGAATGAGTAATGTGTAGCCTATAGACCTTTTATAGAAGTACTGAAGAATCATAGGATTTAAAGTAAGCTGTAATAACACGGATGGCACTTGGTTAGGTATCAGTGCAGGTAGAAATGGGACAGATGGGAATAGATAGAATCACAGCAATTTTTTTCTGTCTTTTCTGACAGCAAACTCATGCAAGTAGGTACATCTGCAGAATCAATGTTTGTGTGGCAAAGACGCCCTAAAATTACCTCCCACTACAATCTGCAGATATACTTCTCCTGTGTCGCCTGGTATGGTTATAATAATTATGTTTAATTCTAAATAAGACTATAGAAAAAAACTATAAAAAACATAATGAATATATAGAAAAAGACAACATAGGTACAAAGTTGTTTTCCCTACTCACTTTAATTTTTCTATTCAAACAAGCCAGCTATTTGCGCATAGTACTTTCATGTTTGAGAGAATTCAAGGTGAAGAAACAGCGCCTCCTAGAGTCACAAAATATTATGAGGTGCCAGTGTTAGGCAGAAATTCGGCTATTTTTCCTTTCCCTCAAGTACTCAGTTTATGTCTCTGGTTTCTGATGAGAAAACCCAAAACATACACGGACCAGAAGAAAAACAGGTTTTGATATGTCCTTTATTTACATGAAACCCACTTAATGACTTGTTTGATCATTTCTCATTTTTTTCTGATGGGAACATTATCAATATGTATAGAGACCATTACACAGAGGTCAGGACTCTGTTTAGTTTATTGACTAGAAAAGTAAAAAAGTCCTCAACTTACATGGAATTTATAAAGAAAACATCTAACCAGAAACTATAGCTTTGCCCTAAAACAATAAACTTATTTAAAACATACTGCCAATTACATTTAAACATGGGCGTAGGTTTGATTTCAACTTTGGTAGGGACACTACTGGTCTCAAGTTTCATTGGTTTGATGTCATTGGTCCTACGCAATATGCATGCCCCTATTTTTTTATACTTGATGTGAGCATCAGGGGACATTTCGTTTAAAGAGAAAAGCAGCATTTTCTGCTACATTAAAATAAATTTTATAAGCACTATATATATTGTATATAAATAAAAAGCTGCTCCTTAATTTGTAATTAAAATCAATTAGACATCACCAGAAGCACTGAAGGCCCAGCTGCTTCATCTCCAAGCTGCCCTGCATCATTATTACTGGATATCTGTGTTTCCTTTAATCATATAATGTTACTATTATACAAGTGTGTTTTTAGTATTAAAGGATTAAATGTAACACAACCTTTTATATCATCCTATGATACTTACTGTCTGAGTGTTGAAATAGCTCCTTATGTCTCTTTTCTTTTTTGGTGGCATCATCTACAGTCACAACACTAAGCATGACCTAAGTTTATTCAAATATAAAATCGCGTTTAACAATTATTAAAAGAAAATATAACACTATCTTATCCGTAATGTAATAATATCCAAAATAAACAGCCAGATTGAAGCATTTTTACCAGACACTAATGTTTGTACTAATTTACTTATTGACTGTGTGGAAATCTATGGAAAATCAAACCAAGGTGTTCCTCTGTTTGTACTTTATCCTATTTCTAAAAGTAAAAATAGTCAATTAAATAGCACTATTATTATGTGGAACCCTAATTATGCTTTCTAAACAAAAAATAGCAATGTTTAGGCACCATCTCGTGTTGTTATACTCTATAAAACGAATAACACCTGCTATTTATATCTGAACCGCCTTAAAGGGTTTTTTTGGAAGCTTACATTCTTTGCTTGTCGATTTTTCCAGCAGTCTTCAGAACTCCTGCCTGACACAGAATATTTAGTTTTATAAAATAAAAAGTTTTTTGTTGATAAAATGTATTATACTTCAGAATTAAATATTATTTTAAGATGCTAACGTTGGTTATTTACATTTCTTAAGTTCCACAAATCAAAACTACTCTCTCCTGCTTCTTCTATCGCCTGTTATAGCATAGATAATATAAAATTTTTAATTGGGACTAGTTTCGTAGTCTAATATTCGTTGTAGTAACCGCAGTATTCTAGCGTGAATTAAATTTAAATTTCGCGCTGCAAGCATGCACGCACATGCACGCACTAGAAAACAGCCAACCAGGGAGAGAGAAGGCGGGACTTAAGGCAGAACAACCAATGAGAGTGGAGCTAAACAGTACACAACACAGTTACGTGCGCTGCTAAGTTAAAGCGACAGGAAAGACCGACTGGACACGCAGGCTGGAAGACGGAGCTGCAGCAGCAGCCGCCGCCAAGCAGCGGAGCTGCGAGAGGAAAATAAGCGACTGCTGTAACAACGCTGTATTGTAAATTATAAACATGTTATTCACATCGAATTATTGGTAGGGACAATTAGGTCGGTCCAAAATTTTGGTAGGGACATGTCCCTATGGTCCCTATACAAACCTACGCCCATGCATTTAAAACTACATTTGTCTTAATTTCGATTTATTTGTTCATCTTTTACTGTGACATATGTTCATTTTAAAGTGCTTCAGTTTAATAGGATTTTTGGAGTACTTTCTTGGGTAAAAAAAAAAACTAAAAAAAAAAAAACCCTAAAATTTATCTTTACACCCTCAAACACAAATATTTCATTTGTTTTTCAATGTTGACCACCAAAAAAATAAAAGTGTTTCAGATCTTCACTGAAATTGTTGAAGACCCTAGAAAAAAATGTACCCCCAATAAATATAGATCATACATTTAATTATTTTTTACCTTAAATATTTTATTAAAACCATATAAATATTGGGCATTAAAACAGCACGATAACCCTGGGCAGCAGCCAAATTAACTGAAGTATTTATACCTCCTGAACTTTTCCACATTCTTCCACTGTAACCACATATTTCAGTGAATGGGGAGATTTCTGTGACAGATCCTTTTAAAGTAGTTGATGAAAGGAGCATTTACAGGGTTTAAAGTTTCCCTAAATATAAACCTGAAAACTGTGCCGTTTTTGCATTCAACCCCATTACTTCAGATACTCTTGAATAAAGTTCAGTGCAACCCATTGCAGGTCACATAATTTCAATGCTTTCCCAGGACCCCAAACTTTTATTGTACAGATATTGTAAAATATTGCCAGAAATATTTGCTCACTTCCCTTGATTCACATCCCATTCTTCATCCAGAGGGTTCAGTGTGACGCTGCTCCACCCACTGCAGCAGTAACAGCTTCAGCTCTCCTGGAAAGGCTGTCAGCAAGGTTTTGTAGTGCATTTTAATTTTTTTTTCGCCAGTTATCCAGAAGTGCATTTGGACCGATGTTGGACGAGAGGACAAGGCCCTCAGTCTCTGCTCCAATTCATCCCAAAGGTGTTCTTCTCTGTCAGGTAGAGGTCAGGACTCTGTGGAGGCTAGTTAAGGTCATACACACCAAACTCTCATCCATGTTTTTATGGACCTTGCTTTGTGCAGTCATGTTGAAAGTGCAAGGGACCATCTTCAAACTGTTTCAACAAAGTAGGGAACATCCAACTGTCCAAAATATCTTGATATGCTGAAGTATTCAGATCATTTCACTGAAGCTAAGGGGTTGAGCTCAGCTCCTGAAAAGCAGCCCCACACCGGCATCCATCAGCCAACAGATTTTACTCATGGGACAGTGGAGTCAGACAAGAACCATTAGTCCTCCTCCATCAGATTGGCAGATGGAGAAGGGCGTGTTCTCCAGAGATCATGCCTCCACTGCTCTAGAGTCCAGTGGCATTGTGTTATACACCACTGTATCAGATGCTTTGCACTGCTGATGTGTGGCTTGGATGCAGCTGTTAATCTGATCTGATACCACAGAATAGCACCACACCGGTTTTGTTTTTTATACCAGTTTGCCCAATGAAGTCCAACAACTTGGTGATGTATTCATCTTCTTTGATATTAGGGAGCCAGGTTTGAATCGCAGTTGCGTCAGAAAGGGCACCTGTTGTATAAACTTTGCCAAGTCTGTGTGCACCTTCTAATGATTTGTTGTGGCGACCCCTGAATAAAGGGAGCAGCCCAGAAGGACCGACTCACTCACGTGCAAACAAACTAAATAAATTCACTAGCATGGAAAACGCAAGACAATACAAAAAATATATTTTACATAAACACAGGTTGAAAAGAAAATCATTCTGAAAGTACGAAGTTTAATTACAAAAGCCCCCCCTAACCCCCAAACACACACAAACAACATTTAAAAATATTCACATAATACATCCCACAGAGCTTTTCTAACTTTTGTTCGGTCATCTCCAAAATAATAGGGAAAAATACATTATGTTGGCCGGGAACATCTTCAGTTTGTCGGTGCGCAAATATCAAAATGTACCTTGAATACATTAACTTCAAACGGAGCTCACGCTCCAAGTGCTGACTAGACTGCGGGTCACAGTAACTTGAGATCCTGTAAGAAAATATCATGGAGTAATCCAAGTGTCCCAGACTAACTCCATAAGGCATTATTGACTAGAGTCCACAGGAAACCCAAATGGCCATTTGTACTCCTCCAGGCTCCTTGTTCCTCTTTGTTAAGCTTCAGTTTTCGGTCGGAGTGCCAGGAGGGCTGCTTATGTGGACGATTTTCCTCAGTTGGAGAGACGCGCAGCTGAGCCAGCTGCGACTGGTGGGCATCTCCCCGACTATCTCCCAGCTATCAGATTCTTCACAGTATCTCTCAATAGTGTCATGATATCTGTACAGAGAATACTCAGCATTAAAAAAAAGGCAAATATGGATTCAATATGCACTTTCTATTAACTGTTATTAAGCACAGAACTTAAAAAAAAAAAAATAAAAAATAAGCTCACCTGTCCCAACCCTCTTCACCTCCTAGGACATAAATCTTTCCATCCACAACAGCAGCCCCCGGCCGGTAGCGCCGCTCCTTCATGGGAGCACACATAGTCCACTGGTTGGTCTTCGGGTTAAAACACTCGACCTTATCAGTGTTCTCCGTCGAGGCATGCCACCCGCCTGGAAAGCAACCACCTCATCAGAATCTGACGCCGCGTGATGAAAAATGACGAGGAGGCGTGACTTTGTTACCTATAACATAGATCTTTCCTTTGAGCGTGCAAGCAGCTGAACCGGAGCGCGCGATCTGCATGGGGGCGACCTCTGTCCACACCGCGGTTTTGGGGTTATAAACCTGAGCGAGGTCGGTGCCGTCTCCGTCCTCAAGAACTGCGCCACCTGCGAGCATCGGCAGGAAACTTTGACATGAGTATTCTTAACGTTAAATATTTGTTAAGGACCACAAGCACGTTCCTTACCAGTGACGTAGAGCAGCCCATCCAGGGCCACCACTGCAGGACTTGTAACGGCCATTTTTACCGACGGCATGAATTGCCAGGAGTTGGTGTGGGGATTGTAGCACTCCACCGAGTCCAGCCGACCCCGGCCCTCCCATCCGCCGACGGCGTAAACGAAGCCATCCAGCATGACCAGACCTGAAACGGGTTTCTTCACCGTTAACGGGCTTCAATTTTAGCTGCACCTCGCAGACATGATCAAAATAATTCATCCCTCGGAAGTTGCCCGCTGTAATATCGGAGCCCTTTAAAGTGGCAGTTTGTTAAATTAATAATCCTGTAATATAAAAACCCATCAAACGTTAACCCACGGGGTAAGTTGTCGGCATAGGGCAGAAAATAACGGAGGTTTTCCTACCCAACTCCGAGCGCGCTACATTCATGGGAGCCATCTCCATCCAGGAGTCGAAGCAGGGGTCATAGCGCCACATCTCTCTGCTGGCCGAGCCGTCAGGAAACTCTCCTCCCGCCAAGTAGAGAGTCGAGTCTACGTAAGGATGGAAGGGAGACATGAAAACCGAGGAGCGCCTTGTTTAGCGAAGGATGAACGAGTATGAACCTCACCTGAGACGACCAGGCCATGTTTGCTGACCGCGAAGGGAAGGCACGCCAGGTTCTTCCAGTGGTTTGTGACGGGATCAAAACTCTCCACGCTGCGCAGCACCACCTTGTCGTCCTCTCCGCCAACGGTCACTATCACTTCAACGGTTCCTGGTTGGTACAGCAACAAGTGCCAGAGAAGTGAGCTGCGGCCCTGTTGCTTTGGGGTACGCCCAAATCTAATACAATGCTGGCCAAGTCCATGGGCTGTGCGGTTATCATTACCAAGGAGTGACTTTCACAACAGTCTGACCAAAACGTACCAATATACATTCAGGTTGTTTTCAATTCCTGGTTAAACATAAAATTTGACAGCTTAAAGTAATTTCCCCTTCTCGGTTGATCTTAATTTCAGAATTGGACAGAAGCATTTCTTAATAAGAGTGTTTAATTAAAGCCATGTGTGCATGCCATTGTAATTAAAGGGATAACTTTTTCGGACCCGTCAACGCGACAGATGTCAGATGTCCCGCTATTTTTTGATCATCAACACCTTCCACATAGTTAAAATAAATAAATAAACACAACTCCTCTACAAAAAGAAACTAAGGGGGAACAAAAACCCCTCCACAGCTCAGTTAGTGGTGGTCCTGAACTCTTGTGCGTAGGGACCGATTTATCAACGTTTTTCATCCACAAGAAGTAATTCAAAACCTACCAAGACATGGCTGTCAAGCCAAACTGGCCACCAACAGAAGGAGAGCAAGAACCAGAGAAGCAGCCTGCAGGCATGGCATCGCTGGGGGAGCTGCAGAGATCCATGGCTCAGGTTGGAGAATCAGTCAGCAGGACAGCAATTGATTGTGGACTTCACAAATCTGGCTTTTATGAAAGATTTGAAGGCAAAAGGCCATTGCTGAAAGAAGCCAGAAGAAGTCCCAAGTCGGCAACGAATTTCATCATCAATCTGTTGTGTCGCGCCATTAATGCATCACCCGCCATGTCGCAGAGCCGCTTACCTCACCTGTAGGCGGTCGTCAATGCTGACTGGCTGCAGAGCGATGTAAATGACACTGAGGCGGTATTTTGAAGTACTGCTTTTCTTGTAGTAAGTTCAACTAATGACGACACAGAAAGCAGCTCGAACCAAGTCTTCAAAAGACAGGGAGCATGTCGCACTTCTCAAAACCAAAAACAATAGATAACGTGCGAGATTTGAGACGGCACGAGAGCTCCACGGTGATACAGGACCTGAAACAACACGGAGTCATTGATGAGGTGAGGAGAGCTCAACAGCAGGGCAAGTCATCACAATATTTCACGAGGAAACGCCAACAGCGCTTAGCTGGCGGAGTCCTGCGCGGCCGAAGGCGTGCTTCTGGATGGCACCTGAACGTCAGCCTGGTAGCTCGTCTAATGCGACTGTTAGCTGGTTAATGACAGGAGTGTGTTTACATGCACAACGTTCCCTGATTGGATTGAAATGTGTTCGGATTAAAAAGGAAATAAAATATTCTGAATGCACTGTTTATTTGGGCTCAAAATTAAATAATCAGTCATTACGTGCGTTTACTTGCACCAAGCTTCATTCAAAGTAGAAAGTGACATTAGCAGAGCTGATGAATTTCCATAAAACAACCGCAGAAGTTCTGTACTTCTTCATGCGGGGGAAAAAAAAACAACACAACAACACGGAGGTGTGTTGGTTCGGACTGTTCTGAGCACAAAGAATGGGTCCACACCAGGTTCTGAGAGTGGCTGGGAACTCATGCTGTTGCCGTTTAGAGAGTGGGAGGAAATTGTGATCCTCCCAAAATGTTCTGTGCTGCAGCTCCATCCTCCATATCCAGGCACAGTAAGTTCATCGGAACAAGTGTTTAGATGGACGCTGATGGGATTATGGATCATAAACCAGCCCTCTCTATCGGAATACAATTTCATTCTGATGGTAATAATTTGTTGATTAGGCTTTAAGTTTTAATATGCTGACAAGATCTGAGTGAAGGTACTGTATGGGAGAGAGGAGCAGGGTGCTAAACTAACTTTTCAAGAATCAAGAGTCTTTATCGTTATGTTACCATAACAGAATTTTGGCGAGACACTCAGAATGATAAGAGGGAGACCCAAATTAAAATATTTACAGAAAAACGAGACATAAGCATCCCCAAAAAAAGGACACCTCAACAATGTAAAACCCTCAGAAGAAATAAAAAGTACTAAATATCCAACATCATTTTTGACTCTTCAAAAAAACAAAAAATTAAAATAAAAAAAAAAAACAACATAAAATGCAGGTTGCTCTGACATAGTTTGTGAATTTTCTGCTCTGGCTGCGTTGATATGCCCTTTTCTTTTCCCTAGGTGCGCGAGCACAAGGGTGAGATTCAACCAAACTGCATCAACACCACAGTTTTACAGCCTCACTTTTGTTGTGTTAAATCACTGTTCATACAGGCAACATTGACTATTAAATGATTGACTAACAATCTAGTCAACATAAACTTCTTTATTTGAAGCAAAAACATTTATAACTTACTATTATTGCAACAGAACACCTAAGTAGCAACTTGGTTTTTTTTGTGCGCTCATTTGCTCCGTCAGTCTAAATGTTCTAATTTGGAAAAGTGAAGTGGAAATAAACTTTTGTCCGATTCATCGATTAATCGTAAAAGAAATAATCAACCGATTAATGGATTATTAAAGTTATTGTCAGTTGAATCCCTATAGGGGACACAGCAAACATGTCGAAGAAGGTGCTCTGAACTGAAGAGAAGGATCAATGTTTAACCTTTTGACCAAAAAAAAAAAAAAAAAAAAAAAAAAATGCTTTGTGTGGCATAAAACTAGAACTGCACATCATTCTAAACACACCATGCCTGTGGTGAAACCATACTCTTATCAGGGAAGAAAGTCAGAGTTAATGACAAGATGGAGGAAGTTAAACACCAGGAAACAGTTTTCTGGCAAAGCAGACATTACACATGTCGAAAAAAATAAAAATTTAAAAAAAGAAAAGTCTCAATTCCTGCAGGAGCCTAGGTTACTGATGCGCCTGTCTGTACCTGTGGATCTACGAGGCCTTGCTCGGGAGCTGTAGAGCTCGCCACGTCGATCCTTCAGCAGCAAGTAATCCTTGGCCTCAGAGATGAGCTTCTGACAAGCCTGGTTCTCCTTCACCACATCTAAAGACTCGATCAGGTCATGGAGGTAGTATGGGCTGATGAGAGGCAGGCGGATGTGCTCGAGCACCTTAGAGGGACAAATGCAAGCAGGGACATCTTTTACCAGAGAAGACATGAGGTTTTAAACTTGTGTTTCATTCTACTTTATAACCACCACTATCAGTTGGCAGAATGCTCAATCGGCTTTTATATGAGGGAAGGAAATATAGCTAAACAGTGAGTATAACCAATAAGTATGGACAGTTTGACTTCCATTTATATTTTGTGACGGAGGGAAACTTCTGGGAAAGGTTTTAATCCCTCTTCAAATGTTTTCTTAATTTTCCCAATAGGTAACACAGACCGACAGACAGATACTAGGGGTGCAAGTCATTGATTAATAAGTCAGTCTAAAGTTGATTGATCTTATCGATCAACATACTTAATTGATAAGTGGCAATTTTCTTAAAAAACAGAGTTTTCTCTTCTATCACAAGGATCTTTCCATAATATGAAGGGCTATTTTTTTTAACAATATGCTGAATTTTAAAAGAGGCATATCATATTTTAATTTATCGTGCCACCTGTATAAAATACTGACTGAACAAACATACATTTTGGTTTTCTCAGAATCAGAATGCCCTTTGTCATTATACATATGTACAATGAAATTAAAGCCAACTCCAAACAGCGCAGAAATATAAAAATTTAATATATTCGGTGTAAACATTAAGAGGTAATGTATGTGCGGTCCTGGATGTTGTGTACATTGCAGAAATACAATATATTGTTGTATAAATTGCCAAATATGTGTGTGTGTAAATATATGTGAGATGGGATAATCTCACATTATTTAACTTGGACATAGTTATAAAATCTAACAAAAAGGGAAAAAATTAGGTTACCGAATAGCTGTGCTTTTAGCATCATGTTAAAATGTTTTGTTCGTAATCCTCTCTGCTTTTCTATCATCACATCCTTGCTTTCTGAGCATTCGGTGAGTTTTGGTTGAGAAAATGACGCCGCTCCGCCAGGCAGCCAGGTCGAACGGGAGCCGTTTAGCTGACATCTTAAGGGACTTGTTGAGTGTTTATATTTAAAACAGAACCGCATAAAGACCATTTTACATCCTCATTAAATAGTGCAAAAGTAACACCACACCGGACTCTGAACCACATGGCCGTGACAAACAACACCAGATCTCACAGCAGCAATACCTTTTCAAAGCCCTGCTTGCGAGAGGGACATTTATTCAGCCACAGCATGACGGCCTCGAACACCATCTCTTCTTTAGGCACGTCAAGAAGGTCGCTAGAGATGATTTCTGTAAGTTTGTCCACACAGAGGGACAGGAACTCTTCCTGGAGAAAGAAGAACATTAAAAAAAAAAAAAAAAAATCAGCACAAGATCATCCTGCCATTAAGAAATATTGACCGACTCAAGTATAGCTGGTGGTAGGACACGACGCAGACTAGCAGCTTGTCTGAAAAAAAAACAAAACAAAAAAAAAAAACACCCATTATAGGATCAGTTTTGGTCACAGAACAAGTGTAGGTACAGTAATGGTCAATACATGCTGACTGAACAAAAGCAATAACCCATTCAATTTGTCCTTGACTTCAACGTAAAGGGAAAAACTAAATCTAACGAAGAGCTCCCTTTAAGTTGCGATGCTGCATTGAGCACCACAACGCCTGAAATATATTACCGTTTGTGTACAGAACGTACACAAGTCAGATTTTTTTGTTTGAATTAGTTAAATGAGCTTCGAGGGTGGGTTGTAATTTATGGAGACGAACCTGTGTGAACTAGAAGTTGAGTGAGGAAATTCAGACGCCTTTGGTTGGGAGCAAAAGGATACCATGGAGTCTAAATGGATTGGATTCTTTTTGTTACGTTTAACATTTTAAAAGATATATATTGGGAGTTACCCATCAGGCTTTTAATTGGTGATCCAGATTTCCTTTGAAGTCTGCCTATTTTCTTTGGCCTGACAAACCTACAAATTTATTCTTGTACAATGTTTGTAACACCTTATGTCAAGAATGGTTTTCAGTTGTGATTTTTTTTTTTTGGCAAATAAAAAAAAACAAAGATGAATCAGTGTTTGATTTGCCGATCATCTGTCAAAAAGGCAAGCAAGGATGGAATTAGCCGAAACTGTACATCGCTGTCACAAGCCTATTAAACGAAATGCAAAACAAGCATCACCTGTTGAGAAACGGTGCTGAAGTTCTCCAGAATGTACTCCATACTGTGTTTCTCCAGCACCTTGCAGGAGTGGGCTTCGGCAAAGCAGTGAATTCCCACACAGTTCGTCTCATCCATCTGGCGCTCCATGAAGCGACAGCAAGCCTCCCGAACTGCTATCACATCCAGCAAATTGGCCGCTGCCAGCAGCGCCTACGCACAAAATAAATAAATAAAACTTTCTGTCCCCAGGAGCGCTCCTGTTTGACAAAAAGGTAACAAAAAAAAGGAGGGATCGTTTACCTGTACGTTTGTCTTAGTGATCAAGACCCCAGATGTGTAGGCGTAGGTCACCAGGTTGCCAATCATCTGGGGCTCAACTCCATTGATGGCAACACGTTCCTGCTTGGACTCCAGCAGGTCAGCTGAAAACATCGCCTGCAGAGAGGGAGAAAAGAAAAGGACGTATAACTCAGGGGTTCATAGTAGGTAAAGTGTAACCTGTGAAGCTAGGATGCTCACCTGGAAGTAGGAGCTGAAAGATGCAAGCACAATGCGATGGCAGGGGAACTCCTGTCCTCCACAGCACAGGGTCACATCACAGAAGGCTTTGTTGAGCCGCATGTTGTTCAGACCCCACAGGACTGTGTTGGGATGCGTGGTTTCCACAAACAGGTAGTCCTCCCCGCTCTGGCGGTCCGCAGGAGGCCCAGCGGCGGCGGCGGCGGCGGCGCCTTCATCCCCCTGAGCCTGGAAAATGGCGTTCATGACGGACGGCAAGAGCAACGGGGAGCCGATGGGTATTACCTCAGCCATATGTGACTGTGCTAGGCACTCCTGAGGTAACATACAGTTATGCTCGACTTAAAACACAGCGAAAAACATGCGGCAAAGAGTCACTCTTAAGGTGAATACAGACTAGCTGTGAATCAAAACAAACGGAGAGGAAGCCCTGAGACAATCTCACTAATGAGGCTTAGCTCAGATTCACCCGGGAAAAGAAGCCACTATAGACCGACCTGAACCTCTCCTAAAGCTCGGCACGACGCATAACATGAGTAAAACTACGGTTTCAAACATTTGGGGGTGGCAATATATACACAAAATACCTGAAAAACATAGTCGTGACAGCAACAGACGGAATACTCTCTCACAAGACAACCCAGCTCCAGCTACGCCTCTCTACTGAAGCCTCGCCCATCGCCACTATAAACTCAGAGACGCTCGGTGATTGGATCAGCTGCGGTTGCACTTCCGCACTCCTTCCGACTGTAAAAACCAATCAGAAACTAATTTACAGAAACTAACCACCAATCATAGTTCGAGGGGTCTTGGAGTGGACAAGATATTTCATCTTCAAGTACTTCCTGTTTGGTGTTGGGCCCGTTATTCTAAATAGGTGTAGTTCAAAGTATCCAAGAGTCAGGTTCTAAAGTTTTTAGGTTTTAAGGCTTTTAATTTAATTTAAGGTTCTGCAGCCTGTGGTTCGTTAGCTCCTACGCCACTCTTAATAACAGTTACCAAAAGTAACATGGCATAATAGCATATAAAAGGCTATATACACTGTATGTACAGTGGGTCTCTGAAGTATAGACACTGTTGTATGCATAGTGGCTATGATAATTAATTTCACAGCTTTTTCCACACTTATTGTGCCATTTACCCAGTCTAAAAACCAAAAATAACAAATAAATATGTAAAAAGGAACACCAATAATCGTAATAAAATGCTCAAATAACTTGATTGCACTATATGCATACCCTAAACTAAAAATTTGTTGAACAAAATTTTTATTCAGTTTATGCATTTAGTCTGCTACCTGAGCGCTGGCAAAGATTTGGCGTCTTTGTCTCGCAGAAGGCTCTCTAAATATATAAGATTGGAAATACATACTGTATCTTCTCCACAACCCCAGTTCCAGGAGATTTTCTCTAAAATTTAGATCTGGACTCTAGCCATACCAAAACTTTCATTTTCCACTCATGAAGTATTCTTTTGTTGAAGTTTACCTGGACCCATGGTGATGTTTAAATATAAACTCCCTCCTTCATCTTCAATTTTCTTACTGAAAAATTAAAAATTTGTGTCAAAGCCTACATTGATTTCTTCCCCCAAGTCTAGAAATATAGAAAACACCACAACACAACCAATGCTTGCAGGAAATCTCTTTAGTGTCTACAGTGTTGTTGGCCTCCCTGACCACTTTGAGTACCATCTTTTCACCAGTTTAAGAAAAACCACCCAGTTTTTGTAATGTCCTGGTTGTCTCATGGCATCTCCAATTACTGGTAAGTCCATTCCCTGCACCACGATTCAAGAAGCTTTATTTGTCAACGCGTGTTACCATGGTGCAATTCCTTTCAGGACACACCATGGTATAAATATAACTAAATATAACTGTGGAGTTTCTGTATCGTTCTCTTGACTGATACCTTTGAACATTTTGATCCTTTGTAATCTCTCTGCAAACTCCGGCTTTGGCAAAACAGTGTAAAAGAGCAGATTTCATAGTTGAAACTGAATCCAAAGGTGCTTTTAACCAAATATTAACTCATGGATGAGTAGATTTATGCAACAAGGTCATCAAACCTTTTTAAATCATATATTCTCTCTCTTTAATGAACGTGTTTGTTTTTCAAATTAATTGTGCTGGATAAATGTATCATTATGTTTAAATCGATTAATGAAAACCTAATTTTTCCATATCACAAAACCTTTGCATTTAACAGAGGCCTGGAGACCTTTAGGAGCCGCTGTATTTATACAATTTTAAATTGGATTTTCTTTGAATATGTCTCTAAAGGATTGAAGAAGGCTTTTGGGTTGCAGATAGAATTTATTTTATTTTTAAAAACATTTAGCTATAGACTGAAAATTATGCTGATTTAATAGTACTCTGAACTTATATTTTAGTCTTACTTTGCAGTTTTTTTCATGTGATAAGTTTTTTTAATCCAGTGTTTTCATAAAAGCCATATTTTTTTTACACTTTTTCGTCACAAAAAATACACAGTTACTGTAGTTTAAAGTTTCGATCCAACCTTCAAGATGCAAAATGCTCTTTACATTTAAATCCAACTTATTTTGGGCCTAGTTTTGGCCAAGGTACTTTAAAACCGATAAAAATAAGTCTTTTTATGCTCAAAGTTTTAATGCATATTATATATAAACATAACAAACAGACAATTTGCATAAATGAGTTGTTTATTGATTAAATGGTCAAAAGTCGGTCTGATTGAGTGCACCTCAAACATTTAAACTCCACCGCTGGAAATTATGAATTACAACATCTTGTCTATATCTGCAGTGTCCAGTGAAATCAGTCTTAACAAACGTAATTCTTACTTATCCATTTTCTATCTATGGAGAATTTAAATAATTACACACTGGTTATCATTTACAAAAATAAACTGCACAATGTTTTTCATTGCTTTCAAAATGCGAAACACGTTTAAGGGAAGAGTTTGCAGAATCACAGACTTAATTTTACTTTACAACAGGATTTCAGCATGATGGACATGTAGATCACAAGGTGCTGTCCTTAATGGTGCCAGGGTCATCCATTGCCTTTGTTCTGCGAGCAACAGCTTCCAAGATCTTCTTCCTGGGTCCCAGCTGGATGCGAATGCCTTTCAGGTCATCATCAGAGCAAAGAATGAGTGCCTCCAAGTCCAAGTGCTCTCTTTTGAAGGCAGGGGCAAATTCTGGCAAGGAGATGGCAGACAGGAAAACCTCCAAAGGAGAGCTTTCCTCATCCTCATCATCATCCAGTCCCAGATCTTCTTGATCCCATGGAAGGTCGCCATCATCTGTCTCCCCAAAGCCAGCAGCATCCTCATCTGCCTCAAGCAACTGATTCTCAACGAGGTACCCGAGACTTTCGTTATTGCCAGTGGGAACAGCATCCTCCGCCTCCATGTTCATCTTCTTCATGAAAATCAGGCCTCCAAAGCCAGGTCGGTTAAAGATGGATTGTTTGACCTGGCTTGGCTCGTCTCTGGTGTCGTCATCTTCGTATCCCTCACTGTCACCGCTTCCCAACTCTCTCTCATCTTTTTCGTCAAAGACATCCAAAAACTCTGGTGTATCAGAGGATTCATTCTCCTGTTTACGGAAGATAACATTCCCATCTCCTGCTGATCTCTGCAGCGTGCCTTTCTCTTTCTTCCCCATCTTCTGGAGAGTGCCTTTGAACCTAGCTGTAAGAGAGCCGGATTTGTCTGCGGCGATAAGCTTGGAGAATTGTTCATTGACACCACCCATGGTGCCGCCATCCGAGAACGCTGATCCCATGCTGGCCTCAGAAACGGACCCATTCACGCTTCCTCCGCGGTGCATTCTGTCCATCTTGCTTTGGTGCTTCTTCTTCACCTTCTCACAGAGTTTTACTCGTCTCTCTGCCTCCTTCTGGGCCTCCTTCTTGATGCTGGCGACCTTTTTTGGATTGTGGTTGGTTTGCTGTGACGCAGCGTCATCCAGGAAGCGCACACAGTCCATGTGGCCACGAGAAGCAGCAACGTCCATAGCGGTGTGGAAATCATTGTCCAGGACAAAAAGGTTGGCTCCGAAGTTAACCAGAAAGCTGACGATGTGCATGTGGCCGTTAGCAGCTGCGTGGTGGAGCGGCGTATTTCCCCAGATGTCACTCTTGTTGGGATCTCCTCTGTGAAAGGGAGGGGACAGAAATCAGAATTTGGGGTTTTAATTGCTGAAATTTTGCTTGATAAAACATAAAACCAAATCATATTTACAAATCTGCACTTTTCCTTGTCTGAAGAGTTAGATATCATAGTCAGGCTCATTATTATTCCTGCTGATATGCAAACTATTTGTCACATAATCTCTGTTTAAGACAGTAATAGCAGATTTATGGTGGTTCTACCATAAATCTGATACCCTTAATGTCTACATCATGAGGTTACATCCAAAGTTCAAATGTGTGCAGTTAAAGCAGTAAATGAAGTACATAATATCTACAGTAAAAGGATGTTAGTGTGATAGCCCCGAGGGGATGGGCTGCTTTATAAGTAAAAGTATAAATATAAGAATTCCTTTATCGTCCCACAATGGGGAAATGCGGGTGTGACAGTGGCCAACACACGGACAGTTACACACAATTATTAGCAATGAGAAGAAGAAAAAAGAGCAAACCGGTCTAATCTAAAGTTAGTTCTAAAGATCACCAAGAGTAGAAGATAAGGGGAAATACCTGAGTAAATATTGAACAAAGGAAACAAAAAACAATTTGACCGTGGGAAAAAACTCCAGCCAATTTACACTACACCCCATAATAGAATATGCAATATTTACATAACGCATGCTAATATATGCAATATGCATAATAGTGCAGCAGCATCCCTAGTTACCTTAGCATCTGGGAACAGTGCAAACAATTAATGGTCGGATCAGAACCTGTGCAACGATTAGTATGATGTAAGCAGTTATTAAAATATTATAAAGTCTGACTGCAGCCGGGAGGAACGACCTGCAGAAACGTTCCTTGGAGCATCTAGGATGCAGCAGTCTGTTACTAAAAGAGTTCTCCAGCTCTGCAACAACTCCATGCATGGGTGGGAGACATTGTCCATCAGTGATGGGATTTTCCTTACAGTCCTTCTGTCTCCCACCACCTGCACTGGGTCCAGGGGGCATAACAGGACAGAGATGGACCTCCTAATGAGGCTGATGCCACCACAGAGTTAAAGAGGGTCTTCAGGAGCGCCACTTGCACCCCAGAAGACCTCAGCCTCCTCAGCAGGTTTAGTCTGCTCTGACCCTTCCTGTAAAGAGCATCAGTGTTATGAGTGCAGTCCAGTTTATGGTTCAGGTGAACACCCAGGTACTTATAAAAGTCCACTATGTCCACATCAGTTTCCTGGATGTTCACCTGTGTCAGTCAGGTGGGTCTGCGCCTACTAAAGTCCACCACCAGTTCCTTTATTTTCCCTGCATTTAACATACGGTGGTCCTGCTGGCATCAGTCTACAGAGCTCTGGATCGCCTGTCTGTACTCTGACTCCTCACCTGTGATGAGACCGACTATTTATACAAACCCACCTACAGTACCTTGCAAAAGCATTCAAACCCTGTGAGCCTTGTCATATCAGATTACAACCACAAACTTCAGTGTTTTTTATTTATTGTTCCTTTTTGCGATAGACCAACACATATTACTGCATAATTGTGATATGATCTTCAAAAAGTTGGGTTTCCATATGTTTTTTTACTCCCCTGAGTAAAACTAAAATTAACTTTTGCAGCAACTGTAACTTAAGACTTCAGGCGTGTTCCTCTACCAACTTTACACATCTGGAGACAGACATTTTTGTTAATTCCTTGCAAAATATCTCACTAGATTGATAGAAAAACATTGGGGAACAGAGATTTTATGTCAGGATGTTTCTTGTTGCTTCCAGGGGATCCTGCAGCGTTGTTGGTCTTGGATCATTGTTTCTGTCATTAGTTTTCTGTTCAGCATTTATGTTTATTATAGATATGTTTGCCCTGTATTCGTTTTCATCCAGCTTACCGTCAACACTGAACAGATTCCCTGTCCCTGCTGATTAAAAAAAAGAACCCCGCAGCATAATGCTGCAACCATCCACTGGAACAAAATGAGTTCAGGCGTTTATTTCAGTGCTGGTTTTCCACCACAAAGCATTTTGCATGCAAGCAAGAAAATAAAATCTAGTTTTACTGGTAGCAACGTTGCCTTACAGCAAGAAGGTCTCTCTGTCAGGATTTAGATTTTTGTTTGGAGATCCTGGACTGATTTATTCCACTCCATGCTCCACTCCTCTCAGCCACCAGCCACCATCCAATCAGCTCAGTCACCATCCAGCCACCACTCTGCTCACCTGTCACTCTCCCTACTTATACCTGCCTCATCCAACCACTCCCTGCCAGAACGTCTCGTCTTGTTGCCCCGTCTGTACGTATTAGTTTCTCCAGCCACTTCTCTTTGTTTTGCCTGTTATTCCGGGGACCAGTCCTCGCCCTGCCCCCGCTAGTCTGCTTGCAAGTGTTTTTGTGCACCGCCTGGAAAAAGGGTTCCTGTTGGGAACTGTTATTCGCTCTGCTCGCGCTAGGAACACGTCGGCGGCTTCAAGTCAGATTCTGCCTACAGCTCCAGTTCTGATCCTTCCTGCTTCAGGACATTTCTGTTTCTGCCAGCAACACCGGCCAGCACCTCCTGGGCTGGTCAGTGTGCGCCTGCCTCACCTGTTCTCCTGCCACATTCCCTCTCAAATAACAATAAACATTTTAAAACGTACTCTGCGTTGGCTAGAATATCGGGTTCTCCACGTACACCAACATTACACTCTCAAGATCTTTCTGCATGGAATTCACATGTTTTCTCTGCGCATGCATGGGTTCTCTCTGGGTACTCTGGCTTCCTCCCACAGTCCAAAAACAGGACTGTTAGGTTAACTCGTCTCGCCACATTGTGCTTAGGTGTGAGGATAGTTGTTTGTCCTGTGATAGACGGACATCCTGTCCAGGGTGGCCCCTGCCTCTTAACCAACTGCTGGAGATGGTTACCATCCCGCCGCGGCTCTGCCTGGATATAAACGATGGATGGTTTCATTGGATGAGAGCATCTTCCTCCACAAAGCTGTGGCTTTTCTAAATGGCTTTTAGCAGCATTGCCTTTATTTTTTTGTACTATCCCGTAAAGACCAGATTTGTGGACTGATGACTAAGAGTTGTTCTTTCCGCAGATTCTTCCACCTGAACTGTGGATGTCCTTCAAAGTTACCTTGCTTGGACTGTCAGTGTGGGTGGACGGTCATATCTTGGCAGGCTTGCAGCTGTACTGTGCACTTTCCATTTACAGATGATGAAATGAACACTGGTCTGTAAGGTGTTCAAACCTTGAGGTATTATTTTAATAACCTATCCCTGATTTAAAGTTTCCACCTGTCTGCTTTGCTCCTTGCCCTTCCTGATGCTGTTTCTTCCTTAAAGTTCTCTACCTCAGGCCTTTGCAGAACCACTGGATTCACACTGAGATTAAAATACATACAGTTGGACTAAATATGGGACCTCTGGAGACATTTGATTGCAGTATATTCTATTTAGAGGTGTTGGGGTAAAGTGGTTTGAATAAAAATCAATTACACACTTATCTGATTTTTAAAACCAAATAAGAACAAAACAGTCTTACCCCTCTACTTTACAACTTTGCACTGCTTTGTGCTGGTCTTTCACATCAAGTGACCCCCAAAAATACAATACATTTTGTAGCTGTAATGTGACAAAAAGTGAATGCATCATATGAGTGTGAATACTTTAGACGACTGTTTATGGGTTTTTGGTTGTTGTTTTTTTAGCTTTGATTCCTGGCCACATGGTTCTGTTGGACTATATTAAGACCGCTATCCAAGTCTATCTCAACGATAAATGAGAATAATTGCTCCTGCTGAGCACAAAAGGCTGGAAATCACCAGAGTTTTGTTTTTAAAATATTATGAAATGCTACTGTGCAACATGTACAATCAAGCCCCTAAATATTGGTTCATATTTCATTTTTTTGAGCTGATCAAATACAAAAGTTCTGGGGAACAGGTTTAAGTCGGTTACAGAGTACATTGATATTTCTAAAAGGGTTAAGACCTTTCTTACATCACTGTGTGGGACAAGCTTGAATGTTTCTATAGCAACATGCAGTGTGTACTTTGTCAGCCAATAAAGTTTTATTACAACAACTGGAGTGGCGCTATAAAGGTACTGCTGGTTGGATTTTGTTTCTATAAAATGAAACATAACCTGCCCCTATCTCTGTTTCTGCTTTCTGTGAGGCATTTTTGCTTTCTGATCCTACCTCGTTGTGAATGAGCTTCCCACCTCTCTGGCCAAGAATACAAACAGCAACAAAGAGAAAAATAAAGTGCAACTTGTCTGCAAAAATACTAATATCTTAAAAAATACTTGATAAGTTGTTGTGAATTGGGGTTCTTTAATATTCATTCATCAAAACTTGATTATTGCATTACTGCATTACCTTATCAGCAATTCCAACTGATGATGGAAATAAAAAGGATTTTGACCACATCCTCTATTATTATGCAGGTTACTTCCACAAAGTTGATCAAACCTGTTTTCTTTGAGCAACATGGGTTTCTGTCCAGCTTTTGTTGTACCGACGGTGGGACGCGGTGGAAGTGGTGGGGGCGCATGGACAGATGAAGGGCTTTATTGTTTTACAGCGAGAATTTGGATGACTAAACTTTTAGGTCAGCTCATGAGAGAGAGAGAGAGAGAGAGAGAGAGAGAGAGAGAGAGAGAGAGAGAGAGAGAGAGAGAGAGAGAGAGAGAGAGAGAGAGAGAGAGAGAGAGAGAGAGAGAGAGAGAGAGAGAGAGAGAGAGAGTGCAGTCCAATGAGCAAAATAAAGTTTTTCCTCATAACACTGCGGTTACTGACAATTGTTATTGAAAAGAAAGTCTTACAATAATCAATCCGAAGTTAATATTTTAATAAAATCTGCTTTCTGGTAATTTGCCTTTGCTCTTTAGGAGCTATTTACAAGTTTAGGGAAAACTGAAATGTTTGAAATATGACAATTTCAACATCTAAACTCACTTTGTTAGCCATTTGAAATATAGACGTTCATTATGCTTACTCTCTGCTGCATATAAGCTGAAGAGCATCGACGTGTCCGTGAAAAGCAGCCAGCAGGGTGGGAGTCATGCCATCGTCATCAGCAGTGTTCAGGTGCTTCCTTGTGGCCTCCTTCAACAGGTCCACGTTACCATCAATCGCAGCCTTGTGGTACCGAGACATCTTTAAAAATGTTGTAGGATCCTGGCGTCTCTCCTCTTTTCTCCCTACGCTTGGGTCAGATGAGTAACGGCGACTGTGGACCCGAGCAAACAAAGTGATCGCTGGGCGTGTGAGCGGCTGAGCAATAAAACAAAAGCAAAGTCCAGCTCCCTGCTGTCAGCTGCATCACTTCCTCTTCCACTTATTATGCCTCACCCAGAGCTCCCAGTGAGATCCCAAGAACTTGAGTAATATATCAGAGCATTCTCAGCTCCTTTATCGACTTCTGTACTAAATTTAATTTACATCTCACAAACATTATTAGGACAAATCCAAAACATTCAGTAGGACTTTATGAAATATTCATATAAAACATTAAAAAGCACTGCAATTTGTAATCTGGACATATGGGCAAAGTGATGTATGCGTTTTAACAATACAGAGAAATTCAAGTATTAAATAATACAATAAAAAGATGAAGAAAACTAATTTTTAAACTTTACATAAAAGCTATTTAAATGATGTTTCTGTGGAAGAATAAAGTATTACAAAACCACATTTATTCTCCCTTAAAGCACATGTGCTTTCCATGTACATGTTTATCACCCTGTACTCAGCATTTGAAGGTTTGCCCCGTTTACACCTCAGACATTTAGTTCAGCGTGTTCCTGACTGGTGAGGTGAGCGCTAACTCCATGGTGAGATCAAAAAAGCTGGGTGACGCCTTCAGTAAGAAGATTTCAGCAGTTTATGTGTCTGATAAGGGATTCAAAGAGGTTTCCGAAGAATTTGAAATCAGACTTTCCACTGTGCAGAAAACAGTCTGTAAGAAAAAGACATTCAAAAACAACTGCCAACATGCACTGGTCAGGTCATCCGAGCAAGTTCACCCCAGGACCAGACTGAAAGATGAAAAAGAAGTCTCCAAAAAGTTATATCAGAAGAGCTGCATCAAGTTCTATATTGTTTCTACCAAAGTGCCTGTAATCAGAAAGCGACTGCAAACTTTTAACTGTCATGAGAGGAGTGTAAAGACGAGACCTTTGCTCTCTTAGAAAGACATGAAGGCCTGACTGAAGTTTGCCGGAGAGAACATATAGACAAATACCAGGATTTCTGGAATATGTCTTTTACCTGTTGAGACTAAAACTGAAATATTTGGACACCAGGAAAAAAGGCATCTTTGCCATCAATTTGGAGCTAGAAATGTCTTACTGGGATGCTCCACTATATAGTCCATGATTCTATCATTCCATTGTGCTAATAGTGAAAATGTGAGGAAATTAGTAAATAAATAAATAAATTAAAAATAATAAAGCTGAAGCTAACTGGACCTTGCAACACAATAATGACACTACATGCACCAGTAAATCTACATTGGACTGGCTGAAAACAGGAATAGAAAGTTCTGCGTCAAATCAAAGCCCAGACCTTGATTTTATTGAGATGCTGCACGATGACTAGAAATGGGCTGAACATGCAGAAAATGACAAAATAATAATGATGATAAACTTTATTTAAAAGGGGACAGTGTACAGCTCAAAACATAAGAGATATAACATAAGACATAAGAGATGGACAAGAAGCTGAGTGCAGTGATCTAGTGGATCGTTTGTGGCACGGTGTGGAAACAATCATCCCATCTTGAATGTGAACAAAGGAGTTGATTGTAGATTTCAGGAGAAACAGGGTTAGCTCAAACCCTGTTTCCATCATGGGAGAAGAAGTGGAGGTGGTTGAGGAACATAAATACCTCTGTGTTCATCTGGACAACAGTGAAGCTTTCTGTAAGAAGGGACAGAGCAGACTGTACTTCTTGAGGAAGCCGAGGTCCTTCAAGGTTTGCAGCAAGATGCTGCAAATCTTCTATACATCTGTTGTTGAGAGCATCTCTTCTGCCGTCATCTGTTGGGGCAGCACAATCAGAGCCAGGGACCTAAAAGGCTCAACAACCTGATAAAGAAGGCTGGTTCTGTTCTGGGGACGTCTGTGGAACCTCTGGAGTTGATAATGCAAAGAAGGATTCTTTATAAAACCAAGAACATTATGGACAACCCTGACCATCCTCTTCATGAGACTGTCTTGGGAAAAGTGTCTTCAGTCAGAGGCTTCTTCAAATTCGCTGTAGTACAGATCTCTACAGGAGATCTTTCCTGCCAAGAGCCATCCCTGTCTACAATAACTCTTTGAAGAATATGGTTTAATAGGAGCAACATTTAATTTCCCTTTAGGATCAATAAACTATTTTTGAATTTGAATTTTGTCTCACAGACACTATTCCAACCAAAGGGGATTGCACCAGTGAGGGGGTGCGGTGTTCTAACTTTTCTTTTGTTAGAATACACATTTTTCTGTAATGTTTTGTTTAAGGGGTAAAATAAGGCAAATTTTTTGAGTTTGCAATTAAATCCAGACATAAAAAATTAATCAATTTTGGTCCAATCAGCAACACAGATTACTTTGTGAAGTGAAAAAAAATCCGCCACGTTTCATTGTAGGGATGTACGATCCATCCATGTTTCTCTAATTAAAGAAAATCTTGTTTAGTTTAGTTTAGCGTAGGCACCAGTCCACGGCTGCTCAGGTTGTGTTTAGCCCTCCTGTCCAGCAGGGGGCTCCAGGCGTCGCTTTGTGATTCACTGAATAAAACCGAAGACGACTCTGTCAACAACGAGTCGAGAGCAGCAGTTTTCTGTCTTGTGCCTTTTTTTTTTTTTCCTGTTCCTTATCTCCCCCCTTTCATGAGAACATCATGCAGCGGTAGCAGGGAAAACTATCTGTCCCCAGCGCGTCAGAACCCGCCCGACGCTCAGCTCTCCTCCTCCGGGTCTCTTCCTGTCCGCTTCTCCCTCGCCGGCTTCTTAATTGTTGGGGATTCACCGGGAAGGTCCTGCAGAGATGTCCAACAATAGTGGCTCTATCGTCGGCCTCTTGTCTTACGAGACGCTGGTCCATGCGGTGGCAGGCGCAATGGTGAGCTGGACTTTTATAACTCCGGTGACTTCCTGGTTGTAGGGAGAAGAAGAAGGAGCCAAATGAAAACATGGAGTTTTGTGTGCTGATGTTAAGTGTCTTCTCTTCCAGGGGAGTGTGACAGCCATGACAGTCTTCTTCCCTCTGGACACAGCTAAAAGCAGGTTGCAGGGTGAGTTGGGGCTGTTGCCTGCAGGATCAACCTGTCCTGCATCATTGTGTAAAGAAAGCACACAATCAGTTCATGGAGGTGTACAGACGCATAGTTCAGCACAGCTCTGGACTTTGACTAGGCCACTGCAACGCCGTGATTCCTTTCTTCTCGGTTGATCTGTTGCAGATTTGCTGCTTTAATTGTTCTGGATGAGTTTCCTGTCGGAGATCCAATTTTATATTTGATTTAAACACTATTTGGTTTGCTGAGGAGTTAATGGTTAACTCACTTGGCCACAAAGTGAGACCAAAGAGTTTAAGCTTCCACCAACGTGCTTGACGGAAGTCTATAGTGCATCATTCAAGATGCATACAGTTGATTCTCTGAGATCGTTACCGGTGTCTTGAGGTTTTTCCGCTTGTGTTAAACACGCTCCAGACAAGCAAACTAAAAAAATCCTGCTTTTATAGAGATTTCCTCCTTATTGTAATAACGCCTCGCTCCTACTTGTCCTCCTAAATGTTATGGATGCTACAGGTATTATGTTTTTCGTCTAATAAATTACACATTGCTCCATTTTGCTTAACAAGGTTTTTATTTAAAACCTCGTTAAGACCAGATCCGATATGCAAGACCTTCAAAATGATAAAGGCCGTCTTTTCCTTTTACTGTGACTTACTGAACGTCTCAATTAGTTTTGTTGTTTTAACATCTTTTGGTCTATTTTTGTTAATTACCTGTTTCTATCTAGAGATGATACATAAAGCATAAGAACGTATATATTTTTTTTCATGCCAGGAACATCTTTGTGGTGCAAGCTTAATGCCTGTAGCTCGTAGAGCATCTGCTCTAAGTCTCAAGCAGAGATCATCGGCTGGGAGTAGGAAGCTGATCTAGATGTCTGCAATTTTACAACATTCCTCCAGTTCAGAGGACTTGGATCCTGATATTTTGCTGTTTTCCCTCCCAGTGGACGACAAACGGAAATCTCAGACCACTCCTGTCATTTTGGCTGAAATTGCAAAAGAAGAGGGCTTGTAAGTTTTTTTTTTTTCATCACTAAATCTTCCATTGTTTAAGCGATGCAGTTCCAGTAGAAGCAGGTGCGGTTCCTGCGTTCAGGACTGTGCGTCTGAAGCTCTCCACCTCTTCTCCCAGTTTGGCTCTGTACAGAGGCTGGTTTCCAGTCATCTCCAGCCTTTGCTGCTCCAACTTTGTCTACTTCTACACCTTCAATGCGCTGAAGAAGCTGGCTGCATCCGGACCGGGCAAGCCCAGGCCTGGTAAAGACCTGCTGATGGGGATGGTAGCAGGTAAACACCATGAAGTGATGCTCATTTCCTGCTTAACCCTAGAACTCCAAATGCATCATCTTTGATACAGATATTTCTTACACCTCTACCTTTTCAACAAAGTCAGCATTTTGCTGAACATACAAATGAATATATTTTACACACCCTGTATAAAAATGCAGAAAACATGAGGGAAATGTATTTTTTTTGTTCTAACGTATCAATTACGATATTATTATTATTTAAAAAAAAAAATGTAAAGTCTCCTCACGATTAAACGGTTAATCAACCAAGCATACTGTGTTAAAAGAAACAGCTGAAAGTTTAGCCTTTGTTCCAGGGCAAATTAAGTTTTATTCCCCCCCTTTTTATTTTGCTCATGTTTTGGTTTACATTGCCTTAAAAAAAAGTAGGCGGAGGGAGATTTGTGCATCGATTTCAATGTTTTTATTTTTTTTAACCATGTTTGAATGTTGGGTAGTGTTAACTGACTTTCCTGTCTCCACGCAGGCGCGGTGAACGTGATCCTGACCACTCCTATGTGGGTGGTCAACACCCGACTCAAGCTGCAGGGCGTGAGGTTCAGAAATGAAGACCTCCACCAAACCCAGTACAGAGGCATATTCGGTGTGTGTAGATCTCTGCATTTGAATTCCAACGCTTGCTTTCTCTGTTAGGCCACGTTGTCCAACACTCTGGCTCTCCTCCTTGCAGATGCTTTCTCGCACATCATCGCCGACGAGGGCGTGCGAACCCTGTGGAACGGCGTTCTGCCCTCCCTCGTTCTCGTCCTCAACCCGGCTGTGCAGTTCATGATTTATGAAGCCATGAAGAGGAAGGCGGGCAAAGGAGGCAAGAAGGTGAGAAGATGCAGGAACCTGGATTGAAGTTATCACCCAGTGACGAGGAGGGTGCGGCAATTGTCACATCTGACCTGAAACGCGATGCATTTTTGTTCTGCATTTCCAGTTTTGCTACAGTCTAGCTGTTACTGAGAACACTGTTGCATCTTTGTCAGATTTCCTCAGCAAAGATCTTTCTCATTGGAGCAGTTGCCAAGGCCATCGCTACCACAGCCACATACCCCCTCCAAACCATCCAGGCCATCCTGAGGGTAAGTACTTCATGCAACATGTAATTCTTTGGTTCTTTTCCAGTAGATCTCTGAAAGCAACATTAGCTGATCCTGATTTTGTAGCCAAAGGAAGGAATCTTATTTACCAATCCTTGCTTTTTCTAAGGTGTTGAATCCCAATAACCTTAGCTTTCCTCCTCTTCAGTTTGGTCAGTATAAAGGCGACGGCAAAGGAGGCCTGATGGGGGGCATCTCCAACATCTTCTGCCTCTTCGTGGACCGGATCAAGTGAGTGCAGCTATAAATGGGTTTAGATTACAGACCAGATGCACGATGAAAACGTTTCGTTGCTCACTGACGGCTCTGCCCTCTTGCAGGAAGCACGGCTTTCTTGGTTTGTACAAAGGCTTGGAGGCCAAGCTGCTGCAGACGGTGCTGACGGCCGCCCTCATGTTTGTCGTTTACGAGAAGATCACCGCCGCCACCTTCAGAGTCATGGGCCTGAACAAAAAGCTGAAGCACTGAGAGCTCCCGCTCATGCAGATTTAATCAGTGCCGGCTACTAATTCAAATTAACACTTGGAAGCGTTTTATCGTCTTACGCAATTAGAGTTGGACTTGATGCCTGTAAGGCCACTGATTTCTGGATTTGCATAAAATATTTATCCAGACCACTGATGGGTTTAAAACTCACTACAGCCTCTGGACTTTAACGTTATGACATCTTCCATCTATGCAGACAGATTATTTTTATTTTACTTCCACATTAGAGCCTTCTTAAACATCTGCTGTATTGCTTTTTTTTTTAGCATAGTGGGGTATTAAATTAATTAAGAGTAAATATGAGCGAGATTTGTACTTAATGAGAGTTTACAAACCTGCCTCGATGGGCCAAAAAGCTTACAGAAGCTCAAATTTTTACTGGTCAGCAATAGCACAGCACAAGTTCTGTTGATCTGCAAAGATACTGTACTGAAAGTACAGTATCTTTGGCTAGGCTATAGTTGGCTAGGCTATAGTTTAAGAGCCTAGTAATTATTTGTAGTCTTAGTTTTCGGCACTGGGTCTTCCATATGTTGGACTTTAAACTGTGAAATTAACCAGTTTACATTTCCTGCTGTAGAGTGTGAATGTTCCTGTCATAAATAAGCAAAAATAAGAAAGTCGTCATTCCAATGATCATTCCCAGATCAGCGATTATGACATAAATCACTTCCTTTTTAACAATAACAGTGCGGGCATTTCAGTGTGATATTATCAGAGCCAATTGTTTTATACGTAAGTGCCTCAGGACTAAAATCACATCAGGCGGGGGCTTGTAATTTTCCGCATGCTCTCTTGAGCGTCACGTCTTCCAATATTTAGAGTTTCTAGGTGCTGCAGTCGATTGTATCGCAACACGTTGTCTTTCTTTTTCATTTGGTAACTGAAAGCTTAAGCTGCCTCTGAATGTAACGCCTCCTCAGCTGACCTGTGTGTTGTGCTGCTTCTTGACTTCTTTGCACTAAAGTGAAGCCTCACAGGACGACACACGTTTGGACAATTGCAAGATTACACCACAAGTTATTGTCTTATTTATTTAATTAAAAAAAATATAATACTTGGATTTACATGAAATACGTACCAAAAAAAAAGATTTTTTTTAATCTGATGTATGTTTTTCTTCACAGTTTCTTAATATTGTTTTTATTTTGCTTTAATTAAGCTGATTCTGGATTTAAATTCTAATCTTTGTCATTGCAACATACTCTCCAATGAATTTTGCTGAGGTTCTTGCTCAGGAGACGGGGGCCCTGAGCGCTCACTCCCCCTTCATTCTAATTATTGTAATAAAAAGGGAACAATAAAGGTTTAAGAAACAGATTGTTTTATTTTAAATCATCATGCACAAAACAAAGAATGTTTTTCATAAAAAAATCTCCCCAGAAGATGACGAAGCAATGATTGCCGGCCTCTGGTGAACTTTTGTATTCTGTCAAAGAAATCCTCTGGATTCAGGGTTCCTGTGAAATTCTTATATCAGAATTTAGTAGTTTCCTTCACTAAAATTCCTCTTTTTTTGGAGAAACATAAGTCCCAACTGTCAGGCTTCATATGTGCAACATGCAAAAATTAAACTGATTAGGAGAATACAACTTTCAGACAATGGAAAAGGGAATAAAAACAACTGGAAGTCATAAAAAATGTCCAGATCTGGAAAATAATACTGTTCCAGACTGTGGAGGAGCCTTAAGTGAGGACGGACGTTACTAACATGAAAGCTGATGGTGTTACTCTGGAGAACTGGTCATTTTCTTGATGTACCAGTCGGGCAGGAAGGAGTATTGGGAGTCCCGGTGGACAGAGTAGGTCACGTCCTTGTGTGGCTCCCAGGAGAACAGGTACACCACGCTGAAACGGAAATATTTCACAAACATCAGACCTAACCCTCCAGGACGGACTGTCGTGTTCTTTATAATAAAGAGATCTTAATCGGGAGAAATTAATTTCATCTTTTAAAAAATGGCTTTCTAAAATGAAGACCGATTAAAGATCAGCACTGCCTGAAATAATGTAAGATTCGTTACAAATTGCACGCAGTACGTAAGCATAAATTAATTACACAATTTTTTTTTTCTGTTTCCTCCTTTGGAAAATAAGACGGATAATATACAAACACCTAATGGACACAAGGAAATACAAGGCTGTGCTTTTATTTCGACTAGCTCTGAGTTTAGCAATGTTGGCAGATGATGAACCCTTGCCATAGGCAACAACCTGGCAGCTTTTCCTGATTGGTCCAAAAGCTGTGTTACTTTCAATATATGGCAGCAGTGCATGTTTCAGAGGGGAACTCACAATACAAGGCAAAACAAACATCAAAATCTTAGATACATTTTCAGATAGGACGTCACTATCATTTTTGACCAACAAAGGCTGGAGATATTTTCATTTAAGCTCACCTTGGATTGTCTGCAGTTGCTTCGCGTTTCACAAAAGACAGAAAATCACAGCAGAAGTTCATGCACACCGTTGGCTTCCAGCAGTTATGTTCATTCTGGGAAAAAAAAAAAAAAAAGACAAGTCTGTGTAAGTACTCAAATCTGCTGCTGGATTTAACTCATGTCATAATCTGAAAGGGGGGAGGGGGGGGGGAATGTTTTAAAGCGTTTTGGACCTTGATGAGCTGTGAAATCTTGGAGATTTGAAAGGTCTCCACAGAGACGACGGTCCCATCATGATCCCTGAAACCTGCCACCACCTTAGGGACTCCGGGGAGAAACGACTGGGCCCACCATTTCAGCAGCTTAAACCTGATACAACCACCAGAATAAGGTGTAAACGCGTCAATGTGAAGACCATTGGTCACGTGATCGTAAACGTGTCCCTGACCTGTGGAAGTTGCTGCGCTGTTTGGGAGCGCAGATCTCCGCAGAGGTCTTCAGCTCCACGTAGCAGGCAGGAGGAGCTGGAGCATCAGGGTCTCTGTCCCGACAATCCACCTCCCCAGAGAACAGGAGTCTGTGGTCCGTGAGCCGGGTCTGGACCACGGTGCAGAAGGCCTCGTTGGTGTCGACCACCCCGCTGGGGTCGGGCTCACCGTTGGCGTTATCTGCAGGTCAGGACAAAGGTGAAGAAGGAGTCCGTCGAAACGGTCCTGCACATTTTTCTTGAAAACTCTCCCTTTCAGACCTAAATTTCCCGCACTCTCGGTTCTTTAGATTCATTTCAAAGCATAGGAGGCAAAAGTTCACTATGAATTTATGGCTTTAAATATGAAAACTGGAATAAATCAGGAAGCAAGAAAGGACAGACTGCGTAGGACCCCCGTGTTTACGACTTCTACCACAAAGTAACAAAACCACGAGAGTTCAGAAAGTTTGACAAGGCTACGCAATGATGTCCTGGTTTGTTCGTTACAACCAACATTTATTTCATGTTTTGCCTACGCATCAAAAAATGAGCTGATCTGAGCCATTACCACACTCTTAATTTTAAGAACGCTCAAACCATCATAATTGTTAACTTAGACACATGTTTTCACACCATTTAGATAATGCTGAAAAAGGATGCTTTGATTTTGGTGGATTTAAACACATTGATTTACTGGAATCAATTTTCATTCAAATAAAGGAATAAAGCTGGAATTCAGGGCATTTTCCTTCAATGGTTTGTGGCTCATGTCTCTCGTAGATCCTTTGGGTCAACTTTAAATTAATTTAGTTTGTTTTTAAGTATTTGTATGGTTAAATACCTGAAAATATTTCTGTACTGCTTTACACCATTTGTAACACAAGAGCTCTTAGATTATGTGAACCAGTTTTTTTTTTTTCAAGATCTACTCTGTTCTAGATTAGGGGGCTCTGGCTTTTTCTGTAGCGGTCGCAAAGCTCTGGAACACACTAACCTTATAGTGAAGTTTAAAACAACAAGAAAACACAGGTTGACACGTTTACTCTCAATGGATTTTGTTTATTTATTCCTGTTTTTTACAGTTTTATACTCATTCATATGTTTTTTTCTGTTTTGGGGGGATCAGTTGTGTAGCACTTGTTTTAAATGTGCCTTATAAATGAAGTTGATTGAAATTTTTTGAAGGAATCTTAATTTGTCATTGCAATTGTACATTCCAACAAAACATGTCTTCTGCATTTAACCCATCACTCCTAGAGAGCAGTGGGCAGCTCACAGCGCCCGGGAAGCAATCTGGGGCTAAGGATCTCTTGCTCATGGACCCATAGGCCAGTCTGTGGGGTTTGAACTTGCAGCCTCCCCAGAACGCAAGCGCTCTGCTCTAAATCTGTTAAGATTGTATTTTTATGTATTTCTTCTCTCTCACTGTATTAGAATATCTTGAGGTTTTAATAAAGTTGACAGCGTTTTCCTCCTGTGTATCACTGTTAATCTTCCATCAGCAGAAAAGACAACGTATCAGTCACCAACTGTAACCAACTAATTTGACTGTTTTGTCCCTGTTGTTCAACTCATTGCCAGCTTTCTTAATGTAGCAAATCCTAGTAAACCTCAAAGACTCTAAAAAGTCTTTCTGGAATATACGTGTTATTTCCGATATTTTCTTTAAGTTGCCAAATTAAGTTGCTTTTTTGTAATCTTTTTTTTTTCTGTGTTTATTTGCATCAGTGTTTTTCAACCCCCTGTATGTATAAATTTGAAAGCAAAGATTAATTGAATAAATAAAAACTAAAACTAAAAATCCCAGAGAGTTCATTTTGTAGCTCGATGTAATTAAAAAAAAAAATACTTAAATATATTACACCATTTGTAGATTTTTTTTTGTTACCAGGCATATCTACCACGGTCACCTCACAGTAATCAATATTTATCAAGCCATCTCTCATCTCTTAAATACCACCTATTTTCCTTTCCCTGAAAACGACAGCTTACGGTAAATCTAAAAACGGAAGGGATAAAAAAAAAAAAATCAACATAACCATAAAACAGCTAAGCCGATGTACCGGAGAGGCTAATAATACTCAGTTTAAACAAAAACAAAGCAAACAGCCGCCTACCTGCACACATGTACTGCTCAAACTTGTATCCCCAGTACATCATCTCCTTGTTCCTCTCTGGACGGTTCTCTCGTTCCCTGCGAGCCGCTTCCGTCTCCACCTCGCTGATGTAGAGCGTGCCCTTAAACCTGGTCACAGCCAGCAACCAGCCCTCTTTGGTCTCATACGGCGTGGTGAGCAGCTTGGTCAGGTGGCCTCGCCAGGTCACAAAGTCGAAGTCTAAAGGGCTGAGAGAAGCAGAGGCGGGTCAAATAAAAGCTGTTCCTGCAGGCAGGGATGCGACCGTAGGTCATTTATGTTACTCTCACATTGAAGTATTCTAATATTTTTTTAGATTCTGTACAAAGAACTCACCATGAGGCGTTTGCAGCCAGCTTGGATTTCAGCTTCGACCTGTTGGCCAGAATCCAGCGCAGAATGTGGTCCAGCTTCTCCTTCACGTTTTCGTCCCTCCTCACATAGCGTTCCCTGTACCCATCCCTCAGATCGAAGTTGGGATTCCTGTCAGGTTCCACGTAGTATCTCAACTGCCTGCTGTCATTGAAAAACCTACGCTGAGAGTCCAGGGAGAACGAGCCCACTTCCACAGGCTGCTTGTACAACGGAAAGTCTCTCTCATACACTTCCCTCCGCGTGCTTAAAGTCTGGGACCTGCGTGGGCTTTGCTCTGGAGTCGCACTGGACTGGTACTGGTGGTGGTTTGCGGCTCCTAAGTTTGCACCGTCGAAGTGGTTTCTTCTCCAGTTACCCGCTTCTCCTCTGCTTGGTGAATAGTGGCGGTGGGAGCTGGTAACGGGGCTGCGGGATCTGTTCCGGTCCATTCCTAACGCAGAAAAGGGATTTTGAATTGAGAAAGCTTTCTGGATAGGAAGCGAAACGTCTTCAAACTTCGGAAAAAAGTCCAGTTGTTTTGCTTTTTAACTTTTTTTTGGAACGCAGAAAAGAGCTTGATGTTTAATAATAATAATAATAATGTTTAGTTTAAGTTTCTATTTTTCCATGTTCTATTTTGTTTCTACATTTTATTCCTACTTACTTTTATTCTGTTTTTTTCCCCTGTATTTTAATCATGTGAAGAAGTTTGCATTGTCTCTGTACTGAAATGTGCTATACAAATAAATTTGCCTTGCCTCGATGTATGAGACCTAAGAGCCACGCATTACGCTGATCTCAAGAAACATTTCGAAATGTATTTTTAGATTTATTTCCAAATGTGTTTCAAACAAAAACAACAAAGCAATTACTTCTTCAAAAACATATAACTGGAAACTACACAAACAGATGCAAAGTAACCAAAATGGGGAAATACAAAATCAGAACAGACATAAACATTGAAGTCTTTTAGAGGAGAGTAAATGTGACAAAACACGACATCCAACGTGCACAGGCATGCTTGTAATATTATAGTAGCAACAACGAAACAGTTAGATATTGAAATCCACCTTTTTTGACTGGATTTGACTGGTAAATGACCGGTCAAGTGATTTTTCTAAACTAAAAAAATAAATAAAAGGCAGAATCAGTGGATCAGATTTCAAAGAAAACCGGAAACCTGTATAAGCTAGGAAAAGCCAGACTGGTGCATCTCTACTGAAAAAAAAATAAAAAAAAATCACTGAACGCACAAATAAACTAGCACGAAGAAACTGTAATCAATCATGCCTGAGTTACAAGTGAAACTGTAAACTTCTTGGCCAGGGTTGAAGTCCCCATAATTTGCTTATTTCCACCTACAAAAACCTGAAATTAGGAAATGACTCCTTTATTCGCCATCCCACAAATGATTAGCCTGCATGCCCCCGTTTATCTTTGTACTGTTCTCAACTTCAAAGCCGTAATCATACATCTGTGATGTGTGTGGAATCAACACACTATAGATGTACGATCATTTATACTCTATAAATATATTTTGTAGTATGCGTGACAAAAATGTAGCGTTAGCTATTTAAAGTTTACCTCCACTGTATCACCTGCATGTATAAATATATTCAGATTTTTTAGATCTACCGACCATTTTATTTTAAAAAGTTTTAATTTAATTTCATCATTGAAGCATGCGTGCAACTAAAATAACTGATCAATAAATGAAAATCTACCTTTTATTCAAAGCACACCACAGAACTGCTCATCTGTCACGTACGGAGCACAAAATGGATGTATTTACTGATGTCTCAGGGGTCCAGAGTACGAAAAATTACAAAAGGTTAACGTATCCATGAATGAGCCCAGCTGCCAGCTAGCATTTGAAGCTACAAACAAACGTTACGTAACTTCCGGCTGCTATTCCAATCCGGCCGCTGGGTGGCAGCCGCGACCTTTTTTACCCATATAGAGCGAAACAAAACAGTGAAAAAAGGGGAAGCGTTACACTTTTTTGAGTGAAGAGTATATGGAGCAGTACAAGGCGATTTAGCTTAGTAGGTTTGGATAAAATTGGGTTCACTTTATGCATAATTTAAAAGGTAGCTTTAGCTAGCTTAGCACAAAACGTTTGCTCTTGCATCAGTGCCACTAACGCTGCTAGCTTGGCTAACTGTGGACTTTAGGAGGAACAAAACCACGCTTCGAAGCGGCGGTTTTCTCCATGAGAAACCAGAGGTCTTACACACACGTCCAGTAGGTTTTATCTGGGGGTAAGAACGCACCTTAACCTGACATACAAACGCCACCCGGGGTCTGTTAAAGTCTTCTGGGTGAAAGCCAGTGTCTCATTGTGACTTCTGTCCCAGGTATGAACAGAAAACGGGCTCTGATCTCCGACGTTTTCAAAGTGAAGAAAAGGAGAAATGGCACAGAAAGGTTTGGGGCTGTTGACGACGGGGACGGTGAGTTTTGCTGTTTAGCCGTTTTGCAAATCTACTGAGACTAAAATGCCGCCACCTGTGCAAACGCCAGCCCATATGTTTCCGTTTAAAAGGACGCGTTGACGTGAAATCCACCCTGGAGTTCCTCATGACACTGTTTCCCAGGAAGCTCTTCAACGACACCTTGCCCCCGATTGTACTGAAGCACCAGCTCTACAGCATCCACAATGACAAGACCTTGGTGGATAAGGAAGTGGTAAGCCAGTTCTTTGACTTCTAATATTTTTTTCCCCCATAATTCGCCCACATGCTCCAGTTTGTCTTATTGGGATTGTATGTGAGAGACAAACACATCTACAGGTAGTCTCCAAATGGGAAGTAGGAAGGAAATCAAGTTTTCAAAATGTGTCACAGAAAAAAAGAAAGCTTCCTGGATAAGAAGCGAAACGTCTTCAAACCTCGGAAAACAAGTCCAGTTGTTTTTTACTTTTTTTTTTTGAATGACCATGACCTGGACAACTGAGAATCGTCACCAGCAAACAGAAAAAAGAGGAACATTTTCAGATGCTGGTGAAGATTCTCGGTCATCCAGGTCGTGGTCATTCCAAAAAAGTAAAAAACAAAACAAAAAAAAAAACAGTAAATTGTAAAAGTAACGCTGATCGTCAGCGACAGACACAACTTGGCCTCTGACCTGGAAGCATCAGGCTGTGGAGATGCTTTTCTTCATCAGGGGCGGGGAAGGTGGTCGGAGTTGATGGGAAGATGGGTGAGGCTAAGCGGAGGGCGGTAGTGGACGAAAAGCTGGCTGAATGCAAAATGCATGCCGCACTTTTCAGATGACATCATTTACCTTCCACCTTACAATTAAGGAAGGCAGTGTCTCTGCCAGTCACATAAAATACAGCAGTTGGTAGATAAAACGTGAGAAGATGTGGCTTGGTGGGAGTCCTGACTGCCGTGCTTCTTGCTGAGCAGAATAAACTCCAGGAGAGCGGGGAGCTGCTGATCTTCCAGCTCGGCTTTGACTCGGAGGCTTTTGGGCTGGTTTTTGCGGCGGACTACAAGGCCAAGGTGCTGGCTGGCGAAGAGGGGCGAGCAACACGAACGACCGTTGAGAAGTTCCTGGAGAAAGTGGTGTCCTCCTGCACCGATCTGAGCTTCAGCAAAGACAAGATGCTGAGAGAGTTTCTCTTCACAGACCCGGAGATAACGTATGAAAAAAAAAAAAAAACCTCAGCCCGTGACGTACTGTGTTGATTGTCTTAGATTCTCAACTCTGAAAAAAGGAAATCTTCGCTTCAATTTGCGTTCAGTTCTCAGCGATCAGCACATTCTGTATTTTCTCACCACCAAGGCAGCTGGTGAAGTCGGGGGTCCTGACTGTGAGGGACGCCGGCAGCTGGTGGCTTTCCATCCCCAACTCTGGCAAGTTCACAAAGTATTTTATTCAAGGTTGGTCTTTCCGTGATGATTATTAGAACTCCCTTCTGCAAGATTTGGGCTACCCTTAAGAGTTTGTTTCACACCATCCGGCACCTTTTTTTTGTTCCTTTCAGGCCGTAAAGCGGTGCTCGGCATGGTGAAGAAGGCCAAATACAACGAAGTGTTACGAGTCGACTTGGAGGAGCGACGCACGCCCTCACAAGTGAAGTTTCCCGTGAAATATCATGTCCATGACATTGTTGGGGCAGAATTGGTAGAAAGGTAATATTTAATCTGTTTTTATCCAACTTATTGAAAACCTGTAGGTTCTGTAAAATGTTCAACATCTAGCTAAATAATCTCATGTATTTAGAGAACCGATTGAGATTGTTTTTGGAGAGGATTTGAGTTTGACTTGATTTTTTTAACAACTTACCCCTCGTCTCTTGTCAGCATACCTACAACTTCGGGGACTTTGTTACGATTTGCAGATTCCTGATCTGCTACCAAGCAGCTGGCGAGCTTCTGAAGATGAGAACCGCGAACCACAACCAAAAGCTTTTGAACGCCACTGAGCGAATGAACTTTTCATTCAGAAATGTGAAGTTTGTGCCATAAATATTACCAACCCTGTTGGGGTTAATGAATTGTACATTTTATTGAGATGACATTGTTAAATGTTGGGTCGACTTATAATAAAAACGACTTTAAACCTTAATTGACTTTATTTCTAAGCTGAAGGAGTTGAAAGGCAAGTATGAATGTTGCCAGATTTAGTTGCATTTGTGTGGCACTTAAATAAAGTTGTGTTCAATTGGTTGAATGTGTGCCCAAATATCTTCCATTTGATCAAGATTTTTATTTTTTTGCAGCTGGTGGAGGAGCAGGATTATACCAAGTTAACAAAAAAAGTCGTTGCAAAGATCCCGGGTTAGCTGAATATCTTACAATGCTTTGAATTTCAAAGTCTTGTATGGGTTAGTTAGGGGACTTCCCTTTAGGGCTTAATATTTTACCTGGCTGATCAGACTGCTGACTCGATAGAAGCCATCCACAAAGAAGGGTAAGCTACAGAAGACCTAAAGAAACGGGCTTTTATGAAATCTGCATCTGGCTATAGTTTTTGGAAAGTTGTGGAATAACGATCACAAGTAACAGGGATGAGAAGAGCCACGAGAGGATGCAGAGCAAAGTCCATTTAAGAGTTTGGGCCAGGTTCTGAAGTTGTGGACCGGAGCACTCTGACACATTCAGGACACGTGCAACGACCGTTGCATTTCTTGTGTAAAGCCACTCCTAAACAAAAACCATCTTAACCTTAAACCAAGGTCCCAGCTTCTGGAGAACAAGAGGAGAGGCATAGAATCCGCTTTGCCTGAGATCCACAGTGAAGTTTCCAACATCAGTGATGGAGGGGGAGGAAATCCCCAATGTTTACAGCTTGGTCCTCCAACTCATTCCAAAGAGATTACATCAGCAGTCCCATCATGATCCAGGTGCCCAAGTACTCCACTCACACCAGCAATAGCTTCTGACGACCCAGGACGTTGGTGGGTGGGTCGTTGATTTGCTTCAGACTTAGAACGCTCCTAGGAGGATGGGCCTCCATGTTCTTAAAAACAGCAGCGCACCAGCTGCAGGTTGCTCAAGTGTGAGCCGCCAGAATTGACAAAGACTCCTGGATAGGTGTCAAACGTTTTCAGAAAGAACTGAAGGAAAGGTGGCCTCCGATTTAAGCCTGTATGCTGTTGAGATGAGCCGACAGAATTTGCACAGGCATCGGTGATGGTCCTCCTCGGTGACTTCAAGTCCAAACTCAGCGCAGCTGATCAACGGGAAGTTTTAGCGCCTCAGCGGTTTCCTCTGGAGACCAACGTTAAAGTCAGCACCCTCTCTGTCCCACGTTATTTTAAAATTAGCTTCACTGCAGGTCTAGCAGTTTGCAGTTGTTGGCAACCTGTGTGGTTTCTGAACATTTCTTCCCTCTAGAGGAGGCAGTTTGGGTTTGATGGGTAAAATCTGGGAGTTCCCAACAGGACAATGGTCCTTAAACACAATTGTTTTTTTAATGGGATAAATCATTCTTAAATCAAGCTTGTGAAATAGATTAACCACAGCTTTACCAGTTTGTAGATGCTTACAACCTAAACATGTAATATTTTTACATTACATGTCTGAATCTGGCAGAAAGGGATCATAACTATGTGCCAAATTTGTACCCTTCTTGAGTTATGGTCAGATGATCATCCAGAGGGCCACAAATGACCCTTAGGGCTAAGCCTCAAGTGTATGTAAACATTTTAACCACCCTTCTAGTTTAATCACAAATGCTTTTGTTAAAAATACTTAATAATCAGACACCTTTGCACACTTAAAAAGCAAACTTCCAGGACCTGATGCTGTAAAATTATTCTAACACTAATTTAAAGCACAACACAAAAGGCAAACAGCTCAATTATACAACAGAATAAGTGTTTTTACAGGAATTTATTGGCTTTTTCAAAAAAGTGACAATAGTTTTTTTTTTTTTTTTAATCCTTAAAACTAATGAGTCACAACATTGGCTTGGATAAAAGCACAGCTTGATTTCTGAATACCGATGAGCAACATGTACTTAACCCCTGATCTAGTAGTTCAAATACATTTTGTAAATAGGCAAAAAATATATATAACTGTAGCATTTCTAATCTTAGTTTTCAGTATATGATGCACAGACATGCTATCAGCATTAATTACAAAAAGCTAGGCTTGTAGGGAGATTAAGGTAGCGTTAACTGTAGAGGTAAAAAAAAAAAAAAAAAGGATATTCATAGTGTTAGTTAAACAATACAGTGAGCGAGTAACGCCTGAAGATACAAAAGTCAAATCACGATTATAACGAAAAGATGGTTATGCTGTCTACTACACCATGACCGACAGTAGCTTCGTTACTGTTATTAGCAGGCATAGATGCTCTTCGTTGTGACTTTGCTCAGCCAGTAGTGATGCTTAAAGAAAAGAAATCAAAAGTGTTGCACGAAAGGTATTCGGTAAATGCCCACAGAGCATGAAACGTGTGCTCTTGTTCCCCCCGTCACCAAGACATCTGAACATTTCTGTTCCGCTACGCAATCATGTTAGCCAGCGTCTCCACTCGCAGACGGCTGCTCGGTCGAGACACGGTTAGGGAAAGCGGAAAAAAAAAAAACGACAAATTCAATTGGACAAAATGCAGAAAATACTGGACTCTTTACGTTATTCAGGGATTTATAGCACTGTTGGTGTCGGATCTGCTCCCCCGTTCTGTTTTAGGCGCCATGAATCGCTCAAGGATCGACAAACTAATGGCAGAGAGGTTTTGGTGCTCAAGGACACGGATGAAACGATACAGATTCTCCAGGTTACTTTACGCTGCTCCTTGTTGACGAGGAGGGGGAGAAGTGGCGAGATAAAAATGCCGTTCACCGAGGGGCTGAATGAACAGCAGACTTATACAGATCTGATTCAACAGATCTCGATTCTCATTTTCGGCTAAAAACCAGCATGTGTGCAGAATGGATTTGGCAATATTATTCCCACCCTACGACAAACAACCCGACTGTAAACAAACAAAAAAAAAGAAGTGGACAACAGGTGGAAGAGGAAATTAAAGACGCCCTGCAGTCCGTTTTAGAAAACATCCAATCGGTTTTAGAAGGCCTCAAAAAGTTCAGTCTCACAGTCTGTACAGTAAAGAGTTATCAGGACTGTTAATGGTCCAAACCCGACGCCTAAATCTGAACCTATGATTTGTTTTTATGAAATCCGCTTGAGCTACACTTAAGGACAGAATCTGAATTACATTGATTGTGAGTGGATACTGGTGTGTTTCTGCTGTGTCCTCAGCCACCCTCTCATCTCTAGCGTTCATGTTCCCCTGTAGCCGCTCGAACTGCAGGAGCTCTTAGAGGAGGGAGCATTTCTTGCCCTTCTTCTTGACGGGCGGGGGGCACAGAACGGCCCGGATGGCCTCGTCGAACACAGTTTTAAGGCCACGCTGGGTCAGGGCTGAGCACTCCAGGTACTTGACGGAACCTGTGGACGCAGACAGAGGAAGCTGCTTATTTCTGTCTTTTAATTAATTAAGAAGAAGACCCAAGCGAGCCAGAAAGAGCTCAGTGAAGTCGTTACCAATCTCTTTGGCCATGGCCAAGCCTTGAGGATAGGTAATGGGGGAGAGTTTCTTCTCCTTCAGCTTCTCCATGGTGTCCTTGTCATCTCTCAGATCCAGCTTGGTGCCCACCAGGATGATGGGAGTGTTGGGACAGTGGTGTCTGACCTCAGGGTACCACTGCACAGCAGAAAAAGGTACAGGTTTCCAGCTTTGTATAAATCAGGTCCGTTTCATCATTTTTCCAGATCAAAAGTCAGTATTTATTCTGACTATAAAAAAAAGGAGCCCTGTTTATAGCTGTGTTTTTACAACTAGACTCCAAATACCGGAGCCTTTGCTATTACTATTTATTCTATTACTCCCAAAAACGATCAAAGTGTGCTTTAACCCAGAGGTGCGTTTCAAATGAAGCCTAAACAGAGGAACTGAAAGCCAGACTTGGTTAGCCTGTTTAAAACAACACCAATCACCTTTTAACCAACTTTAGACTTGGTCTAATGTATCTTAAATTTAATACTTTAAAAAATACCACATTGCCAAATGTATTTATTCACCCCTTAAAAAAAAAAAAAAAAAATCAGGGATATGCGATATACTGGCACCAACATCGGTATCGGCCCATGTTAGTCATTTTATAACATCAGCATTGGTCTCATTAGTAAAACTGGAGCGATATTTAAAAAAAACGATGTTTATTTCCTCCATCTGGCCATTTGTGCGTGTTTTGGAAGGGGCTGGCCGTGTGGCAGTAATGCTGCACAGTAACTAATCCTTCCAATCACTTCCTTGAACAAACAAACATTTAAAAACATTTGGACTCTGCTGTAAATCTTGTCCTGACATTTCCTCCATACTAATTATTCCAGTTAACGGTTGGCGGCATAATAACAAAGCAACTCAGCCACAAAGGGCCATGTTTAAATCACAGAGCAGGGTTGGTGGGCGTTGAGGCACGCAGGGGTCATCAGCTTCTGCAGCGTCGATAACTGCAGACCATCAAACTCCATGTGGCCTTCAGAAAAGCTTAAAACCAGTGCATAGAGCTTCATGTAGTGAGCATCAACGCCGGGCAGCAGCATCATCTAAGCCTGAGACTGTCAGCTAAAATGCGAAGCATCCTGGTGGCATAAAGCTAACCACCACATTTCATCTGGAGTGACGAATCACGCCTCTCTGTCGGACAATCCAACGGGATCGGCAGCTGGAAAGAGAAGCGCGTTTACCCGCCTGCATTGTGTCACGGTTAAAGTTTGGCGTGAGGCCGTTTTCAGGAGCTGGTCTCGGCTTCTTAGTTTAAGTGAAAGGAACGCTGAATGCTTCGGGACAGACAATTTCCTGCCCACAACTTTGTGGGAGCAGTTTGTGGACGGACCCTTCCTTCAACAACATGACTCTGCACCACTGACCCATAAAGACACGGATGAGTTTGTTTGGTGTGGAAGAACTTGAACAGCATCAACCCGATAAATTGGCGGAGACTTCCCAAAGAGGGAAAGCTTTCTACATTAAATCCTATGGATTAAGAATGAGGTGTCGGTCAAATTTATACGTGTGTAAAGACAGATGAGCAAATACTTCTGGCAATACGGTGTCAAGTAAATCCCAATATGCAAAGTTTTTACTCAATACTAATCTAAAATCCATAAAAAGGAGTCAGTAACATAAAAACGGCAGTAAAGCTGTGAGCTGGAAAACAAAAACGTTGTTTCCCTTCTTGCACAGCTGAGGAGGAACTGCTGGGGCAGATAATCATTTCCTGTCTGTTTATCACCAAGAGAAACTCCCTTTGCTTACAAGCCATCATGTGACTCACGACTGTAAGCATACCGCTGCCCAAAGTAGCGGGATGACGTTCAATTTAGATGCCTTAGGCACAACTCCTGTGTACTGGAAAGATATACGGTAGCTATACTAATTATGAGAAATACTAAACGCTTGCACTAAAACACTCCTGACAAAACCAGGCCTGTTGCAGCTCATGAATATGAGAACCTAACCAAGATCAATTATTTGGCCACATTCAGGTGGCCTGCACTTTTTAATACAATAACAAATCCCAGAGCAAAGCGATTATTGCTTAGTAACGGGACCACATAGTTAAAGGGTAACAAGTAGTTTGAGGTGTAATACTGTCTCGTTAACGTAATTAAAGGTTTATAGCGCGATCTGCATCTCTGCTCCCTCGTCTCTAAAGCATATACTTAGAAAGAAATGAAATAGATTTTAAAGATGCAATTATTGCTGGGGAAAAATTGCGGCAGCATAACTTTTAGTTGTTATAGGTATACGGGTTTTTATTTTTATGCATTAAACATCTCATTTGGTGCTCAAATTGGATCCGATCAGACTGAAATGAATTAGATTGACTGAATTGGACCTTTTGGCTTACAAAAAGTCTTTCAAATAGGTTTTTGTGACTTAGCGCCACATAAATAAGATGAATTGAACAATATAACTATCAGATATTTGATGGACTGGAAGCAAACAGCATTACTTTAGGTAATCACTGTGTAACAAATTTATTTTTTTTAATATTGTCCTACTGCTGCTTGTCATCTGTGGGCCTGAAACGGCTTCATGCAGACTTCTGCCAGGCCTTGCAAAATGTCGACATAGCTTTTTAAAGACACACTGAAACTGAGATTCAGTTATATTACCTAATTGGGACAGTATTGAAGGCAATTGGACTGTTCATTTTTCACACCATTTGTACTAAATTTCGAAAATCAGCTTTTTTTTCTTCCACTTTACACTTATGTACTACTTTGTTTGTCTATAGCATAAAATCCCAGTAAATTTAACGCTGCAATCTGCTGTTGGAACAAGAAGAACCATGAAAAATGCTGGTGGAGTGACCGCCTTGGGAAGGCGCAGAAACAACGTTCCCAGTTTTCCACGCAGACCCGTCTCACCTTGGCACGGACGTTCTCAAACGAGGCAGGACTCACGAGTGAAAAGCAGATAAGGAACACGTCCTGATAAGACAAGGAGAGCAAAGCAGTCAGAGCCTGAGATTTTCACTCAGTTAAGTGCTGTAGAAATAAAACTCTTGTTCTTATCAAGGCGTGTAATATTTTCTTTCCAACTTCCTTGTTCAGCGGTTTTACCCCGACATTCCAAGTGGATAATTCACAGGAGTCGATATGTGAAACATAATAATGCGTTATGTGGCCTTTTCGTACCGTTTGTGGGTAGGAGAGCGGGCGGAGTCTGTCATAGTCTTCTTGTCCTGCTGTATCCCAAAGGCCCAGGTTCACTGGTTTGCCATCCACCATAACATTGGCGGAGTAGTTGTCAAACCTGAGGAAAACGACGATGTGCAAGTTTTGCGTTTTCAGACAAAAATTGTGCACTACCTTTTATATTATTCAGATACCAAAGCCTGCATCAAAAAGACACACCCAGCGTTCAGTAGTGAAATAAAGCGGGCATTTTATCAGATACGGTGCAGGTTTTCCTCCTTGCTTTCAGCAATGTGTGTTTCCTCCAATCTCAGTTAAAGTCTGCGGCTTTAATCGTTACCCGAAGAAAACCACCGGGCCAACTTTTAGTGAGAACAACATCGGAGGAATAAAGAAGAGGCCTCAGTGATTCACCGGCTATGTTTGGAGACGAAGGGTGGAGAAAAATGATGGACGGCATAAATAAATAAACAGAGACTGCACTGCAGTCTCGGACACTCACACTGTGGGGATGTACTCTCCGGGAAAGGCATTGGTGGTGTAACTGATGAGCAGACAGGTCTTACCCACAGCACTGCAAAGGAGAGGAGCCGTGATCAATGTTAAGGCAAGAAAACAACAACAACAAGCAAATCCTGCTTTAAACTGACTGATCAGAGCAGTTCACCATCACAGACTAAACATTTCGGTTTAGGTCAAAATTATTTAAAAATGTTATCGATAGTTTTTTCTCAATTTTACATTTTTAATATCGTCCTTGTTATTAAAAACCTTAAACAGGTAAAAATAAAAAAATGGAAATCGACAACTATTTCTTTTATCTTAAACTCTTAAAGCAGCCGGTTGTTCTCTCTTAAACACAAACCTATAAATTGTCACTAAGTTTAACGAGAATTTACAGACATTACCATCAATTCAGTTGTGTGCCAAAATATAACATTATTTTACACAAAGTTTACAGGGTTTCTACAAATTTCCACATTTCAAACTGTACACTTTTCCTAACCTAACTTGATGTTTGTGCCTGTTTTTAGGTAATTCGAGGTAATGGGGCAGGAAATAAATTCCCCGTTCCACATAAAAAAACACCACAATGCTAAAGATTCTGACTGCTGGTTGGTCTGATGAAAACGTTTCCTTTTTTTCTTTACAACCTAAAGATTTTTTAAACATTTCATCATATTTTAAAATGATATTCCCCTCATTTGGCATTTATGGTGCCTTTCTATTTTTTCCCCCCCAAATATTTCCTGGTTTCCCACTAGATGATGTCTCAGTTCCTCATTCTCTACAAATTATGTATTTGTAGTTTTCTTTTACAGAGTTTGAAGATTCCTAATGTGCTTTTATGTCTTGGCGACTTTCTTAACATGTGCATAGTACTTAGATTACACATATTTGTAAGAAACGTGCTCTTAAATAACTTAGATGATTCTTAATTTAAAATCTATCATGTCTATTGTCAAATCAAGGCTGGCTTATCTACACCAAACACAGTTTTTAAGTACAGTTTGTGATTTCTGACAATGAATATTCACAAAAGGAATAAAAGTAAGTAATGATTTGGATGCCTTGTTTGGGATCTATACCACACTCGTTTTTTTAACCACGGGTCAACTTTTAAACTCTAATCCAAGAATAACGTAGACCGTAATAACGTATTTTAAGAACCATGATTCTTAAAATAGGTGACATCTAGCATTTGATTCTCAGTCAGTTGCAAGAAAAGACAAAATAATCAATGAGTTTAACAAATACTCAAGATGTGATGTAGCAAACAACGACGCACTTCCCTGGTTGACATTGATGTCCAGTTTTCCTTAGTCATAATTACTTTAAAACAAATACAGCACACAGAACAAAACAACAATAATCACATGATTATTTCAAAATTTGCATCAAAACATAAGTCCTCAGCCTGTTCTGATATGAATTAAACTCGGTGTTTTTATATACTGAAAATAGTTGGGAATCATAGAAAGGGAATTTTTAGTACCTGGTTTACAGATCAGACCCCGTGAGGGGAAACTTTAACGACTCAGCAGTCTGGTTGAACGGTGCATCTTTCTTTGCAGACCAGAAATAAAACACTCTTAAATATAAATCACTGTCTACTATTTTATTTCCCTCAAAACTTGGGATCTTTATGTTTGAATAAATGAAAGGTCTTTAAATTCCGACATCTTTGCGGAATCAAGTTTCATTTTCCACAAACTATTCAGTCATGGAAAGAATTGCTAACAGAAAATTCAAAAAAAGTGTTCAAGGCTTCGTAGAAACCCTTCGGAAATCAATAAAATGAGCGAACTGATTGGTCAACACTGACTAAATTGAGTTTTCTTTCAGTCTGATGATGAACCAAAATTTGATTCTTCCCTCAGACTGAACTTACTTTACGTCGTTGCTTGGAAAAACGTTTGGATCTACGAACTATTTTCCGGCTTGGGAAAACGAATATCACGGTTTAAAGATCATCTTCATAAAATGTGGCAGAAAATGCACGTGTGTGGTCATTTTATTATAGAAGCCTGGATGTAGAAAAATAACACAATTATTCAGATTATTAAACGAGGTTCTTATCGTTACATACTCAACTAAAAAAAGCCAACATGACTCCACTTAAGTATCGACTGAACAGGAACACAGACAGTAAGCAGAAATAGCCCTGACCAAGGCAAACCAGACAGGGGTCAGTTCCTGCGAGACTTTCACAGCTCCCAGAGGAACAGATATTTCTCAATTACGAAACTTAAGCTTCCCGTTTAATCCGAAACCAGAGAAGGAAAAAATGGCCAATCAAAAATCCCATTAATGACGGCTGTGTGGTTTCCACCACACCCTGATCAAGAGGTTACATGCGCATGTTTACCTCTCGCATCTGACCGGGAGTCTTGGCCAACGTGTTAATTATCCACCTTAAAGTGGTCCAGCCCAAGCCTAACACAGTTTATTAAGAAAACGAAAACACGCCCCACGTTAACAGCGCGAAGCGGACAGCGACGCGTTTAAAACCGCAGCGCACGCAAAATTCCAGCTCCCGTGGGAGTTTTCTGATTTGCGCGGATTTACGGAGAAACTAGCGAAGCCGGGTTTAAGTGGGAAAAACTCAAACTACGCTAAGTCTGACTGACTCACCCCGAGTAAAGTACGTAAAGTCAAAGATCGGCTAGATGCTTCTTTGCCGACAGAAAATACACATGCTCGGAAGTCGCGTAAGTCACAATCAAAACTAAAAAATAAATCAGTAAACTGCAACAACCAAGTGGTACAGATTAACAGGTAGTTAAAGCTCGGCAGCTAACTTTGCCCGGTTTGAAAACTGGGAAGCAAAGTGATTTAACGTTAGCCAGTCTGGTGACAACGTTTAAGCTAACCTTACACTTTAATTTGTGAACAGCAGACAGTAGCAAAAAAATAAATAAAAATAACTTCTACTAAGCTCGGTTATGTTCGCTTACCCGTCTCCGACAACGACACACTTAATGGCCTGCATTGCCAGCTAGCTTTAGCTCAGGTTTCTTTTCCTTTGTCCGGAAATGCTCGCTGGAGAAACGTCCCAACAGGCTCCCGCTAACGGCCTCCGGTGCTTACCGCTAAGCTCCCCTGACGTTAAAACACCGTCTGAGCAACTTATGCCAACTTATTCCGCACTTTATCTCAACTTTCCTCAGAATTCTCCTCGCAGCATTCCCATGCTTCCCTGGGTTCGCTATGGAGCAAAACAGCGGCCACCACCCCTGAGGAAAAAAAAATGAAGTCAGCCACCAGCAGATGGAGCATCCGGTACGCCGGCCTGATACGCCCACAGTCACTCGAGTCGCCGCGAGCTCGCAAAAAGAAACACACAAACAAAAATTTACTGTTTTTACAATGACGTATGTGCCGAATAAAGCAATGTCTGCTTATTAACGTGTATTAAAATGTTGAAACTAAAAAAAAAAATCTAAAAAAAAAACATAGACACGGATGATTTCGGGTGTGACACGGCGGAAGTGACGTTTGCGTCATCGGTTATTGTGGAATTCGTTCAGTGGGTTATTTCCTGAGCTGTGCCTTAAAGGTGCTGCTTCAAACTCAAGTGGCTTTCTCATTAAGTAATGAGCTTGCCAAAATACAAAGAATACATCTGATATTAGGATTAACTGGTTCACTGGTTTCTTAAAAGAACTTAGAGTTCCAATTTCATATTTAGAAAACTATAGTTCTGTAAAGTAATTTCCCCCTTACACATTTCCTCCTCTTTTTTTTTTTTACCTTGTAGTCCAGGATGTCCTGAAGGAAAACAATTCAGCAAAGATTTAACGAAAGACCCGACGAATCCATCATCCTTGTGTTAATTATTTAGTCAGTTCAAGTCCGACAGCTCATGCTCCTCACCTCCTTCTGTTTTTGTCCAGTGTATTTCGTTTCATTAGCGCCTGGGTCCTGACATAGTTACAAAATTTTGGGTAATTCTTTTGTGTGGTTGACAACATTTATGGAAATGGTGTTTTGCGCAATACAAAACTGTTTTTCAAATGCTCTTTTAAATTTTTTTAAATGTTTTTTGATTTGTGTGCTTAAAAAATAAATAAGTAAATAAAGACTTGTGTAGCATCTTCCTAAATCCAGCTCTGACTATGTCCACCAGCGGCCAAAACTTAAATGGGCATAACTAGAGAGATGAGACAGGAAACGCTATCGGTTGTCTAAATAAATAAATAAATAAAATGAAGCCTATTTGTTCAAGTGCAAGTGTCTTTTAAGTAACAAATCAATAAAATGTGGCTTTACAAGTAAATATAGAGGGTTTAAAATGTGTACACACCCCTGTTAAAATTCCAGAGGTTTGTTATATAGAAGAATCAAGCCATGATAAATCAATTAAAGAACATTATACCGCCTTAATGTGACATGTATTACAATTTAATTCGATACAAATTAATCTGGTATGGACAAACATAGCAGGGTACCACTTTCGAGGACAGGGGAGATGTGCAGGTGAGAAAATAATAGGTGGAGAAAAGCGCCAAGTGTGTTTTGTGATAAAGAACAATGAAAGGAAAGGTGTACAAGATGGTGGTGAGACCTGTGATGCTGTATGGCTCAGCGGCACTTAGGAAAAGAGAGGAGGAGTTGGCGGTAGCGGGATTAAAGAGGTTCTCTTTCCAAGTGACAAGGATGGATCGGATCACAAAATGAATTCACTGAAATGCAACTGGGGTATTTTTCAAGATGAAGGAAGTTATGAACGGTTCCAAATATCAATTAGTGTAGATTCAAAACCTTCAATTTTTATTTATTTTTTAGCTATCACTGAGTCAAAGAAAGAATGGCTTCTCCAGATGAAAAACGGAGAAACATCACGATCACAATCTGACAGATTTTGCAAGAGGGCGTAAAAATATCGCCAAGTCGCAAGTGGCGTAGCTAATTATATATTCCTAGACTGAATGCTTACATTGACATAATTGGTGCTTCAAGAACGGATTAATTTGGGAACGTTTACACTTGTGTTTTTCGGCGTAGTGTTTTTCTTTTTTTAATCAAAATTACAAATGATATGCGTTCCAGGGATTTAATCTGTGGCTCCAAACTAGTTGGCGTGCCTGTGAGTCATAACTCAGGGCGCATTAGCCCTCCTCCCTGTCCACTTCCGCGTGTCGGGGTGGAGCAGCAGCCCTGCCAGCAGCTAATGCTTAAAAATGGAGCTCGGCGTCAGTCAGCGTTAAGAAACAATGAAGAATCGAACAGCGATCGCCGCCCGTGTCGCCTCGCCTTGCCAGTTCACCTAGTAAGCCATCGTAGAGCCGGGCGGATTTATCCTACATGGCGAGTCTGTCGTACCTGGTGCTCCGGTTCTCGGGCTCCGCTGGTCGGACCTACGGAGTGTTTTGCAAAGGCTTGACGCGGACTTTGTTGATATTTTTTGATCTGGCATGGCGGCTGAGAATCAGATTCCCTTACATATACCTCGTCGCGTCGATGGTGTTTAATGTCAGACTCCAAGTAAGTGCTCTGTTACTTCCTTGTTGTTTACTAAAACTTCTGCTTCGACAGCCCAGCTGGTCGCCATGCCTCTGCTTGTGTTGTCATCGTGGTTGATGCCTTGACGTCTGCCGGCTTTTTAAGAGAAGTGTCTCCTTTATGTGGGCCAAAGCTAAATTTGCAATTGTTCGTATCTAGATCAGGTCAGATTGAAAGCTGTGTTTTAAAATTATGTGCTGCCTTTAGTTTGGGCTGAATTAAACCATCTTTTCCTTTTATTCTATTTAATGGTGTGCTTTATGATCATCCGTAGCGTTACATTTAATTTAGCTTTTTCACATTGAGCCAAATTCTTGGTCGTCTACGTTTATGAATGTAAATGTCGAATCAATTAGATGCGTTTGATGTTTTCGAGCCTGCTTTCAGGGATCAGTGATAAAAGAACATACATATTTAAGTCATATTCAATACATTTCAGTATATTATTGAAAAGTTCGTTAATTTCCGTAACTCAATTTACCAAGGGAAACACGTTATATAGATTAACACAGACTGATGATGTTATAAAGCCTTTATTTCTGTCTATTATGATTTTTCCCCCCACCTCAAGCTAATTAAAACACAGCATTTAAGATTAAAATGTAGCATCAGATACATTAAATAGCAAAGAAAAAAATGAAGAAATGGGGACTTAATGTAAATTATGCTTAATACCGATTTAAAGGTTGTGTACAAGTTTGTTAGTTTATTGCATATGACTGTATAACGATAATTGGATGTATGAGCTTCAATCTGCTGCACGTTGTCTCTAATTCATGCAAAACTACGCTGACAGGCTCCAATATGTACATACATCCCAATAAATATTTGGATAAACGTTAGTAAGTAAGTTGCAGGGAAAACGCAGGCTTTTTGTCGCGATCAGCAGGCTCCTGGCATAAGTCTGACTCGGTGTTTGACAACCATTTCTTATCAGGAAAAGGTAGAGCTCATTGAAATTAGTTGGTTTCTCGGTATGGACCCGGTATTAAAGCATTGTTCACAAATTTGCCTTAGTGCTGGCGTCGGGGGACCATTTCAGAAGCTTCACATTAACCCGCTTCCTCCTTTCCAAAAGCAGCTTCCTTGTGTGTTTCGTGAGATTGTGGTCGTTAAACATCATTTTGTCCAGGGTTTTATCATCTAGCTGTAGAGTAGTGGTGAAGTTGAAGAGTTTGGAGGTAGTCTGGCAGCTTCATGATTTTCATCCAGCACGTGAAATGTGGCAGTCAAATAATATTTACGTGCTCCCACTAGCTCAGCTTATAACGAACAAGATAAGATACCATAACTATGCAGATGACACGCAGCTCTATATCACAGTGTCACAAGGTGACTATGAACCCATTCAAGTTTTAAGTAGATGCATAAAACAAATAAATGCATGGATGTGCCATCATTTTATTTAGTTGAATAAAAACTAAACTAAAATGACTATTTTTGAAGTGATCCAGAGTTTGCACACAGCTTTAGTTATTACAGAAACTACATACCAAAATGTGGGTGTAGTGATGGACTGAGACCTGAACCTTCAGAAGCACGTAAAGACAATTAAAGTCAGCCTTCTATCACCTGAAGAACATTTCGAGGATTAAAGGGCTAATGTCTCAGCAGGATCTTGAAAAACAAATCCATCCCTTTGACTGCTCTATTTAAACTATTTACTGAAACCTCATTGATTTTAGTCTGTAGTCCCACTATACTTTCCTCTATTATGCCACTGCAATGTACTTTTTTTGTTTTCTTTACTCATGTTTTCATTATGTAAATCAATAAAGGTAGAGTTGGCTTTTTTTCCCCCAGAAATGTAAGCAAGAAACGACCAGGTCCCTTTTTTTGAATAACTGCGCATTTGCAAGACCGACTTACCTGCTCTTCCGCTCCTCAGGAGGATCGCGTGAAAGAATCTCCCAAATCCACTCTGGTCTTATTTCTTTCTGGTCTTATTTCTTTCTACTGATACATTCCTCTTCTTCTCATAAACGCAATTAGCTTCTTGCGACTCTCAGCCATTTTCAAAGTATACGGTCAGAGCAGCGGAGCTGCAATGAACGGCTAACACCGAAGCTAACCGCTAAGCTAACTGGATACAGAAACACTAGAAGTGCGCATGCGCAGCCAGCTAACAAGGAACATACACGCACATTGGTGTTACGTGAGCTGTGTACTGTCTTCACCGTATCCCGTCTAACGGTGAAACACCCTCGGTGGACCCAGCTCTTTTTACCCAGTCAGGCGACCCCCACTTACTTATTACCTTGAATGTAGGACGCATAAAACAGACAAGTATACTTTTAGTTATATTTTATCTACGTAAAGACAGAGAAACAGTTACAGTCACACCAGGCTCTTGATCGGCAAGAAGCCCCGATTGCTCATCGCACAAACATTATATAGGGATCTAGGTACACACCCATGAAAGGTCTGTACACATCCAAACTGTGACATCAGAAGAGAAACTGTGTCACCTCCGGGGTGGTATCTGATAGATATGTGCCAATCTTTTGGGTCAGTGCTATCTAAGTGTGCCATTCAGTTCTGTGATAAACAGCTCGTTCCACTTGACCTCGTTGATATCCTAACAGGCGATACCCCCGGAACCCGAGGGTCAGAGGGGGGTGTGGGCAGGACCCATCCTCTAACCAATCCCTGCCATTCGGACCGAACGACAGGGATAGGTCAGAGTTTACACTGGCCTACAGTTCTCACAGAGATAAAAAAATGTAACCTTCTTTTTCTGAATACATAATGTATTAACTACTGTCAGGATAGAAGGACCATTTCACCCAGTATAATTAAAAGTGTTTCTTAACATAATTACCAACTACAGCTTTAATTGTCTTGTTACTGAAATGTTCTGTACAAAGAAACCTGCCTTGGCTGTGTTTTTAAAAAGAAAAGTGTTTAAAATAAACTCAACAACTTCTGATATGATAAGCATTAATATCTCCTGCCAGAACTATGACAGCTGCTTGTTGGCAGGGGTGCAACTTGCTGAGGAGCATTGAGCCAAATATTACACGGGACGCCTGTGTATAATTTTGAACATGACTGGATTAGAGAAAAGGAACCATGAATTCAAACCGTTGCACTTATTTCTTGTTTTTAAATATATGTAGCGTTAGCTGTTGTAATATAATTAGACCCTGAAAAAGAACACTTTACAAACGAAATATTAAAAGTATAAATTACCTTATTCATTGAGTCTATTGATATCTTTCACTTTCTTGTTGTTTTGCACTATACATGGTTATTAATGGCTGAAACTCAAGTGTGTCAATGTTTTGCGCTGAAGTGTGGGAAACTTCAGTCTTCTACAGATTAACTGAAAATAAGTTGCCTTGCAAAAGTGTTCACACTCCTTGAATTTTCCTCCGTTTTCTCACATCACAACCACAAGTGCCGATGTGAATAATTGTGAAGGTGAAGCAAAATGATACATGGTTTCTGATTTATTTATTTTTGCTACAGGTGATCTGCAGGGTGTAGCATGCATTACTTGATACACGTGACCATGCTTTGATCCAAACCTGGGGTGCCCAAGTTCAGTCATCTGGAGCGATTACCCTGTTACTTTCTGATGTATCCCTGCTGAATTCCCTCATCAGCATTCAGTCATTTTGCCCTGCCGAGGCCTGGCAAAGAGCCATTCATTTGATTCAGCGGTGTTTGAGCAGGGATGGTGCAGGATGGTGACTCTCAAGGACGGTAGTTGGGCACCCATGATTGCCACCGGTCGACTGCAGCTCTCGCTGCATGTTTGGCTTTAGCTGTCCTGCTGGAAAATGAACTTGTGCCTAGGGCGATAACATAGGAATCATATTGATCGATATCGATAATTATCAAAACAATTCAAAATATACATTTTAAGTGCAGCCCTAGCCATTTTATGCTGTTGCTTAATTACCTATTTTTAGATAAATGGGTTCAAACACAACCCTTTATTCAACCAACTTTTTACGAAAACTGTAAGTATTAAGACCATACGTCTATCGATCGATATATATCGTTATTGAATTATCGTCCAGCCCTACTTGTGCCCCACTTTTAAGTCTTTGGCAGCCTCTAACAGGTTTTCTTTCTGGATTGCCTTATATTTAGCTTCCCCGTCCCCTCCGCATGATACTACCGCCACCATGTTTAACTCTGGGGATGTGTTTTGTTTATATTTTTTTAAATGCATTGTTAGGGTGGTGGACTAAAATCATATTTCCTGTAGTTATTTCGCCTGTGGTCTTACTTGTTAGTGTTTTCCTTTACTCCAAAATGAAATATCAATAGTTATTTTTTATGTCTTTTCACAGGTTCATATTGAAATCCACTGACAACACAACATTTGCATTTTTGACTTAAATCAGCGGGACTCGAGCACAGCCTGAGAAGGCTGTGCAGCCTTCAAATCTGAACAGCATTGTGGATGGAGAGGACACCCACGCCCGAAGGCTGGTGCGACAATGCACCACAGTGAGGCGGCTGCTCGTTTGCAGCAGTCGTCATACGAGCTCGGTGCCTTTGCAGATGAAGGACAGAATGGATGTTTTCCAATGTGCGACAGGGTGAGGAGCAATACGCGGAGGGGAAGAGGCCTTGCAGCTGCGGAATCAGGAGCCGTTCATGGGGACTTGATGATGAAAGACGACGATTGTGGCTGTGAAACTTTGTAGCTTACCCTTTTTAGTGTGCGTGCGTGCGTGCGTGTTTCAATGATGTATGTTTATCAGTAGTGTTGCATCTCAGAATTAAAACCTGGACACAGTTCAGTTTACTTTACGAAAGAAGCATCTTCTCAGCATGACATGAACAAGCATGCTTTTTCCCCCCCCCCCCCCTGTCTTCTGTGACACCGGGGTTGTTTTTACATGAACAAGCGGTACGTGAGTTTTCTTTAACAGATGGTGGCGGCTCCTCCAACTGGAGATGGTACAAGGGCGGCAATAGAGTAATGGCATGTTTTGCACTGGTGGTCGCGCTCGGACGTCATCAGTCACTGCTTCTCCAAACCAGTAGCACTAAAGAGTCGATGGTAGTTACAGAAAAGGTATCTGCAAAACATTTTAATGCTGCAGAGTTATTTAATCGAACATGTCTGATGATTTGTACTCAGAACTGATTGTGAAAATGATTTAACTCTGGAAGAAATAAATTTGTAAAATCACAGCTCTGTGTAGTAAATGTCTGATTTGTTGTTCAAAGTATTCTTGTTAGCAAAGTTTATTTTGACATATTTGTAAAAATCCTTGAAGTAAGAAAGGTAAAAATTCTAATTTATAAAGTATAATTCCTAAACCAAGCCTCAATGAGGTAGAATGTGGGAATGTTTTGGTTGAAACAATGCATGTTTTTTTTTCTGAAGTATTTTGCCACATACTTTAAAAATATATTTTTTACAGCTTTAGCTTATGCTGAAAACATAAGTGAGTTTATGAATATTTGCAACACGGCATTCATTTCATTTCATATTTGCAACAGTGCCATCATGGCTACCAGAAAAGCTTTACTCATCCTGATGTTGGTGACATAAATACAAAGTGGCTTTTGTTTTCTAAAGCCACTTTATCCTGCGGGTTCACTTGACTGTCTGTTTTTGCTATGATTTTGCATAAAACGTTCAAGAGGTATGCATACTTATGTAAAGCAATGTTACCTATACTCAAAATCAGCAATGACTGGGCTGTGCAGGCCCAAGAACAGCACAAAAATCTTTTTTTAAAAACCTCAGGAACTTCCAAGACATCCTAGACTCAAACTGTGCCACAGAGAGCTACATTAAGGGTTTTACAATGGGGGAAATTTAAGCAAACTGTGCAAAACAGTTTTTGTTCAGTGCAGTGGTGGTTCTAGACCAAATTTAGCAAGGGGGCCAAGGTGGGGCCAGTGTTTTTTCACAGGGGCACAGAACAAAAGATTGGGAAAAAAAGCCTAAACAGGTTAACATTTCATCGTTTAATATATTAAGTAAGCCAAAGAGCCAATTGTGGCTCTGGAACTGCAGGTTGCAGACCCCTGATCTTTTCTCTATACGGCGGGAGCTTAATGTGAAACAGCTAAATTTTTTAATTATTGTTATTTTTTATATTTATTTTTTAATTATTTTGTTATTTTATTATTGGGAAAAACCATAAACATAAAAAATACAACTGATCCAAATGACCAGTCAGTCACGGTATTTTTGTCAGCATTTATCATCCTAAGAAATTTAATATCATGTCTTTAGTACAGGGGCCAGGAACAGTTCTACAGGGGCCCTGGCCCCTGTTGGCCCCTGTCTAGAACCGCCCCTGGTTCAGTGTGTTGATCTGGCCCAATTACCCAATGTCTTCTGACAGTCTTCCAAACTGCAATTGGACAGCCATTTTTTAAACAATATCTTTATCAGAGATTTTATTTAACCATCATAAAAAAGCTAATTCAAAATGTGGCATTTTTTCTATCTCATTTGCTAGTTTTTTAAACATTTATGAGTTATGCTGTGAGCCAGTTGTAGCAGATGTGCGTTTTCAGACGTCACGTGATGTCGTGGCAGCAACTGGCCACAAGGCGGAAGCAGCCAATCACTTTTTGAAAGAACACCGTGTTTGAGACTGAATCAGATTGGTTAAAGAGAGAGAAAATTAAAATGATGTTTCCCACGCTTAATTAAACAATTTTGGATCTTAATGAATAATCTCATCCTTTATAAAGGACTTATACGCAGTCAGAACTGCTGACTTCCTCACTCAGTCCCCATTAAACTTATTCACTTATTTTCTCTGACGCCAGACAGCAGCATAAAAACCATCATCAGCTGCCACGGCAACTGTGTCTTAGTCTGACAGAAAATTATCCAGCCTTTAAGTAAGAAAAAAGGAAAAAAAGAGAGAGGATTACTCAGGAATTTCTTGGGGGAAATGTTTTAATGGGGATGTTATCAACGAGGTCTAGTAAAGAGAGAGAAAGATCTCCAGATGAAGTTGTTTCATCTTTGCCCTCCTTTTTTCCTGCCACAGTTTTTATTTTCCTTGGAAAAAATGGTGGTGGTGGAATAAAGATAACGACTTTTAGCCTTCAGCATCTGTAGCAGCTCACATGTTTTATTTGAAGGAGTGTGAAAGGGTGATAACACAACAGAAGGAAATGGCTGGGGTTCAGTGAGAAATGAAGGGCAGATGTGCATTACACAACGTGTAACCCACATCTATTCCCCGACTTTAAGACCTTTTCATGTGAAATATGTGTCTTTGAGGTTCAGTATTTCAGCATTTAAATGATCTTACCTGATTTAGGCTACTTACTTCAACCCTGCAGACTACTTATTTAGCAACAGAGGCAGGCAGAGTAGCCAAATATTTGTACTCAAGTAAGAATAGCACTACTTCAACACATTTTTACTCAAGTAAAAGTGAAAAAGTAGTCAGGAAGAAGGCTACTCAAGTACTGAGTAACTAAACATAACAACTGATGATTTAATATTTAAAAATTATGGAATTAGACAGACAAAAATATATGGTTATGTGCAAATTCTGATATTTCAAAGACAAAAATGAAAAAATCACAAAGAATAACATGATTAAAAAAATAACAAATTCAGGCAGAAGAAACACTTCTAAATCCTTTTTCAACATTAAACTTGAAAGCAATATTTACAGTAGTTTATGTATATAGAGTATGTAAAAACAGGTAACATTTCCAACGGCAATATCTACTGTTTACTGTACATTCATTGGAGCTCCAAATGGCTCAATGAGCTCAGCGGATAGAAAATAACATTAAAATAACAAAAAAGTATAATTTTAACATAAACTCTAGCTTTTTGTCTCTCTGGTGCATTTTTGGTTAAAACAAGTATGTTCTTTATTCATCAAGTTACTCGCAGCAGGTAGAGCAGCCAGAAATTTTACTCAAGTAAGAGTAGTGGTACTTAAGTAATGATATGATTGAAGTAAAAGTAAGAAGTACAGTGCAGTAAAACTACTCCTAAAAGTAAATTTTGTTCAAAAACCTTACTCAAGTAAATGTAACTAGTTATTACCCACCTGTGTTTAGCAATATAGAATATATAATTTTTTAAATGTGTGGACACAAATGATCTCTGTTTAAATTTCGTGTTTAAATGAGTAAAATTAATTTTATTTATACAGCATCAGTTCACACCAAATGTGTTTTTGAGGGACTTAATACGATGTACACATGTACACCTAAATATGTGTGTAAATAAAGGTTGTAGAGCTATTTAAATCCACTTTCAATGTACAAACTACGCACCTCTGATCCCATTATTTATTACACAAAGATTGAAAGTAATAAAAATTTGTGATAAATAAAATTTAAAGGATGTTTACTTGCTTGAATGTAGCTCCAGTTTATTTTTTCACTTTCTTTCCAAGAGATACGGGACTAGACTGTCTTGGATCTGAGGAAACACCCTAAGATACTGCCAGCATTTGGTTATCAGCAAGGGATGAATTTTACTAAACATAGATAAAGTTAAAATCTAATGCCATGACAAAGTAGCGAAATTTGAAAGTTCTTATTTTTCCTTAGTTTGTAAACTTACACTTATGGTTCTGTGTTTGCTGTTTCCAGTTTCCATGTTTTCAGTATGCCAACCTACATGGTGAGATTGGAACAGTTTGACAACCGATTTAACGTGCACATACATTTCTGGGTCATTTATTAAAACAAACTGCACCATTTAATGATATTAAATGAAATCTTTAGTCTTTTTAGTATGGCTCGAAAAGACAATAGCGAGAATAACTTCAAAAAACATTCCAGAAAGAGAAAAGAAAAAACAGCAACAAGATGGGAACTAGAGAGAGAAGAAACAGATGGATACACAATAGCAATGGGAGGATAGGACAGGTGCAAAGAAAACCAGGGAGTATACATGCTGAAAATGAGTGGGTCTGGGGAGCTGTACAACTAAAACAATCGAAATCTGATGGAAAGCAATGTAAAAGTCAGGAAAAAAAACTACCCAACACAATCGATTAAAACAAATAAGTATCACTATTAGAATTCAGAATATAAAACTTGTCCAATAACTTGAATGTACACCGACAACCCTGCCCTGCTCTCCTAGACTAACTGCCTGTCTACTGGAATATCCTCAATGCTCTTGAAACTGTGCAGGGAGACACAGCTAGCTGTCTGGCAATGGCAAACTGATGTGCCATCCTGGTGGAGTAGAACTACCTGTGCAATCTCTGTAGGGTCCAGGTATCGCCTCGTGCTACCAGAAGTGACCCTGGCCCTGGTCAAAACATGAGATGGGAAAAAAATCTGTGGCCTCCATCAGAAAATCCATTCCTGATTCTGGGGTCTTCTCATTGTTGCCCCTTTAGTGCATCTGCTGTTAATTTCAACAACATCAGAACAGCTGAAACTGATCTGGTGTCTGATTAACAACCTCCTCTGTACTACTGAGCCGACCAGATCAATATTACAGAAGTTTGACTGACTTGATATTCTAGTCTGATTAAAAAGTCTTCCTTTCATTTTTTTGAACAGGCTAGAATGATAGAGTAGTTGGACATTTTCCTGTTAAAAAATAGCAGAAAATTATGTATTGAATGTAGTTACCATTGGATTTACATTCAAAGTGGGTTTATCGTGTATAATAAGAAGACAATTTTACAAGTTTTTATTTTTTGTGTTGTGCATAATTGAGGCAATTGTGCACAACACAAAAAATCTAGCATGCATTAATTTCTTTAGCTCCAAAACACAAATCTTTTCAAAATCATATTTGCTCATTGTACGTATTCATGCATGTGTACCAAATGACCTTTCCAACAAAATGGTGGAAGCTGGTGCAATTTTTCTTGAAAATATTACACCTTGTAAGAATACAGATAAATAAGTGTCCCCACTCCCCAAAATTATATTTGCCTTGTTCTGAATGTTCAAAGTTGACGACCTGATAAGTCAAGCTAGTCTACTCAAAGAACCTCTTTCTGGAATATAAATATCCTTTCTGACAAAATCCCCCAGTTGTGATGTTTGTGATGAATTAGATACAGATCAGTGATCTCGATTGACATGGATGCATGCATAATCAAAGTGATATCAGGTGCCATGATGAGCTCCAAGTTGACCTAAAAATTAAATCAAAGGAGTAAAGGAGGAGAAGGGAGAAGAAATGTGAAAGTGGGGGTTAATATTTGGAGCAGTCCCTCTGCAGGCTTGAAATAGGTCATACTAGGGGGGGAAAGGAGGATGCAGATATGGGAGTATTTTGGTGGGTGTCACTGTGACATTTTGCTTTAGTCATTCTTGAACTTTCCTGTTTGCAATTAGAAAAAAACTGGACCTTTATCATCCTGTTTGTATAATTCCCTTCTTTCAGACTCAGACATGATTGTGCTTTCATTTTCTAAATCTTTATATCTGTCTGGATCTTTGTTTAGAAATCGATGCTTGTTTGGATGCTCTCCCATTCCACAGCCTTTTGTGAGAGTTTCTGCGCCGTTTACGCATACAAATGTATTCTTTTTATAGTTTTCAACCATCAGCATACAGGATATGCAGAGTTAGAGACCGAACTATTTAATTAGCAGTGAGTTTGCAGTTTGTTCTCTTACTGAGCGAAGGTTCTGAAAGATTTGTTCCTCAGATGTAGGATCTCACTCCCAGCTTTACGTTCAAGGTCTCGGACAAACACTGCCGCCTTTGTGAGGCCAAATAAAGACTCCACTCATATGTGTCCTTGGAAAGAAAATCAACTCAACCTTCCCCTTCAGTCAGATGGTGGCAGGAAAGACATGGTCAAGAGTGCAGAGCCAACCTTTAAAATGTGGAGGGTGAAGGAGGAAATCCTGCCACTCTGAGCGTCCTGTGACCTTTAACACACACACACACACACACACACACACACACACACACACACACACACACACACACACACACACACACACACACACACACACACACACACACACACACACACACACACGGCATCACCCTAAAAATCCACCCTGATCACCCTTCACAGCAGGAAGGAACTGCAATATCCGGTCACTTCCTTTGGTTTGGGTACATGTGTTGAGTGATAAGGCAATTTTAAATGATATAAGTCTTACAATATTTCCGAAATTGATCAGCATCATAATATCAAACTCGATCTAAAGGACTAATTCTTAAATTTTCATGGAGCGGTCTTGGTTAAATAAAAGAAGCATGAAGAGATTTTTGTATATCAGAATTACTTTTATCTAAGCTGATTAATTATCTAACATTCATCAAGAATATAATGGTCTCTCTGGAGTTTAACAAAGGGTTTTGCTGCCTGATTTTGGTTCGAATCTCTCATATAGCGTGCAATGGGAAAGAAAAAAGGAAAGAAGAAATGAACCTGTCAGCTTTCAACACCAGACACACAGACAAAGAAATAACTGAGACAATATTGTGGTCCTAAAGGGGGCTGTTAACTCACTCGTGGAGACGGCTGGACTTCTAGTCATGCGGTTGCACACAGGGTGATTTCGGCACAAACAGCATTCGCTTTGTTGGAGAGTTCTGGAACCGGGTTGGAAATGAAAAAAAAACCCTCAACAATGACGTTGCTAAGTCACAAATTATTTAAAAACTACCTGGGCTTTCATATTAGCAAATATGATCAAGCTTAAAAGATTCTTTTGTAAGTCCTACCTTAGGGGACATGTAACGTCTTTTTGCAGCTTTCATATAAACAGTGGGGGTGTAAATCACCAGCTTTATTGCGACACAATGTTTTACAACAATACGGTGTTTGCTGATATCATAAAGTCAGTCACGATAGAATTTCCGTTAAATTCCACTGGCCAGCCTGCGATCAGCATGATGCGATATCATCTGTTAATCTAACACTATTAGTTACATTGATATCAACTCACATGACGTGCCCATTTCATTTCTAAGCTCTTACAGGCATCAAGCATTTAAAGTAAAAACAGATTTTTTCTAATTATAAAAAAATGAATACAAATAGATAACTTGCTCACTACAGTCTCCTCCCTTGTGAATTTCAAAAGAAAGGCGTATCTTAAAGGTGACGATATGGACCGATGTTTTTATCATTTTGCTTCTATGCAATTGGATCGTTAATCATCCAATCGATGTATCGATGTAGATTGATGTATCTTTACACCCCTGATAAACAGACAACGGAATAACAAAACACAAGGTTACTTATTTGTCATGTTTTGGATAGAATAAGAGTGTTTTGTTGGACAAAATCTCATAATACAGTGAAGGTATTTAGAACTGACTTGGAGAAATGCAGTTAAAGTAGGTGAAAGGTCAAGGAAGCATTTGTGCACCACCCATGTATATTTACATATGAGCTAGTTTGATTTAAAAAAAATTGCTTCAAACTGGAGGCATTCAGGGAAAAACTTTCTGTGATGAGAGACATCTCAGCAGAGTGGGAGAAACATCTCTGCGATTTAGGCTGGGAATGTCAGGGGGCTGATTGTACGAGTAATTACTAGCATGAGGGGCAGGGGGATCTAAATGCAAGAGGTGATCACCCTCTAGGCATTTCTGTGGTGATTGGAGCATATGAAGTGCTTTGACTGCTCAATCAGGTCACGTGAAATTGGTCAGGAGCAGAACAGACGTTTTCCGTGATGTCTGGCCTAATCTGCCAGACAGCCATTTCCCTGAGGGTATCTACCCTCTGCAGTACGAGATGCAACCCCACACATGTTCACTTCAAGCCCCTTGAACTGGGGTCACTTTAGGCATTCTGTTTAAAATAAGCCAACAATAAGCGGCCTTGTTGACTTTGCACAATGAAGAGGCCAAACTGAGAATATATTACCTTTAATATTAAATTCCATGTCTGTTGAGGTTTTGTTCCTCACAGAGGATATCTGAGCCAGACTGAGCTTTTATTTATGACTCATAGACACATAAGCATGGTGTGTGTGCAGCAAAATAAATTAAAATTAAGCGACAGCTCCAGAAATATGACCGTTTTTTTTTTTTTTTATTGAACAAGGATGCTCTTTTTGAGAGACATGGGTTGTACAAAATGTAACCGGATGGTTCTTCAACTCCTGTACAAGTACCACTGGCAGTCATTTTATTATGTTTTCATAGTTTTATGATAGTTTTTACACCAATAACAGTGCAAAACAAATGAATTTTGAGCTAATGAGCACAAACTGACAAAAAGAATAGATATCCAAGCGCAAGAGTTAGGGAGTTCGTCCTGTAACTGGGGGGGTTGCCAGTTTGATCCCCCGCTCCGACCATCTCAGTCGTTGTGTCCTTGGGCAACACACTTCACCTGCATTTCCTGCTGGCAGTGGTCAGTGGGTCCGGTGGCGCCGATGCATGGCAGACTCACCTCTGTCAGTCTGCTCCAGGGCAGCTGTGGCTACTAACATAGCTCACCACCGTCAGGGTGTGAATGTGTGTGTAAATGACTGTGTAAACTCTTTGGGATCGTCAGACTTGATAAAGTGCTATACAAGTACAAGCCATTTACCATTTTTCAACATTTATGTTTGGTTCACAAATAAACAATTCAAAAGAGAAGCTGAGAATATTGAGGGAGCTCCCACTATGAATCGAAGAGGGTATCAGCGATGGTGGCTTCTTATTTACAATTGAACTCCGAACCTGGATCTGGGAATGAAAGCCAACTTAACTCTGTTCTTGTAGCGAATTGGAAAACTAGTTGGATGAACTAATTCATGTGATTAATGATTGGGCTGGATGAAGAAAATGCAGTTCTCATCATTTTATGCATTCAAACTCTGGAGGGAATGTATTCCCTTACACAGGTCGTGCTGTACGAGCCGTGCACCATTTATTTAAGAACTTTTGATTTCCAACTTTTTCATTAAATAATAATGCCAATCAAAATTCAGTTACCTTATTTTTCCAAATTTATGACAAAACACAGCAAAGTAATATAGGTTTTGTTTTCTTAGTTCTGTTGTTTGTCAGTAAGGCTCTAATTGGATGTTATGAGGTATGTTATGATTTTTTTCTTTGCACTCAGATGATTATTATTGTTGTATAAAGTCAGAAACCGATTAGTTTAGCTAAAATATTACTTGCTTTGTGATTCATGTTCTGAGTTATTCTTTTCAGGCCATACTTAGTTATTAGTCCCAGTTGTGTTATATCAACTCAGGACAGGATCGTTCATTAGGTAGGTCTGGACTGGGTTAGCAAAATAACCCAATTTAGATTGTTTAGTTTTTTTTAGTGTGTTCAGAAAAGCTTGAAAACCACTAATGCAATCATTTTGCCAACATATCCTTGTACTTCTGCATGCAACCTGTTTGGGAGTTGTAACAAAGAGTATTCAAATAAGCGATCTGTGTGGATGCTGACTGTTTTGCATCGGTCCTCCTAGCATGTAAAGCATCCTATACTGAAAGGGGAGAGTGGTCAAACTGTTTCTCAGTCACTAACTAATGGAGCCTACTCCAGATTTCCCCCTGGTCAACATATTTCTTCCTCTTTCTCTGTCCCATTCACTATAAGGCACAGGGAAAATACTTTTCTCTCTGAATGCTTTCTTCCCTAATATTCTGTTTTTCATCCATGAGGTTCTTCCAAATTTGATGTTGGGATCTGGATGTGGGTCTCTTTTGTTTTTCTCTTCTGAACCAGACTGGATGTTACTAGACTCGTGACATTAGGTGCATTATGTAATTATTTAGACTTGCAAAAATAAATAGCTTAAGCTCTTCTGTGTCTGCTCAGTCCCTTTCAGCAATAACAACAAAAAAATGTCAAAATTAAGGTGAAGAGGACCATGTACAAATGCCTCAAGGATTGTGAATCTCAGCCTGATCATCTTTGAAACAGGAGAAATATCTTTTTTTCTCATAAGTTGAAACACTAAATCTCTCTTGCCATTGAAATGGTCTCTGACGGACTGATTATGTTATGGCTGCATAATGTCTTTTTTGTTTAGGCTATGGCGGGGACATTTTCCTCAAAGTGACACCTGTGAATAAACGAATGAATAAATTAAAACATCTGTTCATGCTTGACCGCTGGAGTAATGTGCACAGGAAGTGAGACCCCCTCCCTGCCTGTGGAGGAAGGAATGCTATAATTGAAGCCACGTGTGTCAAAAAGAAACAACCTCTGCAAATATCTGTGAGTGTGCATGTCATCCAGAAGTGCCCCGAATCCAGACTGGAAATATTCCTTCATACTTTCGGCTGCAATCTATTTGCGAGTCTCCACGGTACATGCTGGCCAGCAGCTGCTTGTGAGGCTGAATAGTTAAATTAATTTGATGAATCACTTTTGGAGACATTTTGGGACACCAGTGCCTCACAGCATCCTTGAAAATCTTTCCATGGTGGATTTAAAATGTGTTGCATATTTAAACCCTGTAGCTAATTTTTGTGCTGAAATATTAATTGAAATCCTTAGACATTTAAAAAGCAGTTTTGATATTAAGTTTCTAGTACATTTGCTAGAATATAAGTGATTTTACAAAGCTACTTAACGTTTGGATTCTAAAAGATTGAGGTTTAATTCTAATAATAATAATAATAATAATAATAATAATAATAATAATAATAATAATAATAATAATAATAATTCTTCTTCTTCTTATTATTATTATTATAATTATACTTATTATTATTATTATTATTATTATTATTCCTACAAAGCATTACGGGTGGATTGTCATTCACACAGTTATTTACCCGGTCATTGTGCTCCATAATTACACATGTGGCTGAAATGTCACGTTTAATATCTGTAGATAGTGCACAGTTTTTCTTGCAGAGGGAACTCAGAATTTTGTTGTGCTCGATTGTACAAGGGCAATAAATAAATTGGTGAGCTTACTGAAAGAAACAAAATGCCACAGCAGACACAGGCTCTGATGAAGACCAAACTTGGTCTGTATTGATTGTATTCAAGCTCTCATGCAAATTGAAGTCATTTTTTTTATTTGTTTCATTTTTCCTCCACTAACAACATAGTAAGCCGTTGGTCGCGTTTATTGGCATTTGGTCTATTTCTACTGGGAGTTTTATTACTAAAAACAAGAAGCCAAATTTATAATCCAGTCTTATGAGAACAACATATGTTTTTATTGCTGCTACTGTCAACTAATAATTGATTTCTAATTCAGAAATTCATCAAATGAAATGACAAGAAAGAAAAATTACCCAAAATATAACGAGTTTACAGCATCCATCGGGACGAATGCCGCTTTGAGTCACGTGACGGCTGATCGGCGCCGACGCGCAGTTGGAGCTGCGCAGCAGGAAAAGCGCCTATATTCACAAAAACAGTCTGAAATTGGTTTCCTGGGGAAAACTCAAAAGTAAAAGCCTCGCTTTATTACGAACCCATCGCCTGTCACGTGTAGCGAGTGCCGCTGCTTTTAATCTGGCGCGCACCAGAGCGGGCTTCGCTTCCGCTCAGAGCGCGGACAGCTTTGCTGCAGCCGCGTCATCGGCCGCTCTCCAGATACTACTGGAGTGAAGGCGCATTTACAGGGATAACGAGTGCGCTCTCGGTCACCGGGAGCTTAAAGACAATCTGCCGCCGCTGCAGAGACGCGTCGCTCAGTGCCGGACGGACACACGGGGCCCAGAGGACGGGACCTGGGACTGTGTGTGAGGGGTGAATGGCCACACTATCTCCCGAGGGGAGACGCTGCCTGTAAGACTACCTGAACGACAAATACGTCCTGCAAAAAAGAAAAAAAAAAGAAAAAAGGACGTTCACCCGGGAGTAAATTAGACGCATCGGAAGTTTCTCTGAACGACTTTCTTTTTTTTCGGGATTTTTAGATTTGCACGCTGCAGACATGGACGATGACAACCAAGGTAGAGTCAATTATTCAATGCAATTGATTTATTTCTAGTGCAATCTCTTATTATGTTATTTCTGGTCTTAAATACAATATTGCACCACACATTGTTTTTTTTTTCTCCCCCGGACTGACATCCTAAAATTCCCGTGGTATATTCATGATGGGATTGTTTTTCTTCAGGTTCACTTAAAGTTTGACAGGCTTTCTCCCAGTGAGCTGTATGAATTTAATTAGGGTATAAAGCCTGACTTAGACATGACAGGTGATGATTAAGATTCAGCAAGGCCATCAGGTGTGAGAAGTATGCGTGATGGAAAGAGCATCGCTGTTATCCCTGAAGTCCAGAGCTGAAGTTTCTCTGTAGCTGTGCTGCCGAATAACTTTGACCCCAACAGGTCTCCTTATGATCACTGGGGGCATATGGCTGTAGCTGTGGAAGGTGGGTCCATTTACTGACTCTTGAAAAAAAGCATAAAGATTTTCAAGACAAATAGGTGCTTGGGAATGTGTGTTCTCATAGACTGTGCAGGGCAGTTTTTGGAAGCGTGTTACACTTTTAAACTAAATCCAGATGTGCAAGCCTCTGACTAAACCGTATGCAATGAAACTGGATCTATAAATATTTGTGCTGTAACTCTAAATATCCTTCAGACAAGGCCGCTTCAGTAAGTAGTAGTTCCCCCTAACCTGATTCAGCGCAGGCTATATGAGTTCAAAACTTGAACATTCATTAAAAAGCTTTTAACTGTACTTTTTTTAAGTTTTGCTCAAAGGAGCTTAGGGCAGTGCCTTGCAAAAGTATTCAGACCCATTTGTATTTTTTCACATCTTTTCATGCTACACCCAAAAACCTCAATGTGTTTCATTAGAACTTTATGCGACTTTATTTTCAAACGTTTTCTCCCCACAAAAAACTGAAAGTGTGTCACCCATTTAGACCCCTTTTATCCAATACCCCTAAATAACCCGCTGTCTTCAGAAGTCACCTAATTAGTAAAGGGACACTTCATCCTGTGATCTCTCCATTATTCGTCAAAGCTTGTGTCGGACCACATGTTGCAAAGTTGCAGGATGTGACAAATTGCAGGGGTGATGCATATGTTGCACCTGGCCATGACGCGGGGATTGTGCCGTGTTCAGCCTGCCTGGCTTTTATTGGTGGTGCACTCCAGTGCGGCTCTCTCCAAGAGACACGCGCTGCTCTGATGAAGAATATGAAGATCGGGCAACCGCCTGGAGCATGTAAACACGTTGTCACGTATTCATAACAGCAGGATAAATCACACAAGTGGTTTTATTCTGTCTGCGCTGCAGACTGATATGTTATTTAAAGATGTAAATGCATGGTGACCAGGCATGTCTGTGCTAAAGTGTCATGTGAAATATGTACATTGCCACATGCTGCAAAAACAAAACAAAAATGCTGCAGAGCTCCAGTTTTTCTTTTATTTTCTCTGCATGGGCCTTAATTTTGTTCTTGTAATTCGAACAAGCTCGTACCAAGCACGCCTACACATGAGACAGCAGCAGAATAGGGAGCTGTGATGGGGGGTCGAACCAAAGCACAGAATGGGGAGTCACGCTGGGTGCGATTACAACGCTGAGTCCATACAGGGTGACGCTGAAGGTAGGTGGCAGCATGGTTGACAAGGTTCTGTGTGTGACTGTCATCACTCCCAATGCGGCTTACACGTCTTCAGGCTACAATTTACGAGTGAGGGAGGACTGAAAAGTGACAGACGTAATGAGGTGCTGGGCGTCAAAGGGAGAAGAGAGCAGGAGGAAGGTGATGATGGGGGAGAGCACGTGCGACCGCACTGGGTGAAGTGTAGTTGTAGTAACGGGGAGGGTGAGATGTGTTTGCCTGTGTGAGGAGGAGGCGGGATGAAGCGCCAGAACCGAGATGGAAAATTGGCCATGAAGTATGCAGCAATGCCAGCGAAAGGCAGCGAGGGAGAGATGCAATGGACAGAATATTTGTACTGAACCAATTCTGCAGTGTTTCTGTCACTAAAAGTCCCTCTCTGTCATAATTATCTCACTAGTATCCATCCATGGCCACTTATCAAAGCAGGTCAGGCCTGCAACTGACTCCTTTCTTTTTCAATTTCTTTACGTTTTCAATTTAAGCCTGATATGTTCTCTTTGAAAATGATTTGTGAAAGCAATATCTTATGTTTGTAGCCCTGCCAGAAACAGAGCTGCAATGTCTTTAGGTTGTTCCAGTGACCTAGAATGGATTGCCATCAAGCTTTTTGGCTCCAACAATTTTGAGTCCCAGTGACTTTGTCAAAGTTTGCAAAACTGATTGCATTCCTGTTCATTAAATCTACATTTTTTTTGTCGCTCATCCAGCAGAGAGAGGGTGTGTGAATGGTTCCAACCTTCATCTGTCCATAACTCCAACTGACTTTAGGGAAGATTCTGGCCTAAAAGGTTTGCAAATGTACATTTTGCACTTGTTCCATTGATACCAAAAAAAATCTACTTCCTGTGTGTCTTTCCTTTTCTGCCATCCATCACGTGTGTTGGCCATTTTTGCTACATGCTTGCTCAGTATGAGGGATTGCTGCAAAGCCATGGACAAAGCAGACGACTGGCCACTGTCCATGGAGTGAAGGATGCTTGTCAAGACTCGATGCAATCTGCTGGGTTTCCTTAGATAGGAAACTTTTTGACCAAACTGTCTGTGACTTGATAGAATTGACTTTGTAAAGTGCCTTGAGATGATTTGTTGTGAATTGCCGCTATATAAATACAATTGGTATGAAATGAGATTTCAATATTTTGCCATTTCAAACTTTTAAATTTCAATCATTTCATACATATTTTCTATCTGGTATTCAAGCATATTTTAGCTGAGATTTGTGAAATGATAATTTTAAGTAATTTCCTATAATTTACTCTAAGTCTAGCAGAATGTCACTTGGAGTTTTTCTTGGGTTTGTTCATATGATATTTAATAAGAATCAACCTCAATAAAATGGGGATCACAACCAAAATCAATGGAAATCAGCCCTAATGTATTAATTTTGGCCTTCCTATCATCATTGTCTAATTATTTACTGTCGGACTATATGCAAAATAACAAAGTTTGTGATTTGTTTCTTTTAACCAAACATAATAATGATTACAGGGTTAACCATCTTATATTAACGTTTAGTGCTTCAAAGTTACTTAAATACTATCCGTGTATTTTTCGAAGCTCCTTCCTCTAACTTTGAGATTCCCAAAAGGCTTTTGACATTTCCTAAAGCATGTTCCATAAAAGACGGAGATTCAAAGCTAAAAAAGAGGGTGATGGGTTGCTCAGTTAGTAGAGCGGGTGCACCATGTGCGGAGAACTATAGTCCTTGATGCTGTTGTCCTGAGTTGAAGTCTGTGTCTTAGCCTATTTGCTGCATATATTCCCCTTCTCTGTTTACCTTCTTTCCTGTCAAGTTAGTATTCAATAAACGCCACTAGTGCCAAAAAAATAAACATAAAGCAATTTAGTTTTACTCTATTCAACGTTCCTGTCATGTGCTTTAAATCTCGTTCGCTCTTGCAGCCTGTAAGATCTGTGAGGTTGTCGTGGCATAAAGCAGGAAATAACAGCCAGCTTTTCAAATATGTTCTCACACCTCTTGTACCACCTCTGACTTCATTATTAAATGCTTTCCTGATGCAAAAATTAGTCAACCTCAAAAGGGTTGTTATCCGTGTGACCTGGTAGTGCTCATGTATGAGGTTTTTACAGATTGCTTGACAAATATTTATTCATAATTCAGCAAAATGCTGATCGACAAAGAGATGTAAACTGATGCACAATGATGAAGTACAATTTGTATAAAATTGGTTTGTTTATAGGAATGGAAATGGGTGTAAATGGCAACCTATTTCATGATATGAAATAGGGACATGAGTTGGTGAAAGGTTGTAGTTTATTTATCTGTATATTGTGTTTTTTTTATCATTGTTTATTTTTTCTGCAGTCTTACCAAATTATTTTGTGATTAGTCTTGTAAAAAAAAAAATCAACACAATTTCTAGAAACAAGCTTTATTTGATTTGACACATATAACCGTCAGCAACCCATTGCCTTCTTCCACAATTCTTCTTGAACGCTCCACAGTTCAAGTAAAGTTTAGTTCAAGTAAAGTTTAGTTGAAGTCTGTCAGACAGAGAAGGCAAAGTGTCACATCCTGCAATGCATTTTGGTTCTGCATGACCAATGGTGGAAAGTCCCATCAATGCACACTCCTCCTCCTCCTCCTCCTCTGCTCCTGCTGCTGCAGTTTAATTACCTGTAAAACTATTCAATCAGTCCTTAATAATCTTTTGGATGCTATATGTGTAGCAGGCTAACTCCACGTCTTTGAAATGGGGGACCTGGGTTTAAATCCTGGTTGCGGCAGGAAAGGCAACCGGACTAAAAACTCTGTCAGGTCTGTGTCTAAGTTGTAATGACTTGCTGTGTTGACCCTTGAATAAGGGAGGAGCCGAAAGGACCCACTCACGTTCTGGCTAGTGAGTGCTCTGTTTACATTCTATGAAACCAACCATGTAGAGTTTGCAGGTTTTAATGTGTTTCAGCATGTGGTTTATGGGGTCTTATGGTACGTTACAGGCAAGCATTGGTTGCTGTGAGCTTGGCATTAACATTTTAGTCAACCATTTGGTGGCTGGAGAAAGGAAAAAACACAAAACGCAATTTTGTGAAGTTGTAAAAAGAGAGACATCCTGAAGCAATCCACAAAACAAATCATACTTTCAAATTAGTTGCAAGCTTTTTCTTTAAATTGTTTTTGTCCATGTTTGAACTCTTTAGGAGGGCTTCACCTGGTTCATCTGCATCAAAAGAGATATATAGAAAACTGCGGCTTTGAGGAAGCTGATAGTTGGAGACGTGCAGACAAAAAGAGTCTATGTGCTGCCTGTGGAAAAACACGAGAGCCCTGCAGGATGTCAGGGAGCAGCAGTGGAGCATGTAGTTCAGATGCGGGCTTCTTTAAAATCATGCACAAAACACGAGGGGCCCTGATTGGAACACATTTTTACCCTTTTTGACTCGCTCACTACACTCAGCTGCAGGTATTTCTAAAAGTTTTTCCTGGTAAAACATGAGGTCGAACTGAAAGCAGTTCAAACTTTGACCTTTTACGATTTCTACAAGCAAAATAATCCAGAGCTATTGGGAATCGGGACCTCGGGATCCTAAGCTTTAGGACATATTTATCTCTCCAATTACTTTCTGTCATTCAGACAGAATGACAATCACAAAATTAATTTTTCACTTAAAACAAATACTTTTGCTCCTTGAACCTCTTAAAGAGTTCTTGCTACTGATATATTTGCGCATTTTGGGAGCTTAAAACAAGCACGATTCAAACTCTTACACACTGTTTAAAATAGCAAAGAAATGTTATTTGAGACTGAGTACAGGGCCGATTTCTGGTATTAATATTTGTAAAAGTTTTGGTTTCCAAACGTCTCAGATTTTCCATCATACCGTCCACGAGCTGTTTAGTCATTTATCAGAGTTAATAAAATGCCAGAGAAGGCACCGGAGTAAATATTTGTAAATATGTACTTTTTTTTAATGTCGTCACATGGTGTTATAAGTTTTTGTTTTGAATTCCTGTGTGAATAGCATCATATTTTTTTTCTCTAGGCTGTCCTACTGTGACTGTGCCATGCCTAATTTTGACAATGAAGCAATAAAACCTCAGGCAAAAACCTGAATAAGCGCCACTCAAAAAGAAGGTAGATCTTTAATAAAATGCTGGACTTACTATAAAATGCTTCCCCGTTATCTTAATGTGGGTAGTTTCATATTACCAAACAAAAAAAGTGTTTCCTTTTAGTCCTTTACTCTTCCGCCTGTTCAGCCTCCAAAAGAATCGATCCTTTAAACCTGTGCAACGTGAAACCCACATCTGCTTTAGACGTTCCTGAGGGATGGCTGCGTTTTGCACTCCCACTGGTATGACTCACCTCTGTGAAACCGTTTGTCTCGTCCTCTGTGTGGACAGTTATTTACGCTCATTTTTCAGGCCGGTGGCCGTACACCAGCAGCAGCAGCAGCAGCAGCAGCCTGGCTCATCACGGCTCAGGCGCTGCCTTGATGTCTGGGGAGGAGATGCTAAAGATGTCTGGCTTCGCTTGGAAGCCCGGCACAAGTGCGCGCGTTTTATCTCAGGCCAGTTCACACAAAGGGCCCATTGTTGAGCTTTGCTTTCAAAAAGCTATCCGATCGCATGTGATAATTACCCATGACGTCGGCTGGTTGGCCTAAATGCCAACTTTTGCAGCGGAGTGACCCATGTGGAAATCAAGTTTCTGGGTCTGTCTGCTTCTGTACACATGTTTCAGGTGAGCATGAAGGCTCTGTAAATCTTGGTGCTCGGTTCTGCTTTTTAAGCAACTTTAAATCACTTTTAATAAGTGACTGATGGCTAGACTTAATATTTACGTGAAGAAGTGGAAGGAAAAAAAACAGCGCACAGGTTTTAAAGTATCAGTTTTCTCGTCTGCAGCTCAACGCCGTAGCACACTGGAGTCTTTGTAACTTTAAGACCATCAAGAGGCTCATGGACAGGTTGAAAACAGGGTTAATTTCTCCCTCCTCGGGAAGAGTAAGCAGTGCTGGCGAAGAATCCCAAATGTCATACGCAGAGATAAAATTGGAACAAGCATCCTGCTCTTTTTGATGGACCCTTTTGGAGGTCTGGGTTCACGGCTCCCATTAAAGAGCGTGTTATATGTGTCTGTGTCAGCAAGGGTGGCTCAGGTTTGTTGAAAAGAGGAAGAGAAGCGGAGCAGAGCTGGCAGGAAAAGGAGTGCTGGAACAGTTATGTAAGGGTAAAAGATTGTTTAACCTACTGGAAAAAGGTGTATCCCACTGAAAGAGTTTGTGGACGCAGGACTTCGCACTCAGCCTGCGAATACAACACACACAGTTATCAGGTGTCAATAGCAGACATTGACGTTCGCCGACAACTGGATTTTGGGGGAATTGAATTGGATACTCATGAAGACAAACAAAAAAATCCAAACTGGTGATAAACTGACATGATGGATGTATATGAAAACTGCAGAACAGTGGTGCTCTAAGACTTGAGTTGGAGACCAGTGCTCTATTAGGTTTCCTTGCTTAGATTGCCATGAATTTAGGTCCGTCTAGTTTTCCATCAACTGAGATAATCTTCCCCGGCCCTGGTGAAGGAGAGCATCTCAACAGTATGATTCGGCTGCCTCCAGGTTTTGCTGTGGGGAATGTGTATTCAGGATGATATGCAGCAACAGCTGTCATTTACCGGTTAGTTGTCTTAATTATTCTGACATCAAATGGTTAATTGATTCAGCCCATTTCATTGGGACATGAATTGAATACAAAGGAGCACGTGATTTTCAGATTTAAATAAAATCTCTTATTTATCTGGAATATGCAGAAGTTTTTGGTTGTAACATGACAAAATATTGTATTAAAAAGGCTTTAAACAGCAGCCAGGTTTTCCATGAGCATGTACAGTACATGTGACTGGCTCTATCCGCCTGGGACCCACCGATCAGGTCAGGTTTTGTCCAAAAGCCCGATTGAAACAGTCCAGGTTGACAGTAACTATGTGACCGCTCCCCTGCATCCAGAACACAAATAGGAAGAGCGCAGTGAAATTTTGTCCTGAATGAAAAGGCAGCCATATACTTGTGTAATATAGTTTTATAAGAATGAAATGGTATTCAATCAGCGTTATGGTCACGATAAAAGTATGACTTTATTGCTTATATGGGGGCTCAGGCCCATATAAGTAATAAACATATGGGCTGACCCTTCATCACAGGTTTACTGAAGCAAAGTTTCAACTTCCAGTTCATCCTTCTATTTATCTGTTTAACTCTTGGACATCTAGTTTCTGTATTTGGAGAGGCCCTGGCTGGCCTCCAGCCTCTCACATCCCACTCACCCTCCCACTTCCAGAACCCTGGTAGACCCATCAGCCAGTCTAGCTTTCGAGAAGGCGTGTTTAATGCTCAGTGAATTACTAACATGGTTTATGTGTCAGTAAACTATAACAGAACTCCCCATGTCTGTGCAACGGTCCAGATTTAATATCTTGCCTCTCATGGCCTGTTTGCTGTAAGATCCTAAACTCTTATCACTTCCATAGTGGGTGTAATTGCATTGCTGGTGCAGTGAAAAGGTCTGAGGTTGTTGCAATCATGCAGTCTAATCCCATCAATGACAGCGTGCTACTGACGAAGGCGGCAGTGCTCTGTTTCCGAGCGAGGAGCACAGACTCTTGAGCAACCTGTTACTGTGTGCTTCTGCCTCTGTGTGTTGGCAGTGTTATGTTAGTACCTTGGGACAGTTTATACATGCCTAGTAGATGGAGATGAAGAAGCGGCGCAGTGGAACAGTTTAAAAGCGCGACTGACAGCTGCAGTCAGATCCCTTAAGTAGGTTAGTAGTACAAGGCTCATCCCGCCTATGCAGGCCCCGTTCTTCTCTCCTTAATATTTATACGCTGGGATGTAAAGCTAAATGCATATGCATGGCTATCGGTGTTTACATGTATTCATTTTGTGTGTGGACCTTCTTGCTTAGAGGTTTAGGCCTAGACAAATGTAGGAGATACAGATGACGATGGATTATAGGTCAGGGGTTGGTGCGCTTGTTGGGACTTTTACATTGTCACACACAGATACATACATTCATGATTTAAAGAATTGGCACTTTAAATTCTGGGATTTAACTTGTTTTCATTAATTAAGAGTTATACAACCACCTTTTGCCAACAGGAAAACGCCTATTGTTAGAGATGCACAATAACTGTATTTAAACAGATACCAATAACTGATAACTCTCCTCTTCCAAAGGCTGACAACTAATGATAATCGATAACCAGTTACATACCTGGAGATAAGACCGGTGAGCAATACTGTAAGATCAAGAAGTCAGTACTCTGAACAGTACCAAACCACTTAGATTCCGAGTAAATTTATTTATATTATTAAGATATCATTTCCAAAACATATTCAAACTGATAAAGTGCCTTCCTCACAAAGGAAAATAATCATGCACAGGTGACAAAAAAGTGCTTATATTTCTATAGTTGGTGCACAACATACTGGGGAAATTGGTAAAATATTATTAGCAATTATTAAAATTATGACAGAGTTGTTTTCCGGCATGTGGGAGTGTGCTAAAGATTTTTTTCCTATTCAGAAAGTTGTTTTCTCCAATTATAGCGACGTCACTTGATCGCCATGCAGATCTGCAGGAGTTAGCGCCTGATTAAAAAACAACAACACCCACGCCGCCACGCTGACAGTCCTTTATATACACCGTAGGTGCTATTCTTTATGATATCGGACAGATAATTTAATTTCTTACTATTGGAACAATAACTAGTGCTCTTCGGTCCAGAGTGCTAGGTTCTCATTTCTTCTGTTTAACTCATCTCACAGGTTTTCTACAGGATTTAGGTTGTAGGACTAAGATAGCCATGGAGGAAGGATGATTATGAGCCTTATGAACCATTTCTGAGTTGGTTTGTCAATATGTTTCAGAGCCAGAGAACCCATTTCCAGTTTACCAGTAGAGTCCACCAGATTTGTATTTTAAATGGCATTGTATCTCAAAGAGAATTCAAGCCAGGCACTTTCAGTAGCTTTTTGTAGAGAAACGGCGCCACATCATGCAGATCTTCCATACTTAACTCTAGACATGAGGTGCTCTTCCATATTTTTGTTTTGTTTTATGCAAGGACCCATTGAAGGTGTTTGTGGTTGGGTGTGACACCATCAGGTTCTATAGTTGTCGTCCCCTTGGCCTGAAATTTCATTCTTTGTTAGGAGAGACAGAAAATCTTGAACTTTTTCACAATATTCTAATTTTTCAAGATGTCCCTGTATATTGATTTTGAGGAAACGTGACCACTGCTTTTACTCTAAAGACTCGAAAACTATAAAATTAATAGCCTCCAAGGTTAGGGGCTGAAGAAAACAGAAGAGTACTAATAAACACTTGTTTCCAGGAGGACAATGGCAACAATACCCCCCCCCCCCCCCCCCCAAACCCTTACCCTCAATTTGCTCATCTAATACATAAGTTTTCTCTGCCTGGCCACATTTTCACTGTCGCAGCATATGCATACATCAGTGTCAGAGCTCTCTGAGACAAGGATTTGATATGACTGATGATCCGCTGTAGCTTTCAGTGGGTCATGACCACTAAAACACTCACACACACGTACGTACGCATGTGTGCCACCATAAAGTGTCGCTGAGAGTCAACTCCAGGGGGAGTGATTTACTGTAGCTCCTGGACACAGGTTTCTTCACACATGCATTTAATCCCTTTGCTGACCTCTGCCATGCTGGATTTACATCACCAATATACACTCACCGGCCACTTTATTAGGTACCCCATGCTAGTAACGGGTTGGACCCCCTTTTGCCTTCAGAACTGCCTCAATTCTTCGTGGCATAGATTCAACAAGGTGCTGGAAGCATTCCTCAGGGAGTTTGGTCCATATTGACATGATGGCATCACACAGTTGCCGCAGATTTGTCGGCTGCACATCCATGATGCCAATCTCCCGTTCCACCACATCCCAAAGATGCTCTATTGGATTGAGATCTGGTGACTGTGGAGGCCATTTGAGTACAGCGAACTCATTGTCATGTTCAAGAAACCAGTCTGAGATGATTCCAGCTTTATGACATGGCGCATTATCCTGCTGAAAGTAGCCATCATGGGTTGGGTACATTGTGGTCATAAAGGGATGGACATGGTCAGCAACAATACTCAGGTAGGCTGTGGCGTTGCAACGATGCTCAATTGGTACCAAGGGGCCCAAAGAGTGCCAAGAAAATATTCCCCACACCATGACACCACCACCACCAGCCTGAACCGTTGATACAAGGCAGGATGGATCCATGCTTTCATGTTGTAGACGCCAAATTCTGACCCTACCATCCGACTGTCGCAGCAGAAATCCAGACTCATCAGACCAGGCAACGTTTTTCCAATCTTCTATTGTCCAATTTCGATGAGCTTGTGCAAATTGTAGCCTCAGTTTCCTGTTCTTAGCTGAAAGGAGTGGCACCCGATGTGGTCTTCTGCTGCTGTAGCCCATCTGCCTCAAAGTTCGACGTACTGTGTGTTCAGAGATGCTCTTCTGCCCACCTTGGTTGTAACGGGTGGTTATTTGAGTCACTGTTGCCCTTCAATCAGCTCGAACCAGTCTGGCCATTCTCCTCTGACCTCTGGCATCAACAAGGCATTTCCGCCCACAGAACTGCCGCTCACTGGATGTTTCTTCTTTTTCGGACCATTCTCTGTAAACCCTAGAGATGGTTGTGCGTGAAAATCCCAGTAGATTAGCAGTTTCTGAAATACTCAGACCAGCCCTTCTGGCACCAACAATCATGCCATGTTCAAAGTCACTCGAATCACCTTTCTTCCCCATACTGATGCTCGGTTTGAACTGCAGGAGATTCTCTTGACCATGTCTACATGCCTAAATGCACTGAGTTGCCGCCATGTGATTGGCTGCTTAGAAATTAAGTGTTAACGAGCAGTTGGACAGGTGTACCTAATAAAGTGGCCGGTGAGTGTATATATATATATATATATATATATATATATATATATATATATATATATATATATATATATATATAAGCTTACTGCTATTTTATTTACGTGATGCAACTGTTTCATCATTAATCTCCTGATAAATTGTCTTCATTAGTACCTAACTTACTAATTATTCTGAATCCCATTGGGCAGGACATGTGAGGGTTACTGAAAACATCAGCACAGAGATCCCTGGAGATGTGGTTGTTGTCATGCCTGCAAGCTATCAGGAGACACTGCATATCCCTAGTTTCAACAGAAAAAGGAAATGCATTTGCTGGCTTTTGTTTAGATGGAAATGGTAGATATTAAGACACAGATTTCAATACTTTTTTTCCCCTCTAATTGCATTTGAAGAGGAAGTGAATTTCTGCAGTTTGGTATTCCAGCCAGCCTCATCCTGTCCGCTCAGTCATCATTTACATATCTCTTGGACATTAGCTTCCTGTTTCCCTCTCTGGGATGACTCCTTTTAGACCTGGAGTTTTTATTTTTCAAATGAAATTTGAAATGTATCTTTTACCCATCTTGACAGGTTCAACATCTTGGCTAATCTATTTCTTTTTGTGTTTTGAGTTTCACACACTTTTAAAAAGGCTATCACTTTTTACTGGTTGACGGAAAGTATTGGTACTGTGTCTTTAATTTGGCATAAAACATTTTATAACCTCTCAGCTGGACAGATAAATGCTTTTTTGTGCTTATACTTCCTTTTATTTACCCTGCAAGTCTAAATTCATTTCTCACTATGACTCCAAACTGAACAATGTTATAATTCTTCCAATAGGGGGTGTTCAGCTGACGTCACGCTCACGTGACTACTCTGCGCGTCCGCCATATTGGGTGGCAGTCGTTTCGCACCGTTGACCCGCATTGTATTACGCCTTAGGCAGTATTGGAAGTGAACAATGGTGAAAACGTGTTTAATGGTTGGTTGCACGGCCCGTGGAGGTGGAGATCAACGCTCTTTCTTTCGCCTACCAGCCGTGATAGTGAATCAGTGTGAAAAAACAAAACAGCTCTCTGAACAACGCCGTCACCTATGGCTGACACGGATATCCAGGTCCGATTTGGACGGTGTTAAGCTGGAATACGCCAGAGTCTGCGGTGCTCACTTTGTCACAGGTAATTAACTGTTAAGTATTTAAAACATGTAAACCGTTGCTGTATTGTGGGCTGTAACAGCGCAACACATGATCGCCATGGGAAAAACATAGAAACGGGTTAATTTTCCACCGCTTTCCTGCCTGGAGGCGCAACCACGGAGAACAACTGTTATAGATAACAAAGAGTCGTCGGCCCGCTTGGATCGCGGCTGTAAGACGACCGAACATAACTTTCCACAGTATCCCGATGTCAATGAGAGTGTGTTCTAAACGTTTGAAACACATAGCAGCTAGTTAAAAGTACATTACATGCGTGAGTGGTTGTTAGCACTAACAGTTAGCATGTGCCAGAGCCCGTCTGAGCGCAGCTTACCTTTGAACGAGTTGCTGTGTTCCCACTGTTTGCTGGCTTTATGATCTGCCGCTCCTGAACCCATCCATTCGTAAACTGCACATGAGACTCCAAGGACTTGTAGCTTCAGAACTGTTCTGAAGTATAGGCGCTCACACCACAAACAAGGTAGCCGAATACGTCCGATATGGAAAGTGACGTCCGCGCTACTTCCGGGTTATGCCGGTAGGCTTTTGCCGGCGTAAATACGGTAAATACAACTTAATTTTGCACTGGTCATTGTTTTGCTTAAATAATTAAAGCCGCGAGCGGCGTCGAGCGGCCCTGCAGCCATGCGCCTTCGCGCACCGCCGGCCGTCAGCCACCGCAGAAGCATGCGCCGCATTTGCGTCGGATTGTTTACATTTTTACCATCTTATTAAAACTCACCCGTCCACGTATGATGGCGATTTCCTTGATGTACATAACTTCGACATCTCGTACCCAACCAGATGTGAACTGGTTGTGAGCCTCTAGACCCTTGTAAGCTCTCATTTCCTCAAGAGTGTGCAGAGGGTTTTCACCGAACACCAGGTAATGCACGATGTCGCCGTGCTCTACATTTGGCCAATCATCAGGATTACGGCTAAACAAGGCACCGTGGAAGGCATAGGGGTCCACATGGTCGATCACGGAACATTTCCTCAGATATACGTCCTTATCTGGTCGCTCTAGCGTGCTGGCGTACTTATCCATTCGCGATACGAAAATACGTGTAGGACAACTAGAGATAAGGAAGTGTACCACCCAATATGGCGGACCGGAAGTTGGCCAGTGACGTCAGTGAAAACCCCCTATTGCAAATCGGAGAAGCATCGACATTTGCTGATTATTGTGGCCTGAGACCTGGCCCGCTGCTTTTAGTAGTTTATTTTTTGGGTGTTTAAATTTATAATCAACATGTTTTTTCATGTAGGTTGTACAGTGCAATCTTTGCGACTGACCCAATTAATATAAGGTTAGAAATCAGAAGCGCAAACAGATTCCTAAAACTGTTGCCACTTTTAAATGTGTGGTGATAGTTGGATTTTGAGCTCAGTTTAGTTACGGAGCTCTGACTTTCCAAGTAAGAGCCTAAATTCAGAAAGCTTCCTGGTAGAGTTGTCCAAATTTAAAGTAAAAATAGGATGCAGCATAACAAATTAATCCTGCAGGTCTGCACCAGGATAAAGTGCTTTTAAATGTTGTTTTTCTGTTGAAGATCCACAGGCACCAAAAGAATGCCCCTATTCCTAAACACAAACTTTACACACAGTGATATAAAAAGTACTATTTAATGCACATTTTACTCATTCGTTTTCCTACTACGAAATCAAACTATTGGTTTGGATCTGATGCTTAATCTTTGGCTTTGTTTCTCTTTATTCTTCCCCTGTGTGACCCCTTTATGCCTGGGCCTCTTGGACAAAAAACGATAAAGCAAGTAAACATAATCCAATAATGAAAACCACTCCACTAACAAAGCACAGCTGTAAAGGCATTTTAGCATTGTAGAAAGAAGATTATAAGGAGCAAGTTAAAGCTAGCCTGTTTGTATGCCTGTCTATGAACCTACATGAATCAAAACATCGAAAGTTTTGGGTTTTTTTCACCAATTAGTGGTAAATTTTAAATGATGTTATGTGACCCCATTCCTAAATGAGAAAACAATAAGCGAAGTAAAGTTTTCCCAGAATTTCAGAATCTGGAAAACAGCTTTCTCCTGAACCTGCTGCAGAGGGATGTGATCCACCCACATATTTTGTCTGATGAAGGTCCTGGATTAGAGTTTTGAACCGGTTATGTTCCTTTTTTTTTCTCTCAACCTCTTCTCCCCTTTCTTCTTCCTGCTGTCTGGAAAAGACAAAAAGAATAATTCCCAGCCGAAGAGTTTCTTCTTTTTTTAATTTCTCTTTTTCCTCCCATCAAGTATCCCTCTGTTGGAGATTTTTTCAGATTCTAGGATCAGAACCAGTGTCCACAGTTTGCACCCTGCTGTTGACATTCACCCGGCCTCCATTGCTTGCGTGAATTATTCCCTAGATCCTGAACATAGTGGAGATCTTTGAAGAGACCATATGATGAGTTCAACGATATTTAAGCATTTTCTAAGTATGGAAAGGTGTCGAAGAGGAAAATGGAATAGGTCAAGAAACAATATTTTTGTATTAGCTCAGCTTTGCGCTAGTAAGCTCCTTCCCAAAGATTGGAGGATCCTTCTGGCATTCAAAATGTCCTTTTGGGCCAAAGTAAATTTGCTAAACGTAGGTTTTAGTGAGCAGCCGGCACATCATTGTTTGGTTTGTAACAGGTTCTTGTAACGCTGTTGGCTGTAATATATATGATCACAATATGTGCTGCAGCAGACGGCTGTGGTAATGCCTAATATAATAATTAACCAAGTAGTGTTAACAGATAATTTCAAGAATGTTTAGGCAACCGTGGTATTGCGTGGGAGGTGAGGATTTTTAAAGCGGGGGACCTTTAATCTCCTCTCAAAACATCTAACCCTGCAACGAAACAGAAAATTCTTCAGGGCTTAGTTTGGCCCAGCCACAGGCATGCTTTTTGAATTGGGAGTAGATGTTGTTGGGTAACCGTCAAAATCCATGGTCAATTAGGAAAGTTCTTGTCTAGACAGGGCGAAAGATTGCATGGAGCATTAAGAGCAATAAAAGATGCAGAAAGAAAAGCGAAGCTACAGCAGAGGCAATCTGAAAATGTCTGCTGTTGCAGTTGGCAATTAGTAAAACAACTGTGCAATCCTTGGGCATGATGACCCAGAAACAAACCAATCACTGGGGGATTCGCTCATTCAAAGGAGAGAGGAAGCTTTATAGTGGAGGATGGCATATGTGAGACATGTTCATAAATAAGTGACTGAAACTAGTGGGTTCTGTGATGAGACTGTGCTGCTTCAAGGGGATGGAGTCTCCATGTCTTTGAAGAATCAAAAAGGCCACGTTGTGTTTGATGTGCTCTGTGATTTTCTTTTGTAATCTAATTTTCATGAAGGAAATGCTGTTTATGTGTCCTCTAAGATTGGCTAACAACAAGTGACAGTGGCAGGGTTGGAAACATTTATTCATTTCTGCCCCGAAACAAGATTAGTTGGACCGGATTTTGAATAAATCTAATAAAAAAAATCAGGCCGGAGAGAGTCCAAATAAAGGCGCATTGGCTTAAACGTTCCATCTTAGATGTTACAAGTCTCCAATTCAAATGTAATTCTTTCATAGTTGCTTAAACATCCTCTTGCCAGAATATAACATAATCAATCCAGCTGCATTAATGTATCTGAGTTTGCAGTGCAACAGTATTTCAGCATTCTTGTAGTTCCTCCAGATGTTTGCTGAGGAGTTCCCAGGGCATACATTAAAAAAATATATTCCATCAGTATTTTTGGGGGGCTACTCCAGGACCTTCCTTTCTGATCATTTCAGTCTTAAAAAAAGGTTTTTAGGAAGACATGACAAGAGAGAACAGGTTGTTGGGTTGAATTGAGCTGGTTTGTAAAGCCTAACTGGACACCCAGTCTTGGAACGTCAGGCACTGACCAAAATCCTCCAGTTTAGGTTTTTATTACGAAATGATGCTAGTGATTTTTTTTTACCTGCACTTGATGCTCAAGTTAATTATTTCCCTTTAATCTCTTTATTATGACGATAGACGGTGAAGCTGATCCCAGAAACAATTAATTTGATGCACTGCTGGTCCACTGGGGTTAGGATGTTTCATGAAAAATAAAGAAAATTTAAGTCTCGATTTGTAACGCATGTCTACCATTTTATCTGGCACATACATAGAAACAATACTGGGCTAATAAGTTGTAGTGTACTGCTGTCTGGTTAGTTGTAAGCAAAGGTGAAGGGACGACAAATGGTCAAAGGAATGGGTCTCTTGTGTGTTTGACCTCCTTGTATTTTGTGCCACCATGGTAGTATACATGACAGCACTTCAAATTTCACCCTTTGTTTTTAGCTCTTCACATTTCTTTACACGTGCCAGCGTAAATGGCAAGGTAGTCTTGACAGAAGCGTAATATTTCAGGCACCGAGTTTGTTGCAAAGGATCAAACTTTGCATCAGAAGGCTTAAAATACAACAGCTCCTGTACCTAATCCTGCTGACGAGCTCCCTCTGTTAAACTAGAAGTCTTTGCTTGAGATATCTTAATTCGAACTGAAACAACAGCTATGCATTTATAACCTTAAACCATACAGTAGGCTAAAAGTGGACCGTTTAATGCAGGGGTGTCATACTCCAGTCCTCGAGGTCCGGTGTCCTGCAGCTTTTATATGCATCCCTGGTCCAGCACACCTGAGTTAAATAATCAGGTCATTAGCAGGACTCTGGAGAATTTGGCTGCAGACTGAGGAGCAAATTCAGCCATTTAATTCATGTGTGTTGGACCAGGGACACATCTAAAAGCTGCAGGACACCGGACCTCGAGGACTGGAGCGAGCTTGACACCCCTGGTTATAGCAAAATAACTAAAGTGCTGTGGTTGGAGGAATGTCAGCTATTTTCATACCACTACTGTCGTCTGTCAAGAGGCAGCAGTTTGCAAAAAGGCTGTCAGCGTGTGCGTGTATAAGTGCTTTACATGCTAGTTTTATGAGTGCTGTGAGTAGGTGTGACACAGAGGGGGGGAAACAATTACTGGACACTTACCGAACTTAACTGCCTGCTGCGGCAGCTGTGTGAAACAAGCTGCTAAAGCTAGTGGAGTTGCAATATTATCTTTTACATTATGGTTAAAACGGGGGGAAACATTTGTCTGAATGGAATTATAATCAACAGATTGATTGGTAGTTAATGATGGAAATCTTAAGGGAACAACAGGTGAAATGGTGCCTTCTTTCTTTCACCTACAGGATGACTGCAAACATCCATGTTCAGTGAGCCTGGCTGAGATCAATGCGTGTTTAGAGGTTTTTTGCTTTGTATTATTCTCAACTCATGCAATACTGTTTCTGGTTACATTCTGGGCTTGTGTAAGTGCGCCGTGATTACACTGGTGTGGGAAAAGCCCCACTTTCTGCATGCATCCTTTCCATTGTACTATTGAAAGCTTGCCAAAAAATCAGGATGTGTTTCTTTTTAATCATTTGTTGTTGTCTTCAGTGCACAATATGATCTGAACAAAGTTTTTTCTTTTCTTTCTGCTGTGAGTGGTTAATCATTTAATTAATTACCTAGGAGCAGATATAGGAGTGGAAACACATTTTATACCACTATAATAGCTTTAATAAATGGGTTTACAAGACAAGATAATTATGGCATTTAAAATTTTAATCTCTTTAGCACCAAACATTGTCAGTAATAAGCATAGTTAGAATGCGGTACCGCGCGCGAGCTATTTTTAGAAACACAACGTCACGATGACGTCACATCACGTGGTACGCAGTAGGGCAAACTCCCAAACGCGCCGCTGTTTTGGTGTGGAAGAGACGTGCGTTAGCCTAGGTTTTACTCGGTAAACGACTGTTTTTTCCAACATCTAAGACCATGGTTTATAAACATTGTTGCTATGGGACGTGCAACAGCGACTCGAGGTACGCTGATGATCGGCCGCATATGAAGGATGTTTTCTTCATTAATTTCCCGAAACTCAAGAGTGCCAAGGAGAAGTGTGTGCGTTGGGTACACTTGTGCGGGCGGCCTACACAACATTTCAACCCGGAAAAAGTTACCAAATTCACCTACATATGTAGCAAGCATTTTGTCGGTGGAAAGGGGGATGATAGCATATAGGCTAGCATGTTAGCAGGCGCTAACATGGTACCCTGCTACCGGGATAGCTTACTCAAAAACAAACGCCCTGAATCTCTTAAGCGAAAGATTCTGAGATGTGAACAATCGTTTTGTAGCTACCTATTGGCAAGATATACAGATTCCTGGACGTTGATTGCAAACAAACAAAAAAGGCCGACGTGAACGGAGCACGGTGGAAATCATAACAAAGGCATGAACGCCGAGCAGGGAAAAAAACAAAGCTTACCGTTGAATCAACTCGGCCCGTCTTCCGGTCTTTTTGAGCCCTCGACACTCAAGCCACCGTTTCAGCTGAAGGTTGGTGTGCTCTTCCACAGTGCGACCAGTAAACCGTGCGCCTGGGACATCGTCTTGGGTAAGTTTAATGGCTGCAAAGTCGGTCATATCGCGGGTTCTGTTGCGCTTGTAATGGCTGGTTTGTATGTGCGTTCTACGACTGTTTGCCCTACCGGTGCGGCAAAAGGGGCGTTACTCTTAAGGCCGTGACGTCACGTGCGCGGTACCGCATTACAAAGACAGCACTTTCTTTCTGTATTCCTTTGATAATTTGGAGAAGTTTACCTTAACTGTAAGATTATGATATCCAATATGTACCTCAACAGTATGGTAAAGCTTAAAGGAATAAAACAGTACTTTGCTTTACTCCATTGAACTTTACTACTTTCTGATGAAGGTCTTGCTCCCTCTCACCTTTTTACCAGCTGAAATGAACCGCAGACATGTCAAAAACTTTTTTTTTTTAATGGACTCTTACATTTATTTGCTTCCTCCAACTTCATTTTGAACACCTCACCAATACTGAAAATAGGGTGGTGCATTCACCAATCAGAAAAAAAAAGATTTTCGAGGTTCAAACTGTTCAAGCTGAAGATCTGCTGGTTCTAATCACCACCCAATTTTCTGTGCATCTCTAAATAATCTACATTGACAACCATAGATGCAAAAATTGCCAAACTGAATGTACAGGAGAGACATTTTCCCTGAGTAGTTTTGACAGATAAAACTTTAACACAGACTCTCTTTGCGAATATAAATGTGTTTGAGGGAGGCATGAAGAGCAGACTGAAACGGGGCCTCTTTGACGTGAATAATTTGCATGTGATCTCTCTTCCTTTTCACGACCCCTGTCAAAATTTAGAGCAGGATGGGTCAAACGTTCTGGTTGAAATTTAGTCATAAGACATCATTAGAAACTCCTGTTTAAACTGATTATATACAAACGTCCTCAGCTGCCCACAAGGATATGACTGAAATACATTTTAAAACTTTGTTGTTTGGTATGCATCTGAAATGGCCGATAACTATCCAGAAATGAAAAAAAAAAACTGTGTTAATTCACATTGCCGTCAGAAGAAATGCTCTTTCATTATGTTTTGATGAAAATATATTAGCTCCCTGGCAGTTATCCATGCAAATATGCTTGGTCACCATAAAAAGGGTAAAACGAGGCCAAGCGTGCATGTTTGAAATATTATGATGATGTATTGATTGTACTGGAAAGGCAGCTCCCTATGTCACTATATTAAACGGCTGAGCAGTCAGGCTTTGAAAATGTATGTAGATGTGCCTGGGGTTAAATTTTGTGTGTGTGTGTTTTTTTTTTCTATGACCTAATATGGATTTTTTTACTCTTGAAGGTCTTCTCCCTGTGGAAATGTGAAGACCTCAACATACACCTTTAGATTCCCAGGCTTTCATGAATGATTCATCAGACATGTATTGTGGGTTGTACAGTATAGTTGCCCTCACAGTAATCTCAGCTTGTGTCTCCTCAGACCGTTTGTCCCCGTTTCTGGTCCAGCTCACAGCTTCCAGTCAGAATAGGAAAGCTGGAGTGTTGTGCGCATTACAGACGTAGGTGGCCCGCAGGGTCTCTTTGCTCCACAATTACTGCATTATGAGGCAACTTAGCTGAAGCCAAGAAACAAGAAAAATAGATTCAAAGAGTGCGAAGATGACCACTGGGCTGGCATTTGTTCCCCTTTCACTCTTTGGTATTTAGTTTTCTTTTCTCTTTGGCACCAGGAGCCTCCCCTGCGTCTCTCTTAACAGGTGGCGTTCTGTTTTCGAAACTTTTTGCCCCTCTCAACTTTATCCGAGGGATGCCAGTATGACAGATCCGAGGGATTAAGCAGAATTGAGCTGACTTGTTTAGTGGCTGTTATTGGAGTTTTGGTTACGCTAGAATATTCTCTAAGTTAGTCAGATGCACAGTTGGGTACCGGATGAAATTTAGCAAAGCATTTAGCCAGGCCTTTTGAGGAAGAGAAAACACCAAGATTGATTTGGATATTACGTGGATGTATTGTATATTACTGCTACGTTAAATAATAGTACCTTGCAATTCAGTAAATAAGTTTGTACTTTACTATCAATTAATCTGAAGTTGAATCTGAGATAAATTGTTGTCTTTTTCCATTGAACAACTAGGGGTTTAATCTATTTCTTAGCACTGTAATTGGTTTCTGTCTGAGATAATACATCAACAAAGTCAATTAAAAAAAACACCTGAAGCTTTTACTTCAATCAAAGTGTAAAGTTGTTATAAACCAGGCTAATCTTTATTTACACGTATTTACTGATGAGACACACACACACATGCACACATATCATTCAGAGGGGTACGGAGGGGTACAGAGAGCAAGACGGAAAAAAGGCTGCCAGTACATCCCAGTAGACTTCTTGTCCTTGAACTTCGCTGTGGCCAATAAACCTAAACACTCTCACACTCTCTGTGAGACACCTCACCTTTGCTTCTTAAGTCTGTGAAATATTGGCACCGCATCCTACGATTCCTCCTTGGGTGTCTCTTCACTCAGGGCCAGCCACAGTTTCTCTCTGTTTTGGCACAGGTGTTTGTGTATTCAGGCCACTCTTGGTCTGCGTCGCCTATCAGTGAAAGGGGAGGTTGTTTTGGTGAATTCTCCCTGTATAGAAATGCAAAACACAGAAATTCTCTTTCTTCAGGGTAATGGAAATTGAAACTAGACGTTCATCACATTGTTGTTTACGTTAAATTTAGAAACTGTTTGCAGTTCGTTTAGCATCCACCTTATTGGGTTTCGATACCAGTAAGTATGATGACAACGTTCAAGATAGTCACCCGCCCTTTATGTCACAATCCTGGTTCTCTCTACATATCCATAACAGACTTTTCCACACAACAGTAGGAGTCATGGCTTCACAAAAGCACCATTGTTAGTCTTAGCTGTTTTCTTCTTACCTTTCTTCTTCTTCTTATGATGTGGTCCTAAGACTGTTCCCCCCCCCCGCCCCCCCTCATTGCTCAACACCTTCATAATAGCACAGAGATGCCGATGTTATATCGATCGCTTCTCATTGCTCAAAAATTCTGGTATCCGTGTTTTTTTCTGTAAACACTGTGCTGCTGTGTGTCCCTAACCCTTTAATTAGTAGTGTAACCAAGCTTTCTGGGTTTGTTACCGGCACCGCATAAGGTGGAAGGAAACTGGACTCGGAGCTGGGCTTTTTAATCTATTTATATATATATATATATATAGATATATATATCTATATATCTATATATCTATATATATATATATATATATATATATATATATATATATATATATATATATATATATCTATATCTATATATATATATATATATATATATATATATATATATATATATATATATATATATATATATATATATATATATATATATATATATATGTGTGTGTGTGTGTGTATATATATATATATATGTGTGTGTGTTACAACCCAAAAAATAATCGTGATTTGTTGCACGTTTGTTAAAGACTCTGATGACAGAGGGGAAAAGGGATCTCCAGAAACGGTCCTTATTATAAAGTGACTTTGGGCTTGTTCATTTATACTGTTTACAAAGTAGAGGTAATAGAGCTGGTTGCTTGTTTCTTTCGCAAGAACTGGCAACGACAGCTACCAACTCACAAACACATTTTTTTTTTCTCTAAAATGCAGCTGCCTGGCTGGGCACAGAGGGATAGAACTTTCTTCTCAAATGATTCTGGGTCCTGAGGACAAAAGGTTTTTGAGGGACCCTAGACTAACGTGGAGGAGTTCAAGTATCTTTGCGTCTGGCTCATGTGAGATGGTATAATGAAGCGGGAGACAGATTGCGGCCTTTATGCAATATTGCAGGCGCAGCTCCGGCCTTTCATAGTGCTGAAACAGCTGAGCCGAAACTCCAAACTCTTGATTTATTAGTCTGTTTGCTTTCCATCCTTCATATATGGTCATAAGATGTGGATTATGACCATAAGAGCAACATTCCAGATACAAGCTGCTGAAATGCATAGGGTGGCTACCTTAGATATAGTGCTGGATACTCAGTCATCCAGAGGCTCAAAGTGGAGCTGCTGCTCCTCTGCGTCGTTGGGCCTCTGATTGGGATACCTTCTTGACATGTTTTTATGGAGGTTTTCTGGGCACATTCCTGATGCAGATGCACAACCCTCTGGACGGAGTTCATTTCCCTTCTGAAGTGTTACCTCAGTACTCTATGGATGTATGGATGGCCAGACAAGCACAATTAAAGATGGAACAGATAAAAACATACTGTATAAAGGGTTATAAAAACCTCTTCCCCAGGATCACATGCATCAACATAAAAAGCTCAACCCTTTAAATAATATGGGAAATCATGTGAGAATGGACTAGTAATCCACATGTAACAATATAATTGCAGCACGGTTATTTAATTAGGAATGTGCTTTTGTCAATAAAAACTGAAAAGAGGACAACCCTAAAGCCTGTCATGGCTTTCAATGCGAAACAAGATTTTCGTCACTGCAGTCAAGCCACTTAAAGAGCTAATTTGACATCTTTCCACATTAACAGTGAGTCATCGTCTTGCATTTCTTATTAGACTTGGCATTTATAAGCCATTAACTCTTGGCCCACTTTACATTTAGTGTACAGATAATCTAATGCCAACTCTGCTTTTCTCTGTGAATCTGTTCACAGAGATTTTTTAAAAAATAAATTATACTTACTTCTCTCATATGCCTTTTCTAAGTTGTCAGTACTTTGAGCATTGGTGAGCTTGAGAATCTTGAAGTCTATCTAAGTTATCTGCTCTCCTTCATGCCCTTCGAACATAATAACCTTAATAATAATAATAATCCATGCTACTTCTGTCACGTTCTCTCACAGCGCAAGACAAAGAAGGGGGATTGAGTCAGACGATGTGAAAAAGGGATACAGCAGATAGATACAGAGGAATGGAAATAACTGTCCTTTTTTTCCACCATTATTTACTGTCATGGGGGTGTGTGCCTGGATTGTAAAGCTGCTTAGTGGTATGATTTAGCTGGGGGATTTGAATCTGCGCTCACCCCCACTTCAAGCACCAGAGTGGAGGCGGACAAAGAAAGTGAGATGGAGGGGGAGTGTGTGCATGTGAGTGATAGTGGGAAACGGCGTAGGAGAAGCACAATCTGGTTTGCCTCCATGTGAAAATGACCTACTTCCTGTTAGCTCTCTCTCAAACCAATTGCTGTTTTCTGATGTGCAGAGGAGCGAAGGGGAGGTCCTCTGAGGGGTTAATGGGGGGGGGGGGAGGTTGACGTGGCACGGCAAAATGAGGGATAAGTAGATGGCCTTTGGGACTTTCTGTGTGGAGTGAAATTAATGTAATGTGTGTGAAATGTAAATTCTGCATGCCCTGTATATGTAATATGTACTTAATGCTCTGTGAGCACACACAGTGAAGCAAGCATGTTGAATGATGTGAGGCTCTCCACAGCTTTGATTACCCTAAAAGAGGGGTTGGTGACAGCTGACTATCAGTAAGCCAATATTTGAGGGAGCTAGCCTTGCCAGATGTCCACCAGTTGAGTGTAAACACAATGCCTTACAAATTTACCCTGCAAGCCCTGCAGAGGTCACAGCCAACATGTATTAGATGTTTGTCTGAGACCAAAATGTGTCTTGCTGGTCTTCGTGCAGAACGCTGTTGTTGGTGGACGGCACTACTACACTGAAACACGGAGGTGGCCACATCATGATGTGGGGATTCAGAGACAGGGGAATGAATGAATGAAGCTAAGTACAGGGCATTTCTTATACACTAATTAGGGTTGGGTTTTTTCCCCCACTTTTATTTGCAAACCCTAAGATGATTAGCATTGGGTTTGAAATACTGCAATGTACAGTACTATTATATTCTCAGGGTTCCAGTTCTTTAGTTATATATTTTAGTTTGGAAGCGCCACCTATTGGTAAAAAAAATAAATGGAGAGCGTGGCAGATTGGTGTGGCTGCTTCAAGCCAATTTTAAGATGTGCATTCTTGACCAATGTAAGAAATTCCCCACGTCTGTCATCTCCTTACTCTGAGTCGCTCTCAGCAGTTACCTGAATCTCTCTTAGCCTAAAACTCCTAGGTAGGAATTTTTAGGCTAAGGAGCAGGAGCTCTATCTATATAAGTAGCAACTTGCTGATAAGTCTGACATTCATGCAGATTTTTTTTCACTGGCATAATAAAGTGTGATTGCTTAAAGGTTTTTATTTAGTGATGATGTTTCTGTACCTATTCACATGCTTGCCCTTCCTATGAACGATGTGGGGCTCATTGTTTCACCAATGTCAAAGCAAGGTCACCAACAATTTGACTTCGGAAACTACTGAACACATCACACGTTTTTTTGCCTGAATGGTCACCACATTAATAGATGGGACGTAACTATATTGTCACTTTTTAAACCAATTACCATTCCAACTTCCTGTAGCACCTAGCTGTGCTGCAGTGCTAAAACTAGCTTGTATGTGGTTTGTTTATTTTTTATTTTTTAAACCATGCAAAGACCAGCTCCCCAAAGCCCATTTTTTCTTAAATTTTGCTCAAAATAACATGCTTAAATCTAATCACGTTTTATTCAGCATACTCCATTTAAATAATCTTGATTTCAATTTAGATAATCTGAGAATACCAAATTTTCTGTGTGTAACAAAGGGATCTTACAGTAATGAACCTAGGAAAAAACAGGATGAAGGTTCAGTTCCTCCCCCAGAACTGGGGGCTGCTTAAATAAATGTTATGGTCTTACCGCTGAGGGAGAAACATTTCTCTTGATTTAAGTAATTTTCATTCAGCTATGGAAAGGGGGCTGCTGCTCCGATAGCCATTTGCTTTACAAACTAATTTATATGTATGTGAGGATATGTAAAGTTTATTCTATAAAACTTGGACAACTTCCATGCCAAAAAAGATATGAAAAGTTAAGCCCTTGCAAATTTTCTTTGACATTTGAAGTAAATAGATTTGATGTCATTATTTCATTAGGTGCGCTTACTCCTGCACAGTGTTGTTTCGTCCTTTTAAAATTAAGGTCTCAGAGATCACATAGTCTGACTATTAATGTAAAACATGATTAGGTCCGGTTGTAAAATAAAGCTGAATGCTGACAGTGAAATAAAGTTCCCTGGACTTTAATAATCAGTTGATGAAGTCATGTAATATTTAAACTTTTTATTTACCACTCATGATTAAACATTGATGTTGTATTTTCCTTCTTCCTGCTAGAAGTCTCCCTTTTCCTTCCCGGTCAGTTCAAATTTGAATATTCTTTCAAGCCGCTTTTTGTTGTGAAAACTCTCGGACCTCAGATCTTTGTCATTGTACACAAAATATTTTTTTAGGAGACGAGGAAGCAGCCAAATCAACCAGGACCATCTCATTTCCCCAGGCAGGCCTCTAAAGCTATGATAAAATTCCCGTTCACCTGTTCAAACCCATATGAAGATGTGTCGGTTTCTTCATTTATTTAAACACCAGTCACCACTGTTTCTACTACTTTATGGAAGATTGTTCAAAATTGTTCCAGATTTGATCATAATATTTCAGAAAACGGTGTATTATGCTAGAGCCCCAAGTATTCAGTCATGAAGTCCTAAAATCTGGCCTTTGGGGAACCATTGTCTGGAATAAAGCCACAAGAATTCCCATTCAGGTTGCCAGAAGAGATGCAAAATACACAGCAAAGATGAAGAAGGTGCTCTGATTATAAGAACAACACTAGATGTGGCTTAAAACTAAAGGTGCAAATGAATCAAACAACCGACCCCCTAGTGGAAGATGGAAGTGGCAGCTTGTCGTCAGCAGGGAAAGGAAAGCTGTGAAAAGTTCAAGGGGGGCATCAATTCTTGTGCAAGGCACGGTTTATACTTCATACGACTATACTATGAGCTCGTTGGCTCAAAAGCCAAAATGTGTTCCCCTCAACAGAGCAACCACCTGCTGGGTTAGATCAAATTTGCAGAAACAGCATGATACTCCAGAGCCTCCTCTTTTCCAGTCTGTTTGCTGCATTTAACCATTGATTTAAAAATGGAATGACGCCTCCGTTCGTTGTTGCAATAATTTAGGTCGTATGTAATGTCTTTCAGATGGACTCACTGACCAGGTATGCACTGCCACGCGTAATCCCCGTCACTCTGACTGGCTGGTTGAGAGGATGAATTAATTTAATCCATCATCCTAACCCAGTCCCTCTCTCTCACTCGCATGTCGTTTCATTTTTCCCCCACTCTTTTTTTTTTTTTTCACCAGTGCCCGAGGATCTGTCTTTGGAAGAGAGAGATGAGCTTTCCAACATACGACGCAGGAAAAAAGAGCTTCTCGATGATATCGAAGTAAGTGACAAAACATCTTTCATTTGGCTACAATTAAGAGCTGAGGGTTTAGATGAAATATATCAATGTAATGGACTCGAGACATGGGCAGTATTGAGCTCCGCTGACATCATGCAACACGATATTGCATTGCATTAAACCCTGCAAGCTGCTTCTCCTTGCATGCAGAGTGCATCTAACAGACACCACCAACCAATGCCACTTGTATCCTCTGAATTGAGTCACTTAGTTTTACTTCCAAGCCCCAGCATATTGCGTTAGCATGGGTCAAATACATATGTCTATGAAATTGCTGACCGATTCCTTCTTTTTTTCATTGCAGCGGTTGAAATTTGAGATCGCTGAAGTAATGAATGAGATTGAACAGCTGACTTGCGTTGGGGAGAGGTGAGATCAGGTTCCTTTTGCTATAATATTTATGTTTATTGGGCAATTACTGTACTTCTGTACTGTACAGCAAACTGAATTCATTTGAGTCTTAAGCTAGGGATAATAATAACTCGGATGAATCGTATCACAACCTTTTCTGGGTCATGCTTTACTAATTAAAATGTGAGAATTATGAGGGCCATCAGCAGTTTTCCAGAATCCCTAAGGAAAGGTTTGCGTTTTTCATTTTGTCCTTTAAATCCCGTGACGCAAGAGGATGTTCATCTTAAAATTAGGTGAAACGGGCAGCTGGTTCTATTTTTTTCAGTTTAGCAGCTTATTTTTTCCCATAACTATCAGCGGTGTAGTTCAGGATCTGTTCTACTTTCTGTGCTCTCTTGTCAAACAGTTAATTTTGCAGCCATCGTCACACCTGTTGTTTTATGTTTTGTGTTCCCATGTTAATCCTCCATTGTTTGATTAGTAAAGTGAAGCAGGCCCCCACCTAAACAGTAGTCAAACAGTCTTTATGCAGACGCTGTCCTGTGATTGGCTGATGAGGTGGAGCGTGGCCGTGTTTCAGGCTGTTTGTGTCTCAGGTGCTGCTAAAACTGGGCTCGGGTTATTTTGGGCACAGGGGAGCGCTGAGAGCATCCACTGAAATTTAAAGGTGCAAATTTCCCCGGAGGATTTATTTGGTGTGTTTTGAAAGGGATTATAGCAATGACATGGGAAATAATATTCTTTCCAAACCACAGCAGGAAAGGTTGAGATGATGGGATGAGATATGCGGTTGCTTTTTTACACAAGTAAAAACCTACAGCTGTCACAGAATTGCCCTTAGAGTATTTAATATCACTTCTGTAGTGTCTGTAAACTCAGTATTTGATGCCACAGTCAAGCCTAGAAAACACAGCAAACTGACCTGCAGAGCAAACACATTAGCCTGTTATAACTTCACACCCAGCTGACGTTTGATAAATGCACACTTCAGAATTTTGTGGCTGATTTTGTTATGTTTTCTATTTTAGCTTTCCTCTGCGGGGTACAGATTGCTGTGACCCAGGATTTCTATCTTTATTCAAAGACAAAATGATTTTGGAGCTGACTTTTGAAATCAGATCTAGAAGTTTGTTCGGGTGACTAAAATATTTATCACAACTAGCATGACCTAAACTTCAATTTTGGTGTGTATGTTGCCCGTTACCTTGAGTGCGAGCATTTTCAAATCCTGCATGTTCCACGGCGGATACAACTAGAAAGCTCAAAAGAAAGACACAGAACAACTTTGCTGTACTCCAATCAGTTATCTTCTGAACGTTTTGCTCTCTCTTGCTTTTTTCATCTGAATGAACCACAAACATATTTTGACATGTCAAAGAAAAATATATTTCTTTTAAATAGCTTCTCACATTTACTGTAAATAGCCAACTGCTTCCCTTAGTAACACAGTTTATGAAGGAAGTGTTGTTGTTGCCATGACCGGCTATAAGTATTCATTAATTCATTATTTTTTTAATAATCATTTACCCTTTGTGTAAAACAGATAAAACAGGTTTTACTATTTTGAAAGACAAAATGATTACAGAAAACCATGTTTTGAATGTATTCAGCCTCTTAAATTTGTGCTATTAGTCAGCGAATATAAGTAGTCAGCATATGTTAAAATGTATGGAAAAATGTAGTGTTAGTCTACTACATCACTGTTTCTTCATCTGACTTCCTTTTTAAGTTACTCTTTCATACTGAAAAAGGTTAGTCTCTTTCAGTCAGTAACAAAATATACAGCGAAACGTGCTGTGTTCACTACATCCTGGTAGTGCTTTGACATGATGCTTTCACTTGTCAGAAAAAGGATTCGATTTTTGAGTTACCAGTCTGGGCCGATCAGCTGAAAATCATCTGATTTTGATCATTATCCAATTTCTATTAGTACCTCTTCCCTAATAATTGTGTTTTTACTTCCTATTCGCAGCAAAACCTCACAAAGAAACAAACAGATCGCCATGGGAAGGAAAAAATTCAACATGGATCCCAAAAAGGTGAGGCAAGATTGTAAACTTTTGAGACTTCAGAACCAATATACGTATAGTCTGCTTTTGAATTTATTTGTAAGATTTGATTTAAATTATGCCAAAAAAAACAGCAACAATTCATTGTAGTTCTTAAAACACACTGCAGTCTACAACTGAGAGTAATATCTCGACAGGGAATCCAGTTTCTTTTGGAGAATGATCTTCTGCAGAACACCCCAGAGGACATCTCACAGTTCCTCTACAAAGGCGAAGGGCTCAACAAAACAGTCATTGGGGACTACTTAGGGGAACGGTAAACTCTCCAGTTTTCCCTCTGCTTTCTTTCCACCTTCCTTTTTCCTTTTCCTGTCTTTCTGTGAGCTCTGCTTGCCTGTGCTCTCACCCAGCCAGAACTCTCCTGGAAGTCAGTAGCTTGAATGTATGAAGCAGAGTTTTTGACAGGAGACGGAGCAACTAAAAAAAAGAAGAAAAAAAAAGAAAAAAAAAAGCTGAGAGGACATGTGGTTTTTATCTGAAAGAGTTTGGGGCAGGAGTAGAGCTGTCAAAATACAGATGCCATAGTGCCTGGCTAAGACATCTCCCCAGTTTTGCAGCTGAAATAGTTGCTGCAGGATTTGACTTTTTCTCTAAGAGTCCCAAAAAGCACCACTGTGCATTTCTGAAAAATAAACACTGAAGCGTCTCCATTTTGTCCTGCAAACTAATTTATATGTATGTGAAGTATCTGAAGTAAATATTATAAATCTGTGTTGTGTGTTGCTATTTCTTTCCCAGGGATGACTTTAACATCAAGGTTCTTCAGGCATTTGTGGAGCTTCATGAATTTGCAGACCTCAACCTTGTTCAAGCCTTAAGGTGAGATGAGCAAATAATAAAAGGCATTGGGTCACACTTCAGTTTGGTATTTTCATGGGGTGTTGGATATTGAAATATGAAGCAGCTTTTTTGATCAGTACAAGTGATCGTTACTGCAGTTTCAAACTTCACAAGTCTAATCACAATATCAAGCCAAGCCAACTTTATTTATAATATTTTTAAAAACAGCACGGCTGACCGAAGTGCTGAACAAAAATCAACAGCATACATGATAAACACAGAAAATAAGTTAATCAACTAGAGTAAAATATAATATAAACACGTAAGAATGTTATAAGTAACTTGAGTAAAACTTAATACACTTAAAAGATGTAAAGAAAAATGTGAATAGAATGAATAAGGTGAGCTCTGTCATGTTATGTCAAAAGCTAATGAGAAAATTGGTACACTTTGAAACTTTGGCTCCCAGAATGGCTAAAGCTCAGTCAGATTAGAAGGAAGAAACTCTTGAGGGGGGAAATTTCTACTCTTGCCATAAATGTTTTAATTGGATTTAGGTTTGAAGTCTCAAATCTTTTGCAACCTCTATCCAGTTTTCTTAATGAATAGCCTGTGCTTTGCTGCATCGACCTGCACATTGGGACAGAAAAGCTTCTCTTGGTGAAGAGAAGCCTCCCTACAGCATGATACTGCCATCACCATGTTTTACCATGGAGATGATCTTGGTTGCCGTTAGTTGTTCATCATGCATAGCATTTTGCATTTAGGGCAAAAAGTTTAGTTTTGGTCTTTTCTGACCTTTTACTGCACGTTTGCTGTAAAAGGTCTGTGAACCTCCTGCAGCGTTGTCATGGGTCATTTTGGCTGCATCTGCAGGCCTTGATGCTCAATTCCGATTTTTTTGTGAAATCAGATTTTTTTGCATGTCCGTTCACATTTCCAAATATATGCGACTTGTATGTGATCTCCTGTGTGAACTGCATTCATACGCCTAAGTGTCCCGCATGCGCAGTAGAGGATGCGATGACGTCATACGTAGCAAGCGTGCTCATTGTTTGCGGAAGTAAACATGGATCGTAATGCTGCAGCGTATCTTGCGTTCTTTACGTTATTCTTCAACCGGAGCCAGCACATTACCGCCGCAAGCTTTTTAAGAAGATCGAAAAGAAAGAGAGCCAAATTTGAGCGATGTGAGCGGCTTTACTGATACGGACTTCGTTCATAATTTTCGAATGACAAAGGCAACCTTTATGTGCGTCTGAACTGATCTCTTTAGCGCTCTCACATAAAAACACATCTTCGGCGGCCATAGCAGCTAGTAAACGCGTTGCCGTGGGGCTGTATTGGCTTGCAACAGGTGCTTGTTACCGCACAATAGCCAAACTCTTTTTTTTATTTTTAGCCAACCTCTTTGGCATAGCCAGGTCCACCGTTAGTGACGTTTGTCAAGCATCAATGACGTGTAGGTCGGATAAATGCGACCTGGCCGTACAGACACAGGTCGCATTTGAAAAGATCAGATACGTATCGGATTCAGGACCACATATCCAAGCGGCCTGGGTTGCATTTGAAAAAATCCGATCTGTGTCGTTCAGACTGTCATGAAAAGATCAGATACAGGTAGCATATGGGCAAAAAAATCGGAATTGGGTCACTTCAGGCTGCAGTGTGAACGTAGCCTCTGTTTAATCATCTCCCTGCCCAGCTTGTCAGTTTAGGAGGATGGTCATGTTTTGCTAGATTTGCAGTTGTGCCGTACTCTTTAGATTTTCGGATGATGGACTGAACGGCGTATTGTGAGATGTTTGAAGGTTGCTTTAAATTTCTGGCCAACTCGATCCCTGTGTTCCTGGGTCTTGCACGAGGCTGTTGATTCATTAATAAACCTCTGAGGCCTTTACAAATTAAGTATGTTTTCCGAAGGCAAGTGGTTGTACTTATTTTGGGTTATCAGAGTGAAAAAGGTCTAAAAACAAATCCACGGCACACTTTTTATAAGGTGTGTAATTATCCTTCCATGTCACAAGTATACACTATTTTATGTTGGCCTATCACAAATAAAACAATAAAACTGAAAGTTTGTGGCTGTAATGTGACAAACTGAACAAAATTCCAAGGGTGTGAATACTTGTGCAAGTCACTATGGTCACACACCTACCTGCTTTTTTTACGGGCCTGTTGTCGGCTTATTAAACATCTTAAATGTTTCACCATTCATCATGTTTTGAAACTTGTCCAACATAAAATGTTTTTACATTGTTGTGTCAATAAACTGCTCATTCTTATTTGTTACCGTACAAAATGCTGCAAATAAAACAGCCCCAGTTGAGTTTCTAACTCTTCTTGGTGTCTAGAATTAGGTCAGACATAAGCTTATACTTTGTTAATTAGCAAGCAACTCTTGTTTGTTGTGGTATGAAAAAAATCACTTCAAATATATATGACTAACATGGAGAGAATGTGTTGTCTCGTTGGATTAACTGGTCTAGAGCAGCAAGGCACGGGGTTTGTACCGTACTCCCGTAAAAGAACACGGATACCGATATCCAATGTTTGGCTGATTTATTTGCTGTGGTCTCTAATAACAATACAGGAAAAAAATATCAGTACAGCAAGTCATACATAATGCAGATTTTTAAGATAACTAAAGCTGCAAAGGACTGTTAAGTATGTATATGGATAATATAACAAAACACCCTCACAGAAGCCACATGGACACCATGACCTAGCTTATTAGCTTTAACAGCTCACCTTTCTTTGTTTAACATGACTAAATGGTAACATTAACACAGTATTAACTTCTAACTTAGACAATAATTATAAGACTCTCCTTCTGGCTTTTACACACAGCTGCTTTCACCAGCATCAGAACATCATTCGAGAGCGTGGGACTTTTTAAACTCACAAAGAATTAAGCCACAACCAAATGGAACTTCAGTCAAACAATGATGTATCTAAATACAAACAGCGTGGGCTTACTAACGATGACGAGATCACCATGTCTCGGGTTTCTGCTGTTGCAGGCAGTTTCTGTGGAGCTTCAGACTTCCTGGTGAAGCCCAAAAGATTGATCGCATGATGGAGGCGTTTGCCTCCAGGTACTGCCAGTGCAATCCCGGTGTCTTTCAGTCCACAGGTACGTACACGCTCCAGCCTTCTCATGACTCAGTGTGGATGGATAACTTGAGCCAGAGAGACCTCTGCACACTCAAATCAATTGTTTTGACTGTTTAGTTCCCAGTAGAGCACTAGACCTGGATGTGAAGTATACAGTTTACTGTGGCCGAAGCTGGCCTTTGATTTTTTTTCACAAATATATAGACATCCACTCTTAGAAAAGAGGATTATTCTTTCAGTCTCCATCAGGCATAATTTTACAAATCTTCAGGTGACGTCTACGTGTTGCTTTATAAGCAGCTTTCTCCTTGACCTCTGTGGAATCAGCATCTGCGTCTCCAGCAGTTATAGTGATATCGATCTCTGCTCAATGGCGGTCATTAGTGCAGTCTCGTCTCGTTGCACCCCGTCTGCAGCCCCCTGTGTTCGGGTGGCAGCTCAGGTCATCGGTATTGATGCACCGACACACTCTGACTACGTTATCGGCCTTTTCTCGAGAACGGAGCGCACAGCGTCATAAATCACAGTGCAGAGGATGTTGACTGGGGCCGTTAGTGTGTGGATGGATGAGGTCGAGGATGGAGAGCAGGAGTTATGATCGTCGGGGAAAGTTATGAAGTTATGTCAAGAAAACTGGGCCTTTCTTTGCTGATTATGCTCCAGTTTTTATTAGACAAATCCCTTAATTTGTTGGAAAAAAAAAGTTTGTTGCAGATGTAACTCGTAAATCCCTGTCAAACACACTCGCATCACTTCTATTCTTGTTTTACAACAACTGGTTGTTTCGATCCAGTGCTCTGTGTAGATGAGGCACACCAGATTGTTCTATGCCATTTTGAACATGCTGCTATGTAATCTATAATAATATACGGTGAACACTCTATTTCTAGGATGATGCAGGAACTTGCCGGGGCTGCAACCCCCCTTGGGTTGATAAAAGGACATAACTTGCAAAGCAGCAGTGAGAACCACATTTCCACTCATAAGTGGATATTCTGATTAAACTATTAGTATCGGTATCAACATTAAATATGGGGGGCGGAGGGGGGGGGGTGTAGGAATGAACAGGAATTGAATCCCTTTGTTGCTTTAGTTTACCCGTAGGCTATCGTTGGCGTTGCAGTTCAGTTCACTGTTGCAGGAAGTTAGAAAAATGTCCATATATAATATATTTTTAATAAACCATTCATTGATCATGGTCATGTTGCAACCATTTAAGCAGATAATTATTGTAATTAATTAGTTGTTTTTTTGCTACTTATGTTGCTGAGGACAGGGCTTTGATCGTATTACAGGCAATGATAAAAGGTCTTCCAATATTCACCAATGTGCAAAAGGGTTCTGCCATGAACATGTCCATTGCTAGTCTTGTTTGCTAATACTTAGTATTATGTGTAGAGTGATCGGCGTCCAAAGGCAAGACAAATGTGTGAAACTGCCGGATTTCCTCCACAGATACTTGCTACGTCCTCTCATTCGCCATCATTATGCTTAACACCAGCCTTCACAATCCTAACGTCAGAGACAAGCCCCCGGTGGAGCGCTTCATCTCCATGAACAGAGGGATCAACGAGGGAGGGGATCTCCCAGAGGAGCTACTCAGGGTGAGGATGGTGACTTACTTAGTTTGTATGACTGGACACATTTACCCCTGTCCTGCAAAGCTAAAACTTTAAGCTGGTGAATCTGGTGCGTTCATACGCAAGCCCGAGTCTTGCTGCTATATATTATGTGGATAGGAGGCTTTCTCTTGGGAGCTCATCTAGATAATCCACACTAGTTGTATCTTTTTAATTGCCATCTAATGACATGCCTATAGTGTCTGACTTGCAATTTCTCTGAGCATTTCACAGTCTGACCTAGTGGTATATTTGTAGGATTGTCCTCTCTGGGAAAGACTAGCAGCTTTATTCTGTGTTTTCAGTCTGTGACCCTCTTTCTCACTGTGAAATGATGAAATATAAATAGTTTGGAAATGGCCTTATAACTTTCCCCAGATTGTTGGGGAAGCAGCAGCTGCTTTTCTGAAATTATTGCTGATGTTTTTACACTCTGGCATTGGGTGAAAATACACTTGGATGCTTCAGAGCGGCAAATTGCATAAACACCAGAATCGAAAAAGATATTCACACTTGCTGAAGAAGGATTTTTCCACACCAGAACCCAAAATTTTGGCTTCATTTTATTGAATGATGACAGAAATTAATCTATTGGGTTTTAGCACAATTTGGGTTTGGATTTAATTACTTAATGGAGCAATAAAGGAAATTCCACCATTAGGTGCGCTGTTGAGCACTATCTCTAGACCAAAACAAGACCACGCCGCTCTACATCCAAAATCTAAGCATCAGACCAGTTATTCGCTTCAAATTTACATTTTTTGTCAAAAAAAAAAAAAAAAAAAAAGAATTCCCTGAATGTACGTGAGAATCATGGCGGACATCTCACAAACCTGCCGGACCGAACAATGCTAACAGTGTTAGTTGGGCTTCCGGCTACTCGCCTCACATAACAGTAACTCCCATTGCTGGTCAAACTCCAACAATTAACCTTCATGTCACAATGGTAGCATTACATTGAATCGAATCAACATGGCAACACAAGTCTAACAAGACCGTAACACCAACAAACATGACTTCATGCTGTTACTCACCTGTCCAGAGGAGAAAAGCTAGCTCCGAGTCAAACTGGAGCTGCTTATGCTCTCCACCTTGGAAACGTGAGGCCAATGGTAATCCTCGTTTTGTCTCTTTCCTTATCTGACAACTTCTTTGCCAAAGACCATTGTTTTTTTGTGGTCAAGCGAATACGGCGGTGGCAGACAGGAACTAAGCGTTGAGTAGCAGCCATTCTCAAGGACGTACTTGTATACACGACCAGCCTGGCTTTGTGAATAAAAGACTGGAGAACAACACAGAGAGATGGTGTGTGACGTGATACCATAGTTCTTTCTATCTAAATTAATAAAGTTTTGCTTATTTCACCTTTAAGTACCTGGTAAAGACAAGAAATATTTTCATGTATTGATACTTAAGAATATAGAACAAAGAGGCGGTGAAGGTATCTGTAAATCCAGCAAACCTACAAGACTTTAAGAAACATTAGAATAGACAGTTCTACCCATATATATCAAGCTAATGTGTGTATCCTAGTACATCTAAATTTATGTTCAAAAAAGCACAACAAGACTTTCCCAGCTCCTTGAGTTTTTAGGCTAAAGCTCATTTTCAGCATTCAGTGTGTCAGAGTTGTTTCTAAAAGGCTTGGCGAATTTCTGCAGATGCTGTAAATTTGATGTAAAATATATTTTCCCTCTTCTTTTCTTTTCTAGAATCTCTACGACAGCATCAAGAGCGAACCCTTTAAGATCCCGGAGGACGATGGGAATGACCTGACGCACACGTTCTTCAACCCAGACAGAGAAGGATGGCTGCTTAAATTAGGTTAGCATGAGTCTCCCTCTGTTCAGCTGCGGGGAGAGTGTAAGGACATCCTGGATGAATTAATTTGTTGACTCTTGCATTTTATTTGCCTTACAGCTGGGGATTTTTTTCCTCACAAAAGCTTAAACTGCAAAGTCTTGTCACGCAACACGGAAGTGAAGGGTTTTGCTATATAGACCAAATGGAAGCAAGAGCTTTTTTTAAGTAAATGTGAAGTGGCCTTGGTTAAAAATGTTTGTACTGTGTTTTAAATAACAGATTAAGGTTATACTCTGTCAGAATGAACACTAAAATTGTGTGACAAAAATGAAAAGCTGAGCAAGGCTTCATGTTGATATGACTTTTCCATAATTTGGCTTATTTCAAAATAGTTTCCCTTAGCGCCATACAATAAAACGATTACAATATTTAATGGAGGTAAAAAAAAAGTTTGGCTTTAAAGTTTGGTGATCCAGATAGTACATGTGACTTTTGGCACATGCATGTTAAATGTAAATGTTTACTTTTTTACTTGTAATTTGTAACAACCTGCAACGCTTAAGGGAATTGCATGTTTAGTTTAATTATGTCAATATTTAAAGAACGAATCTCATTAATTATTGGCAATGTTCCTTTTAATGTGTTCCTTTGGTTTGTATTTAACAGAGGCCAGCTTGTTGTTTAAAACTACAAATTTCTGAAATTGTTCAATACAGACAATAGGTTTTGATAGTTTTTTTATGTCCTTATAGCCCAGCACTGGTTCCCCGTAATTCTGTGGCAGCAGAACTAACAGAAAAAGTAATAAAATGTCATAAAATGTAATAAGTAGGGTTTCACCTGTGTTTTCCCAACCACTGACAGTAAGAAGGTGCAGCAGTCAGTAGGGTCTCTTTCAAAATAAAATGTAAAAACATGTAAGGATAAATACCCTAAAGATTTTGTGGGTGAATGTGTGAAAGCTTAAGTCTGAGTATTTTTCTATTTCTAAAACAAAATGCTTCATTAGTAGTTTTGGTGAGCAAATGCCATCTATCTGTGCAGATGCAAATTGCCGCCATTTAGGGAAAAAGTTTATGTAGATTTGCATTCTTAAAGGACAGCGCTGCGTCTTTCCTGCGGACTGTGATGAAAAAATACCTTCTACTCTAAGCTGGCTTTATTATAGGACAGAAAATAGAAAAGCCATGAGCTTTTCTATTTTCTGATGCTGTGCTTGCTGGCTTTACAATTGGGTCAGGAGTGTCACAGAAGGTGAATTCATTCTGAAATAAATGCATTTTTAAAAAAAATCATAGTAACAACAACAGAAACACATTGACGTGTGAGTTCAGTCAGGGACTCCAGTCCACACTGATTTCGATCAAGCTAACGGATACAAAGAAGAAATACCACTTGAGGATGTTTCCCATCATCCACATACTGATTTCTATCCTTCTAGATCAGCACAAACATTTGAATTTGACACTGAGATTTTGCTCAAAAGAGTTTTTCCCCGTCTTTTCTAATAAAGATGGATAAACCTGAGCATCGTCATCAGTGGCGGCACCAGAGAATTAGGAGTGTGTGTATGTGTGTGTGTGTGGGGGGGGGGGGGGGGGGGTCCAGAGTCTTTATAGGAGGGTCCAATAAAATTTGATGCAGCAAGTAATAATAATACATATATAAAGGATTTACTGATCCCAGGCTAAAATTGTGAAATGCATACCACATGCACAGGGACCCCCCACGCATCCCCCTCCTGCCTTCTGCAGTGATCGCTGTCACCCTGAGTGGCTTTTATTGCTCCAACTGAAGTCAGAGTAAAATCATGACTTTAAGTTTCATCTGAATATTATTCCCAAAACACCCCTACTTATACATGATCCGAGTAATTAATTAGTTCTTCTTAAGCCAATTTACTGCTTTTTAATAAGTGGTACTGTTACCGGTGGTCCATCATTTAACAGTTCTGGGGTTTCTGAAGGGCTCCTAATTCATTTTGGAAAGAAATTGATGTTTTGTTTGTGAAGAAATTCCATGTCGGGACGTCTGCATGTCCTCATTTGTCATTTCATGCTTTATGGCTTCATGTGTTTTTCATTTAAGGTTTACTCCATCACCTAACCGATGCCCCCGGGGTTCCTACGTTCTTAAATTACATAACCATTTATGTAGGTTTGTTATTTAACGCTGAGCTTTATTGCTGAACATAAAGCATGTTTATTAGCCAGAAAGCAGTGTTTCTCATGGGTTAAGGGGCAAACTCACTGCAGGTGGTTTTGGTTTATGACCCCATTCACACACCTGGCTTCGACCTGCGCATTCCTCTAACTCTGTGTAACGTCTCTGTGGTCTCATCTCGCCGGTGAGCACGAATGCAAAGCGCTCCAGTGTGGCTCATAGACCTAACATGATTACATTATGGTAATTATCAGTTCTACGTGCCAGTTTATGACAAGGATACTTCTAATTTAACTCTCTAAAAATAACCCCTGGAGGATGCGGAGGAATAAATACCTCCTTTTCTTTTCTCTGGTACATCTTTGTGCAGAATGGAAATTTGTCCAGGCTAATTCAACAGCCAGATTCAATTAATATGCGAGAAAGCGGAGAGCTTTTCTAATTATGTTTGGCCCTGCGGAGAGTAATGGGATCCTGCAGTAAAATCTAGAAAGTTTAGTCACAATTAAAGGAGGCCCAAGATTTTGATTTGTATTTTATGCCGTAGGTGCAATTTTGCTCGCACCAAGAAGACATTAGAGTCCTGATATTAGAGCTTTATATTTGTTTCTACTTTAAATTTCTGCTGTTTTTCACAAGCTGCTGCCAGAGGCTGAAATCTGCTTCGAACCGGCATGTCCGACATTTATTCTTGCTCTTCCTTTGTGTTTTTTTCCCCTATAAAATTAACACACGAAGTGGCATACTTGCTTTGGGGTTTTAGTTGCCTTGTCGAGGTCTGTGTTTGTGCGTGCTCCTTTAGGGGAGTTTTTTTAACGCCACTTTGGGTTCGCTTCAGCCTCTGGGTGTCTCCTGTTAACAAAAGAGATTTTATCCTTTGGCTCTGAAATAACAAAAGAACGAATACACAAAGTTGGTAAAAAATGTAACAGCTGCTTGAGTCATTGTTTGACTAAGCTTAAGGTTTGGAGAGATCCCTGTTTTAGGTGGTAATTGCAAAAAAAAAAAAAAGTCTGCATAAAAGCTTCTGAAAGTCAAAGTGGACTTCCTTTTACATTTTTCTTCTTATCATCTGCTAACCGTTCATTTCCTATCCCCCAGTGATCGTTAAACAGACCACTACCCTGCCACACTGATAGATACAGCCCAAGACCTTCAGCATTTTTTAAGTATTTTTTAACATATTCAGTTACTTTCCAAACTCATTGATCTTGATCTCTGATTTTAGTCTAAATTTATTCACGATTTCCTTGAAATAAAGATTGACGGCAACGTTTGAATTTTACTTCAAGAACATGCATTCTCGTCTTCCTTACCTTACGCATACTGTTGATGCAGTAAAAAACTTTAATTGTATTAAAGAGAAACAGGCACATTACATGTTTGCAAAAATGAAAGGAGGGAATTGGATTAAAGAAGCAAACTAATTTAAAGTATCCATGGAGTTGTAAGGAAGAACGAGCAAAACTGTGGGCGTGCTTTCATTAGAGTGCCACATATTCTGCTCCTTGTCCTGATGGGGAAACAGCCAGTCTGCCCTTGTGTCACTTCCTGTTTCCTCTGTCTCTTCCTGTCAGGGGGCCGAGTGAAAACCTGGAAGAGAAGGTGGTTCATCCTGACGGACAACTGCCTCTACTACTTTGAATACACAACGGTGAGTCTTCCGCGGAGAACATGAACCTGGTATTGAGTTCAGGAGGTTTAATTGTCTTTAATTAGAAGCAGCAAATCAGTCCATGACAGCAAGCTTCCCTTGAATGCTATGAGTTTGCTACGCTCACTTTTGTGGTTATAAAAATAACTTAGGGTACTGAGGGGCACTGCTCTACTTGCCAGAAGTTTTCATACACCTTGACCTTTTCCCCACTTTGTCCCATTAAAACCGCAAACGTGTTTTAAAACGAGCAAACGTGTCACTGTGTTTTATTGCTATTTTATGTGAGAGAGCAACACCATTAGGTGCTATATAAAATGATGGTTTTCAGTCCTCTGATCAGCATTTTTTTAAAAAAATGTTGACAGATTCTTAATTGAATTTAGCTCTTGACTTTGATGGGGTTATTGTAACATGAAGACACTTTTATCTGAACCATTCAGCTTTGATGGCATGTTCAGAGTCCCTATCCTGAGTTTTAAGTCTTTTGCGGCCTTTAACAGGTTTTCTTCCATCTTCCCATCAGCTCTGATCAGCTTCCCTGTCCTTGCTTCAGAAAAGCTTTGTCATCCCCATGATGGGTCAGCTTAGTGATGGTGTGTCCAGGTTCATGTACAGTGTTGGACTTTTCAATGACTTTCTTTAAAAAACAGCTTTCTTCTCGCCACTCTTCTGAAAAGGCCAGGTTTGTGGCGTGCCGACTAATAGTTGTCCTGTCAACATGTTCTCCCACCTGACCTGTGGATCTCTGAGGCTCCTCCATGGGCATCTTGGCCTTTGATGGACTGAACGATGCTCCATGGCATTGTTAAAGCTTAAGATAATGTTTCTTAACAATGCATGCTCTTATAATGAATGGCTTATTTCCAGGGTTCTCCGAAACTCACTTATTCGATTAAGGTGTGCTGCAGCAGGGATTCATCTAAAATATGTGGGGAACCGAGATCAACTTAAGCATTTTAGGAAAGATTTCTACTCGTAGTAGAGGAAATTATTTCTACAGTCCCATTTTAAATGTTACGAATTGTTGCTAATTAAATTTGACGTTAATTGCTTGGTTTCATCCCACTGTGTGCCTGTACCCGGAGATGTTTTTTTTTTTTTTTTATAAGTGGCTTTATGCGCTGACTGCAGCATCAGCAGTGTCCTCTCCATACCCCGGTATTATCCTTCAGGACACTATCATTACGTCCTGTCCTCTGTCTGACTGCTGGAAATACGCATTATCCGCTTCGACATCTGAGCAGTGAGGACACGTGGAGGAGAGAACATGAGGTTGATTTCAAAGCCAGCGGATCATGTCAAACTGAATTTCAACCCCCTTTTTTCACTCTTTAAGTTAATTTTTACAACATTATATAGGCTCTTTATTCTTCCCCTTTTCCTCTGCGGATTATCGATCCCTAATAAATGCAAATTTCTAGTTCCATGTTTGTTTAATCTTCTCTCCTGTTTTTGCTCTCCTTTAGGACAAAGAGCCTCGTGGGATCATCCCACTGGAGAACCTCAGCATCAGGGAAGTGGAGGAGCCCAGGAAACCCGTGAGTCTTACCTCAGTAGAGACCTGGATCGTTGGTTGCAAGCGTGCATGGAAATCGTTTCTTGGGAAAAGCGAATTATCTGCTCTTTTTTCTTCCACCAGAACTGTTTTGAGTTATACAATCCTAATCACAAGGGCCAGGTGATCAAAGCCTGCAAGACTGAGGCAGACGGACGCGTTGTTGAGGGCAACCATGTGGTCTACAGGATATCGGCGCCTACGCCTGAGGAGAAGGAGGAGTGGATAAAATCAATCAAGTAAGTATCTTTCTGATGATATTGGTACGGTCCGCCTTAGAAATATTTGTCTTTGAATTATTTACGCTAGTAAGTGTTGATTTCTTCAGTCCAGACAACTCTGGTTACAGGGTTTCCTCCACTGAATAAACAACAATGTCTGTCAGAAATGTCACACATAGCGATACAGTCTGTGTCAACATTTCTCTGATTTCACGAGTGATAAATATCTACATGCCGCTCATAGTGGTTTCAAATTAAATCTCGTCTGACCTTTTTCTGGATCTCTGCTGTAAATTTCCTGACTTCGCTTTGCCTTTTATTTAGCTTCGTAGAAATCTTTTCATTTTTTTTTTTAATATGACATGCAGGACATTTCATCTGTGCTAGCCACAAGTAATTGATCTTATCTTATTTTGTAGATGTTTGATTTCCCTCAGAACAGCTTGTCTTTAAACCAAATGCACACGGTAGGCAAATTAGATTATTTGTTAAATGAGAACTTTGGAACGGATTTCCCCTTGTGTTAATTGCAAATGGTTGGCCTTTAGTTCACATGTCATTGCTCTGTCTCAAAGAAATGCACCGAAACAAGCAACCTTGTACAGTGTCTTGCAACTTTTTAATTTTGTTATGCCACAACCACAAACTTGAATGTGTTTTACTGAGGATTAAAGTGACAGACTAAGGATACAAAGTAGTTCATTTTTGTGACAAAGTAGCGCACTCTCAGTCAGAGCATCTGTAAACATCAATTTTCAAGTCTTGCCAAAGATTCTCAATTGGATAAAGGTTTGGACTTTGACTAGGCCAAAGCATTCTATTATATGTCTAGAGTCAAAGGGTCATCGTCCTGCTAGAAGGTGAACCTCTACTCCAGTCAGATTTTGCTGCTTCTAACAGCTTTTTCTTCCCGTGATTGCCCTGAATTTAGCTCCTTCCAACTTCTCATTAGCTGTGACCAACTTCCCAGCCCCCACTAAACAAAAACATCCCCACAGCATAATGCTGCCACCACCTTGTTTCACCATGGGCATGGTGCGTTTAGGGTGATGTTACTTATCTTACATGAAGATCAAAAGTTCAGACAGAGCACCTTCTTCCTGATGCTCAGTAAACTGCAAAAAGGACTTTTTATGTCCTTCTTTTGTTCTTGCCACAGTCTGATAAAGGCCAGATTTTTGGAGCGCTCAACTAATAGCCGTGTCAATAAATTGTCCCACCTGAGTTACCATGGAGGTCATGGCTGCTTCTCTTGTCCTCACCTCGCTTCTCAGCGTTAGAGGACATCAAGTTTTTAGTTTTAAGATGAGTCATAATGCTCCCGCTTTTTTAATGGATTTATTGAAAAGTTCTCTATGAGATATTCAAAGCCTGAGATGATGTTTTATCCTGCTTTAAAAAGCACCAAAACTTTTTCCCCTGACCTGTCTGGTGCGTTCCTTTGTCTTCATGATGCGGTTTGTTCACTAATGTCCTTTCTACAAAGCTCTGAGGCCTCCAGAGATTGGCTGGATTTATACAGATATTAAATTACACACATGTGGGCTCTAATTAATAATTATACGACTTCAGAGTACAATTGGTTGCACAGGATATGATCTATTTTGGGGTATCAGAGCATGCGACACTACTCTGAGTTCAGTTATGTGCTACTTTCAAATAAAATCCCTACAAAGTACATCGAAGATTTTGGTTATAAAATGACAAACTGTGAGAAGATTCTAGGGCTATCAATACTTTTGCACTCTGTTCTTCTCGCTGTTCAGATGGGCGGTCTATGACCTAAATACCGACTGCTGTACTGAAGATGGTGTGAAGTAGACAGTTTGCTCAGCAGAACGGAGCACCTTCGTGCTGTAATATTATGCAATTCCTCATCCTTTTGTGTCCATACCAATAAAGCGTTTCCACTCTGGAAACGATGAAGGGACAAGTGACTGTGTACTGCACACAGCAAAGTGGCTCCACACTAAGTCTGATGCATTCGCAGCTTCGAAGGGTGACGAGCCCCGTCTTCACCAGAGGGGCCCACAAGACTCTGGTCCTTGGGAGATGAAAGGCTTTTTATGGAAATCATTCATAATTTTGTTCTCCCTCAGCCTTCTTTTGAAGAGGTGACGGCAAAAGAAATGCACTGTCTGCTTGTCCCGGGTCCCAAAACACACACATCCAGATTATTTTAAAAACAACTAGTTAATTTCTTCAATCCTAACGTTCCATTAGACACGTTAGGTTTTCAAGGACAGAAATGGTTGGGGGGGGGGATAACGATTAGTCAGGCCTTGCTTGTGCTTTATATCACTCCACAGTAGAGTCATTGTTTCAGTAGAAACAACAATAGGCTTTATGAAACAGGGGCAAAGCCATGGTCGCGGCGTCTTTCTTGATCGTGTGGCGTTACAAAGGGAATCAGAGATAAGCACAGTGGGGGGGTTTAGCCTCTTCTTGCTTTGTGCTGGGGCTAACAGGATTTAGCAGCCATGAAGCTGGGCTTCTCAGCAGAGCCCCAACTGGCTTCCTGACTCACTCTCACTCCCCATCACTGGTCTTTATAGGGGGAAAAAGCCAGTAATCTTGAGCGCAATTGTTTGCTCTCGATTGAGGCCAAGGAACCTGCAGGGGAGAGAGAGGGAATGTGTGGGATTGTGTGTTTTACTGCGTTCCTGGCAGAGTTCTGGAAGAGGGAACTCGTAAGAGGTTTTTCCAATTTGGAGTAAGAAGAAAAAAAAAGTAACTGTGGATCGGGAGGGAGCTCATCTTCTGAAACCATGGAAACCTAACTAGGTCACTGCGCAAACTTTTTTTTTTCTGTTTTTATGATCTGGTTAAGGCAGGGGTCTGCATAAATGTGTCCCATTTCCATATCAAAGATGTTTGAGACCCTCCTCTCGTGTGGCGTTGTTTGTTTGATTGCTGTCCTTTGATTGGCTTCTCCAGGGCGAGCATTAGCAGAGACCCCTTCTACGACATGCTGGCCACCAGGAAGAGACGCATCGCCAACAAGAAGTGAAGAGAGACAATCCAGTCAAACCCCGAAGTGCTCCATCTTCCTCTCCATTGGTCCATGAAGACATAAACGGCGTGCTGTGAGACTGCTTAATCTCAGACACTCCCGTCCACCTAAAGACAGACCATGACCCTCTATGAATGAGGGGAAAAGATAAAACGCTACTCGAAAGTGGAAAACCGTTAAACCAGCCTGTTTGTGTCCCATTCGCATCATTCAACCCCACTCCACGCCTCCCCGCTCTAATCAAGCCATGTTTCTGTTTCCTGCCCCCCCCCCCCCCCCCGCCAAAGCCTAACTGCCATGTTTCAGGTGCACATGCATGCGTGTGTGTTTTTATAGAGAACTACGTTTGTGTTTTGTATGTGTGTGCAGCAGTGTGCATGTTAAGTTTGTTTTGCATACAGCGTGCAAGTATTTCCTCCACTGTGCTTTAAAAAAAAAAAAAAAAAAAAAAAGGTTGTTGAAACAAAACAAAAAAAACCCCCAGTGTTCAGGTGGATGGCCATCAACGCTGGGGTTAAGGATAAACGGGGAGAGGAGACAGATGGAGGTTTATTAAGGTGACGATGGTTCGGTTCAACGTAACCACATCTGGACCGAGGCGTCACCTCATTCTGGTGCTGAACTCTATTTCTCCATGTGCCCTGCTCAGAGTAACCTAAGGAAAGAAAAAGGTGTCGCAGTCTGGATTCGGCTGGGTTGATGTCATTCTTCTCTTTGGAAGCAGAGACTTGAAACGTGCATACTTTATGTTTTAATTGAGCCATAATGGTGTTTTTATAGGGGAATTCAACCTTTTCAGACCTGAAATTGTAATCCTTATTCGCTCGTCACACCATTGCGTACCAGCCTTTTGTTTTAATGGCAATGGGAAACATGATGCTCTTCACTCCCGCATTGCCTTCCTACACATTCCCGCTGTAGCAGGTATAATGTGATCACAACAAAACGCCAGGCTGCCACGGATATTCTGGACATGCTGTAAATTGCCTTCGCCAAATCAACACGACTGCGTTTCAGACATTGCAGCAATGACCCAATATTAGCATTACACTGTCTCAAGCTACGTTACGTCGACTTTTTAGCTGTGCCGTTTGCAAACGGCGGCCAACACTTTGGGACGGTGGCCAGCCTAGTTAGTGACGGTCAGAGATTAAAAGCTCTGAAGGATAAAAGGACACAACTTTGCCTTCCTGTTATCTGCTCAAAGTCTCACTCTCTCTTATGGGGCTCAATAAACCACAGACATGTCTCAGCATGTCAAAGAGAATTAAATTACGTTTCCATTTAAAAGTCTTCTGGCATCGCTGCATGACCTATGGTTCATCCTCTCCATTACTAAAAATAGCCAGCTTTGTGTCTTCTCCACTCAGTCACAACTTCTACAGCCAACGGTCCAGCAAGACCTGTAAGGACTTAGATTACGACTCATTTAAAGATGAGGGGAAAAAGACCAGATCCTCCTATTTTGATTAACAAAACCACCATTTGTCAATGGATCTTTAGCATTCAAGATGTTTTAAAAAAGCTATGGTTTCAAAACTGTTTGAACGGTATAAGAGGAGGTTTATAGGGTCTACAAGCTTTTCTAAGAGATGCTAGAAAAAAGGGCTAGAGTGATCAGTGTTATTCTTTTCTTTGGTTGTATAGAGCAGAAAGTATCACAGAGTTGCCCCACAGAAACAACTGTTTCACTTTGATCGGTACCTGATAGGAAGACAGTCCCTAAAAGCTGCATCAAACTTATCTGGTGCTTTGAAGGCAAATTATATGGAACAATACCTGGCATCTGCTGGCGTTTAACAGTAAGACTGTAAAATATATCAAGAGATCAGATATTTTATTTTTTGGATTGGGTGGGGCGGGGGAGATTTTAAGGATTACGACTTCAGAAGCACTTTCATTTCAGAACACCATTTCAGTCTAATAGAAGGATTTGTTTTCTTGCTCTGCAGCAGCCCGGGTGGTACCAGTCCAATTAAGCTTTTTCCAGTTCTATTTTATTTCTCTACTGCATTCGTTAGTGAAGGTTGATGTATTATTGTGATCCTGTTTGCATTTGATCCCTGCTTGCTTTTCTACTTAATAACCAGCCGTCAGTTTATTTTTTTGTATTTATTTTTAGTTGTGACATAGTTTATTATTACTCCCTGTAAATCTTAAATAATGTATGCTTAAGTTATGTATGTGTATATATACTGTATAGGTTTCAGTGTTTTCGTTGTAGTATGCACACTCTGTGTAACATGTTTGCATCTTGTTAAAGTTTGGGGTCTTCTTTGCAAAAGCCTTAAACAATCATCTGATTTTGAAGAAAAAAAAAATTACACTGAGAAGAGATGAAGAGAATCTAGGTCAATAACTGTGACAAAGCTGTTTAAAAGCCATTACTGATGAGGAAAAACAGATGGTTATATTTATAAAAAAAAGGAAAGATTATAGTGAATATGATGTTTCATGATATGGATGATGATTATATAGCTGATAAAGATGTCAAAAACACCAATAGTTTTGTATGTGATTGTAAAATAAAATGAAGGCCTTCTGATATAAGGGCATAATTTTATCTTCTGCGGCCCTATGTGGGCATGTGGTTGCATTAATTTTTATATTCTTTCTGTAAGAGCTGTTGGTCACGTTGTACATTACGTGTATCTACATAAAGTATACATAAAGCTTAAAGCAGATTCATGTGATAATTCATTATTGACGCTCGTCTTGACCTACTTCTTGGCATAAATAAGGAGCTTTAAGTCACGGAACAGAAAACACTTTGCCAGGACAGGCTTTTTAGTACCTCTCAGGTGTAGGGAAGAGCTGTGTGGCTCTACATGGCTGACTGAGTGCAACCAGGTGAGCAAACAGGAAGCAAAACAGGATATGCTTGGAAAAACAAGGTTGTGGATCTGCAAAAAGACTTGCAGGGCAGTAAATGGGACATTGGTGCCCCCTGCAGGCAGCGTGCTAAAAGGACAAGTTCAAATTAATTCAGGTAGAAATTCCGTTTCAAACTAACAGATTGATGTCGCACAAACTTTAATTTGCTATACCGAGATATTATTAAATATCACGATACAAAATATTGCAGTCTTAATGTAAATGGATAAAAAAATTATTACAGTGGAAGACAATAAGATCTGCACAGCAATACATTTACGAACTTCCCAGCTTCCCACGGAAAAAAAGAAAGAAACAAAAAAATACCCATTTGTGGCTATTTTAAACAAGTTATTTACAGCCTGGACATGAGATGAAATCTGATTAAACTATTTTTCAGGTCTGGACAACTGAAAGAACAGTAAGGAAATGTGTTTCCATATTTTATTCTGTGTCATGTTCTCGGAAGGTTTTATCCGTCCGTCCATCCATATGCTTGTACTGAACAATGAAAATGTAACCTGTAGCCCTGAATGCGACAATAATCGAGCCATCTTGATGTCAAGATTTATTATCAAAATTTCTCCTGTTTTTCCCTCAAAACGTTGTTAAAGCCGGAAACAATCTCTAGCATTGAGATCAGTCTATTTGACATTCAGGTGAACATAAAGACTACTTACGCTGTTGTGCTGGATTATAACCATTTATTACCCAGGGGAATTAGTGTAGTCCTAAACACTCGTTTTATGGCAAAAATAGCTACACCATCAACAAAACTCAATCATAAACTCTACTATTGTTATCTGAACGATGTAGATGATGTCCAACATTTGCATTTGTAAAATAAAAAAGCTATAAAAATTGGATTTAATATTGTCAGTACTGGATACTCCCAATAACGCCACGATAACTCTAGGGATTTCTGTAAATGTACTACACCTGTTACATATTTCTGATGCAGAACACGTTTTCATTCAATCCTTACAGATTCAGATGGAATAACCAGATGTGACAGATGCTAAAATTATCAAATTTAAAAATAGTAAATTGCAAAATAAAAGACATTAAACAATACATCACATTTTACATTACATGTTTTGACTTTATTGCTTATTTATAAGTGATTATCAAAATCATAAAGAAACATTTGTACTTTCAGGACAACAATCATTTTCCCTAAGGGGGAAAAAAGTCAGTAAAATAAAGTCAGTAAAATATCCTTGGATATTACAGTGTAATGACAGTGTAATGTTTTTACACATAGCTTGCCATAGCTAACTGCTTGAACAGTAATGTTTTAAAATATGACCAAAGCAAAGTACATACAGTGTTTTACAAACATTTAAAAACTGTTTTTCACACCATATTCTACGGTTTCAGACTTCATTACATCCTTACAGGACTTTTCTGTGCTAGACCAAAACAGGCATGTATAATTTACTTTTCACACTGTTTTTGTAAAATGTGGCATGAGCACGTACACCCAGATGGTGTGTACATATATATATGGACTACAGTCAGATTCGATGTATCTGTGTACGTACGTATCACAGTCTTAACTGGGCGTAACACATAAAACAAGTGTTTTTCCCCCCGGATTGTCGTTTATTCAGCTCCATCAATCCTTCAGAGCAGCTTTCCTGTTCTTGCTGAGGGAAAATACCTCCATGGTGTCGCCACCATGTGTCACATTGGAGATTTTTTTTTTTTCAGGATTATGTGCACAGTTAGATTTCCACCACACACTGTTTTTGCATGTAAACCAAACACTGTGTGTGACCATAAACTGCCCATAGCAACATTTTATGGATGTTATGAGCCAGAAGTAGCAGGCTAAGCCAGCTTTCAAGCTGAATATTAAAGTTAGTTGATTGTGTCACAGAGGCTAAAAACTAGAATTTCTTTGGACTGGTTTTAGTAGCCAAGAAAGAATAAAAACATGGTTTGGTCACTTAGTCTTTCAATGAATTAGATCTCTTTGGAAGCAGCTTGTTGCCCCCAACAGCCCAGTCAGAGGTTTTCAGTTCGTCTCGCTACAAAGTTGGCTATTCATCAAGGTAATCTTTCAATGATTTTACTGAAGGGGTTTCATTTCAAAAGCTCCATGTCCTCTCCTGGGATCCCCCTAAAATCTCTATCCTTGTGTTTGCAGGACACACACAACTACCACTTGATCAAGATGGCACATTTACTGCTTCAGGACATTTTAAACACTACTGGAGCACAGCTGCCCATGGCATTGTTTCTCCACCAAAACCAACCCTAAATGTAGGGGAAACCTTCTCCATTACTCCTAACACGGATTTGCTGTGCTCCCTTCATGTCTTGTGGCAAGCTGCAAACAGGACTTGTGGTTTTTTTTGCCCAACAAGGGCCTGTTTCCTGCCACTGCTCCATAAAGACCAGATTGATGGACAGCACAACTAATAGTTGTCAGTAGAGAGTCTTACACCTGAGCTGCTGTTCTCTGTAGCTCCTTCAGAGTTACCTTATACTTTTGGGTGCCTCTCTGATTAATGCCCACCCTGTCATTTGTTTGGAGTGGTGCCTTAATCTCTCCACTCACAAATAATGGACTTAACAGTGATATTTTCAAAGCTAGGGATATTGTATTGTGACCTAACCCTGTCTTAGACCTTTACACAAATGCTAGCAATTCACTGATGCTCTCTAACAAACCTCATAGGTGACTTCCAAAAGAAACTGGTTGCACTGGATTTTATTTAAGGGCATTAAATTAAAAGGGGCTGGATGGTTGGTCTATCACATACAATCCTAATAAAATGTGCTAGAGTGGGTGACTGTGCTGCAACATGGGCAAACGTGAAAAGGTTTGAGAGTTATAATTACCTTTTCAAGGCACTGTATGACGATTTAAAGGAATTTAATGGTTGATTAAACATAAACATTAAAATATGAACTATTTCAGCACACCATTTTAGCCTGCGGACTAACTGTAGTTCACCTGGTGTTTCAGGTGTAGGTGACGGATGGTATAAACTCGTTTGATTCGTCCCTTTACCTCAAATCAAACCTCTCTGTTCACTCTGCCATTTGACTCTTTATGAGACTCTTCAGTGACCTTTAACTGACCCCTGACGACTCAGCAGGGTGAGGATGACACCTGGTCGTAGTCAGGACATTTGAGGAGGGCAGGGTAGCTGGCGCTCATCTGGAGCGAGGCTTCGCTCGAAATATCTGAGGGACTCCGCCCACGCAACCAGGACTCCGGGTGGAGGAACTGACCGGAGTGGTCGGAGCAGTTGCTGAGCCGAGGCCGGTAGAAATTGGGGTGACGAGCCTGATAGATCTCCTCCGCTGTGTAGCGCTTCATGAACAGGTAGACAGACATGACTCCTGCACTCTGCAGAGGGATGTGAAAAAAAAAAAAACATTTGAAAAAGCCTGCTGATGAAAATTCACTCAATATTAAAGAACTCAAATAGTTTTAAGTGAAAAGTAACAACTGACGGCTATTATTACATATTATATTTGTATAAACGTGTTGTGAATAAAATATCAACGAATGTTGCTGTTTATTATTAATTGTTATGTTGATAATTTTTTTATTTTAGTTTGGCGCTATATAAATAAAATTGAATTGAATTGAATTGAATTTTTTGGGTCTAAGGAGGAACTGCCGTTGCTCATTATGCCCAGCAGAGGGCAGTAAAGTCTCCCCATTGACCACAACCAGCTCTATTAACACTGCTTAGCAGGGCTGCTTTATAGTGGTGGTGAGATGCGAAAAGGATTTCAAAAGGATTATTTTGTTGCCTTTGCTTATAAGGGGGCGGTGCAAGGATTAAATGATGGACATACAAAAGCTGATGATTGGAAAAAGGGATTTTTGAGCCAGTATATTTCCCTGAATAAATAAACAAAATTAAAAGCAATCAATTAACACGCTGAAGGTTTATTGAGTGCCAAAACTGGCACAGTAAAACAAATAAATATGTCATCAAGAATATTCAAGCACGTTACATTTTAAATAAACTTAAAAAACAAACAATAAATAAATGCATAAACAGATGAAAGTTGAATGAATCGAATGTAGAAATCATTCATTAAAAGTTGAATTCAACATGTTTAAAGCAGACACACTGATTTAAAGTTTTTATTTCAATATTTGTCTGCAGTTAAACAGCAGTGCAAGGTAAACACTTGAATGTCATGATGGACTGCAGCAGAGGAAACATGAAATAATTTAAATAAATCCTGAAACTGCTTGTGATTTTTATTAGAAGGATTTGGATTTGATTTGAGCATTTATTAGTGAATTTTTGGTTCAATTGTTAATTAACTATGGACGCAATACATAAAATATTTAATGTATATATTGGAGTTTTATTTAAGTGTTTATACATGTTATTAAAACAAAATTGTTCTGCAAGTCTGTTAGCACTGATATGATCTCTAATGAAACCCGCAGTCAAAATGCTGTAAAATACAGAGGATTTTGCAAACATTTTTGCACCTCAGTGAGCAGGAAGGAGAGGGCAGCGAAGGCGAACGACCAGCCATATTTATAGGAGAAATAGGCCTCACTGCTCTTTGTCCTGTTCAGCATCTCATCATTTATACTGGAGATGTACAGTACGAGACCCACGACCAGAGCCAGGCCTGAAACACAGAGAATGTCTCTATGGACGTGGTCCATCTAATCCAAAGAAAATAGAAATAAAAACAGTCATAAGATCTTTGTACCAGAAAGGATGAAGAAGATTCCTGAGACGAACGCCAGGATGGTGCGGTGAGGACGGACGTGTCCGATGTTGTTGAGGACAAAACCGATGAACATAAAGAAGAGGCTGACCAGCGGGAAGGGAGTCGCTGAGCGGATCATCTCTGAGGAGCGGGAGATAAAACAGAGGAAACACGTTGTAGCCGCAGACAGTGTACTTCACTTCCTCCAGAGACTGGAGAAAGAACAAGTTGCCCCCATCAATCATGTCAGCATTTCACAGAGGTACAATAGACAGCATGTTGACACCTTGCATTACTGTGTGGTGTGGCAGCTGCTCTGCTACAGACAAGAAAACCCCGCAAAGAGTTGTGAGGAAGGCGGAAAAGATCATCTGTGCCCCTCCTCCCGCCCTGGCTGACATTTTTCAAGACTGATGTGTCAGAAGGACCACAAGCATCTTGCTGGACCCCTCTCAACCCCTCCCACCACCTTTATGTGCTCCTGCCCTCTGGTATATGCTGAATGCGTACGAATGAAGTGACTGTAAACTGAAGTGAACTAAAACATGCTGTTTCTATCTGAAATATTCACAAATACATGGGTATTATTGGTATTAAATGTAGTATTATTTTGGCCTGCAGGATGATTGCAAACACCAGAACATGTTTTAAGTTGTTTTTAGTCTATAGATATTGTTTTTAGTAAGTGTTCAGTGCAGGCGGAGTCTGCTCCTAACTTGATGGTCAGACACGGCATGAGTTGTTTTCCCCAATGTAACTCTGGATGTAGAGTCCAGACAACCGTCAGAAAGCAACTTAACAATGATGAGAACATTAAATGTCATGTCAGAAACTTTGTGCTTTGGGAGGATATATACAACAATTATTTTAGCAACACGGTTAAATAAAGTGCTGCCTCCATGTTGATTTGGATAGGTCTTGATGAAACATTTCTGTTCAACAGAAATTCATCAATTCCAACATGGAACAGAAAATAACTAAATTGAAAGAAGTCTAAACCTTTGCTAGAGGTGCTACTTTCCTACCACAGCATATAGAAAAAAGAAACAGACAAAGAGCAGAGTACAGATATTTGTTTTTTACTTGTTTGGTTGTAGGTTTTGGACAGTTACAGCAATTTAAGGGCAAGTTGGGACACAAAGAAAAGGAGCAATTGGAGAAGATTTCCGACACACACAAGTGGATAAATGTGCTGGAATGCTTTTTAAAAAGGCCATAAAGTAACGTAATCTTTTATTGAAGGAACACAATCCCACATTGAACAATCTTAGTACATTTACTTAGTGGAGATCCCCCACTAAGTAGTAAGTATTTTATTATGGCACAGCAATTGGTATTCCAGCAATCCTTTATAAAATAATAACAGCTAAAGTATTCCTTAGACATCACGTTTTTAAGTTGATCTGACATTTTGAAGACTATTAGGTGTAACATGACACAGAGGCATGTATCTTGTTGTCACTCCTGGCTTGAAAGACTGAATGACATAGGGTGGTGCAGTTGGTAGCAGGTCCTCCTGGGTACAAATCCCAGATTTTCTGCTTGTTCTCCCTGTGCAGGTTTGGGTTCTCTCTGGGTACTCTGGCTTCCTCCCACAGTCCAAAAACATGACTGTTAGGTTAATTGCCCTGAGGTGATAATGTTTGTCCGACGATGGACTGGCGACCTTTACCCCTCCTTTGTCCAATGATTGCTGGAGTAGTGCGGGACCGGGTGTAGACGGATCAATGAATTAATTTAACAGAGATTGGTTAAAGATCCCTCTTTGTGTATGAGCCAACCTTGAGAAATATTAAAGGTGCATAGTCCAAGTTTTGAAGTTAAATATTATTTATTGTCTTTCCCATAGATGCCCTTAACATTGTCCGACATGTAAAATTAGTTACCCTCTATTTAATGCGGTTGCCTCTCTAGGCTGGATTGCTCAGTTCATGAAAGAGTAATTTGGGCCGAATCCTCTGGGCGTGCGCGTGGGTACAACGCGTTGTGGGCTCTCGTTCACCTGGCTGCTTTGTTGAGTCTTCACTGTAATCGATGCCTTAGCGAGAGAACACGGGCTAACTTCGATATTTATAGCTTTCCTACCTTAAAGTGTTTTCCCCATGTTGAATGCTATATCTAAAAAAATAGAGTTTTTAGACATTTCCCAGTCTGAGTTTTAGCTTCTGTAAACAAAAAGTGTAAATCGTTTTAAGGCTTTTAATGCATTCTTGCCAGGGTTGGAAAAACATGTCGATATTTCTCTATCTGCCTTGGAAAATCACATTTAAAAAAAAGATCATATACTTTCTTCTGCTGCCAGGAGACTATTTCCAGCTTCTCCAGTATCAAGGAGTTAAGGCCCGCTTGTCCCCCTTCTAATAAACACAACTCGACTATATTATGAAGATTTTTATAATCGTCGTCATGAAATGAATGCAATGTAAAACCTACGTGGCATGAATTCACTCATTAATTTCCTTTTAATATACTCAGCGAAACAGCAGGTATTGTATAGGAATTTTATTGCTTTGTAAAAAAAAGAAATACCTGTAATAAAAATTTCGGCTCAGCCCGTTCACCTTGGGTTTCATGTTTTTCAGTCCACTACAACTGAGAACTGAGAACTGTCTTTGGAGGAGGCTGACACCGCGAGTCCTGACATAAAAAGGAAAAGGACACATTTTTTTCCTGCTCCTTCACACCATATTTTTCCAATACGGAGCATATAATCAGAGCTAAATAAATGACTCACTACAGTTATTACTTCATCTGTGAAATTTTGATCTGCGCTGCACTGAACGTCTGCGAGGAGCCATTAAGTATTCTGGAGAGAAACAAGCAGGAACACGAGGTTTCTGATGACTCATCTGCCTGGATGCTTTCAGACGAAATATTTCTGAATGGAGCCGTGTCAGAAAGCAACAAGCTCTCATCACAGGATAATACTCCAGATGGTCACGCGAGTGGCCAGAACGAAACCGATGGGACGCTTTTGCTCAGAGCTTTGGCTTTCCTTTTCTACTCACTGAGCACGTTCCCTGTGGACTCTGACGTCAGCTGGAGACTCGTGGGCAGCATGTACTCAACGGTGAAGCAGCGGCCCGACTCGTCACCTGAGAAGAGAGGAGGGATAGAAAGGTAGAAAACAGATTCAGCCAAAGAAAGGGAGCTCTATAACATATGCACTCTCGTTTACACTGAAAAACAATATCACATATAGTAGATTTACATTTAAACATGTTCAAATACAGGCTAATGGTTTCTAAAACTTACATTTATTTATTTTATTTTTTTGTGCGATTTTTATTGTTTTATTTATATTTTGTTGGTGGAACATTTTTACCTATAATGATGAGGGGGATTATGGTGTGGAGCTGGTTTTCTTGATCTAACTGAGTTGTTGCTTTTCCAGAGTTTAGTGCAAAAATTTTAGTTTGTGGTAAATTTCCTCTGATCCTTTTAAGCACCCGGAATAACACCTAGCCAAATGTCCTTTAGAAGGTTGCATAGAAACCACTGGTTTCTTTGAGCAGAGAGACAGTAGCTGATTAATTTACTGTTGTTCTCACCTGTTTTGGTACATTGGTAAATGAGCTGTTTGGTCTGACTTAGCCAGCACAGGATTTATGCTTTCTCAAACCAGTTTTGATGCGTCTTTATGGGCGTTGCCCTGTTGGAACTCAATCACAAATTTAGGAAGTTCACTTTGTGTATTACGCCTGTTTCACCGGGAGCAACAGCCCCACAGCATGATGCTGCCACCACCATGCCCGACACGTGGTGCCCTGTTTTTAGGTTTAATGGCCGTACATTAACATCTCCAAACGTTCTTCTTGCTTTTGTGCACGAATAACTCTGTCTTTGTCTTTTCTGAGCATAAAACTTTCTCCACAAGGCTTTTTACTTCTACTCCATGTGGGTATCAGTGAGATTTAGGGGCTTCCCGAATTAATCCTGATCACTGATCCCTAATTTCTTTTCCAGCAAGAGGGACAGTTGTCGTCAAGTGGCTGACCTGGAAAAAAACTTGGTGTATCAACTGTTCCACAATCCTGGACAAACATCAAAGCTGGTTTTGAATGACCGAGACAGAAAGCATCAAACTTTAGGAATGAGCTGAAGTCAATCATATTGAAACTGTATGAAGTATGATCAAACATCATTCACCAACCAATTTAAGTGAGCTCTACCAGCACTGCAAAAAGGGAACTAAAAGTAAGTAAAATTTTCTTGAAATTAATGTATTTTTCCTTGTATTATCTTATTTTAGGCATCAAAAATAATATTCCATTGGCAAATAATCTTATTTACCTGCCCAAATCAAGGAAAAATACACTTTTACTCACTTTTAGTTCCCCTTTTGCAGTGAGTTTAACACACCTGCTGACACATTACTACTGAAATAATAAACTGCCTATCTTACTCTTTTCTACAAATACGAAAGAAATCCGAATTTTACTTCAGTGACTTTTATTCTTTACTAAAAGTGTGGATTACATAGCATGCTGTGATCCAGTTTATCACAGCGTGTGACTGAAACCAGACTCAGATAATCCTGTTCGACATTTACTCCCTGTCATTTTGAACTTCAATTAAATGACTGTCAAAGCTGCAGCGGAGTGACGACGCGTCAGCGTGACAGCATCCGTTCTCTTCTGCTGTCACACTTACAAGATGAACATCTTTGAAAGTGAGAGCGTGAAAAATCCATTTTCATAAACCGTGAATAGCAGATGGCTAGCTGTCAAAATTCATCACAGGTCTCTGCATCACTCCTTTTGAGCACGTAAATGTCACCAACCAGCCAGAAAGCAGACTCTCCAGAGACCCGAGTGCAGTGAAGTCTTGATGTCAGCCGTCTGGTTCAGAGGCATGATGACACCCTCCTCCAGGTAGAGCCAGTAATCTGTGCTCACCGCCACTCCCAGCAGCCCCAGGCCGCTGATTGCAAAGACGCTGCTGAGTAAAGTCAGAGCCCTCCTGCTGCAAGCACTCATGGTTTCCAAAAGCTTGTTGTTATAATGAAAAACTGGGCCCTGGAGGAGTGTGGGGGAGGAAGGGAAGGAAAGAAAAGGTGCTTGATGAGATACTGAAAGGTAGGTGAATGTGGAAAATTAATGGCATGGATAAAAGTAAAACATGCATCAGTAGAAATTTTAAATTACCCTACTTTAAATGACAAAACATGACTAACTGAATATTGGTCAATAATAATAATAATACTAATAATACAGTTGATTTACAAGCACCTTTCATTACCACTTAAGGTCAATGTACAAATCAAATAAAAACAGAGAAAACATCAACAACAAAACCAGGTGAGGCGGGTTTTAAGTCTCGATTTGAACAGGGGAAGAGGATTAATGTAAATAGAAACAACTAGTCATGTGAAATAGTAACTTATACTGCAACTTATCTGGTACTGAAAGTACTAATATTTGTTTATAGATAAACTAATAATAGCAAACAGCTACTGCAATAAATGTTCTTTATCACACATACTTCTATGTGTTTGGGATCATTTTCATAAAATTGTTGTCTTTAGGAGGGAATATTCCGTAACATATAATATTTTCTTCAAGCAGAAAATTGCATAATTATTGCTTTATTTTCAGAGAAAAGCAACAATATTCTATGACTGAGAATAAATGCTTTGTGTGTCGACGGAATGATGAAGGCATATGTAATTTATTTGGTTCTCTTACAACCGCAAACGTGACTGAAACAAGAGAAAGGCCGACGCGTAATGCAGAGCTGTGAAGTCCCTCAGAGGTTTGTTAGAGACCATTAGTGAACAAACAGCATCATGAAGCCATAGGAGAACAGCAGACTGGCCAGTAAAACAAGAGCCAAAGCTCTGAACAGTTCACACTGCACTGAAAATGGAAAAAGTATGGCGCGACTGGAAACATACTACGACACCAGATCCTACAGGCGGGGCAAGAGGAGCATTAATCAGGGAAGTAGCCAAGAGGCTCATGGTAACTCTGGAGGAGTTAAAGAGATCCAACGCTCAGGTGGGAAATCCTGTTGACACAACAACCGTTGTTCTCACACTTTCAAAATTTGTAATAAAAAAAAGACATTGTTGAAAGAAAGTGATATGAAATTTCATACGCAGTTCACTAGAAACCATGTAGAGACACAGCGAACATGTGCAAGCTGGACAGACACAAATAATCCGAAAATAAATGTTTTCAGAGGCAGGAAACGACTTCAGGCTGTGGTCCAGGATTTATTCAGGCATAGCAGAGTAAAGGGAACCTCACACAAGCGTTTTGTTGCAAAAAAATGTTGTTAACTGTTTAGCGCTGTTGACTTGCAACAAGTAGGTCCTGGGTTCAAATCCCAGGTTTAACCCTGGGTCTTTCTGCATGGAGTTTGCATGTTCTCCTTGAGCATGCATGGCAGCGCAGAGCGGGACAGAAAGAGGCTGAATAAGCTGGTGAGGAAGGCCACTTCTGTCCTGGGCTGCACTCTTGACTCGGTAGAGGAAGTGGCTGAGAGGAGGGTGTTGCCCAAGCTTACATCCATCATGGACATCACCAGATTGTGAATGAGCTGAGCAGCTCCTTTAGTGACAGACTTAGACACCCTGTCTGTAAAAAGGAAAGCTACCGCATGTCATTCCTCCCTGCTGCTACTTTACAATGCTGCACTATAACTGTATTCTATTTAATACACTGAGCAATACCCCGTGCAATAATACTGTTAAATAATCCTGTTAAATAAGCGACTTCAGCTGTATAATTATTTCACTACCTCACTGTTGTTCTTTACTTGGTACCACCTAATGTACAATGTCAGTACATTTGTATATAAGTCACCTGAGTGTACATAAGTCATCCTAAATATCTGCTTTATTTCCCTTGTACTTGTATTTTATATTTTTGATACACTGTATATATGTGGACACACTATATATACCTTATACCTTATGCACCTTTTCCTCCTTTTGGCACCTTCTTTTGTTTATTAAGCCGATGTGTGACAAGTGAATTTCTCCACTGTGAGATCAATAAAGCCTATCTTATCTTATCTTATCTTATCTTATCTTATCTGTGGGTGCTCCTGCTTCCTCCCACAGTACAAAATCATGACTTTAAGGTTAAATGGGCTCTTTAAACTGTTTTTGGGTATGACATGTTTGTCTGTCCTGTGATGGACTGGCGACCTGTCCAGGGTGCACCCCGCCTCTCGCCCAGTGGCCCCCCTTAAGACCCTGCACGGTGACACAGGTAAAGATAATGGAGAGACAGCCTGTTATGTGTTTGTGTTGGTCTATCGCATTAAAACTCACTATAATACACAGAAATGTGTGGTTGCAAAGTGACAAAATGTGAAGAATTTCAAGCCTTATAAATATATCTGTAAGACAATGTAGTACCTGCTGCATATATTTACACAGCAGGGAGTAGAAGAAAAAGTATTTGTTGCTATTTGGTTTAATCACCAACCTGTCACCATGACTTTATTCTTCCTGTTTAAACCGTCAACGAGCAATGTTTAGCTTTTCAAATCAAATCTTTAAAACAAACTTTCAGGGCTTTGCAGATTCTCAGGGAAAACAAAAACAGCAGGCACTTCACACAGTCACCTCTCTGGGTTTGAACTAAGAATAACGTCTGGGTCTTAGTGTCTGCAAGTGTTCAGGGGAAATGAGGGAGAATTGTGGGTTGGAAAGATGACAGACTGACCTGAAAATGAGAATTAGATGCTGTGAATTAATGACATTTTAAATGTTTATTGGCGATCTGTTTTCGGCTCATGTACTTGAGAGCAACTTTAACTATATCTATTCTGATTTTCTAATTTTCTTGATGCCTGTCTAACTCCAGGAAAGCTGTCATAAAAGACGATATAAAAGGGAGGCCATGCCATTTTATTTTCAATCATTTTTGAGCCTCCAGACTGAATGATCTAAAATGTGTTGGGGTCTATACAGTGAATATAAATGCTCACATAATTCAAAATCCAGGACTCGTTTTTGACATTTCCAGCCAGCGAGGAAAGGCCAGTTGCACGCAGATACAGTCTGTCTGCAGATTTGGATGAAGGAGCACATAGTAAGACATCATCTGAAGGGACAAGGTGCAGATTTAGATCTCCCACTGGGACACATATGAATGTGGGATGACTTTCTGAGGCACGGAGTGTCATGTGGGAAGCCAGAAGGCACCGAAGGCTTTGTTAGTTTTTGTTAGAAGTACGTTTTCAAAACGTGCATCCCTAAACCTTAACAGTATATATTCAAAATAGTTTGAAGATATTAATTTATCTTTAAATGACAGATTTTTCTTTAAATAAAGCAGCTCTTACTTTATCACATTATCAAAATCAAAGAAGAGGGATGTTAAAAGTCCCACACCAACTGGAAACCAGATGGGATTGCTGTGATTCCAGCCACACTAGATGATTTCTGTTGCTTTATTTACCAGAAATTAGTGATTTTCTCTCAAGATAAATGCAAATACAGGATAGAATGCATCAAATATGTTCCTCCAGCTTTACTTTTGTGATTGTAGCAAATCAGAAAGCAAACAGTAGTAGTATAGTAGTATTGTATACAATTACATAGAAGGGAGGGATTTCCCTCCCTTCTATGTCTATATAGAGCTCCAAATGATTATTTTCACCGCTTGTACAACGATTGAAAAAAAATTGCAGCTGCAGTATTTCTCGTCTCAACCATTGTTTGCATATTGATGAGTAATGGAAAATGCATGATTTCATTTTATGTCATTTAATGACAGTAAATCTGTTATATTCTATCATTTCAAAGTGAATATTGGAAATAAAATTGTCCAGAATCAGTTTCTGAATATTGTGTTTGCTTTATGAAAAAAAGATTGTTTTTTCTTTACAAAACCACTGGTGCCACACTTATTGTCACCTCTAACAGTTCCACTAATATAAATGTAACTAAAGCAAATATTAGTTATATATTAGAATTAGAATTTTCTCCATGACACAGGAATGTGGGGTGTAAATAAAAAAAGAAGCAAGCCTAAGATTTTCTTAGACACTCCTAAAAATGGGAAAGACAACAGAACATGCATTTCAATTAAGGCAAAGATAGCGACGGGAAAATATATGCTTCCCTGAACTTGTTTATATCAGCAGGCAAAGCAATAATTAAATTGTTTGAAAAAAACCTGTGACAAACAAGGCTGGACAAGGACCCATTTTCATCTGGACACCAGACACACTGAGCAGGATGGGAAGGATTTAAAAAAAATCTCCACAGCTCACTTATATCTTATACCAAGTCTCCATAAACATCATTAGATGCTAATTGCATCCATAGTGGTTAGGAGGAGGAATACCAGGGAAAAAAGTCTTTCTGTCCTACCATCAAAAATATAAACATGCAGAGTTAGCTAAATTAAAGCCCATTTATCTGGAATGATGTGCTTCACTTAGTTGGGATGCAGGTTGAACTTTCAGCTGAAACAAACAAATGATGAATGTGTTGAAAAGCCCCTCTTTCCAATCGTTAAGTATGGTGGAGGGCGTATGATTCTATGGGCCTGTTTTGTTTTACCTTGCAAATCTTATGAGAATGCATGTACTCATGACCCTCTGAAATTCCAAGACTAATAAAAATCAGGTGATCTCTTGCTATTAACAGAAAACCGGTTATCTTTAGGTCTGTCAGCAGCATAATGGTCTAAAATAACCAAAAGACAGAATTGTTTTCCATAAATATCCTCAAACTGAAGGTTTTCAGAGTCAGATTATGTTACTGCATCAACATTTATTTTAGGGGTTTTCTACGTATCTACTATGCATACCAACAACTGTGGAAGGCTCAGTATAGATCTGTAAATTATGTAAATTTATTTTAATGAACAATGTAAATTATGCAAGAGATCATACACCTCATACCTCATCTGTCTACTTTACAGAATAACAGAAAGCTTGTGTTGTATTTTTATATCCATATCTTCAGGTTTTAGGATTCAGTGAAAAATGTTATTTGTTAATCAATTTAACAAAAGATTCAATACTTAATGGATTTTTGCCTTTTTTGCAAATATTGAATACATTTCTCCTGAAGAAACTTGTAATTAAATTTCTAGTATTGTTGCTTGAAATGAATACGACTGTGATTGGACTGTACAACAAGATCGAAACAGCTAACTTAACTAAAATCTCTTACAAGTTCAAGGTGAAAACCTTAAAATCAAACATCAAAAACAAACTGTTTTTACAATGATTGTGTCCTTCAGGTTTCTCCTACCTGTTTGCAGTGCGTCCAACACAAAATTTTGCTGCTCAAAGTTGAAAAGAAAAAAGCCCTTACGAGAGAACAATGAGGTAAATTCACCAGTGATGAATAAAACCCCTTGGAGAACAGTGAGGTGACGGAGACCGTGATACAACGTGTCTGTCGATGCTACAGCTCAACAAGAGAGGGAGAGAGAAAGCTGGCTGGTCCTGCTCGAATGCCTGATCTCTGCTGCTCATTGTGCAAATACCCAGAGAGAGAGAGAGAGAGAGAGAGAGAGAGAGAGAGAGAGAGAGAGAGAGAGAGAGAGAGAGAGAGAGAGAGAGAGAGAGAGAGAGAGAGAGAGAGAGAGAGAGAGCTGCTGCAGCTCAAACGATTGTGAGAATTAGCAGCAGTTTAGGGTGAAGGTTTTGCTTCAGGTCATGATGGCCAGATTTTAATTGAATCTAATCAGCCACTCGTTGAATAAATGGTGAAAACACGACTTTGTGTAAATGCAGCACCAAGGTCAGCTCCTCTGAGCTTCCAGGCTCATATTGTCACCCAGTGATGGACTTCATACAGGGTTTGGTTTTGTACAGCATCATAACAACCCTACTCTTAGGCTAATCTAGTCATAGTTTTACACCAAACTCAATAAATCTAACAATTAATAGCTTTATTACTTTCAAGCCTTTTTTTGTAGCTTTGTAAGCAATGCTTTCCAATCAACTGTTTTTATTATGCACTCATTAGTATAAAAAAATCACCAAACAGAAGTAAAATACAATACATATGAACAGGTCTCAATACTTCCTTTAGTTCCTTGTGTCTTAAAATAAAAGATTTGTTGAATGAATGTCTTTAAATGGCACACTAAAACCTCTTTAGGGATTAAGTTTGCAGAGACTGACATCAAAACAAGTGCACACAAACAATAAAAGTTAGTCATTATGTATTTAAAATACTTATCCAATTTCTACTTTTTGTTCGATTAGTATATTAGGTACAAAATATTGGACATTTTTATCTTGCCAATGTCAAGTTAAACATTTTTTTGCTTGGATTTGTAGAATCTGCAAAAGCTCAAAATGATTGGAAGCAGAAACTTAAACAACCGGAATGTCTGTGGGTCACGGTAGACCTGATTGTTTGATCCGAGTCACCTTGTCCTCCCAAAAAACTATGCTTTTTCTAATGAAACAATGTAACCTATAAAAAATTATAACATGTTTAACTTCCTATACATAATGAAAGGTCTCTTGAGACAAATCAAAAAGACTTGGCAATAAACTGTGGGTCCAAATATTTGCACTAAACAGTGACTGCACAAACATACAATATCAAGAAGAGAATGTCCTTGTATGCAGAACATGAACATCATGCTTCTATTGCTTTAAGTGACACAACTTAAGTGACTCTCAAAAGCCATCCACTATAAAAGCAAAGCAGGTATGGATGGTAAGAATGAAAATCAGGGCTCAATTTAAGTACCCTTATAGAGTAAGGACTCTTTAGCCAAAAGGAAGTGCGTCAGCAGTCGCCATGATAAGTGCTGTCTGAATAGTGCAGTCAGTAAGGAAGGAGGTAGGAAAAGGAGCCTATGCTTCCTCCCACGGCTAGTTATGCCTAGGAACCTCAATGCTCCTTACCGGCGCTAAGAACCCCCTTAGGTATCCCACAATTCTTTGCGTGACATGATGCATCAGCAGAGCCCCCTCACGGAAATCAACGAAATTGTCTGGAGAGAAGAGAGCACACACTTTGTAGTTAATTTTCGGAAAGCTTTAGGCCTGGATTTGACTCGCATCATCCATTTGCGTTTCCTTCACGTAATAACGTCGGCCTTCAAGGCTGTTCGAATTCGTCACAGGAGTCTGAAGCTCCTTTCCTACCCATGATAGAGTTCTTACTGTTGACCCCATGAAAGGTCAAGGAACAGGAGCTAGAAGCTATTATTGAGGTATTTGGATGGAGCCCAGGAGACCCCTGGTTGATCCTTTATGGAAGGTGAGATAAAAGAAAATAGTATTTGGGGAGAATTTACTCAGTTCTACACTGGTTATCTTGCATGAACCTATGGTCATTAATCAAAACAGACACCGTTCCATGTCACCTCCCTGGTGGGGAAGGAGCCTGAGCTTGTGCGCAAGGTTGAGAGGTTCCGACTAGAGATAGTCAGACTCACCTCGACGCACCGCTCTGGCTCTGGAACCAGTCTCCTCGAGAGGGGCTGGACATTCTTCCACTCTGGAGTTGCCCCTGGTGAGAGGCGCCGTGCTGGGGTGGGCATACTTGTTGCCCCTCATCTCGGTGCCTGCACGTTGGGGTTCTCCCCGGTGAACGAGAGGGTGGCCTCCCTCCGCATTCGTGTGGGGGGACGGGTTCTGACTGTTGTTTGTGCTTATGCACCAAACGGCAGTTCAGATTACCCACCCTTTTTGGAGTCCTTGGAAGGGGTACTGGAGAGTGCCCTCCTGGGGACTCCCTCGTTTTGCTGGGGGACTTCAACGCTCACGTGGGCAATGACAGTGGGACCTGGAGGGGCGTGGTTGGGAGGAATGGCCCACCTGATCTGAACTCGAGTGGTGTTCTGTTGTTGGACTTCTGTGCTCGTCATGGATTGTCCATCGCAAACACCATGTTCAAGCATAAGGGTGTCCACATGTGCTCTTGGAACCAGGACACCCTAGGCCGCAGTTCAATGATCGACTTTGTTGTTGTTTCATCTGATCTGCGTCTCAGGAGGGGGAAGCAGTGCGGTACCAACACTGTTTATAGTGGGGGTGGAGTGCTGCTGACCTCGACTCGGGACGTCGTGCGTCGGTGGGCGGAATACTTCGAAGACCTCCTTAATCCCATCAACACGTCTTCCATTGCGAAAGCAGAGCCTGAGGACTCTGGGTCGGGTTCTCCCATCTCTGGTGCTGAGGTCGCCGAGGTTGTTAAAAAGCTCCACGGTGGCAAGGCTCCCGGGGTGGATGAGATTCGCCCTGAGTACCTTAAGGCTCTGGATGTTGTGGGGCTGTGTTGGTTAACGCGGCTCTGCAGCATTGCGTGGACATCGGGGGCAGTTCCCCTGGATTGGCAGGCTGGGGTGGTGGTCCCCCTATTTAAAAAGGGGGACCGGAGGGTGTGTTCCAACTACAGGGGAATCACACTCTTAAGCCTCCCTGGTAAGGTCTATTCAGGGGTTCTGGAAAGGAGGGTCCGTCGGATAGTCGAATCTCGGATTCAGGAAGAGCAGTGTGGTTTTCGTCCTGGCCGTGGAACACTGGACCAGCTCTACACCCTCAGCAGGATCCTGGAGGGGGCATGGGAGTTTGCCCAACCAGTCTACATGTGCTTTGTGGATCTGGAGAAGGCATTCGACCGTGTCCCCCGAGGGATCCTGTGGGGGGTACTCCGGGAGTATGGAGTACCGGGCCCTTTAATAAGGGCTGTCAGGTCTCTGTACGACCGGTGTCAGAGTCTGGTCCGCATTGCCGGCAGTAAGTCGGACTCGTTTCCGGTGAGAGTTGGACTCCGCCAAGGTTGCCCTTTGTCACCGATTCTGTTCATAACTTTTATGGTCAGAATTTCTAGGCGCAGCCAAGGTGTTGAGGGGATCCGTTTTGGTGGCCTTAGGATTGCGTCTCTGCTATTCGCGGATGACGTGGTCCTATTGGCTTCATCAGGGCGTGATCTACAGCTCTCACTAGAGCGGTTCGCAGCCGAGTGCGAAGCGGCCGGGATGAGAATCAGTGCCTCCAAATCCGAGACCATGGTCTTGAACCGGAAAAGGGTAGAGTGCCTCCTCCGGGTTGGGGAGGATGTACTGCCCTAGTGGAGGAGTTCAAGTATCTTGGGGTCTTGTTCACGAATGAGGGGAAGATGGAGCAGGAGATCGACAGGCGGATTGGTGCGGCGTCTGCTGTGAAGCGGGCGCTGTACCAATCCGTTGTGGTGAAGAGAGAGCTGAGCCAAAAGGCGAAGCTCTCGATTTACCGGTCGATCTACGTTCCTACCCTCATCTATGGTCACGAACTTTGGGTCGTGACCGAAAGAACGAGATCCCAGATACAAGCGGCCGAAATGAGTTTTCTCCGTAGTGTGTCTGGGCTCTCCCTTAGAGATAGGGTGAGGAGCTCAGTCATCCGGGGAGGACTCAGAGTAGAGCCGCTGCTCCTCCACGTCGAGAGGAGCCAGTTGAGGTGGCTCGGGCATCTGGTCAGGATGCCTCCTGGACGCCTCCCTGGTGTAGTGTTCCGGGCACGTCCCACCGGGAGGAGGCCCAGGGGAAGACCCAGGACACGCTGGAGGGACTATGTCTCCCGGCTGGCCTGGGAACGCCTTGGGATTCCCCCGGAGGAGCTGGCCCAAGTGGCCGGGGAGAGGGACGTCTGGGCCTCCCTACTGAAGCTGCTACCCCCGCGACCCGACCCCGGATAAGCGGAAGACAACGGACGGACGGACGGACACCGTTCCATGTTTTTGTTTATCTGTGGCATATAGGGTACATTTTACTTCAAATTGTATAAAAGATAAACGTTTTAAGTTAAATTACCAGTAGACAGTTTATTTTGTAGGTGATTTGGATGCAAGCGTTTTTTTTACACATCTTTTTGAGCTATTTTATTTGTTCAATATCAGAGAAATAATTTTGCATTTGAAAGTTAGTTTTTTGTTCTTGTTTTGGCTGTATTGTTGAATCAAACTCATTTTAGCAATATTACAACACAATGAAAACAAACAGAACATTATGCTGTATTTTTATATATATTTATATATATATATTTCATACTTTATTTTTTACACAGTATCTGCCATACAACAAAGAACAGAGGAACAAGAAGATTCAGGTTACAAAGCAAGAACATTGAGGGAAATCATACAAACCGCTCTGTAGCTCCAACTGTAACCTGTAGAGCTTATTTACAGATTTTCCAATCTTCCATCCACAATAGTTTCTCAATATGAGACATGTAAACATTCAGTTTCTTTAAAAAGATTTCATTTTGGTCCAAATATATGCAGTGCCTCAAAAGAGTATTAATACCCACTGAACTTTTTTTGCATTTTGTTGCTTCGCAACCTCAAACATCAATTTATTATATTGCAATTTCATATTATGGCCAGGGTTTTCCAACTCCTGTCCTCAAGAGCTACTGTCTTGTAACATTTAGTTAAATCCTTGCTCCAACACACCTGAATCAAACAGTCTATGGCTTGGCATGTTATTAGGGTATGAGGCCAGATAATGAGACATTTATTTGATATAGAGATGTTGAAGCCAGGATGTGTCTGAAAGCAGCAGGACAGTAGCTCACGAGGACTGAAGTCGGAGACTGCTTTAATAGTCCAGCACAACATAGTGTATAATGGTGAAGTAAAAGGGGGAAAAAAGCATTTTTGGACATTTTCACAAAACAAATCTAAAAGGTTTGCCATGCAGTTGTATTTGCTCCTTTCTCTGATACCACTAAATAAAATCCAGTGCAACCAACAGCCTTCAGAAGTCCCCTATTAGTTAATAGAGTCCACATGTAGGGAATTCAATCTCTGCTGTTTAGTGAGGACCTCAGAGGTCTGTTAGAGAACATTAGTGACAAAGCAGCGACACAAAGTCCAAAAAAACACAGCAGGCAGGTCAAGGGGGAAGGTTGTGGAGAAGTTTACATCAGGTTTATGGTATAAAACAACACAGTTTAATCTACAGTTTCAATAGGGAACGAGTGTGGCACAGCTGAAAACATACTAAGACATGACGCCTAAGCTAACAGGCCAGGCAAGGAGAAAACTTATCAGAAAAGCAGCCAAGAGGTTCATGGTAACACTGGAGGAGCTTCAGCTCAGGCGGAAAGATCTAGTAGCAGTCGCTCCACACTCTGCCCGTAAAGGAGAATGACAAGAAGTCGTTGCTGAAAGAAAACCCTTGGAAGTCCCAATTAAAGTTTACCACAAACACAGGACCAAGCAAACATGAGCATGAAGGTGCATTGGTCAGATGAGACTGCTGCTGATTGCAATAAACACACGGATAACCACTAGGGTGGCAGCATCATAATGAGGGTATGGTTTTCTTTGGCAGAGAATGGAAAGCTGGTGAAAGTTGATGTGAAGATGGATAGAGCTAAATACAAAGCAACAGTATATAAACCTGTCAGAAGCTGCAAAAGACTTGAGACTGGTGCTGAAGTTGACCTTCCAAATACCCGTTACATACAGCCCAAAGAACAACGGTGAGTTCAAATTAAAGCATACTCACATGTAAGTATGACCCAGTCAACGTTTAGAGCTAAATCCAGTTCAGAATCTATGACAAGACAGCTTGATGTTGAAAACTACTGTTCACAGATGCTTTCCCACCAAATCTGACTGAACGAGAGCAAAGTTGTGTAGAGACACGGCCCAAAAAGATATGACGATGCATCATTTTCTCTCCACTTTCCAGCTATGGACCAGTTTGTGTTGCTCCATCACATAAAATCCCAATGCAATACATGAAGTTTGCCATTGTGCTGTACTTCCATGTAAAAAAGGTCAAGGGGTATGAATACAAGTCACCGTAAGAAGTGCAAACTCAGACAGCCTGTTTAGATTGAATTCAGGGTTTAAGAGTTTTATAAGAATCTAAAAACGGTCCTTTAAGATTTTTTATTGGAAGTTAATATCTCTCAGTAGCAAAAAAGACAAAATAAGTGTATTGGACCCATGAAAATGTGTTTGGCACCAGAGAATACAAATAGCCATGTAAAGCAATTCACATATCTTTCACTACCTATAATCCAGCTATTTAGCCAAACAGGTTAGGTACATGACAGAGAAAGAGGAAAGACATGTTTAGAAAAACAAATCCAAAAACAATGCACATTGCTGGTTGGTTTTCTCATTCTGCACGACTCCCCAGTCTCTACATCATGCAGGGGCCTTTTTCATGCTCGGATCAGGCCTCGCCTCACGCATGCACACAATATATTTATATATATATAAAGACATGACACATTTCGGCCACAGGGCGCTCCAGAATCGTTGCGCCGTTACGGCTCGGTTTGGATTTCAGTTTGTCTACAGAGGGAGTCGACCCTGGCGGGATCAAGGCAAGAGGGGCATCCGATCGCTCCACCCACAGGTAGTGCTGCATATTCTCTATATGACACTGAGTAGTAGAAAACAACGGATAAATACTCGGTATACATACATGTAAGACAGGGTTTTTACCAAAGCTACCAAAAATAAAATAACATAAAAATCAGCCAAACTTTAAATAGATCTCTATTATGGACTAATCTAAACATAGAAATGTTAAAACCGTCTATGATAGTAAAATCACATTCAGTTTGTTGTATAAAATCTGCAAGTAATTTCTCTTCTTGAAACATATTCACAAACCCCCCCCCCCCAAAAAACAAGCAAAAACAAACAAAACACTGGGGTAGGACCTCCTTGAACGAAAACATCGTACACAAAACCAAAACCTTTTTCCCAGTAAGAAACCTTTAATCCGAGTAAACATGTATATCGTCGAATTTTATATCCTAATACTAAACTTTACAGTCATACAAGACGTGTACTGCATCCTAGACTCTACAGCTCATACAGAGTCAGAAAATAAGCATGCGACAGAGATCTGCTTGGTGCATATGAAAATAGCATCTTGCTAACTCAGATTTTTCTGAACGACACTTGTCCACTGCGGCTAACATCTGGTGCGCTGAGAAGAGCAGAACGGCTTGCAACAGTAACACAGTTTGCTTCTGCCTGTCCAAATCCGAGTCGGATATACTGTAGTAACACCTTCTACAAAACAACAGACACAAACAGCCTCTTGGTGAGAGATTTTAGTGAGTTGACAGCATAAGGAAAGGCCAGAGGTGGAAAAAAGGAACTGCAATAGAAATGTATTTTCATCTCTACTTTGGCACTCGTGTAACAGTGGACTAACTCTCTTCTGATCGTAGAAATGTAACAAACATGTAGATAAAGTTCAGGCAGAAAAGAAAAAAAAATATATTGTTCCAGTCTTTTTGTGCATTGCAGGGATGAGAAGGAAAACTTGATCGTACCTTTAACACCGATAGAGATAGTGACCGATACTGAGACACATTCATTCACAAGATAAAAGGCTGTAGGCCTGCAGAAAACTACAGCTGGGAGTTGGAAAACACACAATTAGACTAAATGACGCACCACAGGGTGAGAGTTGGGAATTTCAGTGCCATGTAATTGTTCCCTTCCCTTACATTGCATGATTCTCAGATGCAGAAACTAGAGGATAATTGGAGTCTGTTGACCATGGGATGTTTGGATGTTTCCTCCTCATACCACGCTGTGCAGAGCTGAATGGATGAACTGAGGGTTGATGAAGGAAAAGCCAGCGAACTCGCTCTGGTCGATGTTGGCGATGACCAGCTGGTCTGGCGGGGTCAGCACGGGCTGCGTGCGCGTGAAGAACTTGTCAAAGTTTTCCGCCCCCTTTCCACACTGGAAGAGATGGGAAGAATGTCAAAGGTGAAATAGATTTCAAATTTTAGACAGTATAAAAGTAGAGGACTCATGATGAAAGGCTTTTCGCCCTTAGAAGGGCTTCTTATCGCTCCCATGGGGAGGGTGGTGTAAGAAAATGTCAATATTTATCCAGCCAGAAGCTGTAATGAGGAAGACCTAACAGCCAATTCATTAGCATCTTCGCCCAGCTCTGCTCTGAGCTGTGGGTCATACAAACATGATCATTCAACACAGATGTACAAAGCATAGGTTCATATGCAGTGCCTTGAAAAAGTATTCACCACCGTTTGACTTTGTCAGATGTTGTCATGTTGCAACCACAAAACTCAATGTCATTTGGTGGGATTTTATGAGACAAACCAGCACAAAGACAAACACATTGATTGATGGGGAGGCTGAATACAAATGCACCACGCACCTTTCAGGTATTTTATTTGAAACACTGAAAACTGCTTTACTATTACACACTACGTTTTCCTGGTCTATTGCATAAAATCCCTATAAGATGCATCGCAGATTGTTTATGTAACATGGCAAGACGTAGAAAAGTTCCAAGGCGTTACCATTTTTGCAAAGTGTTACTCTCTGTATACAATCAAACCCTTAAACGCAATTAACGTGTCACAAGGAATTTTAGTATGTCCTCTTTATAATGCATCCACTCAGAAAACATATTACCCTTTCAGATATTTTCAGCTGCTCTATAATTTTACGCATAAAGGCCCAGATGGACCCCTGTTTGCAGTCCCTTCAGACCAATTTATGTCACAGCATATGTAACAAACCACGCGTCGCAGCACCTAATGGATCCACCGGGTTTTAGGAGCATTTTCCACTCCTTATGTGGGAGTGGAGACAGTGACATCCACTGTGTGGGCTGGCATCTATTTTGGGTGTAGGTAAAGGGGAACTCTGCTGTTTTTAACCCTCAGTGGCAACTTGTCAGGCTTTCTGGGCACTGAGGGGATGAAGGATGGGGCAGTCAGCAAACAGAAAAGGAGAGTTTTCAGTGACAGCAGGTAGTTTAAGTAGTGCAAGCAGGTGTCACCTGCTGGATTTACAGCCTTCAGGCCCTCTGGGCGAATATACACTATTACAGTAGAGCTAAAAATAAAAATAAATATGTAAAAAAAAACACAACGTATGTGCATATTATTTCTTGCTCACTTGGGAGTAGTGTTTGCAAGAAGCTTTTTCCTTGAACAACTTATTTCAATTATTCAACAGCGATTTGAAATGACACGCATCACACTCTGTGTGTGGCAGAAAATCACTAGGTAGGATGCTTTGTGCATATCTTCTGACCTTCAAGATCTCTGTCAGGAAATGTGGGTGGGGGGGAAGACTGGGAATAAAAATTCAGACGCGTATACATACTGACATCGCTGCTGGAATGGATGTGACCGTGAAAACCCGATTACTCATGTTTCATCCAAATCAAGGCATCAAACATTTAACAAAGCTTAGCGCACCGTGTTTTGATGTTATGAAATCCAACAAGTCTCTAGGCTTTACCGACATTGTGTTAAAATTTACCAACCCAGTGTCTATTAATTCCTCTGAGCAGCCTCCTAAAACTCTGAAATTGTAAATAATGTAATGCCATGATACACTAGAGGGCTAGAGAAAAAGGAAGGGGTGTTTTTTTAATTTTCTTAGTTCCTGATGTAATCAGGAAATGGCACCTAAGAGCAACTAAAGAGGTCCTGAAAACAACAAAGGTCCTGATCAAAACAACAGAATGAGCCTATAAGGATACACAAAAAAGTCTAGGAAAACCTACCTCAGTTTTAACACATATAGGGGAAAATTTGTAGTAAGAGATTAAATTGTTTGAATGCAGATTATTTAAAAATAAATTGGTATAGGCATAGGGTGGGATAGCCAGAAAATGAAATCTAAGGGAACGTTTTAGGCCACTGTGAGCAAATGTTACTGGTACTGCTGTTAGACATTATAAAAAGCCTTGCAATACATTCACTGTTGTGCAGGAGCATAATGTCAAGCTGACAAAGGCTGAAAAAGCTAAACATTAATTTGAGGATGTTTAATCAGCTAAGCAACAACTGTTTAAAAAAATCACGCGAAACACGTATAAACATCTCTAACTATTTCTCTAAGATGGCAACGGGGGAGTGGTGGCCTAGTTAGAGAGCAGGGTGCTTGCATCCAAGAGAAGCTGCAAGGTTCTGGGTTCCAATCTTACGGACTGCCACTCTGTGTCCCTGAGCAAGACCCTTAGCCCCAGAATGCTCCCAGGAGCCCGCACAGTGGCAGCCCACTGCTCCCTAAGGGATGGGTTAAATGCAGAGGACTAATTTCATTAGAATGTATGCTGCAATGACAAATAAAGATGATCATTAATTAACAAGGTTGAACTGCAGCAATGAGTGGAATTTGATCAGTCCCCATAGCATCTCCCATAGCATCTCCTACCATCACAAAGTTCGCTAAACTTCACCAATTCCTCTCGCCCACTGTTATACAGGGTGGACAGTCGACGATGCTGTGGGTCCGTTTATCCTAAAGCGTCCTTGGAGCCTTGATGGATTGTCACAACATTATGAAGATTTGAAAATATTCAACAACACATAGCCAAGTCATCCCAGAAATGGTTCGTCTCGCACAAAACACAACCTTCTTCCATGGCTATCTCTGACCTAGCCTGAAGAGGAGAGCGCATGAGAGAGGACCCCAGACTCTGGATGATCTAAAAAACTAATCAATGAGAAAATTTAAATAATCTGTTTCAGGACAGCAGCAGGAAGAAAAATTGGGCTTCTGTGATTTTAATGTATATGTGTGTTAATTATTTGAAAAAATGTGCGAAAAGGTTGGACTTTTCTATTTATTTTCATTACCAGACTATGCTTCTGCCATGAAACATCAATTTATTATAAAGCTTTGTAACACAGCTATACAAGGGATGCTACCAATTTTGTCCACACCTATATGTAAAGGTAAAGTATAGAGGTGGATCACTCTTGGTTTGAATTCATGGAACAGTTCTTTGCAGGCTTAATAAAGTGTGTTACTGGGAACTGACCATGGATTAGGGACTTCTCAATCCTGCTCTAACACACACCCACTTCACTCACCACTTTGGGTTTAAAAGGCGGTTGGATCTCTCTGTTAGCCAGGCGTTCCCAGTCGATGCGTCTGAAGAAGGCTTGCTCTTTTATGTCCCGCTCTCCCTCCATGCTGCAGCCGAGACGCTTTGACGGATGCTTCGTCATCAGCTGAGGACAAACGGGACGAGAAGAGGGTGAGACAAATGCAGCGTGGTGCTTCAAAAGGGAAATGACTAAATGGCAAAGGTGAAGAAAAAAACATGAGCGACAGAATACTAGAGCTACACTGATCAACAAGCCCGACACCAAATCAGCTTTATGATATAATTAAGGGGCCCTAACGTTGCACAGATCCTGGTTTGAATCAGTCACCTTCAATCAATGATTCTTTGTAAATAAAAAGGGAAGCAAACAATACCATGAAAATCATCTTTTTTGTAACCAGTTGTCAGATGATGAAATATATCTTGAGTGACAGGATTTTATATCATAAAATTGGAGCTGGGATGCGTTAAAGAAAAAAACTCCATTAGTCTGCAGCCAGATGTTAATATAGCCGTCCCAGGATTGTAAACTGAATCTTATTTTCTTGTCAGTAAATAATAAAAATCATAAACAAAAGGTCATGGTGCAGCTTCTGTGTGACTTTGCACAAAAAACAGCAAAACCCAGATCTAAGGTGAACCCATGATCTCTAAATAAAGGGATATTTTTGAATGCTTTGGAAATTTGTGACTCAGCAGCACCAGCTGTGCAAAATGACTTCCTGCAAAAAAGCCAACATCTGAGGTAGACTGAGAGAGAAATGTATTGGGCACACGGGAACTAAAATGTGAACACTAACCCTGACTGATATTAGAGCAAATTCATTTAAAACTACAGTCAAACAAATGCAGTTATTTCTTATTTCATGTAGAGAAAGACTTTAGTTTCTTTTTTGCCGACCTTTTAGATGTTGGAAATGTGTATATCTAGACACGCAGTCCTTTGACTTTTCCACATCATGCTCAAATTCATAGTCTTTAAAAGAAAAGAGCAGAAAAAAGAAACCCAATCCTTCAGTCCTTCAAGGCTGAACATAATTAAAACCTGATTGTATCACTGTGGGTGTTTACTTTAGTGTCAGGCATGAGATTTTCACATGAATTTTCACAATCTTACTAAAAAAAAACAGGAAAAAGCACAGAGACGTAAAGCAGCTTTTAGCTTCTCGGGTGCATTAGACAGGTTTAGCAGCACTGAAAGCTACTGGCAACACTGCACTGTCGCAAAATTAACCAGTCTTTCTTTCATGTTTTGGAATCTGATAGCAGACCACTTTGGACCAGCAGATTGAGAAGTCATGGAGTTACTTAAAAAAGACAAGGCCACATTCTCCTCTCTAGATTATACTTAGAGTCTCCCACTGAAACGGAGACTCCCTAGAGCAGGGGTCGCCAACACGGTGCCCGTGGGCCCCAGGTGGTCCCCAAGGACCTTATGTGGCACCCACAAGCCTGCTCAAAAAAGTAGCCCAAAAAATGCTATTTTGTTCAGTTTCTATTCCTTTTTAATAATGCTTGTATTAACATAGATATTAAAATGACAAAAGCATTAAAAACATAAAGATAAGGTGAGCTTGGACTCAGGTAGTACCGATGAAGTAGCTCTCTGTTTCAATAAAGGTTGGTGATCCCTGTGCTAGAGGGAGCTCCAGGAGCCATGGGCGAGAAGGATGGGGCAGACCACAGGCTCAATCATGTGATTATGAAAGGCTGCAGGGAAGTTCCATAGGTTTGTAAACTATATTTACTGTATTTTGTAATAATAACCATAGCCATGACAAGATTTGACTCGAGGATGAGAAAAGTAGAATCATGTAAGGTTATGTCTGTTTAAGGGGAGCTCAGACTGCCGTAAAACAGCGCTCCAGGTCACAAGATCCAAGGAAACAACCTAATAGGAACTCACCCTCGTTCTCTCGGACTCTGGACCATTACCTTTTCACCACCACTGAATCCTGACTTACTAACTACCGTCAAGTAAGTTCTCTCCTCCCGTCATTTTCCGCACCTGCTCTAATACAGACTTGTTAACTCATCTCTCTCCTCTGTAGAGAGACCTTGGTGGATTCGACTGCTTTACTGAATCTTTTCATATATTGTAAATAAACCTTCCCTTTAACTGGTCTCCTGAGTGATTTTGCATGTGGGTCAGGAAATTGCCTCAAAACATGACAAATACTTGGGGCATAACTTAAACAGCGCTGCTTTAATCTTCACAGTCGTTGAATAAAAACTTCCTGAAGTGTTCAGGCTTTTCTCCACTCACCCTCACTGAAAGCCTTTACAGCCTTGTGAGCATCATGCATTGATTTTGCCTAACTTCCTTCATTTGCCGGTTAAGGCCCTAACATGTATCTTTGGAGCTCAATAATAAAACCTGGAGGCTCATGGTTTAGCCATCGCAATAAAAATATTCATCCAAATTGTATCTGCATACACAGTTCTGCCAGAACCCCGTAGTTCCCCTCAGATACAAATTCTCTTTAAAACGTAGGATATTGACTTGGTGACATTCTAGGATTTTAAATGTTCTTGCTTACCCTTGTAAATTGACTAACTTCCTTGTAATTGAATCCCCTTGAACAGGGTTGGATGGAGAAAAAGAAAAAAAGAAAAATCTAGTAAATCATCATCCTTGCACGACTTTAAAAGCTACCACAAATAAAATCGTATCCTTGAGGAGCGATCCTTGTTTAGTCACAATTAAATATTTGTGTTTGCTTTTTGATACGGTTGCGTAAAGGCTGAAAAAATATTTACATGAATAACTTGCTTGCAAACATTTAGTCAATTTGGAGCAACAAACAAACAATCTAGCTGAAGCAAGATTGAAAAGTATGCAAACTGTTGAATGTCATCATATAACATTTACCATTCCAAGTTTTTTTCCACAATTTATCTCATGCATATGAGCCAAGTACATAGATGCATTTAGATTGAACCTCTGTTAGCACAACTTTGCGTTAAAACCCCTTTACTTAGACGTTACAGTTCAACTGTATTTCTTATTTGTCCTATAAACCTTATACATCTGCGTTTCCATAGTGACAGGACAATGCACTGCAAGGTGAGTCTCTCCATCCCACTCACCATGACCCACCGACATATGAAGAGCAGCTTGTCTGGCCTCTTTTTCCTCCAAGTACCAAAAAGCGTTTTTTGGATGTGAAAAGATATTGTCTTAAATCAGAACCTGTGTGATTGATAAAGACAAGCAGCGGCACCTGGTGTCCAGTGACATTTGACATAGCAGGACACGATGTGTGTGTGAACCCATTGAAAAATGAGAACAGAAAGAGTTGAAGCGAGAAGCAGAGGAATTCAGATTAATGTTTTCTGCTTAAGTAACAGTGAAGGGTAAGAAATTAGCAGGCTTTTTTTATCTGTTGTATCTTAAGTCTGAACGTTTAAAAAAACAAACATGTTGAAATTAGGGCTGTCAGTTTTAACGCGTTAACTTTGTTAGACCATAACGGCGACATTTTTTTTAACATACGTTAATCGCGTTTGTGTTTGCAATGCTTTGTTTCCCCACATGCGCTCTCTGGACTGTTTTTTTTTTTAACCTCGGCGCTTTCCGTAGTTCCCAGAATGCTAGAGACTAGCAAAACAGACCCGCGCTTACTGTTAAGTCTGCTTATTTCATGCGACTTTGGTCTTCTTTTTTCTAAAGTCGCTCATAAATTTCATGAGTTGCGGGTTGCATTTTTTTTGGCCTTGTTTCTGAGAGTGAAGTCGCTTATTTGGGCTCTAAAATAAGTAACGCTGCCGCACTACAGACACAGTGAGTATAACCAGCTGAAATATCCCTCCGCCTCATAACGCGCTGGAGCGCATCTTCCTAGACTGACATAGGAGTCGAGGCAGTAAAGGCAGGAAGAGCAACTCTACCCGTATTTTCTGCAGTTTACAGTTGCAACAACTGATGATAACTGCTGAAAGTCGATTTGGCAGTGCAGATCACCATTTTGAGCAGAGATTGGTTCTGAAGATGATTTTTTTTACACGCTGATAACATTGCAGAAACCCAACCCATAAATCATACTTTAATGCTTATTAATTTGTGTGTTTCTTTGTCTCTAAAATGTAAAATTAGCATTACTTTATATGCAAATGCTTAATACCATGTCTATCTCTGTTTAAGAGGCAAAAAAATATTTCGGCATGAAATATTTATTTATTTACACCTTTGTTTACACATTGTGTAAACATCAGGGCGTTATGATTAGCAATTTAGCAATTATTGGCCAGAGTTTAACATTTTATGGCACCAGGATGTTTTCATTCCAATTTTGAAAAGCGCTTGAAAATAAAAAATGAAAATATTTTTTGTACAAGCATGTTTTTTACTAGTGTCATTTATTGCAAAATTGCATATTAAAATGCCCAAATAGGCTTTTACACTTTCAGAAATAAAAAGATAAAATATACGATTAATTTGCGATTAATCTCGAGTTAACTATTGAAATTATGCAATTAATCACGATTAAAATTTTTTATCTTTTGACAGCACTAGTTGAAATACTATCTTCTCTTTTAAGCCATACTTTTTAAGGAGAAAAGCTAGTGATTAAAAAGCCTAAATGAAAACTATAGCACCGAGAAACAAAGGTGATGTAAAGTGACATCAGCAGCTTAGTAGTGAAGGAAAAGATAATCCTACTAAAGAACTGCACTGAACACTGTCTATACATACAGTGATGTTTGCTTCAGTGTAGCCAATTGTAAATTAAGTTATCAAAATGTGAAAGTTTTCTTTGAAAAATTTACTTTATGGTTCTCAAAAGACAGAACTTTTTTAACTTTGTTTTATCTAATAAATAAAGACGGGTGGTTCAATTAGTTTTAATTTAAAGCTACAAAAAAGAACAATAGAACACACAGAATGCTATTGTACATTTCTCATTTTTGTTTTATTTGTCCTTAAAGAAGCACTGTGTAACCTTTAGCCACTGGGGGCGCTAGACTTGTAACTTCCAGGTTTAGTGCCCCTGAAGGCCACTGGCAGCACTACACTGTTGCAAAATTAAACAGTCTCCATCTGAGTTTGGGAATCTGATAGCAGACTACTTTGGACCAGCAGATTGAAAAGTCATTGAGTTACTTGTAAAGACAAGGCCACATTCAGCCGCCTAGATTATACTTTAGACTCTCTTACTGAAACGGAGAGGAAGAGGACGAGGCAGGCATTGACCCCTCTAGATTAAACCCTACAGCAGAGAACCAAAAAAATTTCTGACCAGGTAAGTGTCATATCAGTAACCTAGATTACGTTCAGCGGTTACGTTCAACCCTCTCAAGTCACCTAGGCGAGTTTTTGAGAGGGGCAGCCCTCAGGGAACATCGATATACATCAAGTGCTGTATATTGACCTGGAAAATAAGTTATTATATCTTAAATTAAGCTAATACTTGGGTCAAAACTTACATGCTGCTGCTTTAACTAGAACCACATTAAAAACACATTTTCAGTCTTGTTCAGCCCAGAGATGGATTGGGGGTATCAAAAATGTTCTTCCCCCAAGAAATGCTTCGTCATCTTAAAGAATGGAGCTGAGATTCAGACTCTTATTGTGCACGTTTGCCACATATGTAGAGCATTTCGCGAGTGCATAAATGGTGATATAGGATTTCCAGTCATTTTTGTGCTTTGAACAGTTTGATGCTATACGGCGAATGAAAAAACTGTCTTAATATGTGAATATCCTAATGACTGCATGACGTCTCTGAAGCTGTTTTCAGGTTTTGCCGGCATGCTGAAAAATTACCCGTCAAAGCCAAACATCTGCTGTCTCACTGTAAGCTCTCTCGTGCAAGAAACATTAAGGTTTCTGTTGTTATTTTCTCAGTTTCTATTATTTCCAGATGTACAATGAACAACAGCTGAGGTCATCGAGACAGTATGGCCCACTCTTGCACGTCAAAGCTGTTTTCAAGCAGACCCCACCGCGCTCCATCACCAGACAATTAGAAGACAGGCTTTTCTGCTCGGCAACAGGACAAGACCTGCTATATAACCACGACCGGCTGCCACCTTTCCAAGGTGACAGACTGTGGCACATTCAGTGAAAGTGGATAATTGGATCTGAAATTGCTTTTCGTCATCTCTGGGTTTTTTTTATGAAGTCTGATTTAAAACGAAACAAAAGACTGCACGTCTTTACCATTAGGGTTGATTAGATATTTTGAATCTGTTTCTTCTCATTCACTCTCCTTACCCCTTTGCAGATGGACACTGCCTCTTTCGACATGGACTTCGGGTAGGACACATTGTGCTCCATGATGGACTGGAAGAGCTCGTCTTCGTCTTCACCATCAAACGGAGGCTAGAAATGTACAGAAGCAGTGTCAGAGAGGTCGGACAGAAGCCGCAATGATGACAATTTGCGGCTTGTTATGTGCATCACTCTGAGGTGACAACATTTGCAGTTGAAGGTGACACTGTTGCCGTGTCAGATGTGACATGTCTGAAGCTCCACTGAGAACCATTTTTATTCATTTATTTTTTTACTTATCTTGAGACTAAAAGGTAACAGGAAATTAGATTACAACTCATTTTACGTTGGACATTTATAAAGAAAATCTGGAACTATTAGTAACACTGTGTTTATGAAAGTGTGTTGCATTTCAGTGAATCAATTTATCTAATTCTGACCAAATTCAAAATTTTTCCCATTTGTTTAAAAAAAACAAAGTCAGCTACCCTCATTAGGGTATTAGAGGCAGTCTAATCTACAATAAAAATGGTAAAAACTAAAGAGTTTTTTTCAAAGGTTTGTGGAAAGATCTAAACACAGGGACGAGCCAAGCACCGATGTAGCGGTAGGTGTAAAATTAAACATGTTTAATGCCGACAGAGCCCAAAACAGAACAAACAAAAAAACTTGCAGGGAATGGCTGAACGACTTACATCAACATCAGTTTTATCGGCCAAGACCGTGTGCACAAACAAATAATTTGACTTTTGTTTCACAATGTACAGACATTAAGTGTGGACATATAAACTTTAAAGGAATAAATTAAGCGTAAAGGTTTATGTACTTGTATGTTTATGTATGGCCATTTTTTTAAACAGAACAAAAAGACCAGGTAATGGTTGTCATGGTGGTTATTTTGCTTCACAGCTGACTACTCAGGCTGTAAGGAGTTCACCTTGTATTATCAAAGAGACAGCGTGGGGGAAGAAACTTCATCTGTGGCGGCTGGTTTTTGTAAACTGTGTTCTGCGGCACCAACCTGAAGGTAAAAGTCTAAACAGTTGGTGTCCAGGGTGTTGGGTCAACAGAGATGTTATCAGCCCTTTTCCTGACTCTAGTCCTGTACAAGTCCGGGACGGAGAGTAGGGAAGTCCTGATGGTCGTCTCTGGACACCTAATTGTTCGTTTGGACCCGTCTTGTTTTGTGGATGACCCAAACCACGCAGTGATGGACAAACACAGGAAAGACAGAATGACGGTGATGGAGAAAGATGACCAGCAGCTTCTGTGGAAGGTTGTATTTCTTGAGTTGCCACAGAAAGTACAATCTGTGTTGGGCCTTCCTCTGAACATTGTGTATGTGTGAGGACCGGTGCTGGACCTCTTCTCATTTCCACTGTCTTTAGCAGGTTAAGCTCCATGTGGTTCTGACCGCACCAGTGGACCAACCGATCCACCTCCAGCCTGTATGCAGACTCGTCATTGTCCTGGATCAGACCAATGACGGTGGTGCAGTTTGCAAGCTTCAGGAGTTTCACAGACAGCTTCATGGAGGTACAGTAATTTCATGCATGGAGAAGAGAAGTGGGGAGAGAACACAGCCCTGGGGGTTGCCGGTACTGATGTTTTATGAAAAGATGCTCCCCAGTCTGGCCTGCATCTGTCAGTCAGTCAGGAAGCTGGTGATTCACAGACAGGTGGAGATATTGTGAGGACACTGTGAGCTGCGTAAGCTTCAGCTTAAGGATGTCTAGGTTGATGGTGTTGAAGGCTGAGACGAAGTCCACAAACAGGATTCCGGTAAGCAAATTGCAAGAAGTCCAGCAGGGGGTCTGTGATGTCCTTCAGATGCTTCGACATCAGTTGTTGAAAGGATTTCATGACCCTAAACATCAGGTTAACACGTCTGTAATCATTTAACCTTGTAACCGTGCGTTTTTTTTTGGGGACCGAGATGATGGTGGAGCGTTTGGAGTAGGAAAAACCTTTGCCTTTAGCAAATTAAACAACTCTCTGCTGTAACGGTTAAGTTTTATCTCTAACTATAAAAAAAAACTTGAGAACCAATCAAACTATTACTACAGAGTGTCTTCAACCAGATATAGTCATCATCTTTTATTCATCAAGTTATTTAATTTTCTCAACTGAATAAAATCTCTGATAATTTGTTTTTCTATTGTATTGTTTTCTTCAACAAACAGCTGAGTGTCATGATCACAGACACATCTGGTTAATAATATTTTATTAAACTTTAATTAAAAATTATTCAGTTTAATGTTAGTTTTGTGAGGAATAATGTAAAAGGACATTTTAACCACTATCTTTATATGATTTTTTTTGCTTCTACAAACCTCAAACTGCATTTTAAATAAACTGTGTAGAACAGTTTACTCCAGGTTTTAACCAGTTTTTATATCATATTTCTTGAGCTTATCTCAATCTAAACTGGTCCTTAGAATCCTAATGCTAAACAAGGATTAAAATACTCTTATTTTTTGTGCCCACAAACACAACAAGGATTTTATGATTATCAAATGATGTTTATGTTCAGAATACCTGAGTTCAGGTCTCAACAGTATTTTAGATCTTGAACTACGGCGATCAAACGCTGCCTAGATTATTAAAAACGAGTAAAATTGTTCTTTAATTTAAAGTTTCACATCAATTACCAACTTGAGCATGATTAACCAGCTAATCTTATAACCAATTACGATTTACTATTATGTTCACACCATGTACACGACACAGGAGGGGGTCAGCTCTTCTTGTGGACAATAAACGGCATCGCTGGTAGCAAAAAGTACCAGTGTTTTCAGTGTATCTATAGTCCATGTGAATTCTTTTAATGGTTTCCCCCAAAATCAAAGTCTTCAAAAGGTTTGTTTTAAAATGTCAGTTAAATACATACAATTCCTAATTTTATAAGACAGAAAAATGTAATCTGTTAGGGTTTTTAAACAAAATATGAACTCTTAATAGTAGCTTTTAAATCTTGATGTAAAACCTTGACAAGGAAGCAGCAAGTAGGGAAACAACACTTTACCTGGCCTGCCAACATCTCATACAGGAGAACGCCATAAGCCCACCAGTCCACTGACTTTCCATAAGGCTGATAAGCTATTATCTAAGAAAAAAAGAGACAAAACATTTGTATATATAAAAATACATTCATGTCATCTTGTTTATCTGTCATCATTCTGTATTTTGCTGCAGGCAGATAAAGCTGAACATTGATACAATCCAAGAGGTCTACATAAAAGATACTGAAGACAAACTCACCAAAAGGCTTTTTACCCCCAACCTTAACGTCAGCCCCCATTAAACCCAGGCAGTTATTTTGAGCTGCCATTACAAAGCCATTTTTCCCCTAACATCCAATTTACCATCCCACCACACCTCCCTCCCACACATCCTCCTAAACAAAGACATAATAACCGCACAGTTGCACAAGCGTAGAGCCAAATCGCAGCTGGTATTTTGTTTTAATGCACAAATGCAGCTTTTTCTCAAGCTTCCAAATGGCTCATAAATTAGACCTTGTTTTAAAAGCTTCCAGAGCAAAGAAATTATCCTGAAATGTGACTTCGTATTGGGCTATATCATAGGACAAAATCTAACCAGTTACACCACAGATGTATTTTGTTTATATGATCATAAATGTGTAAAAAAACAAAACTATGTTTAGTTAGTGTTCTTTATTGAAAGAGAAAAGACCAGGAAGTATTAAAAATTGTCCAAAATTATGCAGGTAGATTTCTAAATATCCTGTACTACATAAAGCATACTTAATCAACAGAGGCTGCATTTTACAGGATAGAAACACTGTAGATCATATGTGCTTTAGGGATGGAGGATTTTAACTCTGTTCTCCCAAAACTGGGCAGCATCTTCTGCAATTGTGGTAAAAATTGTTTTTCAAAAACATCACAACCTAATGGGTGTACAGCTTTCACTGCATACATTTAGATTCTCACTGCTCACAAAAAAATAACAACATTGCAACAATTATAAAATAAATATTTTTTTAATCTGCTGCTATTTGATGCATTGGTAGATTATGTACTTTACACCAAATGGTTCAATAATAAATAGAAAGTAAACTCTGTAGCATTACAACAACATGAGATCATAGTCTCACACCGATACACAAACCTTATTTAGCTTGCAGTGTTTTCAGTGTTAGACATATTTTTCACATTTAATAAAGATGACATTTTTTTCTGCAGAATATAACTGATAGTGTTTGAGAGTTTGACTACAATGGAGTTCAGCAATTTCATCTCTGACCCCCACATCAGACGGCTCACCTCAGGTGCGATGTAGTCCGGGGTGCCGCAGAAGGTGCGCGTGGACATGCCTTCATACATGTTCTCTTTGCACATGCCAAAGTCTGCGATCTTGATGTGGCCCTCGCAGTCCAGCATCACATTGTCCAGCTTCAGATCCCTGCAGCACAGACAGATTTGTGAGAAGTTATGTGACTGCTTCGATGCTTTGAAGCTCTTTAAAGATGCCGCTGGTAATTTTTTTTTTTTTTTTTACCTTTAAGAAAAAAACACTGGGATCTGAGTCACGGATCAAATGTTCAGTTAGGGGTGAGACTCCTAACCTGACTTCCGCCAGATGCATATCGCTCCGCCTAGCTTCACTCACATACATCTGGGACACCGCCGGTAGAGAATGATTTCTCCAACCAAATTTATGGTCTGGCCAATCAGGACGCAGGGCTGGAGTTTCATAGATGTGACGTAGTGGAGACGCGACCATGACGTGAGACTGTTTTGATAGCAATGGCGGCTCGTCGAGGAAGCAAGCGTTAACATTGATGCTGCTATTTCTTCCGTGTTGTCCAATCTACCTAATATTGTTTCATTAAAAGAACATCAGAGAACGCCTCTGAAGGCTTTGTTGGTGGAAACGATGTTTTCGCCCTTCTCCCGACCGGATTTGGCAAGTTTTGTTTTCCGGGGCAAGTCCGCGGCGGACGCGGAAGCGCCCCGGAGCGGTTAGCGGTTAGCGCTAACCATGTTAGGAGGCCTTTAGTCCTCAACGCGGTCGCCCCGGAATGGACTCTGACCCGCGGCGCTTTGCCGCCTGTCTTCCCCCCTCTTCCTGTCAGCTCACTGTCAATAAAACGCGTGCCACTAGAGCCGCAAACACATTATTATTATTATTTTTTTTTTTTTTTCTGCGTCGCTATCATCAGCGTCACGGGTTAGCTTCGGTGTGAGTGGTTGAAATAGCACGTCAATAAAGATGACAGACAAGTGGCTTATCCAATCATATGCAAGAATTTTTAATAAGGCCCAGCCTTCTGTAAAGGCAATTCCTATGGCGGAGTCCCAGATGTATGTGAGTGGAGCTAGGCGGAGCGATATGCATCTGGCGGAAGTCAGGTTATGAGACTCCACCCACGTTGGATTTCACACCAAGGTCAGGTATGGTTTTCTCAGCCAACACTTCGTGGATTTATGTTTGTTGAAAAATTATGTTCCAAGAGCATAAACATGAGGATGTTGGTTGTGACTTTCTTCACTTTACAAACCAAAGTTAGCTTAGATATAATAGGTGCAATGGTCTGTTTTAAAACTGTGAATATAAACCAGCGAGGTTAGATCTACATGTCTATTTTTTATTTTTCCACTTTTTTTTACTTTCCTTTAAATAGTTGTTTTGCTATCGTCTGATCTACTGATCTATGACAGGCATATTAAACAGTCAGTGTTAGAAATTGTGCCTTAATTCAGTCTGAATATCAACAGGTGCATGAAACATGTAGGAACCCACCTGTAAATGATTCCTTTCCGATGCAAGAAAAACAAACCCACTGCTATCTCAGCTGCATAAAACCTGCAAAACAATAAGAATCATTTAAAATAAACACCTGAATTTTAGCATATATGCTGATAAATTAAATACGTTGATTAAGTAGTTCTGTTAAATATTTTATAGCAAATGACAGGTATCTATGTCTCTAAGCAAAACTTTGTGATCTTAGTGAAAACATTGCTTGGTAGCAAATATGTTACTTGCCATACAGTCCCGCTTTATTTGCTTTCATCTTTCTGCTATTACTATGTAATTACTGTAAAAATAATAAAAACAACTCCCAAAAAGCAACAACTAAAACAAATTAAATTCATCTATACACAAAATGTATCAATTGTGGCACACTGATCATACATTCATAGACCTGTCCTTTCTTTCCCAGGGAGCTCTACTAGTTCATCTCCAAAGAGCTCTTGATCAATACTTCTTTAGATGTTCTGTCTGTCTTTCAAAGCTCCTGGGATTTTAACCCCCTTTCATTCATTTCTACTCTAGTGAGGGCTTTAGCCTCAGGCTTCCAATAGTAGATGAATAAACCAGGCTTGTTTGTAAGAACAGATATTTAAGTAGAGAATCTAATCTAAATTGGATCCTTTTGTACTTTGATACCAACAGTCTGTCAAAAAGACAAGTTGTTTACATTTCTGCAGTTAAGTCTATAATAAATACTAAAGATAACAGATTTGAGCACAAAGTGCCAACAAAGTTATTCTCAAGGAGCAACAACTGAAAAATATATACCTATATATTGCAGATTGAGGAAGATTTCTCAAGTCCTATGTCAGGTCTTGGTTAACATCGCTCCTTCTATTTCCACTGATGTGATGTAGTTCATTCTTTTAGAGCTGACATCTTTTATGCAGATTTTTAGCTCTAATATGACACTACTCATTTCTAAAGCGAACTCTGCACAGCACGCTGTCATTATCAGATAAAGCAACTTGACAGAAAATGAGTAAAAAGGTAGTGAGTGGCACTCTTAAAACTGAACACACCAGAACACAAGATTTCATTTGAAAATTCTTATTTTTGTTCATAAACGTTTTAATGATCTTGCGATGGGCAGGCGACTGGTTCAGTGTGTACGCCGCCTGTCGCCCAACTGCTGGAGAAAGGCACCAGCCCCCCTTGCAACCCTGCATTCATGAAGGCTGGCTGGCTGGCTGGCTGGCTGGATGGATATCGCCCCACCGTACCCCTCTGAGCTTCTTCATCCCTGCTTACGTTCTCGGTCCCTCAGCCCATTCAAACAGCAGCTCCTGCAGGTACCAAGGTCTAGGAGGAAGCTCAGAGGGGGCAGGGCTTTCTCTATTGGTGCTCCTCAACTTTGGGATACCCAACCCCTGCATATTAGAGAGGCTCCTTCCCCGCCTGCTAATAAAACCTATTTTTTATTTAAACTCATTTTTATTCTTTGGCTTTCAACATCAGCAAAACTTAGTCTATTTGTTAATTAGTCCTATTTGTTGTATTGAATTGAACTTCAATTCAACTTTAAACTCCTTAGGTCATATCTTTAAAGATCTTTTTTATTTTAATGTATGTTCTTAGCATGCTGTTATATGCAGTCATTTTGTTTCTGCCGGGGTAGTTTTAAAGTGATTTATATATATAAAAAAAAAAGCTTGTATGGTAATTACTTATTTTATCCCACAATATTCTTAAAATGCTGATTATTTGTTGCTATTTGATGAAAAAAAAATGACAGTGTTCTACCATGATGACCAGAGTTAAATTTGGAAGAAAAAAATTGGGAAGCCTTTAAAAAGCACCAACCCAACGGTGGAGTATAAGGGTGGCAGAATCAAGGTGTGCCGAGACTGGGGCACTTAGCCAAATGGATGGCATCAGTAGAAAAGAACATTACGTGGAAATATTGAAAACTTATCTCAAGACATCGCCCAGGAATTCAAAGCTTGGACTCAAATGGGTGTTCATCATTGACAGTGATCCTAACCATACACAGCAAACATTTGTTACAAAGAGGCTCAAGGCCATCACAAAGCCCAGATCTCCATCCTGTAGGAAATATATGGGCAGAGCTGTGGGTTTGTGTGAGTAAGGCCATCTACAAACCTAACCTCTCCAGTTCTGCCAGGAGGAATTGGCCAAATATCAAGCAAACTATTCCGGTGAGCTTGTGGAAAGTCACAGAGTTTAAAAGGACACTCTACCAAATACTATGAAGATTTGTGTAAACTTCTGAATTTGAAGTCTCCCTCAGAATTATCTCTTTTTATTATTCTGGGATTTCATAAACAGAAACAAATATGGTCATCCTACAGAGGAAATGTTTCTGATTTAATGTTTTGGAGAATAAAAACATAAAAAAGGTTCTGCTTTTTATGTTACATTTTATGTAAACATTTGGTTTCCACTTTAACCTCTAAAGACTCTCAAGGTACTATTAATAAGCCACCTCTAGTATTTTGTTTTTGCCTCGAATAGACCCTGACATCTTTTTTTTTAATTAAATTTATTTAGGATTTACATTATCCATTTACAACTTTGTGATGATTTTTGTTTATTTACTTGCATCAACTTCACTGTTGTGCTTTTCTTAAGAGATTATTTGTATTGCTATAAGGTTAGTGTTGCTCTTATTGTGGAGCAATTTGTTTCATTTTGTTTCTTATAATAAAGTCCCATATAAATAAATTGGACACTGACTCATCAACTTTAAATATATAAGGTAAATATAAATCTCTCTCTTTAGGGAAAAGTATGAACAAATAAGTTGATAAGGTCTTACGCACAGTACTGTACAGTCTAACGTTCTTTCCATTTTATTTTGCATTATCTACTAATGGAAAAATTTCTTATTTATATATACACTCACCGGCCACTTTATTAGGTACACCTGTCCAACTGCTCGTTAACACTTAATTTCTAAGCAGCCAATCACATGGCGGCAACTCAGTGCATTTAGGCATGTAGACATGGTCAAGAGAATCTCCTGCAGTTCAAACCGAGCATCAGTATAGGGAAGAAAGGTGATTTGAGTGACTTTGAACGTGGCATGATTGTTGGTGCCAGAAGGGCTGGTCTGAGTATTTCAGAAACTGCTAATCTACTGGGATTTTCACGCACAACCATCTCTAGGGTTTACAGAGAATGGTCCGAAAAAGAAAAAACATCCAGTGAGCAGCAGTTCTGTGGGCGGAAATGCCTTGTTGATGCCAGAGGTCAGAGGAGAATGGCCAGACTGGTTCGAGCTGATAGAAGGGCAACAGTGACTCAAATAACCACCCGTTACAACCAAGGTGGGCAGAAGAGCATCTCTGAACGCACAGTACGTCGAACTTTGAGGCAGATGGGCTACAGCAGCAGAAGACCACATCGGGTGCCACTCCTTTCAGCTAAGAACAGGAAACTGAGGCTACAATTTGCACAAGCTCATCGAAATTGGACAATAGAAGATTGGAAAAACGTTGCCTGGTCTGATGAGTCTCGATTTCTGCTGCGACAGTCGGATGGTAGGGTCAGAATTTGGCGTCCACAACATGAAAGCATGGATCCATCCTGCCTTGTATCAACGGTTCAGGCTGGTGGTGGTGGTGTCATGGTGTGGGGAATATTTTCTTGGCACTCTTTGGGCCCCTTGGTACCAATTGAGCATCGTTGCAACGCCACAGCCTACCTGAGTATTGTTGCTGACCATGTCCATCCCTTTATGACCACAATGTACCCAACCCCTGATGGCTACTTTCAGCAGGATAATGCGCCATGTCATAAAGCTGGAATCATCTCAGACTGGTTTCTTGAACATGACAATGAGTTCGCTGTACTCAAATGGCCTCCACAGTCACCAGATCTCAATCCAATAGAGCATCTTTGGGATGTGGTGGAACGGGAGATTCGCATCATGGATGTGCAGCCGACAAATCTGCGGCAACTGTGTGATGCCATTATGTCAATATGGACCAAACTCCCTGAGGAATGCTTCCAGCACCTTGTTGAATCTATGCCACGAAGAGTTGAGGCAGTTCTGAAGGCAAAAGGGGGTCCAACCCGTTACTAGCATGGGGTACCTAATAAAGTGGCCGGTGAGTGTATATATATATATATATATATATATATATATATATATATATATATATATATATATATATATATATACTATCTACATGTTGAAGCCACCTGCAAAATAGCATTTGTGTATTAAAACCATGTGAGTGTGCGTATTTCAGAGTGAGTCCTTACACTGCCTGAGGCTCCTTAAACTTGCCCATACGCTGGATGTGATACATGAGATCTCCTCCGTTAATGTATTCCATCACAAAGTAAAGCCGGTCCTACAATAAAACAGCAAGTTACTGTCCAGAGCGAAGACGAACAGATAAACAGTTGCAAACGTCTTACAGTAAATTCGCTTTACAACACACAAGATTAAGAAATAAATTCATTGATCTTCATTGCAAAGGTGCAGAGGTCATTTTGTAACTCTAGTTTTCATTTAGGCATGTTTGAGTCAGCTTGTAACTGCACAGACATCACCTCATTTTCACTTTCAATTTTCCCTGCAGGGGTGCCAAGAGAAGAAAGAGTGGAGAAATGTTGGGCACAAATACAAAAGTAATAACAGTTAAACTCTGAGGAACTGAAATTGCTTTGGAAGAACAATGCTCCCCCTTAAATAGAGAGTATTTTTGTCTGTAAGAACACGCCGTCATTGCAGCAAGTGCACATTATTAACCATGATGACAGCAGAAAGCTAAAGCATTTTATTTATTTTTACCCACCACAGTCTGAAAGCAGGAGTGGAGCAGCGTAAGGAAGGGGGGTTTGTCTTTCAGTGCCAAGACCCTTTTCTCCACCATCGTACATTCAACGTCGTCGTCCTGGATCACGACGTCCTTCTTCAGGATCTTTATGGCGTACAGCTCCTCTGTTGACTTCATCTCTGCCAACATTACCTGCATTTGATAAAGACGCCGCACTCGAGAGGTCAATAAAAGAAAGCAAAACATGCCTTTGGTCGCTCTATTCAAAGCTCTGTGGTAAAATATATGAGCTGTCACCTTTCCGAAGCTGCCTTTCCCCAGCAGAGCCAGAAAGTGGAAGTCGCTGAGCCGGACCCGGTCAATGTTACCTGAGGGCAGACTGAACCGCCGGTGGTCTGTTGGTGTGATCACTTTTTTACCGTGACCCAGCTTGGCTTTCTGTTATGGACAATAAACACACACACACACACACACACACACATGCAAAGGGATTTTAAACACCACTGCTTAAAATGTGTACGTCTGAACCACAGGTCTTATCTTTTTCTATAAAGAATAAAACAATACTTTTGAGCTTCCAGATTACTGTGAGAGAGAAACAAATAGTGGGTGCAGGACACATGACTATCAGCCACTGAAAAGTTGGATAAAGGGGTGTTGCATAGCTCTCTAGTGGGTTGAAAAAATGCTGAAATTAATATTGTTTAGTCATTAAAAAAGGTTTTATGATCTGGAACAATTGTATCTCCTAAAACTACATGAAATAATAATTAGCAACTAAATAAAACAGGAAATCACAAAGAAACACATATACTTTGAAAATATAAGGAGTGAAATGATATACATGTAGTCTATTATAAAGACAAAACAATTACAAATGCAGATTAATAGTTTAATCAAATGTATAAAAATTCATGTTTTTTAATTTTGTTTTTCAAGACAGACCTGTGAAATTATAACTAACTATAGTAACCTTCACTTGTAAAAGTTTGAAAATGGACCCTACACAGTCTATCTTTCTATCTATGAATGATTTTATATATATATATATATATATATATATATATATATATATAAAATGTAGTGATTATGTCTGAAAAGTGGTAGCAAGAAGAACATTACCATCTACTGTACATCTTCAAATTCTTTAACTTAAAAATATTCACATTACAGACTAGCAAAGAAAAGTATATAAATGCGAAGGAGGAGGAAAAAGAAGAAAAAATAACTAAAATTACAACCCAAGATATGACTGTTCACTTAAACTGATAGGTCAAAGACGGAGAATTTTGATCATAGAAGCAGCCAACAACTCTGTAGAAGTTGCTGAAATCCACAGCTCAGGAGGTGCAAGTATTAGTAAGGCACTTCATTCTGGCCCTTGTGGATAATTTACAAGAAAAAGACAGTTTCCTATGTAGACCCTCTCATCAGACTAGAGCACACTTCCTCTACTTTTCCCGTATCCACCATGTCACACATCTGTCGTCTTCCTTCCACTTCATATTAATGCTCTATTTTGTGTTAATTGACCCCTATTAACCCCAATAAAACGTGGAGAAGTTAGTGGGTGTAATATGGTCACTGATGCAAATACCTTTCCAAACCACTGTTTGCAGAGCCATGCGAGCTTATTATATAATATTTGATGCTGCATAAATGCAAATCAGGCTTTCCCTGCGTCCACATTTGAGCTTGTGTCATTATACATCAAGCGTTGATCTTAATGAGGCACCTCAAGTCTCCCACTTATAGACCTTTCAGCTTTTCTTCCTTCTTTTCCTCGTGTTTTTCACCTCATCAGGCTGGTAGAAATCTCTACAAGGCTGTAAATATTCAGAGTAGCAATTCAGATGACTGAAGAAAATAATAAATGTTTAGCACCTCTAAAGGAATAGTGTCCAAACATTTGGCATTATAATCATATTTGTCAAAGTTTGATTATTCTGTACAGTGAGCTGAGATGTCTCTGCTGTCCATATCAAGCATAAGCAACTTATTCACTTCAAGCTGTTAAGTACCCATCAAATGTCTATTCTGTTGCCTCTTAAAGAGAATGTTGCTCATAATAATCTGTCATCACTCAATAAACTCCACTTTATTTGAGTGACACCTAGTGGTCATTTTAGGAATATACTTACAACAGAAAACACATGGATATGTCTTTATATACAAAAGCTGTATGAATTTTAATACAACCAACATCTATAGCTCCACTTCAAACAGACACTTTGGCCGCTTAATTCAACCAGATGCAGTGCAGCCAGACAGGAATCATATGAGAAGTATAACAGTGCCACTATGTGGAAACATCCCGCACACGCACACACACACACACACACACACACACACACACACACACTGCACAAACAGCAGGCACACTGAGAACCTGTGAGTATCCAGTCTGAAAGTTACAATAGTTAGTGTCTTTCCATGCTTGATGTTCACACAGCCTTCTATAGTCTTGATCAGACTAGTAGAAGGTGGACGGTAATCACCCAGTGAGGAGACGATGTGAAGCTCTGCTGGCCTGTGGCCGTGCATTGGATGGGAAAGACGATGCCCCAAAACCAGAGGCCAGAGAGCTCTGCAAATTTACTAACAACAATGCTGTTTGGTTTCCACGTGGTTGACATGCAGTCTTTTTGTATTCGCTGTTAAAGCAGTGAATCTGTTAGAAATAGAGAAACTTTGATTACAATTGTTCATGCCTTGATTGCAAATATATATTTGTGTGATAATTTGTGAGCCTTTTTCTTTTGTTTTTTTCTACTTCAAGGAACTATATCCCATTATACAAATCTGACCTAAAGGTCAAATATTATCATATTTTGAAGCTAGAAAAATAAATCCCAATTAGCCTGTTACCATAGATGTTTAAAGCAAATAAGTAATTTTAAAATGCACTTTTCTGACAAAAGAGAAAAGTTCCTGGGGACACTGAAAATGGTTATAGAGAGCACATTTGCTGCAAAGATAATTTATGCAGGAAACATGGGTGAACCCTGAAGAATACTACAGGGGAACTGGTTGGAAATACTTTTTGGACCAAAACTATTTAAAACTGGAAATTGTTGGATTTAAGGGAGGATCAGCTCAAAGCTGAGGGTTAGGACAGATCGCTGGAGCAGCGAGTCAACAGCCAAACCACTGAGACGACTGTTGGAGTGTTTTCCTTTACAGTAGTTTTTGTTTTTCATGTACACAACTTCTGCTGATGTCCACAGATCATATAAAATCAGTAAACACGCTCTCCAAGAGCTCCTCTTGCATCTTCTCCCAGGACTACAACTACAACTTGGAGGGGTGTGTTTTTTTACATGCTCGAGCCAAATGAATGGAAGCTAATTTGACTGGCCTTGCATAAACTAAGGTAAAAATACTCCAAGAAAACTTACTAGACCTATTTATAGGGTTTGAGTGGCATGAATAAATATTAGCCCTATAATAACGTTTAGAAGCCTACATTAATCCCTCACGAAATAACAGACTTATTTGGAGACGACTATGGCTCACCGATACAATTTTAGCTATTCTGGTGACACAGGTGTTGAGAAAAAATGGAGTGCTAAAGCCTTCGCACACGAGAGTAGAAATGCTGCTTAGAACAGAAGGCTTTGATGTCCGAGTTCAGAAACGGCATCACTATTTCCATCCGTTGGTTTGTGCTTCTCTAGTCTTTTTCGAGCTTTTTAACTTATGTCTAAGTGTTGCACATAGACATGAATATAACTATGCACTAGCTTTAGTAAGCCAAAACACTAGGGGAAATGAAAAGTTGGGGGAAAAAAGATGACATGTTCCTTTTCAACTATCATCCATAGATCTCAAATGCTAAAACATTTTAACCTTGTAGAAATAGCTAACTAAAATTCACCCTCTCCTTTTGTCAATTGTTCATTTGGAAATCTCTCTAAAACTACGTATTTTAGAAATGTCAAGTGAGTGCTTTTTGGGAAACTACAGCCTCAATTCTGCTTTGCAATTTTTTTCAATGCGTTTGTACAATTTGTGAACTCCTTTGAGCGCAAACAAATGTGGTGCAAATATAAAATGTTCTTTTCATGTAGACTCTTCCAATGACACAATGTCTCTACACAATAGATTGGGTTGTGAAAGTACATTAGTACCATGTACTTGCATATCTGGCAGGAGTTGTGGATAAATTTGTGATAAGATTAAAAAACAAATGAATTGGGTGCAGGTGTTTTCTACAGAAGGCCTTTGTTAGTAAATCAGATTAATTTGTGGACTCCCAGCAGAGATCCACAAACAATCCCAGTTCAGCAAGTGAGTAAGTGAGATGCAAGCCGAAAACATGAGAGAAATAGAAGAAGCAGGCAGGGGAGCTACCTTGAGATAGTGGATATTTAACTGGCAGGCCTAGAAGAGAGAAGAAACTCACACATTAGTGGGCTCAGCGATTAATCAAAGTGTGCAAATCTGGCTGACACGTGGGAAAAAACATGCAAGTTATTACTCTCGTGACTAGAACATATTACATCATTAAAAAAAAACATTCACATCTTTTGCATCCCACCCTAGTTTCCATGGCAACCGGTGGTTGTGTGAGGACGTTTGCGACGGAGAAAGCCAAGGTCGGTCGATTTGTACAGTAAGAAGAAAATTAAAACTCAGTTCCTCAGGGAGCGCTATGAGGAGAAGACATTTACACTCAGAATAAAGCCGGCACTCACACCTCACATATACACACAAAAAGAGCTGGAGTTTAATAAAACAACCCTCCGTCTCTCACAACTCTTGTGCTTTCTTATGTAAGTCCTAACCAGTTTTGCACTCCTCAATACAGTGTCCCCTCTGCACTCATGTCTATGGAGAGGGTGTGAGTTTTAATCAAGGCTGCATGTCGTACAAGGGCCTCACTTCAAATATCTGCAGTAAATAAAGCAACCACTAGAGAGCAACAACTGGCTGCAGTGTTTGATTTACATAGGTTTAATGGGAAAAATCTGCAAGTATGTTTTTATTGACTAGAAATGTGAGAACAAGGTAGCAAAACAGCTTTACAGCAAACATCAAGCATATATACATATACATATATACATATATATACATATACATATATACATATATATACATATACATATATACATATATATACATATACATATATATATATATTAAAATATCTCAGATTTTAATCTGTTGAGAAGATTTAAAAAGCGCGAGTGCAGGAAAGCAAACAATTGCTGTGGGAAGTGTTATGAAAGAGGTATGTGAACTGGGTTAAACCTGCAGCAACATCAAATGGTTCTGAAACCCAGACGGAGCCGTCTTTACCTTAGTCTAGACCAGGGATGCTGCTAGGGGGTGCGCGAGATGAAAAATGCAATGGCGGTGTTTTTTCCCCCACACAATAAAGACGTGTAAATAAACATTTCCTGAGTAAAAATAAAATAAAAAAACTGTAAATTTAATGAATAAATAAAATGTATTCACATGAAAATCTATTTAGAAGAAGTCTCCTACTACACTTCATTTTAAGATGAAATATAGAGGAAGTTATCTTCTTCTACGCTTTGTGCTGTATATGCGTACCTAGCTTGTGGCCTCCTCTTCATTCATTCTCGCAAATATGCTCAATTGGCTGAAATCAGTGAAACTGTCATGCAAGTGAGACGTCTAAGGTCAAAGTTAGTGATGAAGGAGGAGAGGAACCAAGAGAGAGAGAGGAATCGGAGGCAACAGAGGAGAGAATTGCAATGCATCCGTGAGAAGAAAACGAGCCAATTGCCTCTTTTAGAAGAGATTTGTACAAACTCTTAAAATAAAATACACGTTTTATTGCAGCTGCAAAATTTTGCGCAAGAATTTATTTATTTATTTTTTTTTACAAAAAGCCGACCTGTAATTTCAGTACATTTACTCGGTGGGAAAAACTCACAGAGGCCAAATTATTGGTCTCCCTGCTTCTATGCAACTCCCTTTTGCAAAACAAAAGGGAGTTGCAACAACAAAACACAGCATGAAGCTTTTTCTCCATCACATTTCTCAAGGTTGGGAACACAGACAGAAGAATTGTTGACAGTATAGTTTGACAGAAGTAGATTTGGTGATGAATTTTTGGCCCTCATCCGCCTACAGGCCAGTGGCTATAAGAAAGGGGCGTCTGTATCACATCCTAATCATCATAATTAGCACAATTGCGTTTCCTCAATCCTCCAAACGTAGATCACCTCAGTAAACTACAGATTTCTACACTTTTTTATGCATATTTAGGGCAATATTTTCTTTAATTTTTTATTGCCTCTTGTTTTTATCTTTTGCAATGCACTTAGCATAGCATTTGTTTGAAAATAGAGATGATTATATTGTTGATTATGTTACACATCCCATTTTTGATATAGGGATGAATATTGTTATATTCATTGTAATGTTTTGTATGTATGTGTAGTAGGACTCATCAGGATGAGTGATGATCCCACTGGCACTGTTGACAGCCTTGTGATGAAAAAGTATTATGTCCTCAAAGCTTAGTCATGGCAGACTACAGACATAAACATGCACTTTATGTTTATCTCTGTATACAGAGATAAACTCTTGCACTTTTGTATTATCATCTCAGAAAAGGCCACGGTTATATCTGAGCTACTATTATCATCACTATAACATAAATATGTATGAGTAGCTGTAAAGAAGATATGATGTTTCCCTGAGGGACCTCTATAACGTTGCAACTAGCTAAATCATCAGTTGTGACCCTCCTAAATGTCCAGAGTGATGCATCTTGTTACATGCAGCTTAAAATAAAACTTTAAAAGTGTTGGTATGATGCTGAGTCGCTCCTGACACCCTGCAGTGATATTCATGTTGCGCCAGTGTTGGTTCTGTATCTGCAAAGAAAGGAAGTTGAAACATTTTCCCTTTCGTTTATATCCAACATAAATCCGCGTCCGGAATGATACTGCAACGCAAAAAAAAAAAAAATACGAACAAAAATATCCAGCAGATACTCTATGTAACAATTTCTATTCTAAGTAGCACTTTAAAGTTCATTTGGATAATTTTCGTCTCCGTTTCTGTATCCCTGGATATAAGGAAACGTGGGAACAGCATGAAGTTTCCATAGCAACCAGAGCGAGAAAGACATTATTTCTTAAGGTCTATGTAAGCGGCTAAAAAGAAATTTGTGAATGATTCTTTTTTTTTGTTACAAAAAAGAAAATCCACTTGACACTGCTGCCCACCTCAAACTTTTGTCGAAGCTCCAGATTGACGTCGTCCACCTCGGGAATAGGAACATTGTAATATTCTCCTTCCTCCTGGTTCAGAAGCTTGTACCTGAGAGGGTAAAAAAAAAAGCAGAAGGAAGCTCATTTGTTCTGCATTAACTTTGCATAACTGAACACATTGACTAATTTATTTTAATTAATCTTCATCACGTTCTCCCCTCTGTCCACCCACACACATACAAGTCTTTGTTTCTGCTTCCTTCAATTAGAAGTACTTGATTTCCTTTTTTTTTTTTTTTTGCATGTTGCCAGTTTCACTCTGCTTCTTCTTTAGTGCCTAATGAAGTGTCATTTTTAGCAAAGACTGCAGCCAAACACTCAAACAGTAGTAGTTTCTAAATTGGTCGCCAGCATTTCACACACTGCTGGTATTTCCTCCATTTCCTTTTTGAGCATAGGCTCTTTAAGGCTACCGTGGCTTCAAAGTGTGAAAAAAAAAACAGATCCACAGAGAGAAGCAATTGGCTGGACCTGGTTGCAAATGAGTGTTTGCATCTGATTTTGCTCGCATTGACCCTCATTTACTAAATGTGTGCATGGCAGCAACATGGGTGGAAGTGAGGGTTGGGTATGCTCATATCCCACACCGGGTCTCTTGGCATGTACCCACGTTTATATAAGAGTGGACCTCTGGTGGAGTAAAGGAAACCAAGTTGTGTTGGAGCATCATTACTCTATAGTTGTGCATAATCATGTTTAGCAGTGAATGTTGTATATTATGGGTTTCATTTACTTATTTTCCTTCCTCAATTTACTTAAAGATCAGAGGAGCTGATTAGATAAATGATACATAGAGTCTCCAAAGGTTTGTCCTTTTGATAGCGTAAATATTATCGCGTAATAAGGCAGAATAGAATAGATAGTTGCCTATTTTTCTAACTAGTTTAACATACTTTTTGACTATTTATTATCCCTGAATGAATGGTTTAATGTGTGATCACAGTGTTTTTTATGAGCATTTGCCTTAGTGGCTTATTTCGATTAAAAATAAATGGATTAAAAATATGGATTAAATTCGCCCCATTAACTGGTGGGTTGCCGGTTCAAACCCCTGCTCTGACTGTCTCAGCTGTTGTGTCTTTGGGCGAGACATTTACTCCGCCCAGTGGTCTTGCTGCCACTGGCTCCAGTGCAGCTGTGGCTACAATGTAGCTCACCACCATCAGCAAATGAATGACTGAATGTAGCGTAAAGTAGTGGGGTTCGTCTGACTTGATAAAGCGCCATTCACCATTTTACTTATTTGTTAGTATAGATAATATACAAAAAAAATTATCTTGTGAAACAATAAATATGCTTGGACTGCTGTGACTAAGCTAAGAACTTCTCACATGGCCGTCGTACTTCTGACAATCTGAATCTGAACTGTGGGGATCGACTACTGGGTCTGACAGCATTGGACATTGAATAGTTCAAGATCTTCAAAGGCTTTTTTTTTTGAGTGACAAACTACGTTTTAGGTTTTGCTGCCATCTTTTGTGGGTGTGATCAATGGTTCCAGTTCTTCTTTTTCCTTGTAACCACATGTTGCCATTTTTGTTGCACATCACTTCCACACTGTAGATGTGAACAAACCAGTTGTAACCAAACCGTTATATGTGACTGTTTATTTTTTGTTAGTCAAGTTTTTTAAGGAATTATTAAGAAAACAAGTCATTAAAAGATCTAATTCTCAAACATTATTATTCTGCATGTTGCTTTCTGAAAACTTTGTATTAAACCCTATTTCCATTGATTTTGTTTCTGATTTGAATTTGGACCAGTCAACTCTGGGACTATGAAACTGAAGTCACATAACCATGCTTTGTTACAGCAGGGTATACATAGGTTTTGGAAATTTACTTTCAATTGTTTGTCCTCAGAACAGATATGAATCATCCCATGGTGGGTTTGAACCATCCTGTGGCAATCCTTATCTGAAAAAACACGGGTAATAAAATGATCAACAAATGACAAAAATCGAATTTGCTCTTATGCTGTCATTTTAAGAACAGACTCAAATGTGTCTCTTCTGCTGTTTTTCAATCACCCATATTTCAAATTCTGTGGGGGCCACAAATAAGGGTGCGGTATGTGAAGGAAGATTGTTTCCAGCCGTAAAATTTACCAACACCAGATTGCTCGTATGCACCACGTTTCATAAGTCTCACATCACCCAGTTTGGCCCTTTGAGCTGAATTTTATGTACTGAAACTGATTCTAGAAGTGGATGGTACAGATTCAAGTTAGTTATAAGACATCGAAAACCCATAAAAAACCTTGAAACCACTGTTCTTAAAGGAGGTTCAGTTTTAGTTTTTGCTTAGTGACCATTGTTTTGCTTTTGCTCTGTAAAGCACTTTGCTTTATAAAGCATCACTGCTTGAAAGGTCCCACAGGAATATAGCTGAATTATTTTATTTTATTTATGCTGGTTATGTCAGGGCTATAAACATATAGATTTAAATCATTATTAATTAAAAGTGTTGAAACGCTTGGTGAAAAGGTTTGAACACTAATAATAAAACGGACCATCCACAGTGGGAAGCCTTGATGAGCTCAGAAACGCCGAACGACATGGAGCCCATGAAGTCATTCCGGGTGGTTCTGTCCCAGTCCCATACCTCGATAGACAGACGTCGATCCTTATCTGACGCTTTCAGCTTACTGCATTGACACACACAATGGAGTACCTATTTAAAGATCTTTACATTTTGATTTACAGAAAGCTTTGAAACAATTGGATCAAAGGACAAATTTACTCACAAGGTGAACGACTCGTTCCAGCAGGGATTGAGAGAGGAACGGATGGTCCTGGTCTTCTGTTTGGTCTCGTTCTTTGGGTCTGGGATGAGCTTGAGTTTGACATATGGGTCTGATAAACCATTTGGATCCATGGGAATCAGGTTCCTGGCTTCACCCACTGGAAGAAATGTAAAAAGAAAATGTTTAAGTGTCTGAGGCAGCTTTAGCGATTTAACTCCGTGTAGACTACTGGTGTTAATTCTTCTTACTGTCTTAATGCAGCCAAGGAGGGCAGGCATTTCACCAATACCCACTGATGCATGTTCCATAGATAATAATCTTAGTATAGGAAGCACACTGAGCAGTTGTAGTTGTTAAATTAAATAAATTATACCTGATTAGATCATTTATATGTTAAATAGCTACATATGTATGTGCTATAAAATCTGCTATACAAGAAAAAAATGGTGAGTAACTAAATTACTGAGTGGCAAAAAGAAAAATCTCGACTTCACGAAATCCCAACAATATATATAATATATATATAAACCCATATTTTGTGATTGTGGATAAGACAAAATGAATTTACTCCCTTGATCAAATGGCAATAAAAAGCACTTTGTGTGTATGATTTGCAGAGTTTAGATAGGGTTTGAGAACTGCAGTACAAAACATTGTGACAATTTGGTTTATCTGGTGATTAAATGTTAAAGGGGGCATATCATGGTTGTAAGTTCTTCCCTTTCACATTGAAATCCTTCAGTTGTGGTCTTTATAAAGTGGAACGGTAATGCTTTGGTCTGAATTCCTCATTAATATAGCCCCAGATTCCCTCTGTTTAACCTTGCTCTGAGGTGCGTCTGAGAGTAAACTGTTTTGGGGCTTTCTCTGTAAAGAAGCACGGTGTAACTTTGAGCAACTAGGGACGCTAGACCTGTAACTTCCTGAAGGCCACTGGTAACAATGTACTGTCATATAATTAAACAGTCTCCCTCTGTGTTTGAGAATCTGATAGCAGACCAGTTTGGACAAGAAGATTGAGAAGTCATGGAGTTACTTGTAAAGACAAGACCACATTTACAATTCCAGATTAAATCCTACATCAGAGAATGAAAAATATATCTTATCAGGTAAGTGTCATATCTGTTTGTTTTGTTCTAATAGCAGTCTCAGCTCAGACTGCTGTGACCTAGAATGCGTCACATGACCCACTCAGCAACGGGTCCGACCCTCTCAAGTTACAAAGGCGAGATTTTGAGAGTTTCGATACGCACCAAGTGCTATATATTAACCTGAAAATTAGTTTCATATATCTCAAATTAAGCTACTACATTGGTGAAAACTTACAGAGTGGTGCTTTATATCTAAAGGTGGCACCACACACACCGCCTCCTCCAGGTCGCAGAGCCTTCCACTCCAACCCATTCTGCCATGTTTGTGGTATGGTGGGTGGACGGTGTAGTGAACAACCAAACATTTTGACTTATCCATTTGTACCGTTGGCATCCTTCTGCTTGGACTACAAAATTGCTACGACAAATAAAAATAGCCGGTTTCCGAAAATTCGCAAGTTTGTTTAGCAGCTCCACAGCAAATACTATAATGTAATTGTTCAAAAAACATGGGTTGAAAAATATAACACCCCAAAAAATATAAAGATATCCATGCAGCACCTGGACAGACTACATTCATATCGTCTGCATTCCTGGAGACTCCAAGTACACAGCCATAGTTAGGAGCTAAGAGCTAATTTTCCAAGATGCCTTTTAAATGGGTAGGATTGAGATGTTGGGATATTAAGTATTTTTGTCTTCTTTTCTCCAGAGTCAGGCTTTTTAGGATGCAGTTTCTCACAGAGTTTTCCACTTTGGCTTCATTTTCATTCATCATGGCATCCCTAGTGTGTGAATATGTACAAAGTTAACCGGGTGTTTCTAAATTTACAAGCAGAGCATGACAGACTTTCTATATTGCTGAGTGGTATTTATTTCTGTGCATAAATTCAATCAAAAGAGGCACATATGCTGATAACAGGAGCTGTGAAGCACTGAATACAGTTAAGAGTCCCTTACGCTGAAGTGTGAAACAACACCAACATGAGTGCAATACTGGTGGGTGTAAGGGCACAGGCACAAATAAATCTACAAAACAGGAGGCAAGAAAATTATGTTAAAAGTGTGCATCCTCGTCTCAGAACAGGTGAGGACAAAATTACACTCTTCCAGCAAAAATGGTGAATGAGAGTGAGAGTTGTGCAGAAAAGCTTTGCAAGGTCAATGGAGCAGTGTAAGTCGATATTTTCACAAATGGAGTAAAAGGAGTAAAAGTAAAACACCAATACAAAGTCAAAAATAGTAAAACAATGAGAGAATGAGTGGAGGCCATCTTTGTTTGTGACACTTCCACTTTAACATCATGTTGATTAACAAACAAATGTCATTCTAGGAACATTGTACAGTAATATTACATTAAGACTCCCTAGACAATCATCACCAAATGAGGGAAGAAATTAAAAGCTTCAACCAAGTATTTAAAGTGACCCTCCTTGTTTCTCTGCTTTCATTTTAAACATTTAATGCAATCAACCACAATATCACTCTAAAATAGGAATCAAATACATCTTAATAAAGTGACAAGACTGTTATTCATGACCAGATTTTATGACTTTATATTACAACAATACAGTTACCAGTGATATTTTATACGATAGACCAGTCATGCATAACTTTAAAATATAAATCAAAGCATTTTTCATTCATTCTTGATATATTTTTATTCTATTTAGTTTTTTGTTACTGTGTTCCTAAAAACTGGAAAAATTGCTGCCTGCAGTAGTACTTTGTACTCTTATTTCTTGAAATCCAGGCAACCAGGTATCATAACTATGAACAGAATCTGACTGTATGTTTTTTAAAATACAATACACTGGAGATCTTAAAACCATGTATCATTTTCTTTATATGTCACAAGTCACTTGTGACATATAAAGAAAGGAGAGAGAAATGATGCAAAATCGACGACCTAATTTAATCGAGTTTAAACTGGGCTTCGTTGAAGCTTTTTAACAAGTGGCATAAATTAAATTTGACTCCACTTTATCATAACTGGCATTGGATTCATTTAATTAGATATTTTTGCACATCAAATGGGTCAATTTTCCTTTTATTCTGCCTTAAGATGACATCTGTTGAGTATTAAAGCTACATAAAAAACAGAATTATTTCAATCACATAAAATCCTAATACAACACAATGGAGATTGTGCAGCAATATATAATATAAAAAAATGAACACTTATGCAAGGCACTGTAAATGCACAGGAAACTATGAGTCTTGATTGATTTCCTTCCTACAGAAAACCCAACCAGAAAAATACTGATCTCTGCCTTGTGCAATTCTTCATTGAATGAGTAGAAATCCTGCAGACGGATTACATCAACACCCAAGAGAGGCTTTGGAGAGAGTATGAGGTACACATAAAACCAATATAATTATCATGCGCACTAAGCAGCCTTTACAAAAACAGAATAAAATGATTTTCAGTCTGATCTCTTGTTGTAAACTGCTGCAGCACCTCTTAGCAGCCGTGCTTTCACTGAAACACACGTTTTAGTTGCCGTCTCTCTTAGATCAGCTACATGTAGAGTAAGTCTGCTTCAAATCTGCCTGCTGATAAATGAAAGGCTCACCTTACTTGATTTAAGACTTGTCAATGCAGCATTTTTCACGGAGAGAAAAACACACCCAAAAAAAAGCTTACTCCTTATTTTTGGCTTTCTAATTGGGACCCCTTAACATGCAAATACATGATATGACAATGCAGGAGAGTGAAAACACAGACACACACATACTGTACGATCCCGCTTATGTCTGGGGGACTAATTCAAACTCAAACTGTGGCTCAGGAAGTAATAAACAACTTGTTTTGAATATATGAAAATACAATTTCCATCTATAACACCGTGCTTCACCAAATGAGAAGGAAAATAGACTGAAACAAAATGAGGCTAAATATTTCAAAGGATGAATGCGACGTCATGAATGTTTTTCACATGATAAAAGTTGTTTTCTGTTTGTAGTGTGATAACCCCTAAAAATTCCCTGCAAAAATGAATATCAATTGGAATTTCCTGCAAAAAATTCTGATTTAAATATTTTAAATCTTTATCAAGGAGATTATTTGTGGACAACTTTGATGCTCTTTTATGCTCTTCCAGCAGAGGGCAGTGTAAGCCTCTTTGTATCAGTAAGACGTTTTTCCCAATCTTCATGAATGTGGCGTTTTAATCCCCCAGTTGGATCCTTGTGTAAAGCTAATTCTCGGCTCATCACCTTTCCTTGTTCTTCCATCCCTCTTTGTGTCTCTCGCTCTCCTCAAAGCCCACACACATGCAAACACACACAACCCCCCCCCCCCCCACTCCCCAAAAAAAGAAAAAAACAACAACAAACACAGACACACATAGCAAAGTACGTCGGGCAGAAGGAAAATCTCAACATCCCACATTCTCCGGAGCCTTTCCTTCTGCTGGCAGCGCCGCCGTTTGCAGGCATCACTCACTCCCATGGCAACACAGGCATCAGACAACCAAGGAAACTTCCCCAAGCCCGTAAAAACACTAATGAGGCAAACACACACATACTCACTCACACACACACACACACACACAGATGAGAATTTCTGTCCTCCATGTGTGTTTGTGCAAGTACGATTCTGTCTCCTTCATTCTGCCACTGCCTTTCTCTCTCACACACATACAAACCCCGGCATACATACACAATAAAAGATCATCATCAAGGACCATCTCTGGTGTCGGTTGTTGCTTAGATACAACAAGAGCTGCTTGCTGTCGGTGTCCTGTGTTCTCCTTATGAGGTAGCTGCTAATAAAATTACCCGCTTTGTGTGCATTTTTAGTTTTTATTACTTGCCTTGGGCTGAAGCAGTCATGATATCCACAGAGCAAAGACTTACTTTTGCTTAATATGCCACGGATCAAAGACTTTAGCAACACAGTATGAAATAATAAATGCTGCGGATACATTTTAAACATTGATTACAGAAGATTCTCTCTCTGTAAACGCTCAGCGCTTAATTTGCTCAAAACTACTCCTATCTTATCTGATGCACCTTAACTTTCAATTCTTCATCAAGAGATTCCTGCAGTAATCATTTCTCTTGGTACATAAACACGTTCTCCATATGAAATATTTCACATGATGAGAAAAAACAACAACAAACACATGTCATTTGGCTGAAGGGGCGAGAGCAAACAGGGCTGCAGTGGGCTGACTGTATAATCTCATGAAGGAAGAAGGCTTTGCTTTTTAAATGTGTTGTTGCATAACAATGCCATGTGCAGCCAATGAGTGCCTGATCATCTTAGAGGGGGAAAGCTGCACAGCCAAATGGGAACTGGATGGATCCCTGCTGAGCTGTGTCAGGGATCCAAACGGAGACGTCATGCACTCAGTGGAGGCAGAAGGAGGAATCAGAGGGAATTTACAATTCCTATTTCAGTGGCCTCAAAATATTGTGGAGGTTTGGTCCATTTCAGATTGAGAAGAACACCCTTAAAAAGATTTAAGGGATTTATTTTAAAAAAAAGTGAAAAAGAAATAAAGAGGGACTGTAATGCTACTGTTTAATATCTTCCTGTTATTTAACTAAAGAAGATTTCATATATTTCTAAAATGTTGCATCAAACAAATATTTTGTGTCAGACATAGATGAGCTGAGTGTATACAAAACACAGTTTCCGAACGCTTATTTTGTTAATTAACGGGAAAAAAGCTATCCAAACAAAGCTTGCCCTGTGAGAAAAAGTAATTAACTGCCACTGAAAACTCAGGAACTAACAGTGATTTACCAGATTGTTTAGCTCAATTGCACAAGCTACACACAACTCTGATTACTACCTGAACTACAGAAATAAGAAATAACCTGAATAGAACCTGTCTGGCAACATGAAGTGGTCCTGAACATCTCAAAAAGCAACATACAATCTCCTGATAAAAAGGGAAGAGTGGATAAGAAACCAAGCATTTGACATTTATAAGTCTAGAAAGGACTTTGGAATCCGGTAAACCACAGTAAGACCCATCCATTAAGACCAAGCCCATTATTTTCTCAATTATGGAGCAAACCTTTCCAAAATAACTGCAAGGGTACATCGATGACACATCCAGGAGGTCATTAAACAACCCAGAACAACATATGAAGCATTGCAGCTCTCATCTGCTATAGTTAAGGTTAGTGTTCATGATTCAACAATAAGAGAGAGACCAGGCAAAGGAGCATGCATGGGAGGAAGATATTTGTCTTGTTACATCAAGGGTAAAACTAACACCATTTCATGTATTTAAAAAAATCATACTGACAGTGAAACATGGTGTGATAGTGTGATGTTGTGGAGCTGCTTTGCTGCTTCAGGACCTGAGCGACTTACATGAAATGAGGAGAAAGTCTGACATCAGTTTGTGAAGTTAAGCTCAAGAGCACTTGGGTTATGCCGTAGGACAATGATCCAAAGGACATCAGCACATCCACCCTGAATGGCTAAAAAAACTAAGTAAGGTTTTGGAGTGGCCTAGTCAAAGTCTGAACTTAAATCCGACTGAGATTCTGAGGCATGACCTTAAAGAACAACTAACCCCCAAACATTGCATACATGGGTGTCTTTTGTAATGCTGTCTACATATCCCGGTCATTATTTTGTCAATTTACAAAACACATTTTGCACATTTGTTGATATCCTGCTTTTGTGTCTAAAACCGTCTGTGTTGTGCCCTCTTTAATGATTGTACTGCATTTGAATTTTGAATCAGTATTGTTAATGGCTCAAAAGATATTGTGATGTGACCCAGTCAGTAGCTCTGCCCCTGTGAGGTATAAAAGCGGTCCATCTCATGCATGCCTCTGTAGAGAGTTGGAGTTGGAATAGCGAGTTTTGAGATCTTTCTATTTATTTATCTTGTTCTGGTAGCCAAGACCACGCCTCCGCATGTTCCTCAGTCCGCTGGGCACCGCCTCTTTTAGGCTCGTTTTTCAGATATTAAATGTGGGTGGATAGAAAGTACGTGTGGTTAGAAGGTCTTTAAACAAGGCATCCATGCTCAAAAACACCCCAATATGCCTGAATTAACAATTCAGGCAAAGAAGAGTGGGACTAAATTCGTCCACAGTGAGGAAAAAGATTCACTGTCAGTCATCGCAAAGGCTTGATAGCAGTGGCTGCTGCTAATGGGAGCTCAAGCATTTGTTAGGTTTAGGGATTAAATACTTAGGTTCAGATTGATTCAAATGGCTTCCCTTAATAAATTAAATAATTTAAAAACAGCTTTTTGGTCTGGCTATCTTTGTCTGAAATTAAAACATGTTTGATGATCACATTTAATTGTGACAAATAAGAAGAGACAACTGTACATTACCATTACTGATACAAACGATGAAAATGAAAAGAAACCAAATTTTTAAATCTGAACATGAACATATGTGTATACCATGAAACATGCAGGTGTAAAAAAAGTGTACAACAATAATAATAACAATAATAATAAAACCTTTTAAAGCAATTTAATGACCAGAAAACGGCCATATTAAGAGTTTGAATATGCACTTTTTACCTTGTCCGCAGGGGTACATTTTTTTCTGAAAAGCAAATGCATTTGGTAAAATAACTAGATAAATTTATATTTTTTTTAAATTAATAATGATTTAATTTTGTTTTTAAGAGAATAAGCAGTCACTGATTGAAACAGTAATAGTAAAAACATCCCTGTATAACTTGTGGTTTTTGGCAAAATAATTTGTTAAATATTTCTTTAAAAAGCCTGATTTAAATTTATTTGAAGCCATTTTTGGTAAAACGTGGGAAAAAATGTAGAATAAACACTGAGTCTCGCACAATTTGTAAAGGAACACGACCCTTTAAAAAAATCTTTGCTTTAATGGTTAAAACGTGCAGCACTGAACAGTCTCACAAACACGCCTGTGCAAATTCTCAGTTATCCGGGATATCGCAACAGCAAACAAGCTTAAATCGGAGGCAACCAGACTTTTGCTCAGTTCTTTTGAAACATTTTCAGAAAGAACTGAGCGGAGGTCTGGTTGCCTCCAATTTATGTCTCACAAACAATTTTCTGGTACAAGTAAACTTTTCAAAGGATTGTTCTCCTCATCCAGGCTTTGTCAGGATCTGCCGGGTTTTGATTTCTTATTCCAGCCCCCTGGGGATCCTGCAGCCTGTTTGTGTTTCACACTTCTAGTATTGTTTATCCTTAGATCCTCGTTTCCGTCATTACCTTAGATTTCTGTTCAGTAATTATGTTAGTAGTTTATTCTTATATCTGATAGATTCAGTTCCTGTGTTAGTCAGCTTCTTTTCATTATGATTTTAGAAGCTGTGTTAGATCTTTACTTTCTGTCCTCCTTTCCTTCTGCCTAATTGCCTTTTACTCCTTCAACCTGTGTTAATTTGCTCCACCTGCTGCTCCTCCTGTCTCTCCTCCCATATATTCAGTCAGCTCAGCCATTACCAGTTGTCAGTTCCTCCATTTATCAACCCAGTTCTGGTCATCTTCGCCGTGTTCCTGATTCCTGTATCCCTGTTATCCTGTAAGCCTGGTTAATTTATTAAATTAATAACTCATTACTCAAATTGCAGCTCCCCAGCTCTTGTTTACACTTTGTTCTTTAACAACTCTAGACAAACCCGGCAGGCTTGTTGTCATGATTTAGGTTTTTTATTTTGGACTTTTATGGACTTTTCTTGGTTCAGCCTTCACCTCTCAGCCACTATCCAATCAGCTCAGTCTCCTTCCAGCCAACACCTTGCTCTTAATCAGATCCACCTGCTGCACTAATTACATATACCTGCCTCAGCCAACTCATCCCTGCCAGAACGTCTCTTCTCCTTCCATCTCATCTTGTTTTGTTTGATGTGCTTTGACTCTACCAGTTCCTGTGTGCTCAGCCAGCTGGGCTCTTCTGTTCGCTTCTTATAAGAAAGTTGCCTGTGTCTGCATGCTGCAGTTGTTTCCCCGTGAGTCCCAGCCTCTTTCTCTGTCTGTTCTGTTGGTTCCCCGGTCCACATCGCCTGTTCTGGTCTGTCACTACCTGCATCCTCTGGTCTCCTGCTCATCCCTGCCTGCCTGCACCATCAGCCATTAAATCATCTGTCAAGTCTGGTTCTGCTTGCCTGCCTCACCTGCCACCATTCATCCCTCACAATAAACCTTTTAAAAAGATGTAACTCTGTTTCCGGCTGAATATCGGGTTCACCAGCATTAATCATTACACTTGTTATGCTTTAAAAAAATCTATGGCTCTTGCTATTTTTCCACAGAGTTTTAACATGGTTTTATTAATGCGTTAGATGTGCTTTTTTGCTGATTGTGCAGAGCAGAGATGGACAATATATTTTTCTCAACATGTCAGGAGCATGTTTGGCTGAACTCAATTATTACAAATGTGCATTTGATAAGAAACGCTAAATATGATTTGCAATAGCAAATATTAGTTCATTAGCATACTGTTATTTGCCTGCAGAATTAACGTATTTTGCATATTTACTGTCTGAGAAATTTAATGCGTTTGCTGTGACCTGTGGGTCCTAAAATGATCAGTTCTATGGAAAGAGAAATGTTGTTTAAACTGAGAGAGCGCCATTTGTTTGGAGCAAATATCCCACATTTCCAAGTCAAATTCATTTTCAAAAACTGATCAAGCCTGCTCTAATAAATAAAATGGAAAGCAGTCCGTCTGACAATAGTTATGGGTAAATATTAGATTTTAGTTGTTTTTTGCCGTACACCTTAAAAATGAGAATGAGGCATGAATCACAAATACATCTATCCAACATTTCCCTCAAATTAGATAAAACTGCATTCATGTCATGTCACACCCATGCAACAATGCTTTTATAATGAAGAAATTAGTTAAGGACTTGAAGTAATATGAAGCTTCATTCAATGAAATGTCCCATAGTCCCGGACCACAAAGGTATTGCAGTTCAATGTGTGATTTCAACCTGAGGCGAGCCTGTCAGCAGCGGGAGATCTCATCCTGAGTAAAGTGCTGCGTGAACCTCCATCCACAGAAGCTCTGTGTGTTTGTGTGTGCGTGCAGGTCATCCAGGGACGTTTCTTTGTAACTGTGTCAACAAAACGGCAGGAGAAATGTCTGCTGAAGCCCGTCGGCTTTCGCGTATCGCCTTTTGTGACGAAAACAAGAGCTGGGGATGAAGGTGGTGATCAGTACGAGGGAGAAAGAAGGGATTAAATGAAAAAAAGAGTGTAAAAGAGAATAAAACACTAAATCCAAGACAGAAAACGGTCTTGTGACTAAAAGAGGAATTGATGTCCAACAGGGAAAGGAAAGGGAAAAATAAAACATAAACCAGCAACAAGACAGGAGCTCGACGGGCACTGGGGGAAAACAGGTGATGAGAAGGATTAGTGAATCTGAAGGTGTCAAAGGAAATGGTGGGATAAGAAAGCAGGGGAAGTGAATGAAGGAACAAAGGAAGGAAGGGACAGATGAAGGAAAAACCAGAAGGAAAAAGAAGAAGCAGAAGAGGAGGTGTTTAGCGGGAGTGAGCCCGAGAACATGTGTATGCTTTCTTGGCCGGAAGAATTTAATCAAGATCATGTTGGTGCGGTGAACCACAAAAGGTCTGCCACTTGTGTGTAGGAGACAGAAGGCAGCTGGATAACAAGCTGCAGCTTCACTGTTCAGATCACTGTCATTATTGAGGGTTAAAAAAATGAATAAAAGAAAGCAGTTCAGAACATATGTTTTTGGTGCATTTCTTCCCACCTGCATTATACCCAGTATTGATCTTTCCTCCTTCCTATTAAAACCTGTCAATCATGGCCCACCGACGGCTTCTGCAGCTCTATTAGTACCTTTCTTCTCTTGCTTGCATTTTGGAATTTCACTTTAGATTTTTTTATTAAGAGATTTATTGATTACAATAAAAGAGAGAAAGGATAGGAATGAATTGAACTGAATGCCCGTTAAGTATTCTCTTTTTATGCTCAGACTGTGAAGACGCTGGTGGGTTTTCAATTCTGTCCATTGTGGGGCAGAATCAATCAAAACCTCAGCTCATATTTTTTTTAATTGCACGACATTTTGTAGGGTTGTAGCTGAGTAGATTTTTTTTCCCGATTGGTCCCAGACTCACTGCTAAAAAGCTCTTTTTTTATTCCTTTTACTAAAAGATTTGGGGATTTTGAGAACTTACTCTGGACATTGTGGCCTGAAGTGTTAAAAACATTGTACTGTCACTCCATTTTTGTAACTTGCCACTTATGTTGGCGTATCTAAAAATCGCTTTTTCTGTCTAAACGTGATCTAAACGTGAATTTCTTTTAGTGTCACATCAAGTCCTGTCACATCTCTACTGTACTGTGTGTACATACTTTTATTGTAAATTGCCTGTGGTTTGGCATGGAGCATTTAAATTTTACCGCTTGCTGCTGCATGTTGACTAAGTACGTTATTTATGGCAATTTTAAATACCTATAAGCGCCCAAACATCTTGTGCTGCCCCAAGTGGTCAGAAAATCATTAGCTCAATTATTTGAGTCCATGGCTTGATGACTCGATCTGTTGGATTTGCTTTGATAGAAAACTTTTCAATAAATCTGTCTAACAATAACATACAATTTTCTTTGTAAAGTGCTTTGAGATGACGTGTTATAAATTGCCACTATATAAATAAACTGAATTTAATTCCCCTGCCATGTAAGCTACTTCCAGGACACACAGCATACTGAGGCGAGTCTTCAACAGTTTTATCTGCAAAGTGTACCAAGATTAAACAATGTTATTAATGGATCATTGTTATGATATTTCAGCAGTTTATGTACATTTCAAGGCAATGGGGCATCTGCACATTAAATACGGGGGATATTTAACAGTATCATCAAGTGTATTCCATAGAATTTCAACTCTAACTCAGTTCAACTCTGTCAAGCTTTGATGTGACAGAAGAAATGTGGTAGCAGAAGAAACTACCATGTTCCTCTGTGAGGATATGTTCAGAGTCAGGTGCTGTGTTGGACTTCTGCCACATGGCTTTTCACCAATGGTTCCCAGGTTTTCTGAGTCACCAACACGAATAGCGGGAAACTGTACATGGGACTTCTTGTAGTTTTCTTTCAGCAATGGCCTCTTACTTCCCACTCGTCCATAAAAGCCAAATTTCAGGTGTGCACAGCCGGTAATCCTCCGATCAAAACTCACAGGTAGATGCAAAATGTCAATTTTGACATTTCTGAAGGGGATATGTTGTACCACACTTTATTTGGCAGTGTCTGAGTAAAGGAATCGGAATATAAAGGAATGCTTAACTGTAAAAAATAAATAAATAAACAAAACACAAAAACTGTGCATAATTTTCCAACTATGCAAAAATGTTTATCAAACAAAAGCTTATTAAAAGACAATGAAGTTTGTGGTTGTAATGAGAGAAAATGTGGTAAAGCTAATCAGGCAAAAATACCTCTGCAAGGCACTGTATACTACAGTATCAGTATACTTTCATTTGTTAAGGCAACATATCTTCATGTCACTGAAATGCAGTGCAAACATTGATTAGTGTGACATGGATATAGGAAAGAAGATTTTTTTTTTCCAAGCAGAAAAAAAGAATAGATGACGCAAGGATGATTTTAGTTTCTGTAGTACCACAGTTGGTTGCTGACTTTTATTTCAGTGAAGGATTCAATTTTGTACAGCTCATTGTTATTCTGATCTTTGACTAATTATTTAGTTTATGACATTTTTTCTTTCTTTTGTGTTCGTCAGTGGTCTGTTTTCAAATTGTCAATGCTTTGAGGAGTTTACTCATTCTGCTTGTATTTTTAGATCCCTTTTAGACCATGAAGCTGCTTTAACAAAAAGCTAACATGCTCATTAATAAACAACCGTATATTCGGATCTGTATGTCTATTCATTTTTTTTTTCTACTTCGTAGTTGACACATATCCATAGCGGGGGCTGCTGAAGCCAACATGGCGTAATATGACGCTGATACTGGACCCTTTAACCCAACCTGACCGGGGTAATCACGTCAACAACACCATCGCTGTCATCGTCCTGGTTGACAGTCTGCTGTGTTTGCTCCCTCGTCATTGGAATACCGCTTGACTCGCAGACGGATGCAAACAAAGACGCAAGCGGGGACATGTAACTGTTAACTGAGGATGAACAAAGGGTGTTTAGCAGTCAAACATACTAGTGAAATGACGTCACAGAAGAGCAGTTACATAGACACTGCATTAATCACCTGAAAGACCAGTGCTTTGTCAGATTTCTAACAACATGGCATTTTTATGAAACTGACAGATTTAAATGTCACTCACATTTGTCACTCCCCTCCTGCAGCAGCCCCTCCCTTGCTTTTTTGTGGAGTAAGGAACTATTCCCTGATCGTTGATATACATTTCCTTGACCACCGCTGTCTCGCCAAGCTGTTGTGTGTAAATGTAAGAGTTTATAAGTGTGACTGGGAGAGAAGTGGTAGAAATGACCCAGCAGTCATTTTCCTTTCCTGCCAAAAGGGGTTTTTAACACAGGAGAGTTCTCCACTGCAGGTGCTGCTCTTGACTGACGGGATAATTTAGAGGTGTTAAAAACACACACGGGTACACATTTGTGATGCAAAGCTTGTTAAAGCCACACAGGCTTCTCTTTCATGCTGAGGCAGAAGCATTTGCATTTTTTCAAAAATAGTTGAACTAGTTTTTGTTTTGTTAAAAACACAGAGGTTTCTTATTGCAGTAAAAGTTCTTGACAAGCGTATCAATAACAGGCAAATATGCTTGTTTTCAAATCCATTACAAGGGGATTCTGCAGGATTTGTGCCGAACACAATTTTTTTTTTTATTAAATATATAAGCAATAATACATGATATGAGAATAAAAAGGACAAATAAGTGATTCTGTTTGTCACTTACATTTAATGATGTTTAGATCAGTCACTCAGGGCAATGTTTTATTTTGTGCTAAAAGTGCTGCACTCTGGATTGCAAGAGTGGGATCTGCCTACATTATATTTGCAGATACAAAGAGACAACTGTTTACATGTGTTTGCTCAGGCTTTCATAATCAATTAAAGCAAAGAACCAAAAGCCTTTTTGGTTTTTGTCCTTCGTCTTTTTTAATATTTACTTTTTGTTTTTATGAGCACATTAGAACCAGTTACTGTGTTGGCTTTAAATGCGCGGACCTTTAATGTCACTGAGTGTCTTTGATTGGTTGTGGTCATGGCTTATATTTACACCTGCAACAACAGTTTTCCACAGAGTTATGGTTACCTTTGATTTATTTGAGTGAATGCCAGGCTTTAATTACTAATTAGAATAAAATAACACCAAAACTCACCTAATGTAGCATGATGAAACTGTGAAAGTAGGAGCATATTAAACCACTGAACAGCATTATTGGATTGGGGCAAAATTGCAGATCTTTAATAACTGAGTCATGCCATTTATGTCTTGGAACTGCATTGTTGGTAAGTTGCAAGCTTCGGTGTATCAGGACGTCTGTCTATGCGCTGTGGGATAGGGTAATTTTTCGCTTGATCCAAATGGCTTAGCTACATATGTATCAAAAAAGAAAACTTTTTTTTTTACAGAACAATTTGTGTTGGATGTGTTTCTTGTTGTTGTTGTTTAATAAATATATAAAGGCATTTTGGAATCCACACTATACAGTTTTGTACAGTTTAAGCTAGATGTTTAAGTTAAATGTTTACAGAACCTGGAAAAGCAAATTCACACGTTAAAATCTGAGAACTGACTTAATATGTATTTATTTGACTGTGTTTTATTGTGACAGAGCATGTGTCCCAATTCAGGGTCTACATCCTTCGAAGGACTCTACGTCTACGTGGGCCGGGTCCTTCATTGACCCCAAAAAAGAGAAGACTGGAAGAGATCGTCTTCTGAATTGGGACGGTCTAGCCTCCACTGGCAGTCCCTCCGCTTACCTCAGCGTTACTCCTGTTGCCTAGCAAGCGAGGTAGCGTGAAGCAGCTGTAAACCCAAACAATTGGAGCTCAGGAGTTAATCCCGCTGACTCAACTGTAAATAACTCTACACGGTTTTTATTTTATCCTTTACATATTTATTATGACTCCCAATGTTTAGTTTAAAAATGTTGCTTATCATTTTATTCTCATTCATTAATCAGCCAAATATTTAATTTTATGTTGATAACATACCACACAAACATTATTTATGACAAATACCATTTGTGTAACTTATTAGTAAAACTTTTTACTACTCAAACACTAACCTTATAACTTTCTGACCAAAGTTTAAATCAATTTATTTGCAGAGAACAATCATAATGAAATAATCAAACACTGACTCTAGATATTTGAATTATTTCTCATTTCAAGTATGCAGCCCCTGAATTGAGACACACCAGAGTTGACAGTGCACAAAGGCGGTTTTTGCATGAACCCTGGGAAATCCTCTTCTTCTGCTCCAACCCCTAAACCAATGAAAATTCAAAAAAACTCGATGAGATTCCAAGGTTGCAACCCAGTTCCACACAAAGCACACTGCCTGGGCTCTATTTACTTACCAGCAAGCAGAGTGCACTGTCCATTTACTGCATAGAAGCAATCAAAAATTCTCTAGGATGTAACCGAGTTACATTTTGAATTTCATGCCTGTGCGCCCCCTTTCTACTGCCGCCCTGGACAACATCCCATATCAAAAATCTTCTACTACAATAAGCTGCTACAATCTTGCTCCTGAGGGCCTCAGTTAATTCTGTTGAATTTACAGTCATGTTCACTGTCAAAAGATTACAGCAAATTTAATGGCTGAGTTTTAAACATACCAAACCTTAACCCCAACCAAAATGCTAAGAAATGACTTTCCAGTGATATTCACTGTATGGTAAGGGCGTATAAAGCTAAAGCAGTAGCACTTTGCGGTGTATACACACAAAATAAATACTTTGTGCATGTAAAGTTGAATTTGTTTTTAATATTTGTTCTTAATTTGCTCTTTTGCAAGACCTTGGTGTAAGGTAGCTTTTTCAGGTTCACTTCCATTGAAATTTGGCTCGATCATAAACACAGGTCCAAGTCCAAAGCAATAGGAACAAACAACCCAGATATTTCTTCTAACATTCTCTCAAACCTGTCTGGGAGCTGTTGGCTAATGTCACTTCAAGAGTCAGCTGTTTTTTTACTTATTCACAGCTAGAGCTCAGAACCAACCTGTGACGTGTAGCCTGTCCCCGCTGACGTCGATCTTGAGGAAAATCCGTCCGCGGCGCTCAGTGTGGTCCGTCCCGCACAGGCTCGGCACGTTGACCACACACTGTTTGTGCACGTTCATGTCACAGGCTAGAGAGACACAAAAGAAAAAGGCAAACAGAGGATTGAGTTTCTCTCAACAGGACAGCATGATACCTGCATGAGCCATCTTTTGATTTTATTTCTCATGTTAACAGTTGGAGTAAATCCCTTTTTGAATGAAACAAAATGGAAGAGTTGAGCGTTTAAAGAGAAGGTTTGGTTAATTTCGCATTTGTCTGGGTTTAATAATGTTCATGCAGTTTGCAAGACGCTGCAAGGAAGACTCTCTGCGTCTTAAAGTACAAAAATAGTTTAAGGTGTTGATGTAATGAGAAAAAAATGAAATAGGAAGCTACACTAAATTAGTTTAGGAAATATAAAAAAGCATATCAGCTTTAATAAAACATTTTTTTCTACTCTACATTTTTTGTTTTCTACTCTGGGCTGTATAATTTTAGCTTAAAAACCACGAAATAATCTTTCATTTATTTAACTTTTTAGGACTGGATCTTTAACATAGTAATAGGTAAACTTTTGTATAAAGATAAATACAGTATTTATGGTAATAATAGATTTTTCATCCAACCTCCTAGATGTAATTTCTGCTAAAAAATAGCTAAATGGTTGTGCAGCAGAGGAATCAGATAATCTATTCACACAATAACATGAAAATGCATGTTTAATTTTAATCTAATGCATTTTTGTGATACTTCTGAGTCTCTCCAAAGTAAAATTAAAGTACCATCAAAAATTAAAACGTTACATTTATTTTGTAAGGGAGCAAACTTGGTAAACCAGCTGGGCACCGAGTATTACTTCTGCCACTGTACACAGCTGTTAAAGTTTATCAAATCAAAATACCCCCGGAGTCGTTAATGTTTCATAGTTCTTCATGCCACAGCTGGAGGTTATTCCCAAACGCTCTGAGTTATGAGGCGCTGTGATGCTCTCGGCAAGATGATGCAATCATCTTGCCGAGAGCTCTGCTGCTGCACACTTCGGCGGGATCAAATGCGCTGACTGTTGGGAAAATCGTTGTTATTCTCAACATTTGCCAATATTTGTACTCAAAGAACTCACAGGGAGGTTTCTCAGTACAGAGTCAGATAATTGTTGCCATATCTTTTTGTTTCGCTTCGACAAAGTAGATATGTTGGAACACAATGCAAGAGAATTTGATTTCTACTTTAACGCACATTTGTTTTCATCTTATCCTGATCTCTTTCTTACTTGTGTCCTTCTGTCTGACCTGCTGGGTGGAGACAAGGAGAGACAGAAGATGTTGAGGCAGCTTGTAATAGCCATGGTCTCCTCACATTAATTTGTTCCAGGGTGCTCTAATCACCGTATACGATTAGGATGCCACCGGAGACCCACAGATGGATGTGCAGAGTATAGGGAGGAGAAGGGGATGCAGGGCGATGGATGAGGATAGAGTTGTAACAGATGAGGGGATAGCACAGAGTGAGGGAGAAAAAGTGAGAAAAAAACGAGAGAACACAGAGTGAAGGCAGATTATGTTTGCTGGGTACATAGAAATTATGCATGTTAAAAAGTCCAGACTTTTCCAGAATCAACTTTCCAGAGTCTCCGTGCTTTAGGTCCAATTTTTAAAAACAACATAAAAAGCAGCATGAAGGGAGCAACTGGCAGATGAGTTATATTTATCAAGGAAGGAAAAGGACATGTGTGGAAACAACATATGAAATGAATGGCGGGCATAAATATGATGTTTAGGATAATGCCACAGGATCTCCATCGGATTTCAGACCAAATTTAACAAGGCCACTCACAAACTTCATCAAGTGTTTCTTCTTCCTTTTGAATCTTTCACAGGTAGACTTGCTGATGTGCTTCGGATCCTGCTGCATAACCCCAGTGTGCTTAAGCTTACAAACTGAAGACTGGACATTATACCTCAGGAGTTTTCAAGTAGCATGTCGTTCAGGTCCTGAATAAGCAACGCATGCAGAGACCATGTAACTATGACCCCCATGTGGTCTGTATGATGTTGTTTTTCCTGAAATGCTGGTTTATTTTTGCTCCACGTGTAACAGGAAAGACGCCATCTATGAAAACTGCACCCTTGTCTCATCAGTCTAAGGAACATATATGGAAGTAAATATGTGCCATCAGAATTTGAATAAAAAATACCTTTGAAATTTGAATGTTGTATATTAGTGCTTACTTTTTCAGTATTAAAATAAATTCAGAATATATTTTTAACCTAAAAAAAATTCAATGTCATTATTTTTGCAGTAAAAAAAATTCGGTGTAATTTTTTTTACATGGTTGCAATTTTCAGTTATTAAAAAAATTCACATTCCTATTTCAAAGTGATCAAATTTTCAATATACATATTTTTCACAGTTTAAATTTTCAGTGTTAAAAAATTCAGCATATAAAAAATTTCAACTTTTCAAAATTCAAATGCAATATTTTCGTTGTCCTCCAATTCAACTTGCTCAAATTCGCCGTCTAAAATTCACCGTCTAAAAATTCGCTGTAAAAATGGCCAAGGTTACTTCAGGTCACAGACATTAGCAATGGATGTCCAATTCCAACATCCACCTAATCACGTGACACAACCGTCATATTGAAGAAGTACCAGTATCACCCAGGCTCGCGACCATGGAGGCGAACTCAAACCCAACGGTGAGTTTAATACTTTCATATTTCTGTAGTATATTTTATTTTGCGCATGAAGTTTGATACATTATCTTAAAGCCTGATTTAAAATACTGGTTTGGGCCGTTGTTAATCTTACACCGTGTAGAACCGGCATATTACTTCTCGCTACCTCCTAGCACCCTCCCCCCCCTCCCCCACCCAATTTCCCCCGTTTTATTTCAAAAAGAAATACCACTTGCGCCAAGTCTAGAATCTTTAAAGAGAACTGATGGGTGGTGACTTTCTGGGTTGTTTGTATGTTGTCTTAGGTGAGACTGAGACAGGCAGTCTTAGTAAAGTCGTAATTTTTCAGGAGATGCTAACGCTAATGTAGTAAGCTAATATGGCTGCCTTGTGTGCTTCAAAGATACAGACGTGAGAAGGAAGACACACATCCCAGGCTGAACAGTGTCAGTGAGGATGAATGCTAGCAATTTTTTAAAAAATTAAGAGGGAAACTGAAGAAATTATACTGTCTCTTTATTCTTTAAAACTTATGTTGCTGTAGTTTTAGCTTATCTAGTGAAATAGAATGACACTTTCCATCTGCTAGATCAGGGATCTGCAACCTGTAGTTCTGGACTACAGGTTCCCACGGGGGCCATGGACTACTGGCCCCCGTGGTAAATTTGATCTGGAACCAGCATTCACATACATATTTGCACATAACTTTATTTCTTGCTGTCTGAGAAATTTTGAACATTATATCAGGTGTAATGATCAGTTAATCAGTATTTGAGTAGACTTTTTACAAAATACTTTCTATCACTACACCGGCCATCCCACCATTATGAAAGAAGGGTGACATGGGCCGTAGCATGCGTCCATATTTTAATTTCTGAAAGGTGGCAACCCAACCCACAGAGTTTTCCCAAGTAAAAGTGATCATTCTCATGAAGTGTAAATTTCTTTTTAACTAATCGTTTTTCAACTGCTACTTTGTCTTTCATATATTTTTCGTATATATTCTGCTTCTCTTATCTGACAAATGTTGATATACAATATTATTTTACATTCTTTTTACTTTGCGGTATAAAACCTCGTTCTGTTACCTAGCAACACTATAAACAAACCCCTTTGTTTATTTCAGTTGATTTTAACTTATTTTCAAGAAAATATGCTTGTAAGTACATCTGTTAACTTATTTTAGATTAAATTAATAATTTAATTTATATTACTGTGATTTCTCAATACTGACCAACTGATATCAAAATACTTTTTTATTTTACGGACATTTTTTTTGACATGTTTTTTTTCTTTTTTCTCTATTCAAGGAACTTTTGCTGGATCATATTTTTGATAGGCTCCGTGATCGTTTGGAGCATGTTCTGGAACGGATGCCCCTGGATCTGGATTTCCTAGACTTTATCTGCACTCAAGAATTAGTTTTTTTAAATGCCATGTCTTGGTTTAGTTCTGTTTTAGACCATTTTCATCCTTGTTTAGCTAGCTTAAGTGATTTTCCACAAACTAATTTAGTTGTGAGATTATTAAAATGTGAACATAAACGATCCCGTCTCACTGCCCCCTAGTGACTGAATTGAGAATTGTGCTTATTTCTTTTTTCCCCTTGTGAAGTTTACTTGTCTGCAAAGGCCACAAATAAAATACTTTATAAAACCAATACTTCTTAATTACTGATTACATTAAAACACTGTTTTGGGGAAATTTACATTAATAAACAAACTGGAATACTCAAACAACAAACTTTTATTGTGCTGTTTAAATTCTTAGCATCGTTTTTCTTACATTTGCAAGATACCTTAGCAAAACATGGGTTTTTAAAAAAACTCTTAAAAGCTACTAAATCCACAACATGGCATATAGTGGCAAGATGTTAGAACAGAATTAACTAAATAGGACAATAGAAAATCAGTGTACAAAACCATTACTAAGCCATACATAAAATAACAAAATACATAGTAACAAGCTCAGACAGTAAGTAATAGCAGTAATAGCATCTTTATTGTCATTGAAACATACATTGAAACATACATAACAATGAAATTTGTTCTCTGCTTTTAACCCATCCCCTGGGGAGCACTGGGCTGCCATGTGCGGCGCCCGGGGAGCAATCTGGGGTTAAGGGTCTTGCTCAGGGACCCAGAGTGCAGGCGCTGGGGATCGAACCGGGTACTTGCATCCTTCTCTGAGTGCAAGCGCACTGCTCTAACCACTAGGCCAACACTCTCCCGTTTGTTTGACAACCAAACAAACCAAAATTTGTTTGACCTGCAACCTTGACATTTTGGAATCTACACTTTTTTAAATAGCGACAATCCACATAACTCTTAGTATTGGGACATTTTATCTCCAACAAACCAAATTTTGGCCTCTCAGTCAGGTCAAAAACAACACCATCTGGAGAAGAGCCCAACCATGGAGCATCAGGGTGAATGATGAACCCACAGGGCCAAAAGTTGGTGTTTATGATCCTGCAGTATTCCTGGATAGCTGATGGTTCAAGTGCTAGGCCCCTTTTCATGGCGGCTGTGGCTGCTGTTGCCTTCTTGATGCGCTGCGCTAAGCACAAAGCAGAAGTGGCTCATCTCACATGACATACTTCCCAGAACCGAGAAGTAGTAATACAGGGCCTCCTGACATCATGCCGTTGAACTGTTGCGCTCTGCTCCCTGGTGGATTAAAGTAAAACTAAACTTCACAATAAAATGGCCCGAACAAATCTTCTTACTGAATATGATAAAAAATAAAAAGCAAACCATCATACAAATAACTTAAATATTTTCTATTTATGGCTCTAACACCACTTTTTCCTCTTTAAAAGCCACTGTTAAATGATGTGTTTGTCTGTTTATAACAGCCACCAAGAGAAATCTCTCTACAATTAAACTGTCGCGCTGCACTAAAGGATCCTGTCTATTGCACAATACACCATTAATTCGAAAAACTCTGAAATTATTCTTGCACCTTCTGCAAATGGTTGCCGTCGTAAAAATGGACAAGACATGGCTACGACAGACTTCCCATCTCCTCCGCTTATAAAGCTGCGATCTAATCCTGTTTACATGAAATAAACCTGCTCACGAGCAGGTTTAAACTGGCGCACATGTTGCTATGACAGCAAGTCCAGGATGAGTTTCGAAGAACCAAACGATCCAAGATCATGCCAAATCGTCAACAATCCAATCCAGCTAACTGAGTTAGCGACGTACGAAGAACGGATCCCTGGACTTTACCAAAGGCCGAATCAACTAAAGGAGCATCAGCACTGATTGCCATGGTGGTAATGAGAGGTGCAAGGTCTGCTGAAAATCCTGATACACCTCTGCTACTCTGAGAACATCAGGGTCTGGTGTGTCTCCTCGCACGGCCTTGTAACGTTTGCTCCTTCAAAAAAACAAAACAAAAACAAGACATCCAATTAATACATGTTAGTCAAAATAAGTATTCAAAGAACATATTCAGTTACTTCAACCTTACATTTACAATAATTACCTTATACCATTTCCAACTGTGCGCTGCTGTTTTGGTGTTGCAGATATAAAAACCATGTCACGCACGCGGCCTGGTCTAACACCCTGTAAAACAATTAAATGAAATGCTTAAAAATAACATTGATGATAACACACAGAAAAGGTACAAACCCAGGGAAGCTCCTTCAACCTTCACAGAGTTCAGAGAGCACGTGTTCTTTTTTTAACACTTACGGTTTTTGTAAAAAGTTGGTTCAATAATGGATTGTGTTGGAATCCATTTATCTAAAAATAGGTCATTAAGCAACAACATAAAATGGCCAGGGCTGCACTTAAAATGTATATTTTGATTGTCATAATTGTTTAGCAAGCCGAAAAAAGACTGGAAGAAAGTGCAGGACAAAAATGTGCTTATTTTTTTAAAACCTTAGCCGATTTATGCTCACGTCTGTTATTAATAAAGATGAATGAATGCACTTTGGGTTGACATCCCAATTCTTTTTTTTAATAACTATTTGCAAAGATACAAATGAAAGTTTGCAGTTGTCTACAGAGTAAGAACTATCTCTGCAGCACAATGCGCTTTTGGTGATCAGTGTTTTTAATCAATTTCAAGCTTTTTTATGCATCACAAAGCGTCAAAAACTACAACTTTGAGCAGGCTTATACGAACGAATGTGAAATCATCACGTCAGTGACTTTGGTAGGCACCATGCATATTTTTGATAAGTAATAGTACAATGAAGAAACTTTGTTTACAAAAATTAATGCTTCCCTGGCGTCATAACTTAAATAAGATGGACATTTCTGAACATATTTGCCAACCAAACGCACGCAACGTAAACAACAGACGTCGCTCACATAGAAACTGCACACCGCGGTGAAGTTGGTTTGATATTGCACATTCAAACTCCGGGGATTCAGCGGGATCTAGCTCACGGTTGATCCGGTTGAAGCACTCCGATTCCGGCCAGCGTCTCAACAAATCTTTGAACCAAGCACTCTTGAGAAACAAAAATCAATAAATTCCTTATCTTGTGACCAGCTAACGTGAAACTAATATAAATTGATCCTGCTGAGTCCGCGGAGCTTGAATGTCCAATATCAAACCAACTTCACCGCGGTAAACTGCACTGTGTTCCAGTCTTTAAATGAAGTAAAAAGAAGCAAAAGAGCAGAATGAACAGGCCTAGGAATTGGCCTTAGCATTAACAGAGTCATATATATTTGAACTTACAATATAACAAAAATCTGCAGTCATAACAGACTAGCTTCTGGGGCTCTCGTGTAGCTAAGCTAATGCTAAAGTTAGCAACTTATATGTGCGCTACTACTCCAACACACAACAGCTATAAATACTTACAACTTACGCTGCACAGGAGCTACATAAGACCCCCAAAATATAGTCCTCTTTGCATAGAACAGATCATCATTTTATGTGATTTCAGCCTACTCTGAGTTCATGAGGCTTATCATTTTTGCGCACCGATCTATAACAGACCGCCCTGACGCTCACTATCCCTGACGAGTCTTTGTTGGACACTGTGGTTAAAACATTAAAACAGAATCTGAAACAATGGCTTTGAAGTTATGTTAAAACAAATATATTATAAGTGAAAACGAGACAGTATATGTATGTACAGAATAAAAAACACTACCTAGGTAGTCAACATTGGCTCAGCAGTGACCGACTGGTACATTACTTACCTTCAAAGTTTTCAATGTAGTTCGACACGTAAAACTTGAAGCCTTTCTCTTTTTTACTCCGTGGAGCAGATGATAAAGTTTGTATAAACCGGAGGACGTCGTTAATTGTTATTTTTGGAAGGTCCTGCAGGCAGCGTGTAGAACGCCATTGCTTGCCGTGGGTGAACAGCCTAACCGGAAGTATGCTCCCTTACCCCTTTCAGTTAGCGGAAGTTGCGTAGCAACATCGTGCACATAGCCTATTGGACACCCATTGCTAATGTCTGTGACCTGAAGTAACCTTGGCCATTTTTACAGCGAATTTTTAGACGGTGAATTTGAGACGGCGAATTTGAGCAAGTTGAATTGGAGGACAACGAAAATATTGCATTTCAATTTTGAAAAGTTGAAATTTTTTATATGCTGAATTTTTTAACACTGAAAATTTAAACTGTGAAAAATATGTATATTGAAAATTTGATCACTTTGAAATAGGAATGTGAATTTTTTTAATAACTGAAAATTGCAACCATGTAAAAAAAATTACACCGAATTTTTTTTTACTGCAAAAATAATGACATTGAATTTTTTTTTAGGTTAAAAATATATTCTGAATTTATTTTAATACTGAAAAAGTAAGCACTAATATACAACATTCAAATTTCAGAGGTATTTTTTATTCAAATTCTGATGGCACATATTTACTTCCATAAACATATTTCCAAAACCATTGAGGACCACAAAGATACTTCTTGGTAAATTTTAGATGGGCCTCTGTTTTATTTTTGGTAAGCAGTGATTTTGGCCTTGGATTGCTTCCATGATTGTCATTTTGTATTATTTTCTAATGCTGAACCTTTGTTGTTCTAGGTTCTTTTGGTTCACAACTATTACATATTTTCTCAACCTGGGGATAACTAATCGCGGGGTTCACTGAAATCCCAAAGCCTTACAAATTTGTATTAACCCCTTTTAGGCTGATAGATATCAATAATATTTTTCAAATTGATTCTTTAATGATGTGGTATGTTGCTTTTTTAGATACTCTGCCAGCTTCATGTTGTTGGATTGGTTTTATTTAAGTGATTTTTTTTGGTTTTATGGGTCAGCATTAATATTTTCTGGTTGTTACAAGAAAAAAGTAATTAAAAGAAGTTAACTTGTGATTTAAGAAGGGGGGAGTGGGATTTATATTCTCACACAGAGCTTCTTTTGTTTAATAAATTAATTAAAATCACTTTCTGATTACAAAATTACATCTTTCTTAAAATGTGTTTCTGTTCTGAAATGAAACATTTAAGTGTAATGAAACAGCAAAACGAAGGGAATCTTTGTCAAAGCATTGTAGAACATTGTTCATCTGATGCATAAATGGCCCAACAAAAGATCCTTGTGAAACACCTGCCAACAGCTTAAACGCAAGTGATTCTGGAGTTTGCATCAGCTTGATATGAATGGTCAAGATAAAAGATGGATATTAAAGGAAAGAAACCATAAGTTTCAGAAAGGGGGGGGGGGGGGGTTAGACACCCAAAGAGAAAGGGAGAAAAGTCAAAAGTGGAGAATGTGTAGGAAGAATAGGATCACAGAGAGGTCTCAATGGGGCAGAGCAATGAATTCTTTCTGGGCTACAGCAGCAGGCTATTCCCATCTGTTCTCATTAGGACTGGCTCTAAGAAAGCCAGCACAGCATATTCAACACAGGTGCACCCACACACACACACCCGCACACCCCCGCACACCCACACCCAGATTAATACTTACTGTCACATTTCATCCCCTGGTGGATGAGCCCGTACAGCAGTGATCCACAGTGGTCACAGAACGTGGGGCTGCCATATGTGTGGATCTTGAACTTGTGCTTGCTTCTGGGGTCCTGGAAAATTACAGGAGACATGAGCCGGGAAAAAAAAAAAGAGTGAAGTAAGCTATAAATCTGATTGTGGGTTAAACTAAAGTCTCAGAAGACTCACTGAGAAAGAGAGAGCTGTTTTCAACTCTGAAGCCACATGGCTAAAAAGGAGATTCCCAAAAGGCTAACAGGGAAAGTTAAAACTGGACTGAGGGACTTTAACATATAAATGAGCTTTGGCTTCTCAACACACAAGGCTGAGGAAGCCTATCAGCAACAGCTTGCCAGAATTTTAAATCTGTTTTTGTGATGACATTCCCAGAGTGGTGCACCAGCAGCAATGCATTTTATATTTACCACCTGTGACAGTTTTATTACTGATGGGGAGGGGAGCAGCTTCAGCAGAGGATGCAGGATATGATGCAACAGCTACAGCTTTAGATTTAAATTCAAGCTTGTGTTTCAGAGGAAGATTAAAATCTGAATAATAATTTTTTTTGGTTTTTGTTGATCCTTATTGTAAAACAGGAAACATTGCTTTAACAACTCTGTTTAGGCAGAGTGCGGCGAAAGCAGCGAGTGTTTACATGACAAGCCTTCCAACATGAAGCAAGAAACAACCTTATATGACAAACGGCAGCCTTAAAGGGGAAGTCCGGTCAACAAGGAAAAATCAGGGTATCATTAGCTATAACTAAAACTAATACATTTGTGGTTATTTAATGAACTTATCTTTAATCAATAAGAAAATAAAAACATAAATTGTCGTCTGAATCACTGTGTATGGGGGCTGACATGACTGCCCAAATATGGGCAGTAAGGGGCGTTTGACATCACATCCTGCGACGTGGAAGAGCGGAAGCGGCGACAGCATTTCTCTCCGCTTTCCATGCAAAGTCAATAGGAGCCGTTCTACACAGCTGCGATCATCAATAATTATTTCGGATTTCCAGAGGAGTTCACCGCTGACATTCCCAAGAGCTATTGCTGAAGCAACAATGCCCACGTGCATGGCCATCGGATGTTCCAACACAACTGGTAAAAGAGGAAAAAACATTGCTTATTTCAACACAGTCACTTCAGCGATCTCTCCTCCGCTGTGTGTGTGTGTGTGTGTGTGTGTGTGTGTGTGTGTGTGTGTGTGTGCGCGCTCAGCTGCAGCGCCGGTGCAAAGCCGTGATCAGCCCAGCATGTGCTGGAATGCTCTTATATTTTAATACTTATACTATAATAATCAGCTAACTTAAGTCACTTCAGCGATCTCTCCTCCGCTGTGTGTCTGTGTGTGTGTGCGCGCGCTCTGCTGCAAACTGAAACTGAAACCCCGTCTGTTAGATGCAAAGCCATGCTGCGCAGAGCGCGCACACACACACACATACACACACACACACACGCGTGTATAGATATATACTGTAGGACCCGACTGAGTTTGATCTTGGAAAATAGTGCGCCGTGACAAACAGAGCGTTGAAACTTGCTCAACAGCGGGTCCGCCGAGTGACGTAAAAAAATGGGAGGTGACAGTACTATTCTTGACCAAGATGGATTCCTCCACATAAACATGATTAAATGAGAATTATTATTAATTAAAAAAACTTATAATTTTTTGCACAGTATGTAGTAGTTTTATATTTAAAGTACTTTCAGCAGTTTGAATTATGATTTTGACCGGACTTCTCCTTTAAATAGCCCCAACTGTTTAAAGTGTAACTAAATAGAATAGAATTTAAAATTCTTCTTCTAACGTATAAAGCCCTTAATAATCAAGCTCCATCATATATCAGAGCTCTGATTACCCCGTATGTTCCTAACAGAGCACTTCGCTCTCAGACTGCAGGTCTGCTGGTGGTTCCTAGAATCTCTAAAAGTAGAATGGGAGGCAGATCCTTTAGCTATCAGGCTCCTCTCCTGTGGAACCAACTCCCAGTTTTGGTCCGTGAGGCAGACACCCTGTCTACTTTTAAGACTAATCTTAAAACCTTCCTTTTTGACAAAGCTTATAACTAGAGTGGCTCATGTTATTCTGGGGCTACCTTTATAGGTTTACTGCTATAGGCTTAGGCTACTGGAGGATATCAGGATCTAATTTTCTCACTCTATAGAGTTCTACTGTTCTTCAATTATGCATTACGTGCTGTCATTTCTGCTTTAACTTTCTGTTCTCTCTCTTTTATCTTCATAGTAGGTACACCTGGTCTGGCGTTCTGTTAAATGTGACATCATCCAAAGAAGACGGCTCACCGACTATTACCATCTAATGTAGAACAGATTACTGGATCAATGTGTGCTTCTGTGCTTGTTTGTCTCTCTTGTTGTGTCTCTGCTCTGTCTTCTGTAACCCCAGTCGGTCGAGGCAGATGACCGTTCATACTGAGCCCGGTTCTGCCGGAGGTTTTCCTTCCTGTTAATGGGGAGTTTTTCTTCCCACTGTCGCTTCATGCTTGCTCAGTATGAGGGATTGCAGCAAAGCCATGTACAATGCAGACGACTCTCCCTGTGGCTCTACGCTTCTCCAGGAGTGAATGCTGCTTGTCGGGACTTTGATGCAATCAACTGGTTTTCTTATATAGGAACATTTTTGACCAATCTGTATAATATGATTGAACTTAACTTTGTAAAGTGCCTTGAGATGACATGTTTCATGAATTGGCGCTATATAAATAAAATTGAATTGAATTAAATTCGATATTAAAGCAAAACCAAGCCCACTTTCAAATTTTGAAAAATGCCACCGAAGTGGGCAGTGCCGAGACACAGCCAAGTGTGGGGATGAATGGAGGGGGTTAAGCGGGGGTGTGGTAAGGATGGGGGAAAGTGACGGTGAATTTAATTTGACTGAATAATCTAAGTACCTAAATTAAAATGTGATGCTGACTAGTAGGTAAGAAGAGGGTCACCTGAAAAATGCTATTGATCAATGCTCGCTATGCTCTAAAGTCCAACTCCTGACTCACCACAGTGGCATGTGTCTGAGTGAGATAGTTTTATGGGGATTTCAATTTGTACTTGGTAATCAGAATACCATGTAAAACAGTGTTTTTGTCATTGTTATGGTTTTAAAAGAGGCCTTATATGAACTATAAATCAGTCAACAGTAAATTAAACGCACCATTATGTCTGGACCAGCTGTGACGTACCATTTTAACCAATAGGAAAATTCAACTGCAGTACCACGTTTCAACCAATAGAGGCAATATTTCTGAATTAAACAGGTTTACACAAAAATAGCAAAATTTGCACAGTGACAAAGATAGCATCCTTAGGACCATACTTATAGTTTATCTACAAAAATAGTAGATTTGGGGAGTAAACCATTATCTATACTCAGGGGAGTTTACCAAATTCCACCATCAATCTATATACACATACTATTTTTAAATATACACATTTTGATAATTACAAATATATACATTTCACCATTTATTCTCAATAATTTAATATTTCATACTTTAATATTACAACTTTGCACCATTATTAAAACACCAAACAACTAATGTACAGAAATCCCAACCCCACTGTTTTATCCCATGGCCTCTTCTGAAGAGAAGTGAAAAAGAAACAACTAAAAAGTAATTAAAGAAAGAAAAACTAATGAATGCATTTAAACTAAAGACATTCAGTCAGATAAGCAATAATATATTATTGCAGACTATAAACTGATATAAACTATAGAAAACATGCATTCAGCTACACTGATGCACATCTACATTGTTGGCAAACTTGCAATAAAACGTGCGTTGATCAGCGTGGCTAAGTCTCATTTGCTATAAACCAATTTATACATTTTTCTCCCTGCACTGTGTTAGCTAATTTCTGCAATCACTGCAAAACAAACATGGCTCTAATTAAAGCCCTGCAAATGAGGGTGGATAAACCCCCATCAGCTTCGCCTCCATCATGCTGAACTGTGTCAGAATGGCTGCATGTGTAATTATACAGGCCACCGACTGAGTAAGAAGGCCTACGTCGCTGAAAAGGGCCTTTTTCCCCACTAGCCGACTGAATTAGCTAAACAACATGATGTCAGAGTGGGGTAGAGCGATGGTAGTGGAGAGATGTTGAGGGAACGTCAGTCTTTTAAAAAGGAAGGACTTTTGAGTACTACGGTTTGACAGACAGGGTATGAGTCAGGAGTGTGAGGCTCTCAGAAAAGTCTAATTAGCCGGCTCTTTTTGTCAGTGTCTATTTTCTACTCTATTCCTCCCTGTGTTTTTTTTTCATGGGTTATTGTGGTCATGCTACTTTGACCACAGTTTTCTCTCATGAGTCTATATATTAAACTTCTATTTCATTTTGGAAATGCTGAATTTCTTTTAAATTAAACTTGATGAGTACACAGGAGCCAACAGGGACTCAAGTAGCAACCGAGGACACAGACTGTTTTTGGTCTGTTTCAGAGAATCTTTTACACTCCCATTTCCTGAAAACAATGTCTAAACAGTGAAACTTTTATCGCAATGTGAATATTTCCTTATTCTCATATAAAGTACTTCTTTGTTTTGTTTCTTATCATGGATAAAATGAACCACCAGGAGGTAGATGTAAGCATCTGACCAGAGCAGTAGCAGCTTGTTAATTGGGAACAATAGGCTCAAAATTGCAGTAGAGATACTGTAAAAATAAGATTTTGCGGCATTCCCATTCCCTTTTGGGTTTATATGGAGTTATTTTCTTGTGTGGGGCTAAATACATCCATTTAAATGGTGAGGGGCGGCAACCAGATGAGTGTGTATGTAACTTGGTGACCTTTTGGCTTCCGTGTGACTTCATGCTGGTCTCTAATTGGTTACTTTAAGACTCTCCTCACGCCACAGCTATCTGCACCCGTAGCCAATCAGCGCCTTTCGTGTAATTCTTAATTCACTCAGATTAATTCATGATATGTGTCAATCAAAGTCACACAACTGGCAGATTAGATACACAGGCGTGGATGCCATTTAAACATCCAAATGCAAACGGAGGAGTCAGACAGCAACAATGAAAAGACATAAATAAGTGGTAAATTATTTAGAAAATAATAATTCCCCTAGGCTTTTGCTTGAGGGGGGGAAAAAGGATAAAGGAATTAGGACCACACCGAGCAGACTTAAAAATCCAGCAGCATGCAAGTGACTGCGGACAGATTAATGTGCAAGTAGATATTTATTTTTTGTGGTAATCCCTGACCTCTAGTGCTCCACTGCTAAACTCTGCAGTCTCCAGCTGAATTGACTGGTTTTATGCTGTCCCAAATCCCTGGTTGCAGACTAAGTGACAGTGCATGCTATAGAAATATATAATGTAAAAAAACAAACAAAAAAACACATGTTTTTGGAACATAAAAGCATTGAGCCGCTATAGCAATAGCCTCTAAACTAAAACAATTAATCTGTTAATGGATATAATGTATGAATAAGCACAGCGCTCATGGCACACTCCACAACACAATGTGAGTTGCGTAAGTGGACCATAATGTTAGCTGCATGCTCATAAAAAAAACAAATCCAGTTTTACACAAATGAGAAAGCTTCTTTTTTTTGCAATGCACACAAAAAAAGCTAATTTTGAAAACAAACCAAACACAGGTCAGGTCTGAGCCTTTTTAAAAAGAGCCTGTCAACAGGATCATTAAATGCAGTTAGTCATTTCCCCTCCTATTTATGTTGATCCTCAGTGAATTTATATGTTTGTGTGAAAAACATCAACTACAGTACATGGCATTTTGCTGTTTTTATCTAGAACCAGAGATGTAAGACATGGGTTAACACCTGTTAATGTTCAAATTAAGTATGAATCTGAGAAGAAAAGCCTTTATCTTGGAAATAAAATGGCATGTCTTTGTACTGAAACTGGTTTAACAGCACAAAAAAAATGTGACTTTGGTGAGAAATTATGCTTTTCTTCCTGAAATGAAAGGGTCCTGTTAGAGAGACATATGGAAAAAAAATGCTACAATTAAAATGAACAGATACATTATGAGTCATTAATAGCCCATGGTTTAGAAATATCAAACACATCCTTTCACAGGGAACTAGGTCCGTCCCTGCCAGAGCTGAGATCTGTGGCTTACATACTGTCTTACTTTCACACCTGAATACATGAGACAGTATTGAGTCAAGGATTGATTTTAATCACCATTATTAGATCATTTTCAAATTAGATTTAAAAAAATCGATTACTTTAAAATGTGCTTTCAAAGCATATTTTTCAGGATAAAAAAGGGAATCAGTGATTGATCAAACTCAATTAGCAGTCCCTAATGTGTTTGTTTGGTTTGGTAATGCATTTTAACATTCAAGTGTGAAAACATCCAGTGAATGACAGATTCTCAGGTAATGCCTCATTATTGTGTCATTGGTGCGTCATTGAATGCAATCACTTTTGTTGTTCTTTTAAAGTTATTGAACCCTATGATTTGGGAACCAATGCTCAGAACAGGATTTTCACACAGAGTTTGCTTCTTAGAGGCATTTTGTAACCCTTAGCCTGATGTGAGAGTTCAGTCATCCATCAATGGAGAAAATGCTTTGGGGTCTGTATGAATAGTGGAAGAAATGTGCTTCCTCTGGGATGTGCTAACATGCATGTAGCATCAACTTACACACATCACCACTATAATCGGTTTATCTGCAATAGATGTTGAGTGTTCATACTGCTTAATGATGAGCATGTAAATACGATGTCAATAGGTGCGACAAATGCATGCCTGCTAAAGCCTGCATCATCAGATTCAAAACAGCTTCACCTTAAAGATCCTTTGTGCTAGTCAAACACAGGACATCATGCGGTGAGACGCTCGCAGACAAACCTGTGACACTGCTTGCACTGAGGCGAGATGATGAGCCCTCGGAGTGAAACAAGGGCCACATCATGCAGAAGAACAAGGAAGAAGTCGAGCACAGTGACTCAAACATTATTCAGGCTAATTTTACTCGGGAATCTACAGACGCATCATTAATAGATAAAGCAAAGCAGCATTATCTGTCAAAGCCTAATAGCTATATATTCTTAGCATAAAGAGGCAAGCTGAGGATTCATTTGATTAATGCCTTAATGATGAGGCATCATTTAAAGCTGACTTAACATCCGCTTCATATACTAATGATGAGAAGGAAAGTGATTGCATTAGTTTCTTTTGATTTTATGTTTTAGAGGCTAATCTCTAATTACATATGATGCAATTGTTAATCTGGAATCTTTGTGCAAAAACATGTTTTGTTTTCTTTCTGCCACATTAGGAGGAGCAAGTTGCGTTAGTTTTTTATTTATTTATTTACATTCAACTCATTTTACAGCAGAGCCTGAATGATGATAATGGTGTCAATTATGATCAATATACACCTGTGCCAGTTTGTTGTTAAATGACAGTATTTATGCACAATTCTCCTCACACTAAAATTTCCCAAATTCACCTTAACAGGAAAATGAGCTCCACCTTTGCATCCTTGTTTACCATTAAAGCATCTTCATCTTGCTTTTTTTTATTTATTTACATTCAACTCATTTTACAGCAACGCATGAATGATGATAATGGTGTCAAGGGTTTCCACACTCACTAACGTATACGTCTTCTTACAACGCTAAGAGCAGACTGACTTGTGGCCTCAGACAACTGGGTATGTAACCACAGACCTTCAGGCCCCTAGATTTCTTATTCCAGGAAGGCCTGAGCTCTCGATAGAGTCACAAAGACCTACTTGCAAAAATTCGGGTTGGCCTGTGCGGCACCCGTGGAGCATTTTGGAGCTTAGGGTCTTGCTCATGGACACAGAGTGCCAGTTTGTGGGATTTGAACCAAGGAACTTGCAGCCATCTCAGAACGTAAGCGCCCTTCTCAAACCACTAGTCCACTAGTCACATAAAGACAACCACGCCTTGATAAAGACTCTTGACAATATACTTTTACAATTAAATGAATTCCTGACTTTATCACATATTGCTTATTTGTTTAATGTTTCTTACACCAATGCATATGTGTGTCATGAGCACTCACTGTGAATTTACCTATAAATGCAAAAATAACTGGCAGCAGGAATGTATCTGCTATGAGAACCACTGAGGTCAAAAAGAGCTTTAGGAATGAAAAGGGAACAAAAAACCCCACTTTTCCCCAATCAAAGGCAGCCCACTGGAAATAACATGAAATGCATGTGAAGATTGCTTTGCTCTCAGAGTTTTTCCTTATTTTGGGAGACTTTAGAACAAAATAACGTGGCTGTAGTGAGCCAGCAGTGTAACCTGACAGTTGTGACTGATGATTGCAGAATACCTTTAAGCCAAAGCGTTTCCAGTTCTGCTCTCTAGCTCCTCGTTGGGTAGAGTTTGGAGCTGCTAATTTGACAAATAACAGCTCTATAGAGGATTTTCAGCTTGAGTCATTGCAAACGATTGTGGTTTAAAGCCTGAAAATATCAGTGATGGAGCTTAATCAGCACAGAACACTCTTGACTGCTCCTCAGTGCACATAATGAATATCGCAAAAGGAAGTCTAAAAGAAGGCAACTCGAAAGCAGCTATTTCACAGTTCAACGAGATCGAGGCTGCTTCCCTCTTTGCATTACTATCTAAGTGCAGGTTTAGCCTAATTTTAAAACTAGATGAGTTAAATTAGAAAGCGGGGAGACAATTAAGATTCAGCCTTGTAATTAGAAGAACTTCTCGACGGTTCACACAATCCAGAAAAAGTGCTCTTTGAACTACCTTTCTTATACAGTTCAGTTCGGTCTAATATTAGTATTCAGCTATGAGTTTCTGCCTGAATCTTTTAATATAAACAAATAAACACCAGTTTAATCTGTTCATAACAAAGCTATAGCAATCCAGTAATTCAGTAGTCGCCTAATAGGTTTAATAAGTTCATTCTTAGGGAAAAGATATATAACCTAAGAAGAGAATAACCAATAACCTTGAGCCTGTATTATTGTAATTTTTCTTTGCCTTTCTTGAATTTTTTTGTATATGTTCCCCTGAAAAAAGTCAGTTTGAAAGCAGTCCTCATCCATCCATCCATCCATCGTTTTTATGGTAATTAAATCCTTCATAATATATCTCATCACTTGTTGCATTTTTCCACTGGTATTTTCATTATTTATCTTTGGTGATAAGACAGAGTTTTTGAGGTTGGAAGGCCTCCCCCCATCACCCTAATCTTTAGCTCCCCGTTATTTGAGACATAGTTGGGTCACTCCAAAATGTTTACATTACTTTGAGTCAGAAGAAAAACGCAGGCAAATAAAAATGTTTGACAAGACTTGAAAACAGATTTTTCACAGAAGCTCTCCATGCAATCTGTCTTGAGTATAAGTTGGTAGACAAAAATGGTACTGGTGAAAGGAAATGCCACAGAGAACTGACTCAGGTGGGGTAAATACAAATGGTGGCCAGCTTTTCAGATTTTTATTTGCAAGACTTGTTTAAAAACTGTCTATCATTTCCCTTCCATTTCACAAATATCCACTATGTTGAGGTCACCAGAAATCCCAATGAGAAACACTGAAGTTTGAGGTTTTAATGTAACAAACTCTGAAAAAGTTCAAACAATGCGAAGGATTTAGCAAGGCATCACATGCACTTCCAAGACAAATTAGTAATAAACTGAAATGTTTGATAAATATTATTTGGAGGTGTTGTATAAAAGAATATACAAATGAACAGGGGAAAAAAACATAAAATTAGTATTATATTAAAAAATTAAGATCATGGAGTGACTTTTTGTCGGAGAAAAGCACTGTGGGGAACAAATTGAATAACTGAATAGTTGCTATGGAGATAATGGATTAGAGAAAATGTAGCAATAGATTGATAGTCGCTGGAGAGAAAAGAAACTGTGAGAAAAAGACGAAAATAAGAGTGGTTTAATAACATCAAGCCGGCAGTCCTGCAGGCATAAGCCAACTGGAGAACCACACTCATAAATGCATTGATGGAAGTAAAGGAAGCGAGATATGAAGATCAGTCTGAGAGCTAGATTCATGCGATGAAAGGCATATTAAGATAAGAAAATAAGAAATGTCTTTCTTGTTCTACAATGGGGAATATTCAGGTGTGACTGTGGCAAAGACACAGCGTTACACACAATAATTAGTGATGAAAAAAGAATAAGCTAGTCTAACCTAAAGTTAGTTCTAAAGAAACGGCAAGGATAAAAAGTAAATAAATACCGAAGTAGATATTGCACAATCACTGATAATATTGCGTACACAGGTAAAAAAAGATGAAATATTCAAGTTAAACAGTGGAAACTTCAGATACTATGCGATATGCATGATAGTATAACAACATCTTGAAGTAGCTAAGGTGTGTACAAGTGTACCTTAGTGTCCTGGAGACAGTGTAAACAATTCATGATTAGATCAGGACTCGTGCAACCATAAGCACGTCTATAAACAATTATTGAGTCTGCTGTAAGCGGCAGAGATGTAAAGTCTAACAGGAGCTGGGAAGAACGACATGCAGAAGCCCTCCTTCGAGTATCTGGGGGTGTAGCAGTCTGTCCAAACACTTTCGTAAACTACAACCCTGTCTTGAAGACATAAAAACCTGAATGACTTAAAATCTTCTGGTTATAAATTTAGACTCTCTCCACTTCTATTCTCTCTGTAAATGAATCACCTCAGCCGATCCGTCTACGAATCCCCTGAAGGTTGCCGGTGACACCATTGTTATTAGTCACTCTGATGAATTCTTAACATTAAGAATACCCAGATTGATTCCATGCACATTTGCAGTAATTCAACTGTCTTCCACTTAAGTAAAAACACTGTATTTATCCATATTGATTTTTTTTTTATTTTCTATTTTCAAATGTTTATATTTAAAAGGTCTTCACCGAAAGCAAAGTGGAGCCAAAGCCAAATTCCTTGTTTGTGTGCACAAACTTGGCAAATAAAGCTGATTCTGATGCTTCCTCCAGGCTGAAGGTCAGCTGTTTGGCTGCATGAAAGGACCAAGAAAGGTTGTTTTCAGCCAATAGGTTCATCAGGAATTCTCCACCGTTAGCGTTGACCCAAAAGAACCAAATGCTGTCAGGCTCGCCCCTCAGCCTGCTCTTAATTACCAAAAGTTTGATGTTGAAGGGCACATACTGCCTAATGCACTCAGTGAGCTAATTTGAAAGGCATGCCTGGGTATTTATATTTACATCAACTTTACTTTGAGTGAGAGAAGGATATAAAAAACAGACTTGTTAAACATAAACTGACAGAGATGCTAAAAGAGAGTGATGTGGAAAAAAATAGGACCAATGATCTGAATTTAACAGATAAAAAATGAAGAAAGCAGAGCTGGAGAGCTGAAGACAGGGGCAGAAAGGGAAGATGGATGTCATTCATGAGACTATATGTATGTGGGTGATGAGCCTGTGGGTGGACAAGTATAGGTGGCATCAAATCTCCAGTCCAAGAGTTGAAACTGTCAGCCATTGTGGTCCTCACTGAACAAGCCCACCAGGCAGACAAAGAGGCACTGAGAGTTTCACCTGCCAAACCTCCAGAGATATCGGTTCTAATCGGAAATGATTACAGGGATGATTTAAAAAGCTTTTCTTGAAGCTTAGATTTAAATTAAAACTTGATGCTAAGGGTAAACAAAATTTTGTATTTAGAAGGATAGGGGGGAAATGTAAACTCTAATCCTTAGTGTATTTTATTTGGAGTGTATGTAATAGATCAACACATTGTAGTACATGACTGTAAAGAGGAAGATAAAGAACATACTTTCAACATTTATTACAAATAAAGCTATATATCTGAAAGTTTTGGTATGTGTATTCATCACCTCTGAGTTACTCCTTTGCAAAACCCTCACTTGCTGCGGTTACAACTGCAAGTCTTTTGGGTATGACTCTCAGATTTGCATATCCACATTGACATTTTTACTTGTTTTCCTTTGCAAAAAGAGAGCATCTGTGAAAAGCTGTGTTAACATCTCGCCAAAGATTCTAAGTCTGGACTTTAACTGAGCCATTCTAACGCATCCATATGCTTTGATTTAAACTACCTCATTGTTGCTATGGCTGTATGTTTAGGGTTTTTGCCCTGCTGGAAATGAAACCTCTTCCCAAGTCTTGCTGATTTTCCTTGTGTTTATCCTCCTGCATCTTCCCATCCACTCTAAACAGCTTCCCTGTCTCTGCTGTAGACACAGCATGATGGTGCCCCCACCATGTGTCACCAGGGGTGGTGTGCAGTGTTTTTCCTCCACATAGCCAATACGGTTTGTCATGTAGTTCTCATCCAACCAGCTTTGACCACCTTTTCAAAGGTTTGCTGTGTCACTAAAATGATTTCCCGTGACAAGCTTTAAACGGGAGTTCTTGTGGTTTTCTTTCAATAACAGTTTCTTGCGGGGACTCCTCACCAAAGATCAAATTTCTAGAATCTACGAGTAATAGACGTCTCACCAACAGATTCTTCAACCTGAGCTGTAGATCTCTGCAGCTCCTCTAAAGTTTCCAGAGGATTAATTGAACAGCGCTCTGTGAGATGTTCAGAGTTTTATAACCTAAACCAGCATTTAACATCTCCATAACTTTACCTCTTACGTTTCTGGTTTGTTTCTTGGTCTTCACGATACTGTTTGTTCACTAATGTTCTCCAGCAAACCTGTGTGAGACCATCGCAAAACATTTGTTTTAAAGCTAAATTTAAATTACACAATTTTATTAGGCAACCTCTGAAGGCAGTTAGTTGCAATGTATTCTATTTTTGGGCATTTCAGATTTTTATTTGTAAAAAAAAAAAAAAAAAAATACAAAAATTGAAGCATGTAACATTTTGATTCCACCTCACAATTATTCACTACTTTCTGTTATCACAAAACTCCTCAATAAAATACACTGAAGATATGGTTCCAACCTGACAAAATGTGAAGAGTTTAAAGGGGAGTTTGTTTTGTATATTTAATGCATCATCTCGTTCGCAAGGCGACTGAAATACAAGCTTACAGCTCACAGTGTTTAATGTCAAATGAGATCTCACAATCATAACTCACCATAACACATCTGTCATCTCTTTCTCACACGGAAACATGTTTGCACATGGCCGGCAGGTGACTCGAACCCAGATTACTGTACCCAGCCACCTGAGCCCAGGATGGGAGTTTTGCTTTTCACCCATCGTTTGATTTGCTTGTAGCTGCAAATCTTTCCCCTGATACTGATAAAAACCATAATAAAGCTGTGTGCCAAAAAGAGACCAGGGTGGGAGACCTGACATTAAAGACCCTGAATGTACAGATTGAAGTACAAGGAAAATATTCGGCAAAATTCTGGGAGCTTTGAAACTGTATTACATTGAAAGCAGCACAGCAGGCTCCTTATAATTTAGAAGCCTGGCTTTTGTTCTACACATCAGAAGATACTTTAACGGTGACGAATATGACCGCGTTTACTGTCAGTAGTTTACTGTCATCTGAGTTCTCAAACAACGGCAAGTGTAAAGACACTTGGACTGAAAATCCAGCACTGATTCAATAAGCAAGAAAAAATCTCCTTCTCCGTTTCTCCTTCATAATCATCCCTCTGAAGACAGATCTGAGCGCTGCAATCACTTGAAATGAACTCCATGAGTTTGTTTCGTGCACAGAGAAGTTCGCTGCTTTATCATTGTGCCGTTTCTAACCTCGCTGACGTTATTTGAAGTGATGGTGTGTTTGTGTGTTTGTGCCCATGGCCTGCATGTCCTCCTGGCAGCGAGTGTGTGTCTCTTTAGTCTGTCATTGGTTGTGTGCCCTTTCTGATTCCATGCCTTTCCAGTCTCGTTAGTGAATTAAACATCAAAATGCATTACGATATCAAACACAGCACGAACACGCATGCAAATGTGTCTCCTAATGCGTGCGAGCAGAGCAAAACAGGATATAAACAAGCGCATGCACACGAAACACAGAGATTCATTTTAATCTTTAAATCCATTTTGTGATGTTATTGCACTAATGTTAGGAGGATGGGGTCAGATTGTTTTTATTAATTATTTATATTGTTGAGTTAATTAAAGTTTCATTAACTGGACCTAATAGTTTACTGTAGATGATATTTGATTTAAAACAGATCTAATAGTATTAGTTTTAAAAATGTGCAGCATAAATCTCCAGCCATACACTCTTACTTCACCAGTAATTTCAGAATAACTTTGTACTCTTGCTCTTCCATGGTTGTTTATACAATATACAAATATTAAAAAGCACACAACAATAATCCCAATAAATTGGACTTTTTGGAATTTTGTTTTCTAATTCACAGTCAAAATTATACGTATTGTCAATAATTCTGTCATGTAAAGGAGCTAATCGGAGATAATGAGTTGCAGCTCAATCAGAATAGGTGGAGCAGCTGGCAGAGTGACAGAGAAAGAGCAGAAAGAGAGAGACACTCAGGGACGTAGCTGACAGAAATAACCTAAAAGTGCACAGAACAGCCAAGGTAATATCAAACTAACAATAATGAACACATAAGAGAACTAAATAAGGCAGGATCCAACAAGAAGATGATGAAAACACAGATGGAAAGCAAAACCTAACACCAGTGGATCATGACATATACTGTACAGTTAGACAGTTATTCTTATTCCTGGCAGATTAATGTTTCAACTGCTGCTTCTCTTCTTTTTTAACTTGAACATCTCATTATTATCTGAATATGCTGCGTTATCTATTAATAATTGCACAGTATTGTTCCCCTTCTGATAAGTTTTTTTCCCTCTGTTGTACAGCTTAACCCTAAATTTAGGTTTTGTTCATTTTGCGTTTTTGCATTTCTGGGGGTCTTTTTTAGGAACATTCATTCTTTGTTTTTCCATGGGTGCTTTTGGTTTATGTCTGTGTGCATTCAGCGCCGACGTCTTACTAAAATCTAATTATGGCTGCATGATGACAATAAAGATTCTTCATTGTAAACATGTAATCCTATAAACATGTTTATTTGTGACTGGAAGTAATGTTGATGTTTAAGGCTGGCGTAGAGTCAAAACTTTAAAGGGAACACATCATGCAAAATCCACTTTTTTAGCCCTTAGATGCATTTTAGGAGTGCAGAAAATCTGAATTTAGTCTGTCCAGTTCTTGTGCAGATATAGTATGTTAGGGTCATATTTTTCAAGCTGTTCAGTTTTCTCTGTTCTCTATTATGTTTGTTGAACAATGACTTCTCAGCATTTACTGTAGAACTTCCAAGGTCAAATTTTTTTTCCGACATGCCTCTGCAGTCCAAGTTCAATGATGCCGAAGCTACAAGTACATTAGTGAAAATGTTTGGTTGCTGGGTGTATTAACCCACACAATTCATCACACAGTCCATCAGCATCCTACACAAAAGCGGCCAATCGGGGCAGGGAGCCTCCTTTTGGTTTAAAGATACCGCTCCAAAACAAGTTGTTCTCAGACACACCTCAGAACAGGGGAAAAAGAAGGGCTCTGGGGTAAATTAAAGAAGAATTCAGGCCAAAGCATTGCAGTTCCACTTTATATAGACCACAACTGAATTATTTCATTCTAAAAAGGCAAGCATTAAAATGATGCAGTCCGCAAACTTCATAGTTGAGCAATTTCCTACATTTCTTGAGACAGATTCATACATTTCCCACACTTTCTGCTAGTTTGACATAGCTGGAGAATGGATACTAGCAGACTTAATGAGCAACCCTTTGACTTTTTATTTGGAAAGGGGTTAGTTTAAAAGATATCTAATAATGATAATAATACATATTGTCCTATAATCCATTTTACATTTGGTTTACATATCTCAAATTGCTACAATTTACAGTGTGAAGAAGACACAAATAAAGTAGAATTAAATAAGAGTAAAATCAGAAGGGATTAAAATAAAGTTTGGTTAAAAATCTTAAACAGCAGGGATGTTTACCCTTTATGGATATCTCTTTTGGATTTCATAAATACAGTCCATTTGAAATCCGCACATTTGTTTTCAGGATGAGATTTTTCCTGTGAACACAATTTTCATTTTTTCTGTCTTCTTTTGCGACGTTACACTTATCCCAAGTTGTATTTTGGGATGTACAGACCATGAATACATTCATACATATACTTACCGGTAGAAAGGAGTTCATTACAGCCTCTTAAAAAAATCAACAACATAAAGATGATAATATTAAAGAAAAAAGAGTGCTGTATCGGAATAGTATCGGCATCGGCAGATACCAAAATTCCAGTATCGGGATCGGATTGGAATTGAAAAAATGTGGATCGGTCCTATCTTAAAAATTAGGGTGATTGCAAGGTGGCCATCTCAAAGACATGGAGCTCATCACCAACAATAAGTATTTAATCAAGATACCAAAGATAATAGGCAAAAAGCTCGGCAGCAATTTGGTAATAGATATGATAGGAATATAGTCAATTAATCATTTTCTAATGTTCATTAAGATGGGTGTAAATAATTTGCAATGTGACTTTTTTTTTTTAGGTTTTTACGGCACTAGTGGCTCGTCTTTCGTACAGTGGGCTGACAGAAAAGGGGTTACAAGAGAAGGGGAGAGACATGCGACCGAGGACCACAGGTTGGAGTCGAACCTCGGTCGACCGCGTCGAGGACTAAGGCCTCCGTACATGGGTCGTGCGAGCTAACCACTGCGCCACGGAAGCACACCAATGTGAAATTTTTTTAAATGAAATGCAAATAAAACCCAATTTTCATTTTTTTAAATGATAGTTAATTTACATTGTTTTAGCCCTGTCTGTGTTTATCGTGCTGGAGAGCAGCAAAGTATCAATCTAAACCTTCCAGTGTTCTAAATGATTGAGGGCTTTACATTACACCCTCCCTTTTATTTGGTCAATGTGCCTCATCAACTTTGTCGTTGACCATGTGCATACCAACTAATCAACCATTCCTGCCCATAAGAGGGGTCAAAGTTCCAGCCACATACATGCTAGAAGCTTGTTGATGGCTACACGAAGTGTGTGGATGTTCTGCAAGTTGCTATTCATTTAGAAAGCAGGACAGAGGTGCGTGTGTATACAAGACCCTGTACGTATAATATATTGAAATATGAGCACCCAAACCTGAGTTTGTAGAACTTACTGAAGTTGAATGTTGTATAGTAAGTTCACTCTGAAAAAGTACATTTCAAATAAATAATTAAGAATACCAAAATAATGTGGCATTCATCCCAATCATGAGCGTATGAACTTTTGAACTGTAATTACAGCAGGAGTGCGCGCTCACTGGTTGTGTTTATTCTATCTGTGGTGGTGTAGTGGGCTAAGTCCATGTCTTTGAAATGGTGGAGGGCCCGGGTTTGAATCCCAGTTGCGTCAGGATGGGTATTTGGTATAAAAACTCTGCCAGGTCTGCACGCAAGGTGTAATCACTTGCTGGTGGCGACATGTGAATTAGGGAACAGCCTGCAGTTATAGCAGGGATACCCAGCTCCAGTCCTCTAGAGCTCATATCCTGCCATGTCTGGATGCATCCCAGCACACCTGACTCAACTGGCTGAAATCTCTCATCAGCATTCAGACACTGAGCTCTGCAGAGGCCTGGTAATGAGCCATTCATTTGATTGTGTTGGAGAAGGGATGCATTCAAAAGTTGCAGGATAGTAGCTCTCCAGGACTGGAGTTGGGTAACCCCTGAATTACAGGTAAGGTGTCATTAGACTGCGAATTGTTGAGAGGAAGCTTATCTTTGTTGTCTGATTAACACCCTTGCTATCACTTGGAACAATACTTTTGCACGTGATGTGACAGCTCTAATCGTTCTCCCCTGTGGTGAGCAAACACAGCGCCCCTTCAGCTAGCAGGATAGCAGACAGCATCTGGACAGGTGTAAACCTGACTAATCACAGAGTCACAATGTGGAGCGCTGCGGCTGCAGGACTTTTCTTTTCGGTCGCCATCAGTTCACGATGGGGTCAGTGCTTCAATCTGTTTTCTTGGTTGTATGTAATATTCTTGATTTTGGGTTTTCATTAGCTGTAAGCCCTGCTTGTCAAAAAAGAGGTAGAAAGTCTTGTGATGTATTACTCTGTTTGTAATGAATCTCTATGGTTTTTGTGTTTTGCTTATGAATTCAAATTAGTTAATTAAAATGTATCCAATTAAAATACGTATGCATGTTTTAATCATATGCACTGTTAATTGCATTTTTGTATTTTGATATTATGGAACCTAATGGGGATCCAAATAAAACAATAATTAACTATTTCAGGATATTGAGATGCACCCGTAATATGCTGTTGTAAAATAGAAGTGAATAAAATATTTTAAGTAAAGTAAGATATTTTAAAACAGATTTAAAAAGGGTGGGAATGAGTAAAAGCAAAGACTGATAAGCTTCTGTATGCAGTTTCTTTGTCATTTCTGAACCTTGACAATAAAAACAACATCTGCTTCAGAAGACTTGCAGCTAATATTAGCACATCAAAAACCACTCACAAGTCTGATCTCGGACAGTTTCCTGGCAAAGCTGCTATTCACAGAACATCCTCTTTATGGCTGGAAGTTAAGTGTTATTTTTATTTCATAATCATCCAATTTGTAACATTCCCGCTTCATTCATACACTATATGGATTGCCATTCATTGGCAGCAAAAAAGACCTTCTTTGTATTTTAGAACCGTGTTATTAAAAACGAACAAATTGCAGTATATTACATAACGTTGTGCTCGTTTCATAAGGTTTTTTTAGGACTCATTAAAAAAAACAGGAAGTGCAAGAATGGCCAGGGTTTTGAGCAGCTCAGACTAACCCTCCACCTCGTCCTCCTGTTGTTGATAAGAAATGTCAGTCAGCTTCGTATAATCACAGAAGGAGGTAATATATCCTCGCCTACTGGAATCCCACATGCTCGTCTACCTCTTTACACCCAATCTTTTTCTCATTAACAGCGGACCCATCACGCACTTATTACACTCGTGATAGTAGATGATGCTTATCGCTCCCTCGGCCCACGCCTTACGTTACTGCCATCTGTTTGGAAATGAAGGACGTGAAAGGGGAGAAGGGCTCAGAGTGGAAGGAACCAGCAGCCCTAAGCAAAAAAAGCTAAAATACCATGAAACCGCACCTAAGTGAACGTTACTAAAACGTATAAATAGACATCAAACTGAGCAGACGCAGGTGTTGGGCTGTTAATCCCTCCCCGTTGTGCTCTTATTAAGAGTCGTGGAAAGATCTAGTGTCGGGATGCATTCAGACTGCACCTCTGAACACACCCTTTCATCACAACACCACTTTCATCATCAAACGCAGCCTTTAATTAGCCTGACTGAGATATGAGGCCTGCTTTTATATGCAAGTGCTTGAATGTCTGGTGGCCTTTGTCGGATTTATTAATACAAAGGCCAAGCGGGGTCTTTAACCTGCGAGAGTGTGATCACTTCCTGTTTTCCCCGCCCTGAAAGTGGGGGACTAATGATGACTGCCGCTCTGTTCTTAGGTAATTGTGGAAAGTGAAGTTTGGATCTATCAAGAAGAATAGAACCACTTGTAGAAATATGTGCCTTCTATCTAAGCAAATCAGCAAATATCATTATCACACCAGGGACCGATAAGCATGATGGCTGGACTTTGGGAATCAATAATAATGTTTTATTCTCAAATATCCATCCATCCATCCATTTTCCAAACCGCTTTATCCCTCATGGGGTCGCGGGGTTGCTGGTGCCTATATCCAGCGTTCACTGGGCGTGAGGCGGGGTACACCCCGGACAGGTCGCCAGTCTGTCGCAGGGCAACACAGAGAGACAAACAGGACAAACAACCATTCACACACAGACTCACACCTAAGGACAATTTGGAGAAGCCAATTAACCTAACAGTCATGTTTTTGGACTGTGGGAGGAAGCCGGAGTACCCGGAGAGAACCCACGCATGCACAGGGAGAACATGCAAACTCCATGCAGAAAGACCCAGGGGTGTACTCGAACCCAGGACCTTCTTGCTGCAAGGCAACAGCGCTACCCACTGCGCCACTGTGCAGTTTATTCTCAAATAAACTTTATAAAATTTTATCTTTCTCCTAAACAACAACAAAAAATCATGTGTTCATATCAGTGTTTTATTTCTCATGTAGAGAAGAGGTACATCAATTAGACTATTAGTAGGAGTTTAACGATATCTCTCGGTAATATAGCTCACATGACTAAAAAGCAGCAGTATTTCTCTTCAAATTGAAGCCTGTCCTATCTTTTTGCCATCATCATGTGATTTTGTCTGCAGGCTATCGCTATGAGCCCCGATGAAGGTGAGTGTTGTTTTTTATGTCAGAGATTCTTATTTCAAAGTAAGAAAGGAAGTACAGTGGTTCTTGGGTTGCCCCATTCACATGGATACCCCAAAGACCTTGGTTAGAAAAGCATTGAAGGGGATAGGATTTATGGTTTTTAAGCCCTATGGGAATATTACAACAAACTAACCATTAGACTTCAATGATAATTAAAGAACAGTTTAACTCTTTTTCCAAAATTAGCCTGGACAGTGTTTGATTATGTCTAGCTAATTATGAAAAAATAAAATACTTAAACTGATTAAACCTGAACCCCATAATTCTAACCTGGGGTCCGTTCTTCGTACGTTGCTTAAAACATCCAAGATCAAATGAGACATCCAAGATGATTTCATCCGGCTAATCATGATCCGGCTAATTGGGTTCTTCGAACACACCTGTTGTTTCTGATTAGTATGGCTGGATTGAGTTATCTGAGATAACTGTGCGTTCATGCGTCGGTTTAAAAGGGGAAATGTGTCGATAGTAGAAACAATGATCAGCAACGCTGCTATTGGCTGTTCAGCATGGCCAAATAACGCCCACAGTTTTTCTCCCAAGCAGAACAAGAGCTTTTAATGGAAGGTTATGCCGAATTTGAGTCATTAATTAAAACGACAGGGAACACCTCAAAGTCTGCTAAAGCCAGGAGAGAGGGCTGGCAAAAAGTAGCAGACAAATTAAATGTGTAAGTGCTGTCCATGTTAGATGTTTCTATCACTCTCTACAGTATGTATTTTTGCGCTTTAATAATTTCATATTTACTTTGTTCTTTTATGTCAGAGCCTCCACGGGACCCACTAGAGCATGGGGAAAAAAGTGAAGTACAAGAATATTCTACAAAATGGTAGCCTTTAATTATTATACTGTATTTTAAAAAGCAACTTCTTCCTCTTTTTTAAAGGCCACTGTTAAATGATGTGTTTGTCTGTTTATAACAACCACCAAGGAAAAGGCTGGAAAAAAAACAGGTTATTTTTACTTTTGTTGCATAAGGCATGTTTCACCCTTTCTTTTTCTTTCACAAAATGACACAGGGTGCCATCCGTTCCCTATATAAACGGCATCTTCAACAAAAAAATGTGTATTTTGACCTGAAAAAAACACAAATTAAGAGGAGAAATTGAACTCCACAACTTGAAAAGGAGAAAAATTGCACTAGAGATCGAGTTGCTTCAAAAGGACCTTCAGAGTAAGTTCTAATACACCATTTGACACATAATAGTATTGCTGACTTTACATAACTCTCTTATTGCAGACAAAAGATGACTTGCTGTCTTTTCCTTATAAAGAATTGTTTAAATAAAACGACAGGAACTAAGCATTATTTGTTTCGTCTTTTATTAAACATTAAAAATGGTGTTCCACAATTCTGTCCCGTCCTCTGCCACTAGGTGGTCCAAGTGCACTGGCTGGACAGACTTCCCTATCTCCTCCGCTTATAAAGCCGTGATCTAATCCTGTTTACATGAAATAAGCCTGCTCGCGAGCAGGTTTAAGTTTGCGCACATGTTGCTATGACAACAAGTCCAGGATGAGTTTCGAAGAACCAAACGATCCAAGATCATGCCAAATCGTCAAAAATCAAATCCAGCTAACTGAGTTAGCGACGTACGAAGAACGAGCCCCTGATTAGAAGTTCCTTAATACACAGTTTAAGATTTAATAAGTTTTTATTCTATTAGTCATTTTTCATGTCTTTTTGGAATTTAAACAACCTTAGAGCGAGACAAGCAGGACAAAGTGGATAAGTAATCCTGACGTCCAAAAATGAAAGTTTGACCTCGTTTTAATTTTTAGGAAGCCATGTTCAATTCTACTAACCACACTCAAAAGTAGCTACTGCTGACCGCTGAGATTCAATAACAAAACCTATCTGACAAATAAGTAAGTACACTAAATGACCTCTAAGAAAGCATTACATCATGGCAAACGTTAAAGAAACTCAGCGACAGATAAATCTGAAGTAACATCTGAGTCTGGAAAGGATTACAAAGCTATTTCTGATGATTTGGGACTGCAAACCTGATAGAATTATTTTTACTATTTTCTACATATTTTATGTTTATGTTATTTACTATGTTCATTGCATTTATCATATATATTTACTCTTTACTACTAAGAAGTTTTAAGGTTTTAGATATTAAAGTGTATTTCATGTGACTGATCTCTCTCTCTTATCATTGCAGAAGGCCTGCAGAAAGCAGGGAAATATGTAAAATATGCTTTTCCCTACCCCTTAGCTTGACAAAGGTAACCAGGGTTCCCTTTTTCTAAATAAAAAGAGAGGAGGTGACAGATTTGCTTCAGAGCGAGTTTGGAGATCTGTATTAAGCATCTCCGTTGGCTCTCCTTGCAAGTTTTGAAAACTAACTCTTCTGTTGTCTCTCCTCCTTGTGTTTGTTTAATGAATGTTTTAGGTGTTTGAACCTGACAAAACCAAAGTGAGAGCAATTTTCCACAAATGGAGAAGACAGTGGTAAACCCTCTTAGGAGTGGAAGTGCCGTGCCAAAATTACTCCAAATTTGCATCAACAACTCATTGATGAGGTCAGAAAAAATGAACAACATGGAAAGCTTTGTACGGCTCACTTCAATGTTAAATCATTCAATAATAACTGATGGAAATACGAAATCTGTTCTTTATCTGAAAAGCCTGAAGGAGACGATCCAGCCTTCAGTTTGTGACCTTAAGCTCAAGCACACCTGGATTATGCATCAGAGCAACAATGTAAACCATTCATTCCCAAAGTTGGGGTCCTGACCCACAGAGGGCCGTGAAAGATTTTTGTATGGGTCGCTGATTGAATTTTGTTTCTCTTTTCAAGAATCATAATCATGCAGTTCATCCTTAGGCCACACGAGGGAGCATGTTGCTTTTTTGACTGTGGTCACTGCCAGAGGTGTCAAAAGTAATCCCATCTATTACTCAAGTAGAAGTATAGATAATATGGTTTAAAAAATACGTCTGTAGAAGTAGATGTATCAACTCAAACCTTTTACTCAATTAAAAGTACCGGATATAAAACTACTTAAAGTATTAAAGTAGAAGTAACCCTGTATATCTGCTGAGGGCAACAGATGTACGATGTAGCAAAACTGGACATGAAAATCAATGCATCAGAGCGAGTGGGGCACAAGGGAGGGATGGTGTGAATGCGTTGACGGTCCTCGGGTTTGGGGCGGGTTCCCGGGTGGGCGCCGGCCCATTCCCGGCGGTGGCTTCGCAGGGCCTGGCCCCCCCGGCGGAGCCCACGGGCTCGTCCCCGCGGCTCTTGGGGGCGTCGGCATTGCGGTGGCTGGGGGGGGGGGGGGGGGGGGGGGGGTGTTGCAGATTTCCTGTGGAGGCCCCTCTCGGGCGCACTGCTTTGGGGGCCCCTTTGGGAGTCCGGGGTTACGGGTCCCTTGACTCCTGCCTCTGTGCTCAGGGAAGGTGGGTCTTCGGTTCTCCACAACCACTATCGAACTATTTCCTTCTGGATAATTTTCACCTAAACTAGTGCACTTTCACAAACTCCCACAGGTGCCGGGTCCCAGGTATTAAATGTTCACTTATATTTATCACTTATAATATTTATTTATTTTCTTTTACTTTCTTTTTTAGGTATCACATTACACATGTCAGCTTAAATAATAATACATATGATTTAGCAATGGTATCAAGGTGTTACACGATTGTATCTGTTGCTTTATGTCTGTTGGTTTGCTGTTTTTGTGTCTCTTTCCAGGTGATGGAGCAGACAGAGGACGTTTTATCATTCTCTTCCTTTTATCTCTTCTTTCTTTCACCTCTTCTTTCTTTTTTTTTCTCTTCTTGTTTTTCTTTTACTCTACTACTTTCCCATTGTAGTGTCCATATAATTTGAAATTCTCCCTGCAGGAATCACAATAAAGCTATTTACATGCACAAATCAAGCGGAGCATTATGGCGAAAGCTGTTTACTTGTGAAAGTAAAATCTGTCGAGCTCTATTTGGCATTAAGATATCAATTCTTATTGCCACATTGCTAGACAGGACACTGAAAAAAAAAAAAAAAACTCATAAAAAAAAAAAAGAAAAAAAAAAAGAAAAGAAAATCAATGCATTACCCCCATAACAATTTCCCTTTTATGGTTGTCTGTATACAGTAGGAAGTGTTTTCAAAATGAATGATTAGTCCTAGCGGTTAATCAAAAAAGAGGAAAAAAAGGAAACTTACAAATAATCGTAAAAATGTTATGTGGTTCTATGTTTTGTTCTTCTATGTTTTGTTGGGATGTTTGGTAAACAACTTGGTGCAGTACTGCCTCCAGCCACAATCAAACCCCCTCTGTTTAGTTAGCGCCATTTATCAGTAAATAGTTTTTTATTTTATGTTATGTTTATTGACGAGGCAGAACGAAAACAAGCTGATATAAAATAGAAGTAATGAGACTATTTTCAAAATGTAAGGAGTAGAAAGTACAGGTAATTGCTTGAAAATGTAACGAGTACAAGTAAAAAAAGTTGGCAAAAAATAATTACTCCACTAAAGTATACATAACCAAATTTCTACTTAAGTAAGGTAACAAAGTATTGTTACTTAGTTACTTGAGACCTCTGGTCAGTGCGCCGATTTTTAGCGCAAATCCACCAAATTAGAACTTAGTCGCCAAGGGGAATAAATGGACGCTTGGTTAATAAAAAAAGACAGAAATGTCGAAACACCAAGCTACAAATTGTGGACGTCAGGCTACAGAGACTAAAGGTCTATTCAAAAGGAAAACTGTAAGACTATCTAAAAAGGAAGCTGGTCATGTGGTCATAACAAAGACGCATGCACTGAAGATCGCCCCGTCAAAAGCCAACGGTCAGAGCGGTGAGCACAGAATCAAAGAACCAGGTGAAGAACCAGCTGCCCAGAAAAGAAAATCCAGGTCAAGGCCATTTAAAGATTGTTTCTTAAGCTATGGGTTTATAAATTATTCCAACTCAAATCAAGAAGCATGATCTATGTGTGTAATATGCCACAAAGTTTAAAACCAGCCAAATTAAAGAGATTTGGAAACCCTTCACAGTGAGTTGCAAGGAAAAAAAACGCTGGATTTCTTTCAAAGAAAGGCACAGGAGATAAAATCGTCTGTTGAGCCTCTGCATAGAAATATGACATTAAATGACAAAGCTCAGCTGCATCATACATGCTTTCTTACCGTGTGGTGACAGAAAAAAAACAACACAGTCGCAGAAAAATTAATCCTGCCTGCCGCGATAGACATAGTTAGCACTATTATCAATGAAAAATCTGCAGATAAATCAAAATGCATCCCATTGAGTGACAACACTGTTTCTAGAAGGATTATTGATATTTGAAACGACCTTGAGGAGCAACATATTTCTAGACTAAAGGTGGTGGGGGATTTTTCAATCCAGCTGGATGAAAGCACAGATGTCTCAGACAGCGTAACTCTGTTGGTCTACGTGAGATGCGTCTGGGAAAAAGAGCTCGCGGAGGATTCTGCTTGAATATTCCTACTGGGACGACAGGTGAGCAGATATTTTCTGTATTACACAACTATGTGGTGACAAATTGCGGTCTGGAGCCGGAGCGGTTGTAAAGGCGTAACCACTGATGGAGCTGCAAAAACAGAGGAGTTGTTAAAAAAGAAAATAATCAAAGAGGAAGCTGGCAAGGACATAGTGTGGAATCACTGGTTTATTCATTGACATGCGTTGGCATGCAAAGGAATACCTGCTGATCTCCATAAAACAATGCAAGAAGTAATTTGTGTTGCAAACTTTATGAAGAGCAGTTCCCTGAATTGTCGGCTTTTTGATCAGCTGTGCAGCGACACGAGCACACGTACCTGCTGTTCCACATTGAAGTGCGCTCGCTTTCAAAAGGAAGAGCTCTGACCAGAGTCTATGAACTGAGGAATGAAATTCATGCGTTCCTTCTTGAGAAGAAGTCCCCACTTGCTGAGCTGTTTACTGATAAATGGGTTTTTGCATCGTCATATCTGGCAGACATGTTTTCATTGCTCAATGAGCTGAACTTAAAACTGCAAGGAGAGCACCATGTCATTTTCTGCAGCTGGAAACATGTTTTTGACTTCTCAGAAGTCACTGAGGTTGTGGCTTGCACACCTCAAACGTCCAAAGCCAAGCCTTTACATGTGTCCAACTGTGTTGCAGCACATTGAAGGAAACTATGTCACTGACACACACGTAAAACATCTGAACAAACTTATTGTAACACACCTTGTAGCAATCCTTTCGCCCCTGAAAGTCGCAGTAGTGAGCAGTGATTCGACGCATTGATGCATGCAATTATCTTCATTTTGGATAAGCATTTCATCTGAATATCTATGGCTAACAAACAAGGAAGAAAGAAACATTTGCCTCTATTGATAAACAATTTACACCTGATAACTCTGCTCTTACAGTGTTTGTATGTCACTAATGCTGTCTCTGTCGCTTCAAAATATACTAAAATGATCAATTACATTAACATCCTCATAGATAATTATCTAATTGAAACATTGTCACACAAGAAAGACCAGAGACCAAGCCTTGACAGCACTTAGTGGGCAGGTGGAGCTGAAAATAACGAGGCCAGAAGCAGACACGCAGAGAATAATTGCTGGCTAAGAATACCCATGAAATACTTTGCTGCTGTTAAGTCCAACTCAGTCCAGCACTGAATATTTAAACGCACTGTTTTACTGGAACCACAGAGGCTCCATTTTACAAGAACAGAAGCTAACTAATTAAAAAAGGCATGCTGTCATAAAAGTTTGAGGGAAAAAAAAGGAAAGGAAGCAAACTTTTAGGCTCATCCATCACCTGTTTTCTTCAGCAGCCCCTATTTTACCCCAGTTCCCTCAGTGCGTTTATTAAGGCTTTCTCTTCCAAGGTGAGTAGACAAGCGGCTGTTGATATACCTGCGCGTTAATCACAGTGAAATGGGCACAGAAACCAATGAGGACAAGTCCCAGGAGGCATTCGCTGGTGGAAACTAAATCTAAGCGGTGCACAGTATAAAGCCTGAAAACATTGGTGTGAACATTCATAATGGGTGTAACGAGAGGGAACACAGGAACACAAACAGTATGTAAACCAAATTCAAATAAACTACTAAAGATTTCCGTAAAAGCCCCAAATGCAGTAAACACAGGCATGCTTTTATCAAAAATATACTAAAATATTGCTAAAATCTTGTCTTTTCTTATTCTTGTGAATCCAACACTATGCATCATCTCGTCTCGTGCGCTTGAAGTGTCTCTACACAACCATTGTCCCCATGCAGCATTTTAGGGCTACATGGACCATTACTAAAACTGGCCATTATGACGTAAATATGGATATATTACATTTTCTAACGCTTTTATTATTATTTTTACCAATCTACTGCATGTAGATTGGTAAAAGCATCTCCACCATGCTTTGTGATGGTTAATGATTGAGTCACTGGAAAATAGATCTGGTGGGGGTATTAAGGGCAGGCAAAGTCCATTGAAATTGTTTAATTTATTACCAATTACCAATATGCAATGCGGGAATGCATAACACTTGAAGCAGGCATTTGGCATAATATATTGCCAAATATTACACCCAAGCGGTCCTTTTTACAGTTGTACTAATGCATATACTGATACTGCGGTGATAATTGAGATTCAGTATATTATAAGCCACAAACAAGTTACTCAAGAAACTTATTTATTGGCCATACTGTTGTGTAATATGAGTCGGATTTCCACACGCCCATCAATGTGTATCCTTTACTTTCCAATTAGTTTTGCTAATGGGAAATTTTTATTTACTTTTCAGCAAACTCTGGATGTTCTACACGCCCTGTTTGAAACTTTTAAGAAAGCTTGGACTTGAAACCTCCACATGACTGGTTATGCTGCACGAGTGCAATTCTGACTTCTGCAACGAAAGCATCACCATAGCATCAGCAACAGATGTGACACCTCACACAACAAGTCTACTTCCACAAGTGCACAATTTGTTGAAGCAGTTGTTTACCTTTACAATACCAAGTGTCAGAGCTGAGAGCTCTTTCTGATCCATTCTTATAAAATGTTACCAGTGACATATAGAAGATTGCACAGTTCGACGTGAGCAGACAAGATTCGTCTTTTCCTGACACCCGAGGTTTTGGGAAACGAAGACTTCATCCACCACGTTAGCCTCCAGTTTATGTGTGCACGTGTGTTCCTTTCCATCAGTGAAGTATTCTTAATATTCTAGTCACCTTTGAGACGCTTAATTATGTATGCATGTGATTTAGAGTTTATGTGAAGAGCATGGTAATCAGTCACTACTTCTTTTGGTTTCATATTTCAGAACTGCATGTACAAAATGGCCTTAACATGGTCTCATGTCACTTTGGACTTACATCCATAGTCCGAAAATACGACCGCTAGGTTAATTGGTCTCTCTAAATCTCCCTTAGCTATGAGTGTATGTGAATGGTTGTTTGTCCTGTTTCTCTCTGTGTTGCCCTGTGATGGACTGGCGAACTGTCCAGGGTGCACCCCGCCTCTCGCCCAATGACTATAACTGATTTGTTAGGTACGGTGGTATTTAGGATGCCCTCTGATGTCTGTTTGTTCTTCTGCTATGCGGTGTATGTGTTTTTCTATTTTATATAAAATGGTTTAAAAAAAGGGTAAAGTTGAAAAACTGAAATGATTTTGTTTTCATTCGTCTATGAACTAAAAATGCCTTGCAAACATTACAAATGTGTTCACTTTTTAACATAGCAAAATGCTTATAGAAATATTTAGAAGTGGAAAATATGGCAACTTTTTTTTTACAGCCTTCGGTCTACCATCTAACATACAGATGGCATTTAGAAGAGCTTTAACCAAGTACTGTGATAGTTTACAGAGACACATAAATATAAAACACTAATTATTTTAAAAGGAAAGTAATCAAATGTTCTCATGTCACATGTATACTTGAGGGAAAGGAGCTCCCATCCCGGTCCAGTACATGTTTGTTATGTAAACAGATGTTCCGACGTTTTTTCATCCCACTGCGTCTCTCTGTGTTCAGTGTAATGTCATGTGTCCTAAAACCCTCTGACATTCAGGGTGTTGGCGTGATTGCGATCATCCTGCACGCACCGACGCGAGTGGCTGTGGATTATGTCAGATGCTCTCTAGCTGGCAAAGACTCCACTCCAGCCCATGCTGTTTCTGCTCGGCATCACCAAAAGAAAAAAAAGAAAAAAAATCATGAGATTAAAGCTGCGCCACTCCATCGTTTCTGTGCACGCAGATATGAAAGCCTGTCTGATACTATTTATGTCACGGCTGATGTCGGTCTCTTTGTTTTAGATTGATACGGGTGGTGAATACACAGGTTTCCTGGTAACTCTGCAACACCCAACTAACAGAGCTCTAGTTGATTGACTGCTTTCACATTATCTGAGAAATAAGCGGCATTAAGATGGGGGCAAAAGTTCAACAGCTGGCCTGTCAGCGGGCTGCTAATCCACCGGGTGGTAGCGACATCCTCAGCTGGCTTGTACATATGTACGACTCGCGTAACTGGACAAGGCTGAATATCACTGATGAGATGAAACAGATTTGGGTTTGATAAAATGAGCCGCTGACCATACAGACCACTGCTGGGTAACAGAGGATATTTTAAAGCTTTAACTGTGATGAATCCATCTGTTACTGTACATGTGACCAATAAAGTGCTGATTAGGCTATCCTGCTGGGACTACCAAAGAAGTATTAAAGCTATAATTGGTAATTCTGTTCAGAAACACTTTATGTCATACTGGGTAAAATGGTCCTTCCATCCTGAAAGAAGTAAATACATTATGTATTCGAAAGAAGAGGTTAAAAATATCTCTGTGGGAGCTGCAGGCTTGAAAAAACTCTGACCAATCCCGGCCGTTCGGTCCGAAGGGCAGGGATTGGTCAGAGTTTTGTTCCTGCTCTCATTCCCGCCCTATCTATTGGTTGTCCCACAGACCAATCATTCTGAGCCAATGAGAGTGCATGTTTCTTGTTAGTTTCCGTTTGCTGGCTGCGCATGTGCACTTCTAGTGTTTATGTATCTGTTTAGCTTACTGGTTAGCTTTGGTGTTTCAGTGAAAAAAACACAAGAACGATAAAAGAGGTAAATAAATCAATACAAATACAATTAATACAATCTCAAAGCAATTATTATTATTATTATTATTATTATTATTATTATTATTATTATTATTATTATTAACTACACGACAATTAAAGTTAATATATTTTTAAATAAAAATGTATCAAAAAAATGAAAAAATCTATAAAACAAATTAAGAAACGTAAATCACACAAAGATGACAATAATAATAATAATAATAATAATAAGGGTTGCACAGTGGAGTAGTTGGTGGCACTGTTGCCCTCCATGGAGTTTGCATGTTCTCCCAGTCAATGTGTGGGTTCTCTCCAGGTACTCCGTCTTCCTCCCACAGTCCAAAAACATGACTGTTCGGTTAACTGGCGTCCAAAACTGGCCTTAGGTGTGTCTGTGCATGGTTGTTTTCCCTGTGCGTCTCTATTCTTTTATTATTTTACAATTAAACAAATTTTACTGTGATACACTGGCAACCTGTCCAGTGTGTACCCAGTTTCTCAGCCAACACCCACTGGGGATAGCTATCAGCCTGCATGGATAAGCAGGTATAGATAATAGAAGGATAGATAATGTTACAATATGTTAGAAAAAAGCTAACACTATTTTTTATAAATCAACTAAAATGATAAATCTAACTAAAATGATTAAAGAACCCTAGATGGTCCAGATAGAGTTCAAAGAGCCTCCACTACAATGCAGACATGCATATTAGAGGTTTGGGAGTTTAGGGTAATCAATTTTGTGTGACTGTACATCTCTAACGTGGGTGACTAATGATCCGGTGGGGCCGGCTGAAGCTGGATAGATCAGTGACAGCTTAATGAAGCCACAGAGCTTCTGTGCTTACAACAGCAGCAGGCTAGAGGAAGAAGTTAAGGGTAGAGAGGTAAAATAAGCAGAGAGAGGGGAGAGCAGGGAAACTCAGGGAAGAAATGCAGACAGAGGAGAGAAGACAACACACAGAAAAAGGCTGGAGAGAGATAAAACAGAAAGTTTGGTCCATTTAGTTAAAATAGATTTATGGCATAAGGTTTCCCACTAACATCCACCCACTCCTGACACACTAGGAATTCACTGCGCGTGTCTTAGAAGCATTCCCAACAGCTCAGGGCCCTTAATTATAAAAAAGTGACAACTCAAGTGGGATTTTTTAATATTAATTTTCTTGTTGCCTCCTATTTCTTATCCACCTCTTCTTTCTGTGTTGGAGTTAGATGAGTCACCCCCCTGTTATCGTTAAGATGGGCCATCGCTACTGTCACTGCTGCCTAACATGGGAGTACTACTGGGGAAAGGCCTGCATCAGCATGTTTGCACACAGACACACGGGCCGTTAAGAGAGCAAGAAGAAATTAAACTAAGCAAAAAATCTGAACATATACGCACACACACATATATATATATATATATATATATATACACACATATATATATATATATATACACACACATATATATATATATATATATATATATATATATATATATATATATATATATATATATATATATATATATATATATATACACACACACTATATGGCTAGAAATGTGCTGGTGGCACATAAGCCAACTAACTAAGTTATATGACATCCTAAGGTATTCTAAAGCTACAGTTCTTTTAGAAACAGCAGGAGAGACAAGTTGACCTACAATCAGAAAGTGAACTACTATTGTTGTGAACACATGGGACAATCAAATCTTTAATATCAGATGTAGATAAATAACTGAGAGTTTAGGATGTAAGAAGAACAGTATTTAATCCTGTTCAGGGAGCTAAGGAAGAGTTGGCTAAAACTGGAGACATCAGAGCTCTTACTGCAATATTTTGGATCAGGTGAAGGCTTTTCACTGAGTTTTGGGAGATTCCTGATCATAAAGAGCAGCGGTAGTCCAGCCAAGAGACAGGCTCAGCATTCAGACTGACAATCTCTTTTCTACATTTAAATCAGAACTGAAAACATAAGATTTTACCACAGGTTTTGGTCAGAGAGTCTGACTAATGACCAGTTATTGAACCATGAGATCGAAGGATACATTTATATTTTACCTTTTCTTTTCTTTTTATGCAATGTTTATCAAACCTTACATTTCTTTGTTATTTCTAAATCTTTCTTTTGATTTCACATAAAGCACTTTAGAATCCCTTATGGTGCTATATAAATAAGCCTGCCTTGCTCAAGGGCCATAAGAGGAAACTTGAAAATAAGGGTCAAAAGTAGCAATTTCTTTTAAAAATCTCACCAGTGATGCCAGTTGTTAGACAATTATCAGGAGAGCGGCGGAAACACGAACAGAGATCTGCCTGAGCCTGTAACAATGACTGGGAGTAGTTCCCTATCTGTTCACACATTTTGTGGCAGAGCTGAAATCTAATCTTCTGGAAAGGAGATCAAGCAGAAGTGAGAATGGTGCCACTCACCAAGTCTACATATGGCAGATGTGACACTGTGGTCGGACTGGGACTTTAAAGTAGGACGGTGTCTGCAGTATTTCCCTGAGACGTGGGCTATGGTCATACAACCCCTCCAAAAATGCTCAAGCTGGGATGTTCTTTAGGTCCACACAGGACTAAATTATACACACCGCATATAAGAGCAGGGAAACACAACCTCATATGCTTTCAATAATATGCTAAAAGCATCCATATGGAGCATTTTCAACAGCAGCCTTATTTCAAGTGTTTGATGAGCCATGTGAGGACGGGAGGAAGGAACAGTGATGAGGGAAGACGAGAGAGGAGTAAGGACCTGTAAGGTGACATCGCCAGCGAAGCAGCACAAAGCGCTCTGGCTTTGTTGGAGACATGGAGGCAGACACAGCTCTCAGCATGGCTTTTCACCCCCGGCGCCTCATGGAGAAAATTGATTGCCCGGTTGCAGTCGTACAGTCACCCAAGACAATGGCATCACTAGGGCTAATAAATGTACAAGATAAAGACTGCTTGTCGTTGGACAGATTATAAATTTAGCCTCTAAGGAGCGATGGAACTAGAACAATACTAGGCGCTGACAGAACACGATAGTCTCAGGGGAAGAAGATGGAGAAATGTGAGCTTAGAGTTGGCACCTGGTTTATTTTAGTAACTAATCTAGTTATGCAACCTTAAAAACTGTTTAATTGATATCAGAAGGTTTCTGACTATGATTTCAAAATCAGAGCTGCTTTTGCGGATCTAATGAGAAATGAAGAGTGCTGATCCCTTTTAAAGGAAATAAATCTCCACCAAAAACAGCATCAGGAAGGGCAGCCTTTGCCTCAACTAGCCTAAAGAAATTAAAGAAGTGGGAGGGCGACTGTGTTTCAGTGGGAAAAGTAGTAATCTTGCAATCCAAAAATTGTGGGTTGGATTCCAGCATCCTCCTGTCACATGTCGATGTGCCCCTTGCATGGCACTTAACCCCAAGTTGCCTTCTGATCTGCATTTTGGTGCATGAATGTGGGCAAGTTTGTGAGTGCAATCTTGTGAATGAGGCTTTGAGTGCTTTATACGACTAGAGAAGCGCTATATATATTCAGTCCTTTCACCATTTAATGGTGCTCACAACACTGGACTGGATAGACGCACTATGTATTCATGCTCTCAATAATAGTAATATCTTGTTAATAACACCATGAAATGATTCCACGGGTAAAGAGTTGGTAACGTGGAAAAATCGTAAAGAAACTACAACTAAGCTGGTTCATTGCCAAAAAAGCAGAAGTCAGCCAGAAGCAACTATTTAAATAAGACTTTGTTGCTGAAATGGAAACACTGAATTGTATTTTTCCCAGCAGCTGGATAGACTACTCATTAGTTGGAGTCATAACTACTCATTCTATGTTTGCCAAAAACAGAAGGAGCAGCGCGCTGTTTACGGAAGTAACGATGAATATAATAGTTTCTAGAAGTGCTCAATAAAGTTTTGTTAAAAAAAAAAAAACTTGGAGAAGAAACCCCGCAGATACTGGCCGGCATCTCTCATTATTAGAAAGCTGTTGAGCAATGGGAGCCGACAATATTAAACCACATCTTAGCAAGACGAATTAAGGCAAGAAGAAAGCAGCACAGCAATTAACAACGGTCTGTTATGGAGCGCTAACGTGCAGTGAGAGCCAGGAGAGTGACGTGAAAGATGGATAAAATGTGACATGACTATTCAGACAGCGGACACATTGAAAAAAAATCCGATACGTATCCAATATATATATATATATATATATATATATATATATATATATATATATATATATATATATATATATATATATATATATACACTAACATACATTTATATAGACTTCCCTCTAATTCATAATATTTAGAACCAGATTTTGTTGCAATAATCAATTGTAGTATTTTTATTTTGTCACTAGCAGCTTTAAACAACATCGGACTCAACATTTTCCCCATTTTTCTTTGCAAAAGGGCTCAGGCAGTCTTCAAATCTTGCCACAGATTCTCAAATGCATGCAGGTCTTTAAGAAGGGACATATCAGAATGTACTTCTCTAGGACGTTTAGGTCCTTTCATAGTTTGTGGCAATATGCTGCAGGTCTTCTAGAAGTTTGCCCAAGAAGCAGACAAACATCAGCAAACAAGCTGATAAAGAAGGCTGGTTCTTTTCTAAAAACTGTTCTAGAAACACTGGAGAGGATAATGCAAAGGATTCTTCATACAATGAACATTATGGACAACCCTGAGCATCCTCTTCATCAGACTGTCAAGCAATAACGGCTTCATCAGATCTGCTATAATACTGACCGCTCTTGCCTGCCACACCCATCAGCCTCTACTGTGAAGAAATTTAAACAGCTCACGTTACAATAACATTTAATTTCCCTTTGGGATTAATAAAGTATTTTTGAATTGAGCTCTGGGTTTATGTTTAAGGATGTCCTGCTGCAAGTTAAACCTCTATCCCAGTCTCAAGTCTTTGGCTGCCTTCTTCCTTCAGGACTGCTCCATATTTATCTCCATCCAACGTCCATAAACTTCATAAAATCTGATCAGCTTCCATTTCCCTGTTTAAGAAAATCATCCCACAGCATGATGCTGCCACCATCAGCTTTCACATTGCACACAGTCTCTACAGACTAATGAGCAGGAGAATACCTGGATTTAAACTGAGATTAAATGACACACAGGTGGAGGCAGGTCTATTTTAGGCCCATTCCTTTAATGGATTTTGTTTAGAGCTGTTCAAAAGTCCTCTTTTCACTATTGCCCACAGTCAGAAGACTGTCCAACTGGCCCTAGAACATAATACCCCCTCTCTCATGGCTCATTTGCCGAAATTGACATGGCAATTTTTTCCCCTGTACTATAAACTTCCCACTATCCTTTTGATTTGAGAAGGAAGGAAATCAGCAAATCTGAAGAGCATCGCTTAATTTGTAGTTAATTTGATTTTTGCTGGTATGACACTGTTGCAGACACCAACAAATTTGAACAGACATGCGACAAGTGATGCAAGTGAGCATAATTTGAGATACTGGTCTGTGTGGAACAGCAGACAACTTGCAAGGCACTAGATGCAGAAAAGAATGCAGTGTAATGTTTGAGCAGCAGAAAGATTAAAGATAACTAAGCTGCTCGTGAGCTTAAGTGACTTTTTCCCATATTTCTATTTTTAGTTTATGCAGTATGTAGTGAAGAGTAAGTCTAGGTGAGATATGCATCAATAAAAAAAAAACTCTTATCAGAGCAAAGCAGTCAACAGTCGGATTGTGACTCACTTTGACGCCAACAAACTCGGTAGGTGACCGCATCTCTGCCAGATCGAATATCATCACATGTGAGGGAGAGGAACATGCGGATTTGAACTGAAATGGAGCAAAACCCTGTTATCCTACCCTTCTCCAGCCAGCCCTCGCTGCAGCAACTCCCTGTCTCTCCTGTGGTCCCACCCTGCTGGTGACATTAAACACCGGGCTGCCTCCGCCTCCGGACTAAAGAATAGGTCAGCTCCCTGGCTGCCATCCCCCAGCAAATACACACAGTTTACAAATGCAAGCACACACGCGCGCAGACACACACACACACACACACACACACACACACACACAAAAGGAATAAGCCTGTGCTGAAGCTACACACACATGCATGTGAGTATGTGCGCACCCCGTAAATTATAGAAGCATGAATTATTCATAATGGTCTAATCTGAAAATATGTTGAATGATTTGATTACGTTTATGACCTAAATGGCATTGGATTAGAAAATTTAGCATTGAAGAATAATTGAATAAAGTTTGCTATTTTAAGTGGCATCGTGTAACTAGCTCCGGATCAAATCAATTATAGTTTTATTAATTCCAGAATCTTGTGAATTAGGTAAAATGTTCAAACTATGAAAGACAGAAAAGTGATCAATTCCCTCTTTTCCCAGCCAGCTTGTTTTTTTCTGTCTAAGGAACAACGATTGGAAAAAAAAGTATTTTAGAACATGGTTCTGAAGGATAAAGTGTTGATTTCAGGTTATGACAGCAGGATTTTAAGGGTGCTGAAGCTGAGACAGCTAGCATCAGCGGTGGCCGTTTTCATGATGTATGTTTGTTCGCTGGCTTAAAAAAGTCAACCGCATCAAGTTTTCAATATTTCTGCCATCACCATCAACATTTCTTTTTCTGATTTCTTCGTTTCGACTGAAGCTGTCAAAAACTCCCAACATCCCTTCATTGTTTTAGCCGTCTGTAGAGAAACAGGAAAAAAAGCATCAAAATGTCCCACACATGGATTTGAGAGATTTAGAGTTATCGATTTACTGAGGAAGCTGGAGTACCCGGTCAGAACCTGACATATGCGCAGAATGAAAAGGCAAACTCCATACAGAAAGACCCCAGCCAGGATTCAAACCCCTGACCGGCACCACTGCGAGGCCCCAGTGCACACATGCACCTTGGATTTGTCCAAAGATCCCTCCTTTTCCACTTCACTTCAAATGGCTAAATTTTGATTCTGTAAAAGCAAACCATGATGCTGCAAATACTGCAGAAATTGCCAATGTAAGGGTTCTAAAAAGGGGCATTCACGAAGCAATAAAAAAGAAAACTAGTACATTGATGTAAGCTAGTGCAGAAACTGTAGGACAGCATGAACATCACAGGACACTGCAGGCCATACAGAGCCAAAACATTTAAATGGTTCAGGCTTCTTCAAACATTTCTGAACTCATACCATCGCTGGTGCACGCACATACACACTCCAAGCACTGGGGTGTTTGCATCTTACTTTTTTTGGTCTTCCAAATCTCATTATATAGATGACTGATTCATGAGAGTGATACACTTTCTATTATTTTCTGTATTTTCTATCATTTTTCTGTATCTTCAACAGCTTGGAGAACAACTTAACAGCAATACCCTGACCCCTTAAAGTAAATGTTTTCTGAACAACTTAAACTGGGGGTTAGTTTAAGTCATTCAGAGACTTATTTCCACTTCTAGTGATATTTCAACCCATCTTCTTGTCTCATTTGTTTTTCACTTGTTAAAGTTAAAATGACTGGCTTTAAATTTCTTTGAGATGGCATTTTAAAGGGGACATATATTTTTTTTTAGTTCTTCCTTTTCACATTTAAAGCATTTAGTTGTTTATATAAAGCGAAACAGCAATGCTTTGGTCTTTCCCCCTGTACTGAGGTCGTCTGACAACAACTTGTTTTGGTCTCTTTAAATCAAAAGGAGGCAATTCACACGCTGCCCCCCTCCAGGTCATAAAGCATTCTACTCCACCTCATTCTGCCATTTTTGTAGTGATGGTGTAATGAATTGTCTGGATTAATACACCCAGAAACCTAACATTTTGACTTCTCCACTTGTAGTTTTAGCATCCTTAAGCTATGTTCAGTAGTTCAGCAAATATTGTGACATACTTGTTCAATGAATGTAATGCGAAAACAGAATATAAAGCTATCTACGCAGCACCTGTACAGACTACATTCACCTTTTCTGCACTCCTAGAGTACCCAACAAAATATATTTAAGGGCTAAAAACATGGATTTTGTATGATATGTCCCCTTTAAACTTTCTCAGATTGATCGGTAGAAAGAAATAATTGTTCCTGCGAGGCTGTTGCAAATGTCCTTTCTTGGCATTGCCATAATACGCACCTATTTTCTTCAGATCAGAAACCAGCCACAATTTTTAGCTTTAGACAAAGGGTCACACTTGCAGATTATTGGTTCTTCAAATGGCTTTACTGGTCTCTCATAACTTCTGCTTTCCAGTTTCTATCTTATGAATGTAGCAAAGATTAAAAAAAGAGAACTGATTACAACCGGTAGTTTACAGAATGAGGTCTGCTTCGACTGAATCCGTCCAAATGAGTGGCCCATTGTGCATTAAAGTATAAAAATTGGTTGATTTCGTTACTAAATGTCTGGTACAACTCGAACAGTGATGGCTTTTCATTTTGGAGAAATTGCTAAACTTAATTTTTGGCACAAATAAAAAGTTTGTGATGCTTTATTCTTTTTGGAAAACATTCAGTTTTGGAGTCGTGCATTTGGAAATTGCAGAATTTAAGTTCTGTGTTACACATAAAACACAGGAGGGAAAACAAGCCTAAAGTCCAAGTTGGAGAGCTTGTATCGCCATTTTTGTTGGTAAAACCTAAACATTGTTTAATGTGACCTGATATTCTCCAGTTAGTCTTTAGTCTTCTGCTGAACAAACAGACGTGCTGACAAGATACTTTTCCAACGAAGCGGCGGTTAGAGGCAGAGCGAAATTATGACACCTCATATTATGTGTGCGCGCATCTTAAACTACGTGTTGACAACTGAATTTATGACAGCAAAGCAAGTTATATGTCTCTGGGCAGTCTTAATGGAGACAATGCAAAAAGGAGAACGCTGCAGCAAAGAATAATAAAATAAAGAAATGTTTAAATACTGCAGCTCAAAGGGGAAAGATTAACAGAGAGAGCAAAGTAATCATCAAGAATTCAATGAATGGATTCCTGTGTTGTCATAAGATTTCAGTACAACACACGTGACAAGTTCAGCTTGCTTTCATTGCAAGCAAATCAGGCCTAAATCTGGATAACAAAATCAAAAGAGACATCACAATAACTAGATGTATAATATTAAAGTGGTATGTATAAAAGTGTAATAATACACAGCTGTTAAAGCTATTAAACCAGGTCGGGCTCTGAGGTGCACATCTTTCATCTGTAACACTTTCCAACAGGCTCCTCGTTGCTGAGACTGCGGGTTTTTATGATAATTCATCTTCTGTAGCTCTCCTCAGCAGGGAGCAGGATCTGGCAGCATCATTAGTCTGTCTCCACCAAATGAGCTCCCATTCGTTCTACGCTCCCGCCACTCTGTGAGTGTTTGTGTGTCTGGAATAATTAAAGCCAAAATAAGCGCCTTAGAGTAGAAACGCAGCAGACAAAAGACTCCGCTGCTGTCTGAGATAAGTTGATGAAGATCGCACAAGTCATCATATTTCAAATAGTTTTTTTTTCTTTTTTTTGACAAGGAGGGAGCTCAGGCTGGAGAGTTGCTGGGATTAAAATCATGACAAGGGCCGCTTAATTATGAAAGCCAAGTATGTTATAAGCCATTTTACACAAGTAGAACCTGAAGAAGCTTCAAGAGAAAGTGGAAGTTCAACTAAAACAGATCAAATTAGGTCAGCGTGAAGAGAACAGTGGGTCACAGTGTTAACCTCAGCGACGTAAACATGTCAGATAGGCTAAACTCCTTGACAGTCCACCTTTTTGTGCAACTCCTTTTTCAGGAACAACAAAGCAACAAGCAAGCTCAGACTGACATTTCTGGGGCAGCTGGGTATGTGTGTTCGTCCCTGACAGAGAGATGGACTACCTCTAGACAAAAATGCATTGGGGACAAAATGCAACTAGAGAACATTGGTAACATTGTAACTAAATTATTTGATCGTGTTGAGCGGTTGAAACTTTTTTCTGAATTTTCCCCCGTATTTCTGTGTATTTTACGCCAGATAACCTACCTTCAGCACGTCATCAATTCCCTCTAGAGTGGATGGGGTCTATAATTTTCCATCATGTTTAGGGTCTGCATCATTGTCTTCAGCCTACACATGAAGCACCTGAAACACTTATCAGGTCCCCATATTCTATCACGATGATGAAAAATTGGCTCATCTTCAATCCACTTTCTATTGTTTGAATTCCTACCTCTCTACACAATGAGGATCTGCACAATCAGCTCACGCATTCCTATCTGTGGGCACACTATACCCCTCTAACAGAGTTATGCATGCTCAACCTTAAAGCCTACATTTAGATTAAGCTCAAACAGGTTAAAAATGAGGTAACTTGTGTTTTTAAGTACTGAATGATCTGGGGGAAAATTGTCCATCCCAGAATGCACTTGTTCTGATTTATAAAACCATTCTTTATACATACAGACAGACAGACACACACACACATATATATATATATATATATATATATATATATATATATATATATATATATATATATATATATATATATATATATATATATATACAGGACTGTCTCAGAATATTGTGATAAAGTTCTTTATTTTCTGTAATGCAATTAAAAAACATGAAATGTCATACATTCTGGATTCATTACAAATCAACTGAAATATCGCAAGCCTTTTATTGTTTTAATATCGCTGATTATGGCGTACAGCTGAAGAAAACTCAAAAATCCTATCTCAAAATATTTGAATATTTCCTCAGACCAAGTAAAAAAATAATAATTATAATAGCAAAACAAAATCAAACATTTGAAAATGTCCATTAATGCACTCAGTACTTGGTTGGGAATCCTTTTGCACAGATTACTGCATCAATGCGGCGTGGCATGGAGGCAATCAGCCTGTGGCATTGCTGAGGTGTTATGGATGCCCAGGATGCTTCAATAGCGGCCTTTAGCTCATTTGCATTGTTGGGTCTGGTGTCTTTCAGCCTCTTCTTCACAATACCCCACAAATTCTCGATGGGGTTCAGGTCAGGGGAATTGGCAGGCCAATCAAGGACAGTAATGCCATGGTCAGTACACCAGTTACTGGTGGTTTTGGCACTGTGGGCAGGTGCCAGATCTTGGTTGTGCAGCGTTTCCTGCCACATTTCCCCCTTCCAACACACTTTTTGTGAATGTGCTTTGAAACTGCACTCTGTGAACAGCCTGCTCTTTGAGAAATTTCTTTTTGTGTCTTACCCTCCTGATGGAGGGTGTCAATGATGGTCTTCTGGACAGCAGTCAGATCAGCAGTCTTCCCCATACTTGTGATTTAGTTTACTGAACCAAGCTGAGTGTTTTTCAAGGCTCAGGAAACCCTTGCAGGTGTTTCGAGTTAATTAGACGATTCAAGTTATTAGTTGAATAGCCTACTACAGTAGTATACTTTTTCACTATATTCTAATTTTCTGAGACAGTCCTGTATATATATATATATATATATATATATATATATATATATATATATATATATATATATATATATATATATATATATATATATATATATAAACAAAGTTTTTAAAATAAGCATACTGATTATGTCATCTCATAGCTTTTGCAACCTAACATCTGCTCAATTCTACCCTATTGTGTCTGTTCACGTAAAACATCTTTTGACTTGGCCCATTAAGGCTATATCCCTCCTTCTGCTCAGGCCCGTCACATAAATAATAAACAAAATGCCTAAAGCTTGCCCGGAAAATACCTGCATCTTTCATTGAGTCAGAAAAACTTTGATGATGTTGTCTGAGTCACTTCTCTCTGGGAGGAGGCTGCAGTCCATCAGCACCAAAACGTTACAGAGAACAGGAACAGATTCTTCCGATCTGCAGCTGGACTGTTGAATAAATCTGAACAGCTGCGCTTCACAAATTTGCCTTTTCGCAGACTCTTTTGAACCCTGAATTATGTAACAATAGACCTGGCAATAAACTCAGAGGCTGAAACCTCACATGAACATAGCCAGTTAAACGCTGCTCTCTGAGGCTAAAGCGATTCCTTCAAAGTTCACATATCTTGATAAACTACAACAGTCTCAGCACCTCATAATGAAACCATGGAGAAATCATCTGACAACACTATTTTTATTAATTTCAGGATCTAAATGATCCTGCACCAGAAGCAGAGAAGATGGGGATAAAATGACTGACAAATATGCAAGCCACCAGAATTGACTAAGACTCCTGGATAGGTGTTGAAACATTTTCAGAAAGAACTGAACAACACTCCGGTTGCCTCCGATTTAAGCCTGTTTGCTGTTGCGATGACCCAGATAACAGAGAATTTGCACAGGCAGACTGACAAATAGGGGCCAAAGATTCATAAACACATTCGGATCAAGATTTCAGATGCAGTTGTAGAAACAGAAGGACCTGGCGCCCACGCACTCTCAGCCACACACAACAGGCCTAACACTGATAGCAACACATGCCAGTCACATGTGCACGTGTTTTCATCACCGAGCTGAAACACGTCTTTGTTCGTAACAGCTCCCCAGTATAGGGTCTGTGCACATTATCCATGGATCTTCACACCTTTTGGACTTCTTGTGAGGTCTGTCTCACATTGGAGATGTGCCGTGCATCGCTATGTGTTCTTAATACATCTCCTCCTCTTTCAAGCCTCTTTCCCCATCTTCTCAAACCTTTTCACCTCCAACTGCAGGCTGAAACCCATCCAGCTTCTAATCCTAATAGCTCTCAATTTTTTCCTAAGGTTATAGGAGATGACACACAGCAGCTTTTCTCTTTTTGCTTGACCTCTCTATATGCTGGCCTGCATTATTCATTGCCCCGCTGTTATGTTCTCTTTCGTCTGGCCATCCCTCATTATTCTCTTCTGCTACTTTCCCAGCTTCTTTCAAACAGAACATGAAGGCCATCAGGTGCAGGATGGTTTCCCTGCTACAAGATTCCCTAAATTTCTCCTGATTGAATATAGGTTTTGACAGGATCTTTCTGCTCGCATATATAGTTGTTTCACTTGCCATTTATTTCTTGATGTCTAAATTTTCCCTTAATAAATTCCCATTTTAATATCTTCGCTGGTCTTTTATCCAATCTTCTCTGCAGCTTTTTTTGGAACCACACTTAATTACTCTCAAATGTCAGCAGAAGCACTTTGAGAAATGCTTTTTCCTACTTATTAAAATGTGGAGCTAACATGCTTCCTGCTTCCAATTACATTTCACAGGTTAAACAAAGAAGACAAGGTACGCTGCTAAGAAAGATGAACAATTCTATCCCTTCTGGGTCTCTCGACATTTCTCTTGGATTTCCGAGCAAAATCTTCTCAGAAACTTTCTTGTGCGGATGCGATATCTCTATCAGGGTGTGCATATTAGGGGATTTTTTTTTTCTTTGAATCTTTCATATGCATTTCAAACCAAATACAGAATTCTATGCCTTTGGCATTATTTGTGAAGTTGACTCTAATCCAAAATGAGTTTTGTTTTCCTAGCATGCTTCTCAGTAACTTTATGAAGTACCTCAAACTGTAAAGCTAGGATACTTGTATATGTTGCAGGGTACGAAACTCAAATTTTACCAGCAACCCTTCATTGAATATGCAACCACTGTTTACTTACCCTATTTTATTGTTTATAGGGAAAGTATCCTCTATTTCAAAAGGCTTGTATTTTAAATTTGTATCTTTTTTGGTGTAATTGTGTAGCTGAATTACAATACATAAGTCTTTTTTTCTCGAGTACACCTAGCGTTTTCTCGTGGCAAATAGTTTCCAATTTGCCAATTTTTTATTTAATTATCAACATTGATCCTGGATTACAGCTTTTTAACCATTGAAACTGGCAATATATAAATGCATTTGGGATTTTGAGTTGCTTGTGCAATGTGAGTCTAATTAAAGGTCCTTTTACAGATTTTTTTCTATTCTCGTTGTGTATTATAATGTACACAGAAAAATACAAATACTACGATTATTTTTAAAGAAAAGCAATTTGATGTTTGATAAAATTTCTTTTTTAAACTTCCTTTAGTTGATATTGCTTCAAAGGTGTCATTTTGTGTAGTTGTGGAAGGACCAAAAAGCGGGCAGATGGGAAACAGAGAAACATGAATAAAATATTTAAAAATGACAACTAAAGATTGAACAAATATGGCAAGAGGTGATCTAGACATGGAACCAGAAAAAGCCTAATGGGAGAAACCAGCAAGGACAAATGAAAACCAGGGGAGCTTCAATGCTGTGGAGGAGTGAAGATTGACATCAAAACCAGCCGAGTCTAATCAGAGGGAGGCAGCACCACCCTGGGAGAGTCCCAAGCAGGGGAACTGAGGGAGGGAGACTGCTTACCACTGAGAAAGAAAAAATGTCAGAAACACTGCACAAAGGAATTAACTAAGATGGCAAAACCTTAACAACAACAACAATAAATGACCCAGGAATGTCTAATGAAAAGTCAATAGAAATTAAAACCAAAACACAAACGCAGGTTTTCTTGTTTTCCAGTAGAGGAAAGTAGTTTCTGTTCTGCAAATCTGCCAGTTTGCTTGTATGAGATGGGTAAAACTTTCTGAAGTTTTTACGAGATAATATAATAAAAACAACTCACTGTCCAATTAGTGGAAGTTACAGGACGACGTTACTCAAGACCTTCACACAGTATCAGTGGTGTTGTTTAAATCAGGAGTGACTCATTGCTCACCGATATTTTCTCTTATTTCCTCTAATAAGAAGTTGAATTTGATTAGATTTAAGGATTTTGCCATTGTTGACGGGGAAATTGCCTTTATTGATGAATTCTCTTAATTAGCACACTATCTACAAATATACAGAGAATATGAACATCACTGGAGACACAAACTGGGCAATACTCATAGCAGCAAGTATGCTCTCCCTATTAGAGCCTGGTTGGCTGGAAGAAGCAGGTGGTGTTGAAGGAGACACTGTTTTTTCCAGCTTTTTGTTGTTGTTTCACTAAATTTATAATAACCGCAATGTTTGTAAGGTGTGGTTTGGTGAAAAATCAAGCCCTTTCAACAAAGTGCTTCACACTGTGGTAAAATAAATTATTGTTCAAACAATCTACACACCATTTGTGTCCTTCAGCTGACAAAATAAACCCTCCTATATTGAACTGAACCATTACGCTGTTAGATCATGTACCTAACAGATTGTTTGCATCTTATTAGATTGTCATGTAGTTCGTTTGCTGGGAAAACGCAGAGGGGACGTTCAAGCAGCATATGCTCTGACAACTGGTAATTACTTCTGTGCAGGTTTGGCTCTTTTCAAAGAATGAGTAAAGCATGGGAGTAATTGAATAATCAATATCACTGGCAGATTGTTAATAATAAAAAAAGAAAAATCCATTAGTAGCAAACCAACCTGCAAGCATTATAAACCAGCTCATAAAACAAAATGCTTCCTGCGAGAAGCAAATTGCTGCTTTATTGGCTCACTAGCTCAGGCCTTTTTAAAATTGCTCTCCACCCACCGCTGTGCAGAGCCCCATGCTGCTGTAGCACAGGCGGGCGTTTGCAAAGGTCAGCTGGTAGCTGCTCGACGGGGCAGGCGTCCCATTGGGTGTGTTCTGGTAAAGAGGCCATTTTTTAGAGATGTAAGCAGGATAGTGGACAACATTGCCAAAGAGGCCCGAGGTGAGGAGAAGCCGACTGCATGTATCATCAAGTCACTGCTGTGTAAAGCAATTTTTGCAAGATTTATATCTATGTAGTTAGGGAGCTGTGCGAGGATTGGATGTGCACAATAAAACGCTAAATAACAATGCATATTTCCACCTTCAAAACTTCAATCGTTTCCGTGCATCTCTTCCACCCACCAGCGCAGCCCTCCTTATCAATGCCCTCGTCACTTTTTGATTAGATTAATGTAACTCCCTTCTTTCAAGTCTTACTCTCAAAATCGCCCAGAAACCTCAGCTTGTCCAGAACACAGCCGCTCGAATCGCCACTAGAATTACAATATAGGAGGAGGTTCTAGGTTCTTCACTGGTTACCCATTAAATATCCCATCGACTACCAGATTGTCATCCTCACCTTCAAAGTTATCAACAACTTGGTACCTCCTCACTTCACTGATCTTCCCTCCCGAAGCCTATCACCCTTCCTCGACCTTCCTTCCTGTTACACCTCCTGCCCACTTGTCAACCTTGGAGTCCAGGGCCTTCTCCTGTAAAGCCCCCATTTCTGGGACTCAGTGACTCTGATTCTCTGTCTCATCTAAAAACTTTAAACTTGCTTATTCTGTCTAATCTCATAAAACCAATAATTGTTTTGAGATTTTATGAAATGTTTTTAAATTGATATAACGTTTATTTTTATTGTTCTTGTATTTTTCCTTGTTTGGTGACTTAAAGGCACCTTCAAATAAAATGTATTATTATTTTTCATATTATCATGTGGTTTGTGTGTGCACTAATAGTCATGTATACTAATAACCCCCTAATTCTACGTCTCCAAGTCCTTATACTTTCTTCGCCTTTGGACAGCTGGTGTGCAACAGAGGAATTTCCTGTAATCAACCAACACATATGGATATGTAATAAGGCGTGCAACCCATAAATACAGAAAGCTATTTTTATCTGTAATTAAATCAACAGCAAATTAAGCCGCACACATTTTCCAGTTTTTCAGGCATCTAAATCCAATTAGTTTCAATTAAGCATGGGTGTTCATGCAAAAAAATCAACTTTGCAATATTTCAAGAAAGAGAATCGGAAACTACTTATGCTCATAAATATATAAATATATAAATATATATATATATATATATATATATATATATGAGCATAAATTATACAACAATGCATTATATATATATATATGTAGTTAAATAATGCATTGTTGTATAATATGCAATGCAATAATGATATAAATCTGGCCAAAGAGATAAAATATCTAATTGCAATTCTCTGTGCAGCAACAGTGTGTGCAATATTTCAGTCTGAAAGAACAGCCGGATGATTCAGCCCCTCAAACAACTTTCCAAACAACAAACTAACAGAAAAGAAAATACAAATTACTCGATATTTAAACAGTCAGTGCAAGACTGTAGCATTTTAAAAACAGGAATTCCCACTACAAGTCTCTCATTGACCATAATCTGTGTGGATAACTCACTTCGTCGGTACGGCACATCTGGTCAGCCTAAAGTAATTCTGCCTACTACTTCACATACAGCCAGATTGTGATATCCGACTAAAGAGCGACCCCATGCACACAGTCCCTCTGACTTGTGGACTTGCATAATCCTAGCGTCTGCAATCTAAAGAGCCAATCTGTTCCTCTGGATTAGCTTCACGCAGACATCCATCCATCTTTAATTGACCTGCCTCGTGTACATATTGCTGGTCTGCGTCGAGTTAATTCTTATCAGCGTCTCTGCTCGCAGTGCCTGTGTTGATGTGCAGTGAGAGGCTTGGCTCTCAAAGCTGTAATCCGGTCTTTGTGCATTTCAGCATTAAAATGAAGAGGAATTCAAGATTGTGTAATATGCACTTAGTACAGGCATTTAGCTCACATGCTGCTGCTACAGGTCAGAGCTGAGCAGCCAAGAAGGTGAGGATGAAAAGCAAATGGTCCAAGACACTGCTAGGCTAGTATACAATGTGTGGGCCTAAGGCTACCAAGGCCCTTTTATGAATCCCTCATGTGTGCAGTGACATAGACCTGAAATCACCTGGAAATTAGTCTAAGAGTGAGTTCGATTTTGTAGTCAAGCACAAAAGAGTCAATCAGCTGGATAAAAAAAAAAGTTAAACTGTCTGTGAGAAGGGAAATGCCTCCACAGTAACTGTATGAGGACAGAGACTGCAACCTTTCAGGGTTAGAAAACAACAAGGAGCAGCCAGCTGTCACAGCTGCCAGAAGCAGCAGCAGAAGCAGGAAGGAACAAGGGATTTGCCATGTTTCAGCTCAACAACTGTCAGTGTGTGAAAGTGGGGCTGCACCATGCAGAAACTCGACACTCTCCCACTGACTTATTGTGATGCTCTGCCACTGAGCCGTCAGGGCCTTCTCCCCGTGAAGACGGACAGAGAGCAGAAATGGGCTAACAGTTATTAGATCCCATAAGAAACTAGAGCCATCTTGGTTTTCTGCACAGTTAACTGCAACATTAACAACATACATGATGAAAGATTGCATATGGGAAATAAATCACTGACAGCCAGGGTGATGATAATGCAAAAAAAAAATCAGATGAGTAATAATCAACAGAATATCAAACAGCTGGGAGAGGGGAGACTAAGCCGGGGAACTGAGGAAGGCACGGAAACAGAAATAAACTATTTATAAAACATGAACACCAGAAGATCGTTACAATCATAAAAAGTATCCATTAATTATTCTGGTAATTAAATATACACCATGTGCCATTAAGCAACTAATTAGAAAACCTTTCCACAACATTTTCAACCATCCAACCTCATAATCACTGCTTGGGCGTGTCTCGTGGCAGATGGCCATTCATACTGAGTTCAGCTGGAGGTTTCTTCCTGTTAAAGGGGAGTTTTCCTCTCCACTGTCGCTAAATGCATGCTCAGTATGAAAGATTGCCGCAGAGTCAACGCAATGAAGGCAAACGTTCACTGTGGGTATGCGCTCGTTCAGGAGGAGTGAATTCTGGAAGACAATGACTCTACTCAACCTGCTGGGTTTCCTTAGACAGAAAACATTTGACCAATCTGGATGCGTTGATTAAATTGACTCTAAAGTGTCTTGAGATTGTAACATAACCACTATGTTTTTCTTTTGTGTAAAGACATTAAAGTAGGAAAAGGTGACAAACTGTTGGATAGAATAGTTGTTGATTTTTCCTTTATTAAAATGATTTCGAATCTCCACTGATTAAAACTGATGCTGGGCAAGTAGCTTACGGGTGAATGTAATTAGTGGATAAAAAGGGGCGTGTGCGCGGCGCAAGGGTCGACAGGTGGAAAAAAAAAGACGCACACGCTCAGATCTGTGCAGCGGGAGATTTTTGTTTTGTTTTGATTAAATGTTATGAAATAGATAACTCGGAAATCAAAGTTCATCCCAGCGCCACAGAAACGTGTATTCAGAAACCTGATCGGAGTTTGGAGCCAGAAGACGCAACCCGGTGCAAAAGGACGCCGCCCGAGGCAAAGGACGCCGCCCGAGGCAAAAGACGCTACCGAGGGGAAAGAAAGACGCGGCCGGTGAGATCTGGACTTTATTTTTCTTTTTGGGGATTTTTAGTGGTACCACTCTTTTTTATGTTTTTTGGATGGGATTTTGACGTTTGGATTTTTTTCTTTTTGAACGGGACTTTGGACTCAAAGGGGAAAAACATTTTCCAAGGTTTTTGTTTTTGTTTTGGATTATATGGAACTCCGTTACGGACTTTATTCTTAAAGCTAAAAAGATCGGACAATTTTGGATTTTTATTTCTTTTGAGTTGCTTTGCTGAGTCAAATAAGTATTTGGAATTAAACATAATTACTTTTGGAAGCATTTTTTTTTTGTTATTGAGCTATTTATCCAAATAACCATCATTATTTAGTAATATTATGACTTTTTTAAATAAATCATTGTTGTTAAAAATCAACTAAATTCTTAATGAGTGTCTAGTTAATCAATTTCTTTTCCAAATTAATGGTGTGGCATTTTTTACCTGATTTCCTGTGACAGATCCCCTTGTGTATATTGTAAATTCTGCTTTTAATCAAGCATGATTGTTACAAAATGGTGGCCAGTATGGGGCCCAGGATAATATAATTTCAGGTTTTGTGCTACATTAGAGGATACCATTAAGAGAATCCGGATGTAGATTTGAATTTATTTGTTTTGAGTGTTTGTTTGTTTTCCAAGATGGATGACATTACTTCTCAATCACAACCCGCTGAGGAAAGAGATAGTGGTCAGGATGAAGGAGATAATGGAGCAGGTCTTTTTGTAGATCAGGAAGAGGCAATTAGCAACAGAGAGGGAGAAGCCTGGGTTACAAGGAGAAATCCTGTGGAGGAAATAACTTCTCTGATTAGCTCACTTTACGTATCAGATAATGAAGTTGAAGACAGAGAAGAGGACCAGGAAGAAAACCTTAATATGTCAGACATCAATGGGTTTAGGAATGATTTATCCAACATGGGGATTAGGATTAGCTCGCTAGAAGAAGATTTCCGGGCGTCGCTAGACAGTGCTTTGAATAGGGAGCAAAACATCAGGGCATATATAGATAAAAATGTTGAGGCCCTGAAACAATATATGAACACAGCCTTTCAGGAGTGGGAAGCTAAGGTAGTAGACTGTTTGCTGCGACGAGATGAGAAGTGGAAGGCTGAGATTGAGAGGCTGAAGCGCGCCAGACTCTCTACAGTTGTTCATTCCCTTGATAGTGTCAGACCAAGTCTCACCGTGCCATCTGACCCTCTCTCCTCTACCATGAAACATACTGTCCCTGGAACATCATCACCACCTTTAGCCCTACCGGTACAACGAGCACCACAAGGAAGCCTTGGACCTTCACACCCCCCAAGGATGGATCGAACTACTGCCTACATTCCTCCAGGAGCAGTTCCAGTCATGCCATCAACAAACTATGGGTTTATAGACCTCCCGGCATCGGCCTCCCACATAACAGGTCCTACGTCAAGCAGAACATCTGTAGTTTATTCTAAACCCCCTGTGCACATGGAGTTCCCTACATTTGAGGGTGCAGGAGAGGTTTCTGATGTCTTAAATTTCATTGATCAGTGTGAGACATTTCTAACAGTAAGGCCCTTGTCTGACCCTGAATTATTGGGAGCCTTAACCGCTGTATTAAAAGGATCTGCTCGGTACTGGTGGAGTGTGGCTAAAAACAAGATACACAATTGGATCGAATTTAAGAATGCCTTTTTTGCTGCCTTTCTACCTCCAGATTATCTGACAGAGGTGGAAGAGAAGTTAAGAGACATGGTCCAGTTGCCAGAGCAATGCCTGAGAGATTTCGCCTTTGAGTATCAAGCACTGTGTCTAAGATGGAAGCCAGACATCAGTGAGACAGAACTTGTGAGGAGGATTTTAAACAACTGTAATCCGAAGATAGCAGGCTGCCTGCGAGGCACAGTCAACTCTATGGATCAACTAATAAAGGTGGGATCCCAGGTTGAAAAAGACTGTGCTGGTGTTAAAATCTACTGGGGGAAAGTGGATCAACACAAAGCCAAAGGAAAAGGCCCAGCAAGACCTAAGGGGAATCCCAGAAAGGCAGCCGACTCTGTATCTGTTGTTCAGCGAGGCCCTGCTTCCTCCCTCCTTCATGTTCCCATAGAGGTGCGCGGCAGGATGTATAATGCTGTACTGGATACAGCTTGCACCTATTCCCTGATGAGACATAGTCAGTGGAAAATAATTGCACGAGAAGGTGAAGTTTTGAAGCCTGCTGACAACCAGAAGTTTGCACTTGCCAATGGCAAAACCTATAGTGCTTTGGGGAAAGCAACAATCATTTATGGTTGGCATGGGATGATGTGGTCTTTAGAGACCTTTGTTGTAGAGGATAACAACCTCACCTTTCCCGTCATCCTAGGTCTTGACTTTTTGACCAAAACTTCTGCCATTATCAACCTAGGTGACCACACCTACGGGGTAAAAGGGCCAAAGGGTTATACCTTTTATCCTTTTTCATCTTCAGCCGATGCCACATCACCTGTGCATGCTCGTCCTTCTTCACTTTATCTGATCCTGGCTCTGCCAAGGGAAGAGGACAACATACCTAACATAGAGTCGTATTTATCACAGACACAACATCCGCCAGAAGTCCAGAACCTTTTGAAGGCCTGGCCATCTGTATGCTCAGGGAGTTTGGGTAGAACATCTGTGGAAGAGCACAGCATAATAACCACAGATGAAATACCCATTCGCTGTAGAGCTTACCGGGTGTCTCCTTTCAAGCGACAAATAATAAAAGAACAGATTGAAGCAATGCTCAAAGATGATATCATCGAGCCATCTCAATCTTCATGGGGATCTCCAGTTGTCCTTGTTCCTAAGCCAGACCAATCCTTTCGATTTTGTGTGGATTACAGAGCTTTGAACACTAAAACTCTTCAAGATGCGTATCCCATGCCCATCATCCATGAGTTGTTGGAGTCGATGACAGGAGCAAACATTTTCAGCACCCTGGATTTGAAGTCTGGATATTGGCAGATGACAGTGGCAGAGGATAGCAAAGCAAAAACTGCTGTTATCACCCCATTCGGACTTTATCAATTTAAGTGCATGCCATTCGGATTAAAAAACGCTGGTGCCTCCTTTCAACGTTTAATGGAGAAAGTTTTAGGAGATCTACGGGGAAAGATCTGCTGTGTGTACATCGATGATGTGATTGTTTTCTCAGCCTCTGCTGAGCAACACTTGAAGGACCTGGACATGGTATTCGCAAAGCTCCACTGCGCTAATTTGTCCCTCAACCTTAAAAAATGTAACTTTTTTCAGAAAGAACTCAAATTTCTGGGACACATTGTATCAGCGGAAGGTGTTCAAGTAGATCCAGAAAAAACCCATGCCATTACTGTTTATCCGACTCCAACTAACAAGAAAACTCTTCAGAGATTCCTTGGGATGGTAGGCTGGTACCACAAGTTTATTTCACACTTTGCAGAAATAGCTACACCTCTCTATCAACTGCTTAAAAAAGATGCAAAGTGGGACTGGACAGTGGACTGCCAGCGTGCTTTCATAATGCTGAAAAAAGCTTTGGGTGAATCACCCATATTAGGACAGCCAGATTTCGAGTTACCTTTCGAAATCCATACAGACGCCAGTGACGTTGGTCTGGGGGCCGTCCTGGTCCAACCAACTCCTGATGGAGAAAAGGTTATTGCTTTTGCTTCAAGATCATTAAAGGGAGCAGAACATAACTACTCTACCTCAGAGAAGGAATGCTTGGCTGTTGTTTGGGCAGTAGAAAAATGGAGACACTTTGTAGAGGGTGTTAAGTTTACCATTTACACCGACCATGCTGCCCTAACCTGGGCATTCAATTGCCCCCGAACCAGTTCTAGGTTAACACGCTGGGTCCTAAGGTTGCAAGATTTCGATTTTGAGGTACGATATAGAAAAGGAATGCACAATGTAGTGCCTGATGCACTGTCCCGAGCAATGTCTTTTGACCAAGCTAGGCCGGCACATGTAGCCCTGAATTCTGCTAATGCCTCAATAGGTTTACCCCTATCGTTGGCAGAAATTAAGAATAAGCAGGGAAAAGACTCAGGCCTCCTGGAGATGGTTCAGGATCCAAGATACCAGAGACCTGACAGGATCCTCTTCGAAAAAGTTCACGATCTCTGGTATAGGAAAACCCCACTAAAAGATGGCATGAAATATCAGTTGGTGGTTCCCGAGTCCTTGGTTCCTAAATTTCTCCAATACTTCCACGATTGTCCATTGAGTGGACATCTGGGCAGGCTAAAGACACTCCTCAGGCTGTTGGAAGTAGCCTGGTGGCCGACAGTTCGGAAGGATGTTTGGACTCACGTAAAGAATTGTGCAGTTTGTCAGAAATACAAACCTGACAATCAAGCTCCAGCTGGTTTTTTGCAACCCACAACTCTGACTGAACCCTGGGAAAAACTTGGGGTAGACTTGATGGGACCTTTTCCACGCAGTAAAAAAGGTAATGTTTTCCTTCTTGTGGTGATCGATTACTTCACTAAGTGGGTAGAAATGTTTCCCATGAAAGACAGCAAGGCACAGAAGGTCATCACTATCCTCCGGGAAGAGATATTTACTCGTTTTGGAGTTCCTCAAAGCCTTGTGTCAGATCGTGGGCCCCAATTTACCAGTCAAGAGATGTCCAGTTTTTGCTCTATGTGGGGGGTAAGGCACTATTTCACCACCAGCTATCACCCCCAATCTAACTTGACTGAACGGGCTAACAGAACTATCAAAACAATGATAGCCTCATATGTTGGACAGCACCACAATCAATGGGATCAACATATATGGGAGTTCCGTTTTGCCATCAATGGTGCTCAACATGAGACCACAGGGAGAGCTCCTGCCGAGCTAATGTTGGGACGACAGCTTCAAGGGCCATTGGAGAGAGTGATAGCCAAACCACCATTACCTCAGCAAACCATATACAAATTCTTGGAGCGACACAATGCGATGAAAGAAGAAGTCAAACGGAAAGTTGGGATAAGTCAAGCCCGACAAGCCAAATATTACAATGCCCGGAGGAGGGGTGCACAGTTCCGGCCGGGAGATTTGGTCTGGGTTAGGTCTCACCCCCTTTCCAAGGCAATAGATAGTTTTTCCTCAAAGCTAGCGCCAAAGTGGTCAGGTCCAGCTACAGTGAGGAAACAGTTGGGCCCAGTAAACTATCAGCTCCAGTGGAGGGACCAGCATAAAGGAACAGACATGGTTAATGTGGTTAACATGAAACCTTATTTTGGGGTTCAGACTCCTTTGCCTCCGGCTGGGGGGGGGGGGATTGTAACATAACCACTATGTTTTTCTTTTGTGTAAAGACATTAAAGTAGGAAAAGGTGACAAACTGTTGGATAGAATAGTTGTTGATTTTTCCTTTATTAAAATGATTTCGAATCTCCACTGATTAAAACTGATGCTGGGCAAGTAGCTTACGGGTGAATGTAATTAGTGGATAAAAAGGGGCGTGTGCGCGGCGCAAGGGTCGACAGGTGGAAAAAAAAAGACGCACACGCTCAGATCTGTGCAGCGGGAGATTTTTGTTTTGTTTTGATTAAATGTTATGAAATAGATAACTCGGAAATCAAAGTTCATCCCAGCGCCACAGAAACGTGTATTCAGAAACCTGATCGGAGTTTGGAGCCAGAAGACGCAACCCGGTGCAAAAGGACGCCGCCCGAGGCAAAGGACGCCGCCCGAGGCAAAAGACGCTACCGAGGGGAAAGAAAGACGCGGCCGGTGAGATCTGGACTTTATTTTTCTTTTTGGGGATTTTTAGTGGTACCACTCTTTTTTATGTTTTTTGGATGGGATTTTGACGTTTGGATTTTTTTCTTTTTGAACGGGACTTTGGACTCAAAGGGGAAAAACATTTTCCAAGGTTTTTGTTTTTGTTTTGGATTATATGGAACTCCGTTACGGACTTTATTCTTAAAGCTAAAAAGATCGGACAATTTTGGATTTTTATTTCTTTTGAGTTGCTTTGCTGAGTCAAATAAGTATTTGGAATTAAACATAATTACTTTTGGAAGCATTTTTTTTTTGTTATTGAGCTATTTATCCAAATAACCATCATTATTTAGTAATATTATGACTTTTTTAAATAAATCATTGTTGTTAAAAATCAACTAAATTCTTAATGAGTGTCTAGTTAATCAATTTCTTTTCCAAATTAATGGTGTGGCATTTTTTACCTGATTTCCTGTGACAGATCCCCTTGTGTATATTGTAAATTCTGCTTTTAATCAAGCATGATTGTTACAAGATGACATCTGTTTTTGTAAATTGGTGCTTTAACTGATTTGATTTTAATCAAGATACCAATAAACCAGCCAACTAACTTTCCAAACAACCGTAGCAGTGCAGCTAACCCAAATACTAAATCATGTATTGCTTTGAATGCAAGTGAACAACTACAGACTTTATTTGGATAAAAACACATTTGCTTGTTCTTGCTGGAACAAGCAAAGACAAGAAGGGCAGAACATATTTTAAACAAAAAATCATTCAGTCAGGATTCTAGGACTAGAGATACAGAATATGAAAAAAATAATTATTTGAGTAATCACTTACATACCGTGTACTATTAATCATGAACCGTGGATCTATTTACAAACTCTTTTAAGAAGTTTAAAGAAAAGTCATTTTGATCCTGCATACATCTGTCCTAGATCTATGCAGGATAGATGCACGCTCACAGCAAGTACACTGATCCATCTGCTTTGTGTCTTGTTGCAAATCCCCATTTTAGATTTTTCTAACTCTGTACGCTGGTTTGTGGATGATGATTAATAATGCTGCATCATCTCGGTGGTCTCGAAGTAAAGACTGATGGTGTCCACAGGGACCACATCAGCCCTCCGTTTGTACGGATGTATTATTGATGTTCCACCGTTATCATAAACTAATACTGTTTCACTTGTCTTGTACTCATTCCCATGGATTAAACACAACTCGGAATCAAAGATTCTGTCCTTTAAAGATGATTTCTGAGGGATTTGACTTAGTTAATAAATTGTTTGTGCTCTTTATATGTTTGTCTGATCAGAAACATGATTTCATGTTATTATTAGAATTATTATTTTAATAAAGATAATAATTATTGTTATTAAACCTTCATTTATACAGATAGTCCTACTGACACACGAGTTCTCATTTACAAGAGAGATGTGTAAAATATGTTTGTATATGTCACACCTTATACGTACACTGAAAGGTCTTTGAGCATGTATGCTGGCAGTTTCTTGTCAGCATGAACGTCACTAGCTTCTCAGAGGTAATGCTGAATACTAGATCCTCATGCTCACTATTCATCTTGACAAAAAAACACAACTGTCCACTCAGCAGCACATAGCTGCACTGTCAGAGCTGCAAACTAATAAGCTAAAAGTCACAAGCACACACTCCTTTCCTTTCTCTGTGTTTTTTGGTTTTGCAAAAATCACACAAATTTCATTCAGTTGCAGGAACTAGTTCGTGCATTGATTTATATTTAAGATTTAATGTGTATTTATGTGATTAATAAGTTACTTTTTTTACTATTTTTAAATAATGGGGATGTGGCCAAATGTTTTAGCATCAAAGCAAATGTTTTTTTTAACATCTTTTGGATTTTTGGAAAACACGTCATAGGTTTCAAACCGTTCAAAAACTTTTGCAGTTTTCATGATATTTATAGTGGGTTGTTTAGGTGTGGAAACCTGCCCTGACTGGACTATACTTTTATGTCAAATGGAAATTTTAAAGTTGCTTAGTTTAGAAAGTTACTAATGCTAGTTTTTGCATTAAAGACATGCAACCAACATAAGGAGAAAACCCGGACTGGGGGAGGTTGGTGCCAACGTTGAGAACAGGATTGTGCCAATCAGGACTGAGTAATTTAGGGAGTCACTTAATGTAACAAAAACAGAAATGAAGCCCGTTTACCTCCGAGCATCACTGCATGTGAGATTTTCACTCATCTTGCCCTTCCTTGCCTGCAGGCATCTCATGCAGCAGTGTAAAGATTATCACAATCTCCACCCAATATTTTCAGTTTTATTCCCAACACAATCTCCTGTATTAGGAAATGTATAAGTGAGTAATTACAGTGTTGATGCCTCCTTTCTTATAATTCACTCTGTATGTTGGATATCAACTTCTGGATCAAATCATGAAGGTCGATTTTTTTTTTTTTTTTTTTTTTTTTACTTATTTTGCTTCAGGTTATCCATCTGCTAATGAGAACTGACTAAATTTCACATTTATCAGTCAGATAAGGTCCCAGGATGTGGCAAATGTTTTAATACTCTGATCTTTTAGCCTATTTATTAACTTTACATTGTGATATGGTGCTCCGTCATTTTGAACAGTACAGAAATCCTCATCAAATTGTGCATTACTTATTAAATAAGTTTTTGTTTTTTACGCCTTGCCATAATTGTTATTTATGACTGTTATTGGGCCGTATTTTTAGCTCACTTGATTGATAAGCATCCCCCTTGCAAGGACGACATTAGGATGCGTCACTGTTGCCACACCACAAGCCTCATGGTACCTGTCACCATTTCTTCTCCAGACAAATTATTTTACTGGTGTCCCAAGCAATTGAAAGAAAGATTCCTCAGCCGGAACAACTCTCAACCACTCTGCTCTATCATTTCCATGTAATTCCTGCTGAATTGTACTTCATGCTTGTTGTTTTATCTTGACAACAAGAGCTTTTTGGCTGCCCCTTCTTTTCACAATGTCAGTGTCCCAAGGTCTCTTCTGAATCCTCATCATCATTTATTCATTTATAAAGTGCTTTAAAAACTACAGGCCAACCAAAGTGCTGTATATGTGAGCAACATAATAAAAAATAAACACAAAAAAACAAAAAAAACAATATGCTATTAGCAATAAATTACAAGGTTGGCAGTATAAATAATAAAATCAGCAATAAGAGGAATACAAGAAAGGATTGGCCTGGTGGTCATACCCAGGGTATAGATGCAAGTTTAAAAAACTGAGTTTTTAAAAGAAGTTCAGAGACATTTAAAGTTTCAGTTTTCCTCACATAAAGAGGGAGGCTGTTCCAGAGTCTAGAGCTTTGCATGAAAAAGCTCTGTCTCCCCTGGTCACGAGCTGATACCTGGAAACAACGAGAGCTTTTGGTCTTGGGTTCTTAGAGTTCTACTGGAGATGTGTGGATATAAAAAAACTAAAAGCAAAATCTTAAAAACATTTCTTAAAGAAACGGGTATCCAATGTAAGGTGATAGATTAATGCTGTCCTTTGCTCTAATAGCTCTTCTGCATCTGGTCAGCAGGTCAGATTTACCAAATTAATCATAATTTTTCATGTAAATAGAGAAAGTTCATTCCCATCCAAGCTCTAACATCTGCCAAACACTTGAGCAGACTTTTAGTTGACTGGGATCCCCTGGATTTCAATGGAAGATAAACCTTAATGACATCCACATAAAAAGGAATGCCAAATTATATTTCTGAGAACTGAACCCCAGGCAGATTAGGCACAAAGATAATAAAATAGGACCTAATATGGAGTCTAGTGATGCACCATGTTTAAAAGGAGCAACAGAGGACGAAAACGGTCGCAAGTGGAGAGAGAAACTTCTGTCGGAGAGGTAGAACTTAAACCATTTATGGCTGTGCCCTTGGTACCAACAGACTGTGTCAGTCTTAATATTAAAATGCCATGATCGACTGTTAAAAGCAGCAGTAAGAGGAATTAAGGCTGCAGGACTGCCAGAATCAACAATTAAAAGTAAATTGTTGGCAAACACCGAGGACCGCAGCTTCAGTGCTGAGGCAAGATTTGAAAATGAACTGAAGCTTCTCCTAAATATCATAAAGCTGAAGGTGCTCTTGTAGCAGAATAAAAAACAGCTTCTGCGTTCAGATGCAGATGCACACAAGATGTGGGTAATTTCTCCTAAAATTGAGACAGTAGTGGTACTTGATGGACATTATGGATGTACTGAAATTTTCTTTACTCCAACTAAACCTTTCACAATAGATAATCTAATCATTTTCTATGTGTAGGATTGCTACATTTAGCAGCAATTTCTCATGACATTTAATTTTCAGGTGAAGCAATGATGTGTGCATATTAATCACTGTGGTGATTTACACCTTTCTTTATGATGTGACTAAACTGTATATAAATAATCAGAGTTAATTTATATTTGAGCCAAAAAGCTCTTAGTAATGAGTTAATATACAAGATGACTGAAGAATTCCCTTAAAAGTCTGAATGATAAGAACTAAAACTAAAACTGCAAGGTTTCTAAAAGAAACTGTAGGAAAAAGATTTTAGAGAGACTGTAACAATGAGCCAATGTAAGGTTGCATATTATTGTTTTAAAAAAGCATTAATAGAAAACAGTTAAACAAGACATCATTTGGTTTTTCCTTTTTGTTATTTTTTTTTTTTTTATTGGAATTTGTGTTTGTTTTCTGGGCGTGTCTTTACCTGCTGTGGAGGGACCTCATCCTGGCTCTCAGGTGCGCGGACAAAACAGTCCCCAAGGATTTTCACACCATTTATTGGTACCAGGTATGGCTCAAACTAAGAGGCAGATTAAAGAGGGGTGATACTGGCCAGAGCAGATTTTTCTGTTGGTACAGAATTTCAAGTAATTATTGGAATGTGTTTAAGATATTTTCAGTTTGTATTAGTTTGTAAATGTATCGTTTTGTTTGCTCTTTGTCTAGTGCAAATAGTGTTGTATTTTTCCATTTTCATTTGATGCAACCCTTATAAAAGCTTTTCCCAATTTAGGTTAATTGGTATTTAAGCTGTTTGTCATTTGTCAATCAATCAATAAATAAATAAATAAACAAACAAACACCAAGAAGCTTCCACAGATGTCATTACTTGCTTTGTTTTATGACAGCCGTTTGGGTACCATTTCCATGGTTGCTCGACCCGTTTGACAAGCACATGACAGAGACAACCTTTCAGCTAAGGTGTACAAGTCATGCAAAATCAAACATGCATTTTTGCATTCCTCTCATTTTCCCACTAATATTCTCATTTTCACAGAAGCTAAAAGTTAAATGTGCCTCTCACTGCTGAGCTCAGCAGCGAGCGTAGGTTGCGGCAGAGTCCTCGCGTCAACAGGCCCAAACACTGATGGCTGTTGTAATGAGGAACAGAGGGCAGAAGGTAGCCACCCCAGTTTATGCACAAGCTATTGAGGAGTTTGGACACCTCACCTGCCTCAGGCATATCATTGTGTTCCTCAATTATATCATGTCAGGGCAGAATTAATGGAAAAGGGAGCAACATATATTATGACCTCCGAGCTGAATGACTCACTGCACATCTGACTGAGCAGTATACAGCGATGGTGGGTAAATGGTACAGAGTAAATGGCCGTTAAATAACGCATTGTTACTATTAACTTTGGGTAAATTGTTCAGCTCAGGTGATGGGAACTGGTGAAGTATATACTTGTTGAAGTATTAGATTTGTGCTGCAACAAAATCGAAAACAAACACCACATCTCCAGTTGAAATGAGACATGTATATACGCTGAATAAAAGAACACTAAATTTTGTTTCTAAGTCTGATATTTACTATACTTTTCCTGTTTTATATCAGGATTCTTATTTATTTCCATTTGCTTAATGTGAGAAAAATCTAAATGTTGTATTTTTTTTTTATTTTCTTCAAAGTCAGATGTTTACATAGGGCTGGGCGATAATTCAATAACAATATATATCGATCGATAGACGTGTGGCGCGATAGGAAAAAATAGGGTCGATAAAAACTTCGATAGACAGTTTTACTTCCTTGCTACAGTCGGCACGCCGTCACTAAGCGCCGCCCTCTCAAACCACAACACACAACACGTGAATATGTCGCAGCAAGTAGCGACATATTCAGCAAGTTTTTCTCTAACAGCGCTCCCTAAATTGTGCAACACGCCACAATTTAGGGCGTGTTGCTCGGACCTCAGCCCTGCATCAGCCTCTCAATTATGAAACCTGATAAGTAACTAGTGTACTATTCCCACCTAAATAGGCTATTCTATTAATTTATTTGGTATATTTATTTTGGTCACTTTTCTGGTCACTTTAGTTTATTCTTTGTCATTATTTAATAACATAACTCAGGTTTCTTAAGTTATTTTTCTTTAAAAAAAAATTCTGTTATGGTTAAAAAAGTTGGTTAAATAAAGATTTAATTGTAATTCTGTGTTTGTGTTCTTTATTTAAATTAAATCATTTAGCAATATCATAAAATGTCTAGGCAGAGCTGCACATAAAATATGGTTTTAAATATTTTCAATAATTATCGATATCGATCAATATGGATTTTTTTATATCGATAAGCTTTTTTTCTATATCGCCCAGCCCTATGTTTACATACACTAAGATGCCATTAAATTATTTGGGACAGCCCAGACAACGATGCCATGGATTTGTAAGGCACTGATGGGTTAATTCACAACATTTGAGTTAAACAACAGCCAATCTGGGGATGCATGTTAAGCGAAACCTCAAACACACCGCTTCCCTTTGTGACATCACGGACAAGTCAAAAGAAATTGGACAAGATTTCAGGTGGAGAATTTTGCTTCTGGTCAATCCTTGGGTACAATCTCCAGAGAAATGAGGGGGCCACCTTCATCCGTTCAAACAATTATATGCAACGACAACCAAAACATGCTGGTCTACCGGAGATCAAATGTTGCAAAATGTGTGCATAAAACCTAAAAGAACAGATCTTGTGAAAATGTTTGGTAAAACTGCTAACATGGCATAATCATCCATGAGCTGTAGCAGCATGGGCTGATAGGCCACTGAGAAAAGAAGATGCCATTAGGGACAAAGACCTTAATCTTTGTTGACTGTATTTTGGGGTCCGGAATAAATTAAAACAAAGGATTTAGCCATTATAATGGACAGCATATTTATTAGGAAAAAGAGAACGCTGTCATGCCTGTGATAAAGTACAGGGATGACAATATGATGTTGCCTCTTGCAGGAGGAACTGGTGGACTTCACAAAATAGATGAGGAAACAGCGTTATGTGGAGATACTGAAAAATGTCAGACAGGATATTAAGGCTTGGAAAAAGATGTGTCTTTCAAATGGACATCACCAATAAATTACACACACACACAAAGCCAATGCTATTTAGTGATCAAAACAAAGCCCTGATCTTAAGCCCATAAGATCAGGGCTTTGTTTTGCCACTAATCAGCGTGGCAACCAGTCAAGCCGTTTCCTTAAGGAGCACCAGTCCAAAATCCCAGCACAGTGGCGCAGTGGGTAGCACTGTTGCCTTGCAGCAAGAAGGTCCTGGGTTTGTGTCCTACCCTGGGTCTGCAAGTTTGCATGCGTGGGTTCTCTCTGGCTTCATCCCACAAAAAACATGACTGTTAGGTTAATTAATTCTCCTTAGGTGTGAGTGAGAGTTCTTGTTTGTCTCTGTGTTGTTCTGCGATAGACTGTACCCTGCCTCTTGCCCATTGACAGCTGGAGATAGGCACCAGCCCCCCTCATGACCCCAACAGGGATAAGTGTGTTGGAAAATGGTTGGGTTAAGGAACTGTATGTTAATGTCTGAATCTGAGAAAAGAAAGTAGAGTTTCTCTTATTTTTCAGGTGTTTAGTAAATAGAAACTATTTATGTAACTCTAACTAACCTAAAATAGAAAAAAAGTTAAAATGTCAGAGAGCGAGGAAAAACAACAGCGGTTTTTGTAAACGCCGTATGCAAATATCTGGTCTTAGCTGTGTCTTGATGCAACCAATCGGTGTAATTTAGATAAATAATCCCTAAATCCAGGTCGGTTATCAAGGATGTGAGCTGGTTGTGAATGTTAAAGTCTTCATCTATGGATGATTATTTTTCATTCACAGGTTTATAGAGGGATTCTTGACTCATAATACATCACTGTTCGCCACCAACGCTTCAACATGTTGAATGAAAAACACAAAAGATAAAGAAAGAGAAAAGAGAAGGAGAGAGCACTTTTCCCTCCGATGGCAAAGCAAACACCTCTCAGTCCTCTCCATGTCGCTGTGTGAGCGGATCAAAGCGTCTGTCGGACAGATGACGCCATTCACAGATTGAGGCTGACACAAGGGTCACTCTCCGCCCACAGTGTGAAGGGGCACAGTGTGTGTGTGTACGAGAGAAAGTGACAAAGTGTGTGAGTGTATTTCTAAGCCTAAAGCCAGATTCAGAGTCATGACACCACACACACCGATTCAGAAAGCTTTGGGGCAGCAAAAGAGAACGGAGAGAGGGAGGGATCGGTAGCCTTCAGTGAATCATCATCTCTCTCTGAGGACAGAGAACCGAGAGAAGTCCCACTTCTACACAGAGATGCATAATAATGCACCGGTGCATGGCAGCAAGATGTGTGCATTAGGGGGTCGCCATATAACAGTCCAGAGTTAAAGATAAAATCTTCTCTTTAAACGTACTGCCCAGACTTTTCTGGAAAAGTATTGCAACTCACTTTATATTTAACTTGTCACTTTTTAAACAACATCCTTTAGTCAGTGTTTCCATTTATGCTTGCTATCTATTGCAAATCACAATTTCATTTAACTTTTCCCATCTTAAAAACAAACATCTACCTTGTGTGTTCTTCAATAAGAGATGTCTCAGAGCAGGGGTCAGACTAGTCTTCAGACTAGAGTAGCTCACCGTGCTTTTATTAAAATTCACTGTACAACTGGATTATTTTTCCTGTGTGTTCTGGACAGCTACAGCAAAAGATCTGAGATGCACGTGAGAACAGCCCATGAACTTCAGGATTATTTGCTGATAATTAAAGGGATTTGAATTAGTTTGTGAAGTCCGGGGCGAACCCAAAATTCACAGACTGCATTTACAAAGATGTTTTGTCATATTCAAATATGTCAGATGATCAGACACACTGTAAAGAAATTTTTCAAATTATGGTTTATTTTTTAGGGGAAAAGGCTATCACAACATTTGGATTTTTCTCGTATTATGCAAATGGAACTGGAGGAGTCCTATTTTTTTTCCCATGAAAGTGCTTCTAGAAATTACACAATTTATCATAAAGCTAATAAAATGCGCATCTTCACAATTTATGAATGTACTTTTAAAGATTAAAGTAAATTAGTCCTGTTTTGATTGAAAAAGACTTTCACAGTCAGCATATTTAAGACAATTTGTTCTTTGATAAGAAGCTGCACAAATCCGTGTTCCTTTCTGGATCAAATATAACTAGGACAGGTTTGTACAAAAACGTAGTCATTTTCATTTCAATAAATTTGGTTGCTTGGACTAAGTCAAAAGATTTGTCAGATTGTTTAATATGTTAAAGGAACTTGGCAGATTTACCCATTTATAAACAGAGTGTGCTGGACCTGAATAAGATCTGATTGCAAAGTTTTTGCGTTTTTTTTATTATTATTATTCATTTCAAGCTTTGTGCACTTTGATTGACTAAAGTGTCACATCCTGAGAAACCTTAAATGAGATCAAGTGTTTTGTATCTTTAAAGAGCTGCTGGTAAATCCCATATCTTCATTTAGCATTCAAAGCGTTTCATCCCTCAGAGACCTCACTGACTCTGAGCCGAAGCAGTTTGAAAGATAATGGGCATAATAACAGACATGCTAAGATTCACAATGGGAAGTCTAAACCGTGGATGTAGGTGTGTGAGCGCTAGAGAGAGGGAGATGAAAGAGAAAGTGAGAAAAATTTAGGCAGGCTGAAAGACAGAGCTGAGCTGACGAAAGACAAGAGTGGGCCCAGGAGTGCTTTAGAAAATAAAGAATGAAGTGCAAGAGAGAATTAGAAGAAAAGGCGAAGAAGAAATTGATAAACAAAAGGTTATTAAAATTGCATTCATTAATAGTTTCCTTAGATTTAACAGCTTTAGTCAATTGCTCTCAGTTCTGACCTTTGAAACTCTTGAGGTTTTGTTTTTTATACAGTAAATCTGAAGTGTAAAACTAGCATAATTACTGCAATTAATCTAGAGTTTAATACAATGTGCTTATTATGAATGCAGTTTTTGATTTGTTTTTGGAATGCACTATTATTGTAAACGTGCATCCTTTAACTGGCTTAGTGGTGCAAAATTCATTAGCATCACTTTCGGTCTGGTGAAGCTGAAGAGAGTTAAAGTAACACCAGAGTCTTAATTGGCTTTTGTTTCTGTTTGGCACCATGGCGCGGAGACGAACAAAACTCCTCTAATGAGAGTGTGTGTTAGCACACACAGTTTGAGTAAAGGGAAGCCTGTATTTCCATTGCTAATGCCACATCCATCCAGAAATAAGATGACCTTATGTTCTGAAGGATCTCCAAGGCCGAATGAACATCGCTGCAGTGTGGCACATTTGGAAAACCTGGCTCCAGTTTACATCCAAAAGTTGAGCCTCTGCAGATTTCCTAATCATCCTGTTGCAGTGTTATCAGTGCTGGCATAATAGCTGCACTAGGAGGTTTCCTTAAAATCTGCAGAATATTTATAACTTACTTGCACACTATTATCTCAGAATATCTAAATGCACACAAATGAAGCCTCAAATCATCATTGTTCAATAAGCACCTCACTACCTCATTATCTGTTATTTGTGACTCTCCTGAATGCTAAAAAACATATTAAACTTGTCCATTGCCTGTTTGTTTGTCAGTATTTGCCTTCATCATGTATAATGTGAACCGCAGTGCCCAAGGAGAAACTTCGCTGTGGTGACAAATACTTTTGACTTTGCAGTTGAGGATGCATCGCAGGGTATTTTCTGCATGAAACACGTTGCACCACTGAGCATGCCATTTTGTGGGAAAGTTTTAACTTGATGCAGTTCTCTGAGCACATATCTAAAGCGGAAAATACAAATAAAGCAAATGTTTATACTGATTATTCAAAGACATGAATAAAAATTCCCCTGAAACCACATTTCCCAATCTAATTGCACGTTGTCTTGAACCATTTGCATTCATCTTCCTGCCATGGTTTAACTGCGGTGGAAGAAGACAACAAAATATCTAAAAAATTGCAACCATTGCCAGTTACAAGATCGTGACAGTCCTATGCAACAGGTGGCGAGCAGGAAAAAAAATAATACATGGACATCATTATGCATTCATTCCTGATTGCTTTAGCTTCTTTGTTTCAGTAACAACCACAAACTTCAATGATTTGGTTGGGATTGTGTTTGAAAGACTTGCACAAGGTAGTCTGCCATTGTGGATAAGAAGGAAAAGTAAGGGAGATTTATTTATAAAGCACCTTTCACAGAAGTGCTCTACAACATAAACCAAACTCGAATTACACCTATTATAAGACAAATACAAATCTACACATTGAAATTATGACATAAAAGCTTTGAAATGTTATATAAGTCCACCAGGTGAGTGAGGGAAAGTTGCAGGAGCAAATTGTGCTTTGCTCCTTAACCTTCAGCCCTGTACAACTGGGATAGATTCTGAAATCTACTGGAAGCCAGCGTAAAGAGTATAAAACCAGTGTGATACGAGTGTTTTTATAGGATTAGGGGAGAAGTCCAGCTGCTATGTTCTGAATGGCTTGCAGATATGAAATTGATGATTTGTCCAGAGTATTAAAGCAGCCTAAGCGCAATGACACAAATGAATGTCTTATGGGCATAACGATATTTCCTTGCCCATTCTTTTTTGCAAAGCAGTTCAAGCTCAGCCAGATTAAACAGAAAGTGTCAATTTTTCAAGTCTAACCACAGAACCATTGAACTTAGGTATGGACTTTGATTGGAAGGTTTGTCCTTCTCTGCTAGAACAAAGGACTCACACTTCTGCTGCCTGTTAATGCAATGTGTGAGCTTCCTCGTTTTACAAGCTTTAATAAAATTCCAGAAATCATTGGATTGAAATCATTATGTTCATTTCCGGGCAAAAAGCCTGATTTGGGGAAATCATGACTAGTAGTCGCTGCAGCTCCTCCATGGGTATCCTGGACGCTTCTCTGATTAAGTTTCTGAAGACCTGCCTGTCAGTTTAGGTGGACAGCCATGGTTTATTAGGTCTGCAGGTGTGCTTTTTGGTGGCACTGGATTTTATTTAGAGTTACAGAGAAAACAGGTCTGGATACAAATGTAGGCATGTACCATTTTTTATATTTTCATTTTTAAAAGGAATGCCTTTCCAGTTTATAAATATGTGCTACTTTGTGCTGCTCTACCACATAAAACATCCAGTAACATGGGAAGCAAATCAAGCACCAGAAAGCACTGTGTTCAAAAGTTTGACGTACGTCTCATAACAAATCATTTTTTTTAAGTATTTGGACGTTGATCGAAACAGCCGAACATAAAAACCTGAACTATAAACTTACATCTGTGTCAGGACCCTTATCGGCTCCTGGACAGGAGAAGCCGACGAACTCATGGCACCGTTTGTGGACCACGAATAAGCAAACTGAGAAAGAGAAGCAGGGGAGAAAAACAGATATTTTAGTTATAATAATTCATGAAACAAGACTGTGTTTCTGTCCTCTTACTCTTTTACAATAATAAAGTGAATTCACCCTCAATGTCTCTAGATCTTAATCTGGACAGGGGGCATATCTAAATACAGGCAAACAAAGTCTTTCAACCTTATTCTGTTTTGTGCAAAGTGTTGAGCAAACAGTTTAGTCAGGAGAGACGAAGATTTAGAGAATTGCAGTACGCTGGTGATTATGCAAGTAAATCATCATCAATCAACCTAAAACTGAGATAAACTCGACACAGCGAAGCAAACGCATAGAGACAAACAAATGCATGCGTACACCCACACGGACTCCCACACGTATAAAAATATGGGCACGTAATAGTTTGTGTTCTACAGATATCGGCTTACTCGAATCTGTTTGGGGTTGATGGAAATCGTATAATTGTCCTCCACTGAACTGGGATCTGTCCGACCAAAGTTTCATTCAGTGCGACATGACTGACATGGCCCCTGATTCGTCTCAAAGTCAGCAATGGTGACATTTACATTGGGACCTCGCTGCAGATCCAGATGGAAGAGCAGAAACCCATGGACATCTGTGACAGCTTGCGCACAAGCTGACTGTATTTTTTCTCCATCATTATCTGAAATTTGCTATTCTTTTCTTCTCCTTTTTTTCCCCCCTCACACGATCTGTCTGCTGCGCTCTTTGTCAAGCTGCCTGCCTGTTCATGTGTGCTTTTGTGATGTCTCACCACAGAATACGTGTGGTTTTTGTGTTTCCAAGTGCCAGCTTAGTTGCTGCTGCCAGACAATCTGACGGGTGCAGATGAAACAACAGAAAGTGGTTTACGCACAAGTCCAAGAAACAGTGGGGGATTTCACAGTCTGTGGAAGACAATGGATGGACGGATGGATATATGCCTGAAAGGATGGATGGATGCACAAAAGGGCTGCACGATATACTGTATGTTGTATTTGAATATCAATGTATGCAGTATCAATATTGCAAAAACAGCCTGGACTGCGGTAAATATTAGCAAATGCCGTTCATTCATCCTTCCCAAAATCCATGTTGATAAGACAGAAATGAAGAATAGGTTTGTTGGAAAAAATGACTGTCTATCCAGCCATACCAGCAGTGCATCTCCTCATGTTAAGTGGTGTTTTACAACTTTGCATCTACATGCTTTGGCACAGGCAGCAACAGAGAAGCTTGCCAGGTTTTTTGTTGGCTTTTATTCATTTTTTTAAAACCCTGAAGCAGGAGTTCTTGACTTCTAGTGGTAAAGTTGAACTAAAGCTCCTCCTGAAGCAGGATTTCAAATTGAGGGAGTCGGAGAAATGCCCTTAGTCCTGACAATACAATTCGGCATGGCTGCTTTGACGACGACAAAAATAATAACATCCACAATCAAGATTTGAATTCAACTGCTTTCAATACAAAACCATTAAAATGATTTTGACCTGTTAAAAAGCAAAAAGGAACAATTTAACACCCAAGTGTTAGATCATAGTAACACACCAACTGATTTTATTAAACATTTTATTGAAGCTTTATGTTGTTATGTGACGAAATGTGATTAATACCTTTGCAAGGCAATGCAGATTTAAAAGGGTACACATTTATCAAAGTGAATGTATGTTACTGTCTTTAAAAGCTTAACTTTATGATTTGAAAGCACGTCTTTGAAATGTGTTTTTCATGAAAGAGCATTTTAATTACTTTCAACCTTGAAACTTTTTTAATCTGTAATTGGAAAGGGTTGCTAGCAGCTGTTTAATGTGGATCTTCAATCTCATTTCACATTTGGCTCAATGCTTTTGTCATTAAAATTCAGAAAGAAAATTCCAGCATAGAAAAAAATATATAGCACATAGAAACTCAGTAACGCAATTTTACCCATCTGGATGTGCGACTATCAGTTTGTGCAGCATACGTACAGTATGTCAATCATAGGTGCTATGACATCTGGATTACACCGTATTTCAACCTCAATTCATCGCCTTTGCTAACACCCGGAGCCTTACAGCCCACTCAACCATCCTTGCTTACGTTTGGTGTTGATCTCAGACTTATTCAAGCGGACTGACTTGACACTGATCTCAGTTCAGAGGTATAGGAGGGCCAGTAATATATAGTATACTGGAGAAAATAAAGCTGGCTTTGCATAGTGTGTTTGCATCAGTGTGCAAGTTTAAGTGTGCGTTTTAGTAACTCTTATCCAAGACAGAGACAGTATCTCTCTGTGGCTATAATCCCTGGTGTCAGACTTTGGGCAACAAGCATGCCCAATGAATCGGACATAAATCTAAAAGTAGTCTTTAGACATAAGAGCCAATATGCAATGTGCAATGACTGAAATGTGAAGGCTCCCTGGAAATTTATTTATGGTCACATTCAGAGAATAAAACACACACATAGCAAAAATGTTTTTATTACTGCTTTTGTGCTCTAAGTAGTGAATACATATGATTATTGAAAAAAAAATTATAATTAGGGTTCAGCTCATACATCATAACATTTATATTTCTTTTTACGTCCAGAGTCGAGAAATATTTGGATTGCTGAACTCTGCCATCAACACATACTGTAACACACAGCCACCCAAGAAGAAAGTAGGGGTAGCCAAATCTCCAGCTCAAGTGTGAGCTAATAAGGTAAGGACTATTTGATGATTTACCCCATGGCGAGAAGGAAGTGAGGAAAACTGTTATTTAAAAGAAGTAGCTTAGAAACAGATTTTCACCCTACCCAGGGCATTAAAATAACTCAATTCAGAGTCCAGTCTGCTTGAAATTCACTACAGACGTAAATTACCTCTTGTGACAAAAACTGTGATTCAAAAGCTGAAATCCTGGAAGCATTCATAGAGAACTTATTTCTGCTCCCATTCTGACCAGCATTTTTACTCTGGTTTACATTGGCAATTGTCAAGAAAACATAGTGGCAGTGGTAAAAAGCAGCTGAAGTTCTCACTTTTACACAAGTAGGAAGTTGTTGCTTTCTTCCTGAGTCTAAAACAACAGTAACATAAATGTCAAAAACGCTATTACTAGGACACCACCTGTCAAAAAAACAATTCTCCAAACTTTACGGTTTCTGTAACGATCAGAGGTGGAGGGCCCAGAATTCAGCCAGACAAGCAGAGAACGTCTTTAGACAGTTTATTAAAGGCAGGCAGTGATTCAAAACCCGGGGTGACAGGAGCAGGCAGAAGACTGAAGGGAGAATCAGAGCCCGTAAACCAAATAACCAGTCCAGGGTCAAGTCAGGCGATCAGATGTGCAGGAATGTCCAGAGCAGAATCCGGGAGCAGAGTCAGAGCGTCTATAAAGGTCCGTAACCGGCAGGCATTCAGATCCGACAAGGTCTAGGCAAAAAACAGGAGACAAGGCAAGGATCGAATAATGGGCCGGCCGGCAGGAAGACAGAAACGCTAGATATGACTCACCGGAAGGATTGTAATGATCTGGCAAAGAACAGGGGAGTGAGGCCGGTATAAATAGGGGAGTGAGCAGGTGAACGGAGTAGAAACTGATTACAGGAAAACAGGTGGAACTAATCAAAGGAAGGGTAGTGACTGATAGAGAACCGAACTGATAGATTGGTGACTGGAGACTGAAAGGTGAACAGATGTGACTGCTGACAGGGGAGTGACAAACAACCTGATTGGGTGGAGACAGAGAAGTGAGCTGGCAGATTGCTGGCTGGTGACCTGAGCTGATTTAAATGCTGGCGGCTGAATAGTGACAGGGTAAACATAAAAGTCCTCATAAGTCCAAAACCAAACTAAACAGAACCATAACTATGACAGTTTCTTTCGTTTGGCCCTCAAAAGTCACTTCAAACTACACACTTGAAATACTGAGGTACAATCTATAATTTCTGAGAGATAGAGAGAAAAAAATGTGGTTAAAGTTTTAATTTATTAATTTAAACTGTGGGCATCAGGAGATCACAAATAAAAGGTAAAAATCAAGCTACACCCACATGCTTTCTTACCTTACCTCTTAGCTCACTTGTTTCTTAAATCCAAGATTGTTGCATAATCTTGGGTAAAAAAGCATTTCATCATAAAGACTTATTTCATATAAATCCAAACTCTTACACAAGAAAATCAGTACGCTCGCTCTGTCTTTTCTCTGTGTTGCCAATGCGCCACATGGATTTGATGATTTCCAGTTAGAAAAGGTCTTCCTGTTCAAAGCCATCAACAGTTGCATTCTGCTATAGACAGCCACATCACTGTGCCTATGTCCTTGTACCGAAAAACTTAAAACACTTCATTCAAACAGCGAAAGATGAAAACCAATTAAAAAGCATTTAGACAAACCGGAAGTTGCTTCGTTTAAAGTTGTATTTTTCTCTAATTTGTCCAGTATCTGACACCGAGCCGTGAATGCAGCCTGTGCAGCAGAGCATTGGAGATTAAATGACACAGAAACACATTCAAGGATATTATGACTAATTACAGTTAATTTTTTTGCCTCCTTAATTGCACAACCATGCAGATAAGAGGCTTTAGACATTATAAAGATGCTAACATCACATAAATACGTTGCTGTGTGATGTACCATGAAAAGCTTATTATAACATGTTTAAATTGGAGAACCTTTCACACATACTCTTACATACATTGTTATGCTACTTCCCTAAAAAAGTTGAATTACTTATCTATCAAAAGAATTATGTTGCATTGGGATATTCAGCTCAACAGCTCACAAGAGACAGTCGGTTGATTTGGTTCCCCCAGACTGCAGCCAAACATGCAGAAAGGATGGCTTTGATCTGAGAAAATGGAGCAAAGGAAATAAAACCTTGGACACATTTTTCTGGAGAGACGGTTGCAGAGTTAGTCTCAAGATAAATGCTTCAAAAAGTGTATAAAATTACTTTGTCTGCTCAAAAATACACTCTCTCCTTGTCTGAAGTGATTTGTTGGGGAGAAGTTGGGCGATAGGTTTTTACCCCCACTGTTTGTGTGCTCTTTTGGATGTCCATTCAAACACAAAGAAAAGCACCCCACACATACAACACACACACAAGCAGGCAGGTGATTGTGTAAAATGTTCGACACCCCGCCACCCTCCCTTTTGGTCTTTTTGATGGAGGTTTTCGGTCATTTAAAGCTAAGAAAAATGGCAGGGGAGAAGAGGAGAAGAGGAGGGGCGTGGTGAGAGAAGTGCATTGTCCTCTCTTGGTTATTTTTAGGCTCGATTCTGGCCAGGGCTGGAACAGAGTGTACTGAACCCTGGCGTTGTGGAGAAGTGAGGGAAGACATTTCCTCTCCACACCTTGCCAGTGGACACTATAAATACACAGGCAGCATACGCTGTGCAAACAAGAAAACACGTCTGAATCCGGCATGCATGGGAGAGAGGGATGGATGATTAATGAAAACCCATTTCTGCCAGAAGCCTGTATCCGTTCGGAAAGAGACTAATGGAAAAAGTGTAAAGTAACCATGGAAAGAACAATACAATAGGCTTATGCAGGTGCAGGCTCCTGTCTGGGTTAAGTTTGCATCACATTTTAATGGAGTTCGAAGCTCCTAAAGAAACTATATCCATTTCTGGTATACTATCTTTTCCACAAGCCTTCTTCTCTAACATATCTGATTTAATCTGAACTCTAACAGCTGTTGCCTTTCACAGATAAGGCTTGTTTCACTTCTTTATCTCCATACTGGGATTGAATGCATAACGGACTATTTCTTTGGGGTAATAAACAACGTACATACTTTCTATCGTTTATTAAAAGGTGTACGATGCTGAAGTTTTGAACTGTTTTCTCCTTCTACCGCAGCACAGTTACAGAGCTTCCTAAGTTACAGGTCGCACAATATGTCAAGATGGATGGATAGTTTTTCATGTGTATTGCAGTGTTGTAAAAAACATTTTTCCTCTCTTGCAGGTTGCAAATGTCTTTTTCTGTTACATTTAAATGTTTGTGGTCATCAAACTGTCATGATTTGTCTTGGATGAACCCGGACACAGCACGCACACACAGAGCTGGCTTCGAGAGTTTATTGCAACAGCGGGTAGCGGATGATGAAAGCCAGAGTCAGTTTACCAGACGGAGTAGTAGGGTGCAGGACGAGAACGGACCGGAGCAGACAGAGCAGGATCTCGAGACGGACAGGAACTAGACAGGCGCGATGTTCGGATGACTGAAGACGAGCCGGCAACCAGGAACCGACTGAGGTGAGTATATAAAGGGGTGTGAACAGGTGGAGCGAGTCATAGTTAATTGCAGCCTGACAGGTGATCCTAATCAGGGCTGCGCTGGGAAAGGAGGAGGCAGGAAATGTCCAGAGTGTGCAGCCATCAGGCTGCATCATGACACAAACAAGACAAAGACAACCTGTAAAATATAACCACCAGTTTTCAAATCCTGATTTCCTCTATTAAAGGAAATGCTATCCAAACCAACCTGGCCTGTTGGGAAAATATTACCATTTCCTCTGTAAATCATAAATTAATGTGTAGTTCATCACATTTTATAGTTCTTTCCCACTTGCCACGTCCAATCCTTCAAAATTAATAAATCCCTTAAATATAACATGTCTCAGGACTTGAAGCAGGCCAAAATATCTCAAAAGAGCAACACACTAAGCCGTTATGCTATTGACAAACCACAGTGACAGGCAAAACCTACAAATGGGGAAAAGAGAAGAGTGGAGAACCTTCCGAGGGATGGCCAGCTGACTACAATTACTCCAAGAGCAAATCAACAACCTCTCCAGGAGGTCACAACAAAACCCAGAACATAACTAAAGCAATGCAGACCTCACTTGCTAAGTTCAATCTTCAAAACCAAACAATAAGAAATAGACTGGGCAAAAATAGCCTCCACGGGACAGCTCCCGGGCCAGAACCTCTGCCAACCTAAAACAACACAAAGGCCTGCTTCACATTTTCAAAATATTTCCCCAAAACTTTGGGAACATAATATTATGTAGACTGTTGAGACAGAAGTTGCATTTGTTCATTATGGGCCCTATGATAGAGAGCGCCATGTAATGACTTCTCTAAAGTCACGACACAAGGGGTTTCTTTTTCCACTTCCACGTCCTCCACCACAGAATCCTTTTCATCAGGTGTCCCATATTAACTGGGGTCTGTGTCTTTATTTATATTTTTGATAAAATGTTACTGTACAAAGCTTCCATCAACAGTATCAAACAATAATAATATGTCTATTATGCTTAACATGACGGTAATTGTGAGTTTAGGGCACATTTTGGCAAAAGCTGTATTGGAATCAATAGTTATTCAATTAATTTATATGAATAATAATTTTTTTCCTCAAATATTAAACATACAAACTAAGTGTTCTAAGGAAGTACATTTTTTATTCAGCAGTTACGATGTACTTGCATGTACCAAGCCTAATAAGAAATATGCATTGATTTGTGATGCTCTTGTTTTGCAGGGTAAAATGCAGAAACTGAATCTGTGAGTGATACTTTCATTAAAGTGGATCCCACTCCACTTTTTGCAACACTCAGCACATTAAGCAGCCCTTAAGTAGAGTAGTCATCACAGAACAGCAGATAATGATGGAAAGTCAAGTAGTGTTTTCACATCAAGTTCTTTTATGCCCTTTCCTCCCGTTTTAGCCAAACACTGGACAGATCAGTTAAAAAAACAGAGTAAAGAAAACATTAAAAATTACAAGTCTAACAGTTTCAGTGCAACATTAGCAAGACTCTAGACAATTTTTTAGATATAATAAAATCTGTATTCTGTAATCTGTAATATTAACATACTTTCCCAATTAATATAGTCTAGGGAGGAGCTAAGCACACCCATGATGCTTCCATAGGAGTAAAGTAGCAGCCATGTGCTGTTGTCAATGCACTGCTCTTTATAGCAGAAGCAACAGGTTTGGAGGTGTGTGTCTTCACAACAAAAAGACGAGTAGACATCAGCATTAATTCATTCATCCATCTGGAAAGGATTAGAAGTGTTTTAGAGTTAAAGTGTAACTCACCCCCATGTAAAAGCATATTTCCACCCCCAGACAAATTTAAAAAATGTCATGAAAGTGGGCGGGGATACCCAGGAATGGTGGGGAGAGGGGGGTGAGGGGAATGGGTTGACAAGCTTGATTTGCCATATTGAAGAATGGCGAGTGAGCAGAGCTATGCTGGTAGTTACGTCACGGTTCTATCTTTTCATGTGGAGGATTTTTCACCCCCCTCGTCCCCAGAGGTTGAGGCAGGCTTGTGTAGCCCAGCAGGGCTGAGCATTTTCAGTCTGAGCTGCTGGCTCAAGGCGCTGACTCAGTGAAGCCCGATCCTGAGGCTGCAGGGGCAATGGAGAAAACGATCGGTCCAATTATATATTATATTTATTTTCCGCTTTGTGATTCAGGCGGGTTCACCGGCAGCTTTGCGCTTCATCGTTAATTTGCAATGTGGACACAAAGCATTGTGGTTGATCTTCTCTTTTATCTGACTGCAGCAGGCAGGTTTCAATATGAGGGAAGTTCACAGCAATCAGGGTGAAGTTAGTTCTAGGTTGGGGAGTGGACATTCGTGCTCTGTGGCTTCAGCAACGTTTGCCTCCTGTTGAAGCCGATACAGGAGCATGAATATCCAATATGCAACCCAAAACCAACTTCACTGTGGTCTTACAGCAGCCTCTTTTCGGCTGCCTCAAGACACTAACAGCAGAACAATTGGTTGCTTTCACCGAAATTCGCCAATAATACATAGAAAGTTGGTAGATTTGTTTCTAGTTGCTTCTATGAAGAAGAAAAAAGTTGCTAGAGGGTTTGAAAAGTGCAACAGTGCTCTCTATGGAGGCACAAGATGGAGGGAGCTGTATTATTTTTAACACAGAGCTGCTTTTATACTCCACAGGGGCAGAGCTACCATTGTCACTCTCTCCGAATTACATCACATCAACCGAGAGCAATGTTAATTCAAAATTCAATGCAAGACCACTGTTTAACCCTAGGAGGGCGCCACACTGACAATTTCACAAAAGCAGGATTTCAACAAATATGGACAAATTTTTCAATATAATGACCAGGATATATAGACAGTGCTATAAGACAACCTTGTTAACAGTTTATTAGCAAAAAAAAGTTGATTTGGGGGTGAGTTACCCTTTAAATAGTTCTAAACTGTAAAAGTTATTTGCAGACCTCTCAATTTTTATCAAAAGTTAGGAGTGAGATTATGCTAATTTGGGGGCGGGGCTTGTTTGGGGGCGGGGCTAACCGGACCCTGGAAGAGCCGGTGGATTCAACTGCATCTCATTTTTATCCCACCAGACAATGAAGTAGACATGTATTACTTGTGTTAAAAAGAGAAAGAGACATATTAATACTTTATTGTTCAGTTAATGGATTAAAACATAAATAATACACAATTGTTCAAATAATACTGAATAAAATTAAGTAGATGTTAATTATTGACCGAATTATTATACTGTTACACATTCATCTATGGGTTGTTTATCATTGTAAATCTATAACCTGATTGGTGAATCAGGCTGAGTTTCATCAAGCCTTTATGATCCCCTCAGCAGCAACACTGAAGCACACAGAGGTTCCCGCTGCGTCTTTACGCACGATCCAGCTGCTGATGTTTCCCTCTTTTCAGCTCAATGCACTTCTAGACTGTTACAGTTTATAACATTCTCATCACCTTTCACAGCGACAGGTTTCTCAGTCAGTCGCCGCGCTGACCAGACAAATTCTATTCCTCTCGTCAGTGCGCTCTGGGCGCCCAGAAAGCACCTGCTCCAAGGGAAAGGAGGGGGGGAGAGGAGCAAGCGCGGAGGCACAGAAATACGGTGCATGTAGTTAAAAAATGCAGAATTAATAAAAACGAAACTCATAAACTGACCAAGTGGCGTTTTAAACTGCATCTGGTTAGCAGAACTGTTTTTATGATCAGCATGCAGCCATGACTGGTTCTGAATGAACCGGTCATCTGGCAGCAGCTCCGCCCCCTCCCCTCCTGTGTATGCGGTACAGGACCTTACCGGCTCACTTTCACCACTGTTAAGACTAAAATTATTCATAACTCTGATCACTCTTCCTGCTGCTCTGTTAACACGAACTGCAGCAGGAATTACTGATGGCCACAAGCTGTGAAAAAAGCCGAAACAGCTCAGCAGAAGGCGGAGTTTTGTCGTCCGCAGCCCAGATGGGCTTTGTGATTTTTATGCGTGAGAAATGCCATGTTTGCGTGTGAAATGCCATGTGTTGCGTGTGAGCGTGTGAAGTTAGTGAAATGCGTGTGTCACACGGTCAATGCGTGAGAGTTGAGAGCTATGGTTATTTGCCACTGGAAAACACTCAAGAAAGTTCGTACAATTGGACACTTAAGTAAATTTAACCCATGCCCAAGAGCTTCATCTGAGACGCGGCTAACAGTGAGTTTGCTTTATGCTAAAGTTTATATATGGAAAATCAGAAAAAACACGAACAAGAAGACCTTGATGTTAGGGCTGCCAGGAGAACACCTCTTCTCTCTAAAAAAAATGCGATTTGGGGATGCAAAGATGCATCTGAAGGCGTGCCGTCCCTGCCCCTGTGTGCAGGCCCTGCAACCTGTCGCAGCACGACGTCGTGCACTTTCGAGTTTGTAAATTTTGTAAAGTATGTAAATTTATCAGCCTGTATTTGGTAAAGCAAAGTGTTTTTTCAAACCTTTCATTAAAAAACATCTCTATTTACACACTTTACACACAGGTTATATTTTCCGTCTTCACGTCTTTCTGCATGCATTGGGTGAACATAACGTCTTCTCTTATGTCTCTAACCACTTGTTTATTTTTGTTTAGCTGCCATAAGCACAGCAACTATTCTTCATGAATGTTTACGATACTGTGCCCAGCCATTTTGGGTGTGTAATGTCCACTGTTTCTTCTCTTGTTTACTGCCTTTTCACTGGTTATGTTGAGTACTGCCCCCCTGTGTTTTTGGAAAATACTGCAGCTACATCCACGTCATGGATAACCATCTACAACGCTTCTACGGGCTAGCTCGCCGCCCCCACAATACACGCATATAACTCGGCCCTTGCAGTCACCGGCTCTAGCCTGAGGTCTTCTGTATATGAAAGGTCAAACGTGAGACCTCAGCTGAGGCTTGGCTGAAATGAAATCATGAACGCAGCGTAGCACTGCTGTAAAGAAGAATGGGCCAAACTTTTTCCAAAAGATGAGAGACTCATACAAAAACAGACAACGTCCAAGTTATGGCTTCTACTAGAAGAAAATTGCATTTTGACAAGCTATTCTTCTTTTTATGACAACTTTATAAGACAATACCTTCCACTATTAGAAATGTTTTACACTTTTGCTTCAACAATAGCTTCATTTTGGGTTTGCCAAGGCAGGTAATTAAATCAATTCACAATGAATTTATCATTTGTAGCTGCCGCTTACACCAAAATCAGAAACAAAACACACAAATGAATCTGAAAACAAATGCAGTTCACCTTCAAATTCTTCCTCTATTCATTGTGAAAAGCTGTGGCAGCTCAAAAGCAAACCAAACTGCCTTGACGTAGCACAATATCCAGTGAGTGCCTGTCCTCTTCCCACCACCTCTGGGAGATGGAGTTCATGCGTGGTATATTGACAAGAAAGAGCGAGGAAAGGGAGTTGTAGTTACAACCAAGGGGCTGGAAATTTGATTTCACCGCATACATTCAAAATTGTATGTTGTAGGCACAAAAAGAATAGAAATGAGGCTGTAAGGATGCAAAGAATTGAAACAATGAATTTGAAACCTTGAAAGCAACAATGCGGCTGTTGGCAAAGATGAAAGACGCAAACTGAAAGGAAAAAAAAAAAGCGAGATAAGTGATTAAAAGCAGAACTGTAAAGCAGAAACACAAAGAAGTGAGATTTAAGCTCAGCATAATAAGCAAAATATCACAACAATCACTATTGTTCAGCACAGAGCAGCAAAACAAGTCCTTAAAGCGCGGTGCACCCACCTGGTTTACGTTTAGTTTACATGGCAGAACCTATATCTCAATAGGGATGAATATGTGAGATGAGTTTAAATAGAGTCCAAGGTGAGTTTGGCCTTGTGATGTTTGATCTCTGTGCCAGGTGGACCCAACTCGTCCCTATTCACACAGCTCTGCAGGATGACAGGTGATGGCAGATATCCCTTTGGCTCGGAGCCTTCTCAGATCTCTGTTTGATGATACACGACTGAATGGCTCGGTACAGCAAACACAGGAAGCGGCGATGGAGTCCCCAGGGGGAAAGATCATCTCTGTTTCACATATTATTTTTTACATCTCTCAATTTCACACCAGACACTTCACAGTTGCAGACATGCAAAATGTGCAATGTGCCCCTTAACGCTCGTAAGCAACGATTATCTTCTCCCAAATTGTTCCCTCGTGGTTTGAGACAGCACAGAACATGTGTGATTGAGGCTTATAGTTTAACCATGGCTTAATCCTCCTTCAGAGTAAATGTTTTTCTTCTTGACTAGAATTCACGATGTACATATACTGAACCAGCATAAATAAATTTGGCCTAAGGTTTGGCTCAAATATGGGATAAAGCATACGGTTTAGTGTGATCTGTGTTGAAATCAATTTGCAGATGTATTCCCAGCCCTTGAACTTTTAGATGTATTTAATTGGGATTTATTTGATCGATCAACACAACTTTTCTGCAAATAAAACTCTCTGGTGTGCATTTGCAGTTAGCTTCTTTTACTTTAACACTTCTAAATAAAATCCAGCGCACGCAGTTGCCTTGAGCAGGTAATTAATTTGTATGGAAAAGAAGCTGCTCTTGTAAGATGAAACCTAATTCAAACTTTTGACCTACTTGCAATCTCCGCTGAGGAGAAATCCTGCTAGAAGCTGTAAAAGACTTGAAGGTATAGTGGCTCTTTTTTCGGCCTCAAGTTCAGGGGTAATCGTCTTATCTACTGGTGGTCCCGCATGCCAATCTTTGTGATGTGCTTACCTCATGCCAATGTGTGTGCTCGTTTGTAGTTTCCTCTTACTGCGCATGCACACTACCAGGGTTTATGTATCCAGTGAGCTTTGGTTTGAGCCATTCATTGTTGCTCCAATGCTCTCACCGTATACTTCGAAAATAGCTGAGAGTCGCAGGAAGCAAACTGTCTTACAAGTTTATGAGAAGAAGAGGAAGGTCTCAGTAGAAAGAAATAAGACCAGAGTGGATTTGGGAGATTCTTCCAAATTATCCCTCTGAGGAGTGAAAGAGCAGGTAAGATAGTCCTGCGCATGCGCAGTTATTCAAAAAGTGACTTGGGCGTTTCTTACTTACATTTCCGGAAAGATCGTCCACTATGCCTTTAAGACTGGAACCAAGGCTCATCTTCCAACAGTTCAACAGTCCTAAACATACAGCTACTCATGTTAAAATGACTCAGTAAAAGTCAAGACCGAAAGCCAACTGAGAATGGCAGCCTCGCCTTTGTCAGTCTGCCCCAGGGCAGCAGTGGCTACTAACACAGCTCATCACCGTCATTGTGTGAATGGGTGTGCATGGGTGAATGACTGACTGCAGTGTAAAGGTCTTTTGGGTCATCGGACTAGTTAAAGCGTATGGTAACCATTTTACCATAATAATCGAGTTTAAACACACATGGTCATCCTCCTATATATCAGGCAAACGTTCTCAGTGTACTGAAGTAATTGGGGCGCCACGTGACAAATGCGCCTTTTTTCAGTTGTAACACAACATAAAATCCCACTGGATCCCGCGCTCTCGACGCAAGCAATACTAATCCTGTTGGGGATAACTACTTTGTCATATGTAAGCATTTCTCTTTAATGAACGCCCCATGTTCCCCAATCAGAACAGACTCCACCGATGTCTTCACGGCCAGGAGACGCTCAGCGCTTCCGACTCAGTGGCAGTTTTTAGTGCAGCCATCCTCAGAAACTGGGCCCGTTTACAAAACTCAGAAATATTAACCAAGGCGGGTAAAAAGATGTCACGACTCTGAGCACTCTCTCTCTCCTGGCAGGAGTGTGAGTTTACCTGCGTGCAAACCCAGGTGACTCTGAGCTGAAAGTAAAGGAGCGACGACTTAGCTTAGGAGAGACATTAAAGGCGGCTGCACACTTGGTTGTACTGGGCACCTGCGCAGACTCCCCGGCGACATTTTAAACTTCATAGTTGAGCGCACTTATTGGCTATTTCTGTGACAAATTCCTACATTTCCCACAGCAGGCACCCACTGCACACCTGTCTGTGGTCCAGAGAGGCTGCAGGAGCATGCGAGTCGCAGCTGCCTTGGAGACTTCTTCCCGCAGAGCAGTTTATAGTGTGACATCCCGTAAGCGCTCGTAAAATTGGGCTCTGACGTACCTGTCCGCAGACTCACCTCTGCCTTATTATATGGGAGCCTGGAGACAGAAATAGCTCAGGATGCGATCTGGCACTATTTAGAAAGGCTAATAATTGTAATACAATTAACCGTAAACACACACAGATGTATACTAATTTACTACATGCCATGATCTTCTTGGGGGTGCGGGCAATTTTGGTGGCGGGGCGGGGCAATCCCCTTGTTGAATGGTAAGGGAAACACTGCATTGTCACTAGAATCTGCATGGCTTTAGACGTATACAAATCTATCATGTAAAATCCTTATTGCTCACTTTTGAATTTCTGCTACACAATTTAATACCATCTAAATAGCCTGCCGTCTAGACAAACGCGCAACATTTGAATTACTATTAGGTGATGAAAAGACAGACAGTTTGTACTCGCAGAGAGGCATGCCCCCTGTAGCATCAATGATATTTGTAATAGGAAATGGCCACAGGTGGGACTGGATCAATTATTCCAAAATACAGGTGGGAGTCTTTGGCTGCCAGACATCTCGGAGCCAAACAGGGGAAACAGTGATACTCCTTCATGAATTAAATATGACTCCTAGCACACATGCACCAACACATCAGGTTTGTTTATACACACACATGAACACAAATGTGAACCCACCTTGCGATGCATTTGGTGCTTGCACGCTGGCATATGCACATAAATACACGCAGATGCCAAAGCTCGTTCTTTTTTTCACAGGCAGACCTACAAAATCACGCACATAAATACACTCGGTACAACTGTAGCCCGCCTGCTTCGTGTCTGTCAGATGATGCCCAGACCAGCCAGCCATTGAACACACCAACTTTGTCTGGGTCTCTAGTCTTCTCAGTTACACACACACAGACAGACGTTCAGTGGAACACATAAACACACACACACACACACATCCAGCCAGTGATGAATCACCTGCAATCGTCTGCCTCAGGTCCCCCTCTGTCCGTGTATCAAGTGTCAGAGTCGTAGTAATGTAATGAGTCTGTCTAACTGTAGTCCGTGCAGAAGTTTAGGGTTGACAGTGCTGCCCACTGACAGGACCAATCTAGACTTTACAACACACTGACTGTGAGTGGGAGGTGTGAGCATGTTGCACACGCCTGTGCACGCACACACACTCTCACACTGTCCACTGCCAGAGGTCAGGGATTTCTTTACAATGACTTCCTTTTGCACAGCCTACACACAGACAGGGCGATCAGGCAAGAGGCAAAGGTCAAGGCTACACTCAATCCCGCTGCCTGGGGCAGGGCTGAGACTGCACATCGGCCTCAGAACATCTGCTCCTGCAGCCATGTATGTCCTAGACTCGTTTGCCTGCATAAAAATATAACAAGGCAAAAATATTCTTCCTGTGTCAGTCGTTTATTTCATTGGAAAAAAATATTTTTTAATTCAAATTCAAAAATAAACTACAGCAGGATATAAAAAAACAGCAGCATTATTTTTTGTTGTTGTGGGGAAACAAAACGCTGCGGGTGATGTACGATAGAAACAACTGGACTCTGGCCATAGGTCCAGCAGCGTGGCGGACATTTCACTGAGGCTATAGATGCTGTGGGGCTGAAACGCCAGCAGAGGCAGTGAGCTAAATATGGTGACAAAGCTGGATGGTGTGATTATACTCACATGCATGAGCTTGTTTTTCTCTGATCTTTTATAGTTTACAACAAATATCGAGTTTGATTTTCAAATTTGGAACCAGGCTGGAAATGATATACCGGTCTTTTAACGGTGGGGCTAATGATGTGCTAATTAGGTTAAAGTAAACTGATAAAAACAATAATGTTTTTGACATTCAGCGATGTAAGAAGAGAGACAGAATGAAGTGAAATCACACAGAACACATTCGATTCACATCATGTTGCTTTCTTGGCAATGCTATTGTAACAAAAAGCTACTAATCTCTGACTGAAGGGATTTGAAGTAATCTGCAATTGTATGTTACAACCACAACCTTCAGTGTATCTTACTGGTATATTACCATTGTGCCAAACGTGCAAAAGTGTGGCAACTTTTTTTTTTTTTACGTGTCCTCTCTGGCATGTGTAGCGTTAAGAATTGCTTTCTTAGTGCCGAATAGGGCCAAATAGATTTACTTTCACAGGTGGAGCATTACAGCTTTCGCTATAGTGCTTCACTTGGAAATTTTTTGGGATTATTTCAAATTCAATGGACACAGAAACGGAAAGGTAAAAGAGAAAGAAAGGTAGAGAGAAAGGTAACGCAAAACGCTAAAAGGGAGCTGACAAAAATAGACTAGATAACATCCTTGGAGTCTGCTTCTACACCTGCAGAGAAATATATAGAAAAACAACAAAACAAACAGAAAAAGTATTACAGATACAAACACCCAATGCCTATGATAGGATCACTGAAAAATACACAGTATCCTTTAAGTCAATATGTATTTAGTGGCAGCCAAAGCTAACTATTTAAGGTTTATCTGTATAGATGTTTACTGGACCCAAACACCTGTGGGTGTATTTGAGAGTGTGCTTGTATATGTAAGGTTTGTCTATAGGAAAAATCTATAGTGGCTGTGAGGAGCCAAAGACCCGTCAACCAGGGCACTGAGGCAGACACCAAGGGAAACCAGAACTCCAGACCCCCGAAATGGCCCACAGAGCACATTTGCATCACTGCATCTCTATCTAGCATTACAAATGCTGCCGAACTTGTAGTTTCTAAATGCATTTTTGCACAAATGCCTTTTGCACCATCATTTCTGCACATACAAATGGTTTTAAAAATTCTCCTGTACACTGTGATCGCACACTGTTCCCTTCTCCTTCACTGATGCAATTTATACTGTAATTTACAAGCTGTATGCAAAGAAATTTCGTTCTGTATGCACTCTGTACATACAAAATGACAAATAAAGATGTCTAAGTCTAAGTCCGAGCACAGGAGCCCGAGAAGGACCAACACAGGGATAGCTGCATCCCCAGAGAAGAGCAGAGGGGCAGCTGCGCCAGAGCAGATCCATCCATGGGCCCAGAGACTCGAGGCCCATGGGCACACTGCCCCTCAGCGGGGACCCACCATAGCCAGGGAGCTCAGGCCGGCAGGAGTGAGCCGCTTTAAACCTCTCTACAACTTTCTCCATGACCTCTCTGCTGTGTTCCTAGGTCGTCATGATGCTGGTTGTTCTCTAAAACACATCTAAGGCACAGGAGGACTCAGTTTCCAATAATAATTTAGTGATCTCTGACGATTGGTTGCACTAGATTTTATTTCAGAGCATCAGAAGAAAAGAGAGCTAAATACAAATGCTGGTTATATATTCAAGTGATAGTAACGTGACAAAATGTAGAGAATCTTAAGGAGTAAGATGCAGTACTGCATATATGAGGTTCTGCTTCAGATATGAAAGAAAACTATGTGAAGCATTTATTCCAGGCCAAAGTAAGGTAAAAAGTATATTTAAAAACTTGTGTTTTTAAATGGTTTATCTATTTAATATTAATGGCAGAGCTAACAGTGCCTTGGGGCGACAGACAGCCGAACACTCACCTCATGACTCCTCGACATAATTTGGACTAGAGTTTCTATTTTTAATCATATCAACTCCTTGCTCTATATTCCTTTCAGTTCAATCTGAACCTCAACACGAGTATTACAGCTAATAATTTTTTCCCCTGTAGAAAGCATGAAAGACTCCCTGCGGTTCAGGGACTGTCATATTGCTGTCAGTGACAAATGCAAGACAACATGGCAACCAACTGAAAATATGTTCTGCAGGTAGCAAAATGGCAGAAGACTTTAGCTTTAACACCACCTCTGAGTGCAACTCCACAGAGCTTTGGTTAAGAAGCATTAATCACGGTGAAGTTAAATATGCATACATTATTTCTCTCCCCACTGTGATGGGAGAGTCATAGACAATTAGGCTCAGGATTGCTGGGCTTCTGTGACTATCAAGCAGCGGGACGGAGAAAGCTTTGAATATCAACTCATTTGACTCCGTCTCAACTGACGTATGCAGATGCAGAAGATGCATTTAAGCTTAAGAGCACGCTTCAAGACTCAAGGCGTTCTTTATTTAAGTTAAATTAGGGAGAAAGCCAAAAGAAAAAGGCAGAGTGGAGGGAAGACGGAAGGTAACGTGAACGCTAGTGGAGCGCAGGATAGTTAGGGGCTTCTTTTTTTTGTCTGGTTGTACTGAGCTGATCTTGAGTCAGCTGGGGTCAGTTTATTAACAGCAAGGAAGACAAGAGCAGAGTAGACAGCTCTTACTGCGAGGTTTGCAGTGGTGAGTCTGCTGCAACTCACGCACGCACGTAAGCATGGGTTTATACATTGAAAGTGCATCAACACACAAATACAAAGCGCAGAGATGTGCAGATGTTTGATGAAGCGCACAGATGGACACTTACACACGCACAAACAAATGTGAAAAAAAGTATTTGTCTCTTTACAGATTTCCTCTAGTTTTGTTTTTTGAACCACAGGTTTCAGTTCAAAGGAATTTCTATATCCAACAAAATACAGTTTTCAGCTGATGATTTCATTAATGAATGGATAAAAGCTTTGTAAACCAACCTGGCCCTGAAAGCCTAATAACCGGTTGTGTCACCCGTGGCAGAAACAACTGTCATCATGTGTCAACCAGCAATGAGCCTTTTACATCAAACTGGAGGTAATTTGAACTAATTTCACAGAATTTCAGTGATATATATTTAAGTCAGATATATTTTTAGGTCCGGTCAGGTTGGTTTGGTAGCTTGTTTGAACTTTTAAAACAGCTTTCTGTATCTTTGTTTGATATAGAAATTAACTTGATGAGCTGAAAACGGACAAAAGAATGAAGTAGAAAAACAGGAAATCTGTATGGGGCAAACACTTTTCCAAGAGGCTGTATTTGCACAACGTATCAGCCTATGTCCTGGATAAGCTGCTCAGAAGCGAATTTCAATCACACAAAAGCTGTAGAAGCCCAGAGAAACACACTCATACGGTATTGAGGTCAAGAGGTTTGAGTCAGAAATCTTGTCAACTGAAGCAGTCTGTAAACTGTAGTGTTGCTTCAGCCCTCTTATTGCTGATTAATGGTACTCGGCTCAGGGCGGGAGGGGGGGGGGACATGGCTCTTGTCATTACTTGGCATCTCAGCGTTTGTCTAATTGGCCCAGTTAATCCACGCGCCTGCATCTATACCCGTGTAGAGTGATTAGTCAGCCTTACGAGTGCATGGCTCACATAGGATTTGGAGCTGAATAAGGGAAAGGAAACCAAAAAGCAGCAGCGGTGGAAGAAAGACATTCTGTGTTTTTTGCAGGATGCTTTCAATTAGCACAGACCTGCTTCCTCCACCTAATTGCCCAAATGTCTGATGGTGTATTGTATCAACTATCACTACTACTACTACTACTACTACTACTTTGGTGTATTGTGTTAAGTATTACATTTAGTTACAACAACAATGACTTACGTGGACTAGGTATCCCAACTGCTGGGGTAACCAGCTCATTGGTTACCCCAAAGGGGTTTTACAGTCTTTGTTTGGGTGCATCTCCAACAAAGATATTTGTATTATTCTACACAGTATGTGTGAATGCAGAAAAGACGCCAAAACTTAAGCAAACGGCACAACCTTTACCTTTTTTCATCCAATTCTGCTAAGTACTTTACCACTCTCTGTCGCTGAATACCTCATGACCTTTACTGTGCAAATAGGAGTGGATGTCAAAAGGCTGGCAAAGCACGAAGTTGCCATTTAAACTAGAATAAAACCACAGTAGGTTCTGTTGGATGAGGTTAATATCCTCATCGAGTGACTTACTTGTCAGCCCCTTAAAGATCAGGGGCCTCATTTATAAAACATTGCATACGATCTTTACTAAAGGTGTGCATGCGCCCCAAAGCTTAAAATGGCATAAAGCAAAAAAATAAAAAAACAACAACAAAACAAACAAACAAACTGATTTTGAATTATTGAAACTTCTGTTGTGACATTTTGACAGTGGTGCAAGAGCTAGGGAGTCTGTCCTGTACCCCTGCTTCAGTCGTCTCAGGCGTTGTGTCCTTTGTCAAGACAGTTCACCCACTCTGCCCGCTGGAGGTAGTCAGAGGGCCCAGTGGCGCCGAGAGTATGGAAGCCCTGACCCCAGGGCAGCTGTGGCTACAATGTAGCTTTCTACTATCAGCAAATTAATGGATGAATGACTGATTGTAGTGTAAAGTGATTTCAGGTGCCCGGGACTTCATAAAGCGCTATACAAGTACAAACCATCTACCATTCTATTCAACCATAATTGCTTAGAGGGTACAGGCTGAGGTGAACAAAATTGTTTAGTAAGAGTTCATTAAAAAAGTTTACTTTATTTGTATGGATCAAACCAAAAATCATCAGGTTGAAAGTACTCGTGAGCCACTAAAACACAAAATGGTAAAACCAAAAGGGCAAAAATAATTGTATTATTAATCAAATTGATTTTTGTAGAAAGACAACTTATAAATCCTCAAAAAGTACACATTTTCTGGATCAATTGTCTTCCATCTTTTTAGTCTGAAAACCTTTTTTTGTCTTTTCACAATGTGGTTGTGAGCCACACAAACTCCAAATTGGTGCACAGGCCCCAACTTGGGCACCCCTGGTCTTAATAGTAGACCAAAAAGCCCCCAGTTGCCAATCAGACTGTTAGAAAGTAATTGTTGAGTGTGCTATCTCTATTAGCATATCTTTGCACTCTTTGCGCTTGGCAATGCTACTTGTGATGTTACCCAGTTTTTTTACACAACGCTTTCCAACTTTGTTGAGACATTTGAAGATGAACTGAGCCGTTTTATATCAGACTGAAGAGTTAGAGAGAGAGAGAGAGAGAGAGAGAGAGAGAGAGAGAGAACAGAAAGTAGTTGACCAGAGAGATAGAGAGAATACAGGGAGAGACAGACCTACAGTATAAACTATCCATGTAACATTTTTACCTTAAGTCCGCTCTTATCTAATTACTTATGGCTGTATTTGTTGAATCATGCGTTCCCAACCAAATCACAGCGCACAATGCAAATAAATAAACCTTCGAAATTGATTACGTCATAATCTAATTTGCATATTTGTTCATACATTGGGAACCCAGGGTGTAGGAGAGCTTTTGCCAAACCAAAAAAGTTATTAAACATAGTGATTCAATGAGTTTGGAACTAAAAATCACCTTTATAAAAAGATTTATGCATTTAATACATTGCCTGAATCCACACTACATAAAACAATCCAAATGTTTGTGCAACAGCTTCAGAGACAAAAAAGGGCGAGACAGCAGCAGCTGTGGTGTGCCTGTGAGACAGCGCTGAGGGTAGAGGGCTGGAGGGGCTGGCTGCCTGGTCAGAGAGCAGAATGGATCAGAGACCAATCACCCACTTAATTTCAACAATTCTGCACTATGACTGACTAAGATGAGCATTTCTGATCTCGCGCACGTTATCCGTGTAATGACACTTTTTCAGAGAGGGCAAAGGAACTGCCAGCAGATGCAGAAGCCAGGGATTCCCAAGGTATTTGACTTATTCTACCTCCCAACATGGAGGATGATAAACAACAGCTCAGAAAATGCCTTTTTTACCAAACATAATGGCTGTTGTCTTAGAAAGTTGAGAAAAGGTCAACTAGTGCGGTAAATTACATAGAACATATCCAACATATCCAACATAAAATACAGAGAGCTTTATGAGAGATTTCCAGAGCATGAAAGAAACCGTGGACATAGACATTGTGCTTGTTATTTATTTTCCCAGGCCCTGGCAAAGCTGTCACCTGGCCTGTTTAAAATTTTCGGAGCATTTAATTAACAGTTATGCACAGAAACCTAATGTGATATTCCCCTGACCGAGGGATCAGTAATCCCATCCAGTGCACCTTTAAATGTCACCAAAGGTTTTAACGTAAAGGTTGCGTTTGATTATTGACTTAAAGGATTATAGATGTCAATCAGAACTTAAAGCTGCATGCAAATCTGTCTTCTCTGCAGTTTTGTTTTTATTAAAGTTTTTTTGGGGGGTTTTTTTGGTGTCCTAACCAGGCAATCTCTAACTGCTACAGCAGTGCAATTTAGCCAACTGAATATATATATATATATATATATATATATATATATATATATATATATATATATATATATATATGTATATGTTGTTAACCTCACTTTTAGATACAATTACGCCCACTTTTCCTGCTCCTCTCTTTGCCACTGTGTTCCTCGCTCTCCCTCCCTGTCTCTTGCTTGAGGTGAAGAGCTGCTCTTACAGATGAAGGTCTAATTTTGACTCTCAACAGCTTCCACCATCACTCTGCTCCGGCGGGATCTGCACTGTCCGTGCAGCCGGTGAGGATCAAAGAGTTGTTGGCACACTGTGAACTGACTTGTCAAGGCTATCGTGTCTGCCTGACTCTCCGTTTGTACTACAGAGCCCGCAAAGTGTGCCGCAACAATGATCTGCTTTAGTAACATCTGCTGGTTGGAAAGAGACTGCACAGGGAGTTACAAGGCGCAGTGGTACTCTACTATATAGATGTGTGTGTGAATAATATGTGAGTAGGTGTGAGCTGTCCTGCTGATTGGTGCACAGTGGGGTGGGGATGATGTATGGCTAACTCTACAGAATGAAATAACGTCACTTTTTTGTAATATCCACAGCTTCTGCAGAACATGAGAACATTCATACAAAAACATGTGGATATATTAGCAATTAGACCATTAAGTACATATTTTAAAGACATTTAAAGCTTTAAACAGCAAGACCAGTGGTCAGGAACTTTTATAGCCTAAAAAACTATTTATGCTTTTGCACATGCTAAATAGAAATTTTGCAGGGCTGTAAAATATTAACCTGGCAAGCCAGATTGATAACGTATAGTACTCTATGTTATGCACATTGTCAATCTGGGCCTTCTTCCAGCAGTCACTGGGCGAAAGGCGAGGTACACCCTTGACAGGACGCCACTCCTTTACAGTGAAATTAGCTTGTGAAATTAAAAAAACAGAATTTAATATAACGTAAGGCTTTTATGCGTCTTACACAGAAATGTGGCTTCCTCCTTGGTCTGCATCGATGGTGTCCAGTCTGTTGGTGTCCCTGGTGAACTGTCCCTGTCTGCCTTGAGATGTGGCCCCCAGTCTTCAGGATGGACGTGAAAGGTGATCCTTCAATTTTTATTTCTCCTCTCACAATCAGCCTGACCAATGCAAGTGTCACTTTTGTCTTTCTGCCACTTCTTCTGTGATTGTCCACACTGTGAAACATTGTCTATTTTTTAAAAATCTATCTAAGTATATTACTTTGCACTGTGGCCACTAGATTTCAAGACATTTATATAAATCCTTCGGGTCCTTAGGTTTGAGCAGACAAACCAACTGCTGCCCGCTGCACCTCATCTGTTGGCAGCTTTACCCCATTTATTTAGAGGAACTAGGATGCTTAAGAACAGTGTGGACCATTTGGAATAGCATAGGACCTCATTTATTCTCACAGACTTCCATTTTACAATAGGTATAAAGAGGTTTTCACAAGCTTTTCCTCATAAAATGTAAGCCATACAATGCTTTTTTTGCTTAAAGTACAGTTAAAAAGCATGAAATAGTTAAATATTTTTGTCATTCATGTCAGAAAGTGAAATTCATTTGATATATGGGTTCATCACATCTAAACCATTTTTCCTTCCACTCAACTTTCTATGAATATGCTATAACTTTCTCAGACACTGAATATTTGGTTTTTATTCCTAATCACTAATATTACAAGCAGTAAAGGCTTTTAAACACGTAACTCTGTGTAATTAACCTAAATATGAGTTTCACATTGTGAAATTGGTGAGAAATAACAGTGACCACCATGGCGCTGTACTATATTCTTTCCCTTTAAAAGAGATTTGTTGGTCAAATTGAACAACTACTTTAAATCCATATCTACAACTAGTGTAAACAATTTTGGACTTAACTGTGCATAACCTTTGACAAAAAATATTAAGATGCAAATTTACTTTTTTAAGCAAAATCTGAAAGGTTTAGAAAAAACAGCTCAGGCATACACATTACTTATATAAAGTATTAAATCTAAATAATAATGTACCATATTATCCATCCCAGACATGACGGTTTCTAAAGCTGCAGATCAAAGGATAAAATCCTTTCCCATCCAGCAGGCACGCAGCCTGAAAAAACATGGTTGCAAGAGACTGAATCTCCCCTGTGGTGCCTGTTGCTATATTTGCCCCAAGACAAGCAGTGAGGCTGGGAAAGACGAAGAGGAGATGCCACTGTGACCCCTCCCCAATTAGAAGCTAGGGTTTACAGTACGTCTCCTCCCTCATGTCCATCGCCTCAAGAGAGAGTGAGGTGAGAATAGGCCCCACTGGGGTTCAATGTTTGCAAGACAGAGATGATTAAAGAAGGAATATATGTATGCTGTTTTTGTAAGTACAACCTTATTGTTCTCCTGTTTTATAATGTCATATGTTTATTTTAAAGAACCTTAAAATCCTCTTTAAAGAAAATTTTAGGACCATTTTACCACCTACGAAGTATCGCCCAAATTAGGAACATCCTGTTCAAAAGTGCTGCAGAAAGTTGCACTATTATGACAATTACTTACCGTTGTAAATAGGTAAAAATACACCTTCAACTGATACAAAATGCTGAAAAAAATGATTTTGCCTAAAGCATTGCTTTGTTTTTGTTTCTATTTTGAAATTAAGTCCTCCTGGCCCGGTGCTTCTGAGTTGGTCTTCGTTTCTCTGCTGTTCTCTCAGCTGGTTGTGACAGATAACCACCCAAGACTAGTTCTGGTTGGTGTGGTTCTCTTCCAGTTAAAATGGAGTCATTTCTGTTCTTTATGAGTTAGTACACCAGAGTGGGTTTCCATGTATAGAACTTGCCATGTTGTCATAATAGGATCTGCTGAATGTGACCAGATTAGACCGAAACAAAGATGCACCGATTGGCCTTTGACAGGCTGATACCGATTCCATGATTTTCTTTCTGATTTCTGATATAGTACACACAACAATAATACGCAAAGTAATTTTTGTGAACTGTTTTCCGTGAACTTTGTTTTAATTCAACATTGACATGTTACATATGTAACACAAAATATCACCAAGTGGGTTCTTTGGTAGCGAATAGCCCCGACTCCATCAGAAAATCAAACAATTAAAACAGTTAGTACCATTTATGCATCAAAGCACAAATACCTAACATTTACCTGTTTTTTACAAAGCTCCAAAACAAAGTGCATCAAATAACCTGATGACTGGTATGTTTACAGTCTACAAAAGTGGGAGTTCAGTTTTGATGCAATTATTGAAGAAGAACCTGCCCTGATCAGATCAAGAGAAAGTTGGCTGATTGTTTGTCTAATCAAAAGATTGCATTGTTTAGGAATGACCTGGATAGTCAAATTGGTCCATTTGGACACAAACTGGACTTAAAGTGAAACTGTCCATCAGTTCATTTCAAAATTACAGATGAAACCAATTTAAAACTCAGTTTATCGAAGAAGTGGCTCTCTTTATTGTGACACAGTATAAAAGTCACCTCTTTTCAGTACAATTTTTTAAAATGTTTTTTTATAAATACATTTCCTTTCCCTTATTCAGCTCCAAATCATATGTAAAATGTATCTGAGAAAACACAAGAAGTCGACAAAACGTTCCAATAACAAGTGAAGCTGATAAATATTAATAACAATAAATAATGTGAGATGAGTTTTCCTGCACTTAAGTCCATCTAAGAACTGTTTTGACATCAGCCTCACAAATAAATAAAAATTTGCATACAATTTGTTTACAGCCAGTAATCTGTTTCTTGAGGTTAAATACGTTGACAGATGGACGTCAGGTAAAAACAGACCGAGGTGAAAGGATGACTAAGAGCTGCCTCATACCAGGTGACCCTCAAACTGAACAACACGCACACACTCACACACACACACACACACACACACACACAAACTGTCACGCAGCAGGAGCAGGAAGGAGGCGCACACGCTTCAGCAAACTGGAACACACATTCCCTCACCCTCAGCCTCTCCCTCGCTCTTCCCTGCTGCTCTGTCTCCCTGCATCTTTGTCCTTGCACAAAAATAGCAAAAAGAAGGGAAAGTCCCATGTGTCCAACTTAGACATACTCCGCAGCTTTTTCTTCTGTTGCAGCGTGTTTAATTTGCACCTCATTCAGATTGCCTTACTCAGATCAAATTTCCTATACCACACCACATCCCTCAAAATTTGGTTGAAAGCTATTCACATTTTATAGATCAAACTATTTCTCAAAGAAATGACTGACCACAAAAATTACAGTGTTGGATCAAAAGTATACCTACCCCTCTTAAAGGTCCAGGTTCTTTTGGTGTAAAAAATGAGCGCATGATTTGAGCTGGACAATATCTAAAATTGCATTCGTCATTGTGATTTCAATGTGTGCAATATTGCATTCACAAAGGACTGCTTGACTGCAATATTTGGAAGGCTAAAATATTCAAGGTGTCAGGGTGTCTGAACTCTATTTCAGATTAATCCGATTCCCTGGACTGGAAAGCAGGTGTTATCTCAAGACTGAATGCTGAAAGTGAATCTAAAGGGGCTTCAACAAACTATTACTTTAGGAATTTGTGCGCCCTGTGAAGGCCTTAGAGTTTTATTCGAGAACAACAGTTCCGCAAACAGTATAAAGCGCAAGTAGATAAAGTTTAAGGCAATGTTAGGTGATAAAATAATATCCAAAGCTATGAAAATTTCACGGATAAATGGATCATGTTAAAAAAAATTTAAATGGTTGGGATGCAGCCCTGCGGTAGACTGGCGACCTGTCCAGGGTGTACCCCGCCTCTCGCCCGTTGAATGCTGGAGATAGGCACCAGCACCCCTCACGACCCCATGAGGGATAAGCGTGCATAGATAATGGATGGATGGATGGATGGATGGATGGATGGATGGATGGATGGATGGATGGATGGATGGATGGGTAGACGCGGCACAACATGAGTGAGCACAAAGAGAATTTATCCGAGTAGCAGCCAAGAACCCCACAATACCTTGCAGAGAGCCACAGCTCAAAATGGGAGAATATATTGAAAGTGCTATTAGTTTTGCACTTCACAAATCTGGCCTTTATGGAAGAGTTGCAAGCAGAAACAAACTGTTGAAAGAAAGCAATAGAAGGCATACGTACAAGCCATGAAGGAGACACAACGTGTTGAAGGTGATCTAGCATCATGAAATAACTGACATTTTTGGGCAACATTCAAAGCATTAGGTGTTGCAAAAGACTAATACGGATAATCTTCATGAAGATATCCGCCTTACATAGAAACAGCATGGTGCCAGCATCATGTTGTAGGGGGGTGGAAAAGCTGGATAGTTACTAAGAGAAGATGGATGGAGCTGAACCCATGGAAATCTTGAAAGCAAACATATAAGAGACAAAAGACATGAAACGTTCAAGGAGGTTCATCTTCCAACATAACAGGGATCCTAGACATGCACCGTGAGGTACAGTGGAATGGATTACATCAAAACATATTTATGTGTTAGAGTGGTTGAGTCACAGTGCAAACTTAAATCTATTTGAGAAGCTATTAAATGAAAAAAAATATGTTCAGAGATGCACTCCATACAGCCCGATGAGCTTTAGCTATTTTGCACCAGAGAATGGGTAAACACATTGCATTGAGGTTTGTGGTTACATTGGACATCATGTGAAAAGTGGTTAGAATATTTTTGTAATCTGCTGTATCTGTACTGCCAACTATATTTCTTTATACCAAAGGTTTTCCTAAATTTCCATCATATATTTGTCCTATTTAACATTCAATAATGAAACATAAATGAGGATTAATAGGTTTGCCTCCTTGGTATTGGACACAGAAGGCGATCAATTTGTATTCTGCACAGATTTCCCCCCCCCCCCCCCCTTGAATGCACAGCAAAGATCTCTACCATCAAAAGGTCAGTGGGCATATCTTTTTAGATTCATTTTGTCTACTGCATGTAAGGATCCCACCTGGAAAAAAAAATCTGTCATAAAGCCTGTCAGATTCAGTTGTGGCAAGGCTTAAACCTTTCAGCGTGCACATTGTGCGCACCTTATGTGGGTCAAGACCGATGTTTCTGACTTAAACCTTTCCCGAAATAGCTGCGGGTGTAATCACCACCGAATTCATTAAGCACAGCTGGAGCAGCTCGACGAGTCGAGGTGAGCACGACTGTGCATAATTCCCCTGGGATGAGTCTTTGTGCCTAGAAAAGACAGCCGAGAGATGCACGTTGCTCTTAAATACACACTGGATTTATTGATTGGTCAGTTAAAGTCTGAGACCAAGTGACACCATTATAGATTGTCACGACCATTGACTGGGGCGGGAATATAGGTCATCTGTTATGTTCTAATTGTGTCCTTTATATAAATCATTGGTGGTAATCTATTATGGATGAAGGAGGGTTCAGCATGCTGTCGTCTTCAGCAAAGCCGACTTTGAGTGCGTGTTCAGACTAACTCAGTCAATATGTGGGTTGGATTATGCAAAAAAAAAAAGAAAGAAAGTAAAAGGCAGAATACTTTAGGACATACAGTGCGGCGAAGAAGTATTTGTCCCTATAGTTTTTCTGCTTTTTGCTTTTTGTCCTATTTTAAAAAGGTTCAGATCGTTAAGCTAGATTTTTATGTTAGGCAAAGACAAAATAAGTCAATGCAAAATGCGGTTTTCAGATAATCATTTACCTAAGTAAGGTAAGAAAGCTATCCAAGCCTATCTGGCTTCAGTCAGGCCAGCTGACAGCTTTGCCAGAGCCACAAGACAGCTTCCTCCATGAACTTCCCTTCTACCATCATATTCATACTCATTTGTGCAATATATTCACTGTGCAATCTTTATCTGTGTATGGTATTTATGCATTTATTACCCAACTGCTTAATTACTCCTGGGTTTTTTACTGTATACACAGACTCCGCAATGTAAAGCAGAAGCTTTCTAATCTCATTGTACAGTTTTATAATGACAATGAAGGTATTCTATATTATTCTAATCTAAAAGAAGGAAATTAAAGTTTTAGAGTGATCTAGTAAAACTCTTGACTCAAATCTAACTGAGATGCTGGTGTATGGCCTTAGACGGGGCATCAATGCTTTACAAACCCTCCAGTTTGGCTGAATTAAAATAAAACCAGGTTGGTTCAAATTGGATTTTTCCCCCCTCAATAAATTAAATCATCATCTGAAAACTTATTTTTCAGGCTATATTTGCCAAAAATGTAGTTGTTTCTGGATCTGAAAATGTAGGTGTGATAAAAAGCAAAAACACAACCCGTGTCGGAAACAGACCTGCATCCTGTTACACACCAACTTTGATGATTCTCTTTGAGCCGTCTTTGGAACAAACCAAGATTAAACCCCAATGCTCCGTCTGTTTCTTCCACTCTGATATTGATTATGAATGCAGCACATGCAGAGGTTTATTTCTAACATTTTTCTTTTTACAATCCCTCAAAATGCGCTCTCTGCCTCCTCTAACTTCTCTCTCGGAGGCCTCCACAACTGCTCTTTTGCCTTTGTGTTTTTAAAACAGAGATTACGAGGGAGCAGAATGTGTCATCACATTACACGGCATTGTGTCTCAGCAAAAACACACAAGCAGCTCCCTGACAATTAACTACCCACTCTCAGCTGAGTAATGCCGCCGAGCCTCCAAAGAGACCCCTTTTTAATGTCACCAGATGACACTGTGTTACACAAGCCCAACACTGGGACTCGGTCTGCTGAGACAGTCTGCTGAAAGGAAAATATTGCACTGTGAATGGTCAGCGCTGCAGCGATTCGGGGATGAACTGGTGTTAAAATAAGCTGAAATTGTGTCCAGTGTGTGTGTTTTTTTTTTTTTTTTTTTTTACTTCTGAGGTGTGATCTATGAGTGCTGCAGGTCTGCCTCATTCAGGGCGCGATTGTCATTGCCTACAGGGATTGCAGTCCACCCATACGGGCTAACAATAGCATTGTCACAGCTACTGATGAGAATTTTATTTGCGTAGATGGAAGCCAAAGAGGTGATGCCACGCTCCCGCGTCGGATCGTCCTGTGGGGATTACTCGGAGGAAGCGCTTCTTAAAGGAGGAGTGCTTGCCTGGGGCTATTGCTGGCAAATATTTGGCAGCGTGAGGGCAGGGGAATGTCACCATGGTAACGATGGCACACCGAAGAGGCAGATCTGGCAAAGGGAAAGTTAACAGTATCTACTGATGATGGGAAGAGAAAAAAAATATGCAGGGTTTTTTATCAGTAAGATGATCATTTATATTTCTGGCAGGCAAAGGCAAGAAATGATAAAGACTAATGTACTTTAAAATTTGAGCAGCAAGACATGAGGCGACCACTGTCCGGCGTTATCATCAAAAAGCATGAATGAATCTGCCTGAACGTCATGCTGGCATTTATTGCGTTGCTGAGTGCATTTAAGGGACACGTTAAGTCACCCTGAACATAACTGGACCAGTGCACACCAGTGGTAACAGCTCAGTCGTACTGAAGCTGCAGCTTCTGGGCGTGCAGAGACTTCTTCTATCGCAGACAGGATCTGTTTGCTGCTAAAGGGTTGCTTAAAAGTTTCAAACCTTCCCCCCTAATTCATATATACTTTTATCTAGTTTCTTAAATGAATTTAAAAGGTAGAGCTCAATGATTTCTGTAGAAAGCTTTTTATCAGATTGAGCTTATGTCTTTTCACTTATTTTCTTCTTCTCCGTGGCCATGACAGCACCTCATAAAGTTCGTGGCAGACATATGAGGAATGTGGACTGCTGTCAGAGCTAACAAGGGGAAATTAAAGTTGTAGCGGTAAAGACTGCTTGTTGCAGTCTGCTAATAACACTTTCTGAAGATCTCAAAGTTGATTTGTTGCAGCACCGTTTATGTCAGTGATTCAATTCAGACAGTTAAACTCATAGATCTATTACACACAGTGCAATTATTTCCAAGTGTTTATGTATGTTAAAGGAGCAATAAGCAAAATGGCATTATTTTAGATAGAAAGAACTAAAAATAGTGATGTGGAAAACTACAGGTAATATCTCCAGTCTCTTGTTTACAAAGCCGGCGGTGCATCCATGTAGGTCCATGGGAACAGCTGCCACTAAAATGCCACCGTCAGAGCAGCGCAGCGTTGGAGCAACATGGCGGAGAGCACCCCCAGCAGATGAAAATGTTCTCTTGTTAACAGCATTATAAAGTTATGAGTTACTTACTTCTTCACTAGACATGTTCCTCAAAAAGGTGGTTCTGTTTTGATATGTTTTTATCCATTACAAATATCCACACAGAAGGCGACACGTGAGAAGGGATTCAATTTCAGCCCCCAGTCTCCTTGAGTTCACACTTGCCATTAATTTTAAAGAACCAGAAGAATCTGAAACAAAGTTCAGCCGTCCAAATAGGGTCTGGTTCAGACCAGAACAGAACAGGGACCAGAAATAATTTTGATATATATATATATATATATATATATATATATATATATATATATATATATATATATATATATATATATATATATATATATATTTATTAATTAATTAATTTATTTATTTATTTATTTATTTATTTATAGATAGATAGATAGATAGATAGATAGATAGATAGATAGATAGATAGATAGATAGATAGATAGATAGATAGATAGATAGATAGATAGATAGATAGATAGATAGATAGATAGATAGATAGATAGATAGATAGATTTTTAATCATTTATTGACTCAAGATTCATAAATCCTTTGTTTTACAGGCTTGGGCTACACCATCATTATCCAAACTTTCTCAGTCCAACTCCCCCCTCTTCGCTATTATCCTCTTTCTCTGCTGGAGAGTTTTAATGAGAGGGTTGTGTCTGAAGCCCAGACTGTGGCAGTCTTTCCAAGGTGACACACAAGAAAGTCTCGTGTCGCTCTGTGTTTAGGGGTTCTTTCTGCCACATCCACTAAAAGCCCAGTGGGCAAAACATTATGAGGGCTCTCCAATTGAATCTGACAAGCCACCAGTTCAGCTTTGAGTAATAGTCTTTCTAGGCAGGGTATGCCTTCAAAACCTACTGTTCTGAGCTAAATGTATATATATATATATATATATATATATATATATATATATATATATATATATATATATATATATATATATATATATATATATTATAGCTAAGGCACCTAGGAGATTTATTAATGACCATTAGAATTGCTCTTCTTGCTGCATTTACAACAATTTGCAAACAGATCAAAGAGATCAACAGAGGATCCAGTAGTAACAATCTTCCACACAGCCCTGACCCGTCTAGAGGAGGAAAATACCTATATCAAGATGCTGTTTGTGGATTTCAGTTCTGCCTTTAACGTGTATATCCCCCATAAACTGGGTAATAAACTGAGCAACCAAGGTCTGGGCAGTTCACTAAGCAGGTGGACTGTGGATTTCCTCAGGAACAGACCACAGACCGTCTGGATAGGTAAGCCTGCATAATCAACCTGCATCCTAAACACAGGGACACCCCAGGGGTGTGTCCTCCGCCTTATTATCTAATCAATAGTCATCAATGCCGGCTCCCCTATTCATTCCACCAACACTAAAGTCAAGTTTGCTGACAACACTAGTGTGTAGGTGTCATTTCTGATAATAATAAATTGGCCTACAGAGAGGAGGTCTAGCACTTGAGAATATGGCGGCGCCAGAGAAATAACCTGGACCTCAGCATCAAAAAGAAAAAAAACTCTAGGTAATCTGAGCCCACCACATACAATCTCCTATCTATAAACGGCAAGGAGCTTTAGCCAGTTGATATCTAAATGTTCCTGGGTGGCCACATCTCTGCTGACATCACCTAGAAGACACACATCTCACATCAGGTGGGAAAAGCCCAACAAAGACTTTATTTCCTCAGGTAGTTAAAAGCACATTCCTCTCCCTCACCAGCTGCTCATAGATCGTTTTTCATTGTGTGAAATAATGACAATACATTCTAATCTCTTATTTCAAAATACCACCAAGGTTTTAATAATAATTGCTTTAACTGCTTTAACTACATAAATTATAATCAAGAGAAATCAAGCCCACCCCAGTGTAATCAAAGGGAGTAGATGAGATCTGATAACATGAAACACAATCTGACACAGCCCAGATGAACTGTTGCCATGATAACAAAATGGAAATGGCCCACTTTGTTGCTACAGTAGCCGGACGAGGAGTAGAAGGAAAGCCTGAGGGACGGAAAGGGGGAAGCAAGAAAACATAGAAACCAGAAAGAGACATTTACCGTATGGAGGAGCAGAATTAAACAGAGTCATTACTTATATGTTACTTTAATGTACTTCTACTCTATTTCAAGCAAGCCAAAACTGTTTATTTTACTCAATGCCCAAGAATCTGAAAGGACAAAATAAGTATTTCAATGACTATCAAAATTATATATATATATATATATATATATATATATATATATATATATAGGAAAGGAAATTGATAAATCTACTTCTGAAATTTAGGGAAGTTTTATTTTGTCCTGCAGCTGCACCTCCATTGTCTTCCTTTGGTGTTTTCTTCCTTCTCTGATCTTCTTCCTCAGCCTTTTCTGTGCATCCCTCAGCTCTTCTTTATTTCCTGAACCCGAAAGCCGTCTTCTTCTCACTCAGCAAAGATTTTATCTCAATGTTTAGCAAGGGTTTGCTGTTGGAGAAGCACCTAACCTTCATAAGGGGCACAGTGGACTCCACAAAGAAGTTGATGTAATCTGTGATGCGCTCTGTTATTTCATCTATGTCCTCCCCATGAGGAATCCATAGCTCATGCCACATAGTGGAGCTCTATACATTATTAGAGCATCCAATACCTCCACTTTATTTGTTGTGGATCTGTTGTTGCCCATGATGATGGATGGAAACGCGGGTCTCTATATTCTCCAGGTATGTTGGCTTCTCCTCACCCATCTTCCCCTGACTCTTGCTCCTTGTCTCTCTGGGGATTTCTGGCCGAGCCGTAGCTGCTATGGCTGGGTTGTTAGCTGTGGCATGCACAGACATTTTGGGGGGCAGGTGCTCAGGAGGGGGGGGAGGGCACTTTTTAGCGCACATGGAACACTTAATTATATATATAAAAAAAATACACACGCATGTTGAATGAAATTTGACTTTTATTTGTAACATTCTCTAAACGTGAGTTTTCAATGGAAAAAAGTCACACTACCAACAGAACAGACTAAAGCGTACTACTTTAAAGCAGCATCCTCCTTGGTGCCATGTCTTTAAAGATGTTGATGACCTCGCTGTGGTTTACCTCAATGTCTTTTTCAATGGCAAGCAGAAGAAGGTCAGAGAGCCTTTCTTCTCCACACAGGCTTCTTAGTTTAGTTTTGATGATTTTCAGCTTGGAAAATGATCTTTCAACTGAAGCTGTCGTCACTGGCAATGTTGCATATATTTGGATCATTTTGACAAAGGCAGGAAAGATCAGCTGGCCATTGTTTTCCCTCAGTATTGAACATATTTCTTATAGGTTCTTTGAAGTAAAGCTGGAGTGGAAGACCTTTAGTTCTGTCTTAAGCTGCTCCTCATCTTCTCCATAGAAGATGCGGGCGACCGCGCGAGTTCACGTGACAAAGGAAGAGAGATAGGCTGGTCGGGTATGCGCAAGGAGGTGGCTCATTTCGGGGCACTGTTTCAGTCTTTTTTAATGGCTCAGGTTTTCAAAAGATCATTTCAAAACCGACCTCAGTAAAATCTTAATAATATTCAGGGCAGTCAAACTTTTTTACAGTAGCAGGCTACACACTATCAGGTAGGAGGGTGCACTTATATATAGATATATATATATATATATATACTTCAGACTGAACAGTGGCTCTGTGACTACTGTAACAAACAAACAAATAGCAATAGTGTAGTCGGTGTTGCCAAATTAGGCAGGTTTCCAACCAATTAGGCTTTTGAACACATTGAGCTAGAAAAAAAATAGCTTATGGGCAGATTGTAAAAAAATTCGGAAGCTTTTCATAACATTTGTTGGGCTTTTAGAAAGAATTATTAACAAAATATATCAAAATAGTCATTATTTATTTTTTAAATAAGTTGAATCTGTCGATCTGACATCATCAATGAATAATAGTTATAATGAATAATATTGATTGTTATAATAAAACAAGAAAAGAATAATGGTTAATCAAGTGTTTGGTTAGTGTGAACGCCTAAGAGGGGTTGAGTTCTACTTATCAACTTAAAAATATTTCATGACTGCGTGTAAGAGAAATGTTTAATTGAGCTATACTGAGAGAAATTAAGTTCATATTAAGGTAGATTTACAACTCATGTTGGGAAAGAGATCTTGTGTGTATTTGGTTGTCTGATTGTACATTTTGTTTGGAGCCCATATGAGCAAGTTTTTTTTCTTTGCTTCAACTCAGTTGTGTGCTAATGGCATGTTCTTATGTGTTTAATAGTTCTGTGCTTTTAACATGAGAGAGTTTGAGATTTGGGCTTGTTTTTTCTTTTAAGTTGGGCAGGTTTTATGCTGGTTTGGGTTACTGGAAACTAACAGTGAGATAGGGTAACCTGTAGCGATGTGTCTTAACTCAAAAGTCCAGCATAAGCTACACGCTAATAAAAATGAGCGCTGGTGTAAGGCTGAACACTGACTGAAGTAACAATTCTGACTAGAAGAGGTTCTGTAATTACAGCAGCTATGAGAACAAGGAGCAGAACAAAGCAGAGTTCCCTTCTACCTGCAAGTTACTCAAGTCTCTTCAGTTTGGCAGTTTTAGTGCTTGGTTCTGCTCCTAGCTGTCCTAGCTAACCCTGCTAGCTTTCTAGCTAACCCTCCTAGCGTGAATGTTTACTCCAGTTTAGACTTCAGTCCTGACATTTCAAATAGAAATTAATAGCGCTCCTTCCAGCTCGCTCTCTGCTTCGTTGTCACTTCTTGTAATTGTTTGGTAATCAGACCAAATTTCTCTACCGACACCAACGGTGACCACAACCGAACTGCGGCGGCGACTTGTCCCGCCCCTCTCCGGCTGTGATTGGCTAGCATGTTGCCTTCAGTCGTTGATTTGATTGGTTAAATTGTATGATTGACACATCAAAGATAGTACTAAAAGGACGATGGCCACTCCGAGGTAAAAAAAAAAAGAAAAGAAGACGGCTTCCAGTCCAGGGTCTGCTCCGCGCTCAACCAGAAGGCACAAATATCGCTCCATTATATAATCGGGGAAATGTAGGCGGCAGCAAGAGCTGCTATAGACGGCGATTTGCCGCCGTTGACCGGCTACTTTTGACTACCCTGAATATTAATAAGTTAAAAAAAATAAGTTTCAAAAGGGCATTTTCGTTGATAAAGGGCAAACTTCCTAGTGCTTTAGCACCACCTAGTGTCTATGTATGCACGCCCCTGGTTGTTAGCAATAGCTAGCAGCTGATCCCTGGAATAAACAATGGGCCCACGCTGGCCTCCTTTGTCTCTAAAAACAAATTGCGTGTGGAACAGGACGATTGACATACCTACTCTCAGTTTCAGTCCAGTGACTATATCTGCTCCTCATTAGGTGTTAATTATTGTGTATTTATCACTTGCACAGATGAGTGCGTGAGGTGTAGGTAGCACCTCACGCACTCATATAGGGGAGTTTTTGAGAAGGGCAGCCTGCATGGAGCATTGATACACGCCAAGTGCTGTATATTGACCTCAAAAATCATTTAATATACTGTATCTCAAATTAAGCTAATATTTGGGTCAAAACTTACACAGTGCTGCTTTAAGGCATGGTGATTGTTAATTAATCCACTCTGTTCAAGCCCTGTGACCAACATCTGGCAGATAATTATAAGATTTACATTTATAACTGATATTGGGTGGGGGGGTCTTTATTTGGCTTGAGGATAAGATTTATGTTAGCACCATTCATGTTTGGAGATAGTATCATGGTTTTCTTAATTTCTTTGACCAACTATTGTATTAAATGATACAGTATTTGATATCTGTAAGAAAAAAGGCCCTACTCCTTAAGACATTCAGACTTACATTTACATCTGTCTTACAGTAGGAGGGCCCTGCACGTAATTACAACAGCCCTTATGAGCAACAGCACCTGATGTAGTATTATGTTTATTGTTGGGGACTGCCTTTCAGGAGTTGCTCAGCTTTCACCCTCCTGTTGCAACCAGTTCTGCTTTTTGATTGGTTAATGAGGTGCAATTCTTCTTTCTGAGTGATTGGCTCCACACCTACGCTTCCATTAGGGCTTGATGACAGTTTTTCTCATTCCAGACACGTCAGCACACATGCACGTTAATGTCGCCCACACCGTTGACAAATGTCCCGAGGGGAGGTGGTGCTACCTACACCTCACGTACTCATCTGTGCAAGGGATAAATACACAATAATTAACACCTAATGAGGAGCAGATATAGTCACTGGACTGAAACTGAGAGTAGGTATGTGAATAGGTTTCAGATGATGCAGCAAAACAAAAATGGGGCTGATTGTAGCTGCAGAGGTGTCTCCGTGGAAGCACAGAGATGCATGGAGATGGAAAACATATGAGAATTAAGAGGACTGGTCTCCAATCACTAAATCGTCTAATCTTGTGCAATGCTTTTTACCTAAACTGCATGCGTTAACTGTATCTGTTAAAAATGTCAACGCAACTAGCAGATTAATCACCTATGATACAGTGAGTGCCCTCTGAAAGTATTCAAGAAAAATTTTCATATTTTACCACATAAAAACAACAATCTACAGTGATTTCATAAGAAGTGGAATTGATAAACCATCAGAAGGAAAGGGTTTTCCAAATTTGTTCTTACAAATTAAAATCTGAAGTGTGGCGTCAATTTGTATTAAGCCCCCTTCACCCTGATACCGAGTATAAAATCCAGCACAATTCCCTTTATTAGCAATTAAAGTTCAACTGTGTAATTTAATCTCAGTATAAATACATCTGATCTATGAAGGCATCAGAGACCTGTTGGAGAACAACAGCGAAACATACAGCTTCTTACACTCCAAGAAGCATAGCAAAGAGGCCAGAGACAGAGTTGTGGAGAGGTTCAAAGCAGGTTTAGGTTATAAAAGGACATCCACAGCTTTAGACATCTCATGCAGCACTGTTCAATCCATTATCCACAAATAGTAACCCACTGCTAACCCACAAGGATGTGACGGTCCACCTGTACTGAGAGGCCAGGCAAGGAGAGGACTAATTAAAGAAGCAGCCAAGAGGTCCATGGTAACCAGAGGAGATAAAAAGATCCACAGCAAAGATGGGAGAATCTGTCAACAGGACAACTATTTGATGACATAAATTAAACTTTTGGCCGACATGGAGAACCCTTTGCAGTTTATTTATATAGCCCCTTTCAGTAAGAAGAAAACTAATACTGCACATGCCTTTGAACACTAAATATTTCTAAAGTTAAACACAGTGGTGGAAAAATGCTACTGTGGGATGCTTCAGCAGGAAGAGGGAAGCTTGTCAGTTAGTGGGAAGATGAATGGAGCTGAGGAAAACCTATTTATTACAAGCTGCAAAACATTTGAGAGTGGGGCGGAGGTAAACCTTTCCACAGGATCAGCCTATACAGCCAAAGCAACAGCGGAACAGTTTAGATAGTTTAGTTTATTCATGTGTTAGATTGCCCCAAAATTTTAAAAAGATTTGTTTTTAAATGTCATTGTACATGGGGCAAATGGCTAGACTCGATGTACATATAAACACTGTTTATTGAGCATAGCCATTTTATGTTTGGTCTCTTGAAGGTGAAAATATTAGGTCTGACCCCCTTGGTGCAAGTTTGAGACTTTTCCAAATTATTCCTGACTTGATTGCACCATATTTAAAGTGTACTGAAGTCACATTTAACTGGCCAGACAAAGACACAAAACAAACCAGAGTTTCATCCTGCTCTGTTATTTTCTGCTCTGGGCAGTCACACTGTTTGCTTCATTCCTGCCAAAGCTCAGCTTCAAGAAGCCAAGATGTGTAAAAGATGTGTAAAAAGCTCATTTTCGACTTCATAATCTCTTCACCCTAACACTTCCACCCATACAACTGTAAAGTCCTTCTGTGTTTATTTAGTCTCACACCTATGCCTTCACCTCTTCCTGCTACTTAGCTTCTTTCCACGCTCTCTGCATTGTTACGCCTTCGTCCTCTTCTTCCTCCTCTCACCACCGTCTCCTAACTTTCTGGTGTCCAAACGCAGGATTCTGCTCCCAGCGATGGGTTCTCAACTCTCCAGATGGCGCAGTCCCTTTCCACAGAAGCTCAACTTCAAAGGTTGGGATGGAGGAGGAGGAGGAGGAGGCAAGGGGGAAGAAGCCGAGCATCCGACACGATGACAAGTGATCTAACGCCGAGACACACTCAGTCACTCTCTTTGAGTGACCCGACATGAAGTAGGAGGAGGTGTATTTTTCAACACATTGGTATAATCCTAAGAGTTTGTGGAAAAACATATTTCTAAAAAATATGACATTTTAGTCACATCTTTTAAATTAAGTGTCCTAATGTTTGTTTTTTATATTTCTTTTTTTTTAAACAGGAAAAAATAAACAAAGGGAAGAAGAATGAAAATAGAAACTGATTCAGTCACATTTGACATTTGAGTGCTCGCTTATTTCTTTGAGGTAGGGTTTAAATTTTTAACATTTTGGTCAAAGAATATTTTAACCACATTTATGTCCCTAATTTAGTTCATTTTTACAGGTAATACATTTCTGTTCGGTTCAGCAATAATAGTGGATGCATCTCATACGTAGTAGGGTTTTAAAGACATAAACCAGGAAGTAAGTTACAGAAAAAGCTAAAAAAGTTAAATAAATAGCACACGCTGTTGACATGTTATTCAACTAACTGGTCTTTCTAGCAAACACGTGGTGACCCATAAAATTGTTTGCAGTACGTTTTCTTTTACTTCGACTTCTTAATTTTGCTCCCCCAAATGCACTTATGAATAAAAGAATAATGATGAAAAACAAGCAACATCAAGACATGACCCTAAAACTTGTTTTGTGTCCAGACTTGTTTTAAAATGTCACAGTTTTTATAGAGTTACTGAGTCACTAAAATGTCCCAGAAAAAGCAGCAGCATTCCAGGAGGAAAGTGGAGCACCTCACACGCTCAAGGAAAAAATTCTAACTCCAGACAGAAGCATCCAGCTTGAGGCAGGATTTGAACCTAAAAACACAAAAGCAACCATTCTGCTATACTTCTTCCCCTCTCGTATGTCAACTTCTGACAGTACTAGTGCAGGTTAGATACTGAACCTAGCAAAAAACGTAAGGACATTTGTGTTTGGTTGATTATTTCTTTACTACAATAAAGCTTCTTTGCAATAAAAGCTTTACCATCAAAAACGGCTGTTTATTTTCCTTTAAATAGTGCCACATTTTAAAGAAAAATGCATTTGTATGTTAAGCTGCGGAGTTGAATATGTGGGATGTTCCCATGAAAAGCTTGCAAAATCTTTTCTGCCAATCCCAAACAACTCTTGGTTTAGGCAGTGTAATAGTGTGGGGAGGCAAAAGATTAAGAAAAAGATTACAGCGACATCCATGGAGCCAGCGATTTCTATACCCAATCAGTCCATAATGGGGCACACTCTGGACACCAGTCCATCATACAACTACCACGGTGACAAATAACCCCCGCACAATAACTTCAAGATGAAATCAAAGTAGCTAAAGCAACCTTTTTTCCACGGGACTCACGCAGAAAGTCCGCAGGATTCGAATGCAGCACCTTGTTGCTGCAAAGAACTTGCTTTGTTCAGCCATTCTCCCAGCCTGAATGAATTGCAGATAATTCTTGACATGTTGTAGAACATAATGTTCTTTATAGGGCTGCAGCTATCGATTATTTTAGTAATCAATTAATCGATTGATTATTTTTTTATTAATCAATCAATTGAAAAGATATACTCTTAATAAATTAACATACTTCAATAAACAAGTGTCTTTAATAAAAAAACATTTTATTGTACATTGTAAATGCAAGTTGTGTTACAGAACTTCAATCAGGAGAAGATTGACTATGCCGCTTGAGGAGTTCTGGATAGAGTGTATTTACAGACAAAGAAGGGTTTTCATCTTAAATGCTAAACGTATATATTTTTGGTACAGTCCTGACTTAATTGCTTCTCTGATTGGTTGTTCTTTCAGCAAATGAGATAAGTTAAACTCTGTAGACTCCAGTTGACAATTTGATTACTAAATTAGTTGTCGATTATTTCAATAATCCATTAATCATGATTGATCTGATTAACTGTGCTCTGACTTTATGCCTATACTACACACCGATACCGAAATTTTTTTTTTCTCCGTAACAGCCTCCATGCTTATACGGAAAGATCCGTGCTCAGGGTTTCTGTCACTGGTTGGGGTTGGAGTGAGGAGGAGTGAGGTAAACCTTTTTTATTCAATCAGGCACAGTCTTAAATCTGCAAAAGGCCAAAAATGCACTAAACTATGGACGAGGAAATATTTTTAAGTCCTCAGTGTTGTAAAAAAAAATGTGTACAATTCAAATCCCTGCAACCTTTTACACTTAACTTATAACAAACTTTAAATTTCAACAGTTTTGCAGGTCCCAATAAAGAAATACAAGCGGGATCAAATTTAGCTGTTAATTCATACAGACAAAAATGTTACCTTCAACTTTCATCAACAAATGTTTCATTTTTTTGACACAATAACTGCATGAGTCACGGAAAAAAAACCTACTTAGAATGAAAAATACAGAGGACTGAGAATGGAAATTAAAAAACACATGTGGGCAGAGCAAAAAGTAGTGGTGACGTCTAAATAAAATTGGTGTGTAGTATATAGCTCAGCACGTCCATATGACAAGATGTGTCATGGATGCTGAGCCTCCACAGCAGGTCATGCCACAGGCAAACAGCGAGTGTATACCAAAGTCCTTTACAACACGGAGAAGATATTCCTGAGGATTGAAGGAAAACGACTACATTTGAGCTTATTGATAGAAAAAATGCCAGGAAACAGAGGTAAGCTGAGTGAGTATTTTTTTATGGAAAAATAAGAAAGTAAACCAGGCATTGCCCGAAAAACTGCAGGAGCTCTGTCCTCCACACAATTCCCTTAAGTAATAAAAAATATCTTGTGACAGACTTTCTTTAACAGTGGTCTGCAACTCTCAGCTGAACAGTAGAGGTGGGTAAACCCAGGAGAATTAAAAAAAAAAAAAACATACTCCCAGGCTTTTCAATTCACACCAGGAATCTAGAGGCTTAAGTTCATCTCCACCGTGCGAACACAACTCTTAAATATTCTGAATCGGAGCTGAGTCTCCAACACTGTCACCCTCATCACCATGATCTCAAGGATCGCCATAACAACCAGTATTGCTGAGACTTGAGTACTTAACTTTGCATACCTGCATCAGAAAATGTTTTTCTGTTCAGTATGCTTTAATATAGAATGTTAGTCGTAAACATTTACAGGTGCATCTTAAGAAATTAAAACATCAACAAAAAGTTAATGTATTTCAGTAATTTGATTCAAAACGTGGAACTCTCATATTATATACAGTACACAGAGATGTTTTTCCAAACCTCAGAACAGAAGAAGCTGCCTCTCCAATGAGCATTGTAGCCAAGCATTTGAAAGTTGAGTGGAAGGAAAAACTGTGGTAGAAAAAGACACATGCCCCACAGGGATAAGTGATACGTTTAGATCACTTTGAATCAAAGCCAGTTGGAGAATTTGGTGGGGATTCACAGGAGTCAGAGCTTTGAGACCCACAACACACAGTTGTGTCTTGGAAACATTCCTTGCATTAAGCCACTCCAGCAAGACACAGCATCAAAAGTATATTTTCTAAGCTAAGGATAAAATGGACTGGACTGTTGCTCAGTGATCCAAACTCCTCTTTTATTAAGATAAACTTTGGATTTCATTTGGAAATCAAAGTCCAAGAGTTTGGAGGAAGAGTGGAGAAGCACAGAATCCAAGTTGCTAAGTCTAGTGTGAAATTCCCACAGTCAGTGATGATTTGATTAATCATGTCATCTGCTGTTATTGGTCCACTGTTTTTGATCAAGTTCAAAGTCCAAGGGGTTGCCTGTCACTCTGCATATATTCTCCAGCAATTAATGCAAAAGGAGCCACAGACAAATATTGAGAATATAAAATGTCCAGAATATTGACATACTTTTCAGTGTGCCAACATTTCTACAGGAAGGCACCTTTTTATTAACAGAAATGAATGCTTTAAATATATCTCTCTGCTTGTAATGAACCTATATAAAATATAAGTAATCTAGGAGAATAATAAATACTGAATATTTTTTATGATACTCCAATTTATTGAGATACATCTACAATCACTTGACTTAGTTGCATGGAGTTTGCCAACAAATACACAGTTTATCATTAATCTACTTAATGGGAGATTAGAATAGATTAGATGAGAATATCAGACCCTTACTATGATTTACTAAGTAAATAATTTTTATGTAAGCAGTCTACAACAACAAGAGACAAGTTCAAGAACACAAGTCATATGTGCATGTTATAGAATTGCTTCTGCATGGGCACTTCTAAAACACCAACCCTTTGTAACACCAAGGAAGGCTTTGAACATGTTGCTAAAGCATATGGTTACAATATGAAAATGGCAAATAAATAAAAAAAAAATCTGTTTGGAAATGAGATGTTTCATGCAAGCCATGCTGCTTCTCACGGCAGCACCAGTGTGCAGTGTGACCAAAGAGCGGTTACTTTGGTGCAAATATGTCAGGACAGACATGCTCCCACGTGGTGCAAACAGGATAAGATTGATCATGTATAGAGTGCAAAGTCTTTCTGCTTGTCAGCATATCAAACTAGTGCATGTTTTAGGTTTCAGCATGAGGTCACGTGCAATGTTTACATGGGTGGATGGCTCTCACATTGAGTCACAGAGTGGCGCTGCTCGACTGCCACACCTCTGAACAATTTGCACTAATTGCTGAATGAGCTGCAGCTGGAAGTGGACCTCGTCAGCAACAAGCTGGGGAGCATATAAAATGGAGACAGGCAGTGGTAAGTTACAGGACAGAGAGTTTTCTCAGGTCCATATCTAGTGTTACTCGTCTGCTGCCTCTGAGACACACTTGGTGCTGGTCTCAGTCAGAAGCCATGGCTCTTGGATTTTTCTTATGGTATGTTTCATTGTGAATTATGTTCTGTACTTTTGTTTTCAGCAACTCAAAGGAAGGCTAGCTTATCTTGCGGTTTACCTGTTGCAGTGTTGCCTGGATTTCTTTACTGTTGGATAGCAGTGTGCTCACAAAGACACAAGGTAAGCTTTTACTCCACCTTGTTAAAGCTTCATTATTTGCACAATATGTTAATTTGTGGGTTTTATTTTGTTTATGTATATTTTTCTCCAGCCGCTCAAATTCGACAAAATCCAAGCAAGATAAACCTTGTGGATGTGACTGACTTCCCAGGTTCTCTGTCCCATGATGCTGAAGGGGAATTGAGTGACAAAATGTCCAAAGTTGTAAACCAAGAATACAAGAAGTCTCCAGCAGCACAGCCACTGAAACTGTCCTCAGTTGGCCAGAATCTTGTTTCAAATCAAGGTGTTAATGTGGAGAGACTTGTTAATGGTGCTTCAAGACAATGGGAGTCAAATGTCTTTGATCCAATCATATTTCCTCTTAAATCTGGCAGCCATATGGTGAACCAAATTCAACCAAAGCCAGTTGAGACTACTTTTGCCATCTTTGGAAGCAGAAAGCCTGTCCTTCCCAGCTTTGAGACTACCACTGAAATTCAAATTAAGCCCAAGCCTGTCCCCTCCACCCATTTAGCTGTGTCACCACCTAGTTTTGAGTCTTGGAAACCTGTGCCTCCTAGCAGGGAAGGGGAGGGTGAACAATTTACTGGTTCTTTCTACCCTGACTCAAGTCAGAGTGGTGTTGACTCAACTAATGCTGCTGGAACTGCAGATAATGAGCTCTTCTCCTATCAGGGCTCTAACATGGTGGAATTTCCAGCTGGAAATTTTCCCACTTGGACAAAACCATCTCAGCAATATTCACCAACAATTCCTAAGCCTTCTCAAAGTGAGTCTTGGAGTTCACCAGAGTGGTTTGGGCAAGGTAATGAGATTGACTTTAATCTCTCACCTGAAGCTCAAGTACCTTTCTATGAAAGTTGGGTCAACTTTCCTTATGTTGGCAGCTGGAGTCCAAACTCATACTTTGCTCCAAGGGTCTACCAGCCAGACCTCTCTCTAAACTATAGAGAACACTTGGCTCCTGTGGTTGGCTCTCTCCCCCCAAAAGTCCCTGAACCACCCAGATCTCTACCACCTCGTAAAAGCTTTATCCGTCAGTCCAAGAATGGCTACCACAGACAACGACTTCTGAAATCTAAAACCACCTACACACCAGACTACAAGGTGCCGAAGGGGAAATATGGCAAGAGTGTGAAGGTTTCAAGAGGAGTTGTGCAGAAACCCTCTTCACAAAATCAGTAACAAGGTATGTTTTGTGCTTTTCAGCACCACTGTATATGTTCTCTGTGCAACAGAATTGTCTTAATGTCTGCATTTCTTTCTGTCTGCAGAATGCCTCTCCTTGAGTCCGGGGATTCTTTTTTTGCACGCAATAAACTTTTAAAAAGTGTTTCTCAGTCTCGTCATGATTGTACTTAACTGTCCTTGGCATGGGGTGTAAACGCGCATGAAGTGGAAGATATGGTAAAGAGTGCAATGTAGTTAATGTGCCTTACCTTGGCATTGAAATCCTTGTTTCCCAAATCCCCTGCAACGAAAAAGAGGTTCTTAAATTAACAAAGGTTTCGAGCAACTATTGGTTAAAAAAAATGCAAATCTTTACTACGTGGATTAAAACGTAAAGGCCTGCAGTTGTAGTTAATGCTCACCATATGAAATCTGTACAGTGGCTGCAGAACGTCGGTTGCTTGAAAAACCTTGCAGTAAACTTGTGGTTCTTCACTTCATGCACATTTTTCTGTCGCAAAGCTCCTTGGCGGGCGAATCTGTTCCCAACCCCGGCCGAGTCATTATAATGTAGAAGATGCTCAGCCATTGCGGGGGCTTGACTAAAGTTAAAAAAGCCACAACTTTGCTAGTCCCGACGGCTGTCGGTGATGCTCCTGACGGGTGGTGCTCTCCTCTGACTGCGCTTCAGCTGAGCGCTCCCCTTTCATTCAGAGTGACGCTGGAGAGCAGCAGCCTGCATCTTACGTAGTTTACGTGGGAATATTTCACGTAACTCGCGCTTGAAATTTACATACGCTACTTTTGAGCGTGAAGGCTATTTCAATGGCGCTTGTGCTTATTGGTGAAGTGGACCGTCGGGTATTCCTGGAAAAATAATTGGGTCAGGTGAACTTTCAAGGTGATCTAATGAACAATCTTTCAAAAATTTGGGGTATAATTCTCAATTTGCCTGAGTAGGTGCTATTCCTGAACTTTAACACTAGAAATCACTTTTGGGGGGACGTTAACAGTGATTTTTACATAGGACGGCGTATTAGCTCTTAAAGGCGACACCTCCCAATTTCAGAAGCGCTCCGTTTAAACTACAGTAGTTGTGCGCCTTTGTGTGGACATAATGCGGAACTACACATTACAAATAAATCGCATGGCAGTGACTGCATCTTAAAACAAAACGTTTCCACAATTTATGGGATTGTTCGGTTATTCAACCATATAAAATTTTCTTTCAGCATTGCCTCCAGTGATGTGTGGTTCCTGTAACTAGGAATTGGTTGATGATGAATGCACCCAAAGAGTGTAAAAAGTCCTATTTTCTACATTTAAAGACATACTGCCACCTTAAATACATGACTATTCACCAAATGAATATGGTCAATTTTATTTGTATAGCACCAATTCATTAAACATGTCACCTCAAAGCACTTTCCAAAGTCAAATTCAATCAGATTATACAGATTGGTCAAAAATTCTTAAGGGAACAAGTTGATTGCATCAAAGTCTTGACAAGAGGCATTCACTCCTGAAGAAGCGTAGAGCCACAGGGAGAGTCATCTGCATTGTCCATGGCTTTGCAGCAATCCCTCATACTGAGCAAGCATGAAGTGACCGTGGAAAGAAAAACCTCCAGCAGAACCAGGTTCAGTATGAATGGTCATCTGCCTCGACCGACTGGGGGTTACAGAAGACAGAGCAGAGACACAAGACAGACAAACAAGCACAGAAGCACACATTGATCCAGTAATCTGTTCTACATTAGATGGTAATAGCGGGTGATCTGTCTTCCCTGGATGATGTCACAGTTAACAGAACGCCAGACCAAGTGTACCTACTATGAAGAAAAAAGAGAGAGAGAGAACAAAAAGTTAAAAGCTAAAATGACAAGCAATGCAAATTGGAGAACAGCAGGAGAACTCAGCAGAATGAGAAAAGTAGGCCCTGATGTCCTCCAGTAGCCTAGGCCTATAGAAGCATAACTATAGAGGTAGCTCAAGGTAACATGAGCCACTCTAACTATAAGCTTTGTCAAAAAGGAAAGTTTTAAGATTAGTCTTAAAAGTAGACAGGGTGTCTGCCTCACGGACCAAAACTGGGAGTTGGTTCCACAGGAGAGGAGCCTGATAGCTAAAGGATCTGCCTCCCATTCTATTTTAGAGACTCTAGGAACCACCAGCAGACCTGCAGTCTGAGAGCGAAGTACTCTGTTAGGAACATGCGGGGTAATCAGAGCTCTGATATATATATCTGATATATGATGGAGCTTTATTATTAAGGGCTTTATACGTGAGAAGGAGAATTTGATTTTACTGTAACAGCTGTAAACTATATTTTAGGTGAGCATAAAACCATAAATTTTATATATATATATATATATATATATATATATATATATATATATAGAAAAAAAATATACAGCCAGCTGGATAGCTCAGTTGGTAGGGTGTCCAACTCCCATGCAAAGGGTTCGAATCCTGCATATATACATATGCATACGTGTATATATGGTGTGCATATGTATATAGTGGGCTTATAACATCATCCTGTATTGGTCCTTGGACGAGACCATTAAGGCTAATTGCCTAAGTGCTACTGGAACACGAAGACAATAAGGTACTATTGCAATGCTCCAGTAACACTAGTGAACAGGGCTACATGAAAAGACTGTGGGGAGACATGGATGCTTCGGTACCCACAGTCTAGACTAACGAAACAGTAACTCAGTGTTCAGATAGTTTCACAACACAGTTAACATCAACCCCCCAGAGATTGGGTACTAAGCCCCAATGATGGTCGGAAGCCAAAATCAGGGTAACACCGAAAGAAGTAAGCCCAAAAGGTTGCAGAAATACAAATAGATCCCCAAACCTGAGGCCCAGGAAACTGCCAAAAAGACTGCAAGCCAGACTGAAGAGATACACAAAGGAGATAGAAGCCAGAAAAATAAATAGGCTCTTCTCCACAGAACCAGCTAAAGTGTACTCCCAGTGGCAGGGTCATAACACGCAATACTGGAAATGGATATGGGAGAAAGAAGCATCACATAACAATGATGCACATCTAAGAGCAGACCACAATAATCTCCCAGAACAAAGTCCATTGAAAAGCACAATGGTACATGTACATCCAACAAAGATTCTCAGGTATGAAAAACTGGGGCTCGTTCTTCATACGTTGCTTAAAACATCCGAGATCAAATGAGACATCCAAGATGATATCATTGTGCTAATCATGATCCGGCTAATTGGGTTCTTCGAACACACCTGTTGTTTCTGATTAGTATCGCTGGATTGAGTTATCTGAGATAACTGCGCGTTCATGCGTCGGTTTAAAAGGGGAAATGTGTCGATAGTAGAAACAATGATCAGCAACGCTGCTAAAGGCTGTTCAGCATGGCCAAAGAACGCGGACTGTTTTTCTCCCAAGCAGAACAAGAGCTTTTAATGGAAGGTTATGCCGAATTTGAGTCATTAATTAAAACGACAGGGAACACCTCAAAGTCTGCTAAAGCCAGGAGAGAGGGCTGGCAAAAAGCAGCAGACAAATTAAATGTCTAAGTGCTGTCCATGTTAGATGTTTCTATCACTTTCGAAAGTATGTATTTTTGCACTTTAATAATTTCATATTTACTTTGTTCTTTAATGTCAGAGCCTCCACGGGACTGACTAGAACATGGGAAAAGTGAAGTACAAGAATATTTTACAAAATGGTAGCCTTTAATTATTATACTGTATTTTAAAAAGCCACTTTTTCCTCTTTTTAAAAGCCACTGTTAAATGATGAAAAAGGCTGAAAAAAACAGGTGGTGGTCCTGCACCACCACAATATACCCCAGCAGAAGAGCTGGCCCTTGGGTTAAATGAAAACCGAACCATTGTGGAGGGCATCCCTGGGGGCAGCTCTTCCTCAGACCCAAAGCCAGGGACAAGTAGCAGCAACGCCTTCATTACTGGTTGGCTAAATGAGCTTTCAATTCTCTTAGTACACTGTAACATTATTTGTTGCTACATTAAATGAAGTATAATCCAAATGGCTAGTACAGTCATTTCAACCATTTGTGAAAGTGAAAACTTCTAAACTTTTAGTTAATATAAAATATGTTGCTATGAGTTAATGATCACATTATACTTTTTACAGGGTAGTTAATTGGAATGACAATCCCCCCTTTTGTGCAGTTTTATATAATACACCAACACTTTTACCTGTTCCCAAGCAAGTGGTGGCTGAGGCATATGCAGTAAGTTGTGTACTTTTTCTAACTTGCATAAAGGGAAGAAACTGTAACACTTTGTAACACCCATTTATTTCCACTGCACAGAACATTGAAGAAACCCTCTCAGATGACTGTCCTTTGGAGGAAGAACCTGTAAGTGCATAAATAACATATAATATAATGTATAATATGATTGAATTTGACTTTGTAAAGTGCCTTGATATGACATGTTTCATGAACTGGGGCTATATAAATAAAATTGAATTCAATTGAATAACTTTACACTAATTTGTATATACTTGTGCACCTATTCTTTCTGTCTGCAATGTGAGTTGCAGGAGTCCATAGCTAGAGAAAGACCCACAGAACGTCTTGAAGAAGAGTCTGCACAAAGAACTGATACAGAGGTGGACAGTGTTGTACTTTTACTTTTTACTTTTGTTGCATGAGGCATGTTTTGACCCTTTCTTTTTCTTCCACAAAATGACACAGGGTGACATGCGTTCCCTATATAAACGGCATCGTCAACAAAAAATTTAGTATTTTGACCTGAAAAAAACACAAATTAAGAGGAGAAATTGAACTCGACAACTTGAAAAAGGGAAAAATTGCACTAGAGATCGAGTTGCTTCAAAAGGACCTTCAGAGTAGGTGCTAATACACCATTTGACACATAGTAGTATTGCAGACTTTACATAACTATCTCTTATTGCAGGCAAAAGATGACTTGCTGGCTTTTCTTTATGAAGAATTGTTTAAATAAAGCGACAGAAACGAAGCAAATGTGTCTTGTCTTTTATTAAACATTAAAAAATGGTGTTCCACAATTCTGTCCCGTCCTCTGCCACTAGGTGGTCCAAGTGCACTGGCTGGACAGACTTCCCTATCTCCTCCGCTTATAAAGCTGCAATCTAATCCTGTTTACATGAAATAAGCCTGCTCGCTTGCGCACATGTTGCTATGACAGCAAGTCCAGGATGAGTGTCGAAGAACCAAACAATCCAAGATCATGCCAAATCGTCAACAATCAAATCCAGCTAACTGAGTTAGAGACGTACGAAGAACGGGGCCCTGGACAGCACCAGGGCTGGATATGATTCACGCCTACTGGCTGAAGAAGCTGGCTTCTCTCCATGAACGCGATAAATGAACCCACCCTGAATGGTTGACTGATAATGAAAGCTGGCCCCTACAACCTGTGGCCCAAAAACCTGTCCCTACCTAGAAGCTCCTGCAGCATAGCGGCAAATCTGTATCACGAGAAAACAATGTCACATCAAGGCGCTGTCATTAACTAAAGGCACACAGCACATATTTTTCATTTTACATTTATTTTGGGTATATACTTTAACACTGTCATTTTCCATAAATTTTTCATTGTTACAATTTTGGTTATTTTTAGCCGTAAAGATTGCAAAAACAGTGACAGTCCCATCATTTTTGATGTTGCAGTTATGACGCAGAGGCGCAAGTTAATAATATTATCCGTAGTGCCCCAATTCTCCAATTTTGCACACTTGTAACCTGTGCACTCAACACACTTAAGTGCACTTTCAACAGGAGCACCCTTTATAGAGAGGAGTAGGGTGTAGTGTGAGTATTTGGGACAGAGCCAATGTTAACAAAAAGCGAGATGATGAATCAGGGAACGTTGTTGCTCAGCTGCTACACCTGCAAATAATAACCACTCATTGCTCTACGAGGTGCAGCTGATGATGACCTTTGTTAGGAACACAGTGGAAAGGGTATATTAAGCAAGGCTGAGCAGCAGAAGCTATTCTGAAGTCTATCTCTGCTTGCTTTGGCTCAAGCCAGTGCATCTCAGAAGCAAGAAGAGTTGTTTATCAGTCAAAAGCCATGGCTGTTGGACTTCTTTTGTGGTATGTTTTGTTGTTGTAGGTTTAAGTGGTGGTATAAAGGATCCTTAATGAGATGTTTGTCTGCTGCAATGTAGGTTTTTCTGGATTGCTTTGCAGTTGAACTGCTCTACTGGTTTTTCATCTCCAAGAGGTAATTTTTTTTTTTTTTTTTTTGTTAAAACATTTCTCTGTGGCATTGATATCTTGTCTGTTTGCTGCAGCACAATCTCAGCCTGCACTGGATGGTGAAAACCAACTGGATGATCTATTCATCAATGCTTTAGCAACTATTGAAGGGGGTGAAGATGTTCTGGATAACAAGCCAAGTGGCCCTGTTCTTGCACGGTACCAATGGCCTTCAGTAGCAAAGCCACCAAGTTTGGTTCCCTCTGTCCAAAACATGCCTGACACAATAGACGAGCCAGAACCCCAAACTCTACCAGTAAATGTTGAACCTGCAAGTCTTGCTTATCCAAGTGCATGGGAGTATTCTGGCCAGAGCAATGAAGTTGAAAGTCCGACTGTACAGATCTCTCCTCCTCAGAAGCCTTCCTCTCCAAAGCTAGTAGGCCAGCCTTCCTACAAGGACTGGATGAGCATGCCTTTTAATGACATCTTTGACAAAAATCTGTTCGGCCAATTTGGTTTCCTGCCAGAAAACTCGTTCCGCTTTGAGAAGCACTGGGTTCCAGTGAGTTTCCCCCAGATGTCCTACCAACCGGTCCCTCCTCCCCCAAGTCGTCAAAGCCTGATCAGGAAGTCCAAAAACGGTTACCGTCGTGAAAGGCTTCAACAGTCAAAAGACATTTACTGGGCAGATCCTATGATGCAGCAGATGAAAAGCTCTAGGAAGTTCAACCCCTTGCCAAGAAAGGTGGTGAACCATCAAGCTTCTCGCAAAATGTGAGGGCTTTAAGGTATGTCCACCTCCATTTGTAAGGGGATGACGTGGACAACAAAATTGCATCTGACTTGACTGTTGCAGCTTACCTACCTTCAATGGCAAGAATAAACTTTTTAAAATAAATAGATTCTGCTTAGTCATTTCTCTTGTGCTTCAATGTAGATTAATCCTGCTTGGCATGGGTAGCATCTTTAAAGTACCTGTCATACACTGGGGTCAAGACCTGTAGTTGACAATTTCCCACACCCAATTGTTGACTTGGCTTGAAGGTGTCAGGGAAATGAAATGAGTAACCACAATCTAAATTGGACTAGTTTCAATAAACAATCTTGAACAACCCGCTGTCAAAGACTGGCTTGTTTTTATTTATTAAATGGCTTAAAATTGAAGCTTTTTGTAGGTTTGCTCAACTTTTAAGGTGTGCACTTGAATTAAATAAACCTCTGGTGCCTGTCATTAAGGGGCATGGAACAGTGTGGACTGCAATGTTCCCAGTATTAAAAAAAAAAAAAAAGCAACAATGGCTTGTCAGAACATTGACATGGATTACAGTGCCAACAAATACCCTTTATTCTGCAATCAATCAGCCACATGGGTGGGCAAAATGTTGCCCTATGAGTGAGGTCCTGATCCTTGACATAAATCTGAATAAATTAAAACTGTACAATGGGACTCCCTCTATTGGATAAAGACTCTTTAGCCAAGGCAAAGTCAATAAGGAAGGATGTAGCAAAAGGAGCCTGTATGCTGTCTCTCTCAGCTACTTTAGCATAGCACCCTTACAGCACTAAGGAGCTGTAAGGATTCCCACTATTCTTTGTGTGACATGACAAACGCAGTTCACCAACAAAAATGTGCAGAGCAAAGAAATTGTGTACTTCATTTTCAGAAGGCTTTAGGTCCGGTTTGACTTGCATCATCCAGGTGCGTTTGTCATGTAATGATGTTGGCACAGCAGTCCAAAGCTCCTACCCACAAAGTTTTTACTGTTGATCCCATGAAAGGTCAAGGAGCAGTAGCTTAGAGCTACAATTGGCTTGGCTCCTAAATACATCAGACTTATGAGTGTATCAACCCTCCATACCACTAAAGTCTTTTGACACAAGTCTAGTATCCAGAACCAGACAAGGAGAAGTGGCATTTAGTTTTTATGCTCCACTTATCTGGAGAAAATTCCCAGAGAACTGTAAAAGTGCTGAAACCCTGAGTTCTTTTAAATCAAGGTTAAAAACCTACTTGCTGTTGAAGTTTGTAGTCCAACTTGTCTTATACTGTAGCTGACGTGCTGCCACTATTCCAATACAGTGTGCTTGCCTCTGTAATGTTTTCCCTCAGCACACATTTTTAATTTACATTAGACTAAGTTGGTGCTTCTCAATTATTTTTATTTTTTTGTCACCCCCACCCAGGAGGAAGGAAACATTCGACGCCCCCCCAAAATGAACACCCCTCACTGTCCGCCATGACTGTAAATAGTATGTCCATGAAATTCATATAAGACTTATAAAAATTGAGTTAGATGTACTTATAACGCAAGTAGGCTATATCTCTGCATAACAGTGTATCGTAATTAACATTTAAAAAAGGGAAAAAGAAATATAGATATTCTTACAACAAAGAATAACTTCAACATTGTTTTTAGTATCTAAAAGAAAATATCTAAAGGTGAGTGGTGGCCTAGTGGTTAGAGCATTTTGCTTGGGTCCCGGAGGTTCTGAGTTCAACTCCCACAGACTGCCACTCTGGATCCCTGAGCAAGACCCCAGACTGATCCCTGGGCGCCGCACAGTGACAGCCCACTGCTCCCCAAGGGGATGGGTTAAATGCAGAAGTGAATTTCTCCATTCTGAGATCAATACAGTTCTATTATCAAAGAGATTGCATTTTGCAAAATAAAAAAAGCAATTAAATTTTTTTGACTTCATATTCGTTGTAAATATGTTCATGCCGACATATTTACTAAAAAGTAGATCCTCACACTGGGAGTTTGTCATATCACAACGTACATAAGCAATAAAGTCTTTGTTGCTGTTTGAGTTGTAAGACTAAACATTTGTCTTTGAACTTCTCAACCAGCAGTTCTTGAAGATTGTGGGTGACTACGACGGCGTCTTAGCTCTGTGTGTATGCCAAATAAAATACACTAACACCATAGCGTAAATAATCCCTGCACGCACTGTGACAATGAGAGTGCCACACTGTAGTGGATGTGCATTTACACTTTGTTCTAGTGTAGCAAAAAAAGCAAACATCATCCCTGGGGTCAGACACGACCCCCACCCCGGTATCGCACTATTTGAGAAGTACTAAATCAGCTAAGCTTATATGCTATTATGGTCAAATTCGTCTACTCTCATTACCTGCCTGAAAGTCTACTTGTAGCTGTGCTTCATGGACAATTCATTCATCCAAAGTTACCAACTTCTAGTCACAGTAGAGAGCGTTAAAGGCAGGGTTGTATGTAAGCCGGTACTGCGTACCGCTGAAAGTAATAGTACCGGCAAGAATTTAAAACTACTTTCACCCCTGGTTAAAGGTCAGGTTGAACCCTCCTCAACAGAAAACGGCACTTCATCTAAGAAGCAGTAAAAACCGTTGGAGGCTCCAGAGAGATCACGCTCTCGGCCAAACCGAGCCAGAAAAACCCTGTTTTAAATCTAATAATTATTATTACCATCTAATTTTAAAGGATGTTTAGTGGCAATCAGATTGTGGTTCATCCTATATCAAAGCATATTATTACATAAAACATTGATCGTGGTGTGAATCTGAAGAAAATGATTTCCACCTTTTTTTTCCTCATAAAGCAGTGATAATTAAAAAAACAAATCATGCAAAATCAGAATGCTAACTTTAGCAGACTACTAATTAAACAGTATTTAAAATAAAGTCAATGGTTATATAAAAAATATATAATCAAATGTAGAATCATAGAAAAATCCATCCATCCATTTTCTAACACACCTATCCCTATTGGGGTTGCGAGGGGTGCTGGTGCCTATCTCCAGCTGTCAATGGGCAAGAGGTGGGGTACACCCTGGATAGATCGCCAGTCTATTGCAGAGCAACACAGAGACAAACAGGACAAACAACCATTGTCACACACACTCACACCTAAGGAGAATTTAGAGACTAATTAACCTAACAGTCATATTTTTGGACTGTAGGAGGAATCTGGAGTACCCGGAGAGAACCCACGCATGTACAGGGAGAACATGCAAACTCCATGCAGAAAGACCCAGGGCAAGGGTATCATAGAAAAATGAATGACTGAACTGTAATAAATGTAACAATGAATAATGAAAATTAACTTTTAAAATAAAACATGGTTACCCATGACATCATTCCATGTGCATGTTATTTCAACCTTTACACAAGAACATGATTAAAGAGCACAAGTCACAAAGAGGAACGTGAAAAAAACATGCTAATAGATTGTGTCATCTTTAGAAATCTGGTCAGAAAAATCATAATCTGGGGAGTCAGGCTGGGGAGAGACATCAGTCACTGCTTCAGCCTGACCCTTGAAGAGGTTAACTGATATCAACGAGGATAACAGACGTTTTACTAAGAGGATCAAACAACATGACAAAACGACCAGCAGGGCAATGACCATTACAACGGGTGAAGATTCAAACTAAGATTGATTGCCATCCACTCTCTGTAAACCAGTTCCAGCTATCACACCCAACTTTACTCAAAAGTTAAGTGAAAAAAGTGAAGGAAAAAGTTGTACAACTGGTAGAGATAACCACTGCCGCTATTGAGACAACAGTGAATGAAAAAGCACTCGAGTATGTGGGTTGATTCATAAGGTGTGGACTGCCACTAGAGTGTTTGTGATAAGAGCCGCCACACACAGATGAGACGAAATACCTCAGACCCAACAATGCAGATGAGCTGAAGGCCACGCTGATGAAGGAGCCCTGATGCAGTTCTGAGATAATTTAACGTACAGTGCATAAACATACTTTTCATTAGGCCAATATTTATAATAATAATACATTTTATTTAACAGCGCCTTTCTGGACACTCAAGGTCACTTTACAGATGATAAAAATGAAAATACAAAAATACAAATACAGGAACATAAAAACAGTTATGGGGAGGGACAAGAGCAGTGTATTTACAAATAAGCGAGATGGAACAGGTGGGTTTTGAGTGGTTTTGAATCAGGGGAGAGAGTCAATACTGCGGAGGTCAGAAGGGAGTGAGTTCCAGAGCTGGGCAGCAGAGTGGCTGAAGGCTCTGCTCCCCATGGTGACGAGTCGAGTTGGGGGTACACTGAGGTGGATGGAGGAGGAGGATCTAAGGGAGCGGGAGGAGGTGGCGATGTGAAGGATACTAATACTAATAAATGATTGTGGTCTAAAACCAGATGTTTCAGTTTCATTGTCCAACCCCTGTATATATATATATATATATATATATATATATATATATATATATATATATATCTGGAGCGTGTAACGAAAGTAATTTCCCTCTGGGATTATTAAAGTATCTCTGATTCTTATTCTGATTCTGATAACAGCACATCTTAAACAAATTAAACAAAGTGTCAAAGTGTGATGATTGGAACAGTGAGGTAATCTATAAAAAAGAGTCCTTAATTTAGTTTAATCAAGTTTAAAAACAGCCTTTACAAAATGAAGTCAAAAGTATCTTTTTTTTCCTTAAGTAGAAGATAGAGGGGAGTTTTTTTTTCAAATAAATACAGTGTATTTATTATTATACAGCAATATTTATTTACCAATTTTTCAGAACACTACCAAAAAATCAGATTTACTCTAATCTAAATAAAATGTTTGTTTAGATTGGTTGTAATGTTCTGAGTGAGAGTTTAGAGTATTATGTCACTGTACCCTGAGTTTTTTTTATAGAACTTCAAAATGTGGCAATTATGAGCACATCAGATAAAGAAAAACAGGTAATATAATTTTTGAAGTGTTAAAAAACTCTAACATTAAGCTAACATAACAATTATTTATATACGTAGAGTAAAATAACTACTTCTCACATGATGTAGAAAAAGTCCCACTGATTTGTTTTTGCTGTCACACATTAAATCTGATTAAAATTGACCTGTTTCATGTCAACTGGGTGCAAAATTCTATATGCTAAATGCAGCACAGTGATATCACAGAAAATGTTAACAAAAAAAACGATGATGATGAATCAGGGAATGGTGTTGCTCAGCTGCTACACCTGCAAATAATAACCACTCATTGCTCTACGAGGTGCAGCTGATGATGACCTTTGTTAGGAACACAGTGGAAAGGGTATATTAAGCAAGGCTGAGCAGCAGAAGCTATTCTGGAGTCTGTCTCTGCTTGCTTTGTCTCAAGCCAGTGCATCTGAGAAGCAAGGGGAGCTGCTTTTCAGTCAAAAGCCATGGCTGTTGGACTTCTTTTGTGGTATGTTTTGTTGTTGTAGGTTTAAGTGGTGGTATAAAGGATCCTTAATGAGATGTTTGTCTGCTACAATGTAGGGTTTTCTGGATTGCCTTGCTGGTGAACTGTTCTGCTGGCTTTTCATCTCAAAGAGGTAAAATCTATTTCTTGACGCATATGATTCATCTATGGCATTAACATATCTTGTCTGTTTGCTGCAGCTCCAGATCGGTCTGTACTGGATGGTCAGCACCAGCTGGATGATCAATACATCAATGCTTTAGCAACTATTGAAGGGGATGGAGATGTTCTGGATAACAAGCCAAGTGGCCCTGTTCTTGCACGGTACCAATGGCCTTCAGTAGCAAAGCCACCAAGTTTGGTTACCTCTGTCCAAAACATGCCTGACACAATAGACCAGCCAGAACCCCAAACTCTACCAGTGAATGTTGAACCTGCAAGTCTTGCTTATCCAAGTGCATGGGAGTATTCTGGCCAGAGCAATGAAGTTGAAAGTCCGACTGTACAGGTCTCTCCTCCTCAGAATCCTTCCTCTCGAAAGCTAGTAGGCCAGCCTTCCTACAAAGACTGGATGAGCATGCCTTTTAATGACATCTTTGACAAAAACCTGTTTTTCGGCCAATTTGGCTTCCTGCCAGAAAACTCTGTCCGCTATGAGAAGCAATGGGTTCCAGTGAGTTTCCCCCAGATGTCCTACCAACCGGTCCCTCCTCCCCCAAGTCGTCAAAGCGTGATCAGGAAGTCCAAAAACGGTTACCGTCGTGAAAGGCTTCAACAGTCAAAAGACATTTACTGGGCAGGTCCTATGACGCAGCAGATGAAAAGCTCTAGGAAGTTCAACCCCTTGCCAAGAAAGGTGCTGAACCGTCAAGCTTCTCGCAAAATGTGAGGGCTTTAAGGTATGTACACCTACATTTTTAAGGGGATGACATGGACAACAAAATTGCATCTGACTCGCCTCTATTTTTCTTGCAGCTTACCAATCTTCAATGACAAAATAAACTTTTAAATTCAATATATTCTGCTTCGTCATTTGTGGGTTTTATTCTGCTTAATGACATGTGCAGCATCTCTGAAATGGGATGTTCAACTCACCTTACCCTGGTCGATGATGAGCTGTAGGTGGCTTTAAGGTGTCAGCATTTTGTTTCCCTGGTCTGCATTCTGACCCTGTGTCAGCACAATCTAAACCGCACTAGTCTCTTTGAGGCCCTAAAGCCAGGGTTCATCACATGTTAACTAGACATGTTGCGTTTAGACTGTTATTACAGTAGAGCTGTTGTGCGCAGAAACAGGTGTTACGGTAGCTGGTTGCGCTGCTGATATGAATATTAGGACCAGAGCACTAGAGAGGCGGTAATGATGCTTTTGGATGTCGGCTGCCATTAAAACACAAAGAGCGCACCACTTTTAAAACAGAAGTGGAAGTTCAGTGGCAACTGATGGGGAGCTGCCTTGTGTCATGGTAAGTGTGTTAAACAATTCACTTTATTGGGATCCTGTGATTGTTTGGTTCGTGTCCAGGTTAAAAATTAATCAAAGACAAGACCACGAGTTGCTGCTCAAATGAGTGAAAGACACTTAGATAAAATGTTACAGAATGATTAAATTCTTTGTGAGGCGGTACGCCGGTTCTCCAGGGTTCGTCTAAAGATGTGTTAGAACTTATTGGTGACCTTTAATATTTCAGATAGTTATTACAAGTTTTGCTGATTTATGAGCAAAGACTTCTAGGCTTAGGTGTGCTTTTCTACTACTCAGTTTGGATATAAAAAAATAGGAGACCTGAATGAGACATGATCTTAGAATGATTCAGTAAGAGAACCACCTGTTCATTTGTCGTTTTTGCTTGTAGCTCCTAATATTGTGGTAATATTTAATCAGATGAGATAATAGACGTTTTCGTGTTCATTCTAATGTTTTTGGAAATTATTTTAATTATGTCTTAGAATAATGTAAGATCGATACAAGAGAGAGGAAGAAGACAGGATATTAAATGAGTGGAGGAAAATAGGAACACTGAAAGAACAGTTGACAGGAAGGCAGAAAAACTTAGAGTATTAAAGTTCAAGTGATAAAGCGTTGACATGATTTAAGTGAGAAACTAACGTATTGAGTAATGTAGTGTGCAAAGTATACTATGTAAAACAGAGTGACTCAGGTTTGAGTTGAGAAACCCAAGTCTGAGAATATAACCTCTTTGAGTCTCTGCACTGAACATGAGTTTCACTGCACTTCCTTAGCTGTGGCAGAATGAAGAGGCAGATTAGTTGTTTTAAACATTTCTTTTCTGCACATATCCTCTTATTTTATCCAGACCTCTGGATACCGGGGCTGATGGCTCTTCAGACACAGAAGGCCTTGAAGAAACCAGAGACCTTATGTTAGCTGACTCACTGACCAGAGTTAACTCACCTTATAGGAGCAAACAATATACAGGGGTTGGACAATGAAACTGAAACACCTGGTTTTAGACCACAATCATTTATTAGTATGGTGTAGGGCCTCCTTTTGCGGCCAATACAGCGTCAATTCGTCTTGGGAATGACATATACAAGTCCTGCACGGTGGTCATAGGGATTTTAAGCCATTCTTCTTGCAGGATAGTGGCCAGGTCACGATGTGATGCTGGTGGAGGAAAATGTTTCCTGACTCGCTCCTCCAAAACACCCCAAAGTGGCTCAATAATATTTAGATCTGGTGACTGTGCAGGCCATGGGAGATGTTCAACTTCACTTTCATGTTCATCAAACCAATCTTTCACCAGTCTTGCTGTGTGTATTGGTGCATTGTCATCCTGATACACGGCACCTCCTTCAGGATACAATGTTTGAACCATTGGATGCACATGGTCCTCCAGAATGGTTCGGTAGTCCTTGGCAGTGACGCGCCCATCTAGCACAAGTATGGGGCCAAGGGAATGTTATGATATGGCAGCCCAAACCATCACTGATCCCCCCCATGCTTCACTCTGGGCATGCAACAGTCTGGGTGGTACGCTTCTTTGGGGCTTCTCCACACCGTAACGCTCCCGGAGAGTTACGGTGTGGACTCATCAGAGAACAATACATGTTTCAAATTGTCCACAGCCCAAGATTTGCGCTCCTTGCACCATTGAAACCGACGTTTGGCATTGGCACGAGTGACCAAAGGTTTGGCTATAGCAGCCCGGCCGTGGATATTGACCCTGTGGAGCTCCTGACAGACAGTTTTGGTGGAAACAGGAGAGTTGAGGTGCACATTTAATTCTGCCGTGGTTTTATGTTTTTTGGATACAATCCGGGTTAGCACCCGAACATCCCTTTCAGACAGCTTCCTCTTGCGTCCACAGTTAATCCTGTTGGATGTGGTTCGTCCTTCTTGGTGGTATGCTGACATTATCCTGGACACCGTGGCTCTTGATACATCACAAAGACTTGCTGTCTTGGTCACAGATGCGCCAGCAAGACGTGCACCAACAATTTGTCCTCTTTTGAACTCTGTTATGTCACCCATAATGTTGTGTGCATTGCAATATTTTGAGCAAAACTGTGCTCTTACCCTGCTAATTGGACCTTCACACTCTGCTCTTATTGGTTCAATGTGCAATTAATGAAGATTGGCCACCAGGCGGGTCCAGTTTAGCCATGAAACCTCCCACACTAAAATGAGAGGTGTTTCAGTTTCAATGTCCAACCCCTGTACTTGCACATCAACTACTACCAGACACGTACACATAATGTAGTTATACACACTTTATGTAAGTTTATGCATGCTCATGGTGCACTACACACACAATCACTTGCATTCTTGTCAGGGGGATTTCCAAGTCTGTGCTTTTTGAACATGTTTAACACCTTTTCACCTCACATCACCACAACACATTTTGTTGTCCCAAACGGGCTCTATGCACAGCTCCACTTCTTCCTGAACTTCAGCATCTCCTTTTTTTTCTGTCTTTCATTACTGGACAGACTGATTAATCCAGGTGTCTGGATCAGCTTGTCCAGTAATGAAAGACAGGAAACAAAGGAGATGCTGAAGTTCAGGAAGTAGTGGAGCTGTGCTTATAGCCCATTAGTGGGAGAAATTAATCTGCTTCTTTGAGATGCACAGGCCCCTGATGCGGTCAGTTGACAGTAAGAAACATGTATCATCCTTTACCTGCGGGCTTGACCACTACCTCTTTTTAATATTAACGCAGAAAAACCTATTTCTCATAGGTATGTAGATGTGAACAGAATAAGTATTTGTTGCACTTTTTGAAAAGGTGGGGGAACTCTGTCTCCACAGACAGACACAGGCTAAATGTTTGTATTTACTGGCTTTTCTTTTCCTCATATCATTCTCCCCTTAGGAGGCGGCAGAGCTCTTTGGGCCCCACAAAATTGAAAAGCCCTGCTAACCACCCTTGACCCATCCACTCCCACCCACACCACTTGTCCCCAAACCAGAGACACAGTTCTAGTTTTCTATTAATAACACTATTGATGTATTTTATTAATCTTTAATAAAATACATCAATACATTTTTAGTATGTGCCTCTCCACACTTTTAGTGTGTGCCTCTCCATACTAAAAGTGTGGAGAGGCACATTCCTGGCTTTTACACTTGATTTTTGTTGTTTAAATATGTAAAAATAAAAGAAACCATTACCCTCCCCGTTTCCTAATTTCATCTTGATGAGATGTATTGATTTTTATCCACGAGCTAGAAATGTCCCCAGATTTGATTTCAGAAATCTGGTCACCTTATCCAAGCCGTGGGGGAATATCACATTCTTCCACTCTGATAACGGATGACATTGCTCCAGAATCAACCATAAAAGATATTTTGTGACCCTCAACCAACAATTCCAGTGTTGGGAAAAACTCAGATGAATCTGATACCAAGTGAGCATAAGTTGGAATGATTCTCTCAAACTTCTGTTCTACCAGGGATATTGCATCAGTCAATGTTTTCAAGTCCATACACTCATTTGCAGCAAAACACATTATCCCATACAACCTTTTTAGTATTAAATGATCCCCTCCCCCCCCGAGGGAAGTTTGTATTTTTATAAAAAAATTTATCAACTCATTTATCCACTCACCTATTCGCTTAAAGTTGTCTTTAAATGTAAATGTCCAATTTAAACCGTTGTAGTTAACTGAAACATCATTAGATTAAGTTTGTAATCCAATTTATCTCGACCTACCACTACGATTTCACTGCAACGCACTTTCCTTTGTATGCTTTATGATTTTCTATTCATATACAGCACTTTGAATTGTCTTGTTACTCAAATATGCTTTTACAAATAAACTTGCCTTACCTTGATTTTTAAAATGAATAGGTTCATTAAATATTAGAGGAAGTCTAAGAGATTTGTCCAGTCTTTGTATGTGAGCTTGAATGTTTATATTTAAATGGGAAAATTTATTTTGCTAGAAACGTAGACGAATCCATCTCCTTTATATATTTATAGAACTAATATAGTGTAGACTGAGAACCTTTGTATAAACCCTGGACTGTCCGTTCTATTGACAGAACCCCAAAAATTGCACTCTTTTTGATTAATTTCTTGCACTAAGATGAAAAATAAAATGTATTTTCATAAACCTACCCATATTGTATTTAAATATCTGTTATATTTGAAATCAGTGCCTTCCTTTTAACCCTATTTGTTTTGTATTCTTGGAAGAGAAATAAATTCATCGTGGATTTATTGTACACACATTCATTGCAAGTGTGTAATTCTTTCAAGTGAGAATGGTGTACAACTGGTAAAAATGCAATGTTACATTTCTCAAAATTGTGAATTATGAAATGATAAATTCAAAGACAAGTTTTTTTTTTGTATGGTCTCGTTGTGGCCTACCCAATTATGGGACTTCTGCCACAAAGGTTCATTGTTAAATATGCTATTTTGTTTTGTTTCTATTGGAAAGTTAAGTGAAAGGAAAAAGTCAAAGAAAAAATGTGCATAATTGCCAGCGATAACCACAACTTTGAGACACTGAAAAAGTATAAGTATATGGGTTGATTCATAAGGTAGAGTGAGTGTGATAAGAGCCGCCACACACAGGTGAGACGAGATACCTCAGACCCAACAATGCAGATGAGCTGAAGGCCACGCTGATGAAGGAGCCCTGATGCAGTTCTGAGATAATTTGATGTACAGTGCATAAACATACTTTTCATTAGGCCAATATTTATGTGTTAAAATTATTTCTACACTAGGTGTAAGTATTCAGCAATACAAGTATGAAAAAATAAATAGTTGAAATACCATAATCACTCAGTGTTTAATGAATATATATGTAAGTAATGACTAACTGAAATAAGATTTTCTATGACATTCTAGTACATTGGGATGCACATGGTCCATAAAATAGTCCATATTTCTACTTGATGAAAAGCAGAGAATTGGCCTATAATTAAACATAACAGCACATCTTAATAAAAGTCTGATGATTGACTAAACTAATTGAAAAGATATTTGAAAAATCTAATAGTCTCGTGTCTTAATTTATTTTTTTCCAACTTTAAAAACAGCTTTTACAACATGAAGTCAAAGTTTCTTTATTCCTCTCTCTTGGGAGAAATTTGCTTTGGACAAAAAATAAACATTTATAAAAAAAGCAAGAAGCAGAAATTTGTAAATGAGTTTTTAAATTTAGAACATTTTGCAACACTTTAGAATATGCCATAATTCAGCGACTGGCACTGGTTGCAGACAAGAGGAAAGGATGAAAAAAAGGATGTAACTGGTACATTGCAAATACATATTTTTTTATGTTCCTTGTCCTGATTCTTTCAATCCCTCAAGAAATGCTGAGTCCTACTGAAGCTGTGGATAGCCGGAAGGAAAAGAAAGGACAGTATTTCAAATAACTGATAAATAAAAGTAAAGCTATGAAGATGAAATAATTGAACCTTTTAAAAAATCTATAAAGAAACTTCAAAGAAAGGTGGAGGGGAGTTATTTAAACTAAATACTATGATGGATAGAGATGTTTATTTCTTTTCAGAACAATCTAAAAAGGTTCAATTTACTAAATAAAATATGTTATTAGATTGGTTGTAATGCTCTGAGCGGGGAGTTTACAATATTATTTCACTTGATCCTAAAGGTCTTTTTCTTATTCTCAATTTTTGAAGTAATAAAAACTGTTTAACATTAAGCTAACATAACAATTATTTATTTAGACAGAGTAAAATAACCACTTCTTACATAATGTATAAAGAGTCCAAACCATTTGTTATGCTGTCACACATTGAATCTGAATAAAATTTACCTGTTTTATGTCAACTGGGAGAAAAATTCTTTCCATATGATAAATGCAGACCTGTGATGTCAAAGACAATGTCAACAAAAAAATACATGATGAGGAATCAGGGAATGGTGTTGCTCAGCTGCTACACCTGCAAATAATAACCACTCATTGCTCTACGAGGTGCAGCTGATGATGACCTTTGTTAGGAACACAGTGGAAAGGGTATATTAAGCAAGGCTGAGCAGCAGAAGCTATTCTGGAGTCTATCTCTGCTTGCTTTGTCTCAAGCCAGTGCATCTGAGAAGCAAGGGGAGCTGCTTTTCAGTCAAAAGCCATGGCTGTTGGACTTCTTTTGTGGTATGTTTTGTTGTTGTAGGTTTAAGTGGTGGTATAAAGGATCCTTAATGAGATGTTTGTCTGCTACAATGTAGGGTTTTCTGGATTGCCTTGCTGGTGAACTGTTCTGCTGGTTTTTCATCTCCAAGAGGTAAAATCTATTTCTTGAAGCATATGATTCATCTATGGCATTAACATATCTTGTCTGTTTGCTGCAGCTCCAGATCGGTCTGTACTGGATGGTCAGCACCAACTGGATGATCTATACATCAATGCTTTAGCAACTATTGAAGGGGATGGAGATGTTCTGGATAACAAGCCAAGTGGCCCTGTTCTTGCACGGTACCAATGGCCTTCAGTAGCAAAGCCACCAAGTTTGGTTCCCTCTGTCCAAAACATGCCTGACACAATAGACCAGCCAGAACCCCAAACTCTACCAGTGAATGTTGAACCTGCAAGTCTTGCTTATCCAAGTGCATGGGAGTATTCTGGCCAGAGCAATGAAGTTGAAAGTCCGACTGTACAGGTCTCTCCTCCTCAGAATCCTTCCTCTCGAAAGCTAGTAGGCCAGCCTTCCTACAAAGACTGGATGAGCATGCCTTTTAATGACATCTTTGACAAGAATCTGTTGTTCGGCCAATTTGGCTTCCAGCCAGAAAACTCGGTCCGCTATGAGAAGCCCTGGGTTCCAGTGAGTTTCCCCCAGATGTCCTACCAACCGGTCCCTCCTCCCCCAAGTCGTCAAAGCGTGATCAGGAAGTCCAAAAACGGTTACCGTCGTGAAAGGCTTCAACAGTCAAAAGACATTTACTGGGCAGATCCTATGACGCAGCAGATGACAGGCTCTAGGAAGTTCAACCCCTTGCCAAGAAAGGTGCTGAACCGTCAAGCTTCTCGGAAAATGTGAGGGCTTTAAGGTATGTACACCTACATTTTTAAGGGGATGACATGGACAACAAAATTGCATCTGACTCGCCTCTATTTTTCTTGCAGCTTACCAGTCTTCAATGACAAAATAAACTTTTAAATTCAATATATTCTGCTTCGTCATTTGTGGGGTTTATTCTGCTTAATGACATGTGTAGCATCTCTGAAATGGGATGTTCAACTCACCTTACCCTGGTCGATGATGAGCTGTAGGTGGCTTTAAGGTGTCAGCATTTTTGTTTCCCTGGTCTGCATTCTGACCCTGTGTCAGCACAATCTAAGCTGCACTAGTTTCAGAGATCTATCTTAAAGTTAAACAAAAGAAATTGTGGTGCAGTAAAGGTCTCTTTGAGGCCCTAAGGCCAGGGTTCATAACATGTTAACTAGACATGTTGCGTTTAGACTGTTATTACAGTAGAGCTGTTGTGCGCAGAAATGGGTGTTACGGTAGCTGGTTGCGCTGCTAATATAAAGATGAGGACCAGAGCACTAGAGAGGCGGTAATGATGCTTTTGGATGTCATTAAAACACAGAGCGCACCACTTTTAAAACAGAAGTGGAAGTTCGTTGTCAACCAGTGGCAACTGATGGGGAGCTGCCTTGTGTTATGGTAAGTGTGTTAAACGATTCACTTTATTAGGATCGGGCTGATCCTGTGATATTTGGTTCGTGTCCAGGTTAAATAATCAAAGACAAGACCACGAGTTGCTGCTCCATAAGTGAAAGACACTTAGAATGATTAAATTCTTTGTAAGGCGTTAATCTGGTTCTCCAGGGATCAACAAGGGTTCGTCTAAAGATGTTTTAAAACTGACCTTTAGTTAATATTTCATATAGTTTATAAGTAGAATTACAAGTTTTGCTGATTTATGGTTGTGATTTATGAGCATAGACTTCTATGCTTAGGTGTGCTTTTCTACTGCTCAGTTTGGATTCTAAGATCTACATGATCTTAGAATGATGCAGTAAGAGAACCACCTGTTTAATGTCCATGTATGTCATTTTTGCTTGTAGCTCCTAATATTGTGGTAATTAGTATTTAATCTGAGAGTTCATGTTGTACATTCTAATGTTTTTGGAAATTATTTTAATTATATAATGTCTCTGTTTTAGAATAATGTAAGATCGATACAAGAGAGAGGAAGAAGACAGGATATTAAATGAGTGGAGGAAAATAGGAACACTGAAAGAACAGTTGACAGGAAGGCAGAAAAACTTAGAGTATTAAAGTTCAAGTGATAAAGCGTTGACATGATTTAAGTGAGAAACTAACGTATTGAGTAATGTAGTGTGCAAAGTATACTATGTAAAACAGAATGACTCAGGTTTGAGTTGAGAAACCCAAGTCTGAGAATATAACCTCTTTCTGAGTCTCTGCACTGAACATGAGTTTCACTGCACTTCCTTAGCTGTGGCAGAATGAAGAGGCAGTTTAGTTGCATTTTTTTCTTGTGTTTTAAAAATGTCTGTCCTGCACAGAATATCCTCTTCTGCTCTTATTTTATCCAGACCTCTGGATACCGTGGCTGATTGCTCTTCAGACAAAGAAGGCCTTGAAGAAACCAGAGATCTCGTGTTAGCTGACTCACTGACCAGAGTTAACTCACCTTATAGGAGCAAACAATATACTTGCACATCAACTACTACCAGACACGTACACATAATGTAGTTATACACACTTTATGTAAGTTTATGCATGCTCATGCTGCACTACACACACAATCACTTGCATTCTTGTCAAGGGGATTTCCAAGTCTGTGCTTTTTTGAACATGTTTAACACCTTTTCACCTCACATCACCACAACACATTTTGTTGTCCCAAACGGGCTCTATGCACAGCTCCACTTCTTCCTGAACTTCAGCATCTCCTTTTTTTTTTCCTGTCTTTCATTACTGGACAGACTGATTAATCCAGGTGTGTCTGGATCAGCTTGTCCAGTAATGAAAGACAGGAAACAAAGGAGATGCTGAAGTTCAGGAAGTAGTGGAGCTGTGCTTATAACCCATTAGTGGGAGAAATTAATCTGCTTCTTTGAGATGCACAGGCCCCTGATGCGGTCAGTTGACAGTAAGAAACATATATCATCCTTTACCTGCGGGCTTGACCACTACCTCTTTTTAATATTAACGCAGAAAAACCTATTTCTCATAGGTATGTAGATGTGAACAGAATAAGTATTTGTTGCACTTTTTGAAAAGGTGGGGGAACTCTGTCTCCACAGACAGACACAGGCTAAATGTTTGTATTTACTGGCTTTTCTTTTCCTCATATCATTCTCCCCTTAGGAGGCGGCAGAGCTCTTTGGGCCCCACAAAATTGAAAAGCCCTGCTAACCACCCTTGACCCATCCACTCCCACCCACACCACTTTGCCCCAAACCAGAGAGACAGTTCTAGTTTTCTATTAATAACACTATTGATGTATTTTATTAATCTTTAATAAAATACATCAATACATTTTTAGTATGTGCCTCTCCACACTAAAAGCGTGGAGAGGCACATTCCTGGCTTTTACACTTGATTTTTGTTGTTTAAATATGTAAAAATAAATGAAACCATTACTGTCCCCGTTTCCTAATTTCGTCTTGATGAGATGTATTGATTTTTATCCACGAGCAAGAAATGTCCCCAGATTTGATTTCAGAAATCTGGGGACATTATCCAACACATTCCAAAGAGATTTACGTCAACAGTCTCATCATGATTCAGGTGAACAAGTACTCCACTCACACAAAGCAATATCTTCTAACGACCCAGTAAAATGACGGATGGGTCATTGACTTCCATATGACTCAGAATGCGCCTAGGATCATGGGCCTCCATGTCCTTTAAAAACAGCAGTGTACCAACTGCAGGTGGCTCAAGTGTGAGGCGCCAGAATTGACAAAGATTCCTGGATAGGTGTCGAAACGTTTTCAGGAAGAACTGAGCGAAAGTCTGGTTGCCTCCGATTAAAGCCTGTTTGTTGTTCCAATGACTCGGATAAATGACATTTGCACAAGCATGTTATGATGTCACATTTTTATTTTCTGGAACCAAATTAACTGTTCTTTGACAGTGAAACGTACCGTTAAATGATATTTTATGAGCAGAAAGTCTTTTTGAGAACAGAATGTGGTACAACAGTCCAATCACAAATGTTTTGATATCGTGAGACAAAATGGCCCACACCACTTTATTTCCCATTGACAGGTTTTGATAATGGAAATTGTGGAGGATAATCCTCTCTGTAAAATGCCAGCTGTTGAGGTAGTAGGCTGGTTGCAAGCGTGGCATATTGGGAACTGCAATACAGTATGGTTAATTTCTCATGACAACTGAAACCAAGCTTCCCCTAAATCTGCATCCGGGCCATGTGACGTGTGTGCTGTATAGCTCAAAGCAGTGGAGCACTGAAGCTCTCAAAAAAACATTTACAACCTTTTTCACCTCTTCCAATAGCTGCCGGAGGAACCTTCCACTCATATGCAAAAAGCTAATTTTGCAGGCTGTATTTCAAAGCATTGACCACTGTCTGACCAGAGCACCCTCTGATGTGGAAACCAACACAATCCCCAGAGCAATCATCAAATCTCTTCCCAGCAGAGTGACCAGGCACAGAGTAGACAGCATAAAACCACGTTTGAAGGAACTCCCCAGGAACTTACCAACGTGACAGGCTTTTTACATTTCTCAGTCATCATTTGACCCAAAGCAGACAATGAAAAACACGATCACCAGTGAGCCGTGGGGGAATATCACATTCTTCCACTCTGATAACGGATGACATTGCTCCAGAATCAACTATAAAAGATATTTTGTGACCCTCAACCAACAATTCCAGTGTTGGGAAAAACTCAGATGAATCTGATACCAAGTGAGCATAAGTTGGAATGATTCTCTCAAACTTCTGTTCTACCAGGGATATTGCATCAGTCAATGTTTTCAAGTCCATACACTCATTTGCAGCAAAACACATCATCCCATACAACCTTTTTAGTATTAAATGATCCCCTCCCCCCCCGAGGGAAGTTTGTATTTTTATAAAAAAAATTATCAACTCATTTATCCACTCACCTATTCGCTTAAAGTTGTCTTTAAATGTAAATGTCCAATTTAAACCGTTGTAGTTAACTGAAACATCATTAGATTAAGTTTGTAATCCAACTTATCTCGACCTACCACTACGATTTCACTGCAACGCACTTTCCTTTGTATGCTTTATGATTTTCTATTCATATACAGCACTTTGAATTGTCTTGTTACTCAAATATGCTTTTACAAATAAACTTGCCTTACCTTGATTTTTAAAATGAATAGGTTCATTAAATATTAGAGGAAGTCTAAGAGATTTGTCCAGTCTTTGTATGTGAGCTTGAATGTTTATATCTAAATGGGAAAATTTATTTTGCTAGAAACGTAGACGAATCCATCTCCTTTATATATTTATAGAACTAATATAGCGTAGACTGAGAACCTTTGTATAAACCCTAGACTGTCCGTTCTATTGACAGAACCCCAAAAATTGCACTCTTTTTAATTAATTTCTTGCACTAAGATGAAAAATAAAATGTATTTTCATAAACCTACCCATATTCTATTTAAATATCTGTTATATTTGAAATCAGTGCCTTCCTTTTAACCCTATTTGTTTTGTATTCTTGGAAGAGAAATAAATTCATCGTGGATTTATTGTACACACATTCATTGCAAGTGTGTAATTCTTTCAAGTGAGAATGGTGTACAACTGGTAAAAATGCAATGTTACATTTCTCAAAATTGTGAATTATGAAATGATAAATTCAAAGGTTTTTTTTTTTGTATGGTCTCGTTGTGGCCTACCCAATTATGGGACTTCTGCCACAAAGGTTCATTGTTAAATAAGCTATTTTGTTTTGTTTCTATTGGAAAAAATGTGCACAATTTCCAGCGATTACCACAACTTTGAGACACTGAAAAAGTATAAGTATATGGGTTGATTCATAAGGTAGAGTGAGTGTGAAAAGAGCCGCCACACACAGGTGAGACGAAATACCTCAGACCCAACAATGCAGATGAAGGAGCCCTGATGCAGTTCTGAGATAATTTGATGTACAGTGCATAAACATACTTTTCATTAGGCCAATATTTATGTGTTAAAATTATTTCTACACTAGGTGTAAGTATTCAGCAATACAAGTATGAAAAAATAAATAGTTGAAATACCATAATCACTCAGTGTTTAATGAATATACATGTAAGTAATGACTAACTGAAATAAGATTTTCTATGACATTCTAGTATATTGGGATGCACATGGTCCATAAAATAGTCCATATTTCTTCTTGATGAAAAGCAGAGAATTAGCCTATAATTAAACATAACAGCACATCTTAATGAAAGTCTGATGATTGACTAAACTAATTGAAAAAGATATTTGAAAAATCTAATAGTCTCGTGTCTTAATTTACTTTTTTCCAAGTTCAAAAACAGCTTTTACAACATGAAGTCAAAGTTTCTTTATTCCTCTCTCTTGGGAGAAATTTGCTTTGGACAGAAGATTTTTCTGCAATGACATTAATTGCATTCATCTGTAATTTCACACAGATAAATAAACAAAGAAAACAAAACATTTATAAAAAAGCAAGAAGCAGAAATTTGTAAATGAGTTTTTAAATTTAGAACATTTTGCAACACTTTAGAATATGCCATAATTCAGCGACTGGCACTGGTTGCAGACAAGAGGAAAGGATGAAAAAAAGGATGTAACTGGTACATTGCAAATACATATTTTTTATGTTCCTTGTCCTGATTCTTTCAATCCCTCAAGAAATGCTGAGTCCTACTGAAGCTGTGGATAGCCGGAAGGAAAAGAAAGGACAGTATTTCAAATAACTGATAAAAAAAAGTAAAGCTATGAAGATGAAATAATTGAACCTTTTAAAAAATCTGTAAAGAAACTTCAACATCAATACATTTTTAGTATGTGCCTCTCCACACTTTTAGTGTGTGCCTCTCCATACTAAAAGTGTGGAGAGGCACATTCCTGGCTTTTACACTTGATTTTTGTTGTTTAAATATGTAAAAATAAAAGAAACCATTACCCTCCCCGTTTCCTAATTTCATCTTGATGAGATGTATTGATTTTTATCCACGAGCTAGAAATGTCCCCAGATTTGATTTCAGATTTGATTTCAGAGGGGAGTTATTTAAACTAAATACTATGATGGATAGAGATGTTTATTTCTTTTCAGAACAATCTAAAAAGGTTCAATTTACTAAATAAAATATGTTATTAGATTGGTTGTAATGCTCTGAGCGGGGAGTTTACAATATTAATTCACTTGATCCTAAAGGTCTTTTTCTTATTCTTAATTTTTGAAGTAATAAAAACAGTTTAACATTAAGCTAACATAACAATTATTTATTTAGACAGAGTAAAATAACCACTTCTTACATAATGTATAAAAAGTCCAAACCATTTTTGCTGTCACACATTGAATCTGAATAAAATTTACCTGTTTTATGTCAGCTGGGTGCAAAATTCTTTCCATATGATAAATGCAGACCTGTGATGTCAAAGACAATGTCAACAAAAAAAAACATGATGAGGAATCAGGGAATAGCGTTGCTCAGCTGCTACACCTGCAAATAATAACCACTCATTGCTCTACGAGGTGCAGCTGATGATGACCTTTGTTAGGAACACACTGGAAAGGGTATATTAAGGAAGGCTGAGCAGCAGAAGCTATTCTGGAGTCTATCTCTGCTTGCTTTGTCTCTAGCCAGTGCATCTGAGAAGCAAGGGGAGCTGCTTTTCAGTCAAAAGCCATGGCTGTTGGACTTCTTTTGTGGTATGTTTTGTTGTTGTTGTTGTAGTTTTAAGTGGTGGTATAAAGGATTCTTAATGAGATGTTTGTCTGCTGCAATGTAGGTTTTTCTGGATTGCCTTGCTGGTGAACTGTTCTGCTGGTTTTTCATCTCCAAGAGGTAAAATCTATTTCTTGAAGCATATGATTCATCTATGGCATTAACATATCTTGTCTGTTTGCTGCAGCTCCAGATCGGTCTGTACTGGATGGTCAACACCAACTGGATGATCAATACATCAATGCTTTAGCAACTATTGAAGGGGATGGAGATGTTCTGGATAACAAGCCAAGTGGCCCTGTTCTTGCACGGTACCAATGGCCTTCAGTAGCAAAGCCACCAAGTTTGGTTTCCTCTGTCCAAAACATGCCTGACACAATAGACCAGCCAGAACCCCAAACTCTACCAGTGAATGTTGAACCTGCAAGTCTTGCTTATCCAAGTGCATGGGAGTATTCTGGCCAGAGCAATGAAGTTGAAAGTCCGACTGTACAGATCTCTCCTCCTCAGAAGCCTTCCTCTCCAAAGCTAGTAGGCCAGCCTTCCTACAAAGACTGGTTGAGCATGCCTTTTAACGACATCTTTGACAAGAACCTGTTTTTCGGCCAATTTGGCTTCCTGCCAGAAAACTCTGTCCGCTATGAGAAGCACTGGGTTCCAGTGAGTTTCCCCCAGATGTCCTACCAACCGGTCCCTCCTCCCCCAAGTCGTCAAAGCCTGATCAGGAAGTCTAAAAACGGTTACCGTCGTGAAAGGCTTCAACAGTCAAAAGACATTTACTGGGCAGATCCTATGATGCAGCAGATGACAGGCTCTAGGAAGTTTAACCCCTCACCAAAAAAGGTGCTGAACCGTCAAGCTTCTCGCAAAATGTGAGGGCTTAAAGGTATGTACACCTACATTTTTAAGGGAATCACATGGACAACAAAATTGCATCTGACTCGCCTCTATTTATCTTGCAGCTTGCCAATCTTCAATGACAAAATAAACTTAAATTCAATATATTCTGCTTTGTCATTTGTGGGGTTTATTCTGCTTTGACATGTGCAGCATCTTTGACATGGGCTGTTCAACTCATCATACCCTGGTGGGATGATAAGCTGTAGTTGGAGAACTGAGATTCCAACACCCAAGTGTTGACTTGGCTTTAAGGTGTCAGCGTTTTGTTTCCCTGGTCTGCATTCTGACCGTGTGTCAGCACAATCTAAACTGCACTAGTTTCAGAGATCAATCTTAACCTTGATGTATTAAAAAAGCTGTATGTGGAAGCGTGTACTGGAAAAATGTATGTCAAACTTGCTTTGCCACCCTCAAAATACTTTCTGCTTATTAAACATTAAAACTTGAATGGTGTAATGAATACTCTGTAGATTTTCTTAAACTTTAAGGTGTGCACCTGAAGTAAAATATGGCTCTCACTAAAGTACTGATGCATAAACTTTATTGGACAGAATCAACTTAAATGTTGGAGGAAACGGGATGAGGCAAACATAAGGTACCGCTTTGGGGGGGAGGGCAAGTTTATTCAAGCACTTTTCAGTAACTTAACCAGGAAGTCATGTTTAATGGTTATCTGCAGATAACAAGAACTGAGTGTCACAGGTACAAATGTCTTAATAACATCTCTGGGGAAAAAATGCTTAATACAATGTATTTAGTGACAGCCAAAAGCACCTTGAGTGTTTAAAAATGCTCAATTGTGAGGAGCCAAGGACCAAAGCAGTCAAGATGCCGAACCAGCAGGTGAAGGTGCCAACCACCGTCGGGCTCCCTGCTGGGGGGGGATCAGCTCCACATTTAGTAGCGTCCTGAGAGGTCCAAAAGAGAAACACAAAACCAGGTACATAGTCATACTCAAAAAAAAGACGCTGTACCACGGCACCCCAGAGGGGTATCCGGACCCCATCATCAGGATGTGGGAACCACCCCCCCACCAAACCAGGCATATCCAGTTCATACTCCAGCCCTGATGACCCATGAGCCCATCCACCCGGAGATGGGGCCAACCAAGGCCCACCCCATGAACCTGGAGGTGTGGCCTTCCCCACGCCCTTTCCTCCAGTAACATTCATAGCATTTGAAAACGCAGTTAAATGGCTTGTACTAGTATAGCCTTTAAATCAGTCTGACGACCTCAAAGCCCTTTACCATAGTCAGTCATTAACCCATTCACACCCTGACAGTGGTGAGCTCTGTTAGTAGCCACGGCTGCCATACATCGGCGCCCTCTGCCGGCAGGTAATTTGGGTAAGGTGTCTGGCCCAAGGACACGACTGAGACAGTTATGAGAGGCTAATGTATATGCAGAAAAAAAATGTAATGTTAGCTGGCCATTGTTGGAGAAAAGATGAAGTGGGTACAAACATAACTAGTATTGGTGACATTTTGGGCAATAGCAGCTTCTAACTGCCACCACAAATTGTCAGCAACGTCATGAACAATAGCATGCCTTTTTACCACATGCCGAGGATGAGATGCCTTTTGGAACTGACAGTTGGAGCAGCTGTATGGGACACAGTAAGAGTAGGCTCATTCTGAATAACATTGGAATCATTGTGAACAATTGTCAGTCTCCTGGATGGAAGGAATGAAGGGCCTTGTTGGCAACCACAGACAATGCTCTCTTCACTGTTTGAGAGATTTCAGAAAGTCAGGTCAAGCCAAGTTTATTTGTATAGCATATTTCAGCAGCAAGGCAGTTCAAAGTGCTTTACATCATGCCTTGATTTTTAAAATGAATAGGTTCATTAAATATTGGAGGAAGTCTAAGAGATTTGTCCAATCTGTGTATGTGAGCTTGAATGTTTGTCTAAATGGGAAAATGTATTTTGCTAGAAATGTAGACTAATCCATTTCTGCATGTTATCTCCTTTATAAATTCTATAGACCTAATTTAATGTAGACTGAGAACCTTTCTATAAACCCTGGACTGTCCGTTCCATTGGCAGAACCCCATAAATTGCACTCTTCTTCATTTGTCTTTTTTTTGCACTTAATATGAAAAATAAAATATATTTCATAAACGTACCCATATTATATTTAGATATCTGTTAAATTTGACATTGATGCCTTCCTTTTAACCCTATTTGTTTTGTATTCTTGGAAGAAAAATAAATTCATGGATTCATTGTACACACGTTCATTGCAAGTGTGTAATTCTTTCAATTTGGAAGATAATGATTTCTAACTGGTAAAAATCCAAAGTTATATTTCTCATAATTGTGAATTATGAAATTAGATAAAATCAAAGACATGTTGTTTTATGGTCACGTTATGGCCTACCCCATTATGGGACTTGAGCCACAAAAGTTTATTGTTAAATAAAGTTTCTACTGGAAAGTTAAGTGGGAGGGGGGGGGGGAGGTTGTACAACTGGTAGAGATAACCACCACCGCTATTGAGACAACAGTGAATGAAAAAGCACTCGAGTATGTGGGTTGATTCATAAGGTGTCAACTGCCGCTGGCGTGATTGTGATATGAGCTGCCACAAAGAGATGAGATGAGATACCTCAGAATCAACAATGCAGATGAGCTGAAGGCCACGCTGATGAAGGAGTCCTGATGAAGTTCTGAATTAATTTAATGTACAGTGCATAAACATACTTTTCATTAGGCTAATATTTATGTTAAAATTATTTGTACACTAGGTGTAAGTATTCAGCAATACAAGTATGAAAAAATAAATGGTTGAAATACTGTAATCATGCAGTGTTTAATGGATACATATGTAAGTTTAAATGTTTGAAATGACTTACTGAAATAAGACTTTCTATGACATTCTAGTATATTGGGATGAACCTGGTCCATAAAATAGTCCATATTCCTTCTTGATGAAAGGCAAGGAATTAGCCTATAATTAAACATAACAGTACATCTTAATGAAACTGACGATTGGATCAGTGAGGTAATCTATTAAAAAAGACATAAAAAAAACCTGATAGCCCTGTGTCTTTTATTTTGTTTTTCCAAGTTCAAAAACAGCCTTAACAACATGAAGTCAGAGCATCTTTATTCCTCTCCTTTGGGTGAAATTGGCTTTGGACTGAAGGTTTATTGCAATTACACATGTTGCATTAATCCATAACTTCACATATAAATAAATAAATAAAATAAGGTGGCAAGAAGCATAGATTTGGAAATGAGTTTTTAAATTTGGAAATTTTTGCAACACTTTAGAATATGTCATAATTCAGCGACTGACTCTGGTTAGAGACAAGAGTAAACGATGAAAAAAAGGCTGTAACATACATAGAGCATACCTAAAATTAGGTGTGCATTGCAAAAACTATTTTTCAAGTTCCTTGTCCTGATTCTGTCAAATGAGTCCTACTAAAGCTGTAGGTGACCAGAAGGAAAAGAAAGGACACCGTTACAAAAACTGAAATTAAAAGTATAGCTATGAATAATTTAACTTTTCAAATTTTATACTGAAACTTTAAAACAAGGTAGAGGGAAGTTGTTTTAAATAAACACTATGATGGAGAGAATTTATTATTATTATTTTTTTTTCAAAATACTCCAAAATTTACTAAATACAATATTTTATTAGATTGGTTGTAATTTTCTGAGCAATTAGTTTAGAGTGTTTTTTTTATAGAACATTAAAATGTGGCAAATAGTAGCACATTAGAAAAATACCTAACATAATTTCTGAAGTATTAAAAAACTCTTTAACATAAAGCTAACTTAACAATTACTTATACAGGTATAGTAAAATAACTACTTATTACATAATGTAGAAAAGGTCCCAAGCATTTGTTCTTGCTGTCACACATTGAATTTGATTTAAATTAATCTGTTTTAGGTCACTTGCTAGCAAAATTCTTTCTATGCTCAATGCAGCACTATGATGTAACATACAATGGCTCCGTTCGAATACCCTTAATAATAGGTCCTAGCTCCTGTTCCTTGACCTTTCTTGGGGTCAATTTCAGACAGGCTTTAACTCAGACATCATTACATGAAAGAAACGCACATGGATGATGTGAATCAAATCTGGGGTCTACAGCTTTCCAAAAATGAACTCCAAAGTGGGTGTTCTCTGCTCTCCAGCCATTTTTATTAAATCCCATGAGGTGGGCTATGCTTATACGCAGTGGGCCGATATGGACCGGTACGCAGTACCGGCACTTCTACATTTTACCCCTCAGCGTACCCGGACTTTTTTCTAGCGTGGCATCCCCGACTCCTACGTGGCATTCTCGACTCCTGCGAGGCATCTCCGCCTTCTGCAGACCGCTCCACTGTTACAGCTTGTAGCCTATTTGTTGATTTAAAAAAAATTGCCTCATAAGAAACCCATTGCTTTGGCGCCCAACGCTTGCTGTACGTTTAAGTGGATGTACGCGCTGTGAGAGGTAAAACGGAGGAAAATTATCACGGCTGTGATGTTTTTCCTGGCTCCAAGAGGGCTCAAAGAGGACCTGGACTGGAGCAGAGTTCAATGTTAACTCTGAACAGTCCTTCAGTAGAAAACGGAGGTCGGACTGAGCTGGCATTGGTGTATCCAACAGGGAACCTGCTGCTGCACAAATGCCTCGCTAAGATCAGGGCAGTGCTAGACATTTGGGGGCCCTGAGCACAAATGCTGTGCGGTGCCCTCAAAGTCTGCAGAACTTCTGCTAATTATTTTAGAGTAACAGACTTTAACGCTCCTGTTTAGAGTAAATATTTTCTAACTAGTGCAGATGTAACAGACTGAATATGGGATCATTTCTCATATCTTTGTTATTTTTGCATTTATCATTTTTCACGTATTTTATTTGTTCAAAAACTGCACATCTTTGCTACTTTTTGTCTCCAACAGTAAAAAGAGAAGTTCTATGGGAAACTGGAGAGACGATTTTATTTTGGGCAAATATTTTTGTATTACTTATATATAATAATATGCTTTAGACATCTTTATTTTTTATATGTAGTTATTATGATTACTTAAACTATGGTTTTACTCTGTCTAGCCCCCCCACCCCCCACCCAAAAAAGGGAGTACCGTCACTTATTCTTTTCCACTTAAAGCACTGCTGATACGTCATAAGGATTGTGGGATTCCTTATATAGCTCATTAGCGCCGGTAATGGACATTGCGAGCTTCCTATGCTAAATTAGCTGCGAGAGGAAGTACACAGGCTCCTTTTCCTACCTCAATCCTTAATGACTGCACTAGTGATGTTACGTTATGTGCCGAGGCTTCGAGGCGTGTGTCGAGTAATGGAGGGGGCGTTTCCGCAATGCGCGTATCGAGGCTTGCTTCATTTGGGGGAGGAGCCGAAAACGATGACGTCCGAAGCCTCGCTGGCCGGCTGTACCACGTGACTGCTTCGGGAAGTGGCTCAGATTGTTGCGCGGGGTTTGACGGCTTTAAAAAGTCCACAAGCTCCATTCAAAATGTGGGTTGTTGTAGGAGAGTTGCGGTCAGTTGAGAGAGTGGATAGAGTTTGGATAGTTTGGATAGTAGAGTTTGGATAGTGGTTATTTAGTTTGAGAAAGTTAGTTTGGTGTTTGGAGAGTTTAGGAAAGAGATACATAGGAGATTTAGGAGTGCGAGGACAGGATAGGAGTAGGATGGAGCAGGCGAGAAAGAGGAGGATGTCCCCTATGTGGGAACATTTTGATTTGATAAGCCCTAACAAGGTAAGGTGAACTGAACATTTGCAGATGCATTATGTTTGCTTATGAGGAACTGTATTTTTCACTGTTTCTTATTTTGTGTAAAGGTGAGGTGTTTATTGTGCTCCAAGGAGTTGGGGTACAATAATAACACCTCATCCATGCTAAGGCACTACCGTGCCTTGCATGAGAATAGGGATGAAACTGGAGCTTCACCCAGCCAAGGTATTTCATTACTATATTAAAAACACACTTTCACAATTTTTGCATGCTGATGTTTGCTTGTTGTGCAAATAAAGATAGGTAACAGACACTGTATTTATTCCCTTTTAACCAGCCACCAGAAAAGCAGAGCTGGATGAAGCTCTAGTCTCCATGATAGTGAAGGATACCCAGCCTTTCACTATTGTGGATCACGTTGGATTCAAGACATTTGTGTCTAAGCTGGATCCCAATTATGTTCTCCCTACAAGGCAGGTATGTGTTAACCTGACAACAGCCAGCTGTTGGGACACCGCCGATAGAGAGTGATTTCTCCAACCAATTTTATGGTCTGGCCAATCAGGACGCAGGGCTGGAGTTTAATAGATGTGACGTAGTGGAGACGCGACCATGACGTGAGACTGTTTTGATAGCAATGGCGGCTCGTCGAGGAAGCAAGCGTTAACATCGATGCTGCTTTTTCTTCCGTGTTGTCCAATCTACCTAATATTGTTTCATTAAAAGAACATCAGAGAACGCCTCTGAAGGCTTTTGTTGGTGGAAACGATGTTTTCGCCCTTCTCCCGACCGGATTTGGCAAGTTTTGTTTTCCGGAGCGGTTAGCGGTTAGCGCTAACTATGTTAGGAGGCCTATAGTCCTCAACGCGGTCGCCCCGGAATCGACTCCGACCCGCGGCGCTTTGCCGCCTGTCTTCCCCCCTCTTCCTGTCAGCTCACTGTCAATAAAACGCATGCCACTAGAGCCGCAAACACATTATTATTATTTTTTTCTGCGTCGCTATCATCAGCGTCACGGGTTAGCTTCGGTGTGAGTGGTTGAAATAGCACGTCAATAAAGATGACAGACAAGTGGCTTATCCAATCATATGCAAGAATTTTTGATAAGGCCCAGCCTTCTGTAAAGGCAATTCCTATGGTGGTGTCCCAGATGTATGTGAGTGGAGCTAGGCGGAGCGACATACAGCTGGCTGTTGTCAGGTTAGGTATGTGTGGGTCCATACATGAAACGAATGACTACATTATTGTATGTGTCACAATTCAGCAATATGTATGTATGTATGTATGTATGTATGTATAATCTCTTCCTTTAGGCTCTGGAGGCCAAATATGAGTCTGCTAAGGAGCACGCTAAGGCTAAAGTAGAGAAGGTGGCTGCTGTTAGCCTTACATCAGATATGTAGACATCCATCAACATGGATGCCTACCTGGCAGTGACATGCCACTTTGTGGAGGAGAACGAAAAGCTGAGCTCGGTGTTGTTGGGAGTGCAGGCATTCCCCCAGTCTCACACTGCTGAAAATATTGCTTGTGTGAAAGCCTCCCTGATGGAGGAATGGGGAATCTCAGGCAAGGTGACATGCATGGTCACCGATGGTGCTCCTAATATGGTGGCATGCGTGAGAGACCTGAAGCTTCGCCACCACATTTGTGTTGCTCACACCCTCAATCTTATTGTGAAGAGGGCGCTTGACCACCAACCTGCGCTCTCTGGCCTCCGGGCCAAAGCAAGGAAGCTGGTTGGCTACTTTAGAAGCAGCACCACTGCTAAGGTATCCTCTTTTATTTTATTCCAATATATAATGTTAATAGTTTGTCTGTACTCCTACTGCAGTGACTTAATGGCCTACTCTTCTGTATCTTTAAAGGAGAAGCTTACACAAGTGCAGCTTCAGCTGGGCATGCAAGCAACCAAGCTGATGCAGGAGGTGGAAACAAGATGGAACAGCACCTACTTGATGCTGCACCGTCTGGTGGAGTTGAGGGAGCCAGTAGGAGCGGCATTGGCTGGATTGCACACTGACATTCCCTATTTAACTGCCAGTGAGTTTGATATTGTTGTAGCGTGCCTTTCGTTACTCTCTCCTTTCTATGACGCCACCATGGAGCTCTCGGCAGAACAACACGTGTCGGCATCAAAAGTTATCCCCCTCCTGAAAATGATAGAGAATGCCCTTCAGGAGGAGGACACCAAGTCGGCACCTGCAGAAGCAGTGCAAATAGGAGAGCAGCTCATCAGACATCTCAGGGAGAAGCTGCACATGCTCCAGTCAATGAGCATCTTGTCGCTGGCTACACTCCTGGATCCACGATTTAAACTTATAGCATTTTTCAGCAACACAAAAGCTGCTGAAGCAGTGAAGCGCTTGACTTCAGAGTGTGCCACCGTAATCCGACGGAACCTAGAAGAGAACACTCACGAGATTCCCCAGGCTTCCACCACTCAAGAATTCAGTGGAGGTAATCTTTTGTATTACATTTTGAGATTACTTATTCCTATTAAAACACTTACTAACCTGACCTGTGGTTTCCATTTAGGTAGCAGACTTTGGCAAAGATTGGACACTAGTGTCATGGAGGCAAAGAGGACTCCAAATGTCTCAGCAGATGCCACCGTAGAGGTCCAGCGCTACCTCTCAGAGGCGAACATAAGCAGGCTGGAGAACCCCCTGGAGTACTGGGCTAATCATCGGTCACTGTACCCCAATCTGTACAAACTTGCACTTATTTATTTATGCACCCCGGCATCATCTGTGCCATGTGAGCGTGTCTTTTCAAAGGCTGGAGAAGTAGTATCAAAAAAGAGAAATCGTTTGAAACCAAAAACTGTGGAGAAATTGTTGTTTCTTAATAAAAATGCATGAAATCATCCAAGTTACACAAGCATCAGCCTATTCATTACCCCTCCCTAGTTCCATAAGCACTTTCACTGTCCTCTGCCTGATTAAGGCTATGCCATTTTTGTAGAGTCACAGAAAAACATTATTACACAACATGCCATATCACATGACACTCTTATTTTGGGAATAATTACACACAGAGAATACATTCAAACTATTTTATTGTACACATGTGTTTACAAAATTTATGTAGACAAATGATTTCGTCCTACACCTTCTGTGAAGTCATTCCCAAGAGCCATAATAGACAAAAATTAATGCATCACACGTGTTAAGATACAGCTGGCTGTGATTATACAACTTGCCATTAGGTGGTGCTGTGTGCACATGAACCGTCAAGAAATGAACCTTTTCTCGAACCAGTTGGCTGAGTGGTTCAATGCCTCATGAGGCTTCATCTCGCCATCACTAGACTGCACTATTCGGACAGCACTTATGGCAACCACACACGCACTTTCACTTTGGGTAAGACTCCTTAAACAAAATTCAATTCAATTCAAAAGGGAAATTTGAATGGGTCCACAGTTCATCTTGTTCCTCTTGGTTCTTATTGCCATTTGGCAACAAACGTTTGGTAAGCTTCTTCTTTAGATCTTAACGGCAGCTTGCATCCATTATTGTTGCACTACTGCCATCTATTGGATCCTAATATCTATTCCTGAAATTCTCATAATGATCCCAGTATTTTTATAAAAACGAAAAATCTTTTTCCCCTCAATACTATTTAACTGATCAACCACATTCTCAAATTTCAATTCCTTATTAAAACCTAATTCCGTTTTTAATAATCTTATAATACAAAATTAATGTTTTATTTAAAGCGTCATCACTCACCTGCTGGGCCGGATTTTAGCAGGGGCTTACCGGGGCTGCAGCCTGGGGCCCCGGCATTTCGGGGGCCCCGAAGGATTTTTCTATTTTTGTGAATGGATAGTGCCCACCGGCCGGCCGGCGGGCGGGGTTTGCGCACCGCCGGCCGGCACCGCAGCGGCGCTTGGCTGCACAAACCCCGCCCGCCGGCCTACCGGCGGTGCGCAATCCTCGCCGGCCGGCGGTGGCCGGCACCGCAACGGCGCTTGGCTGCGAGGGCCAATCGACGCCGCTTGCGGCTTTAACATCCTTCATATGCGGCCTATCAGCGTACCTCGAGTCGCTGTTGCACGTGCCATAACAACAATGTTTAAAAACCATGGTTAGGAGACATCTTAGACTTAGAAAAAGCAGTAGTTTTACTGAGTAAAACCAAGGGTAACGTACAGTGAAAGAGTGGAGGAAAACGCATATTTGCCCTACCTGTACCACGTGATATGACGTCACGTTCTAAAAATAACTCGCTCGCGGAACGCCATTTGTTCTGGCAAACGTCCATCTTGAATGCTTGCTTGTTATTGGTCCACTTTTGACGCATCTTACGCATTGGGGAGGAGGAGCGTCAAGGGAAACCTCCAGCAAAAAAATCCAGAAAAGTGGGCAACTATTCAAATTTCATATCAGACTAAGGCTTAAATGTCTGATAACCCTTTCACTCTTTACTGAAAGGGCTTGGTGTTACTGGTTAGGGCAGTGGTGTCCAAATTTTTTGACATGAGGGTTAATATTATGTTAAAACAACTTTGGGGCTGTAAAATAATTTTGAAAACAAACTTGGTCTTTTTTAAAGTTTATCTGCTAAATGAAAGTAAAAATTTAAATGAGTGTAGATATAAAGCCTGTCTTATAATGCAGACATGCACAATCTTTGTTTTGTAAGACAACTTTTCAGGGTTGAGTATTGTTTTCTTATTTGGTTTGCGTTTGAGTAAATGTAGGTCGTGTTTGTGGTTCGAGTTCCTACAAAGAAGTTGAATGCAAAAGTGTCATTAATAATGGAAATCTGTATTTTGTTCTTCATATTTTTCAAGATGTTCTCTGTAAAAACCTTGGTCTAGAAGATGAAAATTGTTAATTTGCACTCACCTCTGCTTTTATTGAGAACCGGGGGCTGTAAAAAACCCTTCAGAGGGCATATATATATATATATATATATATATATACAGTGTTGGGTAAGTTACTTTAAAAACGTAATCCATTACAGTTACAAGATATTTTGTTTAAAATGTAATTGTAGTGTAACTTTTTCGATTACTTTTTGATTACTTTAAGGTTTTAATTGTCATGGTTTTCAGGTGACGAGCCCACATGCAGATACGATCGGGAGGCAATGCACAGTTTTAAGATGTTTATTTTGGGAAACAGGCAGATCTACGGACGGAACTACGGGCAACTCGGCTGGGTCAGAACGTCACGGCTGGAGAGTCTGTAAGAAAGAGGGAGTAAGAAACTCTGGAAGTAGAACCAGGAGAATTGCTAGAAGTTGCGCTGCTTACCATTGGGCTGGGCGGACCTAACCGGGAAGAAGTAGCGTCGGGAGTACTCTATGATTCTACTCAGCTGGAGATAGGCGGCTAGTGGCTGAGGACGGCTGATGTAACTGGCGAGGGATCCTGAGCGAGCCTCGTCGGCAACGGTTGACAGATGGATTGACCAGAGTGAAATGCAGAAGCAGCAGAAACCGGGAGAGGGGATCTCAGGCCTCGCTGGGTAACTTCCAGGAAGTATGAGGGGAGCGCCAGAGCAAAATCTGAGCAGACGGTTCTGCTGGTCTGTTTCTTCGGACCGAGACATCAAGACAGGTGAGTGCATCCAAGCACCAAAATCTGAAGCAAAACAGAGATCCAAAAATTAGTCAAAAACGAAGAGCAAAAACTCACAAGCTGGTTTCCGAGAGTTGGGACAGAGGCCACGCCGTACCACGACTGGTTAAGGCTCTGGCGTCTTCCATCTGTCAGCGCTCTGCTTAAGAAGCCAAAGGAAGCCGCCTGCAATGAGCTGCAGGTGTGGGCCACGCCTCCTCAGCCCACTAGACACACCTGAGGAGTAGAGTTAGAGTAGAGCAGCACAGAGAACCCTGACATTAATGAGTATTGACCCATGTTCAACATTTATTTTTTGAGAACTATATGAACCTTAAAAAAGCACTAAGCTGAAAGGGAACTGCAGAGATGTCCACAAGTGTGTGTGTGTGTGTGTGTGACGATTTTTAAGTTTAAAACAAGGAGGATATATTTTTCGGCAACTCCTTGCCAAAAATTGCATCCCCTGCTACCTCAGAGGAATTGACACTTGTATGACTCTATTCCTGTATATCCATCAGTAGTTAAAGGACAATAGTCAGCAAATGCAAATTCTGCCCTGTAAAACAATGACAGCACAATTGTTGCTGTATGATCTGAAGCCCCATTTGGAGCTTTTAAACAGGCTTTGAAAAACTTTGATAATTTGCTGCTGTAATATTATAGATTTTTTTAGAATAAAAAACTAGCAGATGTGCATAATCAAAAATAACAGAAATACAATTATAGAGCATTCAGTATTGTAAGAAAGCCCACACTGTTTCTGGATAAATACATTATTGTATGAGTTAAGTTCTGTTCCGTTTTCTGACTTTTCCGTTGTAAAACTGAAATGTCCCATGCTCCTGAATGCACCATAGCTTTCCGACGCTCACGAACGCAACACTGTGAACGCTGAGCTGTGTAGACAGTTTTGCAGTTTCACAACACACGTCGGCTCTCACAGTTTATTGTTGTGTGTGAATAACAAGAGACTGCATGATTGCAAAGCGCCTTGTTGCATCTTTCTCTTCCTTAAAGCGAAGCCAAATAAAACCGTGAAACGTCCGCTCGCTTGCTGTTCTTTCAGAAGGCTCCACCAGCACAGGATGGATCATCAGAGTGATAGAGACAAGGAGCCGTAGCGGGAAACGGCGATACAGGGCGAGAAGCAATAAAAATATCATTACATATTTCGCAAAGGTTTTTCTTTATATTTTTAAAAAGATGTAACTAAATTTGTAATTCTTAATATTTTCGGAAGTAACTGTAACTGAATTACATATTTTCTCATTGTAACTGTAACGAATTACAGTTACTCTTTTTTTGTAATTAAATTACGTAACGTCGTTACATGTAATCCGTTACTCCCCAACACTGTATATATATATATACAGACTTTAGCCCAGGGGCCCCCATCTTGACTCCAGCCCAGGGGCCCCCATCCTCCTAAATCCGGCCCTGCTCACCTGTCTTAGCATAATATAACACACTTCATCTTTACCTGGATCACTATTCCTAGTTTTACCCAAAGCTCTTTTCAGTTCTCCAATAAAGAAGGGATAATTCATCAGATCATCAGTATTACTCTCCTTCCTTCTTAAACTTTCATAATTTTTACCTTTTAGTTTTCTCTCTTCCCTGTATTTCATTAACTGATAATTTTTCCCACTATGAATCTCCACAAACGTGTTTACTAAAATATCAGCCTTTTCCCTGTCAGTTACTGCTACGATATTGTTTTTATTAAGTATTGGATAACTCCATTCTCTTCTATCCCCCCCACTTTTTTTATCATCCCCTCTTCTTATTGTTCTTCTTACTTTTGCCTGTGATTTTTTTATATTCCATTAAATGTTGAAAATTATGAGACCTTTTAACCAATTTAAATGCTTTATTTCTTTCTCTGACTGCTTTTTTACACTCATCATTCCAACGTTTGGTAAGTATTGGCGCCACCTGCTGATACGGAGTGTGGCTCAAAATATCTATATTATATGCATGTATTTTAATATTTTGTTAATCAACTTTTTTCCCCTGAGAAACCTAATTCAAATTTGAATGCTTTTACGTTCTGAATCTCTCTGTATTATGTTTATTAAATTAAATGTTTCTTTATTTTTTCTAAATTCCTCCAACATTAATCTTCTCTCTATCTCATATCTCTAACAAACTAAAATAATGTGTTCTATTGTTTCACCTTCTCCACAATATTGAGTTTCCTGTATTATGTTGTTGAAATGAGCTGTTAAGTCCCGCATGTCCAAATCACAGACGATGTTAACAACAATAAAAATAAACAAATAAAAAAAAAATGATGAGGAATCAGGCAATTGTGTTGCTCAGCTGCTACACCTGCAAATAATAACCACTCATTGCTCTACGAGGTGCAGCTGATGATGACCTTTGTTAGGAACACAGTGGAAAGGGTATATTAAGCAAGGCTGAGCAGCAGAAGCTATTCTGGAGTCTGTCTCTGCTTGCTTTGTCTCAAGCCAGTGCATCTGAGAAGCAAGGGGGGCTGCTTTTCAGTCAAAAGCCATGGCTGTTGGACTTCTTTTGTGGTATGTTTTTTTGTTGTTGTAGGTTTAAGTGGTGGTATAAAGGATTCTTAATGAGATGTTTGTCTGCTGCAATGTAGGTTTTTCTGGATTGCCTTGCTGGTGAACTGTTCTGCTGTTTTTTTCATCTCCAAGAGGTAAAATATATTTCTTGAAGCATATGATTCATCTATGGCATTAACATATCTTGTCTGTTTGCTGCAGCTCCAGATCGGTCTGTACTGGATGGTCAACACCAACTGGATGATCTATACATCAATGCTTTAGCAACTATTGAAGGGGATGGAGATGTTCTGGATAACAAGCCAAGTGGCCCTGTTCTTGCACGGTACCAATGGCCTTCAGTAGCAAAGCCACCAAGTTTGGTTACCTCTGTCCAAAGCATGCCTGAAACAATAGACCAGCCAGAACCCCAAACTCTACCAGTGAATGTTGAACCTGCAAGTCTTGCTTATCCAAGTGCATGGGAGTATTCTGGCCAGAGCAATGAAGTTGAAAGTCCGACTGTACAGGTCTCTCCTCATCAAAAGCCTTCCTCTCCAAAGCTAGTAGGCCAGCCTTCCTACAAAGACTGGTTGAGCATGCCTTTTAACGACATCTTTGACAAGAACCTGTTTTTCGGCCAATTTGGCTTCCTGCCAGAAAACTCTGTCCGCTATGAGAAGCACTGGGTTCCAGTGAGTTTCCCCCAGATGTCCTACCAACCGGTCCCTCCTTCCCCACGTCGTCAAAGCCTGATCAGGAAGTCTAAAAACGGTTACCGTCGTGAAAGGCTTCAACAGTCAAAAGACATTTACTGGGCAGATCCTAAGATGCAGCAGATGCCAGGCTCTAGGAAGTTTAACCCCTCACCAAAAAAGGTGCTGAACCGTCAAGCTTCTCGCAAAATGTGAGGACTTTAAGGTATGTCCACACTTTTTTTTTTCTTTTTTTTTTTTTTTTTAAGGCAAGTGGTGGGTGACTAACAAATCTATTAAAATTGTTGTTCTTGCAGACTACATGTCTCTGGGAAGGACCTGTGGAAAATAAACTTCTCAACTCTTATTTTGTTGCCTTCTCTTGTGGTGCTTTAAGGTGGGGTTGAACTTGATTGTCAAGGGCTAATGTACATCATGAACAGTAGCTGGGTTGAAGGGCTAGTTGGGAAGTTTCCAATAACCCTTTAGAGGGTCACTGTCTCTGGCCAACATTTGTGGATCAATATGGTTTGACTATCTGGGGAAACTAGGACTAGTTTGTAGTCAGAAACTAGTATTACAAAATGCATAGTTGGACTTCTCCTAGCAATCTAAAACTGGCATAACTACCATGTCAAACATGGTCTTAAGTGTAATATTTCTGTTTATGCTCTGGCACTTGACCAGAAACTTTAGATGCTATTGTGAGGTGCCAGGACTATAGGCTTGGAAGGTAAAACTCAGATTTTTTTTTTTTTTTTTTTTTCCTTCCCCTCTAAAACCTAGTAATCAGTAGGTAGGGTATATGATTTTGCTAAACTCTTTAGATAAGCTGATTTCAATGTCCCTCCATTAAATGGGGTGGCTCTCTTAAAAATGAGAGGTCAACTTGCTTGGTGAGCAGGAGTGCATCTGAAAGGACAAAGCCGGTCAAAGGGCTAGATAAGCAGTCTTAAGACAAATGATTGGCTCATCTGCCAGTTGTTTAAAATCTCCAAACATAATTGGGCTGTTGAGGACAAACTACCAGTTTGAACCAAGAATATGAATGCCATGATGATGGACACCTCATTGTAGTTATTGGGACATGTTTAACTATACTGAAACCCTTCAGTCTCTCGTATTCTAACCATTGTGCAATCCTTTTGCTCAATTTAAGGGGTGTCAATCTTGATTGAAGCACTTGGTACAGGACAATGTATTGTATTTTCCTTATTGAGCAGGAATGATACAACTTGGGTTTTTGAGTACCACCAGTGAGTATTTTCTATTTATTGCAGAAACTTAAGACAATGTGGTTTTTGGGGATACATCCCTAATATAACACAGGGTAGGCTAATTGGGACTATTGAGATGCACCAAAAGTGAAAATGTCAACTAAACCCATTCCTTAGTATGGGGAAAAAATGCAAACTAGAACACGCAAACGTGCCATTTATACAGTTCCGTACATATATGAATCTACAATTATACACACCACCTTTTTAGTTGGGTGTTTGAAAAGGGTAGGAAGTAAAACTTACCTCTTCTCCAAAATGTCATCCCTAATCCAGTTTCTTAACTGTTTATTTCAGTTCATCTAATGTATAGTTTTAATTTTCATGTCAACACATGGACCAAGAAGTATGGCGGACCAACTGATCCCCACCCCCATCCCATGTATTTTATGCTTATTGAGCATGTTTCTATATTTTTAATGTCAGAGCTGGTCCTCCGTTGCGAGGAACGCAGACGAAATATACGCAGCGTGAACTAACCCAAGACGGCTATGTCATCAGTATGGTTCTGTTAATCACGTAAAACATTTTCTTTATCACTTTAACATCGAAAGTTTGCATTAAATGTCTTAAATGTATAATCTAAATTGGGAGTAAGGCAGGAAAAAAAATCGGTCTAAGGCATGCAGGAGGAGGAGGGAGACGTCGTCTCCGCGGAAACGGATGTGTCGTAAAGCGAGGACGCTTAAAGTTTGAAGCAGTTTTGAGCGGTGAAGTTCCTGGCTTCCTGCTCAAGGTAATTCCCCTTTCAGGTCTGTCACGTTTTCGCACACATTGGAGTACGTTTTAGAACCCCGTCAGCTGGCCGCAGAAGGCGAGAGGCAAACGGTACAAGAAGCGGCTCAGACTAGCGAGACTGCTCGGCTTTAGCTCGGCTAACATTAAAGCTAGTCGCTCTCCACGGGCTTTGTGGTTGTTGCTCAGCCTGGCGCTGCTGCATGCTATGAGTTGTCATGGCAACACAACAGGTCCCCGTGTCTCACGCGTTGACCGTTTGAAGTGCCGATGAGTAGACAGCCAAACCTGAGCTTCAGCTAGATTCTTATCGTGGAGACGGGGATGCAAAGTGCCTTGATTCCGTATTCTGATTGTTCATTAAACCATCCTAGGTCACTATGAGCAAACACGAAGACTTATGGGAGAGGCTAGACACCGAGTTTGACCATTTTCTGCTAGAGATGAAACCGTATGTTCTCAAGCATCCCAGCAAAACAGGTGAGATCTCATCACAGCTGCACTAACAGCCACACATAACAGAGGTCACAACATAAATCAGTGGGCTTTATTTACTGCAACTCAACAACTGGAAGGGGAGAGATGCGTAGTTTTAAGCATTGCTTACAGAGAAAAATCTGAAAAGTGAGGCATTAATTTGTATTCAGCCCTCTATAGTCTAATAGGCATAAATAAAATTCAGAGCAACCAACTGGCTAACCCTTTCTTAAAGCACTGTGAGCTAATTAAAACGAAAATATCTAGCTTTAAACATCTCGCAGATCTATTATTTGCAAACTGATAACGAGTATCTCATCTCACACCTGCGAACCGTCCAAACTATGGCCTCTTAATCTTAGAGGTGTAATAAAATTGCAAAGAAAATTTTTGTATGGCCCATTCCTACCGTAAAAAAACTCCAAACTTTTCAGTATATGGGCCACAATTGTCAAGTCAAAGGAAGTCGAGGGCCGAAAAAATGAACAAAAGGTTTTTTTTTTTTATACCAAAAAGATTATAATGTTTGACAATAATAAACCTTACTCTTTTTGGTCAAGCAATATAAGAACAGTATTTGGGTCAGTTGTTCTTTGAAAACACTTGCTGTAATTAGCCAATTTTAGTAACTTAATTCAAAGCAGATTTTAATGCACCAAAGTCTGCATTTTGAGTAATTAAATGTTAATACTATGAAATTCATGCTCGATATCCATACTGATATAGAATGGCTAATTTGTTGGGAGCAAGAGGATGCCACATCATGTGAAGAAAATGAAGATGATCAACTCACAGAGGGCTGTGAAGTCTCTGTGAGTGAATCTGAAAGGTTTTCATCCCGATACCTAACGGCAGTCAGGGTGCCGTCGTTTGTCATGTACAGGCCTGTGTGTGTCTCCATGGATAGGCCTTCCCAGACCAACACTGAACCGCAACCAAACTCATCATAATGCTCACCTGCAGCTTCTCCAGACCCTTTCATGTCTGTCTCCTGAGCTCAGAGTGAACTTGCTCTCATAGTCAGGTGGCCATTGCTAGAAAATAGAGCCATCGTTCCCTCCATGTCCTGTACACCTAAAACCTTTACAAATGTTTTTTAGGTGAGGTCTTCTAACATTTAAAAACTGGTTGTCAGTTTCCAAAGTTGTGCACTGGTTCCCAGCCTTTTATGAAAGGTGAAGCTTAATATGTTGCATATTTCTTACCTAATAATTTATATTTCACCGCTTTTCTTTATGCTTGCAATGGATTATCACCTACATGTCATTCATTTAGGAAAACCTCTTGGAGCTGACACCAAAATCATAGTCATTAGATATTTTCTAGACTTGAAAAATTTGAATTAACTTATCTATCGGAAAAGGTGATGGTAGGGTAAAAGCATTCGACAGTGATAAAATTCTTTTCAGTGATGAACTGAATGAAGGGAATATGAATGTCATAAATATTTTTTTTCAAACAACCTAAAACCAACGGACGTAATACTCATAATCCGTGACATGTTATGCACTCCTACTGATTAATTAATTACTTTTCAAACTGTGTGCACAAGTCTGCACATTGACTACCGGTCAAATTGAGTTTCTCATAGGTCAATTAATATAAAAAAGACAAAGTTAGGTTTACAGGAGAAAGTGGGAACGAAAAGCTTAAATAGGCTTTATTCCATAATTAGGCCACCTGACTATCATCAGTGAGTCTGTTTCTGATGGTTCGGTCAGAGACATTCACACCAGTGGGCCGCTGGCCTCTGGCAGTACTCATGCTGTTCCTCCTATCGCAAAGGAACAGATACCGGTCCTGCCGATGGGTTAAGGGCCTCCAACGGCCTAGAGTCTCCTGGCATCTCCTCACAGCAAACCTCCTAGCAATGACAGGTATCGATGTGCCATCCTGGTGGAGTTAGGCTACCTCTGCAACCTGGGTCCAGGTATCGGCTCGAGCCGAAATTACTGAAAAGCCCTCAAGACAAAAGGAGGGAAAAATGTACGTGGCCTCCATCAGCAACACCATTCCTCTTTTGGGGTCGTCTCATTGTTGGCCCTTTAGTGCCCCTGTTGTTAATTTTATTAACACCAGAACAGCCGACGCTGATTAACAACCCCCTCTACAGCTGAACCGACCCGACTAATATTCCAGAGATTGCTATTATAGTGTGGTCAAAAATGTTCTTTTAAATTTTTTTTTGAGGACTTTAAAAAAAAAAGAAAAAAAAAAGCAGTTACCCATTTTAATTTTTTCCCCTTTCTCAACTCGTGCCAGAGCGTCAGCGTTGTGCCATATGGATAAAGAAGCTGTGCGACCCGGCAACATGTGGTTCAGGTCTGGCGGATCAAAAGAACCGCAACACGTATGCCCGGTTGCTGCTTTTTATGCTCAAAAGAGGCATCCTGGAGGGCCCTTTTACCGCCAAACCAGAACCCGGAAAGCTCAAGACGCTCCCTGCCTACATGGTATGAAGCAAATTCCACACTTGTGTTTTTTTTTTTTTTTTAAGACTTAGGACTTCAAATGTGCTTATGCATTGGTGTTGATTGCATAGACCCATTTCCTTTCCAGGTGATCTAATATTCTGCTGTTTGATCTGAACTTGTAGTCCATCTATTTTGATGAGCCTCTGAGTGGTCGATCTGCGGAGCAGAGCAACAGAGGTCTTCCTGACTGGGTCACAGGAGAGCTGAGTGGCTGTTCTGATGAAAGTTTGGCCATGGATCTTCTTAAGGACCGACCCAGTTCTACACCCGTTACTGCTCATCACAGGTGGGTTGCTGCTACAGTCGCAGATATTCAAAGTTGTTGTTTACAAAGCTTCTGCCAGAACACGGGTACTATTAGTGCAAATGTATACGCTGACACGTTATTGCTCTATGACGATTTTAAAGTGGGGAAGAAAAAGTAAAGTACCAAAGTAAACGGCTTCCAGTGGCAGAAACTGCCTTTTGTCACTTCACTTCAAAACTGTTAATTGCAAAAATGAGGATGTTGCTTCTAAAGGAAGTTTTTGGGAAATGCAGCTGAACCTCAGAGTACAGTCTAATTTAAACAGACTGTTTCTATTTTGAGAATTTGTATAACTTACCAAAAACTAATTATGGAATAAAAAAAAAAAAGAAACTTGTTCCAACCCTACAGCCAAGCGCCCTTAATATTTGTACCAATGTCTGGATAACCGGAATTATTTACATCCTAATAGAGACATTGTTTTTTTTTTTTTGTTTTTTTTTTAATAATGACATTACTAGAAGTGATGGGAGGGGAAATATAAATGAAACGATGAGATATAAAGGCGCTGAACACAGTTTCTGTGAGAGCCACTGCTGTTGGGACAGTTTTCTTTCTGCGATACTGGCACCCATCACATCACAGTCTCTACTTGCAATTAAAAACAGATGGGCACACTTGACTCGCTACAAAATGACACAAAAATGCGATTTATGGAGCGTGAGACAACAGCTGTGTTTGGGTGATGCTGTTCACACAGGCTTAGTGTTTCTTTCCCCACATTGCGAATATCTCTTTGATGGCCGTTGAAGTTAATCGTCTCACCTCCTCCGTTGTTGATCAGACCAAATGTAAACTTTTACTCTTAATAGTTTTTTATTTGATTGAAAACCCTAACTGACCGTGCGTATGTTGCTGCACGTTGTGGTATTGTTGACTGCATTTTTAGGGTTAAAATTATCGATGCATCAAGTTCACTAATGTGTTTGGGGCTCACACAAGCCAACCTCATGTTACAAAAGTTGGACGCTTTGGTGAATCCAAATGGAACTGTGATGTGTGCAGAGGGAATTTCAATTAGACCAATATAGTACTTTACATACCTCCAATTTTAAAATCACACTGAAACCATATTTAGCCATTTGTGTCAGTCAGTGTTACTTATTAATCTCTGAAACCGTAAATAGCCTCTCCTTAATGTAATGCCTTTTAACCTCATCTGTGTTCTACTAGAGTTGGAAAACATGCATTATGCAATATCATTGCTAAACATTGCAATGTGGGTTTTGCAATAAACAAACGGCTTATATTCCTTTCTCTCCCTTTTGCATCACGACTCTCTGATGCGTCTTACCCTCTCAGACTCTTATCAAGCTTGGATATGCATGGAAAAGGATACCATCTGATTGGCCAAATCTCTGAGGTTCATGCAGAGAGTTAATGCATGGCACTTGGAAACACCTCAAACCTGTTGACTGTAATCCAAGAGGTTCTTTGCGATATAACTATAGCTCATCTATATTCATCAATATTACGATGACGATTAATTTTGGGATTATAAGGCAGCCCCAAAACATTTTGTAACATGTTTCTCATTCAAACACACAAACAGCCTGATAATTGTATATGCAGTGGTGTTCACTCTGCTACAAGCTACTCGTCAAATCGAAGGCAATCATGTCGGCTCAGAGTCTTGCCTAAGGACACAAGTGTCACAGATGTGAAACAAGCCTCTTGTGCTTCAACTAGAATGAGCCACGCGGCCAGTTTAAGGATTTTGTTGTTTTGTCTTCTGTTACCTGGTTTATTTACTTAATCAGGTCGATTTAGACTTCTGCCGCGAGATTCTGATGATTTAATAACCTTCATAAATGTTTTAGAATATCACGAAAAATTTCAAACTAGATTGGATCAGGTGATCTATTGGTTTTAAAAGAGCAGAATTAATTTTTACTGTTGATAAAATATTACTTATTGATTGTGGGGGAAATGTGTTTAAAGGAGCAGTGTAAATGTTTTTCTCCAGGGGTCTTCAACCCTGGTCCTCAAGACCCACCGTCCTGCCTGTAGTAGGTTTCCCTGCCTCCACACACCTGAGCCTAAATAAATGGGTGATTAATAGGCTTCTGATTGCTTCTGAGGAGGTCATGCAATCATTTGATTCAGGAAAGGTAGAGCAGAGATGCATCTAAAATATGCAGGACAGTAAGTCCTGAAGGCTAGGGTTGAAGATCCCTGTTTTACACTATAGTAACTAGTGTAGTTATTAGCAGATAGTAATAAATATCTACAGTAACAGTTAATACAAATATCAGTAGAATACATATTTTCTGTGGCCAACATTTGGAAACAAAGAACTAATATCTATATACATTATCACCTAGCCGCATCATTCTGTAGAGGTGTAAATTCAAAGGCTTTCCAACCAGCAGCTATTACATAATTCATACACAAATAAAGGCAAAACCACATTTTGCAAAGTTACAGTAGAATTTCTTAAAGTAAACCAGCAGCAATTAAAATCAGTACTAGAATTCTTTCTTATGTGCAGCTGTAAACGGTCATCTCGGTTTAAATGTGGGTTTTTTGGTGTGAAAATACAATAGCAAGAAGACATTTAACACCTATCTTATTGCAAGAGCGGACTGACCCCATGGTAACACCTGATTCATCTTGGAGGATCCTTAAAACATAGACATCAAGGTGGCATATCTGGTGGACCCCATGTTGCATACAGGACCATGTGTTCTGTACCCAGTGGTCTTTCAGCAAGGCAAGGCAAGTTTATTTGTATAAAGGCTTGTTCACACGGCAGGATTTCCGGCCCGATCTTCCCCTTCCAAGAGGCGGCGATTATCGGCGTGTCCCTTAAGATAATCTTAAGAGAATATCCTGCCGTGTGTGGTGTGTTAAGAGCGATTGGGTTCGCTAGGTGGAACGTCGGGACCGCTCCAACCTCAAATCGGGGATATTCGACATGTTGGATTGTCTTGCGCCCGATATCTTACTGTGTGTGGTGTCCTCCGAAGACAGGAGGAGGCAGGCTGTTGAATGTGACGTGTAGCCAATCAGTAAGCGAGGTGAGGGAATCCCTGAGAGAGAAAAAAAAAAACAAAAACAAAAAACTGTACCCCATTTTACAGTGCAGCAAATGTAGAGCCCCTGGTCTCGTTGTTTTCAGGCAAAGAAAACCCTGATCACTCTGGAACTTTCTCTGACATCTCATTGAAAGGACCTGAAACTATAGGGATGGCAGTTACTGTTTAGGTCCATAGCATACCTTGATACCGGTTACTACCCAAAGTCAAGACACGACCAGCCATTACCATTTGATTTCCTGAATCCATTTTTTTGACCACCACTGAAAACCAGAGCCTATCCACGTGCTGTTGATGAGCATGATGTGTTACAGAGCTTTTTAGAGATGTAAAAGACTTCAGAGCCACACATTAAGTGTGAGGTCCTGGTACAATTAGATAGGGAAAGTATACGTCGATGTCTAAAAGTGTGTTGAAGGGGAAACCTGCTTGAGGGGTCAGGCACAGGAGGTGGTTGCGGTAATGAATAAGGCATCTGTCGGAACTTTTTCGCTCGAAACTTCTCCTCCCAGACCGAAGACATTGAACTGCGCTGAAGCTACAGACACAAATAGCTTTCCTGACTGATTGCCTGTCGTGTCTGCTCATGAGCACTATCTAAAAAAAGCTAAAGACATTGCCAAGTGCTTGCATCAGTCCGCTTGAGCTGTCCATCCCACGTTTTCAAAGAAAAAAACCCCACTTCAAAACACCATGAGAGGATAAGGAACTTCTTGTATACTCTACCCATCACTCTGTTGCTCCCCCCCCCACTAGGTGAACATGAGTTGTGACCCTACAGTGCATAAAAGGCAAAGAATGAAGCTTAATGCATCATTAGGTTGTGTTGTTTTTCATATTTTTCCCACAATTTCTTTTAAAATGTAAAAAAAACAGCAACATTGTTTTAAGCTTTAAATTATGTAAATCAGTTGAATTTCCTTTTCTGTTTTGTTTCTGTCTAAAAACCAAACGTGTTGGATGTGAAGGCAGCTTGCTTTACTTGTCATCAGTCATCCTAACATGCTTGGGGATATTTCTTCTGACCCCCCCTGGGCGGTCCACGGGCTCCACAAATCAACGAGGGCAATGGCTCCTGGTTTTCCAAATTTAATTAGGAAAGAGAGGCAAATCAGAGCCCAGTGGCTTCGTACACTCATTAGCATCATAAAAAGAGAGAGCCCTGTAAGAGGCAGAGATTAATATACACCAGGGCGCTGCATAAGAGGGAGTACAAGTCCACCGCTGTCGTATTTAATCCAAGGTTTTCTGTTGGGGCCGTGGAATTATGTCGTTACGATTAGTGCTGTCACCTCTTAGGAAGATGGGTATAGACAATAAAAAGGCCTGCTGGGGCCGCACTGTGTGGCATTTATACGTTTCTTTTCGCAGTCCAAAGACTTGTTAGAGTGAACTGACAAAGGTCTCTGACAGCCCTGTGTTTGAACTGTATCCTGAATGCTGTCCATCATCCCTGCATCAGCTTCAGCCTCTTTGCAGCTTGCTAAAGGTAAAGCGGATTTTCCTCATGCGGGGAATAAACTGCATCAACCTTACCACTAAACCGGAGGCTGTGGTTCTTAAACAGAAAAAGTGGATTGCTCACTCCCAAGTTTGGGGTTAGATGCTCTATGGATCATCACTGAAAGATTAAGATAGTAGATGAAGCCAGTGAATACAATTCGCTCCCTCCGTGGAAGAAGATAGAATTTAGAAAAATTATAAAAATGTAAAACTTTCAAATTTTTTTTAACATTCTTTACATTGGCAAAGTACTTAATCTTGAACTGTTTGAGTAGTAATTAAGGCTTATCATCTGTAGGCTCTACAAATCCAGTTAAGAGCTAAACCTAGGGCCAAACCAAAGGCCCAGTTCAAGTTCAGTAATAAGTTTTTCTCTTTCTGAAACTGGGTGAAAGAAAGAGAAAGTTTGGAAATTATTTTATGTACTCAATTTCATTTGTTCCATACCTTTCCGGGTCTAAAAAACAATAAAAGTTGATTTCAGAAAACAGGAAGTCTATTCTCTACTACATGGTAAGACACGTCTGCAATTCGTTCAGGCTGTGAACGACTGGGGCCTTGTCCACACGTAGCCTGATATCTGGGAAAACCAATACATGTTCATGCGTTTTGGCCTTTCATCCACACCAAAACTCTGTTTTACATAACTAAAAGCAATTATTTCTGAAAATTCAGACCAAAGTGGAGATCAGCGTTTTTGTCTGCGTGTGTACATGGTAAAACAGAGTTTTAGGGTCCAGCGCATCAGTCTGTGACAAATAATGCTATGCTGACGTCACACGTGCGATCATTGTTATAGACCTGGCCATGCAGCGAAGGAAAAATGAATGCCGTCAGAGAGGTGCTGATTTTTACGTTGGGGTCGTGATTGACTGTTTACAATATGTGTAAACAGTCAATCACGTTCAATCAATGTTAAACTGGATAAATGCACTGCTACGAAATCTACGGCAACTCCGGTTGTTTATTTCCAACTGACAGCATTTCCTGTCCTCACCACCGTAACGAAGCCCCATTGTTTTTGATTTTAGTTTAGTTTTATTTTTTCACATTTTTTGCAATATACATACAGAAAAAAGTAAAATAAGAACAGGAAGATTTGTGGCATTGTTTTGAAGGATTCTGTTTCAGCTTTGCAGTGCACTGCGCCCTATGCGTTTGGCATGTTTGAAACAATGCTCAGGGGTGTATTTTGCGGGTTCATGCGCACTGATCCCTCGGAGCTGCGCGCAGTCGTGCACTGCATCTGGATTCAGCACGCACAGCAACTCTATGCAGCGCAGAAAATAAAATACAAGCAGAAATGTAAACAAAATAATAACAAACCAAGTTATTTTGTACCATTTTGCAATTCTGGTGCGATGTTGTTCCACGGTCCCACTCTGTGATGCGCCAGGTGCTGATTGGAGCGCACCTCTGATTGATGGGTGGGGCAGATGCCTTTATAGTTGGGCAGGTGGCAGCGTGCGTCTTTGTTACTCCTGTGTTTTTGGGATCTGCTTATCTACACCTGCTCTACACCTGCTGTTTGTTGCTGGAGCTCTGCTGCTCCGCTGGCGTTATCAGCTGGTTTCTGATCAGCCTTCTTGTTTTACCACCGTTTTTGAAAAGCAGCTCTGTTTATACGTCTGTGAGCGCATGCCTAAGGACTACAGCAATATATATATGTATAAATGGTGTGTACTTGTATTACACTTTATCTAGTCTGACGATGCCAAAGCCCTGCACACTAGTCATTCAGACATTCACATGGTGAGCTACATTGTAGCCTGACAGAAGTGAGGCTGCACAGGGCCACGCATTTGTGTTAAATCTCACTGCACAAAATGTAGATAATTTAATAGCAATAAAATGTGAATTCTGAAAGATGTACATGTCTCTCAGTTCTTCCTTAGCAGGACCCCTACTCTGACATAAACATACAGTACAGCTCATTAAAAAATCCAATATTTTTAATCTGTAATCGGGCTAAATCAGTTGTATCTAAACTAAGTAAAATAAATTTTAGATTATCGCTGTAATCTGATTCTTTTAGTAAGACATGTAATTTATTATAATCTCAGGGTTTGTAGAGGTGTAATACTGGTGTAGCCTCAGTGTGCATGTGTGATGTTGCTCACAGAGGTCCAGCGAATGCTCAGACAGGAAAAATTTGGAAAAGTTTTCTGAGAACAACATGTACAACGTTATTGTTTAATTTTTTATTCGTTTTTATAAAGAACTGGCTAAGTATGTACAAGGCCTGAGAGAGAGCAAGACTTTCTATAGATATCAGGAAGGTTGAACGGAGGGCAGCAAAGTTGCTCTGTTTCACTTTTGTGACTTTTTAACCTCTGTCTGTTGTGGAACATGCTGGATTTGGAAATGCTGGGAGTTTAAAAGTAATAATAACATTTTAAAGTAATAATAAAACGGCGTTTGACAGCACCGTGACATCATCTCTGCTGCTGTTATAAATAAATAATGACCGCTGACAGGAGGAAGGGAAGAAAACGAAATATTTTCAACGTTTTCTCGTATCTTCTTGAAGATAAATCGGGCTTGACAAAAGTTGGCGGCGGCAGGTGAAAGATTTACGAAAACCACAGATTGGGAAGATGCAGACTGTCGCAGCTCTGCTGGAAGGGTAAATCTTGTTTGCTCTAAAACTGAGGCGATAACGTCAAAAGTGATTTTAAAACTTTGTGGCTACAGAACCCTCTATAAGTGTCCGCCATAGACATTTCTTCTTCTGTTTGTGGTGAGCAGTGTGCTGAGTCCCACAGTGCTGACTGAGATAAGACCATGAAAGACTGTTGGATCACAGACAAACATCCTGATAGAGAAAATGAACAGCACCAAGAATCCTTTTATGTTTTTGTCTCATCCAGACACGATTAATCTAAGCGGACCGGTACGACAGCGTGTCCCTATGATGTGGCAGCGTTTGATCTCCCCAGCAGTCAGGTGTGAGGGAGACCTACTTTCAGTTTGGATTGATTCAATCTTCAAACCAGCTTTTTCTGATGTTTTCAGGTGTTCCTCTGTGTTATTCAGAATTAGCTCTGCTGTAATATGTGACTTTGGTCTGCACCTGAGGTATTCCTTTGTTCTTGCTATTCCAATTCTAACCACAAGATGGAGCTATTTCATAGTTTATAGCGTTGTTTTATCTAGAGGAATCCAGAAGAAAGGCTGTCAGATTAAAAATCCAAAACAGCTCTGAAGATGTTTTTTTTTTTTCCTCCAACTTCTACTTGTCGTGATACAGTGTAACACAAACTGTGTTGTTTGTCTGACAATAAGCGCACTTTTGTAGGTATTTTACTTGGAGTGAGCGGTAGCCTCTGTTTTAGAGCTTGATGGCACATTTTATTTCCTTGTTTTGCTCTTTTCTCTCCTTGACGTCTGTCTTCCATCTGTGTGTTTTTCATCCACATATGAAAACCCTTAGCCAGCTCTACAGCCCCCTTCCTTCCCTTCTGTTCTTATTTTTTTTCTCCCTCTGGGCAAGTGTGACGGCAACATTTTATTTGCAGTTGTGCCAGTTGGTTGTTTATTTTTCTACAAGAGTCTCTGATTCTTCTCTTGCGGAGGCTTTCCTCTGATCTTTCCCGGTGTCGGCTTTTGGCGGAGGGCGTGCAGGGACACGGGGATTTTGGTATCCCAAGGTCAGACTTTTTCTGGAGGTGCTTGAGGCTAAGACCCTGGCCCGCTTGCTCTGCACCTGGAGGTCAGGCTGGGGCTTGGATGTCAGGTTGCTTTAATCAGCCAGGCTACAGCTTCTGAGGCTTTTACGTAGTGGGTTCTTTGCTTGTGTGTGTGTGTGTGTGTGTGCTGCGCTCGCTTGACTTGCCACTACTTTGATCTGTGGGTCTCAGACTCCAGACACATCTGATTCAATTATCCTCATCCACCTGTTAACTTAGAGGCCTAAAATTGTGAGGCTAGCGCCCCCCACCCATCGAAATGTTATCCCTATGTGTGTGTGAGTGTCCATGTGAGCACACGATACCTTGCTCCATTTATTTAAAATTCTTTGGTTTTGCAACCTAAAGTTTTCCCACACATAGTCCATAGATACTAGGTTATGAGCGTCTGCCAGATGTTGAAATGTAACAGCCAGAGAGGAGTTGGCAGTACTGACGTTGCTGATTTCTCTTACGCAAACCGGTCATGGTTCAGTTTGAGTTTTTTATATTAAAATAATTTGGCCAAATGTGATGCAGCAGGGATCAGACGGATGATATGTGGTTCATATTGGCGCAGAAGCTCAAACATCTTTGATTTGGGTTATTCGTTTTGAAAATAACCTTTGGATAGGTGTTCATGCTCTAAGCCACACTTCAGCATTTAGAACAATAACTCTGACACCCCATGATTTAGCACAGTGTAAAACCGCTGTAGCAGCAATAACCAGAAGCAGTTGCTTATTGTGTGACTTTTTCAGTCTCTCACATCATTGTAGAGGAATTTTGATCCACTATTTCTTATATATTGTTTCAGTTAATTGAGGGTTGCGGAAGCTCATTTCTGCACAGCTTTCTTAAGGTCCCACCGCAGCATTATAATCAGGTTGAGGTTTGACTACACCATCCTAACACTTCGATTCTTTCCTCTTTTAGTCGTGTTTGGGATAATTGTACTGTTGCATGACCCAGTTTGGGCCAAGCTTCAGCTGTAGGGCAAATAGCTTCCCATTTACCTCCAAAATATCTTGGTATACAGAGGAGTTGATGGGGAACACAAAAGTGCCCCAGGTCTTCTGGTTGTGAAAGTCATCACACCTCCACCAAAGGTCGATGTGGGGCTTCATTTTATTTCTTTATTTTTATCCGAACCCCTTCAACATTTACCTTAGGCTAAGTTGCAATGCTTATCCTTGAGTTAGGCTTTTTATTATAAGCAACAATAAAGCAAACAGTATTATACAAAGTTCAGAATATAAATGCAAATCAGAGTACTCCTTAAGGCCTTAAAGAACACAATGCCATCAAATTGATATTAAAATAAGCGGTAGCAGTCATTCATGACCACATAATTAGTGTTGCACCGATACCGATACCAGTATAGGACGGGGCCCCGATCCAGCACTAAAATGGTGGTATGGGTATCGGCGAGTACCAACAAATGTTTGTATGTCACTTGAACGCAGCCTTCTGTCTCCCGACTAGTATTATACATGTTATATAAGTTTATGAAAGTTGCACTATTTTGGCATTTGAGAGCCTTAACTCTCAAATGCCAAAGACTTAATTCATTACTGTCTTACTGTTGCACTACTATTATACATGTTATAATTTCACAAATGTTGCACTATTTTGGCCTTTGAGAGCCAAAAGGTTATTCAACTATTGTCACCCATTCCAGGTAGGCAATAAAAAGTTCTACTACCCTAAGTAATATGCAGTTCTTCATATATACACACACACATCAATTTCAAACAGATGGTATCCGTATGGTATCGGTATCGGCCAACACTGCACAGCCAGGTATCGGGTATCGGTATCGGGGCCAAAAAATGGCACCGGCGCAACACTACACATAACTGTTCATTCCTCAGATAAGTTTTAATCTAAAAGAATTCCTGGAGTTTAAAGTTAGTTTAAATCAACAGCATGAGCACCACAGGTCTCTCATTACGCGTATATCGCACATGTGCGCAAATGCTACAGAATGGACACCACTGCAATTCAAGCAATCTGGCAATGAGCCATTGCTTAATCGCTGTGCGCTCTGGAGATGCTTCTCTTGTCTTGCCGTTATAGATGCTTGAAGGTGAAAGGGAAATTTTTTTTTACTAATTTGGCTTTTAATTGTCTGCCCACTGGGGGAATTCATAAAAGAGTCTCAGTTGATCCTTTATCATAAGGGATGATACATAAATACAATGATGTCACTACCAAAGTAACGTACCGGATCCTGGCACTGCACAGCGCTGTGAATTACACACCCTCCATCCCAGTAAGCTTGCTCTGTTCAGAGCCAGATTCTATCAAAATGGCAAACAAACGTCCAAGACGTGACGGGGCTTGATGTTCCACAGGCTCCTCTCCGTTTCCTCTCATCCAGCCCGAGTTGTTTTCCAAACACCAGCACACCTGGCAGGATAGGAAACTGTGTGACAGCTGCTTTACAGCTAACATGCTAACCGAGGCTTGTAGAGTCTGACACAGAGATCCTGCGTTTTTGCAACTTCTCTGAGCATTGTCCAGTCTGACGTAGGAGGGAATTTGGTGGGATGTTGACTCCCGGAACGATAGGCAGCTATTTTATACGTTTTCCAGATGTGGACAAACTTCACTGTAGGACAGTGGGCTTTACATTTTTAAAGACATGTCCTTAAATCTCTTTCCAAATGGATGGACAGAAACAGTTGCTTCTCTAAGGTCATTGCTGATGTGTTTCCCCTCTGGAGTTCTGTTATCTCACCCGAATTCTCCAGAGCAGCAAACTGTATCATGTCCTGGAGGCATGCATCCAATCAGCTAATGGGCAATTCATTACGAGCTCCTGGCTGCCAATTTTCTTCTTAGGTGCTATAAAAGGAATAAGTGTGTGCTTAATTTTTCACCCACCACTTCTCAATTTTGGCTTCATTTTTGTTAAATAAAACATAACTTTCTGGGATCTGTTTTTAACTCTTGGTAAACTGTCTGAATCATTATCATGTCCCGATGTCTAAAAACCCTGAACTAAAAAGGATGTGATTTAAAACCTCAAAACAACACAGACATTTTCAGACCATCCCAAGCCGTTCCATAGTATGAGGGAGGCATCTAAGAATTGATCACAATGCAACCAGCTGTTTATCTAGTTTCTTATCAGAATCTCTTTGACCATAAATATTTTTGAAAGTCCACAAAATTTTACTTATTTTTACTTATTATGCCAATGGACGCCATAACTTTTCGTTAAAGTTGTTTAATGACTCATTTGGCTAAACGGACAATAAAAACACATTTGCAATGTGCAAAAATATTTAGATTGCAATTATTTCAATGCATTGAAATAAAAGAATGTGCAAATTTAGAGCTGAGTTTAGCTTAATTTTACCAGTTGCTTTGACAAGATGCATCACAACAGATAATTAGGTGACACCACGCAGGACTCATAGAAGTCTGTGATCTAATTAATGCGTTAATGTCACTCGCTGTCCATATATTTACATTACCATGCAAAAAAACCCAGTCCTTGAAGTTTTCCACACGTTGTCACATTACAACCGCAAACCTCAATGTATGTTTTTGTGATTTTATGTGATGGTCCAGTACACAGTATTGCGTAATTGAAAAGTGACAGGAAAAGGATGCATAGGTTTTCAAAATTCATGCAAATAACATTCCAAACATTTTGGTGTGTTTTTGTGTTTAGCCCCTTTGCTGAACACTTTGTAAGATTATAATTCACAGCCATTAGTGCTGGAAGTCTTCACGTTTCTACCATCTTTTAACTTCTGCAGTCTGAAATTTCTCTCTGCCAGTCCAAGGAAATCCCTCACAAAACTACAATCTGTAATCTAAAATGAAATGACATGTTTATCAGGGTTTTTATTTAGGGGTATCAGAGCGAAGGGGACTGAATACTTTTGCATGCCACATACAAATGGAAAATGGTTTTAGGGCTTTAGATACTTTTGCATGGCGGTGTTTGTATTACCAGCCATTCTTTGTCAGACCCAGAGATGAACTTCTCAGAAACATGGCTACCACAGATTTAAACCTTTGTTTAGGGTTTTGCGGGAAAAGACGAATGAAAGCGTTTTTATATTGATCAATATTAGATCCTTCTAAGGTCTGTATTTTCGTCACAGTAAGTTCCTCCGCAGGATAATTGGGCGTCTAATAAAAGAGGTTCAGTGGTCCATGTGCTTAGAAATGTGAACATACAAGGAAAGGAAAGCCCATGGGCTTGTTATTGAGTGTTAAACAGTCCCCCTCCAGAAAGCAAAGGGATCTCTTTATAAGATAACAGGGATGTATTTTTTTCATTTTCTTTTCTTTTACTGCCGCGCCACATCCGCTTGGCTTTCCAGCGTTCATTCACTCAATTAGTGTTAGTGGGCTAATAACATCTCGTGTGCCTTTGCCTAATGAGATTGTTAGCTCAGTTATGCCCCTGATAGTGTGTAAGAGTATGTGGGTCTGCATAATATAACGGAGCAACGTTAAAGCGTCTGTGTGTGTGTGTGTTAGCACAGTTTTCCTGTAAAGCTGTTACTTTTCACACCATGACAGACGCGATGAGAGACAGTCACTGACGTGTCTGATTAGAAGGGGACGGTTAATGTCTTAGCCAGGCTCGAGTGAAGAATGGCTTTGGCATGTATTGTTCAGATGGGATGGATTGCAGACCACAAACCATGCAGCCAGGGCCAGATGTTGACGTGCGCATATGTCAAAGGGGGGGGGGGCGGCTGTCGATGCAGGCACATTCTATACAAAGAGGGAGGCATGAATGGACTGCAGGACGATGCACTCAGATACTGTAGGCTATGCTCTTTTCACACGCATTCTTCTAATGTTTCTCTTTCAGGAAGAGGCTGTATGAGGAGAAGATCATCCCTGAACCCGTGTCCTCCAGTCCAGTGAAGCAGGGTCCGAGACTGGACGCAAGAATGGTTGGTTTCTAATCACTCGCCCAATATCCTCCAGTATCCATCATTAGATGGAAACGTTGCTGTAAAATCGCTTTGACGAGACATTTAAGTACCCACAGTAACAGTGATGCCAATTCAAATAATAGGCAATACTGTTTATTCTTTAACTTGGCTGAGTTTGGGATTTTTTTTGTATCTCATTCCTGTAAAGGGTCGGGAAAATCCCCTTCCTTCCCTGTTTCTGGTTCACAAAATGAAAGTGTAGTATTACCATACTATATGAAGTTATTCCTTGTCAGCTATAAACTGATGCTAGCTATTTTGAAAGATCGTTCCTTATGCAGATTACTATTTTAAGTGTTGGGTCTGGGTTGGCTGAGCGTATTATCTGTTCCCTTGTTACTGTTTATAAGGTGAATCTACAACCCGTCAGCTTTATACTCCTGTATAGTGTCCTTGTAAATGTTTGCCTAAAAAGGGCTTGTAATGTGTTTTTCCAGAACCCATCATGTTTCATGGGTCAAACCAACAGCAATTGGACAATACTTTAATCTAAGTTTAATAAACCATGTCCGTACGTTCTTACAGTCGTGCACAGTTGAATATAGACACCGGGAATATTGGAAAACGTATGATAGACTTTTAAAAAGGGCTGAAAAGCAACACTCATCTGTACAAACTTTGCAGTTAGAAATGTCTTGTTAGAGGTTCAGAAACCATTGACAGAGGTTTGAAGGGATGAAGATTCTCTAAAGATATATGCATGTAAATTGAGCTCATTTAACTGTTTGAATGACTTTAAGCATCTATTTTGCCACCTGACATTTACTTGGCTCTGTAGTTTTTTTTAGTGATGCCATTGTTTCTGACTAAACTGGGTTTTTCTTGGCATAGTGGGCATTTATTTCAGATTTGGGCATCCTTACATGGGCATTCAAAAAAGCTAAAAGACTACAAAAACATTTTTGGCAGATTTTTTTGAAAGAATTCCCCCGATAATTTCTAGGCAGCTGAGTAAAGAGGTGTAAAAAAAAAAAAAAATCATTGTTTTAGATTAGTTCAATGCTACAGCCAGGCCGTGCTGTCTTTGGATGTGTGCTGCACTGTTGTTAAAATGAACAGTTTGCACATTTCTGAACAAGTCAGTGGTGTGATCGTCTGCTAATATTTGCAGCCAGAAGTAATTGAAGGACTTCTTTAAACTTTGCCTCAAATTTCTTGTGCCCCACAGTCACTATAGTGCATTCCCAGCATTCCAGTATGCTGAGTTGAAACATTTCTCCTGTTTGTCTGAGGTTGAGGCTTTGAGGCCGTATTACTGTTCTAATCAGAAGAGGCATATAATCCTTAGCTATTCCATTCATCTGTTTCTCTGTGCCAGCGGCGTCCCGCTGAGGCCCTCCCAAGGTCCGCACTCCATTAGATTCTTATCACATTCAACAACGTCTCTCGGTTTCCTATTGCTCCTTCGGTTTTATTAGATACTTCCCGTCTTCCCGCTTCTGCCGCCCAAACTTGACACGGGTAAACCGATCTTGTATCAACAAAAGCCCTGGAACCATTTGAATTATAGTGCCTAATGCAGACCCGAGGCCCAGTCGTAACAGAAGACCGAAAACGTTTCCAGTGTAAGAAATTCTGGCTGCGCTTACCCCCTCCACGAATGTACTGTTGGACAGATACGATGTAGAACCGCCGCACATCTAGAGAACTGGATGTTAATAGAGTGAAGGGAAGGAGCAGATACGATTGGGCATAACTCGGGGAATACAGCGGCGTTGGTATTTAAGGGAAACACCCAGAACTCTACATTCAATCTTTAAACTTTAACTAAAACCTTAGGTTCTTTAGAGGCATTATAACAAATCAGCCGGCAGTGAGAACCTCCATCAGTGCCTGCTGTTTGCTTCTAAAAGGCCCATCAAAGCGCTTTCAATCCCATCCTCTAATTTAAATCCCCACTATTTACTTCCACCATGACTCTGCTCTTGACGGCATCTTCCCCCCCCCCCCCTGTCTCTTTCCTCTCAGGTGGACGGGCTGCCAAAAGCGAATGTCTTCTCCGATGACGGTGACCTGGAGGCTCGCCTTAGCGGCTGGAACCTGGGGGTGAGTCAAGGGGCACGTCGTGAACTTCTTCGGGTGCTGCGGCCCACAGCAGGGACAGAGGTTCAGAAAAAACTCAGAAATAAATCTGCACAACCCTTCCTTTTTTTTGGTCCTTTATTTTCACCAGAATTACTTATTTTTCCAACCCATGCTAACTCTAAATACAGCAGTCACTATTATACACTTCTTCTCAATTCAGATTAAACCCCAGATCTTGCCACCAAAGAAATTTAGTGGCAAGATTCCTGACTTTATTCCCACAAAAATGGCGTTAAAAACAAGCCTAAAAAAATACAAAGCTTGGACTAATCTATTCAAAATCTTCATAAAGTTGTACAGAAAGCATAAATAAGATAATTTAAATAATAATTAGAAAAACTGAGCTGATGAACAAGTTTAAAACCGTCTGGTTAAGAGCATTTCATTTTGCACCGCATTACTAAAATTAAAAATGGTTGCTGGCCGCATTAATCAGTGAAATAGTTTTCTGAGAACATTTCCACATAGGATTAGTTTTTGTTGAACGTTTTAGGAAACTCATTGGAAGTGGTTAGAATTTTCCTCTAAGAAGAAAGTTTTTTTTTCACAAGATTTTATTGATCACAGGAACACCAGGCGACGTATTACTATGTTTTCCCTGTAATGTCCTGGAGCTGATTATACCAGCGATGCTCACATTTGAAAATCTGGGGTGAAAGCGATGTTAATATTGTTGTTATGGCTGATATCTAATATCACCAATATTTGCTGCTAGAACAGCTTCAACTCTTCTGGGAAGGCTGTCCACAAGTTTTAGGAGTGTGTTCTAGAGGTGCATTTGTTAGGTTCCCGTTCCTGAAAAAAAAGTTGCCTCTAATTTTTAGTGGGTAAATTGCAGGAGGAAAGCTGGGAGAGAGGGGTTCTTGATTTATTTATTAAAGGAACCACAGCTCATACAGAGACATGTTACATGGACCTGGGACACATTAAAAAGTAAAAACCAGGATAAAACAACACATTTTCTCACCTAGGATACCTTATGCTCACAAACAACACCCACGGTCACCATAATCCCCCCTCCACCAAACTTTACACTTGGCACAATGCAGTCAGACAAGTACCGTTCTCCTGGCAACCGCCAAAGCCAGGCTCGTCCATCAGATTTCCAGATGGAGAAGCGCGATTCGCCATTTCAGAGAACAGAGTCTCCATTGCTCTGGAGTACAGTGGCGGTGTGCTTTACACCACTGCATCCGACGCTTTGGATTGCGCTTGGTGATGTATGGCTTGGATGCAGCTGTTCGACCGTAGAAACCCATTCCATGAAGCTCTCTGTGCGGTTCTTGAGCTAATCTGAAGGCCACATGAAGTTTGGAGGTGTGTAGTGAAAGAGCCTGCAGAAAGTTGCCGACCTCTTCCCACTATGCGCTTCAGCATCCACTGACCCCGCTCCGTCAGTTTACATGGCCGACCACTTCATGCCTGAGTTGCTGTCGTTCCCAAACACTTTCATTTTCTTATGATACAGCTGACAGATGACTGTGGAATATGTTGCAAAGGTGGCATCCTATCACAGCTCCATGCTCGAATATACTGAGCTCCTGACAGCGACCCATTCTTACCTGAGTCCAATAATTTCGATGGGTGAGCAAATACTTTTGCCGATAGTATAAATAAATAAATAAAATGCACCACTGACACCACAGTCCTGGGCTGCATCCCTATCAATGTCATTTGCCTCTCCCTCCTGTAACATATGCGCACACAGCAGCAAGATGGTTTATTCTTTATTCTGTTTATTCTTTTTTCTTTTTTTTTTTTGAATGAAACACGTGGGACAGAACATTTAGTATAAAGTATATCTCAGTGGATCACTTTCACAGTAAGTGGAGGCCATCATTCAGACCCTGTAATTGCTATTGACTGAGTGCTTTCAGCAGTTATCAGCCTCCAGAGTACTGACTGAGTGAAGCACTCTTACCCGCAGTGGTGCAGCGATACTGAGCTAGCCTTCCTGCCTGGGTGCCTCTGAGCAAATAATGAAAAGAGCCTTTTACTTTAGTCCTCTTGAAGTCTCCTCCTTTTGGCATTTCACTGCTATTGTAGGTTGTGAGGGTTGTGTAAACTGTGCAGTGGAAGATGTGTGCACCTGTTTTATCTCCTCTGTCTGGAGAGCTCCGGGTCAGGGCGTGATAAGCAATCTGCCCTCATATCTTTTATTTCCCTTCTCCTCACCTGCATGACTCTTGCTCTGTCTTTCTATCATTTTGTGCCTTCCTGTTGCGTCTGACTTTCTCCTACATTGCCTACACGCTGAAATGTTTGCCGAAGCCCCACAGCTCTACTTTTTTGTACTCTTTCTCAGTGGCTTTCTGTTCTGTCTCGTCTTTCTTCTCGTCTGTCTGTCCGTGCATCTTCAGCTCTCCCCAGCCCCCAGCCCCCTCGCCCTCCCTTCCAGTCCGAGGGTAATCGGGAGGAATCTGTCTGTAGACGTGAAGCCGCGCACTGCACCGCTCTCCTCGCCGCTGTGTTGAAACACTGATAAGAAGCATCGCTTGGCAACGCTCCCCCAAGCCTGCATCTTTCAAATCAACAGATGTTCCTTTGCACACAAACACACACACGCACAGGCCCTGCTCGGGTTTTGGAGATGCACAGCTTCAAAGTGCCCAGCTCCTGCGAAATTTCAGCAAAACATAGCCTCACTCTATCTGGAACATCTTTCGCTTTCATTTAGATGTTCTGAAGCCGTCTATATTAGTTTGTCATTCATTTCCACATTGGCAGGATGCTCTCAGTGTAGTCTATCATGGTAACGGCAGCCAAAAGTTGCCGAGTAGTCTGACATTACATAGAAAACATTGAAGTCTGGCCTTAATCTATAACACAAATGCCACTCAAGAAGAAAATAGTGATGGACTGCAAATAGAATGCAAGTTCACGAGGCAAAGATTTGCATGGAGGTTTGTCCAGTGAGAGTGAGGAGGTCAGAAGTGTTGTTTGGACACGTAACAGAACTGCAGACCTGCCTGTGATTCACCACAGTGGTGAATAGCGACTTGTGACGAAAACCGAAGCTCGTCTAACTAAAATTCAGTTAGAATATCTAATTTCCACTCCTGTCTTGACCAGCGTTGTTGCCCCGATGAACACGGATTCATGTGAGCAATGTAAAATGTCACTTTCCTTAACATAATGACTCTGTTTTTACTTAGAAAAAGACATTAATCTGTAGACATTGTCTGTCATACCACTCAAACGCTATCATTCCAAGTCCATCTGCATTCTGTTTTCCTGGAAGGACATGTTGGTTGTCCCTTTAAGCTAATGCTACACATGTGGTAGCTGCTATCTGAATGACCCTGGAGAAGGCTTCAAGCCCAAACGCGTTGGTCTGTTAATAAAGTCTCCTTATCCTTCCAGTGTTGCTGAAGTTTTCATCTACCAGTAGTTGCTATCTAAGCCAGTAGAACGACATCTCGCTGTGTTTTAAAGAGAAAAAAAAGTTGCGTCTAATTTTTAGTGGGTAAATTGCAGGAGGAAAGCTGGGAGAGAGGGGTTCTTGATTTATTTATTAAAGGAACCACAGCTCATACAGAGACATGTTACATGGACCTAGGACACATTAAAAAGTAAAAACCAGGATAAAACAACACATTTTCTCACCTAGGATACCTTATGCTCACAAACGACACCCACGGTCACTTTGACGGTGTGGGGGCTGACTTTTCCAGTGCTACCTTACTTAGCCGTGGCACAAGCTGGGTTGCTCCACCGTTTAAACCTTGATTTGAGTTGTTCCACCTGGAGCAGAAGGCATGTCAAACCGAGACTGTTTTTGGTGTGTGAGGAGAAATCAGTGTTACCGAAGCACTCTTAACCCCAGTGGGTTCAAATCTCTCCAATTTCTATTGGATAACTGATATTCAGGGGAAGTAAATGCGAGGTTCTCTCTAGTGTAATGGCCTGTTAAGCTGAAAGTTGTCAAAGTTACGCTGAAATTAAATACGACACGGATGTTTGAGAGCAACATAGAAAAGTCAATAAAGCTGTTGAACATGCATCAGCGCGGCTATAAACCTCCTGGACCACATTAAAGCCAGCGCTAGCTGTTATTAGCCTGACGAGAAGCCCCCTTCGAGCTGCACGACACAACGCTCTGCTGCGGGAATGCATCCAGAGAAGCAACAAAACGACACAGCAGCACACGCGCGTGCATCTCTGCTGCAAGCCGTCCACCATTACATGAAATAAAATCCTGGTGAGGACCCGTCTGTGTTCGCTCTAGGCCTCTTTTGGTATCGGTAACAAGTCTAGGTCTGGTTCTAAAGGCTCTTCTTCGGTCAGAAAAATGGATTTGGCTGGGAAGTATTGTCTCCTTAAATTTTCTATTCAGTTTTTTTGTTGGTTCCTTTTTTCTCAAACAGGATTTAAGACCGTCGGAAAATCACTGTTCTGTTGAAAATGAAAATAAAAAAAATCTGGATAGTTTTTTTTCCCTTCCATATGCAGGTTGTTCTAGTGTGAAGTCGGTGTGCTATCAGCAGACGTGTTTCATTGCTGAGTCCTTGTGATTATCCCCTTTTCGGTTTCCCTACCAACATCCACAGGCAGGAAGTCCATGTTTAGTGTGACACGGTGCCAAGACAACACCGCAGGATTTAGTCTGCATGTCCTCTTCGCCCTGTGGCCTGTGCTCAATCAACTCTGATGACTGGCTGTTTGTGGGTATAAAAAGAAATCCTGATTTTAGTTTTTTATGCTGGACACCAGTTTGTAAAATTATATTTTCTTCCCCCCCCCCCCTTATGCTTGATGCTGCTTTTCTTTACTCTGTCTAATGGGTGAAGCTGTTTTCTGATCTTGTGCATTTATTATTATAAAATCTTTATTTATTCAGATAGTCTCATTGAGTTCTCATTTACAAGAGAGACCTGTTGGCAAATATTTAAAAAGTTGTCTCTATCCCAATAATAATTTTAACCCTATAGTTCGACAGTACGTCCGCTCACACACGATCTTGCTCGTTTTTACCTGTGTAGAGTTGTCAGTAAGGCAGAGCTGTTTTCTTTCTATTGTGAAGGTCTCACACTGAAGCTACAGATTGGGACTTTATCCTGGCACTGTAGCTGCAGCTTTCTTACCCCCAAGTCCCTAAATTCTCTCAGGTCATGTTCCCTCATCTCCCATTCATTCTGGATTAGCCTTGTGTGGGTAGTGCCATCTTAAAGCATTTGATTCCCCTTTTTTTATAACATTGAATTGAATCCCATTATTTTATCCTATTCCCACTCTTTCTTTTTGTTTTGGAGATTAGCGTTGGAAGTCGTTGCCGTCATTTTGAGATTTAGGTTCTTACTTTGAAGGGCTGGGATGTCGATGTTAGACGTGAGCCCCCACAGATGGCCCTGAAGCATCAGAGAGAAGCGTTGTATGATGATATTTTTGCAGCTTGTGTCACAGTTGGCGAGCTTTATTGATGTAAAGCCACTAAAGTCACATGGACCGTGACCCGCTTACTTTCAGGTGGTTAACCTGCTTACACTTTTCAGTCCTCTGCGTTTCATATTGTAAGCAAAGAGCATGCCGAGTCAGTGTTTGGCAGGGATGTATACACACTGGTCTTCATGTGATGGTAAACAGAGCGGGGATAGCTTACAGATTAGCGGTCTTCAGTGTTGACAAAAGGGACAGCAGAAGGGGAGCTGAGAGCGGAAACGGAGCCGGCCACACACACAAAGCCTTGAAGTTGCGCGACGGTTCTGTCTCTCTAAACAGACAGGAGTTGACGGAAGAGGCTTCAGCCGCAAAACTGGGCTTTGATGTGCCGTCCGCGTTGTTTATGGCAAACTCGCTGCCGGGGATAGATTCTGGTAGTTTTAAGGCTTTGTTAGGAGAAGGAGAGGTCTGAATGTTTTTCTGTTTGCTTTTTCCAGATTGAAAGCCCCAGGTATTTGAGAGAGAAGCCCGTTCCCTTGTCGCCAGTAAGTTGTTAGGGATCCTTTGTTTTTTTTCCCTCTTTGCTTGGATAAAAATGTGTCATATTTGAGCTCTTCAACTTTTCTCCCTTTTATCTCTGTAGATTTTGAAGTCAAGCTTTGAGAGGAATAACACCTTTGCCAGTGATCATGGCCTTCAAAGCAGAGAGGTATGCAAGTGAATGTAGTTGAACCAGAAAAATGCTCCAACCAAACGTGTTGTCATTTTGTCACATTATAACCACAAACCTCACTGCTTTGTTTAGATGTATTATCTAATGAAGAAGCATATAAGGTTTTCAAAAGCTTTCAAAAAGTGTGGCGTGTGTTTGTATTCTGGCCCTTTTACTCTGGCACCCCTAAATAAAATCCAGTTACCTTCAGACGTCGCCTGTTTAAAAGAGCCTACCCATTTTAAGTTAATCCTGCTGTTCTGTCAAAGCCTCAGAGGTTTGTTGGAGAACCATAGTGAACAAAGGCAAGGCAAGTTTATTTATGAAGCACTTTTCAGTAATAAGACGATTCAAAGTGCTGTCCCCAAAGGTCATCCTGAAGACCAAGGAACACAGCAGACAGGTCAGCGAGAAAGTTTAAAGCCGGGTTAGTATATGAAACATTATCACACGGTCCATATGCCATATAAGCCTACAGGTTTATTTGGATTATTAATCAGAGAAACAACTAAGAGAGCCTTGGTAACTCCGGAGGAGCTACAGATAGCCACAGTTCAGGTAGACCACCCTCTGAACATGACAATTATTGGTGCATTTCAATCATCTGGCCTTTTGCGTTCAAGCTTTTAACATTGCATTACAAGGATTTCAAATAGCAGTGTGAAAAGGTGAGCATATCAAGATGTTCAGTCAGGCTTGCTCTCTTTAATGAGGCAATGTTCCCAGCATAAACAGTAAAGAATGACGAATTACACATTTTCAAATTAACTCTTTGTCGCTCCAGTTACACGTTAAAGTTGACGTTTGCGTCCCTATGCCAGTGTCACTTCCTGTTCTATGAGCCTTGTTTTTTTTTTTTTTTGTGTAGCCTTTTTATTACTATCTCTGCAGTGTGGTTTACTGAACTTTTTACGGAAAAAGCCTCAAACGGGGATTATTGCATTCAAGCTAACTGATGGTGTTTGGCCAATGCACAGAGCAATGGATATTTTGTGTGTTCTCTGTGACTAAGTGAACTTGAGTGAAGGCACAGGTCTGTGACTGAAATGTGACAAAATATGAATGAATACTTTAGCAGGGTGCCATGCATTTCCTACCACTGCCTTTTTCTATGTTGCATGCTCTACATAGTATATTTATATGAAAGCAAGAATAACACATGGACAAGTCAAATCTCCCCTGCCTGCTCTAAGGTGTTAGATACCCCAAAGTCATTTATAAACACCCGTGTATGTGGCTTATATTGTTGGAGCGGCCAATTCCTCTGAGAAGACAGAAATGTTGCCAGCTTCCTCTGATGACTCTCTTTCTTTCCGTATGTGGATTTAAGCAGAAAATCCTATTCTGAAAGCATGCTTTGAAGTCCCGTCTGACCCTCCCCAACTCTTCCAAACCTCCAGTCATTCCTACCACCAAGCACCTCTAAACGCAGCGTTAAATATAAAACTGAGCATGACTCGTCTGTAATCGTCACGGCTTTTTGTGGCTGCTGCAGTCACTTTGACGGCTTCGCAGTGAGGAGGACCCGTGGGGAGAGGTTCATGGGGATATAGGGGGGAAAAAAGAGACGCATAGAACGTTGTCGAGAGGTGTTCTTTACATCCCGTAGCACCGTTCGTCTTTTGTGCTTTAACCTAGAACGACAGGGCAAGGTAACCGTAAACGGATGTAACTCAGTTACAGCAAAGCCAAAACTTTGGAGCAACAGCTTGGGCTGTTTGATCACATCTTTGACTGGTCTTAGGGTGAATATGGATGAATACCTTGAGAATGTGTACTCTACAGTGAATACACACAACACCTGTGCAATCTAATACTATCCAGTATTTCAACCCTGTTACAAATTGAGTGTAACCTTATGAGCTGTTTTTGTGTCCCTTATAAAGGCTGCTATTCCTCTGTATGAGGCTTTAAGGCAGTTTTAAGGCAATATTCAATTCAATTTTATTTATATAGCGCCAATTCACAACACCTCATCTCGGGGCACTTTACAAAGTCAAATGCAATAAAATCATACAGATTGGTCAAAAAGTTTCCTATCTAAGGAAACCCAGCAGATTGCATCGAAGTCTTGACAAGCAGCATTCACTCCTCATGAAAGAGCGTAGAGCCACAGGGAGAGTCGTCTGCATTGCCGATGGCTTTGCAGCAATCCCTCATACTGAGCATGCATGAAGCGACAGTGGAGAGGAAAACTCCCCTTTAACAGGAAGGAAAAACCTCCAGCAGAACCAGGCTCAGTGTGAACGGCTATCTGCCTCGACCGACTGGAGGTTAGAGAAGACAGAGCAGAGACACAACAAGCAAAGAAGCACACACTGATCCAGGAATCCTTTCTATGTTATATGGTAATAACAGATGATCTTCACTCCTGGATGATGTCACAGCTAACACAACGCCAGACTAGGTGTACCTACTATGAAGAAAAAAAAAAAGACAGAGAGAACATAAAGTAACAACAACAAACAATCCAAATTGGAGAACAGTAGGAGAACTCGGCAGAGTGAGAGAAATAGACCCTGATGTCCTCCAGTAGCCTAAGCATAACTACAGAGATAGTTCAGGATAACATAAGCCACTCTAACTATAAGCTTTGTCAGAAAGGAAAGTTTTAAGCCTAGTCTGAAAAGTAGACAGGGTGTCTGCCTCACAGACCAAAACACTCTGTTTAAGTAGAGACTGGTGAGTCATTTCCACGGATGCAAAATGCCACTGAGGAATACCAGGATGCAGATGCGGAACGGGAGGAAATGTGGCAGAAATGAGGCAAACCTTTTCCCTTTGATGTTCGGATTTTTGATATGGATTTGATAATTATGGTAACACAGTGACAAAAAAGCTTATTGATTCTCGATTTACTTTAAAATTTTATACAATACTCTATTTCCACTGATCCTGGTAATATGATTATGACAGATTATGAGCCCCTGGTTGAATCAAAATACTTATGAGCTACCTCATGCCGGTAAATATTATAATATTGGAGACCTATATCCGCATTTCCTTTCAGCGGAAGTTTGCTCATTTAAGAAAAATGTAAAAAATAAAAGAAACTGGTTTGAGGTTGTGATGTAGTATTTAAGACATGGTCTATGTGATGACCTGCCCGGTGGATTCAACAAAGTGCCGTCGAGTTGGATCGATACCATGTGCATCGCTGTGATGGAAATTAGAGCAACATGATGTCAGGTGCCACTGATGTGTAAGACTGGGAGATGTTTGCCACATTTTTAATGTAACGTTGTTTTTGGACCCTGCAGCGCTTAACACCAAACCTCTTTATATTCCCTTATGCTGGCTTAAGTTTTGTAAACATGCATGTCGATTCATGATTAATAAATGACCAGATGCACTGCACAGAGATGCCGGCTTTGTCAACAAATTAGTTTTGTGAAAGAGGCTAAAGCTGCCGCTCATAGTTTTAAAACTGCATTAGCGTGATGGGAGCGATTGGCTTTTAGTTTTCACAACATCACTGCGTTTTTTTGCTAATATAATATATCTATTTTTTTGCACGTGAAGGAAAGGTGTAGGAACCGTGTTTCAGGCAGTAGTCGAGGGGGCCAGCTGTGTGCAGAGCTAGGTGAAGGATGGACCATGCCACGTTACCTTGTGTGGTCGGGGAAAGCTCTGACCCTTTCTTTAGCATTCTTTAAAAAGCCTTTAAACCAGCACAGCATGACAAAAATGTTTTGAAACCACAGCGTTATTTTCTTATAGGCGCTCGATCAAAAAGCCCTTTCTGCTCGGAGTAGTATTTGTTGAAAAGCTGACGATAACATAACCCTCCGCCAGGAGACCAGATGGGAAAAGCAGCCTTGAAGTGTACATGTGCATCAGCTTGTGTTCAGGGCCCCACAGCATGAGTAGGAGCCTTAGCCCCCATGTCTGCGGACAGCTCGATTCCATAAAATAAGAGCACTAAAACACCTTCACTGTTGACACAGCTTGACTGTTGTTTATCCCCTTTAGTGGGAGGCTGTGTGCAGCGCATGCCTTGAGGTGGAGTATTTCCCCGTAAGCTTTCCTGACACATATGTGACAGCTTATAGGTGAGTTGTGGAGGATGTCTTGCAGTCCCGTTAATCCTACAGCACACTCTGAAAGTGCTTAGTGTTAAGAGGGCCGGGCCTTTATTTGGAAATTCAATTAAACTGTGACTGATGAGTCAGTTTTAGCTCAGCGCTGGCCTAAGGCTAGAGATTACAGAAGATACTGACAGAATGATTAAATCACACAGCCTTTCTTTTAGACTTTGTGTGTACTTGCCATCTTGAAGCTTTCCCCTCGGTACCTGACCTCAGGGAAAGTTGGCAGCGGCCTGGTAGATGTGTGTCAAGCAGTCATGGTCTAATGGTCGCAAGCCCCCGACTGGGGATCTGACCCCTTTGCTTTCTGATGCCATAATGATGCAGTCTCTCTAATCTAAGAGTCCTCTGGGACAGAGCTTGAGTTCTGAGCCTGTGATTTAGAAGGCCATACCCTGTCTTATCTGATCGCTTTTGAAAGCTAAAAAAGGGTAACCTTGTGAGTCTCAGTAGTTTTAACGGGGACTAGCTCTGCTGCTGGCTTTCAAGATCGTGCTTGAGGCAGGGAGCCATGAGGGATTCGCTGTGTTTCATAATAATAAAGTTACTATTTCAAACACATCTCCTCTGTTCTTGTTACCTTGGCACTTTATGGATTTATATTAGAGAATTTGAATGATAGTCTCTCAGTCTCATACTTTCGCTTTCTGTTTTGCTCCTCATCTAAAACAACGTTTGATACAATTTTAGCAACGAGCTGTCCAGAGTGGTTATCTGGACAAAGAGATATAAAACAACACGCTGTTAGGATGGGTAAATGGTCTCTAGCTGGTCCTCAGTAACACAGAGCTGTACTGGGTTCCTACTCATCTGTCATTATTCCATGATTTCCGTGACCCACATTTCTAGAGTTCAGTCCATTTCTAGATGGGTCAGGCTGTAAGGATGGATAGAGGAAAAGAAGAAGAGATGGATGGCTAGGATGGAGAATAGACACGTGGTTTTATGACACATGGGTAGTGGATACATAAGATAAACAAGGAGGGATGAATAGACAAATTCAACTATGATCTATACTTTTATTGCTTAAGGATAAAAAGTCTGGAAACAAAAATACATTTCCACATTTACTGTCTTCGTTCCCAAACAATATATTAAAATCAAATTCCATACAGACAAGGCCTTATGAGGTGTAAACCGTTAGTGGACCATTTTTATGAAGCTCCCCTTGCGGGTAACCCCCCCCCCCCCCACGCCCCACCCCAACCCATCGGCCTATTCCTTCTTTTATTGAAGAGAAGAAGAAACCGTTTCTGTCTTCTGCTCACAGTCCCGCTCTCACATCCCCCCAACCACCCCTTCTTCTTCCCTCCCGAGCTCTCATCCTCTCAAAAGCGAAGTGTCAAAAAACATGGCATCTTACAGCGCTCGCTTCAACTTGGAGGAAGAGCAAAAGGGAAGGAGCAGTACCACCCAGTCAGGACTGATTGAAAACATCTCAGAAGCCTTAGGTGTACGACATTCTCCTCCTCCTCCCTTCACCGACGCTTTTATAAACAAGTTTCAAACACCACTGATCTAGTTTGACAAACTTTCTCCAAAGAGCATTTGAAGAGAGGATAAGAAAGTGACACCCCCACATGAGCTTTTTTTATTTTTGTTCAGGCGGCATAGGAATCAGGTCTCTACGTTTTGCTTTTCAGTCAACGCCTTCTCCCTCCTCCTCCTCCTCCTCCTGTGTCTTTCGCTCACTTCTTTTTGACTCTTTCCTTTCTACTCTGACAAGTCTCCTGTGGTCCTCTCAATTGCACAAGAAATGGCGTTAAATCAAGAAAAAAGACGGAGAAGAAAGAACAGAATACTTAAACGAGCTCTGTCAAGGATGCAGTCTGAATGTATGCTGAAGTGCTGTAATGAGGGGCGTCATCCAGAAGGCAATTTCTGCATTTTAGTTGGACTTTTATTTTTAAAGGGGCTCTAAACGAGAAGGGAATTGCTGACTTCAGAGCAAAACCGGGGCTCTTAAATTACACTCCACTGTTTTCAGTCCCGGAAGCGTGGCTACATTTAGTTGTGCGCTGTTGACGTCTTCATTGTGTTCTGTCAATATTTACGCGCGTACACAATACTGCGCTTAACTCGTGTTATTTCCTTTAATATTTATCTTAGAGACAAGGTCTAATGAGCTTTCCCTGTGCAAAGTTACATTTGGGGATTTTTTTTCCCCCCAGCTTAATGGTTTTGATGACTAGAACAAACAAGATTTGGCCTGGGGATGTTTTTAACCACTGACTCCCTCACACACACACACTCACACAGACTCCCAAACGCATTTTCAAAGGAGCAGCATTGTCACCCTGCTGCAGGTTTGATTAACACACCAGAAGATACAGAGACTAAACACGAGTGGTGACATCAAAGCAAACAGCCAGACAGTTTTACTGTCAAAGGTTTTCTTTGTGCCTCCTTTCGTTGTCTGTTTGTGAAGGGAAACATCCTCTAATTAAAGACAGCAGCTTTAAAAAAAAAAAAAGGAAAACTAAGATTTCAGATGATCAAATAAAAGTGTATAAGTTAAGGAAGGTAATGAAGTGTGTTATACGAGGATAAATCTTTAACAAAAATGTTGGGCGTAGCCAGAGTGGTAGACAAAGATGCAATGTAGATCTTTACAGGCTTTACAAGCCTTCTCTTTAAGGTGTCTTGTCTTTTTTCCCCACTGGTGGCCTACAGGAAGTAGGGTAGAGAAAGAAGGTGATGACGCGGTTAATGACCCAGAGCCAGGATCAAACCTCAGATAGCTGCGTTGAGTACTGTAGCCTCAGCCTTTGCTCTACCCCTGAGCCACTTGACGCCCCAAATCGCATTAACTTGTTCTAAGTTAGGAAAATTTGCTCCCAGGTGGGAAAGTCAAAGGTTTCTTGCCATTCCCAATTCAAAAATCAAAAATGGCTCCGGGAAAAAACAACAACATTTGAGCTGGAACATATGCTTGTGGAAATCTTGGCTGAATTCAAAAAGTGTTATTTAAATCTTACATAAGTCTTATGTCTGTAATTGGTATGAATGCATAAAATCCTGATATGCATCCGACTTAGTCACTGTTTGGTTGTTAAATTGTTTTTTTCCCCACTCTGAATAAATCCTCAAAAGGATGAGTGATTTTGTTTGTTTGCTGTCAACATAACAACATCGTGATGATATAATTAAACCACCTACAGTTCTGTTAGTACGGTTAACATCTGTTAGTGAGCACTTTGCTGCTGTGTTGAAATGCAGAGAAATATGTTGTCAGGGATCCTACCAAGTCTGGAAAAGTACAGAATTCAATTACATTTTTTTCTGTTACAAGATAATTAAGGAAAAGCAAAATGGATGATGGGAAAAACATTTGTCTTTCCAAACTTCGTTCCTATTCAGTTGTCCAAATGTTGTATCTATGCATACATTTCTATCAGCATCAGGTGTATATATATATCCCCTGCACTGAGACTCCATCCAGCAGACTGAATATATTGGAGTCCCGACACTTGGAATAACAACAGCCTACACATATTTCACTCCTATTAGTCCATTGTGGTGTTATTCTGGCACAGAATTTGGGAATGTTCAACCTAACTGTTCACTGGTTGCAAGATGGACAACCAGTGTGTGTGTTCAAATTGTCAGAAGTGCAACGATTTGTTGCTGCAGCTGTAAGTATGTATCGTGCACATTGGCTGTGTTGGATTTTAAAGTTGGGGTTGGCCTGAAAATCCCCAACTTCAGAGGGGAGTTCTGGTTGACGGTTTCCCGTTCTGACCTCTGAGTGTAATATGGAGCGCAGCATGAGTTGGATGTGATGTCGGTCTTAGACCTGAGTTTCACCTTCCAAGGTAAAGGGAACCCATCATTAAAATGCCAGAGGTCCTCACCAGAGAGCATTATTTTTAACTTCAGAAGATCTTTCCTGTTCCATATAGAAGCATTGTTCTTGGATACTTTCTTTCATTAGTTTAACTTTCCTAATGGACAAATATACCCTCCCCCACCAACCACAGACAGATAAAAATGTACAACCTTTAAATGAACACTATATAATCTCTTGTTTTCACGATCAAAGCTAGTTTTCTTTTCTGACACGTGTTTTTATGATTTTCTTTTTCTCCCTGGGTTTTTGTGGCACTAGGGCCTCATTTTTTTTCGAAGTAGGCTAACAGGAAGGGGTTTTTTTGTGAGAGGGAGTAAGACGTGTGGCAAAAGATCTCAGGTCGGAATCGAACCTGGGTCAGCTGTTTTGAGGACTAAGGCCTCCGTGCATGGCTCGTGCTCACTACCCCATCGCCATCGGAGCTCGCCCCACGTGTTTTTATGATTGATAGGTCTAAGAAAAAAAAAAGTTTTGCCTTCCTTCTTTTCAAAAATGTCCTTCCACATCTGCCTTCGACAACACAAGCGAACTTACATGATTACCTATACTTACCAAATGTGTCGCGCAGTGCGCTGGAGGAGTCTTCACAAGTGTTCAGACTCCTTCAACTTTTCCCGTTTTGCCACTTTACAGCAACAAACATCATTCATTTGCTACTTTGCGTTGGCCTATCGCATAACATCCCAACGTAATTAGTAGAAATTAGTGTGAAAAATTGTGAAGATTATGGCTAATTTTTCAAGTGTTTCTCAAGTTTGATCCATGTCATGCACAGCGAAGGCCCTTGGGATTTCCCTGAAGTAAAGTTTTTTTTGTTTTTTTTTAACAATGAACAAGTGAAATGGGGAAAAAAACGTTTTAGTTACAGTTTTATGATCAGGGTTTTAGGTTTTAAGTCGACTGAAATCTAGAATGGTAAATGGCTTGTACTTGTATAGCGCTTTAACTAGTCTTGACGACCTCCAAAGCGCTTCACACTACAGTTTAGTCATTCTCCCATTCACACACACATTCACACCCTGACGGTGGTGAGCTATGTTAGTAGCCACAGCTGCCCTGGGGCAGACTGACAACCGGCAACCTGCCAATTGCAAGACAAACTCCCTAACCTCTGTGCCACGTCGCCCACAGCTCTGGGCGATCTGCTCCAAAACTTCCCAGGACAACGTTGAAACTCTGATCCTTTTCAAAATAGCGCATCAGACTAAAAACAGTCATCTCTGTGTGATTGGCTCCTATGCAAATATTACATAGCCGCTTTAGGCTTTATTTACTGTGTAAAGTTTCTGACTCATCTTCCTAATTACAGTTTTCTCTTTCTCTTCTGTTTTATGTCAAAGTGTTTATATTGGTCCCGCATCCATTCCAGTGGATGTTTTAATGGGAATGTTTTGTTTCACATATTTCTTCAACACATGGAAAAAACCCAAACAAACAGGCCTTCACTTCCATTCACTTTATAGAGTCCTGCGGACCAATTTAATGGTGTGTGCATCAATATCTTTGGAAGGATTTCCATAAACTTAATGAGAATTGCATCTCTTTTCTTCTTCTGTTATACTGTCACTTACACAAATCGGTGCCAAAAAAAACCAAACAAAAAACAGATAAACTTGCAGCTGTTTTCGCGTCCATTTTTGGAAAGTTCGGCTAAATTACAGAGTAGCAGACGTGGTGTGAAGAGAGCGTTGTTTTTCTTGTGCGTGACTTGATGTTTCCTGTGTTCTCAGACTGAGATGAAGATCAAAGTGTTGGAGGCCAAACACCAGGAGGAGAAACTGAAGATGCAGCAGCAACACGATGCCGATGTTGAGAAGGCAAGAATGAACGACATGAGGCCATGACAAGCTAACTGCTCTGATGTTTATTTTAACTTTTTTATTTTAAGATTTTAACCGTTTTTTTTGTTTTGTTTTTTAGGATTAAAGGTTTTACTTTTAATAAGAAATTAGAAGAGCATGTCCTGACATTGAATATCATGTAGTTTGTATTCACCCACCAAGAATGATGTAATAGATAAAACTGAAAAATTTAAGATTGTTTCTATTTAGAATGTCAACTAGATGGACAAATCTTCTATACAACCATTATAAAACGTGTCACGAAGCCATTAGGTCGCCATTGCAAAGCAAAAGAATACGTCTCTCTTCTTCTCACTGCTCCGTCCCCTGAAATAATCATCTTTTCAAGGCTTCTTGTCCGATGGTGAGCGCAGCACTAAAACTGGCTTTATTTTACGGTCAGTGCTGTCATTTAGGCAGCAGCTCAACCAGCTGGAATTGGTGCCGTCCTCAAATGACTTTCCTTTGCTGCCATTGAAGCTTTTAACAAAATAAAATAAAAAATAATAAACAAATCAGGTCGCTGTTCACTGAAGACGCTAAGATGTTTCACAGTCAGCAGGATGGCACCTCACTTTCTTTCTTTGAATAATTACAGATGTTTTGATTTCTTTTTCCCCCACATATTTTGCTTTAAAGATTCAATTAAATTTTATTCATATAGCGCCAATTCACAACACGTCATCTCAGGGCACTTTATAAAGTCAAATTCAATCCAATTATACAGATTGGTCAAAAAGTTTCCTATCTAAGGAAATCCAGCAGGTTGCATCAAGTCTTGACAAGCAGCATTTACTCCTCATGAAAGAGCGTAGAGCCACAGGGACAGTCGTCTGCATTGTCGATAGCTATCAGCAATCCCGCATACTGGGCATGCATGACGTGACAGTGGAGAGGAAAACTCCCCTTAAACAGGGAGGAAAAACTGCAGCAGAACCAGGTTCAGTGTGAGCGGCCATCTTCCTTTACCGACATGATTAAGATGCCTCTTTAAGTTCAACAGAAAGAGAAGGAAGGATGTAAATCATTTATAATAAGGGGCAGTTATGGCCTCGCACTGTGTTAGCGGTACAACAGGTTTTATAACTTATATTGGTGATTGGAGCTCGTATTAGTCCTAAAACAGCAGTCTCTGTGTCTATTTCCTGGAGAATATGGATGCTTACTTTACCTGAGATCTTTAAAGGCCCAATAATTAATTTCCAAACAGAGGATGTTCAATGAGGGAAAGACGTTAAAAACACCAAAGATTGAAAAAGAGCAACTTTGCTGTTATGTTTATCCTTCCCCTCTCTAGCAGTTTGAATGAACTGCAGACGTTCTTGGAATGTCATAGAAAATTGTGCTTCCTTAAAATAGCATCTTAACTGCATTTTTTTCTTCTGATTTTATTTTAACACCCCATTGATACTTCAAATGGTTAATTTTGAGTCTTCTAACTTCAGTAACTGCATCCACACCAGGTAGCGTTAACGGATGGTTTCTTTGCTGAGAATTGATGAGATGGTGAGAATTAAAAAAGAAAGTTAATTTTTTTTTAAATTCTCACCATCTCATCGCCGTTCAGGGCCAATCATGCTGATAACCTGCCAATTTCTATCAGCGGCAGATGTCTCCAGGCATTATATCCTAATGATTGTAGATTAGTTTAGTGAAAAAGTGCATGTTTGAGGACACGTTTGTATTGGTTCACAAGCAATCAGGATTTTTTTGTGCCGAGGCCCATTCCATTCATTGAAGAACAAGCACTTACTGGCAACTATTCCTGGTTTACTTTTGTAAAAAGTGACCAACAGTTATTGGGCATAACACAAATTTGGTAGATTGCCAAAATAATGTACGTGCACGGCCTATAATACAGTCTTGCATGGCATGCAGATTTTTAAATACACTGTAAAATTAAAAAATTTCAGCTGGACTATCGGTACTTTTTACATGAACGTACACACGTTTATGTAAAAGATAGCATTTAATCTGAGGTCATGTGAGTTGCAGATGTCAACATTTTGTTAATGTGAACACAGGTGTTTCCAACCAAATGTTGTTGCAATAAAGTCATTTTACCTGTCAGTGATCATAATAGTTTAGCAGATCGTTGTACTTTTGTGGCCAATTCTAAATTAGTTTTCTTTTTCTTCATCTGTTCTCTTTCTTCCACTTTATTAATTGGATTCTCTCTCCATTAGGATGTCTTCTAAAAACCCTCTAAAAAGGTTCTTAGAAGCCATCCTGTAGCGCGCCTTGCCTCAAACTAACTCTGCCTCCGCTTTCTGTTCTACACCCTGAAAAGAAAAACAAAAATCTCTTTGGGACGGTGAAATGGGGAAAAAAAAAAATGGGTATCCCTGAATGTTCGGTGAACTTTGCTCCAGGCGCCCAATCGTCCTTTCATCTCCTCCGTCTCATTCACACAGGGATGATGACAGGCTTGGCTAATAAGGGGCGTCACTGGCTTCTAGAGTCGGACAAAAAAAACAAAACAAAAAAAACATCTGTTATGTTTGTCTGCCATTCGCAACAAGAGAAACATATTTTTGTAACAGACTTGTGATGTTGAAAAGATATTTCATTATGCTATAGCGCTCAAAGATTTGAGTCCCAGGCCTAAATTATTGCACAAGGGAAGGAAAAAAGAACCTTTCCTGGCATTGCACATCCATGCACATGCAATGCAGTGAAGATAAGTGCTAGGAAAGTTCTCTGCTTTATTTCCGTTACTGGAGCTGCAGCCCACCGTTGCCTAATTGAACTAATTACACGCAGATGGCAGGAGCAAGCTGAAGCACTTACCTCATCACCTCAGCACAGGTGGCTCACTCAGCTGCTATTTTACTGTCTGTTCTCTCCTCAGGAGAAAAAGAAAATGCATAAAGAGTGTCTTCTGTTTGTTTGTTTTTTACAGTGAATGTCCAGATGTCCAAGTGGCTAAATTCCAGAATACAAACACTAATGCTGTTTTGTTGTAATGTTTCTGATGTGAACAGAGTTTTCTTTGTGCATTCCCTGGTTTAAAAAAAAAAAAAAAAGTTAAGGGTGCTGTCAGTAAGCATACTAACACTTTTCAGAGTTTGATCGGGACCATGTTTTTGGTTTCGGACAGTGAATTACCCAGTACAATGCAAAATTATTTGATTGGATGATTTATCCAATGTGGTTAATTTTTTTTGTCATTAACTCCCCCACATTCTCCCCACCGCTCTCCTTGAACTTAAGCATCTCAGTCACTAAGAACTACCGTATTTTCCGAACCATAAGGCGCACCGGATTATAAGGTGCATTAAATATTCTTCCAAAGTGTGTAATATCACCCAGCCCCTCCGCGTACACCGCTCTCTCCTGAAAGGGAGAGCTATCCATCTCTGTTAGGAGAACAGAGTAGTTGGACTATACTGCCCTGTTTCTAACACAAGGCGGAAACTTTATATTAAATTAACTTACTTGGTTTATTGTTGCTAGCGCGTACTCCAGGCGGGGGCTGCCTTACATGAATACACTTCTGGTTTCGACATTAAAGTCAGGCAGTCTTGTAGACAGCTCAGGGGTCCGATGTGGTAGTGACACAGTTTACCGTAATGCTCCAAATATCCATTGAGCGGAGCGGCTTTGTTGCTAACCAAAGTCGTACTTACACATTTTAACAGATTTTTGAGCGCATTGTACCACATACAATCAGTCAGTAAGCACAACGAAAATCATAAATAAGGTGCACCAGATTATAAGGCATACCATAAATTTATGAGAAAATCTAAGGATTTTAAGTGCACCTTATAGTCCGAAAAATACGGTATAATCAGGTTTAAGAAGTAAAGGCAGCTGGCCAAGTGTTTTATTGACAAGCAGAGTCTGAATGCACGGCCCCTACATTTTTGCACCCAAGATGTCTTCTGCTGTTGCAAGTTTGCACACATTAAAATCCTGACGACAGTTACGATTTGCTGTATTATGCAGTATCACACTCAAATTATTATTACACAGCTATGTGCGTATGCTAAATGTTTTCAGTTCTGGGTCTGCGTGTTCCTCTCATTCTCAGACCGGGTGCAAAGGCAGATCTGTCACTATAAATAGTGCCTTTTTGTGCTGATGCGGTTTGCCAGCATTTAAAAGAGGAGTTAAGCATGCGTTTAGAGAAAGTTAGGCTACGTTTAATTGTCCCCGTCCGCATTATGCAATGTGGGTAGCCAGTTGGGATGAATCCTAATGAATTGTCTTTGAGAATTAGCATCAAACACAACCACATCACTTCTGGATTTAGAAATACTTCTCTAGTCAGGATTTCTTCCTGATACAGTCAGACAGTGGGCCGCAGTTGGTAGCACTGTTGCCTTGCTGCATAATGGCCCTGGGTTCCAATCCTGCTACATACAGTTTACATGTTCTCCCTGCATGTGCCTAGCTTCCCTTTAGGTACTCATCCTAGAGCCTAAAAGCAGCATGACTATTAGATTAATTGGTCATTTTAAATTGCCCTCTGTGTGTATATGTGTGTGTGTGTGTGTTTGTTATGAGCACTTTGCCCATTATTAGAGATGTTTTTATGCATTACATGTGTGTTCATGTGTCTTAATGCATGTGGTTTTATCTGGCAATTTGTATAAGTCAGTAAAAAATAAGACCAAAAAACATTAGGTTTGGGTTCCGTCATGCTGAACGTTTGGTTTAAGGATATTAAATGCAGTTTACGTACTTTTGGATTGCAAATATGTCCATTGATTGCACGCCTTAACGCTTGTAAGTTTTAACCTGCTGCAATAGTGCCACGATAAAGAAAACAGCAAAGCCACACTTTTAAAGCTGAAATAAAGCTAAACGGTTTCCGTGTAGTGCTGAAAACGGTGCTCCTTTTCTTTTCTTTTTTTCTCACACACTCTTCAGATTCTGGACCGAAAAAACCGTGAGATCGAAGAGATAAAGAATGTGTACCGGGCTAAGCAGAAAGAATCTGAGCAGATGATCCACAAGCTTGAAAAGAAAGGTGAGAGGTGACGTGATAGCAGGGTTTACTGGAGGGATGTTTACGGTACCGTCTCTGCACACTCAGAGTAAAAAGCCTAGAATGGCACGATCCCACAGGGGACCGTGCTGGTGCAGAGTGATGTTCTCCAGCTGTGCTGCTCGGTCTGCAGTTTAAGCACATCATTTTTGCCTTCTTTCATCAAGAGTATGGTAATCTTGTTCAGTTGTTGTACCTTTTAGTTTCCTATGTGCTGTCAGGTAGCTCTAAAAGCATTTTATTGAAATGATAGAATTAATTGGCTGACACTATCGACGCCTACACGCACATTTCTGTTTGCATCTTTGCTTCCCACCCCCTTAGGGAAAGCCCCCTGACTGCCTTTTGTGTGTTTGTGTGTCAAACCTCTCCCACAGTTCAAAGTGTTCTGCGGGAATCCCAGGTCATCTATGAGAGCAAAGAGAAGCAGATAGCCGAGCTGAAGAAGATCTCGGATCAGAGTGCTGACTCTGTAAAAAACGAGTGGGAGAAGAAGGTGGGATACTCGGCGGTCCTGCGCCGCGTAAGCCTCCTCAAGCCAGAGGGGAGCTGTTGGTTAGCGGGAGACCTCTGTGCAGGAGCCAGGCTGCACTTGTTGAGAAAACAGATTCATTTTCTGTCTGCTTATCTTTTATTGGGCTTTTAGTGAATGTTTCTTGGTTCAGTCAAGATGTTAAGAAGAATCTTATGATGAATTATCAGTTCCTGTGGTATTATAAAAATTGCTTCTTTATGTGCCTTTCTATCTGAACTAATTCCAGTTCCTTAATACCCCTAAACACTTTTCACATTTTGTCACGTTTCAACCACAAACATCAATGTATTTTATTAGAATTTTATGTAATAAACCAACACAAATATCTTTGAAGTAAAAGAGAAATGCTATCCGGTTTTAAAGTTTTTGTACATTAGGGATTCTTATGCATTAGCCTTATTGAGTCCTTTGTAGAAACTGCTTACGGTGCAGTTACAACTGTAGGTGCCAGCTTTGGATAGAAAGTGACAGTTTTTCATGATATGACTCAAACTCAGTCAGTTTGAAGGAGAGCTTGGCTAACTGTAAACAGCAAGTTTCAGGTCATGTCACAGATTTTGTATTGGATTTAGGTCTTCACGTTGACTGGCCTTCTCTAACACACAAATCTGCTTTGATCCCAACCATTCATCTTATAGCTCTACCTGCATGTTTAGGGTGTAGGTTTTTCTGGAACTTCAACCTTTGTTTAAGTTGCAAGTCTTTTTCCAACATCTAACAGTATTTTGCTCCATTTTTATTCAACTCTTACCAGCTTCTCCTTTGCTGGTAAAGATAAACATCTCTAGAGCAAGATACCGCCACCTCCAGGTTACACTTTGGGGATGGTGTGTTCAAGTTGTTAGTTTCCCACCGCCGAAATTGTTTTATGTTTGCCAAAAAGCTCAGTTTTGGTCTTATTTGACCAGAGCGCCTTCTTCCGCATGCCGTGTGCCCTATCGACACATCGTCCCACATGTGGATCTCTGTAGCTCCGCCAGAGTTACCAAAGGCATCTTGGACGCTTGTCTGATTGATGCTCTCCTTGCCCAGCCTGTTAGTTCAGATGGACGGCCATGTCTTGGTAGGTTTTACAGGTGTGCCATACTCTTGGTTTTCAGATGATGGGTTGAACCAGAGCTCCATGAGATGTTCAACGCTTTAGGTTTCGCTTTATAACCTAAACCTGTTTAAATAGCCGTGGAGCTCTATGTTCACAATAATAAGTGGGATTTGATCGTTCTTTGAGCAATATTGTAAAAAAAAAGACGGCTAAGTAGGCTCAATCCGCTTGAGGCGCCTTGATATTGGTGTCGGCCCACCAACGTTTCTTTAAATAATGGACATCTGAAATCGCAGTGCGCATGCCCAACACACGTAGACAGCCGTGGGGCACAAATCCTGTGGCCCCAAGCCCCCAACACTTGAATTGCACACGTTATGTTTACGTTCTGCTGGAGCCATAATTTAGAATATTATGTATAAACATTAAATTACATTTAGCTTATATAAAATGGATTTGCTAGTGTGTTGGTTTATGTTGATTTATCTGTTTAATGTAAAATCTATCGAAGTCAGGTTGTATGCATCACAAAAAAATTAGCTGCTGGCAATAGGTGTTGAGTTTTTGTGCCCCACTTGACTAATCATGCCAGAGACCCCACTGTCCCTGACCTGTCTGCTGTGTTCCTTGCTCGTCATGATGCTCTGTTATCATGGATGTTCTTTAACAAACCTCTGACACAGACATCTCACACAGATGGACTCTATTAACTGATTAGACAACTTCTTCAGGCTTCTGGTATCCTTAGTTTTATTTAGGGGTATCAGATGAAAGAGTGTGAATAAAAACCCATTCTGTGCTTTTCAGAATTTTGTTGGAAATAAGAAACTTTCATTGTCGTCCTGATTCACAATTATCTTGTGTTGGTATATACTACATAAAATGAAAATATAATGCTTTGGAGTTTCTTGTTGCAACATGACAAAATGTTCAAGTTCCAGAGGAGGGAAAAGCTTTCCAAGGCGCTGTATCTGACACACTGTGTGTGTGTGTGTGTGTGTGTGTGTGTGTGTGTGTGTGTGTGTGTGTGTGTGTGTGTGTGTAGTGATTCATCCCGAGCAGGCCCGAGGCTAGATCAGTCATTTGCCATAAAAATTATCTTCCTAACTTGGGTTAGTCACCAAATTGTTGTGGGAGTTGCTGCTGCGTTCAAGCCGCTGTCACTTGAAGATTTTCTTGAGTTGTTAAATAAACCAGCCTTCCTAATGTTGAAAGTTTAAACTTTTTTTTTTTCTTAACATCTTGACACTTTGCACCAATAATTAAAGGTTTAAAGTTTTTCTTTTTTTTCTCTTTTTTGACGTTCAAAGCTCTCTGGCTTATCTTTCACTTTCATTTTCATTCATCACTTCTGTCATCAGAGCTCTTCAATACAAAAGCAAATTCTTATCCAGTGGGAACTGTAGCCCATGTTATGTGGCGCTCGGTGATGCTTCACAGAATCGAATCAAACAAATGTATTTATAATTATTCAGCGAGAAACTGTTCAGATGCTGTACAATCCCTCTACGGTGGGAGCACAGCGGTTCCTTATTGTCTCATCAGGATGAATTATGATATGTTGCTTTTCTCTGCCCTCCCAGTTACACGCAGCTGTGGCAGAGATGGAGCAGGAGAAGTTTGAAATGCAGAAGAAACACACTGAAAACATCCAGGAGCTGCTGGACGACACCAACCGCAGGCTGGCTAAGATGGAGTCTGAGCATATGGCTCGTTCTCAGGCTACTGTAAGTGCTGTAAAAGGGATGCGGAAGTAATTCATTGAGGTTTAAAGTATAGAAAATTAGACAAAGTGCATAGTGACAGATCGGTTTTATTATTTATTTTGTTAATTGAGCAAAAGTATCCAAACTAACCTGGTCCTGTGTTCAAATGTGATCAGTTCGGTTAGGTTTTGCTAACCACACCCAGGCCTGATTACTGCCAGACTTGTTGGATCAAGAAATCGCCGGAATGAAACCTTTCTGACAACATGAAGTAGGCTAAATGATCTCAACCAGCAAAAAGCATCATGTCTTGATCTAAAGTAATTCAAGAACAGATGGGAAGCAAACTCACTGACACCCGTCCTCCTGGAAACGGTTACAAAGTTATTTCTCAGGCTTTGAGGCTGGAGTGAAGCACGCAGTGAGAGCTATTATCTACAAATGGAGGACACATGGAAAAGTAGTGAGCCTTCCCAGGAGTGGCCGACCCACCAAAATGACTTGAAATGGCACTTCTAAACCTAGCAGGCCTCATTTGCCTCATAATTTACCAATAAGACAGGCATAAATAGCATCTAAAGGATCTAAGGCTAAAATAAACCACAGCTGACCAAAAGGAACACACAGATTCATCCCACATTTCCATAAAACATCTTAAGAAACCCAGAGACGAGACACAAGTCAAGCTTTTTTGGAATACATGCGTCTCGTTACATCTGGCTTAAACCTAACATCATTTCAGAAAAAGAACACGCGTATTTACCTCCAGTCAAATAGGGTGGTGGTAGTGTGATGGTCTGGGGCTGCATTGTTGCTCCAACACCTGGTCGACCTGCCGGATTTGAAGGAATGGTGAATTTTGCTCTTAACCAAATAGCGTCCATCCATCAGCTCGTGACCTTAAGCTCAGGGGCACTTGGGTTTATGCAGCAGGAAAATGATCCAAACCATACCAGTTAGTCCGTTTCTGCATGAATTAAAACTGTTTTCCAAGGGGAGTGGGGCCAAATTCCTCCACGGCGACAGAAAAGACTCATTGCCAATTATTGCAGGTGCTTGACAGCAGTTGCACCTGCAAAGGATGGCATAGCCAATCATCAGTTTAGGGGGCGGGGGGTGATTTAGTTCTTCACGCAGTTTGAATAGGTCTGTTTCTCTAAATAATTAATCATATGAAAAATGCTTTTTTGTTCAAGCAATCTATTCTTGTCTTTGCATAAAATTTGCCTGATGATCTCAAACATTTAAGTATGAAAAAAAGTCAATGTATACAGTATAGAGGGAAAATGCTTTTTTCCCGGCATTGTGTAAATCTATACCTTTATATCTGCAATTATTGTTGTATCCATTTTCTACAGCTTTTTTCACACTGCCTGGCAGGTTTTCTCAGTTGATTTATTGATCACCCTTGCAGGGATCTGAAGGCTGCAATATACAAACGGCAGGTCAATAAATGGCACGGGAGGTTCACCACAGAGCAGGGATTTTCCGCATGTCTGCTCAAGGAGTTTTCTCGCATTCTTGTTCACGTTTAAATGACCTTAGGCTGCTTTTAAACTATGGTGGTTCACTACACTTATCCAGTGATGGTTTACCGTAGCTCATCTCTCTTGTGCATATGGATTTTCTGTTTCTGTTCATTTTTTTTAAATTGAAAATAACTTTTTAAGTTTTATTTTTTTGTTTTTGTAATTTTGCACTCTTAACAGTATATACACTTTGCAAAAAGGGAAAAATAACATTTTTCTACTTAAAATAGGAACAGCTCATCTCCATCATCTTATTTCAAGTGCAGTTATCTTATTATAGAGGTAAAAATACTCATTCCATTGGCAGATCATCTTGTTTACCTGCTCAAATCAAGGACAATCAAGGACAAATACATACATTTTACTTTTAGTTCCCTTTTTGCTGTGCAACACATCAAAAGGATGCAGTAAAACCGGTATTATTGAGGTAGGTATTTCCACTATGTTAGAAATTACATTAGGACTGCAGAGACTTTGGAGTCGACTATGACAGTCACTCAGCATCATTATTTTTAGTTGACACAATTATTATGAATTTATCTTTTAAGTTGTTTTAAAATTATTTAGAAAGCTACAGCTGTTTTCCAAATTGGTCAAACCTCTACTGGAACAGGAGGAGGATTTAGTAAAGTTTTTTTTTTTTTCTTATCCGTATTTGTACCTAAATCCCCTGCTTTGAATAGCTCAACACATGTACATCAGTCACAAATCTAATAATAAAACACTCAGCTCCTTCATTCCAAGCCTTGAATGAAAGGAGGCATCCTTTAACATCTGGGTGGGAGTGACTGCAATATTGTATGTCTGTCATCTCTTTAAATGTCTTTGATCCTAGTCCATATTAAATCTTACTCAGTGCTAAGATCATCCTCAAAGATGTGCACACTCACATTTCCACACACCTTCCAAAAGCTGCAGGGTCTTTGATGTTCTAAAAATATTAATGGTGTCAACTGTGTACATTTTATTAGCACGGATCATCAACATAAGAAGACGGTTAATTGAGCTGCTATTTGAAAAGTATCTTATAGCGCTTTTACATGTTATATAGGTTAAATGTTCTAAGCACTCTAGGATTTCCATACATATCATCAGTGCACACACAGCGCTTCTGGCCTTAATCTATCAACAGGCCGACATTTCAGCGGCATCAAACACTGGATGGTGCAGAGTCTTTTTTTTTTTTTAATAATTAAGGACAGACAAGATCCAAGAGAATAAAAAGAGCCCTTTGTCACCGAAAATTAGTTGCCTTCCTGCCATGTGGTTGGCTTGATCTTCAGACGTAGTGAGGATGGCATGATTAAAGTGGACTTTGAGTTGCTGCAGCACCTCCGAGGGGCAGATTTAGCGTCCGGGACAATTAGACGTCTGGAGGTCATTTAGATGCCTCTGAGACGGAACAGTTTTGTGGTTGAAATTTCAAAGCCCGGAACAATCCACAGACACAGACGTCATGGCTAATGATGACCAAAACAGTCAATATCAATGCAGCTATGAGACGCAGACGTTTCTAAACACGTTCATACCCTTTGAGCTGTTTCACATTTTGTCCTGTTACAACCACAAACTTTTGGTGGATTATATTTGGATCTTAAGTCCAATAGGAAATGGCACATTTTTGAAGTGGAACAAGAATTATACTTGTTTGTTTTTTTTATGTAATTTTTTGCATATTCTTCTTCTGGTGATGTTGCAGTGTTAGTTTCCAAGACAAATAGCATTTTGCATGTAGGGTAAACAGATCAGCCTTTTTTTTTTTTTTCATTTTCCTTCACATGTTTGCTTGTCCTGCCATGGCTCGTGGTAAACTGCTAACGGGACTTTTTTCCAGCTATGGCGTTCTTCTTGACACTTTTTCATTAAGGTTAGATTGCCAGACCTTGATTGTTAGATTGTTGTCCTGTCAACAGATTGTCCCACATTGGCTTTGGCTCTCTACAGCTCCTCCAGAGAAACCATGGGCTTCTTCTCTAATAAATGCTCTTCTCAGCTGGCTTGACGAATATTCCCTCAAACATTCAAACCCTCTTTTAGCTGATGGTCATATAGCTGTTTGCTTTGATACAGGTCTTACACAAATTATTTTATTTCTTGACCACCAATGTTCTGCCTTTGAAAAATATACCTCAAAAGTGAAATTAATATTAATAGTTTTTTTCCTTACGTCATGGAGAAAACAAAATGAGGGATTGCTTTTTAATGATTCATTCTCTTTTAAATGCACGCACCATTAAAATCACTGTGGTTATACAGATATTTCTGAAGACGTTTTGTTATCTTTATAGAGCAAAGGACAGGGAGGGTTTCAGAGTAAATGCTTATACATAAATGCAAGATTGTATCAGCCAAGGAAATGCAATCAGTGGAACGCAGAAAGATTGCCATGTTTGGCTGACATTTAGACCTTGATAATTTTATCAAAATATTTAGAAAAGTGAGCAGAGAAACTGCCGAGACTCTGGAAGAGCTGCAAACATCCACAGCTCAGGTGGGGGAATCTGTTAATTATGTGCTTCACAAATTTGGCATTTTTGGAAGAGCGGCAGCGCCTTGTGAATTGTTTGGGAGCCAGAAGATTTGCTTGTTGTTGGAAGCTGTACATCACATGAACACAGCATTTCCATTGTCCAACATGGTGGTGGCTGCATCATGCTTTTGGGAATGCTTTTTTTCAGTAGAGGAGGGGGAAGCTGGTCAGAGGTGATGGGAAGATGCAGCTAAATACAAGAAGATGCTAAAAAAAATAGCAGCGACTTGAGACTGGGTCAGAGCTTCAGCTTCTAATAGGGCAAATACCTATTAAACAAACAGCCCGAGTGTTAATGGAATAGGTTTGATCAAGGCTTATTCATGAGTTAGCATGACCCAAGTCCAGACCTAAATCCAATTTAGAATATGTTGCACAAATGGCAAGACTTCAAAAATAAATATTTATGGACACAAACTGTCCAATCCGACGGAGCTTGAGACATTTTTCAAAGAAGAAAAGACCAAAATTTAAGTCTCTAGACGTGCAGCTCTAGTCTAAATATACCTCACGAAAGTGAAGCTGTAACTGCAGCGAAACTTGGTTCTGCAGATGATGCACTCAGGGGTGTGTAAATACAGATGCATGCCATACTTTTCAGATCTTTTCTTCTACTTTATAATGATGTACCTCGTTATATCCCAATAAAAATGAATAATGTTTATGGTTGTAAACTAACAAAATATGAAAAAGCTTAAGAGCTATGAATACATTTGAAGGCATTTCACTGCAGAATAAGCTGAAGAAGCTTGTTGCCCACTGTTTAGCTGCCAGACTCTGATCTGACTTTCACTTTGCTAAATTCAATGAAGGTCTTCATTGTAAAAGTCTTTATAGGAGCTAATTCCTCCATTACTCATAGATTAGTGGCTAATGTTGAATGTTATCAAATTATTGAGTAGACTGATGAGAAATAATCTAAAAGCAATGGTTTCCCACCTGCTGTTGTCTGCCAGTGTACTGTGGTTCTTTGGTTTGTTTCTCCTACTTGGACACCAGAGTTTGGTCCACATTATACATTCATGCGCACAGCCTGATAAGCCTCTTGAGATGACTGTTGATGCAGGCTGCCTTCCAGTTGCTGGCCTCAGATCTGAAACAAAAACTGTGAAGGGACGCCCGTCACTATAAATGGCTTTTTTTGCTAAAACTTCAAAGGCCGTATCACTAAATCTGTGAAAGGCAGCGGAGCGCTTGATGTAGCTTATATAGCCTGTACTTCACACCAAGCAATTCTCCTTCTGAAACACCTAATTACTGTCCTTAATTTGCTCTCGCCGAGTGTGTCCAGGTGCGCCCGGTCAAGCCTCAGTGTGCAGCCGTGCCTCCTCTTATCTGCTGCCAGGGAGCTAAGTGTCAGCACGCGGCCAAAGCCCAACACTGGCCCCTTGTTCCTTTCCTTAACACCCCTCAGCACCGACACAAAGAAAAGAATCTCTGTCACCATCCTCTGAAGGGGGCACTGCCGTTCCCTCCTGTCACTGCCGGCCCCTGTCAACGTGTGGCTCAGCTAGCACGCTCCATCTCTTATCCCCATCCCCATCATCGCCTTTGTCAGCCGGGCTCATGTTGCATTCCATGCTGTTATAGGCCTGCATACGGAGACGCACGCGCACGCCGAAGGACAGTGGCTCCTTTTGTTGGAGACAGCTACACGAGGCTGTCAGCTACACTTTGATCGATGTCTTTATTGACACGCTAATCAAGGCAAGGAAGGAAAATCATCAGCGTAGAGAGGAACTTAATTTAACTCTTATTAATCACTTTTATAGGGAATAACCTTTGTTTAGAAGGGAGGCCCCAGGTTTCTGTCGCCATCATCTCGTGCCTCCACCCTCATTGATTGAAGCAGTTTTCCACTTTGTCCTTTTCTTGTGTTTGCGGGACAGGAGCAAAGAGTGCGTGAGATGGAGCTGCGGGTGAAGCAACAGACGGTGGAGGTGGAGAAGGGCAACGACTTATGCCAAAAAGTGACGCAGGAGAAGGCCCTGTTGGAGGTCCAGATTGCCTCCCTCAGTGCTAAACTGCAGGAGGCAAACAAACGGTAATGGAGGGGAGTGTTTGTTGAATGCGATCATTTAGATATATAGTCATGAAATAGTATTTGTACCTCTTAAACTTTTCAGCATCATGTCAAAACCCTGTGTTTTACTTGGGATTTGAAGCACTGTATACCTACTTTTTACAAGAAGAAATCTAATTTATATTTAACTCCCTTGAGTCAAAGGTTGTCAATACGAAGCAGCACCTTAAGTAGAACCACCTTCCGCAGGTTTCTAGCAGTTTTGCCCATTCTTCCTCACAATATTCCCCAAGCTCAGTGGGATTGTTTGGATCTTACCATTGTACAGCAGCTTTTAAATTCTTGTTTGGACTCGGGCCTTTACTTAGACTAGGCCATTCTAACACATGACTGCTCTGATCTAAGCATTTCCACTGTAGGTCTAGCTGTTTGTTTATCTCTGGTATTGTTTTTCTTCCACTTCACAGTCCTGCACAACCTGATGTTTATCAGTCACTTAAAATCCCGATAAAATAAAGAAAGGTGGGGGGAAAAATCAAGTGGGATGAATGCATTCAAGGCACTTTGGTGACGACAGCAGATTCAAGTGCTTTACCAAGGCTTCCTGTAACAATATCGATCAAATATTCCTTGTATTTAAAAGTCTGCGGTCAATTTTAGGTCATATAAAGATTTTATTGTCAGGGAGGATGCAGTCCAGTGGGTAGCTGATGATTCATCTCTTTGTTTTGTTTTTCTGTTTGAAGAGGAGCAGATTGCAGCTTAAAAAATAACTTGCCAGGGTTGTTTTAACCGAGCGTTTGGTCGCGTGCAGGATTGTGACGCTGCAGAAGGAGAAGGAACAGCAGAGCGTGCAACACGAGGACAACACAATGAAGCTCCAAGCCAAACACGAGACAGACATTAGCCACCTACATCAGCAACATGCTCTGTCTGCTGCTAAGGTTTATATTACCACAGCATGTCCTCTGTAAATTTTGTGTGCACTGACTATTGTCACCAAAATAAATTCCCCTGTTGCAGGCTTCAGATGTGATAGAGGACTTAGAGAAGACTGTGGCCCAGTGCAGGCAGCAGCTTCATGAAAGCGAGTATAGAAGGCAACAACAAGTCAGAGTAAGGTTTACAAAGGAGGAAGGGGTTTGAAAGAAACTGGGGAAACATAATGTGTTGTCTGTGTTAGATCACATCAATGTACTTTGCTCTCCTGTAGGATCAAGAGATGAAGTTCCAGCAAGAGAAAGATGAGCTGCAGACTACCTGTGAGAACCAGGTAGTGTAAACATCCCGCAGTGACCACTTCTTCACTGTACCCCACTGCTTTGTGTAATCGTATGAAAAGAATGCTTGAATGGGGATTCCAGTCGAGAGGATACACGCTGCTCAAAAAAATTAAAAGGACACTTTGAAAACACATCAGACGAAAGCTAAAAAGGATCCTGTTGGATATAGTCAAAGACTGGGTAATCAGGGCATCACTGAGCCCCTGGACAGTCTGAGGTGCTACCTGGCGGCGGCGGATGGCCCAGGTATCGCTTCCTGCTGCCAGTACTGATGCTGACCCTGCTCAAACGCTAGAGCACTGGAAAGCAGTCAAAAGAAATTAGGTGGGAAAAAATGCCTGTGGCCTCCACCTGTATATTGTTCTGTTCCTCATCCTTGCCAGGACGTCCTTGTAGGAGTTTAATAATCTTAATGGATTTCATCCCTTTAGCGCACCTGTTTGGCAATTTAATCCACAGCAGAACAGCCGACACCGGTCCAGTGAAACCGATTCTAAAAAGCCATAACATACATACTGCAGCACCATTATCTCTGTCTGAAGAAAAATTGGAAAAATCCAACTTTTAATTAGTTAATTTTTATTTAGTGGGGGAGAGGATTCAAGGTTAAAAATATAAATAAGAGTAATTTGAGACAAAAGCCCTTTTTGGCCCTACCATCACAAACCATAACATGTGGTTTGTTCAACTAGAACAGTGTGCTCTGGTCAGAAGAGTCTAAGATTGAGTTAGTTTGCAACAAACATGCCAACAGAGTTTGAAGAATATGAGAGGAAGAATATGTGGAGGAGCACCTTAAGCCCACTGTTAAGCATATGGTTGCTCTTCCAATGGCCCTGGGAACCTTGTTAAAGTACGTCACATCATAAACTCTTCAACAAAGCAGAATATTGAGAATAAAAATCTGCTGGACTCAGTTGGGTTAACTGAAGATAAGTCGCCACTTGATCTTTCAGCAGAATAATGCTCTAAAACACGTGAGTAAAACAGCACAAAAACCTTCAAATGAACCTTCTACGTCAGGTGAGCTGAGTAGAACAGAGGATCTACAGAGATGAAGTGCAAAGGGAACTGATCAAAAGTCTCTCTGAATTAATGCCGTTTTCTTGGCATAAGGAAAAAAGCTCCACCCCCACTACGGCCACCACTGAATGATTGGGCTCAAATTAAAGGGTGGGCTTTTGGCCACTCTTTCAATGTGAGATTGTACTGCTGCAATAGAATAGGAGCTTATTGTATGGATTTTTATCACGGGAGCCAGTACATGTGACAAGCCTGTTTCCTGTGTTGTTTTTTCAGTCTTTGTTTAAGGTTTTTGTGCATTCTCTAAAATTAACAAGAAGAAGCACATGGATTATATTTAGAAGAAGTGCAAGAATTATAGCATATAATAGAAGTCAGAAATGGTAAGGAAATTCTTTGAGTGTGTTGCAAAAGATGGGTGCAGTATTTTTCTGAGGTATGTACTGTCTCTTAAGTGTGCCCAGGCCTACGCTTAATTGCCCATGCTTTTTGCTTTTGAAGACCACTTTAAAGTGAGAGTGCAGACATAAAGCACAGAGTCCGTAGCTCACTGGTAATTAATCTGAGCTGGACCAGAGCAGGGTAGGCCAGACTTCTCGGTTAAAGATCAGGTTTAAAGTCTGTGCTGCACCTGGGTCATCTTCAAAGTGCCTTTCCTACAAAGTGTGTATTGGTGTCAGACCAGCATACTCGGGGCCCTTTGACTGATACACCTGTAAAGACTTAGCAGGCCTTTGTACTCTTTATTCAGGGGTCAGGGAGATATTTAATTAGGCCTCTCAGAACTTTAGTTTTTGATGTCTGCTTCTTTTCTTTCCTTTAATCAGACAGCATTTCTTCTGCCTTCCCTTTAACTTGTCCAAGGTTGCAGGACTCAGACTAGGAAAGTATTACACAATAGTTTATTTTCCTTTTTTTTTTTTTTTTTATGGAAAATATCCTCATTCAAACTTCTATGGAGTGCCGGGTGAGCTGCCATGGTTCAGTATCTGGCTATTAGAACGACCCATATGGCGGCCATAGATCCAGAGTGTGTGACTCCGTGAGCATCCAGGCGGTGCTTTTGATGGCGTGATTGGGAGACGAGACGAGCGTGCACGCAGCGGGGTCAAAGAGGCTGCAGAGGACTTCCTGAGTGATGTTTGACGGTGTGTGCTTTTGCACTCACTTGAACCTCTATCTCTGTCCCACTTTCCCTGTCTGTGTCTTTCAGGTGTTGGCAGTTCGCAGTGAGGCAGAGAGGGGGAAAATAGAGGCCAAGATGAAGATAGCCAAACTGGAAGATGCACTGAGGTACGGGGAAAAAAAAAGACGGGTGATTTGTTGCTTACGTTAAACACAAAGGTTTGGAAGCGTGAGTGAAGTACTGGGGCATGTTAATAAATAAGAGGATCAGAAAAAGAAAGCTTTTTTTCAAGTGCTTGTTTGTAATAATCTAGATCAACCTTAAATCTACTTTCTCAGAAAATGTAAATATTACATAAGAGCAATTCAAAGGGGATGTATAACAGAAATGTGAGGCTGATTAAAGAACGTCCATGTGCTGCACAATATAAACACCCAATACTTTGTTGGGGCTCCTTTTGCACACATTAATGCATCAGGGAGTGAGGTATGGAGGCAGTCAGCCTATAGCACTGCTTTGGTGTTAATGAAACGCAGGCCACTTTAAAGCTGGCCTTCAGCTTGTTTGCATTGTTGGGTCTGATATGCTACTTCTGACAATACCGAATGGATCTTAGTTTGTCCAGAGTCCCATATCCAACCATGGTAGAACAAAATCCACAGCCATAGTCATCAAAATTAAGAGAGATAAACATTTGAAATAGATCACTTTGTGTAGTGAATCTGGATATTGTGAAGTTACCTTTTTGAATGCAATCACTGGTATTCTGATTTATTGAGATGCATCTGCAGCATTCAAATGTAGTCAGAAGCACAAAACATTTCATTTGAGGAGTTAATATTTCTTCCTCACAGCCAATCGTTTACATACTCACCAGCAACATCTCGCCTGGTGCTTGCAGATCGTCCTGCAGAGCGTCTTGCAGATTCCTGGAGGTTAAAGCATTTTGACTGAAACGCCTATAAAGAGTGCAGAAAGCCTTTTGGTAATATGCACACGTGTATGCGCGTTTGCCCAAAGCAATGCTTAGCCATTGCTATCGAAGTCTACCATCACCAAAGTATCTTTAAGTTTGGTGACAGATAGTGAGTGAAAGCAACACTTTAGGTTCTGAAGCTACGCTATTTATTTCAGAGTTGCATCACACACTTTAGCCCCAACTTTCTGAATTCTGCCTTTATTAGAGAGTTGTTTATATCTCTCGACTTCAGTCTTTGATCATGAGAACAGTGGGTATGAATTTTGATTTAAGGTGGAGTTTGGCTTTAACAAGCCAATCCTTTGATCTTTTTATATAACTGAGAGTTGAACTGCCACATCTGAGGGCTTTGAAAGTGTTTCACCTCAGACCTTTACTTGTGAGTGTTTGCTAAGTATTAAACCCAGGCAGTAATCCTGGACTTATTGTAATGCTATCATCTAAAAAGAAATTAGAAGTTAAACTTAGAATTGCTTAAGAATTCATAGTTTTTTATTATTAATTATGAAAATATGAACTAAATCAGCTTCTGCTTCCTCCTTTAACCTGTTAGGTTAATTGGTGTCTCTATATTGCCCCCTGTCTCTATAAGCGTGAGTGTGTGTGCACTGTTTTTTTGTCTTATAATGTTATTTTTGTCTTTTCACACCATTACTGAACGCAAAACCACCACCTTTAACACTTTGAGAGCCTACTGCTGCCTCATATAGAATATCTGGGCCTCGCAGACTTTCATGTTTTTATTCTGTGGATCATTGCCTGAAGTGCCATTACTCTCAAAAATGCCATTTCGGTGAAGCAGGATGGTCTATATCAGGGCAGTAAAAAAGATTAATCTATACATTATGCTACGACCAATATTGATATTTAGTAATTAAGCATCGGATCATTCTGAAATCCCCCCGTTTTGTTCTACTATGTAAATGTGAAGCCATTTGGGATGAGTTTTGTTCAGTAATAAACTTTTTGTGAAGCGTGTCCTAATCCCTTCCTGTAGCATTATCAAGCCCATCTATGAGAGCTAAATTTAGTGTCTTGCAAATGTATTCATACCCCTTTGACGATCTCACTTTTTGTGACTTTACAAGCAGAAAGTTACATTTATGTTATTGGGATTAAGTGCAAGTAAAATGAGACCAGTTCTGTAAACCTTTTACTAATTAAATTCATTGAAAATTTCATGCTAAAATTGTCCTTCAACTTAGAAATTGGCCTCAAATTTGTGCTGGTTTATCATCTAAATCCCCCAGCCCCTGAACCCCCCCCCCCCAAAATAAATAAATAAAATAGATCGACTTTTATGGTGGGAACTGGTGGGAATACTTTTATTAGACACCATATGAACTCTTTGCTGAAGGACACCAGCCAATCAGTACATCCTCCCAACCCATACAGAAGTAAGTACCTCTGTCACCAGCAGACAGTCCCTCCCTGCCAAAGCTAGAATGTGTCTTAGACAATTGAACACAACAACAGAACATCTCAACCCACGGAGCATCCGCCGCTCCACTGTCGGGGCAAGTGAATGTACCGTCATCCACTGTAGGAAGTTTGTAGTCGCAATATTTCTGCAAATGAAACGCTTTTTTGGTTCTGTTTCTGATTTAAATTACCTGAAGCAGAAGGAAATACGTAAATTTGCTGCCTCTATCAATGTTTGCCAAATCATATTTTAGCCCTGTCGTGTTTAGAATACAGCGCAAATATCACAGGAGGACATTAGTTGCCATGCCCGCCTATTGTTTGCCTGTCACTGTCAAGCCGACACGGGAGGAAAAAAAAGGAAAGAAGCTTTAACGCAGCAGGCAGATCTAGTGGTGCATAAATTACTCTCGCTGTTAGCATCAGTAACGAGTCAGTCATTCCCTCGTTTAGTGTTAAACACGGAGAAACGGCAACTGGCCCGTCAGGCTTTTTGCTAATTAAGTACTCCAAACACACACAGACACACACACACACACACACACACACACACACACACACACTAAGCAGTCTGATGTCTTCTACCTGCCTGCTGCCCTGGCAACACTGAAGGCCTTTAAAGGCGATCCAGAAGAACTTCAAAGTCAAAGCAAGACTCCTCACAGCAGTGTGTGTGTGTGTGTGTGTGTGTGTGTGTGTGTGTGTGTGTGTGTGTGTGTGTGTGTGTGTGTGTGTGTGTGTGTGTGTATGGGATGACGGGTGATAAAATTAAACAAGTTGAGCTGCTCAAGATGCCCTCTGTCAGCCAGGTCCTGTGTGGTATCTGTTTTCTCTTGTATCTATGCTGTTGCTACGTAAAAACACATCCTGTTTGTGTTTCATTATTATTTTTTTTATTTTATTTTGTATTTATGTCGTTATTATGAAAAGAGTAGCACCTGGTCTTGCAGTGCAAACAGGCACTGCTGCATCAAATTTATGCCAGGTCTTTGTTACTATGGCAACAGCGACAACAAAGAAGTTTCTTTCCCATCCCTCACTTCGGTGCGCCTCAGATCATAACAGGGCATTAGCATAGAGATGGAGAGGTGCGCCACGGAGGGAGGGAAGGTCGTGCATAAAGAGGGGGAGCAGCTTGCCTGCTTTTGCAACAATGACCTGAAAACCCCAGTTTTCACAACATCAGAAAGCCACCTGTCTGGTAAAAGTAGGGAAAAACAGCTGCATTCATTTCATTTTAATTCTACCTTCATTTCTTTCAGGCTTCGTGTTTTCTTTGCTGTCACTCGGCACCAAGTTGGCCTCATCAAAACTGTGTACCTACTAAGCAGGGCTCCCGCGAAGTCCTTCAAAAGTCTTAGATTTACTATACTCAAGTCAAATACTTGATTTAGTTTGTGAAAATAATTGAGTAATTTCTTCAATCTGTTCATTCATTGCTTGTTTTGTCACGTAAAGTCACTTTGTGCTTAAACCGTCTTTTTTCTTGTTAGGTTACCCACTGTTGGCTTATAAAAGAGTGAATTTAAAAAGGTTTGGCTTGAAAACAGGGATTTCACTAGTTGGCTAAAAGCCATCGTCGTTGACCAGTAGAAGGCTTATTTCATACAGGTGCATCTTAATAAACCTCAAAATCATGAAAATAGCTAATTATTTCAGGAATTCAAAAGCAAATCTCCTATTTTCTAGATTCACTTCACATGTGGTGAAATAGTTCAAGCATGAGTTACTTGAGTTAACTTTGTATATTGTGGCTAACAGCCAATAAAACCTAAAATACAGTTACTCTTGGAATTAGACAAAATTAAGAAAATTTAATACAGAAATGTTGTCCAACTGAAAATATATGCATTCAGTACTGATTGAGGCATAACATGGAGGTGATCAGTCTGTGGCTTTGCAGAGTTATTAAGAAAAACCACTTTGCTTTTATAGCAACCTTCAGCTTGATTGTATTGTTGGTTCTGGTGTCTGAACAAATGGATTTCTCTGTGGGGTTTAGGTAAGGCCAATCGGCCACAGCCGTATCATCGTCATTGAACCACATATTGATATGTTTGGAAGTGTGGTGCCAAGTGGTTATCCCTGTTGCTTGTCCACCTTTTTCCACAGCACTTCCTTCCACTCAACTTTCCATTACTAGGCTGGGAGACAGCTCCCTGTGAACGCCAAGGTTTTACCTTTGACCTTTTGTTTGACAAGTCAGCGGCCCATCATTGGGTAGGCCGCGTTACATGGCTGTGCCATTTAGATGATATGCTTCCTTTTAAAGATGCATCTGCACTGTAAAAAGTGTTGACGTTTTGTTATCTATGTCTAAAAGATCTAGACCAGGGGTCACCAGCATGTGGCGCCCACGAGCCTGTTCTACAGAAAGCACAACCCGCCAGCGAGCTGCATGTAAAACTTCATTTTATTCCATTATTCTTCCTGTTTATTCACGGCTGCATTTATATAGATCTAGAAATGACAGTATCTATAACAAAGCATGAAAAATGAGATCAGTACAGGTAGCCCTTCATATGACACAGCGCCAATGAAGCAGCTCTGTTTCAAAAAGGTTGGTGACCCCTGCTTTAGAGACTCACCTGCCAGAGTAGTTAAACACCAACTTAAACTGGCAAACCTGTATTCAACCTCCCTTTAGTTATTAAGACATTAAATTGTATTTACAGAGCTATAAAGTTAACTTAGTCAATATATATTTTTGTAACTGATTTATGTCTTAATACAGCAATAATGGTCTTAAAATTATTTAAAAATCTTAAATTTAGTTGACTGAAACTTGAAAAACCCCTGACTGAGGTATGGTGCAGGGTTAGAGTAGTTTACCCTTCTGTCTCAGTCAGCGGTGTTAATCAGACTTAACAAGATGAATGACAAAGAAGCTCTATAATTAACAGGGTCCGTTTTACACAAACTCTTGGCAGCTTTAAATTATCTCCATAAGTGTCAGCGTTCCTCCACAGCCTTCCTTGCTTTTCTTTACTTTCCTCTGTCCTCCCTTTGTCACCTCCTTGTGTTTCCTTGTCTTCTTCTGTCCTTCCCTGTATCCTGTCTGCCCGCCTCGTGGCCTTCCTCATTTTCTCACTTTGGTTCTTGTGTCTTCAATTCCTACTTTGATTCCTCATGACCTTCTTTCCACCTGGTACACATTCATAAAGAATCTTTCTATTTTTGTTTTTAAACAGTCGAAATTAACAGAGAGCTCTGGAAATTTGAGTCTTGAAGTTTAGAAATTGTGCGGGAAAAATGTTTGGAGACCCCATAGTGTTCTTTTTCCACTTGCAAACTTACCATACCCCTGTGTGTGTGTGTGTGTGTGTGTGTGTGTGTGTGTGTGTCTTTGAAGTGGACACATTGTTCTCAGCATGCCAACAAGAATCGAGCAAAGCTCTCTGGTCCAGCCAGGGATCACAGGTATCTAAGCAACCCCAGTTAATGTTCAGGTGTGGGAGCAGGTGGAGGTATGGATCCTGAATAATAAAAAGGTTAACCAGAGCTCAATAGTTTTTCCCTTGGCAACTGCATAAAAAGAGGTTTTGGGGATGGGTTAAACATCAGTTCAATGCCAGTGAGCTGCAAAAAGGAAAACTCTGAGTTCCTTCGCTTTCTGGTGGGAAAAGCGTCCTCCTCCAGCAATGTTTTTGTCAGATGCACAACCTTTATCTGTGGTTCATACATAACTAAATTAAAAACATTTTACATTACAATCTTTCCTCCAGATGTAGATTTTTCTCTTAAAATGGAAATCTTGAAAGGATTCTGTATAATTTCTAGATTTGTTTTTCCACCAGCCTTCATTCTGATTGTTGCTCCCTTATAGTAGATCTATAGTAGATCAACCCAGTATGGAAAGGTTTGTGCTTTGAATTTAGTATACTCCACATAATTATGGTTAAAAAAATAAGACAGTGAAGAAATAACTTCATATGTCTACACTTATTTATCTAGCCCATCTCCCAAGAGTTGATGGTAAAAAATTCTGTAATTTTGTAATTTTGAAAAGAGGGAAGAATCATTGTGTTGTTAGCTTATGTTTTTATCTGTTCTAGGTTTTATTATAGGATTCAGTGCTTCAGGTAATAAAACAAGTTTTCAGTACATGCGCTTATTCGTGGTGTTTGGAGCATACTTACAATAAAACCTGAATCCTGTTGAAACATTTAAAGAAAATCACAGGAAACATTTCTTGGATGGAAGACTAAATTATTTGGAAATGTCACTCTGTACAAATCTAGAATATGTGTTGGGACTATGACATACACAGGCCCCACTGATGTCAGAATCTTCTATTTGGATCAGAAAATACATTTTTGAAGGCACTTCGCTGCACTTGACTTTTTTTTTTTTTCTAGGAGTATAGAAATAAAGGGGCTTGAATACTTTTGCAAGGTATTGTAAAGTGTTTTGTCACTTTACACAGCTGCATTATTCTGTCATGACGTCCATTGCCTGTTTCTAGTCGTTTATAACCCAGCCTCCCGCTCCAGGTTGTGCCCGCTCCCTCACAATTCTCCAGCGCCATTATGAATAGATCCCAGATCTCACTCAGTGTCGCTCTGTAACAACTCAGTCTGGATAGTTTGTTTCTGCAGCTTGTAAAACATGTGAGCCTTATTATCTACTATATCATGTTTGGGAATTTAAATACAATTTTTTTTTTACTTTATGGCCTTGTGCCCGGTTGAATTGGAGCATTGCATTGCATAACCCCATGATAGAATATAGGGTTGAAATTCAAGGAGTAGTCAGGAAAATCATTGATCTAAAGGCCAAGCTGAGTTAAATCTTCTTAGGGTTTCATCATCTAATAATATTAAAGATCAAATGTTCCTTTTGCCTTTTTTTTAAGCTTCTCACTAGTTCTACCTTAAATGTTACTGTGTAAACTGTTTACTGTTTCAAAAATGTGCTTTTGACCGTTTGATTATTAAAAAAAAAAGTGCTGGAAATTGTAGCAGATTTTGTTTTTGTTTTCGGACCGACGGATCCAAATACACGTATTGTAGCAAATGGGCAGCAAAGCGAATCGCGTAGCATTAATATTCGCACTATTACTTTGATCACAAAGCACTGCTTGGAATGTAGACGTTGTTGGGCTGTAGTATCACAAGAATATCAAATTCTCAGTTTGCCTGCCAGTCATGTAGTCAGCCCGGTACAAATGGCAGCGCCCACGCTGCTGAAGGTCACAGAGGTGGTCGACGCATTCTAATGACCGATGAGGGAGAGCGTGGTGGGGAACAGGCGGCGTTGCTGCAGCTGATACCGCCATCGCAGTATTCTGCAATAATGTCGCTGTCGCAGGATTTTGTTCAGCCTTGCTGCAAAATTGCGCCGCTAAAACTGTTTTTGTTAACGTGTTTGGGTATCGTAAGAGCCAGATGAGAGACACCAGAGCCGTCAGTGCTGACAAAATAATCGCTGCTATCAGAGTAAGCTGAACTTTCCTTAACACCTCCGCAGAGCCACAGGCGTGTCTCCATGTCTTTGCTGCCTTCATGCAGTGATTCGTGCAAAAGGAGCCCAGATCAGTTATTAAATACATTTACTGTACAGGTCATGGACTTGAGTTTTCATTAAACTTCACAGAAACATATACGTAAAATATATTATCCTTTGTGCAATGGATTTATATATTAGAATGACATAACTTTTTGAATTAATTGTTAAAATAACTAACTCCATAAAACCTAATTTTAGTTCTTTTTGCCACTATACTATCTACTTAAAGGAAGTGAAATCGGCAATTAGAAAATTCCCTGGCCAACCAGACTCATATTAATAAATGAACTTCAAAATGCTTGAAAGGTGCATGGATTTTGTTTTTACTTTTTATGTTTTTTTGACAGACGACAGAGTTCTGCACATTTTAAACAACATTCCTCGTAATTCCCCGTCCTTTTTGGTTTATTTTATTTATTTATTTTGGGGGGTGGCAACATTCACAATGGAAAACACTGGTTTCATTTTCAGTGTCGATGGCAGAGCGTCTGCTCCAGAAGCGACGCTTTCCAAAGATGAATTGAAATGTCATCTGTCAGTGTGTTTTTTTTTTCCCCTTTCTTTTTTCTTCTCTCTGCAGCTCCCCCAGATTTCTACATGTGCTATTTTTGACCTGCATTCGAATCCAGTCTGAAACCACATTTTCTTTGGTCTTAAATATATCTGCGCTGGTTGCGGAGAAATATAAACGTCAAGTGCCCAGAAGTAAACGCCGTGTCACTTTGCTGTCACAAAAGACGGAGGAAAGCAGTAAAACCCATGCCAAGTTAGACCTTAACATGAGAACAAAACAACATTTGCATCAGTTTGCTTTACGTTGCTGTAATCAGTTATTAGCTTGAGCTTCGAATGTGAATGGTAGTTCAGGAGTAGCTGAAAAATAGGAAGTTTAAGAGATGCTGGCAGCAGTACTGGCACACTGCTCCATCCAAGCACGCAGATCTCCACTGATGTCAGTTGATGAAGGATAATAAGATCCTCCTTCACACATTGAGCCATTTTATTTCACTACTTCTAACATGCACTGCTTTTAACAAAAAGGCCAGATTTGTAGGCAGCTTTCAAGCCATCTCGCTCAATGATGCTCTGCTTTCTGCGCTCGCTTTTCAACTCGTTCTGTCTTTAATATTTTCTCGCCCTTGCGTTGTCTCTCTTTTGTGTTCGCTTATTTGTGGTCTGTCTCTCATTCTCTGCTTGTTTCAGTCTTTTTTCCCCCCTTCTCCCTCTTTCTCTCCGTTTCTCTGGGGATGCGGATGAAAACCAAGCCCGTTTTATTTTTTCTTCAGAGGGCGCTGAATATTTCAGTTTTGCATTTTCTCTCTTTTTATGTGCTCCCTCTTTTTTTTTTTCCAGGGCCCCTTTGATGTGTCTGTGGATTCGTTATCATTCCGTTTGGATGAGCTCACAAACGCAGATGCGGGGCACTTGCATGCACTTCCACACACACACACACACATAACGTATGCACGCACTCTTTTTATACTACAGACCAGAGGCATCCATATGCACGCTTACATTCAGGTCTGTTTGTCGGTTGTTTCCATCTGCTGCTCCACCCACATTACTCTACGCGATTCTTAAACGCTCAGCTTACATGGGGAAAGAAAGAACATTTGCATAAGCAATCAGGCTCTTCATTGTGTGCTACTGTATCGATTTCATATCTCTGGGGTTCCTGCAAACTTTGTAAAGGACTGGAAAAATATTTCACTCTATTCCAGGTCTGGAAAAGGGTGGAACAGCAAAGCTGAATACTGGAAAATGTTTGTATTTTTAGACATTGTTCCTTAAATAACGTGTTCTTCTTTCTTTTCCTTTGCTCCTTGTTCCCTTCCTTCCCTTTGTCCTTCCCTCTTTCCTTCCATGTGCCCAATTTTTATTCCTTGTGTCCTCCTTTCAGTCCGTCCATCTTTCCCAATGTCCTTCCTTCCATCTGTCCTACCTCTCTTCATTTCTTGTTTCACGTATTTCCCTCCATGTGTCCTCTGCTCCGTTGTTCCTTGTGTCCTTCCATCCTCAGTATTTTCTTTCTTGTGTCCTTTATTTGCTCGCGTCCATCCTTCTGCTTAGAGGGATTGCCTCCGTCTCTAGTCTTCGTCAGTCTTACTTTCTGTCTTTAGTCGTGTCTTTCCTTTCTTTTATCTTGTGTCCATCCTTCTTTCTTTCCATGTGTTCTTTCCTTTATTCCTCTTTTTGTCTTTCCTTGTTTCCTGCCTTCATTTCTTGTGTCCATCCATCTTTTCTTCCCAGCTTTCTTTCTATATTCCTTCAGTCTGTCCTACATCCCTGTGTCCTTCCTTTAATGTGCGGTTCCTTGCTTTCCTTCTTTATGCACTTTCTCCCATCCTTTCCTTTTCTTGTGTCCTTCCTTCCTTCCTCCCTGCCTGTTTCCATATTTAGATCCTACCCGCTGTATAAATATTTACCTTTAAATCCATGGTGGACATTTGTCTTTTATATCAAAAGGAGCATGTTGGACTGGGAACTCTTGACATCTGTGTTTTTGGAAAGCTCTGGTTTTTACATTAAAACGTGTAGGAAGCCCGTGTTTATGATTTGTGCCTCATTTCACTACGTATGCATCACGTGGCACACAACAACAGAGGCAGCATGTGCCATTGTGTGATTAGAGCAGCCCGTACACCGGCCACATCAGCTGCGCGGCTGAATGGCAGAAGCTCCCTGTCAGCTTCGAACCCGAGCTCTCTGCTCGTCTCGCCCCCGCCTTTAAAACAGCCGCTGAGGATTGAGGGATGAGAAGCACTTCCTCTTTAGAGAAGGCACATCTTTAATTTGAGCCTCCTCTCCTTCCACTTTTCTGACCAGATATCCATTTAAAGCCAACAGGCCGCCCTGGCGCTGGCACCCCTCTGCTTTCCTTTCCTTCTCCACTTCTCCTTGCCAGGCCACCCTGATTCCCTTTTTTTTTTCCCCCTCTTTCTCATGTCTGCTCTGTTATTGATGGTGACACGCTGTCTGCCACTTTAGTGGCCACACACATCCTCACGGTTATTCCTTTACATCCACATACTGTTGGTTTCATTTTAAAGGTAGCTGCAGTTGAATTTTTTTCTTCATCTTTCCTCTCCTGTATCCTTGGAGGTGTAGGCCCAGCAGGTAGTTCCAACGTAGCTGTAGCTCTGCCTTTGAGTTGCATTGTCAGTCGCAGAGAGAGTTTGGGACCGCGCCTCGTGAACAAAGGCTTGTGCACACTTACGTGCACACCCCCGTACACCCTCATGAATTCTCTCTTCTCTCTCAAGTGAAGCACACGTTCAAATCCTTCTCTTTTTTTTTTTCTTTTTTTTTTGCTCTTCTTTGGAAGTTAAGCTATTTCAGTGACATCCTCTCTGTTTCCTGTTCTCCTTTCCTTTTCCTCCTTCGCCTCTCTCCACAAATTCTTTTGTGTCTGACTGAGTCCGAGAGGCAGTCGCGCAGTGAGTTTGATTAATAATTACAGAGTACACAAAATCGGGAATGGAAAAAATGCCTCCTTGTTGTTTGATGTCCAACATGAGAGAAACCAAAATTACTGAGAGACAGAACACTTTAAAGAGAAGAGAAAGCCTGCACATTCCTCTCTCAATCCGCTGCTTTTGTTCTTGGCCTGTTCTGTTCTTTGCCTTTGGCTGTTGCTGTTCTAGCTTTCTTATTGCTTTTAGTTTTGGAAAACATTAATTTCTTTAGAAACTGAAATTTTGCAAATGAGTGCGTACACATAAGAGCCAACGGGTTGCATGTCCCTGCATAGTTTGGATGTTATTGTACTTTTTTAAAGGTGTTCACAGCCGTTAGTCTTCTGTAGTTTTCACATTTCAGTGTAGTCCACTAATGGTTTACCTAATACTTTACAAATAAAAATCTGAAAAGTGTGGCGGGCAGCTGTATTCAGCCCCCGTAAGTCAGTCCTTTGAAGAGCCACCGCTCGGGGCAATTACAACTGCAAGTCTTTTGTATGATAGCTCAGTCAAATTGGATGGAGGATGGCTATGAAGAGGAATTTTAAAACTTGCTGCAAATTCTCAATTGTTTTTAGGTTTTGGCACACCATTTTTTTAATCTAACCAATCCAGTCTCAAAGCTTTCGCAGCCTTCAACAACTTTTCTTTGATATTTAGGTCTCTCCATTTTGACCGTACTGAACAAAAAGGTGTGTCCACAGCATGATGCTGCCGATGACATGGCTCACCGTAGGGATAGTGTGTTCAGGGTGATGTGCAGTGTTTGTTTTTGTTTTTTTTTTAGCCACAAAAAAAAAAAGAGAGGTCACCCGCTGATATTTTGTTGGACCGCCTTTAGCTTTGATTACAGCACATATTTGCTACTTACTTTTACACCAAGAACTTGTACTGATGATGGGATGCTACACATCTGTTCAGTCCCAATTTGTTGAATTCCCCTCACAATGCTCCTACTTTCACAATTAAACATACTCTTGAGTTCTACTGTTGTTTTTCTTTGATTTGGCCAAATGTTGACGTGATCGGCGATCATGATTATATGGGATGTTTGTCCGACTACTTTTCTTCCTCAAAGACGATGGTTCCCCTCTATCCTTCCAGTTTTTAATAATGCGTTGGACGGTTCTCAACCCAATTTTAGCAGTTTCTGCAATCTCCTTAGAGGTTTTCTCAGCTTGACGCATGCCAGCGTTTTGACCCTTCTTAAAGAGACTGACATCTTTTCCACGACTACAGGATCCGTCTTTCGACATCGTTGTTCAAGAAATGAGAAGTTACTTTGCATCGGCTTGGGTTAAATAACTTGTTGCCAGCTGAAACATAATCGCTCAGGCAGAAATTGTCCAATACCTAATTGCTTTGTTAAATCCAGGTGAGAACTTGTTTTTTTGTCCTGGCAGCATTCGCATGCAGGCCAGGGTGTTGAGTTTTGGTCTCGTGTGTCACCTACATGGGTAGCTGCAAATTGTAAACGTAACTTTTTATGGACTTTTTCTGCCACTCCTCCTCAAAACACGACTAACAGCTGTCCTGGTATGAGATTGTCCCACCTGAGCTGGGGCTATCTGCTGCTCTTCCAGAGTTACCATGGGCCTCTTTGCTGCCTCTCTGGTTGATCCTCTTATTGTCTGGCTTCTCAGTTTAGGTGGGGGGCCTACAAACATGTGCAACACTACCATGTCTTGGTAGGTTTTATAACCTAACCCGTCAATAAACTCCTGCAGAACGTTCTGCCTGCCCTGCCTGCTGTGATTCTTGATCTCAAAGATGACTTTTGTTCACTAACGTTCAACAAGTTACTGAGGCCTTCACTTACCAGCTGTATAGTATATACTGGACTTCATATAGTGGGAATCAACGTATAGAGGGCTGGATACAAATGCACACCACACTATTCAGATTTTTATTTAAAAAGAAAAATGGTAAAATCATGTATTTTCTTTTCTCTGTGATTATGATTTACCTTTTGTTCTCTTGCAAATTTCACACCCCGTCTTTGTATTAGTTGTCCCTCTAAGTGGTTCAAACTGGTCCCCCACTTGCAAGGATTCCTCCTCCCAGTTGTTCAGCTGTGCAGGGGGAAGAAGTTTTCACACTTTTTTTAGAGCGCTCATATCCAGAAGAGGGAGGAAAGGGCACTGACACACGATCTGCATATTTTACATGCTGTTCTTTGTTTTTCACTATGAAACAAGGAAGAGAGAGAATGCACAGCTTGTCATACAGTGTTATCTCTATGCTGGGTTATATTTCTGCATCAGAATGAGGATCTGTGGGATTGTGACTGCAGGGACACAAATGTGGAACCATATCTGTTGCTTCAGTTTAGCATTTTCTAAAGCTGTGTTAAACAGGCTTTGTCCAGGAATTATAAAATGGGCCTTGCAAAGACAATATAGGGCATTTACCCAGCTATTAATAGTTTTTCTTTTTTTTTACATACATGACCCAGTAGATGCAGTTTTTACCTTCCAACCTTGACTGAATTAACAAGTTCACCCTGCGCTTTATGTGTGACAGACATAATCTCAGTGTGATGTTCTTTTAGTATAGACTGTCTTTGATTGCAGGTTTGCAAAAAAAAAAAAAAAAAAAGTTTCTCTAACATTAATTTGACTCACGAGCGTTCCACTTAGCGTAAATTTGCAAGGGGCCACACTTTGGCCCACAGCAAAAAGGTTCAATATCTCAGCAGAAATTTAGGTTAATGGAAGGACTGGGATTTAATATAGGTCTAGATGGGAGTGTTTCAGCTCTGTGACCGACTGATCAGTCAAGGGTGCACCCTGCCGATTGCCCCCATGTCAGCTGGTGTAAAGTCAACACCCCCCCCCCCCTTCTGCGACCCTTGGAGGGAGGGGAGGGATGTTTGGATATATGGATACAAAAATAACCCCTTCCATTCCAGCCTTCATATCTACCTCTGTCATCCTTCCGCCTCGACATCCACACACACCCCCTGTGTTGTTGAGCTTGACAGCTGCTCGGTTGCTCCTGTATGATGTCAAGGCTGGGCATGCCGGCTGCACTCTGACAGGTCCCGGTACGATGCTGTCCCCACTCAGTATGCCTGTCAATCCTCTCCTACCTGCAATTCTGTGACCTGACATTTGGCAGCAATAACCGCAAATAAGCATGGAGGACACACACAAGTTTATGGTGTAGAGGTCTAAGATGAAATCGTATACATTTATTACCTATTAAACTTACATAGAGTTTACATTAAACTTTAAATTAAACAAATATGTAAATAAAGAATAGTAAATACAGAGCAGTGCATACGTAGAACTACACGCTTATATACTTATGGTACCTATTCCCACACAATAGATAATTATTTTTTTCAACATCAAAGTCTAAAAGGTGTTCTGTGCATTTTGAATGAATGAAATTTACTTTGTTTGCCCTAAAGTGAATCCAGTTCCACAAACTGCATGAATAGAATCCCGTTGTGCGTATTTTAATTTAAATCCACCTGTTCTGTAAAGGCCTCAGAAGCTTTTTAGATAACATTAGTGCACAAACCCAGCTGCTGACAGTACAACTATTGGCCTTTATGAAAGAGTGGCAAGAAGAACCCCTTTGCGGTAAGAAACCCACAAATAGTCCTGTTTATTGTGAAACATAGTAGTGGTAGCCTTATACTGTGGGGATAGGAAACATGGTTAGCGTTGATGAGAGTGCATCTAAATTAATTACAGGGCAACCTCTGAAGAACACATGGTAAAGGAGGTTCACCTCCAAACGGGACAACGACCCTTGAGGCCGAAACACACCGGTCTGATTGAAGTGAATGGGGCCGGGCCGACTGCTTGTGGTTCTGTGCAACTGTGTCTGTTGTTCTGACCAACGTAGTGCCCTGTCGTGTGAATACTCGATCTCGCTAATCAGATGGAGCCAGTAGGTCAGGACAAAAACATCTCTTCTGAGCGTGGAGGTTTGGACGCACGTGGTGTGTTTTGGGCCTTCGCCTACAGCCAGGTATGCTTTTCTTTTGAAGTCCGGATACCAAGGTGAAAAAGCTGTGCGGTTGCTGGGGTAACGTCAGTTGGAAATAAAGGTCCAGAGATGCTGTTGACTTCATAGCAGAGAATCGGCCCAGTTTAAAATCGATTAGACACATATTGTAAGCAGTCAATCACAACACCAACGTCAAAATCATCCCCTGATAGCATTCATTTTTGTTTAACAATGGTCGGACGTGTAACATCAGTCTGCGCAACTCAAATCTCTGTTTTACCATGTACACACACAGAGACAGAAATAATTGTTTTTAGGGATGTGAAAGTGAGTTCTGGTGTGGATGAAAGGCCAGAATGCATAGAAACGTATTCGTTTTCCCAGACATCAGGCTATGTGTGGACAAGGCCGAAGCTCTCTATGCAGTCTGTCTGCGCTTGGACTATTCTGCAATGAACGGGCAACATGTAATGTGAAAAGCTGGTAAAGGTATACCACAAAAATATATGCACCTGCAATTAAGATAAGGAATACCTTTATTGTCCCCCAATGGGGAAAATCAGGCATGGCAGTGGCAAAAAAACAGAGTTATAGAAAGTTATAATCAGTAATGAAAAAACAAGCTAATCCAGAGTTCTAAAGCAAGAGAGGATGACAAAATAAAATAAAAACAGAGTGAGTATTGCACAATTATTGAATATGACATATTCAGATAATAAACAATAAACCACCTATAAACTCTGCATGTCTCAGTGCTATCAAAGCCTCTCAGTTTTCTGAATAGTATCATGTTGTCATTTTAGAAATATATTCAGCCAGTGTTTGGAACGTTAGTTTGTTGCCCACCAAAAATGAGTAATGACATCCCCTTCCTGATCTTTCATATTTAAACGCATAATTAAGGTTTTTGTCGCTGTTACCGACATGTCAAGTGGATGCTACCCTATGCAAAACAACAGCATTTTGCGAAATAAAAGGTATATTTCACCATTTATAACCATTGATGGTACACTTTAGAGATCTGGGGTCAGTCTATACTTTAGTTTACAATTTTTACCTCCTCTTTTCTGCAGCTGATATTCTTTTCCTGGATGAAGTGTATTCATTCCTTTGTTCTTGTGCTTGCTTTGAAGGGAGATGGAGAGCCAGCTGGACAGGGCGAGACAGAGCCAGAGACAGCAGATCCAGCAGGCCGATTTGGCACTGGAGCAGTTCAAGAAACAGGTGGAGCTCAGCTCTCAGAAGGCCTACCCTGACACTTCAAGTCTGACACATAAATATAACACTCACGCAAAAAATAGATGTCTGTATGAAAAAGCTGTAATTATTATTGAAGTGTCATGTTCATTGGCATTCCTGGTGAAAAAATGTGAGGAATTTCTTTTTATTACCGTGGCATGATCTCACACTTAAAAATCAAGTCTCTAAATGGAATATATTTATTCGGGGGGGGGGGGGGGGGCTGCTATGTTAAGAAAGAATTATTTTGAACGTACTGGAACTCTTTCTACCCAAACTATTTAAAGAAATAAGCATTTTTACTTTGTTTTTGAGTTGATCAGAGGTTCTAGGAACGTCTAACCAATATTCTATGACCTTTTCTTCTCCCTGGGGTATAAATACTGTATGCAGTGTCTGAAATTAACTTCCTGATTAACTGGCCTAGTTGGCTGGTAGACGTAAAAATCAACCGGCCAAGAATATTTTTTACCGGCCAAAGTCTGACTGACACCTGCTAAATATCTTCACATAATCCCGCTACGTAATTAGCCTAAGGTAAACGCTAGCTGTTAGCATACGGACATGACATAGTTGCTGTCGTTCTCGCGTCACATGTGCGAGTGTTTGTGTACGTTTGTTGTCATATAAGGAACATAAAGATGCATCCACCCAAATGACGACTGAAAAACACAACTTAGTTGGTACAAACCTTTACTCGCCATGTGGCAGCTAGACCTCTGAAATTTACTCGCATTTGGTGTCTGGCGAGTGTTAATTTCGGACCCTGAGGGCCCTTTTTCTAGCTTAGAAAAGGGGTCTTTTTATCCTGCATCTCACACAGGGAGCAAATTGTTCAGGGAAGGAAAAATCGGATCCAAATTGGGTTGCCTGAGTTTTCATAACAACAATTAACTGCTATCCATGTGTCAGTTGGTTATTTGGAGGTACTGCCATTTAAAAAAAAAACCTTTTCTGCCCTACCATTACAAATGTAAACATGACTTTACTTAGAACTGTTGGATTTGGTCAGATGCAACCAAGATTGAGACTTTCTCCAGGTGGGTTGGCAACGTAACCAAGGATGAGTACATGTAAAAGCATTTAAGGATGGTGCAGGATCTATGATTATATGAGTCTCTCTCTTCTAAAGGCCCAGGGAACCTTGTTAAAGTGCATTACATCATGAACTGGTGGTCTTTCAACAGGATAGTGATCAAATAACTATTCTATCCAAGTCCCCGCACTAAATTACACAGAAAACCAGTGAGGTGAGCATTTCATTTCAAGGCGCCTTTCAGGTTGCTCAAGGACACTGTACAATAATAGACAGAATAAAGTGCTGGCTGCTGTATTGTGAAGCATCGGAAGCTTATGAAGGGAATTGATCGGAAGACCAAACAGGAGAAAGTCACAGTTATGAATGCGAGAGGTGGCGAGAGGTGACGAGGCTGCGAACAAGGACAGAAGTAGGGAGAGGCCGACGCGCTTTGTGCCTCGTAAGTGAAAATATGCAGAACAAGTGATATTACTGATGTGAGCCTGTAATCATGGGTAGCTTTCCAGGAAGACACTCAAACCTTTTACCTACAAGACAGAAGCCCGCACTTTGGAGACTCTGGAGAACACTTAGTCTTCCCTCTGTAGGGAAGGGACTGAGTGTTGTCCTGCAGGCCACCACAAGTTATTAACACCTTGTTCTGACAGAAAGACACTAATAATTGCACCTTTGATATTGAATTTTGTTTGTTTCTTTGCGATTTATGTTTCCTCCCCACACTGAATAAATGTAGGGATATTAAGGATTAGCTTTTTCAAAATGTTTGTGTGTAACACGACGCTACTGTAATAAAAGATGAATGTATTTTAAGAGTTTTTACACATCTTCACCAGCTGTGCCAGTAAATGTGGCCAACTTTTTTTTGCTTAATTATTTCATTCTGTGCATTTATACAGACACAAATTTCTACATTTCTGTCTTTTAACTACTTTACACACACACACACACACACACACACACACACACACACACACACACACACACACAGACACACACACACACACACACACACACACACACACAATAAATCTACATGTAGGAGCCAAGAACATAATCACCCTCGGGCCGTTTGCTCTCGTTTGGTGAGCCTGAATAAATGAAATGAAATAAAGTCCTGCTCATTAAACTTTAATTTCTCCACTAACACTTAACGACCTCATAGGTTGTAAGTGGGCAGGGAAATCGGGTGCTCAGGTTCCAGCGGAGAACGGGCCGCCACAATAAGCAGTTAGACTAATTAGTCCAGCAGCAGTGCCCTGCCGTCAGCTGCCGGCGCTGCGTGGGCTACAGCTTATTGGGAAAGTTTCCCAATCAATATGCACTCCGTGTAAAACTTCTGATGCAGTCTATAGCTATAGGCGTTCCGTTTTGTTTTTTAACGTTGTTGAACAAGTCGAGCTTTGCTATGTGTGGTCCTAAATGTTTCAAAGTGCTCCGTGCAAGAGATTTGCAAGTTTTAGTTGCTGATTAGTGAGGTTTTTCACTTCATCGGTGCGTTCGGAGGCAGTCTGGGCGTAGGAATATGAGAGATTGTGTGGGAGTCGAGCTTATGCACGGATGTTTGTGGGTACATGAACAACCTTTGTTTCCCATGACTTAATTTAACCAAATCAGTTATGCCACCATTTGTTTTCCCCTTGTTTTGTAAAGTCAATCACTTTCAAATATTGTTTTCTTTGGGATTCATTAGTATTTTGTAAACATTTAAAATGGAATATTTTGTTTTTTTTCCTGTCCTCTAAAATGCAGTATTTTTCCTTCTCTCCTCCTGCTGCTCTCATCCGTCCATCCTCTCGCTCTTTTCTTCGTTTCCCATTGAGCCCCTGGCATCCCGATCTTCAATCTGACTTTATCCTCAGCCCACATCAAAGCCGTGGGAGCGCAGAGCAGTCTCCTCTGCATCCCTGTCATCTTCTCTCCCTCTTTCGCTCTTTCCTCCTCTTCCTCCTCCCCACCCCGCTCGTGCATCCTCCTGCTAAGGCTTTAATGTTGTGGAAAGTACTTCAAAAGAAGTTTTTTTTTTTTTACTCTTTTCTCATCCTCTCGTCATTCCTTTCATCGTCTTCGCCGTCTCTCTTTGTACAGATGGTGTGATATCTAAATGGATTATCTTCGTCACTCTTTTCTTTCTCTATTTAAAAAAATAAAATATGCATCTTGCATGTAGATTGCAGTTAAAAGCAAGATTCTTCCCCTATTTTGGTTTGGGGGAAAAAGGAGAAGAAGCATCGCTGTATGGAGTCAAATCCATGTTGCGAGGAGAGTTCAAAGAGGTTTTTGGATTTTGTACAGATTAATAAAGAACACATTAAGGATTTCATGAGAGTTACAAACAGCATAGGTGAGATGTTCTGTAAATTACAACTTCTGTTGCTGCAACGATAAGAGAGAGATAAGAGAGAGAGAGAGCAAAACAATACACATACATAGTAAAATAAAATAGTAACCACTGGTCTATATGTTCCAGCAAATATATGATTAATACAATAAACTAATGAACAATAAACTAAAGTAATGAGAGATCAGGCATATAGAATACACTTTAATAAAACCTTAAAACTTCTTAGTAGTAAAGAGTATATACATGATAAATGCAATGAACATAGTAAATAATAGTAAAATAGAAAATAGTAAATAGTAAAAATAATTCTATCACAGGTAAAATAAAATAAGGTGCAAATCTTTAATTTTAATCTCTCCCCACAAAGTTTGCAAACTGACTCTAGATGTAACTAGAGTCAGTTTCATAAATCAATCATTCTCATTACACCTCAATTTTAAACCCTACGTTTCCATGAAGAAGTGTCTTATTGTATAATAGAAAGAAGCATACGATCGGCAGTTTATCAGGATTCAATTAAATTGCTTAGAATCATTGCAGGGATTGATATTTAAGGTAAAAGATGAAAAATTGATGAAAGAGAGCCATCAATACAAAATCAAGACTATAATTGCTTGTTAATTTATCAAAATATTCTCAGTACCAATGGACTAAAACAGAACAAGCAAAACTTAAAGACTAATGGTAGAAAACAATCTACACTTAATATTAATTAATTGGTAACATTTTTTATAACTACAAAAGGAAAATCAAATCCAAAAGACTTCTATACTCTGAAAAAAACCTAATAGGCATTAAACATCTAAGAACTATCAGGAGCTTATTGGCTTCCCAGCAGCCGACTGGAAAGGTTTTATGGACAAGTTCTGGTTGTAATATCAAACTTTAATCTTGAATATCAAAGTTTGAATATTTGGGAAGCAAGGTGTTTTTAATTTTCAGAAAACACCTTTTTCATGAACAAATACATAAAAACTGATGAAAGCTAACCACCAATACACTAAAGAATCAAATATGGTTTTATGACTAATATTTGCATGCTACTAGTAAATTAAAATAATCAATACACATAAAACCTAAAGACTAACATACAGAAATATAAACACTTATTCTACAGATAAATTATAAATGGGAGACATTTTTATAACTAGAAAACAAATGCTCATTTGACTTCCTTCTAAACTAATTAAAACATGAGAACTATCAAGAGCTTAAAGGGGACATATCATGCAAATTCCACATTTTTTAACCCTTAAATACATTCTGTTGAAGTCTTTAGGACTGCGTAGATATCTTTATATTCTATTTAGGTCATATTTTTCAAGCTGTTCAGTTTCCTGTTCTTTTTTTCTTTTTGGACAGTTACATCACAGTATTTGCTGCAGAACTGCTCAACAAGGACATGGATGTCCAGCTTACCAGTCTCATTAATCCGCTAATTTTTTCTTCTCGCTGCAATTTTGTAGTCCGAGCTGAGGGATCCCGAAGCTACATTTGGATAAGTCAAAATGTTCGGTTGTTCATTACACCGTCCCCCAGCGTACTACAAAAATGGCCGAACGGGGTGGAATGGAAACTCTGCGACCTGGAGGGGGGCTGGGTGTAAAGTGGCTTCTTTAGATTTAAAGAGACAGCACCAAAACGAAACACTCTCAAGCACACTTTTAGAGCAGGAGTAAAAATGGGGAACGTGGGGGTTATTTAAAGAGGAATTTAGACCAAATCACTGCAGATCCACAACTGAATGATTTCAATGTGAAAAGGAAGGCATTAAATACCATGCTGTGCCCCCTTTAAAGGGTTCAAAGCATCTGAAAAGAGAGATTCTTTGGCCTAATTCTAGTTCTGATATCTACCTTTAGACTTGAAGGGTACACTTTGGAAAGGAAATCTTTTCAGGCTTCAGAAACGTCCTGAAATGATTCAACTTCAGAAGCATCAGTCAAAACACCTTACTTGGTTTGAATCGAGCTGTTTACCCCTCTCAAGGCGTCTGGCGCATCATAGCTTGTTAATCATTTTAGGTAGTAGTCTTTTGAACATTCAATTTCTATAAAAAAAAAAAAACACATTCCCTTTTAATAATAAGTGTATAAATCAATTGGTGTTTTTTGTTTGTCAGCGTAGTTTAACTCAAAGTGAATGTCACATTTTGCACTGTTGGTCAGTCAAAAGACGTTGAACTTTATCTCTCTTTGCTGTCTTGTTCCACCACCAGATGGAGAAGGTAGAGGAGGACCTGATCCGCTCCAAAATCCTTAGAGAAAACCAGGCCAAGGAGTTCTCACAGCAGCTTGATGCTCTGAGACAGAAATACGAGCAGCAGGTCTGTATGAGGCTGGAACTCCCTGTTTTTTTGCTTGTGAGTGAAAGCGTGGCCTGTCGGAACTGACGTCTATTTAAAATACTCTCTTTGGTCTTTATCTCATGCTAAAGGATACGCTTTACATCAGGCCTTGATTTCAGCTCAGTAAGTATTTCCAGCACGGCCTTTTGAACACTAATGCAGTGCTGCGTGGACGATGTATCATTTGTTTATGATTTTATCTCGTCGGCTCTATTTCAGTCAGTCAAGATATCGTTTGAAAACATTCGTTTAATTAAACCACATGATTGGATTTTTTTTTTCAGGCAGCTGATCTAAATATTTAATGCAAGGAAAACACAAGACTAATTTGATATACTTCACATACCTGTTGTGAATAGCATCTGTGAGCGTAATGCCTAAAAACATAAGACATAACAGCACCCATCACATTTTTTGCAAACTCTGGTTAGGAACTAACATACCTTAAAATAAATGGGATTCCATTGCAGTAGCATAATCACACACTGACAGTTTTCGAATAATCCAACCCTTATTGTGAGTACATTTATTTATTGCAAGACATTTTTTGCTCAATATGAGGGATTGCTGCAAAGCTGTGGACAAAGCAGACTACTGTCTCAGTGGCTCTACACTCTTTCATAAGGAGTGAATGCTGCTTGTCAAGATTTGATGCAATCTACTGGGTTTCCTTTGATAGGAAACTTTTTGACCAATCTGTATAATTTGATTGAATTTGACTGTAAAGTGCCTTGAGATGACATGTATCATGAATTGGTGCTTTATAAATAAAATTGAATTGAATTGCAAAAAAAAAAGGCCATTAGGAAATAATTGTTTTACAAAATCACATGAGCCACAAATGTTGGCACCATTTTATATTCCTATAAAATATAGATAGGAATGTATTTAAGTCTATATTACTTTTTAAATTAATCAGAGCTGAACTTTCATTTTGTAGTCCATCTCTTCTTGTTTCCAATGGTTATAAATATGATGTCAAACAGAGGCCCATTTCTCAACAAGATCTACTATGGAAAAGACAGTAGATGTTGTTATTCATGTGAGACGGTTGGTGTTGATCCTAATAAATCAAGAAACTGCTGCAAGTAATTAGTTCCTCTTCCAAACTTACCAATTTCTAAACCAGAGCACTAATGAGACAGAGATGGAGCTGTGACAAATGAGTTTGGAGCAGGACCAACGTTTGTCTTGCCAGCACAAACAATGCTGAGGATGGTAAAGGATGATAAAAAAACACAAAAACTAAGATTAAGCTTTTTTTATTGAAAATAGTTCAGTTGTGTTTCATGTCAAACTCTGAGTAGAAATGCAGAACAAAATACATGGGTACTGATAAGTGTGGTGGAAGATCTGTGATGCTGCGGGCCTGGTTTTCTTTCTAAAGTCCCGTGCCAGAACACATGGCATCATTTTCTGTTTAAATTGATCAGATTTTACATCAAGATTCTGGTCATCTCTCCAGGAACACTGCAAATTGGTCCTCCCTTGGTCTCTCAGCATAATAATTGGCCAAATCAGCGCAGAAACGTTTCACCTGATTCAATAACAACCTTCTTTCGAGATTTATGTAAAAAAAATAAAATTGCCCGTGGGTTGGTAATGCTGTTACCTTGCAGCAAGAAGGTTCTAGGTTCAAATCCCGGCCTGGGGTCTTTCTTCGTGGAGTTTGCATGTTCTTCCTATGGATGTGTGGGTTCTCTCTGGGTACCCTGGCTTCCGCCCACTGTCCAGAGTGTATCCCGCCTCTCGCTCAGTGACCCAGGAGGTAGGCAACATTCCCCCCACCCCCACCACTGTGCACAGATAAGCGGGTGTAGACAATGGACGGACGGAAATGTTTGTCCTTACTGAATAAATTGACTTTGATTAATAGTTGGGTGTTTGACTGTGAGATTATGCATGGAGGGTGCTGCATGTGCATTCACAGGTCTTACCCAGTTAAATTATTCATCGCAGTTGTGTTAAACAAACAATAATTATAGGTTTGCATTGCCCCATGTTAACATATACAGTGTGACTATGTGACACACCCTAGGGGCGCAGCAGTAACCACTGTAACATCTCTATTTTCCATCTGTATCCACAGCGTGATTGCTTTCCAAGCAGCAAACGGGCAACAAACCTGTGCGTTAATAAGCATGCTAACACTCATTTTCTGGCCAGATGGAGTTTAGGCTGCGTGTAATTTGCAGTAGATTGATGTGAATGAAAGGGTATGAGGCCGGTGTTATTTCCGAGGAAGGGGGGGGGGGGGCATTCCCTTCCTTATTTGCACTATGGCCACACAGTTGTGTTTGAATCGCAATAACCATTTCTTAAAAAAAGAAAAAAGTGTTTAAACGTTGAAGAGTTGGTAGAAAATGATGGTTTTCGCTAATATCAAACAATGCAGGTTAATTTATCAAGAAAGATGTTTTAACTCCTTGTTATAACCCATTGAATGCGTTGTTATGCCAAACTGAAATGTGTTGTTTCTTGCACAACACGTTCTATCTCAAGCATCAAAAAAGCAGTTCAAGAAAATAACGGTTTTCGCGCTATATTCAAATGACGCTCATAGTCCGCTGCTTGTCTCAGAGGAGGGAAAGCTGGCGGATGAGGGCGACTGCACACGCTGAACGCTTTTGTCTGTGAGATGAAAACAAAGACGATTGATCTGTCCATCTGATGAGAGTTTTTGACATCAGTCGTTAGAAATGTGCATCTGAGTAGACAGGAAGGCCTTTTAATATTAACGAAGGCTATTTCATGTTGAATGCCTCTGCACATAAGCTTTTTGGCACCTTATTTGGGAGCTCCCAGTTTCTCTGGCCGGCATGTGTGTGGTGTTTCCGCTCCAGAGAGATTGGTGTCACGAGATTGAAGAGGTCATGGTGCTGTGGGTCCGTTCAGAAAAGCGTATTCCCTCCAGGGCGGTATTAGTGATACTTTAAGTGGCAAAATAGATCAGAGGGGAGCTGTTGGCCAGCTGACCCTCCACGCTGTCGGGCACGGTTCCTGGATCTGGCTTAAATTGAGAGAGGTCTTATAGCTGGTTTGGAGTCAGGAGCTTAACACTTTGAGGGAATGCTCTAAAGCTTTACTCTTCAGCTGTCAGACTAGAGCATTAAATGATGAAGACTAGTTTATAGACGTCTTCTGTTCACACCCTGTGTAAATCCCTGAAAAACGCTACAGTAGAGAGAAGATGTTCGCCTTTTTTCCCCATTTCTCTCTATTCAGATGTTAACTTGACACCAGTCTTTCTCTTCATGGGCTCTTGTCCCTCCTCCTCAGAGCGAAAGAAACCTTTTCACCGCCATGTCCAATCTCAATTGATCCACCGCATTCGTTATTCTCTGTAGCTCCAAGCTGCGCTCTAACTGACTCCTGTTTCCTAGAAAACCTTTAAAGAATCAGCATCGAGCATCGTTCGCTACACGCGTCTCATAGGTAACGTCACATCCAGGCTCCTCGCTGCGAATGCTTTCTGTCTGCCTCTCCCCTCTAATCTCTAACCTCACAGCTGATCAGTCTTGCCCATTTCCTTTATCCAGAAAACCCGTGTTTCCAGCTCCACTGAGCTCTGTCGAAGTGCACCCCGCTGAGGTAGTCTTATCAGCCCTTACAGTCTTGAATGACTTAATGATTCCTGCGGGGCAGAATATTCGATCTGGATCTGTAGCTGTTTAGTCTATAAATGAAGAGCCGGTAGAGGGGAGAATTTTTATTGGTTGGGTTTTCTACTGCTGCACCACTGGCAGCTTATGGAAGATGATCTTCGTTACGTTAGCTTTAATCACTTACTTATTCTTAAGTCACTTTGGATAAAAGCGTCTCCCAAATGCACAAACATGAAGCGTGTTTTAAGTCTGTTTATTTAAGTTGGAAAACAAGAGAGAACACGATTGTGACCCATCTGTTAGAATACTTCAACATATTTGTCTCCTGCTGTTTCTCTCAGGATGTTTGGTAAAGCTAGAGTGAGATTCAGAAGTTTCCAGAAGCTCATCATAAGCCATGTTTCCGTCAACGTTTTTTTTTTTTATCTGCATTTTGAAGTTTTGCATTGGAAAAGATTGATGAGTACGAATAAATTTTCACAAAAATGTTTTTTTTAACGCTCGCTTGAGGTGATTTTTGGCTTTTCTGAAAAAGAGTTAATGCGCTAAACGGGAGATGGAAACACATTTGCGGAATGAGTTCTGACGTAAGCGAACGTTAACCTCACATGACTGATCAGCTGTTTCCGCTGTCTGCATCTTCCATAACAGACAAAGAATTGCATTTGTTTCTCAACGTCCCCAGACAACATTTAACATCGCCAGTACTAGTTGACATGACAGAACAGTTACAATTTGCCCGATAATAACACATTCCTGAAAACCTCTCTCCAGTTTCTCAGAGGTGTGGTCCTTACTAGTTTGAAAGTTCTACTTCCTGTTTATTACAGCCAGTGACGAAATCACGCTTTGCGTGGTAAATTTGCTCCAGACCAGTAGATCAAAACACCCCTAAGTCGCATTTTCTATTTTAATTTTTCTTTTTTGGGACGTTTTAAAAGTTTGCTGAAAATCTGTATGATAATTGGCTGGAAGCATAGCTACGGCAGGGTTCCTATGCATTCTGGAAAAGTCTGGATAAGTATTTGTATTTCCAGCCTTTATAACCCATGTTACTGTCTAAATGTCATCCTTTCCTTTCTTGAGCATTTGTGGTCATTGTACCTTCCTTTCTTCCTTCCTTCCCTATGTCCTCTCTCCCTCATGCCCTTTTTCTTTCCTTCCTCTCTCTTCCTTTTGCCTTTTCTTCTGTCCGTCTTTGTGTCTTCCCTCCCTTTTGTCCTTCCTAACTTCCTGGTGTCCTGTTTTTGTTCATTTCACCATTCCTTGCTTACATATTCTGTTTGTCTTCCCTTGCATTGGTATCCCAACTCCCTTTTAGGTCTGGACAATAATTCAATAAGAATATATATCAATCGATAGACCTATATCGATGAAAGAAAAAAAAAATGGGTCAATAAAAAGTTCAATTGAATAACAGTTTTCTTTCTTTTTCCTTTCTAGCCATGTAGTCATTACATTCTCTCAACCAATCACAAATGCAGACCCAAGAACGCTCCATCAACAAGCAAAACATGCAGTTTTGATAAAAAGTTGGTTGAATAAAGGGTTGTGTTTGAATTCAGTGTTCTGTATCTAACAATAGGTCATTAAGCAACAGAATAAAATGGTCAGGGCTGCACTTAAAATATATTTTTTTAATTTGTTGATAATTATCAACATCGATCAATATGATTTCTATTTTATTGATATATTATATCATCCAGGCCTACTCCCTTTTATTGGTCCTTCCTTTTCTCGTGTTCTTATTTCTTTCCTTCTTGTTTCCTACTTCCCTTCAGACTGTCCATTCGTCCCACCTCCATGTCTTCCAAGTGTCCTTCTGGTCCCGCTGGTACCATGTTTCAACCCTGCTCTCAGTAAACATGTCTGCCATAAACTCATAATATAGATTTTTAAATGGTTATATAAAATGCATAGCATGCTGGCATGCTAACTAATTGTTTTTAAAGCTTAAGTCCATGCATTTTCAGTAGCACTGAGTTTTGGACCATTCCAGAATCTTAAATTTTATCCTGCTTTATTAATTCCCAAAACCCGTTGTCCTGTGGTGGGTTTGGGATTATTTTCCTGGTGGAATGCCCAGTCGTGTTCAAATTTCAATCGTCTAGATGTTGACTTTAGGTGACATTGGTGAATTTTGAGATGTCACACAGAAATGTCTAACCGGCACTTACTATGAAAAATGGAAGATTAAATCTTTGGATGTCAAAATAAAGGTTTTTATGGCCTATTCTACATTATTATGTTGAAATCAGGCTTCATGTAGATATTTCCTCATTTCTCACCCACTCTGAATAGCGCTCAGTGTTCCCAGCCAGTGCCATGGACAGAGCAGACATCGGGCACAGAGGCTGTCCATCTTCGCTCCTCTGGCCGGCCAGGTAGGGTGCCGTCATGCACAATGTGTGAGGATTAGCTTGAAAGCAGGGAGGCACATGGGCCCCGGGCCCCTGCTGTCCTTTCAGGACTCCGGGCTGGGCCTGAGCGGTGGGATGGTGGGGGTCGTTTGTCCCCCTCTCCACCACAGGGGAGTGGGAACAGAACAGAGTCTGGGAAAGGCTTGGGAGCTTCACCGGCCAGGATCACATCCCAGCAGGTGACTCCTCTCAGAGCTCAGCCAGAAAACAGACTGGCTTCAGCTGACAGGACGATTAAACCTTGAAAAATTGGACCTTTTTGTACCATTACAAGTATTTTTCTCTGTGACATTGTCATGTTTTGGGTCGAAGCTCTTGTCAGAATTAAGTCTTCAGGATTTCTACGTTTCAACCAAACCTACCATTGATAACATTTAAAAAAAAATCCTTACTCTCCAGTGTTAGACATCACCCCTAAGGACCATAAACCTTAAATAGCCACTGATCGCCACACAAGCATTAGCTTCTAAAGTTTGAAACTGAAACTGTCGTAAAGGTACTGTCAAGAATCGTTAAGCGTCTTCCTCTCAAACTTTCTTACTTTTTTCGGATTTGGATTATAATAATCATCATATTCTTCGCCTAAGCCGATTTTCACATTCTGTCAAGCGCATAGCATGGGGCACGGGGTGGTTACCGCAGCCAGATGGCTAACCCCTACCAGCCTCCATACAACGCAGAAACTAACGGCTCTTTCATATGCCGATCTCAGAATGGGACGAGGGAGACCAGTCTGAAGGGAGAGACTTTGGACATGAAGGGCCAGTCCGTACAATTAGCAGTGGGAGTGTTGAGGGTTTTGGGGGGGGGGGGGGAGCTGGAGAGAAGTAAACACGTCACATTTTGTCTTCGCGTGTGATGATGTGAGGTCGCAGAAAAACTTTCCGCCTTATTTTTATTTTCATCACATCCCCCTCCAATCTTGCCTAATTAGTCCGCCACTGTGGTTTGAAAGTCGTGGAAGAAACGGGACGAAGAAGAAAACCAAAAAAAGAACGTAGATGGACAAGTTGTCATGACGACAGGGTCTCGCTGGCGCGTGTTGGCTGATGAAGTCTCTTTTTGCCGGCTTGTCCAATCAGATGGCTGAGGAGCGCGCGCAGCACGAGCAGCAGAGGACGCGGCTACAGCAGCAACACAGCGCGGAAAAGGACAACCTGGTCCAGGAGCACCAGCGGGAGGCGAGCAGCCTGGAGAGGCAGGCCAGGGCCACCCTGCAACAGCACCAGCAGCACGCTCAGGAGTGGAGGAAGCGGGATGCCCAGGTAGGGGGTCTCGACAGATCCACCTTCAGAGACGGAGACACACACACACACCAACACACACGCTGACCCGCCGCTCTCCCGCGGATAACCATTTCGTATTTTACCCATTGACGTTGTCCTGGGGTTTCAAAAGCACAGCGGGTTGAGACACTTTTTAACATGAAGACAGACACGAACCGACTCTGGCTGTGAGTCATTTTTTTCAGATTGCAGTGTATTTCGTGCGAGAATTATAAGTATGGGTGTTTGAATAGAAGAATATTTACAAATCATGGCGCAACTTGGTAAAAATATAAGGAAAACTGAGGGAAACAAGGCAAAACCAAAAGAAAAACACCAAATCTAACTTTTGGCATTGGTTTACCTATTTTTTAATTATCAAAGCTAGTTTCTAGATGCCACTATAAAGGTTTTCTGTTCTTCAACAACAATCTATAGTGTGTCTTTATTTTCAAATCCACACTTTTAGGCGCCCTGGTGAGCTTCCCGAACTGCAGGCGAAGGGTATTTTTCTTACGGGGCTTTGTCCTCTCTCCGCAGGTAGTCGTCTCCTTCTGGAAAGCATAGTTTATTCTCTTATTACAGCATTTCCATTCACAATGACTGTATGAATTCTTGATCTGAATCAATGGACGCGTCAGACATCGAGGGGGGGCTTTTCTGTTAAGATTTACCCCCTGAAACAGCGGGTCTTCAGCCTAAACCCCTCCGCTGGGTCTTGGGCGCTCTCCAGCCCGGGTAATAGATTGGAGCTCTGTGGGAAGCTATTTGATCAACCAGCCCCCAACTGGGATTGTGTTTGCCTCGTCAGGCTTCGTGGAGAAATGAATTTTGTCAGCATGCAAAATTTTTATTTATTGGACCTTGGCTGGAGACAGATGTTTGGGAAAAGACTTCTTTGGCACAACATTTTTGGTTTATTTTGTAGAGAAGCGAACACTGCTCCCAGTCAATCACTTGAAAGTTTTTTATTAGCTGAAAATAGGAATTGGGTTACACAGAAAAAAAAGTTTTTTTATTTTTTTATTTTTTTTTTAAGTTTTTGCTGTAATTTTTTTAAGAAATTGGGTTTTAACAAAATCCCATTTAGGCATAATATATTTTGCCATTCCATCAATATTCTTCCTATTTGTCTTCAACTGACTAACATACCCAGGCAGTAATAACAGTATTCACAGCTAAAAGCCGTCCAGAACCACCAAAGTAATACATCTCTATAGACTTTCCCAAATTTTTTTTTTACCACATTTCATTTTCCCTGTGATGATTCATGATCTGATATTCTAGGGGAGCGTTGTCTTCACAGCATGTAAATGTCGGATCCGCCTGTGAGGGTGTGATTTCTGGAGATGCCGTCACCACAGGACACGTCTGCTCATAACCCGCCGCTTCGCTCGTGTCAAAGTGACATACGGTTTGACAAATCTCGGCATCTGACGGGAGCGGGGGGGGGGGGTCTGAAAACAAACTTCCCCCAGTTCTCATTTCACATTCCCAGTTCCTGTTGCTTGCCTGTGCGGCATTTTAAAGAAGCGGTCTGACGCCTCTCTCATGTCAGAGCTTCAAAATCGTCATTTCAGGCCATGAAAGGAAGGAAAATGCAACGCAGAGTTGTCTGGTACTGATAACTGTAGATTGGGGGAAGACACTTGTTGGTAAAGTTAGCATGGAAAGTGTTTTTAGCCCTTTGGACAACTGATTCCATTGTTTTGCGTCGTTCTGCGACTTTAAGCGGTAAAGATGGACAATGTTATGTCTGCTCGTCTTCATCCTTGCCAAGTCCGGAGTTGGTGAAGAAAGAGAACAGCCAGCGCCGGTGACTCGTTCCCAGGATGGGTTATACCTGCTTATCTCCTCGTTATGGTGATGCACTAATAATAAACAGCCTCCCTGGCTCCCGGCTTGTGTTTGCTCAGGAGAGACGGGGTGTCATAACAGCAGCTGGAGGGAAGAGCTTAAAAACTTGAGCAGGGACACGACTTCATCCCACCAGACTGCGTCAGTCAGGAAAATGTGTAGCTGCAACGCAGTAGAAAGGCTGCATCACCCATCTGCTGTGCACTTGGGGTTTCTACATCATTTAGCACGCTTCTAAATGCACATGAATATGTCATTTCTTCTTATTTACTGTTCAGAACGTAATTAGTTACAATTTATAGGTTCACATCAGTATGGACGTTACTAGTGAGAAACGCCTTTTTAAAACAGTTTTATGAAGTGTGAACGGGTGATTTTAGTCATTAGTCTACAGCAACGAAATCTCGCCGCCAGCAGCCAGCCGTGTGTGTTTCTGTTAGCTGATCAATGCCCCCCAGAGGACGAAGAGGTGTCCTAATGTGGTCCTGATTCCCGATTTTAACCCCATCGTTCTGCAATCCATTTCACGTTTCCCCACGTTCCGGGAAATCCTCTGCTTTCAGTTTGGGTAAACTTCCACCCTTCCACAGTTTGATTAATTCATAAACTTTCTAAAGTTCAAAATTATAAATGATTCGCAACACATGTATCATTTTGATTCCAGGGATGAATATGTTTGCTGTTGTTCATGTTGCCCTAATGTGGCTACGGAGCGTTCTAATTCTCAAGGATTAATACGAGGTTTTTAGTCTTAAAAGAACAGGACCGCACTTGTTATTGCAAATCTTAAATCTGTCAGGGTTTCTGCAAACTCTTAAAAAGCCTGACTTGGGCCCCTTCTTAGTCTAACTATGTAATCGGTTTCATTGGTTTCTTCACTTGCTTGTTCTGATGATTTTCTTATTAGTTTTTGTTGTGTCTCTCGATGGGAGCGGTAATCTAAATATTCTCGTAATATTATCCACATATGGCTCAATCATCACAGGAAAGTTTATATTACAAAATTTGGCTTGAAAATGGGGCTTTAGCCTTATATACCAAATGTATTTTTAATAAGCATATTTTCAAGACATCGCTTTAACAAAGTTGGTGCCTTCCCCAAACGCCCGCTGTAACGCTCCTTTACTGGTCGTCTGCCCTCTGGTGTCCGATCAACGTCGAATATGGCTACACACCTGCCAAGAAGCAGAGTTTAGGTGAAATACGGAGTCCTTTGTTGACGCGGTGGCCAGAAATAAAAGATTTTTTTTTTTTTTAAATGCGTCAATAGTAGAGTTATGCAGTAAAAAAAATTTTTTTACGCAACCTTTTATTGAAAAACTGTGATGGAAACGCAGGTGTTAGTTGGGATACAGTTCTGTGTGTCAGTTTATTTTAGCTGACTTCTGTCAGTTGATTTAAGGGAGACAGCCAATATTATATTAGTTTGTAAAATGGGATGTATAAACGCTAAATGTATGACTGGTGATACAAAAATCCTGATCATGTTTACAAAGTCATTGTTTTGCTCAGAGCAACCAATGGCTTCAGTTAAAACCTGTCATCAACAAGTATTAAGGGTCTATGACTGATTGGGGGCGTGGGAAACACTCATAAATACACCACTACTAGTTTATTTAAGTTATTGTAACCCACGCTGACGACATCTGGACACCATTCACCAATCCACAACGTGTCGTCTGGCACTGTTTTCCTCTCACTATTTGCATTTCCAAGCATTATATCTTCTGCAAAAAAGATGCTCTGTGGCAAGTGTAAGGTTTCTTTGCCTTACAACAGTACTGCAATAAAACGACCTGGATGAAGAATCACTGAATGGACATGCCGGTCTGATGAGCACTGACTGAAGCTGTTAAAGAGGTTATGTGTTGCGCATGAAGCAACTCAAGTTATTTTACCCAATTTATTTCCCATATGTATCATGTAGATCTTTAATGTAAAGCATACGGATCCTGAAAGGTAAAACTCACTGGAGCTTGCAGAAACTCTTTTTATCAGATCCAAAGCTCATCGTTCATAATATTTTCCACCTGCTTCTCAAACTCCTTGCCTGGGTGTTGTTGTCCCGGGTAATTATTTCTCTCTACACCATCTGGACTTTAACAGCAGAGAAAGAAAGTAGGAACTTTTTTGAGGTATTTTGCCTCCGTTGTGGTGAACAAAATTATGAGGCTGCCTTTTTTTTGTTGTTTTTGTCGCTGCTTTTTTTTTTTTTTTTTTTTCAAAAGTTTTCCAATCCCGAGACGCGATTAAACCGCATCAAATGAAAAGGATGATGACAGACTGCGTCAAAGCTGAGATAAAAAGGAAAGCCGAGTCTGGAATGGTCTCTGATGTGTTGTCATTCTTGCATAAAATTGTTTTGTTACTTGGTAACAAATGAATATTTCACACACGCTGAAGGTCAGTGATGTTCTGACTACACAGAAGCGCATTAAAAGTTGCCCGGTCTCCCTCCATGATATCTCATAATATTGAGCTTCCTGCGTTGCGCGCTCTCAGTCTACCAATCCAATAACTTGGAATCTCGCCTCTGCTTTTTATCGAACTCGTTCTTTAAAAGAGTCCGTTTATGCTCGAGCTCAGATGATTTGTGTTTCAGTTTCTCCCCCATGGGCCCAGTTCTGATCACAGCTGTAGTCATCAGTGAACACATCACTGACTGTGATGTGTTACAACATGCTGCCTTATAAACCCTGAATTAAATTATTTAATATGTGCATACATCACACCTAGGATGTCAGCCAGACACAGATTTCACCGACTGAGGGAAGTGAGCAACTCACCGCCACGCTCGGCTGTCTCTCATAAGCATAGCAAAAGTCCTTATTTTGTTTGAGACACTATGGGAGAGTTACGTGTTATTTTAGGGAATTACTGGAATGTTAGCAATATATCTTATAATGCGAAAAAGTAATGAGCATTTTAAAGCAAGGTCCTTTTTTTGGGGGTGGGGGGGGGGACTAGATAACAAAACAAACTTTATTGTAACATGTACAAACTAAAAGTAAGGCTCAGTCCCTTCCAGTGCAGATATAAAAACTATAAAGCAATAAAATAAACAAGATTTATAAAAGAAAAAAGTTTGGCCTGCCTTTGTGTTGACTCATTCTTACTCTGGCCCTCCTGAATAAAATCCAGCGCAGCCATTTGCCTTGACAACTCGCCTAATTGGTTGATAGCGAGAATCTACATGGGCGTAATTTATGCTCAGCATCCATCCAGCTGTTCTTTGACGTTAGTGAGCAAACAGGATCATAAAGGCTGAGAAATGGACCGAATAGGGAGGAGAAGTTTAAAGCAGGGTTAGCTTATAGAACAATATCATGAAGTTTGAGTTTTTCACAGACAACTGCTCAAGTCATCATTTTAAGACAGAGTTTGTCTCCAGCAATGCTTGAAGTACTAGGAGACAACTTTATTTGCTGACCAATGTGTCAGGGTACAAGCCAAAACGCCTCGGTCTGCAAATAAAGCTGTCTCCTGGTACTTTAAGTGTTAATGGAGTCTTTACTTCACCAGATCTTTGACGCTCTCCGTGCACTTTGGGAGTCTTGCCAGAAAGTTTTGTAAATCTGCGATTCTACCAAGAGATAGGTGAGTAAGGAGAGCATTAAGCAGTGGTAACTCTGCATGGCTGCAGAGATCCACAGCTCATGTGGGAGAATCTGTCAGCAGGACAAGGGTTAGTTGTGGACTTCACAAACCTGCGTGTTATGCAGGAAAACAATCTTCTCTGGTTAAATAAAACCAGAATTTGACTTTTTGAGTTTGACTTTTTTTGTCGTCAGCAAGTACAGGAAAGGTGGCCACAGTTGATTAAAAAATCGTAAATGCAGGACAATCCTGGAAGAAAGCTTAGTAGAGGCTGAAGAAGTCTAGTGCAAAGGTTCCCCTTCCTGCCAGCAAACCTAAACATAAGGAATGCTGTAGATCAAAAAGCATTTCCTTGTTAGAACGGACCAGTCAACATCCAGACCTAATTTAAAAGTGCTAATGTGTTGTAAAATTAAAAAAAATAGTGTTTGAAGAAGCTCTTCATTCAATCTGAAAGGGCCTAAACTATTTTTGCGAAATAGATTTGGCCAAAAATGCAGTTTGCTGCAGTTAAAGTTTGTCTCTACCTGCTTTGCACATCGACAAAATGTTACAGATCATAGTTCTGCAATAAACGCACAACCCTGATCAACCTCCTGAGTTGAATCAGGTGAATAACGGTGGGTCGACTCTAACCAGCATTCCTTCTTGGCATGGCCAGGATCTTTTTAACGCGTGTAGATCACAATACAATAGGGGCTCCTGAAGACAAATGCACACAACACTTTTCAGATTTTTTTACTTGTAAAAAAAAAAACCCAAAAAAACATATAGCCTTATAGTCTTTACCTTCACAATAATGGAGTACTTTGTGCTGGTCCATGTCATACAATCGAAATAAAATACCTTCAGGTTTGTGGCTGTAGCGTGACAAAATGTGAATACTTTTGCAAGGCGCCGTATTGTGAAGTTTTCATGTAAATAAATGCATCCATTATAAGCTGCGGCTGCTCCAGAACCACACTTCTCTTATGTGTTTTCTATATGTCAATGCTGGGATTTCTGCTCCGGAGGATTTTATACTTAATAATGAAAAGAAAAAAAAATGTCTTCTTTTTTTTTTTTTCTTAAACAAAATCAACTTTAGCAAAACACAGGAATTATGCATTAAAAACTCCCGAGGGCTCACATCGTATTGCTTCTTGCCCCTGATTGCGAAAGCAGAGCGAAGAAAATTGTAAGCGATCAGACAGAATTTAGGGGACACGATTTCATATTTGTTTTCTTTGAATTTGCTGCTTGTTATTCCGAGTGTGTGTGACAACTAGACCATGCGTCTTGGCATGCGTGCGCCCGCGTGCGCCACCAGATCCGTCTGCGTGAACCAGTTCAGACGCGAGTGTAACTCGTAGCCACAGCTTCTGCTCGTTTGTGCGGCGCTCCTTTCAAGTCCCTTTTGCTTCTCCTCAGTGGCCCCCTAAATAAAAAGCACTTCAGACACTCGCTGTCTGATAGCCTCAGCATGCTGTTGTCCTGGGATGCTCGGGCCTTTCTGGCGGCTGGGGACCAAGCAGGAGGCTGCTAGCCAAAGTAAAACGAAGGGGAGTAATGAGGATGTGCAATAACTGGGGAATAGGTGCAATCCAGGTATGCCAGAGTGAAACAATGCCCTTCATCTGAGACCTCTCCACACTTCACTGTAATAGTTGTTGCTCATTGCTTCTAATCGGTGGAGTCATCCTGGAGGGCCTTTAAGTAGGACGTGTTCATTTTCATGTAGTACAACTACTTTGAGTATCTGAGGGCTTCCTTTTTCTGTCGCTAAATGATAAGGGTCCGTGTTCTTTGTATGAGCAAGTACTCCTTGTGTGGCTGTTTAAGATTTGCAGAAAGTATTACTCCCTCTGCCACGTTTCCTTCAAAGTGGTCCCCATCGTTCCTAATCACGCAATGTTTTTTTTTTTTTTTTTTTTTAATCTAGACATTTTCCAAACTCCAAAGATCTGATAACCGCTGCACACGTCCGACTGGTTGATTCTCCCAGCTTTAGGAACCAGTCGCTAGTGCTAATTAGCATTACCGCTACGTTACGTTAACTCTCACTGGCAACACTATTACAAACATGCTCCTCTGAGAACAGGCGAAGCCGAGAGGTTTTAACAAGTGGGGGGCGGGGGGGGGTTATTGCAGAGGCAACCACCCACACCCACACAGAGCACAGTGTGACTCTTAACTTTGATTTGGAGAGGGAGCACAAACAGAGGCACTCCCTCACTGTTAGCTCTTTCCGTCAGGCCACCTCTTTCCTCAAACAGTACTCTTACACTTAAATCCATAAATTAAGTAAATGTGCACAAAGACTTTCCACTTTAAAAAAAAAAAAAACGAAACAATTTTAGGTGTTTGTGGTTTGAAATAGCTTTTTCTAACCGATTGAATGAGAAAAGGACTGACTGTCATTTTCCTTTGTCGTCCTGCAGGCCATTTCTGATTTGGAGGCCCAGGTGTCAAGTCTGCATGAGGAGCTCCAGCAGGTCCATGCGCTGCACAAGCAAAAGCTGGGAGAGATGGCGTTACTTCAGGAGGAGGAGAGGCAACAAGCGACGCTCAGCAAGGAGGCATCGATGCAGCAGCTGCGCTCCGACATGGAACGGATTGCCAACGACCTCACGAGGAGCCACCAGCAGGAGATGGATGCCACTCTTGATAAGGTATATGTGGGATGTGATAAGGAGAAAATATAGGTCAAATCTACATATTCTCTGTATGAATACAAACAAAAACTATCAGTATATTTTAGGAGGATTTATTCAGATGATCCAACACAAAGTAGTCCAAGGGTGTGTCCATATTCACGGGCTGCACCCTTCGTAGGAACCGGGTCCTACGTCGGCCGGGAAAAAACAAAGACCGGAAGAGATTGGCTGTGAATTTGGACAGTCCTAGCCTTCACCAGCCTTCCCCGCCCTTACCTCAGTATAACGTCTGCTGCCTAGCACCCGGGACGGCGTGAGGCACACTGTGAAGCCAAGCTAACTAAGCTCAAAGGCTGATCTCGCCATCTCCACTAAATAATCACATGGGTTTTATTTTCCCCTTCACATATCTTGATGTTTTGTTTAAAATGTTCTTGTTTTATTTAATTTTACTCTTTCATCAATCAGCCATTTGTAGTTCAAAGTAATTAATAGGTTCATAGATATAAAACTATACCACTAAAAAAAATGATATGTAATATGTTTAAAAACTTAAATCCTAACCCTAATTTCTGAACAAAGCCTATACCACTTTGAAATAATAAAGTAACCAAACATTAACGTTTGATATCATCTGACTTTAATTACTCCATCTTTTGACTCATTGCAGAAAGTCAAGGGGAGTTTAAAAGCAACTTCTCAGGAGACAGCCCGACCGGTCAGCTGCAAGGCAGCGAGGCGAACCGGTTGTTAGCGTAGCGGGGGTGTCCGAACGCGTCCGAGCTCTTTTAAAATTAAGCGATGTGTCAACACACCAAGCAGATATTTCAGGTTTCCACACCTAACTTCTCACCCAAAAACTTTTTAAAAGTTGATTTTATGTCACAGAAAGCATAATATATCAAACTTTATTCACAGCTTTTCACTCCTCTCCACCATTGCTGTTTAAACAATCCTCCTCAAACAGCGATGAATCATGGGATAGAATTAGCCACAAAGGGTACGCTGGACCAAATCTGGGGAAAAGAAGGCTACATTTGTGGGCCGCATTAGAAGGAGCCTTCAAATTCGGGCAGCCTTCTGCGCATCGCCGTGACGTAACCGGCCTTCAAATTTGGCCCACGAAGGACGCAGCCCCTGAATTTAGACACACCCCGAGTAGTGAAGTTGAAGGGAAAGGACAGATGGTTGGTTCACAGTTTTTTACAAACTAAAATCTAAAAAAATGTTCTTGGAGTTATATTCAGGACCCTTTACTCCAGTACGACTAGATAAAATCCTGTGCAGCCAGTCTCCAGTCACAGTATAAACAAACAGAGTCCACCCATGTTTATTTGAATGGCAGTATAAATCCAGGTAGGAAAAAAAAAATCTCTCGACAGGACAGCCGTTAGCCGTTAGCGGCAAGAAGAAAGAAAATCACGAGTTCCAGTTTGTCAATTGCTGCAAAACGTGTAGGGGATACAGCAAATATGTGGAAGAACGTGCTCTGGTTAGATGAGACAAAAATGTAACTTTTTATGCTACGTATGTGTGTCGAAAAACAGAGGGAGCTGGCGAGAGGGGCAGAGGTTCACCTCCTAGCAGGACATATACAGCCGGAGCTACTTTGGAAAGAATTAGATCAGCAGTCCCCAAATCCGGTCTTCCAGATCTGTTATCCTGCAACTTTTACATGCATCCCTTCTCCAAAACACCAAATTCAAATGAATGGCTTGTTACCAGGCCTCTGCAGAGCGGAATGACACACTAACGAGATTTCGGCCATTTGTTTCAGAAAGGTTGGTGAAGGAATGCGGGAAAGGTTGCAGGGCAATAGCTCTCGAGGACTGGAGTTGGGCTCCCCTGGTTTAGAGCCAAGCATATTCATGTGTTAGAATGGAAGGAGAAAGGTCAGGAAGCAAAGTGGATGGAGTGGCAAGACGTCAAAAGTTACTGTTCACAGATGCTGTTCAGCCATTCTGACTGAGTTTGAGCTATTATGATGAGAAAAATGAGCAGTTATGTCAGCCTTTAGTTATTCACAGCTAGCAGGGGCCAAACCCGAAAGGCTCGCAGCTTTAATTACAGCAAAGTGTGCGAAGTACAGATGTGGACTTAGAGGGGCAAAAATCCAGATTGTTCTGATTTATGTGTGTAAATCATGTATCTTTTTCCTTCCACTTCACAGTTATGCATGAGATTGTGTTGGTCTGTCTCCTACAATGCACAAAAGTTTAGGGAGTATGAATAGTATTAAAAGTTGTATGCAAAAAGCCCAAGTATACTATTATTATGTTTATTTTGTGTCTTATAGATTACTTTTAAATTAGGTTGGTTTTGTTTAAACTCAAAACAGGTCTAAAGTGTGATAAGTGGTTGAAACAACAATAGTTTAAATCAGAAAATAAATCCCCCCGTTACCCCGCAAGGAACCACAAACACGACTTAAAAAACATGTAAATAGAATACACTGGGCCTACCTAAGTGAGAAAATACAATTTATTGGCTTTTAATGTGAGTAAAAAAAAAAAAAAGGGTTTTCTTATTGCCTTTAATGCTGCAGATCTGATCTATTCTGCCAGGACAAGATTTTGTTTTTGGATCTGGCATCAATCCACAAACGTCCATCAAGAATTAAATCGTTCTGCTTTATTCTGTAGATTGTTGTTTGAACGTGTTAAAATCTCTGCAGCATGCAAATGTTTGTCCCGCTGCTGTTTCCCTCTTTTATAAGTTTTATGTCACGTGTTTACAACTGACACACCGACACTTACATGTAAGTGCTGTTTTTTTAAAATATGTGGGTGTATGTTTTGAGCTGTAGCCAACAATACGTTTTATCTATAAGCCAGAAATGTCGAACAGCACATTCTGTTTTCTGGCTACAAAATCTGTTGCAAGTTTGTTCATTCTGGGGTTTTTTAAAGCTTCAATCTGCAAAATAACTCAATTATTTCTTCATGCACTGGCTGAAACACAGAGATTTCACAAACTTTCTCTATAGTAAGTTATACCGAGGTTAAACATTGTTGCATAAACTTCAAGTAAACCTCATGCAGCAATGCCATGCCTCGTCAGTCACTGATTTACAGTAGAAACACTCTTGCTCAAAGTGTTCGTATGTTCATTATGTACTGTTGCAATCGCTTGGATGAAGAATTTCGTGTTTTTTCTGCTACACAGCATGATTTAGCTGTTTAGCAACCAGAGCAGTCCCCCCCTCCTGGCCAGTTGATAGAATGCAACCTTCATACCTCCTCCCGCCCCCCACATTATTTTCTGCAGCTGTTTCCACAGCAGCCTTCGTAGAGTTCTGCACTTCCAGCCAACTTTTAGACTTACCCGGGCCTTTTGAACCTCTTTAGTTGGAGTTCTGGAGTACAGCAGACAGACAGCTTTACATTCTACAACTTTGGAAATCTTGCAAATATTCTCATTACACTGACTTAGAAAAGTATTCACACCCTTTGAACTTTTCACATTTTATCAGCTAGCCACCACAAACTTCAATGTATTTTTTTTGTAATAGGCCTAAAAAAAAGTATAATGTATTATATAATTAAAATCCTAAAGGTATGGTATGTCATTTGCATTCAGCCCCCATGAGTCATTACTCAGTAGAACCACTTTCCACAGAACTCCCGTTGCAACCTGCTGACATGCTGACATTGTCATTGGCTCATCTTCTTGTTACTTTTCATCATTATCACAATAAATACCACCACCCATCCCTAATTTAGCTCAATCCTTCTTTCCATCTACTCCAACTAGCTTCCCTGTCCTGCTAAAGAAAAACATGGCCACAGCATGAAGCTGCCACCGCCACCATTCATGATGGGAGTTGTTTTCCACCACACAAACTGTTTTGATTTTAGGCCCAAGAGTTCAAGTTCGGTTTCATCTGAGGAGAGCAGGTTCTTCCACATGTATGCTGTGTCCCCGAAGCGGCCCAATGCCTTACTGGGACCTCCAATGGCTTTCCGTTAAAAAGTCGTCTCTCTTCTATTCACTCCTCCATGAAAGCAAGATTTGTAGACTATGCGACTAATACTTTTCTGTGAGATGTTCAAACCTTGCGATATTGGTTCGACTCTCACCCTGCTTTACATGTCTAGTTTTTATTCCAGACCTGGCTAGTGGGCATCCTTGATCTCCAAGATGTGCCTTGTTTAACCAGGCCTTCAGAGAACAGCTTCATTCATCCTGAGATTACATGAAATACAGGCGGACAATTTGGTGCAGTTGGTTTCATTTAGGAGTGTCACAATAAATGGGGCTGACAACATGCAAGGCACAACTTTGAAGTTTTTACTTGTTAAAAATGGTGAAAACTGTCATTTTTTAATTTCTTTTCACAAATATACTACTACGACTACTTTGTGTCGGTCTGCCACATATAGTCCCAATAGTAAACACTGAACTTTGGGATAGTACAAAAGGTGTGAATATTTTGACCAGCTGCGGCATATCTTCAGAACCGTATCGTTTCTCTCCTTCTTCTTTTTCTGTCTTTCTGTATCGTTTTTACTCCTCCTTCCACCTCCGTAACTGAACCCACATTGCAAAATCACCCATAATCTTCTGCTAGTCCAGCAGGAAGCTGACCTAAGGTGGTGGTGATCAGAACCTAATCCCTCCAAAGGGCCCATCAAAGAGAGCATTTTTCATTAGACACAATCCCACGTCAGCTGCACTGCATTAGCACCGGACTGCACGGACTTCCAAAACACTGAGCCGCCATTTTGGCTCCATATGGCACGCAGAACCTGACGGTACCGATGACGTAGAAATCCTTAAAAAAAGAGTCTCCTGTTATCTTCTTTAGGTATGTAAACGCTGTTTTGTTGCTAACAGTTGGTTTATCTCTTTTTGTGTAAGCGTGGAAAAATAAGGCGCAAATGTCGGGCCACCTGGAGAGGATTCAAAGAAGTTCAGCCGTGTGTTGAACTCTGACTGATAACGCTACCCGCCGTGTGCTACTTTCACTTTTTATAAGTGAGATTAATGAGTTCTCCCTCCTTTTTTTGGCAGCTGAAAGAGGTTGCTTCTAAAATAAAACCCCTCAGCAAAGGTTGAACATCTTATCCCCCTCTCCACCCCCCTTTTTCGTATTTCTAATCTTTCTCCAAGCTTGACTTCAGAAGAGGGAAGAAAAACTTTCTTTTTGTCGTTGCACACATGGGACTGAAGTCGGTCAGGCCTCAGATCCATATTGACTCGAACGGCCTGTTTGTAAGCTAAACATTCCTCAGTCTTTTGATGCCAACGGAAATGCTGTCCAATGCAGTCCACTTTGCTCTTCGAAGTAGAAGCAGGGCACACCCCCCCCCCCCACACACACACACACACCACCCCTTTTCTTTTCTGAACACATCTTCCAGATTTGGATGGAAAAAAAAGGCAGGAGAAATCCATTAAATCCATGAATGGATTCTCATCAAAGACGCGCGAGTCTAAGGGATAGGCAGAGGAGAGAATAGAGATGGCTGGATGTTGTGGTGGATGTTATTGGGAGTATACTGTCAAAGCTTTTGGAATGAAATAATGAGAAACAGAAGAATCAGAGGAAATAAGACCAGACTGTGAGATAGTCCCGCACATTTGATCTGCTCCGGAAAGAAAGCAGAGAGGGAGAACTGATGGAGGCAGGCTGAGGGAAAGTTGCGACGCTATTGAAGTTTATCTTTGTTAGTGTGTGTCTGAGTGTGTGTGTGTGTGTGTGTGTGTGTGTGCATATGTTCTGGGGGGGAGAATGAGTACACACAACCTCAGACCTCTCAATCACCCATGCTGCAATGAGGGGACTGTGAGACTGCCTCTGTGCCTGATAAAAAAAAAAGCCTCATCTCTAGGCTACAGTGAGCAAGGATCCTGCCTCTCACCCACACCACCTCCTTATCTAACTTTCTTTCTCTGCTCCACACCTCCACCCTTCATCTTTATGTCTTCCCCCGCATCCTCACCTCCCCCTTTAAGTTATGGCAAAGCTCAGAACATCAGGTGGCTGTAGACAGCTGGTCTTCACCAGAAATCTGAGCTAGCTAGTTTGGAAGCACTTCTTATCCTATAAATGCAAACTTTGCATACTTTTCCTGGCACATATAAGAGAGTTGATGTTTCCACTAAGTGTCTAATAAGACTCAGACTTTTGTTGGGTGGAGAAAAACGTCTTTGTGCAACACTGCGGTACAATTCATGTCAAAACTGGAGAGGTGAGATATCGTGAGACAAAAGATCAAGAGGCTTCAGGTCTGAGGAAATGAATAACGTCTGGAACCGTGAATTCATATTTACTCTTAGTCTGGAGAGGATGGCTCTTTGAACTGCCAGAGGAGATTAGATCTTTAAAAATGAATCTCCTGAAATGTTTGCGGATGACTTTGCGGTTGCGTGTCAATGCAAGCCTGCGTACTTGTTTGTGTTTGTCGAGCGCATGTGTCGCACTAATACCGCATAGTTACCTAAAAAGAGATCCCCCATTGTTATTGAATTTAATTGCCGACGTACATGTCTTCTATTATGGTTGCAGGAATTGCAGTGACAGAAATAATGACCGAAACCGTTTCTGACAGACACGTTTCTGAGAAAGTGTGTGTGTGTGCGTACTTTTACTTGAAACCAAGGGAGTATGGGATATTCATCAAAAAAGTGATATGGTGGCAAAATGTCAAGCAATGACCAAGCTGATTTATTTGCCTTTGAATAGCCAATCCTTACTTCCTGTCCTGCAGCCCCGTGTCGGCTTGTGGCAAGAAAACAAGAGCTTCCCGGTTCAGGCGTTAAGAGATTTGACAAACTGTCATCACTACTCATGATTTAGTTTTGTTTCTTTCCTGCTGCTAAATTCCTGCAGATATATTAAACTTTTACAGTTAGCATATCAGCTGAAACGAGCGTTTGAAGACGTAGACGTAAAAAAATTATGTTTCTGAATTTTCTAAATATAGAAACAAATTTTTAAGCCTTAGAAAGATAGATGAGCGGATTGCAGCAAGCTCTTGGTTTATCGACTCGGGCACAGACTTTAAAACATCCTGTAGGTTGTTTGCTCCAGGGAAACCGTTTGTTTATGACTTTTGTTTTAAGTGACCTGAGATGCCTCAGCTTTCACACAGTTTTCCATGTGTGCATGCAGAAGTCCCTGACACTTTCTTTTAATGCGGTTTGATGGATTGGATTTTAATGGGCTCTGAACATTTAGTGTGTCTGTGCATATTTAGAACAGCACACGCTTGATCAGACCACCCAAGGTGCTTTTAGTGCTGATTTTTAGATCAAAACGTACAGCTCTATTAAGATGCCAAAATCTGTGACTTTCTCCTCTTAATTCAGTAAACTATTCATTGTTCTTACTCTACTTAACTCATCCCTTCCCCTTTGGCTGGTTTGGCTTTCACTGGTGATTTTGTGGTTAATATCACATTGCTGCAGTCATTAGAAATACTATTTTTCTGAATCATGTTACAGAACACCTAATGTCACAATGCATCAACAAATCCTGAATTCAGACCAAATTTTCCTACGTTATTTTAATAATCAACTTGAATTTTTATTTGGCAAAGATTATCAGAATTGCATCAGCAGCTAACCAGTGATGCTTTTTCTCCGTATGCTAGCATTGTTTTAAGACCAGCCAGAACGTTGTTGGCCTGTTGACACTTTAGTAAGCGTTTTCTGTGCTGGATAAATGTAAAAACACTTTGTGGCTGCCTCACCGACCACCGTGAACTACTCTATGCTAAAGCTGCCATGTCTTCCTTTAATGGATGGCAACACACACTCTGGATGACTGTGGCTATGGCTGCTCCCAACAAACATAACTGCTTACATCATACTAATCGTTGCACAGGTTCTGATCCGACCATTAATTGTTTACACTGTTCCCAGATGCTACGGTAACTTGCACATGCCTTAGCTAGGGATGCTGCTGCACTATTATGCATATTGCATATTCTATTATCATGTGTTACGTAAATAGGCTGGATTTTTTTTCCCCCACTGTCAAATATTTTCCACTGTGCAATAGTTACTCTGGTATTTACTTTTATCTTCTCTTTTTTCGTTGCTAATAATTGGGTGTTTGTCAGTCACACCCAAATTTCCCCATTGCAGGACAATAAAGGAATTCTTATCTTATTGTCACTCTAATAATAACGGCTGAATTTTATTGACCAAATTGCTCGTAATTTATATATTTTAGTGTAGTGTTAGTTTTGTACCACACAGAGAATACTTTCCACAGAGAATACTTTCCTCCACAGGTTTGCCGTGCCTCCTGCATGTTTTGTGACAAACCGCAAGCAAAACCTCACGACCTTCTTTCAACAATGGTCTTCTAGCTGCTAAATTAAAACAAACACTTTTTCAAATCTATGCATCCTCTTTCTTGTTCTTCTTTGTGCTGAGCTAGCACATAACATACTTTGAAATTTGTGGTTGTGAGATGATAAGGTGTGAAAACCACAAATACTTTTGCAAGGCACTGTCTTTGGCCAGTTCCTAGCATCTAAGATGTTTCTTTACCTTAAAAAGGAATCTCTTTGATACATGAACAAAGGTTATTGTAAACCAGGAGAACCTCCATTGCTTGCTCTAGTTGTTAGTTTCACACTCTGATGCTGAAAAGTCCGGACCGTAAGAGTTAATAAGAAAAGGTATGATTTCCTCATGTTACCCTGGACCCGTATCCCTCCAGAACACGATTAAACTGAACTCTTAATCTTGCCGTGTTTCTACTGCCAAACGGAACTGTGCGGTTTATGTAAATGAGTCCTGTGATGCTGAGACTTCTCCTCAATTAATTAAAATATATCTGATAATTCTCTTACTGCGGGTACTCCTAATAATCAACACGTTTTTTTAATATTCCGACATTCTCATTTTTTACAGAGAAAAGATGAACAGGAGCTCAGTTCAAGATTGCAACCCGGTGTTCTTCAGCCTCGAATATCTGCGTCTGATTGTTAGATTCTGAAACATAAAAATAACTATGTATACGGGCAGCATATGAAACTGCTTGAATTTACTCATTTGTTTTTTAGCTTTGATTGGCAACCCCAAGACTAAGAAGGGCTCCCATCTTTTCATCCCTGGTTAACTTTTAGCCGGCTCCTGGTTGGGATTTTTCATATCTGTGCCATAAAAAATAAACAATGCCCCCAAGTATTATAATCCTTGAATGGAGAATTTACTTTCTCCACAGTTGCACAGATAGCCATCAGTGCCTTTACAATTGATTACGGTCATATTTAACAAGAATACTGTAGACAAATTTAAACTGAAGGTTGACTGAATTATTGTGCTGGGAGGGGAAAAAAAAACATGCAATGAAGTTTAACCCGCTAAAAACTACATCCAAAGGTTTCTGGTCAATGTAAGAGTATTATTTTCCAACCAGGGTGTATTTTTTGGGTAGATTTCAACAATTGTAATCTGTTTTTAGTCTGAACATGATGGTTTTTTTTGGGGGGGCGGGGGGGGGGGGGGGAATTATGGCCTGAGAAAACTGTACTGAAAAAGGTTCCTAATGTGGTAGCCTAAAAACTCCATAGATCTCCATCTGGGGAGTTTCTCAGGAAGTCCCTGAAACTGTGCCTGCCTCGTTTGCAAATACCTGGCTTTCACTGTTTGTTATCCAGAATACTTATATGGCTTTGTAGTTACAAGTAGGGAATCAGAGGCTTAAACAAAAGTGATGTTTATGTCATTATCATCCAAATGAATCTATGCAGCTTTGATCCTGACCCCCCCCCCCCCTGAGACATTCACTCCTTCAGCCAGAAGGTGGTGGTACGAGGTTGTTGTTATTGTTGTCGTCATAGGTATGTCTTTGCCGCAGCTGACTTAATAGTTTGGTCCCCTGCCATTTGAAGATACACCAAATCATATTATTCAGTCGGTCATGGATTAGGCGAAGAGGAGAAAAACACTGGCTGGGGGATGATCAAAGAAGGCCCACATTCAGCTTACACCGTCAGACTTACAGCGAGACAATGAAACAGGGGAGGCAAAGTGAGGAATCAGATTTTAAGGCGTGAACTTTATTCTGTTTGTTAAAGGGCATCCAGATTTTTAGGTCTTTATGTCTAAATTTATGCTGTGTATACTCGAACATGTATGCATGCTCAGACCTACGTGAGCCTATTTGTCTGTTCAGTGTACTAATATGGCTGAGAAAAAGAAAGGGAGGAGAGAGTGAGTCAGCCAACAGATGAAAGAGTCAGAGTAAAGGCTCTGTCGTCCCCCCCCCCCCAAAAAAAAAAAAAAAAAAAAAACACTACAGCTCCCTTGCTCACTTTTTGAAGTCATCCGAGAGGAGGGAGGGAAGCGACACACTTTCTCAATCGCATTAAGACATGGCGTCAGGCATGTTGAATGCTACAGATTACACTTTGGTTTGAAGTGGAGTTTTAAGTGGGACATGATGCTTTTTTTTGCATTGAGTCCCGCATTCCTCCTAAATCCTGCCGGCATCTGAACATCAGGACTGTTAGTGATCAAAGCAGGGATCGGGATATATTATGGAATAGAATAAAAACACCCTTTATTGTCCCGCAGTGGGAAATTCAGAAGTAGCAGCAGCAAAGTGAAAGGCAAATGGAGGCATGCAGATGCACACACAGATATAAATATAAAAAAAACTAAGAATAAAAGACTGTACAGTAAAGGCAAATCTACACCATGAGACAAATATATATTGTACATTTATTAAAAATGGCATACTCTAATTTTCCCTGGTCCCCTGCCTAATCTGACCAGTGATGACATGTTTAGCTGCATGTCATCATTCAACCGCTGGTTGTCTAGGTGGTGTCCTGAAAACGACGTGGGCTACATTGATAACTGGCAAACTTTCTGGGGAAAACCTGGTCTATTCCAAAGAGACGGCATCCATCCCACTTTGGATGGTGCAGCTTTTCTTTCTAGGAATCTGGCTGGATTTCTTAGTTCTCCAAAATGCTGACAGCTCAGGGTCCAGACTAGGTATCAGAGCCGTAGTTTAACACACCTCTCTGCAGCGTCTGTACTGTTACCCACCCATTACCCCATTGAGACAGTGTTTTTCCCACGGACAAAACTAAATAGATTTAAAAACTGATCTAAAAGGAGCAAATCATAAAAATGTATATGACTCAACTTAAATGTGGTTTATTATATATAAGGACTCTCCCTCCAAAGACTTAACAAATTGATTTCTGATAATCAGATTGATTTATATTGTCTCACAGAAACCTGGATGCAAGAGGACTGCATTTGTATAAATGAGTCAACTCCCTCTAATTATTTAAATTTCCAAGTTCCAAGAACTACAGGATGAGGAGGAGTAGCAGCCATCTTTCAGTCTGATTTATTAATTAGTCCCAGGCCAATTAATAACTACGGTTCTTTTGAGCATTTAACCCTCAGTTTCCATCATCCAAACTGCAAAGCAATAAAACCTCTTCTGTTTGTTGTTTTGTATCGTCCACCAGGCCCTTACACTGTTTTTGGATCAGTTCTCAGACTTCTTTTCTGATTTGGTGTTAAACACTGACAAGGTTATTATAGTGGGGGATTTTAACTTTTAATTTTTCATGGTGACACAGAATATTAGTTACCTTAGTGTAGACTTTAAAACTATCCTAGATTCAATTGGTTTTGCTCAAATGTGCATAAACTGACACACTCGTGTCTTTAAACTTTGGACCTTGTGCTGACATATAGCATTGATTGTGAAGAATTAACAGTATTTCCTCACAGCCCTGTCCTGTCTGAGCATTTTTTAATAACCTTTGAGTTCCACATGTGGTCCTTGGGGGCTACTTGGTGCCCATGGGCACCATCTTGGTCTACCTTTTAATTTCCTCTGTATCACAGAAATGCCCTGCAGATGGCAGCAATGTTGTTTCTTCCCGTTCAGAAATTGATGCTTTTGTTGACTGTGTCACTTCCTCATTGCATTTTGCATTAGACAACGTAGCTCCCTTGAAAAAGAAGGTGATTATTCACAGGAAGCTGGCGCCCTGGTTTAATCCAGAGCTGCGTTCTTTCAAGAGCAACATTAGGAAATTGGAGAGAAAATGGCACTCTACACATCTAGAGGAATCCTACCTAATCTGGGAAAGCAGTCTACTGTTGTATAAAAAGACCCTTCGCAGCGTTAGAGCAGCATATTTTTCATCATTAATAGAGGAGAATAAAAATACTAGGTTTCTCTTTAGTACAGTTGCCAAACATAACCAGAGTCATAGCTCTGTTGATCCGTCCATTCCCTTAGCTCTCAGCAGTAATGACTGAGGCAGCGTTGGAGGAGTCTTTAAAACCTGATTGGTGTTTGAACTGTTTAGACGCAGTAGAGCTTTCTGAGTTATTAAAAAATTTAGCTTAATCTAAACTTTCCGCTTGTATGTTAGACTCAATCCCAACCAAGTTATATAAGGAAGTATTCCCTTTGATTAATGCCCCCATTTTAGACATGATTAATCTATCCTTAGTAAATGGATATGTACCACAGGCTTTTAAAGTAGCTGTTATTAAACCTTTACTTAAGAAACCCTCTCTTGATCAGATGACTTGACAGACCTATATCTAATCTTCTTATCTAAAATTTTTGAGAAACACATAACTCCTTGTTTCACATCTGGAATAATGCCAAAATTAAAAATATTCTGTCCAGGAGTGATGTTGAAAAACTAGTCCATTCATTTGTTATTTCAAGGCTGGACTATTATAAATGTTTACTACCAGGAAGTCCACAAAATGCAGGTCGAAGTCTTCAGCTGATCCAAAATGCTGCTCCAAGAGTTCTGATGAAAATTAACATTAGAGATCATATTTCTCCCATTTTAGCTTCCCTTCATTGGCTTCATGTTAAGTCAAGAATAGAATTTAAAATTCTCCTTCTCAGGTATAAAGCCCTTAATAATGAAGCTCCAAAGATCAGAGCTCTGATTACCCCGTATATTCCTAACAGAGCACTTCGCTCTCAGACTGCAGGTCTGCTGGTGGTTCCAAGAGTCTCAAAAAGTAGAATGGGAGGCAGATCCTTTAGCTATCAGGCTCCTCTCCTGTGGAACCAACTCCCAGTTTTGGTCCGTGAGGCAGACACCCTGTCTACTTTTAAGACTAGGCTTAAAACTTTCCTTTTTTGACAAAGCTTATAGTTAGAGTGGCTTATGTTACACTGAGCTACCTCTATAGTTATGCTGCTATAGGCTTAGGCTGCTGGAGGACATCAGGATCTATTTTTCTCTCTCTCTGCTGTGTTCTCCTACTGTTCTCTAACTTGCATTGTTTGTTATTTAAACTTTTAACTGTTCTCTCTGTAGGGTTGGGAATTGAAAAGATTTTCACGATTCTGATTCCCTTATCGATTCTGTGAAACGATTCGATTCCTTTTCGATTCTCTTTTCGATTCCAATTTGGGGGAAAAGGAGAACAGTTTGATGATGAGCATAAACTTTGTTTACTTGACTATCACACGACCTTACAAACTAACAAGGTCAAGATGTCCACAGCAAATGTGCAACTGGAGTAACATTTATATTTGTTTAAATAAAAAAGGAATATGAGAACAAACTTAAATACAGTAGATGAGTTGTTTAGAATACAAGAAAATGTGTTTTGTTGTGACAGTTGCTTATTAATCTCTCTTTAGATAACCTCAGTCATCTCTCAGGCATCCGTTTAATGAAAAAGCATTACTGTACAATTTCTGAAAATAAACTCATCTCCCCCTGATTTAAATAAACGAGCGTCACCGTTCTCTCGGTCCCTGAACTGCGGAGCAACTTTGTAGCATGTTTCATTACATCCATTGCAATAGCTAGAATCATGTAAGAATTCCAGCTACCAGTAGTTCTAATTAAACATGCTAGCAATGAAGGGCTGGATTAACGAGAAAGGCACACTCCCTTAATAACCCCAAAGAGAGGTAGGAAATTGGTTTATTTCCAGAAATGGCATATGATTTACTAGGCACCACATTAAGCACAGCCAGTGATATAAAACTAGCTACTTACCACTAGAGTTGCCTTCCATGCTGGTCGTAACTTTAGCTTCTGTCCGGTAAGAATCAAAAACACGGGATTCGTTAAAATAAATGCCATGTTGTGTGCGCAGGTGTTTCTGCCTGTTGGATGTATTTCCTCACGCGGATGTAAATGCCACTTTGCAATGATTGTAAAGCACCTCGTTGCCATCTTTCTCTTCCTTAAAATGAAGCCAAACTTTCGACCGCGCCATTTGTTTTGTTTTGCTTTTAGCCTGGTCACGCCGCACTTGCTTACTGAATGCCGTGTGCGTAACTTGCGTATAAAACGTGACGTAACTTGCGTAACTTGCTACCGTCGTGCTGCTCAGAGCCGGAGCATGACGGAATCGAAAAGAGAATCGCTAAGCGCGCTGCCAAACGGTACCATGGAATTGGAAAACACGGAACCGGTTCTGAACAGGAACCGGTTTTCGATTCCCATCCCTATCTCTCTGTCATTTTTCTTTTCATAGTAAGTACACCTGGTCTGGCGTTGCGTTAGCTGTGACACCATAAAGGAGGGCAGATCATCCGCTATTACCATACAACATAGAAAGGATTCCTAGATCAACGTGTGCTTCTGTGCTTTTTTGTGTCTCTGCTCTGTCTTCTCTAATCCCCAGTTGGTCGAGGCAGATGACCGTTCACACTGAGCCTGGTTCTGCTGGAGGTTTCTTCCTGTTAAAGGGGAGTTTTCCTCTCCACTGTTACTTTATGCATGCTCAGTATAAGGGATTGCTACAAAGCCATCCACAATACAGACGACTGTCCCTGTCGCCACCAACTCCAATCGGGAAGTTTCTTACCGGCCGTTACGCTGAAATGTAAAAATTACGATGAAATGTGACCATGAGCATAACGGTGCAACGTACTAAGCTAACACTACGACACGGATGTTTGAGAGGAACATAAAGCTCACGTGCATCAGCGAAGTTATAAACCACCCGGACAACAGACCTGTATGCTACTGCTAGCTGTTATTACCTTCACAGACAGCCCAATGACAGGGTTCTGTCGTGGTCTGGGCCCTTCGAGCTGCACCACGCAACGCGTGAATGCATACTGAAACAGGGAAACAACATACAAACGTGTTCAGTCAGTTGTCTATAAGTTAATGTTTCAATTAATTTTACGTGGTACAGGAGCAGCATATAGTTTTCACAAGCGTAGAGAGCCTTCTTGCGGCTATTAGATGGTAATGTTTACTCCTTTGTTCGTGTTGGTCAGTATAATTTACCATTTAAATTTGATATGTAAGTCGTACCTGACTAAGTGACAGCATCGGCCAAACTATGAAAAATACAATAAATGAAATTTAATTGAATTGAATTCTCAGGTTAAAAGAAATGTGCAACTATATTGGGTGATTTAAATAAATGTACAAAACGTGTGTGAAGATTCTTGCATAAACAACAAAATTATTATTTACAATAAAATGAAAAACTATAAATAGATAGAAAGCAAAGTCGACCTGCACTGAAAACCAGATACCCAGAATATCGTCATGCTCGGTTCAGCGTTCACTGTCTGTTTGAATCAAATTTCTACATACACTTTAGCAGAAACCATGACCGTGACTCACATTTTTTTAATGTCTGACCACCTGCTTGAGTTAAAACGTCTGATTGAGCAGTGTTCTTGCAGAATTTTACCCTTGACCTCATGACGCGGGTTAGATTTCAAGTCCTTTCACACAGATTGAAGTGGGTATAACTGGTTTTCTGACATCAAGAAGTAGCTGTGTATAATCACTGTACATTTGCTATATGTTGGAGGATTTGAAGTATGTTTCTCTGTGTACTGCATTATTTCTGTTCTCTGTATGAAGCCAACGAAGCACTGACACTGAGCAGCATGCATGAAGCAAATCACTACTGACAGGCATTGATGGCAAACTGTGAAATGCAAAATAAAACCTCTTGTCATTACAGCACCAACTCCCCTCTCTTGCACAGACTCTCAAAAGATGTGCGGGCAAAGACGACGATGATTACAGACAAACGAGCAAATAACATCTCCCAGCTCTCTCCCTCGCAAGCTGATTGAACTCAAATCGTTACGAGATACATGTGCGAAAAAAGAGACTAATTTTCAGTGCTTACAAGCACAGCTGCCAGTGGAAAGGCTTGGTGGCTCACAAAAAACTTGAGCTTTTTAAATCTGAAAAAAATAAAATAAAAATCCAAAGACGAACAGCATGAATCAGATCCCTAGTGTGCTACGTACAGTTTGTTGTAACCAGGGTGAATCAACAGCTATTAGGTGTATGTTTTATGACACGTTATAGTCTGGCCTTTTTGACTTTTTGTGGAAGTGTTCACTTTTACTCTTCAACATGAAACCGAAGTTGTGAATAAAGCTGAATGAAATTTGGGGACATTTGGCAGCAATACCTTTAGTTATCGGCTCTTTATTTTACACAGACGTGTACATGGATCACATCAGTGTTTTGTGATCAGCCGAATAAATTCTCTTCCTCTAAACCACCAAACCTTTCCTGGATAAACAGGTTTTAACTGTTCAAAGATGGAGGTCACAGAGAGAAGGAGGTGGGAGGACGGGAGGCACAACAGTTAAGTCATCCTGTAACCTTTAATAATTGAGGTCATCCATCTAACTATGGCAAAACAGTACATAATTACAGTTATTTTTCTAATTGTTTAATCTGTGTACATTTGTGGTTAACAGATTAACAGCAAAAAAGTCTTTTTTTTTTTTTTTTTTACAGAACTTGAATTAGGTGAAGCTTAAACTATGCTACTTGAAGAGTTCTGGATAGAGCATTTTTACAGACAAAGCAGAGTTGTCATCTTAAATGGAAAATGTATATATTTTTTTGTACTGTCCTGGCTTAATTACTGCTCTGAGTCAGTTGTTCTTACAGCAAATGACAGAGTATGTTGACTCTGATTAATGATTTGATTTGATTACTAGATTAGTTATTTCAATAATCGGCTACTCGCGTTTAATATGATTACTTGTGTCAGCCCTAGTATTTTTGAAATCTTATGTTTTGGCCTGGGGAGTAAATGGCTTTGATCCTGAACTAAAGATTTGTAACAGTCAGTTTGAAGTTACTGATCTGTAACGTGCACTTGTAATAGTTAATAACATGATCCTTTCTAAGGAAGCTTTTTATCTTAAACAAGATAAATCCCCAGGTATTGGCACGCTCAATAATAACATGTCAACGAACAATGAGCTAATTTTTTTTTCGGCTCCAGAATGCTGCGTAGCTTCATGACAGACAACCTGCAGAGCAGGATCTTTGCAGAAAAGGTGTCGGCATTTCAGTTCAACAGGGTGAACAAAATGTGGCTGTTTGGGTCGATTGTTTAGAGCTGTTCTGCGTGGTTCGGTAGCTAGTTTGAGCTATACAGGACACCACAGCCCCTTAACATGGTTAGATCAGAAATTTTTACGATTGTTTTTCTCCATCATCTTGCTGTTACATTCTTTCACAGGACCTTTTGTACTTCTCGTTAATGTTTCACAAGTTGTACTTTAAGCAAAGTTGGTTCTCTCGTTATGTCACAAAGGTAGCAATGATACATATTAGTTATTTTCCTGGTTAAACAACGGATACATATATACATATAAAGAAAATGTATTTTATTAAAATCAAAAGACACTTAGAAGGATGGAGAACTGGTTGAAGTTCTCGGCCAAGCCTGTATTACATGGGCACAGTTCAGTAAAAATGTTTAAATTATGGATCTTTAAAGCCAATGTTAAAGGTCCCGTTAGTTTTTGTACAGGTTAGGATTAATCCAAAGTGTCACTTGGCAGTGACACTTTGAAGTTGCTCCTGGCCAGGGTTTGTTGCATCGTGGATCAGTGTGCATTGACATTTCAATTTGGCTGTATATCTTTTACATAGCAAACTTGACAGTGAAGTTGATTAAATTTCACTTTACTCGCTAATTTGTTGCTCCTGCAATCTTTATATGTGTCCTGGTCCAATACTCCTGAATCAAATGACTGAATTAGCTCCTCTGTATGCAGTCAATGGCTCCATCCAATTACACTTAATAATAGCTTCTAGCTCCTGCTCCTAGCTCCTGTTCGTTGACCTCTCACAGGGTCAAAAGTAATAACTCAACCTTGGGTTGGAAAGTTCAGACTGCTGTGCCGAATTCAGACAACCCTTAACTCCGACTTCATCACGTGATGGAAACTCACATGGATGATGTGAGTCAAATCCGGATGTGATCCATGTACACATGTCTGTGTAAAAAAAATAAAAGAGCCGGTAACTAAAGGTTTTGCTGCCAAATGTCCCCAAAGTGGACAAAGTGTGCACTCTCTTCTCCCCGGACATTTTCGTTGATTTCTGTGCCAGGGCTGTGCTAATTCGTCCTGTCACACAAAAGATTGTGGGATACCTCATAGCTCGTTAGCGCCTGTAAGGGACATTGCGGGGTTCCTAGGCAAAACTCGGAGGATGCATACAGGCTCCTTTTCCTACCTCCTTCCTTACTGACTGCACTAGTCAAACAGCAGTTATCATGGTGACTACCGACGCACTTCCGCTTTGGCTAAAGAGTCCTGACTCTAAGGCTGTTTGGGTTGACCCAAGTTCTCCAGAGTCCTGCTAATGACCTGATTATTTGATTCTGGTGTGTTGGACCAGGGACACAGAAAGTTTGCAGGACACTGGCTCTTGAGGACTGGGGTATGACACCCCTAATTTATATTTTTGTTTCTTACTGTTTTTTGTTGTTGTTTTCGAATTCTGTGAAAAAATAATGAGTCATGAGGAATGCGTTTTTCACTCTTGCTCTTGATAGTTCTTCTTGTGTGGTTTAATACTCCTATTCTCTACATGGACATTGTGAAGGGATTTCTGCCCAGGACCTGGGTATATGAGTGTAATGATGTCAAATGAGCACGTTTTACACTAAAAGACCCAGAATTGAAATACCTTACATTTCTCTCTTTCAACCCGGGTAAAATTAATCCCTGGTAATTTGTGTTCTTCTTGTTTCCTCTGCTCTTAAAGTCAATGGAAAATTCATTGAAATTAGCCTAATGCCATATGGGGAAGTTGTGATGGAAACTGCATTACACCTCCAGTTCAGCAGGTGGCAGTAATAAGAAACCAAAGTCATCACAAACTATTCCTGCCCTTACTTCAGTGTAACTTCTGTCATCTAGCAACTGTGACAGAAAGAGGCACAGAGATGTGAAGCCATAAAAATTGAGCATTTGCTCCATTTTATTGTTTTTGTTTAATCCTTAAGGAACTCCAGCAGTTGTACCGTCACTGCAGGCATCAGTTAAAAATGAGCGAATAATTAATTTAGAAATTTACCCTCCTCTGGTCCAGAATACAGTAAAGTCAAATTAAAATCCTGTCTTGAAGCGTAACTTTAATCTCAGCCAAACCCATTTGCTAGGTGAAAAATGAAACCCTGAATTAAACCAACCATCAACCATTAGATGTAAATATGTCTGATCATTTATTAGGTTATACTTTCCACATTTTAGGTCTTATGTTGAGCTTATCACTGTTTTCCATATATCATGCTACTGCTGCCTAAAACATTTCCAATTCTGGGCTCAATAAAGTACATCTTATATATCGGACTCTAACTACAGCTGCTCTCTTACTCCATTGTACTTCCATTTGGACAATCCGGTTCGACCAAGCCCCTCAAAAACCCAGCGTAACCTGAAAGTCGTAACCCCAGATCAGGATCCTTTATCCGCGAAAATGCGGAGCTGGGAAATTGAAATTACTTGGGTAAAATTGTATGGAAATGCACGGTGGACTTTAAAGTCCTGGGTGAAAGTCCTTGCAGTGGAAAAGGAGCTCTTATGTACTTTAGTAGAGTTTTCTGTCATGGTCTGTGGCGTCTCTGCAATTGGAGCCAGTGGGGCCAGGCCCCACCAGATGTCGCTGTGGAGCTCTATGTTTGCAATAATCAGTGACCAATAAAATTCTGTTATAAACATGTGTGTCTATATATCTAAGTCTGCCAGAAAACTGACAAGCTCAGAAGGCTAAATCCTCTTGAGGCACCTTGATACTGGGGCCGGCCCACCAACGTTTGTTTAAATAATGGACATCTGAAATCACAGTGCGCTTGCCCAACACGCTCTCAGTAGACCCCCGTGGGGCACAAATCGTCTGGCCCCAAGCTTGGATCGTCCAATCAAAATACTTGAATTGCACACGTTACATTTATACTCTGCCGGTGTGCAATCATCTTTGGAAGGCAAGGCAAATTTATTTGTATAGCACATTTTAGTGCAAGTCAATGCAAAGTGGTTTACATTATTAAAACATTGGAAAATAAAAACAGAATAAAAGCAAGTAAAAACAGTTGGAATAAAATGTAGGAAAATAAAAAAAAATAGGAAAATGGAAACTAAAAGCAAATATGTATCTAGTGTCGGTTGTCCTTGTTGGCTGAAGGATTGATATGAATCTTTTCTGTTCAATAATACTTTATTTGTAATTTTATGTATACATTTAGCTCATATGAAATGGATTTTTTAGTGTTGTTGTTTATGCTAATTTATGTGTTTAATTTAAAATTGAGTTTTTGTGCCCCACTTAACTTATCATGCCAGAGACGCCACTGGTCATGGTTTCAGACTTTAAGACAAAGTAAAAATAATCTTAATTACAAATCTGATATTATACACAAAAAACAAAGCATAATTATAGATGTCGTTTTTTTTTTTTTTTATATATATATATACACCTGTCTCCCCTTGAAAACAGAAGGGGTCATTTCCACTCCCTCAAACCCCAGAAGTTGACATGTGTTGGCACATTGCTCTACAGAGAAATTCTTACCTGCTTTTAGCAGCAATTCAATAGAACGTTCCTGGAATGCACACCTTGAGCGAGCCTTTTCTAAACGGCTGTAGATCAAAGTCAGCCTCTCTGTTTGTCCATTATCTGTGTTTGAGCAACTGTGACTTGTGTGTCTTTAAGCGTGTTGGAGAAAGTTGTCACTCTGCCTTCTGCCACTCCTGTCAGTCTTTGTGCAGTGTGTCCCTTTGTCTGTGCGTGTGTGTTTGGCCTGGCTCCCACTGCAGATTATTAATTAAGTTCTCGTAAGCGGTGCATGCCTTGCCTTCAGATCTACTTCCACTCTCTTTACACGCGCACACACATCCACAAGGTATCTGTACACACACACGCATACTTCAAAGCAGCTGCACTCCACACTGCTAGGATTAAGAGGCGATTGAAAAGCCTGATACAGCCTCAAAGTGCCTTCAGCACAAAAATGCCTTTGGCAGGGCACAGGTAGGCGCTTTGAAAATTCTTACAGACTCTCACACATATGGCCGGGCTTTTAATTTAGCTCTGTTTTTCGCAGTCCAGCGGGGCCTTTTTTGTTTCCTCTCACATGTTCCATCCACATCTCAGTCTACTTCCAGCCATTTCTTTATGTGTATTTAGATGGTTCGCCTCTATAATGCTTGATGTTGTACAGGGCGTTCTGCTGCCTTCCCTTGGGTGACTGTAAGTAAAGGGAATAGGCGAGTAGCTGCCTCTTTATGTTTTTATGAGACATCTGAGCCTGTTTTGCCTGTCAGTATGGCAGTGTGTCTCTGTGAATGCTTTTAGATGTGAAGCTAAGTCATTTACAGTACAGCAAGCAGCTCGTTAATTCACAACCAATTGCAGTGATGATGAGGTATATTTTTCACTGCTTAGCCACATTTATGTCTTACCTTTTGTTGTCATTTAGACAGCAAAGCTCGTGTCTCTGAAGGAGACTGTTAAGAAATCTCGCCTCCTGACAACCACAGTTTTATTTAGCAAAGCTGTAGTGCTGCCACAGTCACTTGGAGAAACCAAATACATCAAATGTAAAGAAAAGAGCCCCATATGCACCTCCCCGCTCCCACGTGCACAGTTCTTTTTCCTCCTCTTTTCTACACCTTTCTTTGTCCTCCCCGCGCTCATCAGGTGCAGCAGGGCCCCTAGGGACAAGCGAGGCCGCCACTCAAAGAATCCTGGCGCAGGAAGACAGGTCCGTGTCCTTGGTGACGGCTCTGTGTATCCATAGTGACAGGTGTGTCCGTTCAGAGCGGACGGCGGTGTTTGTCAGGAAGTGTTTGGACTGGGTGCAGAGGCCGAACGCAGCTTATGTGTTGATGGCTGTGAGGGTCGTGTTCAACGGCGCAGTGTTTGCTCATGAGTTGTCTGTCTGTGAGGGGCTCTCAGGATATGACGATGAAGTGTGTTTGTATACTTATTGTTTTAAATCACTACCCAAAGAAGGCATAAATTATTTGTAAGTCAAAGAAGTGTTAACTTTTGTATTTCCAATTTTTTTTGTGTGTGTGTGTCATAAAACCTAAACAAAAAGTGTTAAGCAAATTGAGTCAAAATAAGTATTTGCTTTGTCAAAGCAAAAAAGCTATTTTATTACATACCTTACTGGCAGAAAAAGAGCCTGCGTTGTCTCCTCCATACACACAACTGCCTATAGCTGTAAAAAGTGGCCTTTCTAACAGGAATATATAAAAACTAATCTACAGCCTTCATGGGAAACAGAAAAAAAGGACAAAGTAAGTACTCTAACTCTTACTGCAAAGATCCTGCTGTGTAAAAAAAACTTAGTGTGCTTTTAAAAAGTAAATGAGTTAAATAGGTATTTCTGCTAGAAACACTGTGTGCCCAATTTTTAAGACCATTGCAAACTAGGTTTTGAGAGATGTATTAACCCAGGACTGCCTTAGTCAGCAGCCAGTCCACTGAGGCGACCACAGGTGTTGTTTGTGATTACAAAGTTTCTGAAACAAGAAAATGAATTGTTCTCATGGTTTTTAGTTTTTATGTATCCCCTGTCAGTACAAAACATCTGCTGATGTACTCTGATCGCATTATTAAATGAAATCAATAACTGCTCGTCTGAGCAAAATAAACAACAGATTCTAAGTGTTTTTGATCCCCTTCTGACCACAATATGTGTAGCATTAATCTGAAGTGAATTCTTAGGGCCATATGAAAAAAAACTACCTGAAGATGAAATTAGAGTTGGTCTGGCATGACAGACTGTGTCCTTTGAATAATGTTTTTTTACAGCTACATCACTGCACTGTTAAACATACAGTATATGATTACAACATGCACTTATGTGTAGAAAAGCGAGATTTCCTGCTGCTTCCTTTCACTGCTGCTGTATTTTCCTAAACCCCTGTGCAGCATCTCACTAATGTAAAGAATGGCATTCTGGAGACACAGTTGTTGGGAGAAATGGAAGAGCCGGCAGCTGTGCTTGTCAGAGTAGCAATGCTGGTCAGAACTGGGTTAGAGATCCTAATGCCCACCTGAATGCCGCCAGAACTGTAGAATTAGACATTACAGTCACTTTTGGGATCATTCACCACCTTTTCTGTGTTTTTAAATTTCAGGGCGGGGTGCTGGTCTGTTAGGCATTCAAGCTACTGCACACAGACAAGTTTTCTGCTGATTTTCTCCTCCTCACTGGCTAAATCACCACATAAATCTACACTTTAAGAACTCTAAAGCAAATTGGAGATTTTTATATCTCTACTTTCTTCTTTGATAGCGAGTGTGTTACGTAAAGATGCCTTAAACTGGATGTTCCAGACATGACGTGGTTACTTTTATGCATCTGTCGGCTGCTTTCACAGCTGTCTTGTTTGTTTCTTTCATTCTTTTATATATTACCTGATTTTGGACTTTAAAAAACTACAAGTCCCAACGTAATTGCAAAGGAAATGCTGGCCTTTAAATTAATTGTGAAAATCTCATTTATACACTTGTACACCTTGTTTTGTTTTTTTTTTAGATTATTGTATAGAACTTTAAGATTGCTGAAAGAAATAACAAGGCATAAAAAATGATAGAAGATCAGAGCTGAGTTAACATCAATTTCCTCCATTGAGTCCTGACGCTTTTCTCGATCATCGCTTTCTCTTTTCCATCTGTGGCTAATTGACAGCAACATTTTAATTCACCCCATCCACCACCCCCTTTCTTGTTAAGTGATGGCTTGTTGGTTGGAGATGAAAAGAGACCGGTGCCCTCTGGGCATCATGGCAGTCCCTACCTTCTGGCACACGTAGGCGTTAAGGCTGGAGCGGTGCCAAGGGGCCACAGGGACACACTGCCAACAGACAGAGGTCAGCATTAGTGTGTGTGTTCGTGTGTGATAGAGAGCGGGTCAGTTGGGAGGGTGATGTGCCTCTGTGCACTTCCTAACAGAAGATTGAATTTCACCTCTCAGTTGTGTCTCTTTGTGTCCCTCCATCCACCTGTCTGCATATCTCTTTCTCACACCCGCCCCTCTCTTCTTTCTTGTTGCAGACAAACAGCAGGTTGAAGCAGATTGAGAAGGAGTACAGTCAGAAGCTTGCCAAGTCTGCCCAGGTAATCAGTTTCTTTTCTCCTGCCTTCTTCTGCCCCTTCTTTCAAGTAAAATTTCCCTTTTCCACCTAACTTTGTCACATTGGTCGGGGGGGAGGGGGGGGGGGGTTTATCTGCAACGTGTCCCCCTCAAACATTGAGGAAACAAAATTTGCATAAATTCAAATAATAATAATCAGCATGCACAAGAGAAGCTTTCATTACACCACTCAACACTGTAATAAAATATTTATAGTAGAAAATCTTTGACTTTTTGCACGAATTAGGTTATTAGACTGTTACACTCATTAAGATGGAATAGGCATTCTTGATTTGGGGTTTGTTCATTTAACTTTATGTACAAGTACATTTTAGTCCTGGAAGATTCATAAGAATGAGTTCAATCCATTTTCTTCTCATACTGACAGCTAAAACTGCATTTTTTATTTATTTTTTTTTGTTTTTTGTTTTTTCGCTAAATGGCTCAACAACTGGTCCTTGGTTTTGATTGCTGTTGTAGTTAATTTTTGTGACTAACACATTATTTGTCCTTTATTGAGACGCTCTTGTCCAAGTTGTGTGTTCTAATCTAGTCCCAATATGTGTATTTATCTGGCTTCTTCTTGCAATGCTATTTTCTGACCACTAGAAGGCACTCTCACAGAATCCATATTTGGTTTGACCAATGTTGCATCAGAGCAGACTGGTGACCACTCAACCCTGGCATTCGATCAGTTGTGAGCTTTTATACACTATACCTTTCCAAAAGTTTTCTGCCCGTTCAGCATAGTCAAATGAGGCAAACAAAAACACTGTTTTTGCAATGAAAATAATTAGCGATTACTCTAGACGAAAACATATATGGGTTACCCCGTTCAACAATTACTTAACTGAAATGTTTTTTAATATATGTTGTTGGAAATCTTCAATGTGACCTGGAGTTTAGAATGACTGCAAGGTCCAGTAGACAACTTTGCCAGAAATATAGGTCAGAAATGCCCAAATCGCTGCATATGCACAAGACCATCCTTCCCTGCTCTTCCGCTCCTCATGGGGATCGCGTGAAAACATGTGCAAATGCAATCTCGTCTTATTTCTTTCTTCTGAGGCCATCCTCTTCTTCTCATAAAATTGTAAGACAGCTGGCTTCTTGTGACTCTCAGCCCAGCCATGTTCAAAGTATACGGTGAGCGCAGCGGAGCTAAACATAACGCACATTGCCGTTAGGTGATCGCTTCACAATAATCAGGCTATAATCTATCTGCACTATGCCATTTGTGCTGATTGCCATACAGGGAAGCCAATCTGGCGTCACTTGGGTCGGCTCCCTGCACATGCTCACTACACCATGCTATGCTAACTTGTTTTGTTCATGTGAGCGTACCTAGCCTAGAATTTATTTACAACGAAATTTAAGAAAAGGTATAAAAAAAAACCTACCACTTGCATGTGGAATGAGAATGCCTCATCTGTCAGTGTGCCAGTGCTATTCCAAAGAAAAGAAATGTGGAGCGACATTTTCAGACTGTTCATAAAAACTACGGCATTGGTTTCCCCCAAAAAGCGAGCTGAGAAAGAGAAAGGTGAAATAACTAAAATCCCAGTTGTCCGGACAGCAGTCATTTATCTCACATCTGACCACAAAAGCGAAGTCCGCCACCAAAGCATGATTTCGAGTGAGTCACTTAATTGTCAAGCACAAGAAGTCCTTTCAAGACAGAGAGATGATAAAAGAGGCATTTGTTGAAGACACTGATTCCTTGTTCCGGGACTTTAAAAACAAATCAAAGATATTATCTTCAATCAAAGCTCTCCAGCTATCGAGGAATACAGTTGCACCACACACTGAAGCCATAGCTGAGGATTTGACCCAGCAACTTTGGAGGGATATTGCGGACTGCGAGTGTTTTTTGCTGCAATTAGATCAGTCAACAGATGTGTGACAGAAACCAGTTGTGCATTCTTATTTGGATGGTGTTTTCTGACATGAATTCGAGAGAGGAGCTGTTGAAAGCACTGCCCATGAAAGAACATATGCGATGAGAGGATATTTCCAGTCTTTCAAAACCTTTATCGCGAAAACCAAGCTCCCATTGTGCAAACTCGTGTCCATCACAACGGATGGAGCACCCGCGATGGTTGGCCGTTCGAATTCTTTCATTGCTAAGTGTAGGGAGGACGATGCTTTCCCGGACTTCCTCCATTATCACTGCATAATACATCAACAAGCGTTGTGCGCTAAAATGCTCAACATGAAAGACATAATGGATGTGTCAACGAAGATCGCCTGTTCTATTCGAGCTAGATCTCTTCAAAGACGTCTGGAGAACGCTGGCTGCGACCACTCCGAGTTGTTGCCACATACTGACGTGAGATGGTTCAGCCAGGGGAAAGTCCTGCAAAGATTTCGAGAGCTTTGTCCTGAGATTAAGGAGTTCTTACTTGTAGCCAAACATGCAAAATACAGCCAATTAAATGATAACCAGTGGCTGCTAGACTTGACTTTTTAACCGAAACTTAAAGTAGAGCTGCAAGGAAAAGACAAAACTGTGATCAATCTGATAAGGTCAGTTAATGCATTTATAGAAAGATGCAACACTTGTCCTCAAAGTTGCTGCACCATGATTTGGCAAACCAGGACGTTGCATTGGAGCTGGAGATTCAAGAAAAGACTTGACAGTGCATGGTACACAGAGCAGTTCGAGAACTGTCTGTCAGAGTTTGACAGACGCTGTCAAGACTTTGCTTTACTGGAGCCAGTTGCTACTTTCATGTGCTACCCTTTTCAGGAGGATGCAGAGGTGGATTCCCTTGCATTAAAAATTGCAACGCTGTTTCACCTGAACTCGTCCTGTGTTGAGATTGACATTTTGACTCTGCAAGCTGACATTGCGCTGAAGTCCAGGGCTCATGGACAGTTCTGGAACTTACTAACAGAGGGAAAATACCCCAACACGAGGAAATGTGCCATTTCCCTGACTGCATTATTTGGTTCCACCTATTTATGAGAATCAGCCTTTTCCCACGTGAAGATAACTAAGTCCAAATACCGCTCTACCATGACTGATGATCACCTGGAAGCATGCTTGAGATTGGCTAGCAGCAGCTACTGTCCGGACTATGCGGCCTTGGCTGATGTCATTCAGTGCAAGTCATCGGAGTAATGTAAAGTCAAACAATGGACACAGAGTTGTATTTTGCAATGTGGGTTCATGTAGTTATGAAAGGCACACCAATATGTATTCGAATTCTAATTCAGTTAAAAGATAATTTATCCTAATAGGGGAAAATGGAAAAAAAGAGAATACAGAATATTGAATAGTCATAATAATATAATAATATAGAATGGTAAATTTATGTTTTGTATTTTTGCTATAGGTAGATAATTTTTAGTTGGTCATCTTATATTAGCTCCCAAGCTGAAAAGGTGTGGGCACCCCTGGTTAAGAGCAACAAATAAATGTAAATTCAGGAACATACTGTGCATATTTGCCCATCACTATGCCCATGCTATTGTGTATTGTGCTTCTGACCTGTTACACTGTGTCCTGTATACGACATTGAGAAAGCTGGCAACTCTGCTATATGTGGAAGCCTGATAAGTCACATTAAATAGCCCATAACATTTTTTGTTTAGTGTTTTAGTTTTTTTAACAGGTTTTAGTAGTTAGGGTTAGGGTTCAGTTAGCTCAGTTATTTGCCAGTGGCATTCAAGGGCACTAAGCCTGATAGTTACAGATCTAGCGCCCCTAGTTGCTAAAAGTTACACAGTGCTGCTTTAAAAAAAGGAAATAAGGCTACGTTCACACTGCAGGGAAATGCGACCATAATCCGATCTTTTTGCCCATATGCGACCCATATCTGTCTTGTTCACGGCAGTGTGAACGACACAATTCCAATCTCTTCACCCCCCAAAAAAATCTGATTTGGACCACTTCCATTATCCATATGTGGTATTATTTCTAATATGTATCGGATTTTTTTCAAAGCGTCGGCAGTATGAACGGTCATGTCGCATTTTATCCGTCTTTCACGTCACTCTCCTGTCTCTCACTACACATCCATACATAGTGGTAGCAGTTAGCCCTCCATAAAATACCGTTGTTAATAGCTGTGCTGCTTTCTTCTTACCTTACTTTGTCTCGCTATGATGTGGTCTTAATATTGTCGGGTCCCATTGCTCAACAACTTTCTGATAATAACAAGGAGAGATGCTGGCCAGTATCTGTGTTGTGTGAACGTAGCCTAAGACACCTTCTCTAATCTGCTAGCCTTCCTATTGCTGGCGAAGGTCTTTGTTGCTCATCTGCTACAACAATCTGTGAACGTTTTCACACTTCACATAAAAGATAGATGTCTTGTATTTTCTTTCTTTTCCTTGAGATTTCTCCAAAGACAGCGCTGAGCAGCAGAGCTGTTGTAAATCGTCCCCTCCTATTGCATGCAATTTATGAGAACCTTATGTTTTATTCTATTATTTATGTGTGCAACGTTTTCTGGCTGTAAACTTAAACTTCCAGAATAAAGTCAGCGCAACAACACAGGACCATACCTGTTCTCAGTCCATTTAATAATCTTTTATGGGTTTTTTTTTGTTTTGTTTTGTTTGTTCTAAGTCCTTCTAGTTTCACAAATATTGTCAAAGGAAGAATTTTTCCAATGGTTCTTTGTGACAAACCTTTTTGTGTGTAAAGGAATGTGAAGTGAATGAACAGCAGACTCAATAGATTTTAAATTAGTACAGTTTGCCACCAATAATCAAACAAGTGCTTTAAAGTTTAGAGCTTTCACCTCCCATGTGAAACAATGGCTCAAACACAGACAAATAAGTGAACAATGAAGCTCATGCAGCATACTCTGCACAGCACTTTTAATGCATTGATTTTTTTAAATCAATTTTACTGTTTGTTTTTTATTATTAATCATGGTATGCTTATTTCACTGTTAGTTTAAAATAAGTTTCTTTGTATTCTTAGTTTTAAAGGGTTAACATGTAAAAAAGCCTAACCAGCAACTGAACCTGTGAACTAGCCTTTGGTTCGAGGGCCTATAGACAGGACAATGGTTTCTTTTAACTCTGATCAAATCATTTGAAAGAAATAAAATATGTAAATGATGGCTTCCTTTTAAATGGCTTCTTACTGCTTCTGTTTCCTCTGATCTTATTCTGCCCATCTTACTGAAATCGGAAATCTTCTTTCTGCAGTAACATCCACACCACAGAATGTGGTTATCATAGCGACATGGTGGAGCGTAGTATAGTTCATTCACTGACTAGAAAAATGTCACATTTTTAGGTTTCTAGTTAGCTGGTCTCCAGTCGGGGCTAATCCAGCAGAAAAACAACCAGCTCTGGTCATCATCTGGTTATTCAGAGCTTCTCTAGGTATAAAAGACTTGTATATTATCAGTCTTTTCATGAAGTGTTTCATGACTAACATGAAAGAAAGCAGCAGAAAAACGCGATCCAAAAACCTGACCATTTCAAGCCTTTACTACTTTCAACCTCTGCTACTATCAAAACCACATTGTAGAAAACACAAGTGACCCCTTTGTCCACGTTATGACGCAGGCCTACGGGGACTCAGGTTTCTGTAGCCACCTTGTTCCTGCAATGTGCTATAGGGATTTCATTAAATCTACATAGCCTCCATGTTTGATCAGCCTCTAATGTTTAAAAGCAAGAGTAGACATTCATGTAAAACACCTGGTTGTCTTTTTCTCTGTTAAATTTTTCTAGTTTTTTTTTTCCTAGTTTTCCTTGTCCTCTGCTCCCGTCAACCCCTAGCTGCACTTATCTCCCGGGACCCCTGTGTTTAACATTAGAGCATGTCACCTCAGCCCATTTAAATCCGGGGTAATTCTCCTCTCCAAACAGAATTATAGCTTCCTTCAAAACTTTGCCATTCAGCCAAAATGTTTTGGGAAGTTCAAGCAGTTTTCCCTTCACCAGCTTAAAGAACCAAAACACCCCTAAGTACTGTTTACACAACAGGAGAAAAAGCTTCTTCTTTTTCTCGATTATGTCGTAGGCTAAATATTACAATAATTTCGCCATAATTACACCTTGTTCCTCAAAGAAAATTCAAAGAAGGGGGTGTGTCCCCACCCCCCTCCATACATACACACACACACATACACACACACATATTTTGAGTTGGCTGGCAAAGGCTTCAAGTTGAAAGCCAGGTTGACAAGCAGATGTTGTGAGAAAAACGGTAGCTTATTAGGTTACACAATGCTCAACTTCAAAAGAAGTCGGATGCTGTGTGAAAGTTCAGTCATGTTTGGCCGCTTTGGTGACGAAGTGTGCCACCGCAGACGAGCAGTAAGGGATTAGTCCTCTGTTCTGAGAGAATAAATCTGGCACATGTTTAACAAACACTGTGTTATTTAAAAAAAAAAAAAGTCTTTGAGGGAAAGATTTAAAGCACTCCTGGAGCATGTTAGAAAGAGAATAATGTTAAAGATGCATTGGTGTTGTAATAATACTAAATAATTCAGAGTATTTGTCAGGGCTTCATCAGCGTTGGTTTAAAATGTAAAGGTGGAGCTGAGAGGTTTTTCAGCTGTCCCCTTGGGGCAACTTGGTTAAATATAAACAAGAACTCTTTGAAACTCTAAGAATAACCCCGGTTGTTAACCCTTTACTGACTGACAGGGGGGGCATCGCTCATGAGCTCAGCTGCATGGCTAATAGCCCAATTAAAAGCATACCATACATTATCCTAGGGGGGAATAAAGATGCAGCAGATATAGGAATGTATGCTACGTGCATGAACACACAGAGCCCTCTCTCACGCATATTTTGTCTTTTTGCTTTTGTCTCCCTTTTTCCCATTCACACATACACAAGCTCGCCTAATTAATGCCTCTCAGATTCAGCCGTGTGTGTTAAGCATCTCGCTGAGAGTGGTCCTCCTGGGTGACCTGTGAACTAAACAGGTCTGCACTCCCTCTCCCTACTTAATGATGAGGTTACGGTGGGTGGTATTGGACGTGTTGCAGATGAGAGATCATTACTTTATCCCTGACCGTCCACAGTGGGAGTTGGGAGGCGGGGGGCCCAGTGGATGAGAGCTCGAAGTTCATATGCAAATATATCTAATTATTTTTTTATCTTTCAGTTTGGCTGTTTGATGACAATGCAGGATCTTCAAGATCTTCAACAATATTTACGTCATTAATCTAATTCTCAAAATATTTGATAACGAATTTGTTGGGCTTTGAAAATGTATTTCTCCCCGTAACGATTTTTTCTGTTTATACATTTTAGTAACAACTATATGATTCACATCTAAAGAATTTTAATGATACAAAAAAATAACCTGAAAAGAATACAAAATGTAGTTTTTAAATGATGGCGTTATTTGTTAAAGGTAAAAAGTAATTGCTCCCCTTGTTAATTCAGGATTCAACTGTGATTAACCACATCTTTTGGACAGTTTAGTTCAGTTTCACAAGCCACACCCAGGCCTAATGATATTGAAACAAATCTCTATTAAAAAGCCCAATTACAGCACTACCAGATTTTGTAGGTCCGTGTTCTGTCCATTAACCAAGTCCTCTCTGGTCATTTTAATCCTTGTCAAACTATTGTGTGTCTGATTTGCATTTCAGTAAACACGCTGTATAAACCACACATGGGCACAGCTGATGTGGAATTTATTTTATTGCTAAACAAACGTCATGGCAATGGCCCAATAAAAACTACTTAATCTCACGCTATGCTATGCAGAGCCTCTGTCTGCACTAATGAAGCTAGACTCACTTCAGTATGCCGAATGCTTGAAGTGGCTCCCGCATGAGGGTATTCTGCCTGAGGATTATATGACCACTTGGGGGAGCTCTTATAGTGCAACTTCCAGGCTAAAGTCTTCCACATACTTGCACAGACTTGAGTCTGCGGACTCCACGCGGACAGTTAAGTGCAAAGCTCAGTTTTTCTGACCTCTTACACGGTGTCACACTATAAACCGCTTGGTGGGAAGAAGTCGAACTGTTTTATATCTGAAACTGATGCGCGGAGCTGCTCCAAGCAGGCAGTCGCGAGGACGGGCGGCGTCAAAGCCCCTCTCTGTGCCGCACTGACAGGTGTGTGGTGGGTGCCTGCTGGAGAAGAAACTGCTCTAGGTGCTCAACTAGCTACTATCCATTCCCCTGCTGCGTGGGAATCCAAAGTGTGGGAAATGTAGGAATTTGTCAAAAGAAATGTAGGCAGTTGGCACACTTGACTATGAAAGCACAAATGTACACGGAAGGTGCGTGCAGCTCACAGTATGCACATAGTGCAAGTATGCGGGAGATTTTGTATGTTCAGGCGATCAAAACTTTGATCAAAATAACAGACTGTGATGTAACTTAATCCTCACGCACTAGCACATTATGCAACATTTTTACCTGTACTCATGACATGCACAAAAGAGATATGTATCATAAACGTAACACGCACGTAATATATGGTAAAGGACTTTATATTTTTATTTTATTATGTCTTCATTGGACAACATTGAAGATATGACACTTTGTCGTTTTAAAGCAGTCAGTGTACAGTTTGGGAACAGTATAAATTAGCTGTCCCTTCAAAATAAGTCAACACACAGCTGTTAATGCCTTCGAGTGAGTACACCCCTAAGTGAAAATGTCCAAATTGTGGCCAATTAGAAAGTATGACTTTGTAGCACAAATAAATATGTTGAGCATAATTTAATAAGGTTTGTGTAATTAAATACCTGATTTTAATAGATATTTATAGGAGAAAAATGCTGTAAAACCTCCTAAAACACCTCTCATTTTAGTGTGGGAGGTTTCATGGCTAAATTGGACCAGCCTGGTGGCCAATCTTCATTAATTGCACATTGAACTAATAACAGCAGAGTGTGAAGGTCCAATTAGCAGGGTAAGAGCACAGTTTTGCTCAAAATATTGCAATGCACACAACATTATGGGTGACATACCAGAGTTCAAAAGAGGACAAATTGTTGGTGCACGTCTTGCTGGCGCATCTGTGACCAAGACAGCAAGTCTTTGTGATGTATCAAGAGCCACGGCATCCAGGGTAATGTCAGCATACCACCAAGAAGGAGGAACCACATCCAACAGGATTAACTGTGGACGCAAGAGGAAGCTGTCTGAAAGGGATGTTCGGGTGCTAACCCGAATTGTATCCAAAAAACATAAAACCACGGCTCCCCAAATCACGGCAGAATTAAATGTGCACCTCAACTCTCCTGTTTCCACCAAAACTGTCCATCGGGAGCTCCACAGGGTCAATATCCACGGCCGGGCTGCTATAGCCAAACCTTTGGTCACTCGTGCCAATGCCAAACGTCGGTTTCAATGGTGCAAGGAGCGCAAATCTTGGGCTGTGGACAATTTGAAACATGTATTGTTCTCTGATGAGTCCACCTTTACTGTTTTCCCCACATCCGAGAGAGTTACGGTGTGGAGAAGCCCCAAAGAAGCGTACCACCCAGACTGTTGCATGCCCAGAGTGAAGCATGGGGGTGGATCAGTGATGGTTTGGGCTGCCATATCATGGCATTCCCTTGGCCCCATACTTGTGCTAGATGGGCGCGTCACTGCCAAGGACTACCGAACCATTCTGGAGGACCATGCACATCCAATGGTTCAAACATTGTATCCTGAAGGAGGTGCCGTGTATCAGGATGACAATGCACCAATACACGCAGCAAGACTGGTGACAGATTGGTTTGATGAATATGAAAGTGAAGTTGAACATCTCCCATGGCCTGCACAGTCACCAGATCTAAATATTATTGAGCCATTTTGGGGTGTTTTGGAGGAGCGAGTCAGGAAACATTTTCCTCCACCAGCATCACGTCGTGACCTGGCCACTATCCTGCAAGAAGAATGGCTTAAAATCCCTCTGACCACTGTGCAGGACTTGTATATGTCATTCCCAAGACGAATTGACGCTGTATTGGCCGCAAAAGGAGGCCCTACAGCATATTAATAAATGATTGTGGTCTAAAACCAGGTGTTTCAGTTTCATTGTCCAACCCCTGTATATTTTATCCTTGGATTCTCACTCAGATCCTTCCCTTGCGTATCACTTGTGAATTAAATCATAAGATTACACTCACTAAACAGCAAAAGTTCAGGTTTCACCATCGTGTCTCAGATTGCATTGCATGGTTGTTTCCATTTTCATTTACATTCTGTGTTTGAAAAAAATCCATACCTCAAACAACATATTTGAAGGATCATAAAATTTTCCGGCCTTAATTATCCACTGTTTAGTTTCTAAATAGAGGATCAAAACTGCTCTTCCTCTCCTATTTAGACTTAACGTCACGTTCATAGATCCCATTATTAGGCATAAGCAGTGATAAATCTAACGGAATCTGCCTTGAAAATGCCAGGCTGACAGCAAGCACAGAAAAGGTGCAGTGCTGCTGTTTGCGCTGTAACACAGTGAAGAATAACAAGTCGAGTTCACAAGTTTAGAGTGCCACCACTGCCTAGGGGTGGAAGACCAGCAGTTGCGGGGAGTCCACAGAGGGGAATAATTGCTGAGCCGAGAAATGTCTCTCCCACAATATTGTGCCGTTTGTTGCTTTCATGTGGCTGCATACAATAAGCCTAATCTCCGTCTCACCATTGCTCCACCCTCACCGTCTCCCTCTATCTGTGGCCGACCTGTATCGCTTTAAGTGCCATCCTCCCACACAGCGAGCAGATTCCAGCCGGCCTGGTCCTGCAACGTGTGAACACGGCAAACAATTATCTGTCTAGCCCAGAGCTAGCTGCAGAACACCCCCCCCCTTCCACCACCACCTCTTTCTTTCACCCACTCTCATCCCTCCTCATCTTCTCTCTAACTGCGGCTTAAATAGAATGTTAATTTGAACGGGAGATTTTTCAAAGACCAGCCACTTCCTTTTCATCTTAGCGCGCACCGCAAGTTCACCAACACAAAGTCGACGAGCTCCTATAAAAGGGAAGTTGTTTTTCGTTCCCGTCCGTTTTTCTAAGTCCCTCTTTTCTTTTCACTTTCTATTCTATATGTCTTCTGTCTAAAACGACATGAGACTGGAAAAGGAAAAAAGAAAAAATAGCTGCATTGCAAGGTGACTGCTCGCCATCCAGATCCTCTTTTAAAAGTGAAAAGTGTTTTCCCATCTCATCTCCATTTGCTGAGATGAAGGACACGACTTGGAAAAGAGCAGCCGTTTGTTTACAATCTGCTTCCGGCCGTTAGGTTTCTTTTTATCAAGTTAAATGTGCCAATAAAATGATACGGTTTGTTGAGAGTAGACCGACTAGTTTCATGTTGGTGGGATTCCAAACGGAGTCATTCAAGTTTTGTTTCCTCTTTTTTCCACCTGACAGCTGATTGCGGAGCTGCAGACGTCTGTATGTGACTCTAAAGAGGAGGCTGTTCGCCTGCAGCAGGCGATGGAGAAGCAGCTGAGGGAGGTCAACGCTCGGTGGGACGAAGAGAGATGGACGATTACCCACAATGCCGAGCAGGCCAACAAGGTTTGGGCATTTGCAGATACCGACCTCCAGTCTGATATTATATTAATAAAATCAATACATACCTTCTTTCCTTCCTTCCTTATATCCTTTCTTAAGTCCTTCCCTGGATCTACCTGTGCTTGTTTCCTTCCTCCACTTTCCTGTCTCTCTTTATTCACGCCACCCTTCCTTCTCACCTTCCTTTTTTCCTTTATCGTGTTCTTTCTTTTCCTCCTTTTTTTCTAGACCTCTTCTTTGTTGTGTCCATCCTTCTGTCCTTCCCCAAGTCTTTCTTTACTTTGTCCCTCTTTTCTCATTGACCTTTTTTATATTTTCTCATTCTTCATTTATTCTCTATCCTCGTCCTAGCCCTCTCCCTCCCTTCCTATCATTCTTTTCCTTGTTACTTTTTCTTCAGTTTGTCCTTTTTTCCTTCCTTGTACCCTTCCTTCGTTTCTTCAGTCATCCAGTGTCCTGTCTCTCTTGTCCTTCATTGTACCCTGTATGTGTCTTTCCTTTCTTGTATCCTTCCTTTCTCCCGTCCGTCCAGTATCCTTTATTCTTTCTGTCTGTTTTCCCTTTCTTCACTGTGTCCTTCCACTCCTCCATCCCTTTGTTCTTCCTTCCTAGTGTCCTTTCTTTTTCACTTTATTCTTTCCCTTCTTCTTTTCTGCACGTGTTTCACTCTGTGTCCTTCCTTCTTGGTGTCCTTTTTTGTCTGTCTTTCAGTCTGTGGTTCTGCAAGATCTATATTTAATGCTTGCCTAGAGTGGAAAATGCCTGCCATGCCTTTGTGGGGAATCATTGCATTTATGTTTTATAATGGACAAAATTAACTGATGACCTGGAAATTAGAGTTTGGAGAAGTAGGTTCCTACACAAAAAATGTGCTGAAGTGCTGGACCAATGTTACCTTGTTTACTCTGTTCAAATATGACTTGTTGATATAGAATAGAAATATCTTTATTGTCCTACAATGGGGACATATGACATACAGTCTCTTGCTTCACAACCTGGAATAAATTGATAATTTGGGAGTTTTCACCATTTCATTTACAGAAAATGTCTACAACTTCGAAAATGTATTGTTTTTTTTATTGTGAGGCTAACAGAAATTAGGAACAGAAAACTTAAGTGTGCTTAAGTTATTAGCACAACTATTAGCCATGTTGTGCAGATCCACTACATAACATAAGATTTAAAAACATTTCAATTACAGGTTGGAATGTAACACAATAGGTAAAAAGTCAAGGGGGCTGAATGATTTTGCAGGGCACTGTATTGTGATTGCATTCCAGCTAACCATGTGCCCAAAAAGTTGTTCGACTCCCTGTTGCGTCAGGAAGGGCATCCGGCAAAAAAATGCTGTTCAAGTTGTAATGACTTGTTGTGGCGAACATTTAACAAGGGAGCATCCGAAAAGACTCTTGTTAAATAAACAAAACAATGTGGTAGGATTCTAATACAGGTTTGCAAGCCATGCACACAAAAATGTGTAAAAACTAGCTGCATGGCTCATTAATTGTACAACAACCAGTATGAGTGGTTGTGCTTGCTTCAGGACACTCCCAGATTAAATAATAATTCAAACAAGATGCTCGATCTTAATTCTATTTGCCATTCTATCTATTGTAAATTGAAATAGTTTTTTTTAAACCAAATTCTGCAAGTACTGAGGCTATTAGGCCTGTAAGTAAGCTACTTGTGTTCATATATAGCTTTCGACATTTACCCACAACTGTGCCAAGTAGAGGGCCGCCTGCAAACATCATCCTTAGGAAAAAAAAAAGTTCTGTCTGGGTTTGAATTTAAAATAGTAGACACGGGCTGCTCTTATGTTAAAGCCCACTCACTGTTTGCATGTGCTTTGTCATTTTTATGGCTAATTGCAAACTCCATAGTGTCTTTAAGTGGCCGGCGTGCTCTGTGTCTGAGTGAGCCTATATATCCATGTGCTGCACCCCATGCCTCTGTCATTTCTGTCATTCTGTTTTATAGTTTAACTCCACACTCAGACTTTAATCTTATAGCTTGTAACTGTTTACGTTCAAAAACACAACCTAATTTCCCTTCGGTCTTTTTTTAAATATATAGACAAAGCGGCATCCAGATGTGTGCAGCTGACTTTCTAGTCCAGAGGTCCTTTATTGTGCCTGAAGCAGACTGGAAGACAGTTGCACTGGCAGTTGATTGGGTGTGGCTCCCCTTAGAAAAGAGTTGTTGTGTCTGGGATCAGCACATTTTTCCAAACACAACTTAGCCTGTTTGTGGCCGCCGCTGCCTCGTATAGAGAGGAGGCAGGTTTGTGAGCCGACTCTCAGATCTTTTCTCCTTCTTCACTTTACTTTTTTCCACAATCTTTGATTTTAGTCCACAACTTCCTGTTGTGGAATAACCATATCCCATACCCATACATTAAAAAAGGGATATTTTTTGTTTGTTTTGATCTAAATATGTATAAAAGCAAAGGATTTATCAGGAAAGCATTGCTCTGTGCCATCCAGATGGAACTGCTTGTTGAAGTAGAAAATGACAAATTACACTTAACAATATGATTAGCGCAGCTTCAGTCATTTTATTTAAACTGGCCACATTCGGTCGGTTATTTTTATGTTTCTGCCCAGCAGCTCTGGTTATAAGTTTACACCCACCATGACGTGGATGTCAAGTAATTTTAAGCCTTTAATTATTTATTTTAAGCAACATTTTTCAAGGGGGAAATTATTACAGAGGTGATTGTAGAGCTTTGGCTTCCCTGCCACTATTTGTCCATGTTGAATATTGTTCAGGTCGGTAGCATTTCAGTTTTGATTTATGTGTTGATCATTATCCTTCTGAAACACCAACTTCAACTTGTGTCCAAATTACAGTCGTATAGCTGCTGATTTGAGGTGAAGTGAAGGAAAATGAAGATAAGATGTTTTCAGACTGAAACCAATATTAGTGGCTGTGCACTTAGAAACCAATTCAATAATGTGTTATACAGGCACTCTGCAGCAAGGCAAAGCCCAAGCAGGGATAGTTCTGCTGTTGATCTGGGGGTCTGCACAGATGCCTTCTCATGGTATATAGTCAATATAGCTTATTTGGTCTATAAGCCAAAGTTTTAATTGTTACACCCACTTTGTGCAACACACCAGTTCCACCTGACCGCAGCACTCCAAGCATGATCCTACCGCCTCCATGCGGGACACTTTGAACGAATGTTTGCGTGACAATTGAAGACTAAGAATCACACACAGAGTTTACATTATTTACAGAATTTGTTAAACCAACTAAGGCCAACTGAACGTATTAAGCTGTCAGGCAAACTCTCGTGAGCAGACAAAAACCGTGGATGGCAGTAATCCACCAATTTGCTGCTTTGCAACCCTAACAAAATGTTAAGAGAGGAGGAAAGCGGAGTCAAACGTGGGCAAGACTCAGCTTTCTGCTGATGTTGTCTGCGTCTTCTGACAATAGTTCCTGTGATGTGCCGTCTCTTTTCATTGGTGGATGTGCTTATTTGAGTCTGTATGTCTAATTTTGACCTCATGTGGAGGAGAGAAATCTACACTAAAAAAATAATGCCCCTAAATTATTAAAATACCAAAATTAGTGACAGTCATGTCTATGGTGAATGTAAGTAAAATGCTTAAATGTCTGTACTTGAAGCTTTAGATTACAATTATAAACTGCCAAGGTGTTATCAAAACCAAAAACGTCCCCTGCCAACCATTTTACACTTATTGTTTGCCATCTACTCTCATACCGCTCACACGTTCTCTCTTCTTTGTCGTGAGTCGTTACATTTGGCTTGGCATCTGTGTTGGGAGCAGACAACAGCTTTCATTATCTGTGACTCCATTACAACGATCCACCGGTGTTAAACACCAGCTAATGAGACTCCAATTAATGCTTGAATAGTTTAGGGAAGGCCAGACATGTGCGGGCTGGGGGAGAGGTTTGTCCTGTTAAGATATCAGCTTAACAGGACAAACAAGGAAGTTACATAAAGATTCAGCCTCAAGAGCTCGAGAAAAGAGGTGAGATGACAAACAGCGTTTGGGACTAAAGGCAGGGAGGGAGAGCAATGAAAGGACGGAGGAAGTGTAGAAGTTGAGACAAAAGGTGGGGAAAGAAAGGAGTGGTGGAGAGCTGTCAGTGGGCCATCGGAGTTAGTGTGTCGCCTGCTGACATTGTTTCCACTCTGCTTACTTCAAAGGGCTCGGATTATGAAGGGAGCGAGGGGCTTCAGACAATAGGAGGGGAAGAAAATAACATCAAAGTTAGCCGCACATTTGAATTGGGATAATCCCGAAACAGTTGCTCTGAATGCATGCTGCACCGGATCAGATGTCCTTTTTTCCCTCCCTCTCTGTACCAGCCCCATTCTGTCGTTTCTAGCCTGAATTTAGCTCCCTCTGTGGCTCTGCTGCTCCTGGACCTCTTAAATGTGGGTGTTAGCCGCTCAGATCTTTGTATAGCGTTACAGCCCTTTTTAGAACGCTGGTGGCACATTTACGTATGCTCACTGGCTTCATTTTTTTAGTATGTTAATGTTAATGTGGAGGAACAGTTTTTTTGTCATTTTCACAGATTTTGTCCCACATATAATTAGGATGTTGGATCTGTCCGATTTGTGTTATGATCCTATAGTAATTCATATTGCCTTTTAAATACGTTGCCATTTATCAGGAAAGCATTACATGGTGTGCGTTGCCAGTATTCCACAGTCATGGTCAGATGGCCTGCAGGCTTTAGTTAAAGGAGCGGAAACTGTACCAATTAGTCAACTTTGTGAGAAAAGTGGAAGTATGGGTTTATATGATCACCTTGAGCTAAAAGGCTACACTGTATCATGGTAGCAAAACTTCAAAACACCCTCTTCTTATTTCAAATGTTTCCCATGATCTGTTTGCTTTTAGTCAAAATGAAAAATATCCCTTCAATTACTACCGCTCATAAAATAATGACCACTTTTCTACCAAGGGGATTAAACACGTAGCTGAAATCACATTATTTCTTTCACTAAAGGAGTCTCTTTTTCTGCTCCTATGAACAATTATCCCCTGAAATTTATTTCCCCAAAACTGTTTATCTCCCCTAGGCTGTTTGTTTGCCTTTAGCTTCATGCTCGCTCAGTATGAGGGATTGCTGCAAAGCCATGGACAATGCAGACGACTCTCCCTGTGGCTCTACGGTTCTCCAGGAGTGAATGCTGCTTGTCGGGACTTTGAAGTAATCAACTGGTTCCCTTATATAGGAAATTTTTGACCAATCTGTATAATATGATTGAATTTGACTTTGTAAAGTGCCTTGAGATGACATCTTTCATGAATTGGCGCTATAGAAATAAAATTGAATTGAATTTCCATAGCCTTACTGAACCATGCTGTTTTTACATACCCTCTTAGGCCAAGAGACTAAAGATACTAAAAATAAATGTTGCGCTACAGCTACTACCAGTTGTCTCCATCCTGTTCATCTGTTCAGGTGTACAGCTGGAAGCCTAGTGTTGCAACCCCAGCATTTGAACGAGAAGTCCTGAATGGACCATTAAAGTCTTCATCAAATTGTTTCACACCGGTTAAAGTCTAAAGCATTCATAAAAATTGAAGTTTAACTGACCATTCTTTCACAGCACCTACGCTATAACATTAATAAGTTCAATCTAAGTCAATGCAAAGGTGTAGCTGTGTAGTTGCATACTTATTGTTGTACGTTTTAGATGAATTTGACTGATCTAGAGTCTCCAGCCTTACCTGCATTTGGTACAAGAAAGATCAACGCAGAACAAACATTTACCTCAGCTTTTTCTTTACAGTGTTTACACTCTAAGATAAAATTAGAATCCTTTCAAACTTCGAGGAAACATGTAACCATCAATAGATGTTTAACGGAGTTAGTGCCGTGTGTCAAAAAAGGGCATTGCACACACACACTCAGAATCAACAGGCTCTTTTCTTTTCAAAGCTGTTAACCATGAGGTGTGCATTATGACTGTTTTTGTTTGTGTCTCAGGACACATTATCTGTAAAGAATCAAACACAAACAGTGTGAAACCCTAACACTGAGGAGTATGAACCCCCTATGGCTCCTGAAACGAATGGGATTGAATTTCACTGTCACTATAAAATCTTTTACAGTAAAAAGTTACATGAACTGTAGACAAGTTAAACATTAGATGGCTGATTATTATCCTGCTGTGGAAAAAAGTGCCAAGCTTCCTCCATCTATTAAAATGTACCATCCCCTGACTAAGGCCAATCCTCTGGGGTAGATTTCTACCCTGATAATGTGCTTTGGCCCAGGTAGATGCAGTAGAAACAGAGGAGAGATGAAATATTTGTTTCAGAAAACGACCCTAGTTCCTCAAACAGGGTCCTCCAGTCAGAATATAACTTGATGTGTAATTATTATAATTCTGAATACAATGTTTTGCTAAGTTATATCTTAATGTGTTTGGTTTGTAGTTGTTTCTTGAGGTCATCTCTCCCACTTCTTTTTCATTTGTTTTTCCGTGTCTGGTGTCTATAGGTTTTTCTTTTCATCTGTTAAAGAAAAAGTTAATTTTTTGGGGAGCATTTTTCAAGTTTTATTGATCATTTTCACAGATAGTCTTTCTAACTATGCGTGCATACAGAGCATGAGTGTGCTTATGCCTTATCTGACTAAACTGAAACCCGCACTAGCCTGCCAAGGGAAAGGTACACACACAAACACCTTTTCTCTGGCACACCCTATCTTACCAACTCTGTATCTTCGAACTCTTTCTGTCTCAAACTCCGTTTCTGCACTCGCATTCACAAGCACACATGCTCCCCTCGCCCTGCCAAAAGGGAGAGGTGGCTGGTGAATAAACAATGGCACTCCGCCCATGGTGTCACCCGCCTGGGCTTTGATCAGCACCGCTGTTCCTGCTCCCCACAGCAGTGCTTCCTGTCTTTCTACCTGCCGAATCTTTTCCGTGCACACTCGCGCGCAAACATATGCGCACTCTCCCACCTATGGCCTAGTGTTTGAGGGCCTACATGCAGCCTCTCCAGTTTTCTTCTCACTCAGGTCCTCAAGTCTTTATCTGTCGATGTCTCTCACACAACAAGCCTTTGAGTTTGTGCCCTTTTCTGGGCCGTGTTGCATTCTTCAACATACACTTTCACACACACACGCTGTCACACACCCAGATGGGAACACACACCTTTGATCCAGCCACATCCAGCAGCAACTTCTGCAGCGAGTCAAAGAGAAGGTCCTGGTCCTCCAGGTGAAATGACAGTAGACACGTTACATAATGCAACAGTGACCATTGTCTCCCTGTGTTTGAGGATGAGAGGGAATATATGAGGTGTGCTGTTGCTTGTGCACTGCACAGTGCAGTCTTTGTCAAACTCACTGTTGATGTAGTCTTTGTGAACTAGTTGCCGGGCTTTTGTGCATGCGTAATATTAACAAGGGGTCCTGTGCACAAACACCGAGCCACACAAGCCCGCGCGCCTTCACAGCGGCTAGCTGTAGCAGCCGCAGTTCGTCTCTAGTTGTGTAGTTATATATGCATTAGTTTCTGAGGGGGTTGAAAGGATGACTTTGCCTGTGGGAAGGAATGGCAGCAGTGGATCAAGAGCAGGTGTGCTGGATCCTCCCTGCTGCAGAGGCAAAGAGCTGCTTCAAACGTTTTGTGTACGCAAGCGTGCGTTTGTCCCCCGCGTTCCTATGTGCGTCCTTCAACGCAACTGAGGGAGATCTGTGCGTCAACCTTGAACCGGGCATTTGTTTACTAAAGTTTTTCTCGACCATCTGCGTTTCTGTGCCTTTCTTCTTCTTTTGTTTTTGCGAATGGACGCAAATGTGACTGTGTGAATTTATATTTAGTGAGATTTTTTTTCACCACATTAGCGAAGCTTAGCTTTGTGTGTCTGTGCGTCATGGAAAATGTCCTTTATTTAATGTATAGCTGAAACTGCAGCAGAAGTTAGTGCTTTTGCACATGTTTACCCAGCTTTTGACAGATTTTGTCTACAGAATTTTGTCATGACATTGCAAAATATAGCAAAACTGTACTTTGTGCATTCTGGAAGTTACGAAGATCGCTGGGGTTCCACTCATTTAGATGATCTAAGGGTATTTAAAATTATTTTTAGCATCTTTGTAACTCCCTCTATTTATTTACCATATTTGTTTAATATATAAAACTTAAGAAACAGATAAAAGTTTCCATGACATTAAACACAGCAATAACAGAGTACACCCTATGATCCAAAACACCTTTTTGTGTGATGTCTCTTTCTCGTTGTCATGGAAGAATCATTGCTTCAGTTTATTGAAGTTTACAGGCATTTGTTTCTGCAAAGCTTTCCCAATTCCCATCATAGCATTTCAGTCGAGGTCTGGACTTTGACTAGGCCATTACAACAAATGTGTTGTTTTCTTTTTTTTAGCCTTTACAATGTATATTTACTGCTGCGCCAAGAAAACGTTGTTGTACAGAAGAGTTCATGCTGGAACCAATAGTCGTGTTTCATCATCAACCTTTTTCAATGCACATTTTGAAATATTGCATTAGAAAAGGTTGATGGAAACGGCAAAATTCAAATTAACTCACTAAATTTCACAAAAACTTTTTTAGGCTCACTTGAGGTGGTTTTTGACTCTTTCAAAAAAATGTAAATGCACGAAAGAGGAGATGGAAATGCATTTTTCAAATCAGTTCTGACGTAGAGCACATCTACTCACATAACTGATCAGCTGTTTCTGCTGCCAGCTTCTTGCCAGATATTCCAACAACACTCGAAATCAGGCCTGAAAGCAACAACCGGTACTTTTGGACCGACCAAGAGACACAAAAAAAAAAAATTCAGCACATTCATAAAAGCCTCACTACATTACTGATCTGTGCCCCGTGCTAGTTAGCAAGTGCTACTTCCTGTTTATTACCGCCGTCAACATATGACGACATTACGCTGTGTGTCGCCAGGTTAATTTGCAATAAACCAGCAGATGGAAACATGTGATGCACATTTTCTTTTTTGCGATGTTTTAAAAGTTCGCTTTTAAAAGATTCACATGTGAATTGGGTGGAAAGACAGCTAATGACTGCCAAGCGCCCAGATCCCAAATTGGTACCCCTCCACCACTGTGTTTGAGCGTCACTACAAGTTTTTTGCGCTGATATGCTGTGTTCTGTTTTCTCCAAACATGACGCATTGCATCATGGCCAAACGACTTGGCTTTGGTCTCATTTGTCCAAAGAGCATTGTTTCAGAAGTCTTGTGGTCCGTTCTGCTGCAACTTATCTAACCTAAGTCATGCTGCCACATTCTCGTTAAACAGAAGAGGATTTCTTTTTTGCAACCATTCAAACAAGACGTAATTGTTCATTCTTTTGATTTCTTCATGAACTTCATGAACAATTTAACGTGTTAATTGAAGCATGTAGTGTTTGACGTTGAGTGAATCTGCAGGAATTTCCTCTCCTGAGCAGATTGATAGCTGTTCAAAATGTTTTACTGATGCCTTTCCCTCTTGATGTTGTTTTAACCTCTGTGTTTTCCAGACCAGCCAACTTTGAAAATACCTGCTTTTAAGGAAGTTAATAAAGTGCTTTGAAAAGCATAATTTGGAGGCTATTCTCCATCTCAAATCCTTCAAAGGTAGCAAAGATGTATTTATATTTACACACCACTGTTTAACTTTCACTGAACATCTCTATTGCATTTAGAAAATGTCTGTACCATGGTGCTTTGGAAAGCCCTTGTCTCTCAACACAGCTCGCCATTTCACCCAGAACTATAACCTGAACGTGTATAGAAAACTTTAGAGAGCTGTTTTGGTATGACCATTTCCTGAACGGACAGAAAGAAAGCCTGTTCTGGGTTCAGAAAAACTCATGGTCCACCTCGCTATAGAGGAGCTGGTCATCAGGTTGTGTATGCCAAAGTTGAAAAAGTGAAAGGTGCAAAAGTCAGCTTCTGTGATGGTATGAAGGTATATCAGTGCCATGTATTGTAATTTTTAAGACACACCATCAAAGGTAACGTCTACTCCCAGGAGGTGGGAGGTTATTTCAGCAGATAACCTTATTCTGCATCGCAGACACAGAGTACATGTTGTTTAGCTGGGGCTGCCTGCGGTACATACTTGGTGAAAATGTGGGATGCATCTTGAATAGTGGAGACAACAGACAACCAACAATAACAGCCTAGCGCCTGATATATGGTTTTCAACACTTTTTGCAGTTTTGTTGTAATTTCTTTATGCTTCTATCGCCAAAGATTATTCACTGTAATTAAAGGCGAACGTGTATGGATCACAGTGATAAATAATTCTCCCTTTTCCTTTTTTCGCTTAGATTCTTTGGAAAAGTCACTCCGCAGCCAGAATCAGACAACTTTAAGTTCTGCCATACCGGGTCGAGAATCAGCTGGTTGAAAACAAAAAAAAAAGCTTTTTATCCAAGAAAACAAGATAAATAACCACTACTTTTTTTTTAGCTGACAGCGGCCCTCTTTAATGTAAAAGTTCTTACAAAGAGAAGAGAACTCAAAGTTGCCCATTTTCAGTATCAGTGATGTTTCTAAAAATCAAAATGGAAACAGATGAGGTGTGAGAAAGTTCTAGAAGAACTGGGTTTTCTACTGAGGCTGTTCATCGTGGCTGCTACAACTGTGAGAGCTATACAGTAGAGGATCACAGGAAGGCGAACATATTAGAGAAGCTGTTCTATCGTATTTGAGAATCTATATCTGTTATAAAATATGCTGTTTTTCATCTTGGCATTCTTGGAAATATCTGGTTAACTGCAGTGGGCTAAATATCTGTATCAGTTGCCACAAAATGTCTGATCAGAGCATCTCTATTTAGTAAATACCTCTGTTAATAAATATTAAAATTCATTTACAACTGTTAGATTCAAGGTAATAGACTGCATTTAACTTCACAACCTGTCTGGCAGTTTATTGCATTTTTGTAGCTCACTCCATCACTCCATTGTGAAATTGCTGAGTTTGAAGAAAAGGCTTTTAGTTCATTTTAGTTTATTTACACATTACCGATTCACAACAAATTATATCTCAATGAACCTTAAAAAAATCTGATGCAATTTCTTTACAGAAATATATGGCCAATTTATTCAATCATATAGACAGATTCCAAACCCTTAAAAAAACATAAATTCCAATTTGATCCTAGCAATAAAACATTGTAGTCAAATTCAGCTTATGATGCCAATAGGTAAAAAGTTTTCTTTCTTAACAACCCCAGTCGACTGGATCAAGTCTGTGACTTTGCAGCATTGGCAACTCAAGGCACTTGAGACAACATGCATGTGGTGACAGTAGAAAGAAAAGACTCTTGTTTGTTCGCACAAACAGATTGTGCATACACTCTCCAGCCCAATAGGTGGCGGTAGCACAACATAAAACGGATGTGACTGAATTTAACAAGTTCGAAGAAGAATGTGAAGCGGATACACGGAAGTCAGTCTGAAGGTCTTGTGTTATGAGTTTAAGTAATACTTTACGGCTTCGGATAAGAACTTGACGTGGAAATGGGTGTTAAAATAGAGATTTTCAGAATGATGCTGTATTTGTCTTTTCCCGTCACCATGTTTTGGATCTCAAACCAGGCAGAATACTTCGAGGAGTATATCGTTAAGAAAAAGAAGGAAATCTTCCCTCCTGACGAAGAATCTCAGAGGAAGGAGTTGGAGTTATTAAAAAAGAATTAATGAGAACTGAAGATTTTGTGTTTTGAAAACATATTTTAATGTTCATTGTTAACAATACTTTTCCTTAATTGTTATGGGAAAGGAGATTGTTTCAGTCTGGAATAAGTCCACAGTACAACAGAAAGTTGTCCAAGATTAATACAATTTATAAGGTTTGCTTGGCAGTTTATATGGATTAATCATGCCCAATATGCCTGATGTTGTTAAATTTATTTATGACATATTTTTATACAAGATTTCTTAAATGTTGGAATTGCTTTTTTCTTTGAGTATGTGATACAGGCTATGTTCCACATTAAGGTTTATTTTTCTGTGACTGCAATCTGTTTTGTAATGCTGGTAAAATATTTAAAACTCTGGTTGTATTTTCTCAACTTTGTTACTTTGCAGAATTCTACCGGATGTGATTAAACACAACCATAAAGTGCAGGAAAAACAATTATCTAATAATCCACCTAATCTTTTTTCAGGATTAAACTATTAATTGTGCATTGATTTACAGTAATGTAAAATGATTCATTAGCAGAGCTTGTTGGAGGGGGTGTCATTGATTATCTTGAAAATCAGTTAACCTCTTAGAAGTGCTTTAGTTTTTTATGTTGTTTGTTACAATAACTAATAAAAACTCATTTATTTGAAGTTGTCACTAACAGAATGCAGCATATGTGTGTAATTTGTATGTGTTTTGTTTTTGCAACATGATGTTACAAAGATCATTAATATTCAAATGTATCTTTCTACTCTAAAAAAAAAAAAAAAAGAAAAGACTCTCTTTCAACAGGAGGAAAACCTCGAGCAGAACTTGGCTCAGCTAGGAGAGAAACGAAGCTAAACAGATAAGCTCAGAGCCAGCAGTAGTTAAACACTGAAATAGAGGGCCAGGTGTGTCATCTATTAAAAGCGCTCTTATCTGTTGGATTAGATTTTAAAGGATCGAGGACTTAAGCTCTTTTAGACCTTCACAGGGACGAGGATTAAACTTGCTTTGATTAGCTCCTCTCAATCATTAAATAGATGTCTAACACCAATAACAGTAATCTCTGTCCATTTTTCTTATTGTGCAAAGAGGAAACATTACTAATGTTTTGCGTGTGCGTTCAACTCGACGCGTGTGCATTGTGTGGGCCGATTGATAACTTTTCCGGCTGTGGCCAGTGCTCGTCATATCAGAGGAGGAGGAAATAAGGGAAGGATTCCATTCCAGGATGCTTAAAAGGGAACGTGGGAAGTGGAATGGCTCAAAGAGACCTTCGTCTACCGGCAGACAACAAACAGGAATTACCCGCGAACCCGGATGTTTTAAAACGCGCAGTTATGTTTGGAACTTGAGCTGAACTTAACAATTATTTAGCAATAAACTATTTGATAAACAGAATATATTTATAAGTGCCGACAAACAAGCAAGCAGGAAAACAGAACAGGCATATGGCACATATTTTGGAGTTGTTTCCTATTCTCTTTCTACCGTAGCTCCCAGCAGCTGAACGTTGGAGAACAGCGTCTTCCCCCTGTGGGCATAACTCATTTGCAGCATGTCTTCATTAGCGCCGCAATTGTCTCGATACTTTCATCAGCGCTCCCAAAGTAGCTGTGCCGACGTGTGCTCTGGTTTGTGGTTCGGGAACGTTCCAGGGTCGCCGCCTTTGCTGCATACCTTCTTGGTTGACTTGTGAGCAGGAAAACTGCTGTAAAGCATCAAAGAGCTGCAAAGAAAGTCAATTCACACCAATATCAGAGTTACATTTCGGAGGGGCTGTCCTGGTCGACTTGCTAAACCACATGTTTTTATTGCTACACGCAGGCAGACAAGACAGCAGAGCAAAAGTTTCTCTTCTCAAACACCTCAGGAGGGAGACCTCTCCTCCTCCACCTCCATCTCCTCCTCCCACAGCTTCTTTCTTCTTTACCTTTCCCCACGACCCTTTGATAAAATTGCGGATAAAAGAGAGGTTTCGCTCATCTCTCTGACCATCCATCTCTCCTTGAGGTTAGCGCCTCTTTTATTATTTACCATTAGATCTGTAGCACAAAGCCGTGTTCTACTTTAGCTGGTGTCTGTGTGGGCACTACATCTTTGTATATGTATGTCTGTGTGTATCTGCCTCATCCCTTGCTTTTGTGTGTGTGTGTGTGTGTGTGTCCTTGGCTGGAGGCGGTGCAATGTGAGGTTTTTGCTGCTGTCTGATGTCGTCCAGCCTCAGTGTCATTAGAGGATCTCTTTAATCCAGACGTTGGGAGAAACTTCTGACAGCACGCTGCAAATAGAAGGGCCCCGCCGCACATGATGAGCAGCTCGGCTCTAAACAAAACACCAAGTTTAAAGAGGCCCCTGGCCTTTTTTCCTCCTCTCGCCGTTCCCCGCCGTCTTTCTTCTTTTGCCTTTTTCTCCTGCCCTCTGTTGCTTTTGCTTCACCCTGGGGAAACATGCTTGCCTTATCTGTGCAGGAGGACCACCCAGGAAAGAATGACTCAGGCATTGCTGCGCCTGTGTGTGTGTTTGTGTGCGTGTAACGTTCGGCGTGCGCGCGTGCAGCACGATAACCGCGCGCTGGTTTGACGGAGCGCAGCGCTTGCATTTTTAGAACTTGTGCTGTTAATATTGATGCGTGCCTATACCTGCATGAATCCCTCTAAGCAGTGTTTTGTCAGTGCTTGTGTGCCCCGCTGCTCCTTTGAGGTGAAAGTTTGGAATGAAAGAGGGGCTGAGGCCTGATTGTTGATGGAGAGGCAGGAGCGAGAGACCTTGAAGCCTCCTGACTGTGAAGCTGCGAGGCAGTAGTACGCCGCTGACCTGGCCTCTGCAACCCAACCACGTGCTTTTTTTTTTCTTTGTCTCTCCCTTTCTTTCCCTCAAATTCTTGCTGTTTCTCATTTTCGCCTCTCTGAACTTTTATTCCCCCTTCTGATTCGGTCACATGTTGCCCTTTAGCTTCCTATGGCTTGTTTTGCCGTTTCAGATAGTTTTCCTTCTCCATATAACTTTCTCCGTCATGCTTTATTCTCTTGTTCATTCCTGTCACACTCCTTCACTGCATCCCTCCCTAAAGAAGTCAATGTTCTCCTCGTTCTGGCTTGTTCTAGTCATGCTGCTCTCCATGGCTAATAAACTCCAGATCATAGATGGAATATAGACAGCTTCATGTCCTACACATGGTGCACGTTCGCATAACAACTTTATACTAGTTTTGTTTCTCTTTCAATAGTTCCTTCTGAAAACCTCAAGCCTTGTATACTTCCTGTTTGACATCTCAAGTCATTTTTGGCATAGTTATTAATATTATATTTATTTTAAAGATGTCTTTGAACTGTTTTCAGGGTGGAATCATTATTGAGTAAAACAAGAATTTGTTGTACAGGGTCATGTTCCTTGGGAATTTTCAGCAGACACATACAGGCTCCTAACCCGTCAATGTTGCAGTAAACCAAGCCTGCTTACACTCACACTAATATTTGGGAAATTGTACTTTCGCGTTTCAGGAGATCCACAATCTTTTTTACTCTTCTTATCACAGGGTTCCTACCAAGCTGAGAGAAGTCTGGAATTTAATTCAAAGGTCACATGATGGCTACAGTAGTTTGTGGATACGCATCAAAAATATTTTAGTAAAAAAGAGCATAATATGCCATTTTCTACAATGTGCATAAGAATCAGAACCTGAATTTCCCCCAGGCACACTTGAAGGGGCGGGGCCATGTGTGATGTCTTTGTGGCCAAACAAAACCACCATCATTGCACGGTTGAACGGTGTCTGATTTGGATTCGCTTCATGAAGCAATTCTGTTAATAGTTTGGGGTTTTTTTTCATCAGGAATCAAACCCAATTTCTATGTTCTTGTAGAAGGACCAGCTTGTCTGAAGGTTTAGAACAGTGAAACCCATCACAAGATGTGTCCTTAATGCTAGATGCTCTTAGTTTTACTCATGACCACCTTTGGTTGAGTCCTTGTGGACCCCTGTAGACTGGTACAAACGATGACATTTTCTTTTCCCGGGCTTTGCCTAAGCTTTCAGGGTCAGGGAGAAGTTTACATACACTTATCAAAGTATTAATATCCTTTGGATTTAGGACTTTTAAATTAGTTTTTTTGGGGTGGTGAGTAAAACTAAGAGCAGCTTGCTTTAAGGACACAGCTTGTGATGGGTTTCACTGTTCTAAACATTCAGACAATCTGTCCCTCAGATTTTTGCAAGAACATAGAAATTGGGTTCGTTCCTGATTAAAAAGGGGGAAAAAATACTTCTGTTCCTTTAAATAAACAGTTGACAAAACCAGTAAGTTTTCCACCCCGTGTTAGACTTGAGCAAAACCCGAAACCCACGAACTGAACTCATCGACAGCTGGATTCGTAAATCCGCTGCGACGTCGTTTCAGATGTGTGGCAGAGTGATTCCTCTGGATTAAAGTCAAACTCAGGGCAGGTGTTTGTGACTGAAGAAACGGGTTGTTTTCCTGTAACGCTGTCTCTGCCTATTAGACTCAGTGAGCAATCTGTTGTTAGCAGTGTGTAATATCATCCCTCTATCCTGTCTGACACCAGTAATGACTAAATAACTCCTAAGCCTTTTTTTTTTTCTGACTCACAGAGCGTCGCTGCTGTTCTGCAGAACCGTCCCGTATGATTCTGCTAATGATGCCACAAATGTTGAACTTGTGAACTCCGACGTGTTCGGAGCACTTCAAGTGTAGATGCCACAAGAAAGCGCGTGTCACATGTGGAGCCCTGTATTTAGCCATCCTTCCCAGATGAAGTGGACCAGATTTGCTGCGTCACAGTGCGGGAAATCAGACGTGGGTTCAGAAAGGCGGAGTTTTCTCATCTTCATCTTTGGTCATCCTCATACTGTTGGAGTGCCTATGGAGTCGAGGCAGGAAAGAGGTTTGAGTTTAGTATTTTCCACATATGAATAAGTATAGAAAAAGGGGAACGTGAGTATGGAGAAATGTTGCCATTTCCAAACTTTATTCCCCATCCTGTTGTCCAAAGTCATTCAAGCCGCAGCAAACGGGCTTAAATCAGAGGCAACCGGACTTTGGCTCAGGTCTTTCTGAAAACGTTTCGACACCAATTCAGGAGTCTTTGTCAATTCAAGTGCCACCCGAATTGACAAATGCCAGAATTGGGTGTCGAAATGGAGAACCCTAACGTTGTTGGAAGCAGAAAAAAATTCAGGTGCAAAAGGATTTTGGGAGATTTTGGCAAAGGTCAATTTGTGATGGCTGGACAACTGGGTCAGAGCATCTCCTAAACTGCAGGTTGTGTAGAGCGTTCCCCATCTGATCCCCTTTGTCCTGATCAGTTCGTATCAACCTTAGGATCGAGGTAAGCATACACCGCTCTTGTCACTGCATTCAGGGTTCAGGAATCTAAATAATGATCTGGTTTCCAGATAAAAGATGACTTGGGTCTAAATCTTTCAAGAACCTCTGTTTTAAGTGGGGATATTGTTTTACCTAGTCTACATGATGTTTTATTAAAATATGGTTCATTTTGTTTTACACATGGGGTAATTCAGCTTTGAACACTTAGTTTTTAAAGAAGTTTTTGGAGGGTAGAGGTAATAAAAAGCTTGACGATTATTCCAGCAGTTAGCGTTAATATGGGTTTTATGTTTGAACACTGGCCAACAAAAACAAGAAGGATTTGAATCAAGATAAATGGCGGAGGCTCTTGTGTCCTTACATCTGACGAGTACTGAGTAAAATAGACACGAAGTAAGGAGAATCTTCCCACCAGACCCGGCTCCTGTTTGTTTGACTCGATATAATAACACGCCTGACTACAGATTCAGCTGTTTACCTCTCGGTGCTTCTCAGAGAGGTGCTGCTCAGAAGTTCATTCTTGCCCTAAAGCTTTGTAGTCTGCGTGATTTATGTCAGTTGAGTGGGCCGCGGATCAGGTGGTCATGTCTATCACCTGGACTGTGTTTCTGCTCTGCTCAGAGAATCAACAAGCCAACACCTGGCCCGCTCACTCAGCTCCGGTGGGGGTGACTCCTGGGATATTGATTGTTGCCAGAGCCTCGCACACTTGACGGAGGTGTGTGTGTGTGTGGGTGTGTGTGTGTGTGTGGAAGGGTGAAGGCGCTGCTGTGCTTTTCTGCGTGCATGCACACCTGCATGTAAGCCCATTCCCCTCACTCTGTTTTCCATGCAGACTAATCAAAGATGAAGTGTGTGCTGGAAAACATCTGGTCCTGTGTTGTACTCAGGAACTACACCTTACTATCACTTACAGGCAGAGAGGAACACACTCACACCCCTGTTTTATTTCTCAAAATCTTCTATGAAAGTCTGATAATCTCCTGTGTGAAAAAAGCTTATTTTTTTTCCCTGCTTGTCCTTACTGAAAAAGTTTCTCCATGATTGATGTTCTGGCTTTCTTAGTTCAGATACAAAAACAAAGTGGCGTCTAATCCTCTGTTGGCTTTTTTTTCTCTCATCTGCATATTTTGGTGACCCTCTTGTGTCCGCTCCGTTAGTTGCGCCGTGCCGCCCTCTAGGCTGAAATGTAACTGCGGATCAGCGTCTGATCAGTTTGCGTCACTTACACGTTAAGCCGTACAGAAATGTTTTTCGATGCGTTTCTGTCAGCCGACTGAACGCCTCTTCTTTTCCCCAGGCTCTGCGAGAAAAGGTGGAAAGTCTGCAGAGACAGCTGCACTGTGCCGAGAAGAAGCTGCTCAGCAAGGAGCTGGAGACAGAAGAGAGGGTAATGAACTTGTTTGTCCTCTTCCCTCAATCTCTCCTTTTCCATTCGTCTCAGCAGCCGTTTTCGGCTGAACAATTTGCAGCCTCCTGTCATCGTTGCATCACCTTTTTTTTTTTTTTTTTTTTTCAACTTTGCCTTCAGCCTTTTTTCATCACAGCCTTTCACATTCTTGATCATGCAGCCTTCTCTCTTGCTCTTAAAACCACTTTAACACCTTCTTTTGCTACTTTATCACTTTATGTCGCAATCCCCTCTCTTCTGATTTTACTATTCAGAGTTGTTCCTCCAGGGGGCCACAAAAGAAAAAAAACAAAATACGTTCTTAGCCTCCCTTCCTCCCCTGCCCTCTTCCACCTTCCTTCTCGCCTTCTCCTGTTCGGAGTCAGCGATATGCCCCCTTGCACATTTCCCAAATTCCTTGAGATGTGGCCCCAGGAGCCAGTGCCCAGGGCCAAGAATGCCACCACTGCCTGTGTTCAAAAGGGAAGCTCTGGTGCGCGCACACACACCCCTGTGGCTGTGGAGAATGCCCTGTAATCAGGCTATGTTTTGACCTTGACACACACAGAGAAGAAAGAACTAATGACTGTGCTCACGCAGGAGGTTGGTCTTTGTACCGCGGTATGTACACCAAAGGCATTCGTTCTCCTGCGTTCCCTCTGATCCGCCCACTGACCCTTGCACACACTTCACACCCTCGTCACACGTCTGCCAGTCTGGCCGTCATAAATCGCGCTGATGGGGTCGCCGGTTTTGAGGAGCCACTTGTCACTGATCCGCACCTTGTTACGCCGCAGGGTCTTCTTCTTGTTTATTTTACGATTATTTTACTTTCATTAAATTGTTGCTGATGGTGACTTGCAGAAGTGTTTGTACGTCTGGAACTTTTTCACATTTTTATCACATTAAAACAGTATGATTCAGTATATTGTATTGGGATTTTAGGTGACAAAGTCGTGCATTATAAAGAATTGCATTGGCATAATTTGCAAAAATCTTTTCAGGCAAACACCTGATAAATATGGCTTACCTTTGTATTCAGTCCCCTTAAATTGGATACTCCTAAATAAACTCTAGTGCAACCAGTTGCCTGTGACAGACTGGCGACCTGTCCTGGGTGTACCCCGCCTCTCGCCCAATGAACGCTGGAGATAGGCACCAGCGACCCCCGCGACCCCATGAGGGATTAAGCGGGTCAGAAAATGGATGGATGGATGCAACCAGTTGCCTTTACAAGTCCCCAAATTGATAGGAGTCCAACTCTTTGAGATTTAATCTCAGTTTAAATCCAGTTGTTCTGTGCAGCCTCAGAGTTATGTAATAGAAGATCAATGAACAAACAGCATCATAAAGGCCAAGGGACACAGCAAACAGGTCAGAGAGAAAGTTGTGTAGAAGTTTAAAAGGATGAGATATAAAACCAGGCACCGATGAGCTTTAAACGTCCCACAGAGCACCGTTTAAACCACAATCTGAAAAATGGAAAGAGTACAGCGTACCTACCAGGACATGACTGTCCAGCTCAACTGATGGGTAAGGAGGCCAACAATCAGTCGTTTATCTTTAATCCATAAATCTAGCCATTATGCTGGTGATGATTCTCAGTCATCCAGGTCATGATCATTGCAGAGAAAGTTAGAAAGCAAAACAGCTGGACATTTTTCCAAAGTTTGAAGACTAGCCATTATGGAACAGTGGAAACACGAAAACAAACGGTTTCATGAGACACAGCAAACATATGGAAGGTGCTCTAGTCACACGAATCCAAAACTGAACTTTTTTGACCCAGACAATACTGGAGGAAAACCTCTCAGAGGCTGCTTTAGATTTGGGGTTTGGGGATCTTCTACCAGGACAACTACTCTAAACATAGCAGAGCTACATTGGAAAGGAGAGGTAGTGGCGACGGCGAGGCTCATGAGCAGCGCGTGGCTCTCCTCCGTTTCCTGTGTGGCTCGCAGCTACTTGACTGACCTGTCAAGTCTCTCCTTTGGCCTGCGGTTTGTGGGGTATTTTATTTTGAAAAAAAAAAAATTAACTTCCGCCTGCGTTCGACTTCTGTATCCAAAGAGGACGCTGTACACACGTCTGCCGTTCAGCCATCTTTATTGCAGTTCTTCCAACAGATCCGCTGGGGGAAGCACAGTTAAACCAGACAGCTCTATCAACTCACAGCCAAAGTCCTTTTCACCTTTTGGCAAAACGCCGCGGCTCCCCTTTATTTCCGGTGCCAAAACCTGCAGCCTCACAATTTCATTCAGTCAGCATGTTCAGTACAATTGAACAACACGACAAACGTAACCAAGCGTTCACTTCCAATATTAGCTTCTGAACAGCTCCTTGGACACTATTCGTTAATCTAGCACAGATCATCTTCGCTAACATGCCGCCAAGAGATAAACAGGGAAAATACTTGGAAGAAGAATATCTGCATCTCGTTGGTTGGTGTGCATTTAGTGCAAATCTCTTTTACTGTATATGTGTTTTAGTGGGTAGTTGTGCCCTCATGCAGCGGTTCGTGTGCATTAATATGTGCCTTTCTTCCTCACTCACTGTTGCTCTTGTTTATCTGCCAACATGTGCCAACTGTGATCTCTTGTATGCTAAAGCGGCCTTCCTGCCCAGACTTCACACAGATGCTGCTCGCCTTACGCTCACGGGGGCCCTTCGCAGGCTCCCTCGGCCCCGAAGCGGCATCTCATCAGCTCGCTGCATGGTTGAACTCTCCTTGAAGACGGCGGCCGGAAGAGTGCAGCTCTTTGCGTGAACGTGTGATGACAGAGCAGGCACGGCAAACTGTAAAAGTTTCAGAGATCGCTCTTCCGGCAACATGGGTGCTTGCTTTGCCTTGGAAATATACATTGCTGGAGTTTTCAGTAAACAACTGTTTTCTGTTTACAGCTCATTCCCTCTCGTGTTGTTTTCGTTGAGAAACCTCACATCAGCCTCTGTCTTATACTCCTCTGGAAAAGTCTGGGTTTCGATTTATTTTCCAGCATAAGCATGGAAAAAGAGAACCCAGAGTTTTCTTTTTGTTCCATTGTTTAAATGTTGTATCCTTCTTTACTTTATTAGTTTGTTCCTTGTGTCCTTGGTTCCTTGTATCCTTCACTCTCCCATATCCTCTGCCTTTTTCCCTCATGCCCTTGCTTTTTTTCCTTTTTGTTCTTATTTGTGTCTTTTCTTCCCTCCTTGTATCCCTACGTCTTCCCTGCCCTCATTTTTCCTTGCCTCCTTCCTCCCTTCTTTCTGTTCTTCTTTCATTGTGTCCTAAATCCATTCCTTCCCTGTCCACTTCCTTTTTTCCTTCCTTTCATTCCTTCCTCGTGTCATTCCATATGTTTTCATATTCTCCCTTGTGTCCTTCCTTTTTTAACCCTTGTCGTTTTTTCCCTTTTCTGTCCTTCCTTTTTTTCTTGTGTCCTCCCCCAATTCGTTCCATCTGACCTTTTTTGACCTTTCCGGTCCTGCTTTCTCTCCTTATGTCGTTCCTTTTCTTTAGTTCTTCCATACATATGTCCTTTCTTTCTTTCTTTCTTTCTTTCTTTCCTTCTTTCTTTCTTTCCCTGTGTTGTACCTCCAATCCTTCCTTTATCTCTTGTGTCCTTTCTATATTTTTATGTTCTTCCTTGCTTTCCAACTTTTCTTTCCTTCCTTGTGTCCTTCCTTGCTTCTCATCTTGATCCTCTCTGTCCATTTTCTGTTTGCCATCTTTCACTTACAAAAAGGTCAACCTCACCAATATCAATGCAATGCTCAACAGCAATGACGTCAGCAGGTACCTCAGGTTTGTGGCACTCGCTGTATAAATATCAGCCATCAATTTATACTGAATTTTTGCATTCAATATTTTAAATGAATATAAATCTCGGGGAATTCTGGGAAGTTGAGTCTGGAGATGTCGGGAATTTTTACTTTCACACCATGTGTGTTACTGTAGTGACATCTGTGACTCATTCTAGGCGGTTTTCTCCGTTTCATCTTTTAACAAACCGTTTTCAGTCCTAATCGCTGAGTTCCAACTCTGGATGTGGAGGTGCAAACTTTGCCAACACTGCCGTTTTTGATGTACCCTCTTGTTCCTGACAACAGCGTTGTCACCTGGGAACAATAGATTTAATAAAAAAAAAACTGTCTTCCCCCCACAATTTGTTTCATGCACACACGCCAGCTTCATTAGCATGCATCAAGCCTCTTCAACGATGTGACAAACTTCATTTGAACATAGAACGTGTTTAGGGCTTGTTCCTTTCTGCTGGCAGCTGTCAGAAACTATGCTATGTGACGGCATTAAACACGAGGAAAAAGTCAAAACCGCAATCTGAGCACTATATATAGATGAAATGTTGTCATTTTAAGATGACTGGGAGGGGAAAACGACTGCCTCTCCTCACAGTCTTCAAAATGGCACCTCATCAGGAACAAAGTCCCGTTTTAAAGAAAAATTGCTGCACAGATCAAACCTGATTTGTCTTTAGAAACATAAAGTCTTCTTTCATTACAAGGGAAAATAGTGGCACACATTTGTTTTTGTTCCCAGTATCTCCCCTCTACTCTTTTCTCCTTTCTTTCCTTTCTGCTCACATCTGGAGTCTGTCAGTGACCAAGCCCTCGTGACGGGTTTGATCAGCGACGTCGTACAAAGACGTCTCACTTTTTCTCCTAACGGTGAGGAGCCTTCCCCCTCCCCCCCCCCCCCCCCCTCAGATGTCATCGCACGTCTCTTTCTGCCTGTCGGGAAAACAAACATGCCTTTGCTGTAAAAAAGATGTTGAAAGGAAAAGGGCAAAAAAAAAAAAGTGCATTTGCATGAAAGAAGTGGAGAGATGCAGAGGGAGGACCCTTGGAAGAGAATGCAAAGCTGGAGGAACAATGTCTTTAAGAAAACAAGTCAGCCGTCTTTTGGGGAGTCAGATGCTTCTGTTTTGCATTTTTAAATCCACAGAGAGACACGCTGAAGTCTGTCTGTTAGCCAAGTGCAGGTTTAAACAACAGAGATATTGTTTTGATAGAAGCGGCTGCTTCCACCCACATGCTCGGAGCTAAATGGATTTGGTCAATAATGAAACAATGAGCATACATGACGGGGTCTCGCAAAACTTTTTCACATTTTGTGACTTTTACAATCCCAAACTTCAATGTATTTTATTAAGATTTTATTTGATCGACCAACAGAAAGTGTTGCATAATTGTTACATAGGAGGGAAAGGATGCATGGTCTTCAACACTTTTACAGCAATTTATGGTATCCAGTTTCCCCGGCAGCTCCCCTGGAGTCTTTGTGAATGTACTGTTGTAGCCTGGCCCAATCCAATGTATGTATGGGACAGAAGATGGAGACAGCGTTGCCACAAGAGAGCTTATAATTTAGCCCAAGCGGACCTCTCATTGCTGCGGTGGCGGCACCGTACACGAATCAAGAATGCAAAACTAAGGAGCTTGGCTTTTGAAGAATCTGAGTCTTGCATTCAGAGCGGTTGGTAAGGGATGTGTTTATTCAACCATTGTTTATTGCTTTGGTCTGAAGCAGTGAAGTGTGTTTTGTCTTGGCCTGCCGTTCTGTTATGACTACAGAAGCTGCTATAGATAGAGATAGACGTCTTAAGGACATTGAAATTAAAGCTTCTACAACCTGTTTTTTTGCAACTTGTTTAAAAAGGTTTTTTTTCTTTTTTTCTCTTTTTTTTTTTTTACCGTCCCCGACCTCATTCTCACACAACAGGAGGAAAAATAACATATTCTTCTAAACTGATGGATTCCTAACCCACTGAAATTGCTCCAACACTTTAAAATGAATAGGTTTGGAAGGAGGCTGGAGAAATTGGCAAAGTTGTGGCGGACTAATCTGCTGCACACTGTGCCGAGACAAAGTGAGCTGCCTCATGCAGGGATCATTTATACTGAGGGTTGCTTTGAAGTGCTTCCCCAATCCCTTTCATTGTGCCCAGGAAGATTAATTAGCCAAAGCCAGAACAATCAGTTAAATCCACAACAGGAAGATTATTTTAGGGAAGCAGATCTTTTTTTTCTTCGTCTTTAAACCCTCCCCCATCACTTTATTTTATGGTCTGCTCACTTGAAAGAGCAGATTGGACTTTGCCTGGACTGTGGCTCTGCCACACACAGACTCTCTCCCTGGTTACACCTTGAAATATGTGGATGAAAACTGTTGCTTCCCCCCACTGTTAATGCTTTGAGCTCTGTTAAAGCGCTCATCGAGCTCCGAATTAATTGATTCAGCGACTCTTCAGAATGCTATAAACTCTTTTTACAGTACCGTATAAAGCTCGGTTTGTGCATGCATGTCTGCAGCGCGTATACGAGCGCTTCCATTCATGTGTGTTTGTGGGTAAAAAGTGGGGGTTGCACTAACCAAACCCTTTTCAACTTCTATAATCAGACTCTGGTTTAGCAGAGTGTAATTTAGCCCCAGACAGACTTCCTCCGGTCCTCCCCAGTGGAGATGGCACGCTGGCTATTGAGCTGCTGCTGCGTTTCATGGGTCCTGTCCCCTTCCAAACCCTCGTCAGTGCTTTGTGTCAGATGCAGCTATAGTGGCCAACAACCAGTAGGGGGGGTCTCGCGTAGAGCCGAGTCATGCCAACTCCACTGGACCCCCTGTGGAGATGTGAAGGAGCTGAGAAAAGCAAGGGAACTCTGAGCCATGAATAAAGAGGGGATACCCTCAGTCCGTGTGTGTGAGCCTCCTCTAAGTCAGCTGCTGCCTGGCTTCCAGGTCCTTCCACAGAGGCAGAAACACCTACTCAGCAGGGACATTTTCACATTAATGATGTACAAACTCATCTCAGTAAAGTAGAATACCATCAAAACGTTAATGTGCTTCAGGGATTCTATTTAAAAATTGTGACTTGTATAGATTCATTACAGGGATTTATGTAATCCCTTTATTTCTGTTCGTTTTAGTGGGCTTACAGCTAAAATAAGCCAGCAATGTTGTTTTTATTTTGAATATTCCACAAGACTAATAAAAAAAACTTGTTTTAAAAACAGAAATGTTGTGTTATGACCATTATAGTCAACAAACTCACCAAAGAGATTGCTTACTTCAATAGTTGTCCTGCAGACAGTCCACAAAATGGTCTTTCTAAAGAAGCCGGTTGTTCACAAAGGACTTTTACCAGCATATTAAATGAAAGTCGAGTGGAAGGAAACACTTGGAGTTAAGACAGGGAACTTAGAGGATTGTGAATCAACATTCAAGCAGCTTTATCCAAAGCTTCAAGCGCTACCAGACAGACAGATATCATTCCTTGTGTTCAGCCACTCCTGAACATAATCCAGAGAGGAGCTTCTTTTTTTGCTAAGGAGAACATTGACTGGACTGTAGCCCTGTGGTCCAACTACTTTTTCAGATGAATATACATTTTACAACCTATTTGTAAATCAAGGCCTCAGAGGCTGGAGGAAAAGTTATAAATTCTGTGCATCTCGAGGTCCAGCGTGACGTTTCCAGACATTTATGATTTAGGGAGTTGTGTCGTCCGCTGGTGATTCTCTACTATGTTTTACCAAGTCCAAAGTGAGAAAAGCCTTCTCCCAGAACGTTTTAGAGCACTTCATGCTTCCTCTGCTGACAAACTTTGTGGGGATGCTGATTTCATTGTCCAACAGGACTTGGTATCAGAACCCTCTGACAATAAGTACCAATACCTGCTTTATTGACCATAATATTACTGTGTTGGATTGGCAGCAAACTTGCCCGACCTAATGGAGAATTTTATTGATTCTATATAACGCTCTGATTTTCTCAGAAGCCTAATTTTACATTTTTGGTGAACTGTAAGCCTCAGTAATGGAAATGAACAAAGACAAATGCTCTTTGTGTAATGAATGTGTTTTACTTCTGGAGTTGAATTACTGAAGCAAATGAGCTTTTCAGGGATATTCTAATTTACTGAGATGCACTTGTATAACTGCACCTCTGTCATCTATGCTTTCATCTTTTTCTGCTTGGTGCAAGTGTCCCTGGATATGCCCGATTGCCATGTGACCCACGTAGGTCCCAGGTCGGATGATGTTTGAATAAACAGGCTCTGTCTTCCCAGGTGACGAGGGTGCATCAGGAGTACGAGGAGAAGATCAAAGGTCTGATGCCAGCTGATCTCAGGCAGGAGCTGGAAGACACCATCACCTCCCTGAAAGCTCAGGTGAGAGTCCATTTGGGGAAAATAAAAATAAAAAGTTGAAATGCAGTAATGATTTTTTTTTTTACAAGAATGCAGATTTTGAATCAGGTCCTATAGGCAACAATCGCTTGGTGGAGATCAATTGACGGAAACTTGAGTTTTTTTCTGTATTACTTTATCCTGTTTTGTCTGATATAGAAGTTCAGCTTCCTAATAGCTTGGTGCCTCTTTTTCAGCTTTATTTTTCCCTAAATATGTTCAATGGGTGACAACTCCAAGTTTTTCTCTTTTATATATGACTTCAGAGTCGCTATATGTGCAGAATGTGTTCATATTTTCAAATATGGCAGTCTATTGTTATCCATGTCATAATATGCCGGAAGCATAATCTGTCCTTTAATGGTGTTTAGAAAGCAGTACCTGTCAGAACATTGTGTTATTTGTGTTTACAGAATGTTCTGACTTTGTTGTAAACAGAATTTGCTTGGAAAATGGATTTAAAAATTAAGACATTATGAATGCATGAAACGTAAAGTGCTGTGCAAAAGTTGAAATCACTGCGATTTGTATGCACCTGCTTGCCAAGGGGCTATACTTTCTTGTAGTTTTTTAGAGTAGCCTTGATCAGTAGTTCTGCGAGCTTTTAGAAGGTACAGGGGTTGGACAATGACACTGAAACACCTCTCATTTTAGTGTGGGAGGTTTCATGGCTAAATTGGACCAGCCTGGTGGCCAATCTTCATTAATTGCACATTGAACCAATAAGAGCAGAGTGTGAAGGTCCAATTAGCAGGGTAAGAGCACAGTTTTGCTCAAAATATTGCAATGCACACAACATTATGGGTGACATACCAGAGTTCAAAAGAGGACAAATTGTTGGTGCACGTCTTGCTGGCGCATCTGTGACCAAGACAGCAAGTCTTTGTGATGTATCAAGAGCCACGGTATCCATGGTAATGTCAGCATACCACCAAGAAGGACGAACCACATCCAACAGCATTAACTGTGGACGCAAGAGGAAGCTGTCTGAAAGGGATGTTCGGGTGCTAACCTGCATTGTATCCAAAAAACATAAAACCACGGCTCCCCAAATCACGGCAGAATTAAATGTGCACCTCAACTCTCCTGTTTCCACCAAAACTGTCCGTCAGGAGCTCCACAGGGTCAATATCCACGGCCGGGCTGCTATAGCCAAACCTTTGGTCACTCCTGCCAATGCCAAACGTCGGTTTCAATGGTGCAAGGAGCGCAAATCTTGGGCTGTGGACAATTTGAAACATGTATTGTTCTCTGATGAGTCCACCTTTACTGTTTTCCCCACATCCGGGAGAGTTACGATGTGGAGAAGCCCCAAAGAAGCGTACCACCCAGGCTGTTGCATGCCCAGAGTGAAGCATGGGAGGGATCAGTGATGGTTTGGGCTGCCATATCATGGCATTCCCTTGGCCCCATACTTGTGCTAGATGGGCGCGTCACTGCCAAGGACTACCGAACCATTCTGGAGGACCATGTGCATCCAATGGTTCAAACATTGTATCCTGAAGGAGGTGCCATGTATCAGGATGACAATGCACCAATACACACAGCAAGACTGGTGACAGATTGGTTTGATGAACATGAAAGTGAAGTTGAACATCTCCCATGGCCTGCATAGTCACCAGATCTAAATATTATTGAGCCACTTTGGGGTGTTTTGGAGGAGCGAGTCAGGAAGCATTTTCCTCCACCAGCATCACATCGTGACCTGGCCACTATCCTGCAAGAAGAATGGCTTAAAATCCCTCTGACCACTATGCAGGACTTGTATATGTCATTCCCAAGACGAATTGACGCTGTATTGGCCGCAAAAGGAGGCCCTACACCATACTAATAAATGATTGTGGTCTAAAACCAGGTGTTTCAGTTTCATTGTCCAACCCCTGTATTTCAGAGCTCTTTTTCTCTCAGCATATTTGTCAGTGTGGGATTAAAAATTCTGGTCTCTAAAAGAATACCAGAATGACAGAGGAGCAGTTTTAAGAAATAGAAAAAAAGTTCAACAAAAACATGAGACTGGACAGGAAATAACCTTCATTCTTCTGTTGATTGGGTAAGTTTTCATCAAGTAGCTCTTAAGAAATCAACTCATTGGATCATAAATACTTTTTGTCTGTCTGTCAAAACTGCGTTATCATCGGTTTTATTCATAAATTCACCTTGAGCTGCACACTATATCAAACTGGAATTAATATGATGTTGCGCAACAATAAATATATATTTGGCTATAAATATTTGTTAATATGTTCCATAGGCAATTATTGTAGTTAGTAATTTTAATCAAGATTACCAAATCAGAGCACTGCCTGATTATCAGGTAATAATAGCCACACCGCTCTCAGTCTCTGTCAGGTATTGTTTTATAAATACCTGCCTGGTGAGCTGTGGTGTTATAGAACAATAGATAGAGTGAATTTGTGCGCTGGTGTTCTCAAATGGCAAGTAATGCACGCACATACACAATCAACGTAAACAACTTAAACAACGTAAACAAAAATACTTTTCCAGGGCACTGAATATAAAGCTAGGAGGAAGGGGTTAGAGAAACTCATCAGGAAGGCCAGCAGTGTTGTAGGATGCCCGTCAACACTGTGCAGGTGGTGGGAGTCAGAGGGGCTCTGGCAGAAATGCATGAAGCTGTTGCAGAGCTTGGTAGCTCCTTCAGGGACAGACTTATCGTTGCCCAGCCGCTGTTAGACTTTGTAACAATCACTGCTCGCAACAAACTCAGTAAGTGTTTACCTCCTGGGCGACGGTGGCGCAAGAGTTAGGGAGTTCGTCCTGTAACTGGAGGGTTGCCGGTTCGACCGTCTCAGTCGTTGAGTCCTTGTGCAAGACACTTCACCCGCATTACCTGCTGACGGTGGTCAGAAGGCCCGGAAGCATCGATGTATGGCACCCATCATTCAGGACTGCTCTGGGGCATAGCTTAGCATCGTTAGGGTGTGAATGGGTGAATGACTGACTGTAGTGTAAAGCGCTTTGGGGTCGTTGGACTTATTAAAGCTATTTACCATTTACCCTGTTCTTTTTAATGTTTGTTATGTTCAATTTTCTAATAAATCTCTTTATAAGCATTTTCATACCCTGAAGAAATAACATTTTCAGATAAGTGAAGATGAAGTGTAGTAATTTGGGATTAACAAATATTAGAATATTTTCATTACTAAAAGTCTGTGGACATAAATAACAGCCTGGACAGCCGGCAGAACAGCGTCAGACTATGTCTGCAGAGCCTGACTTATGCTGAACCCCCATCCTTTCCTATCAGAAGAAAGGTAAAGGACCTGGAGGGCATCTAGTTACTTTCTGAATGGGGAGCTGTTGTCTAATAATTCTAAGAAGGGTCCCAGATCTCGTTAAAGGACTTCCAACAACCCACTTGGGAATAGCTAATTTTTTCAAGTGTGATGTGAGTCAAAACTTTCCTAAACCTGCTATTATGTGCAGGAGGTTTTGTATGTTTCCATTTGAATAGAATGAGACGCCTGGCTAAAAGGGTTGTAAAGGCAAGTACACTTCACATTAACAATGGGAGGTTAGATAATTTAGTGGGGAGGATAACGAATACAACAGAACAGGGGTTGGTGACAAATTTCTACATTCAGCACCATTGCAAGAGTGTCAAATATTTGACTCTAATTACAAAGGTTTGGATTGGAAACTGTCCCTAGCACATATACTGTAGAGGGAGCTGAGTGAACTGACTCAAGAACCCCTATTACTCTTCCCAAGTTTGCTTAGAGGGTAACGTTTTTGCCAATAAGCTGTGGGCATGGATGTGTTATACTAGTGCTATCTACATGGCTGTCATTATTTTGACAATTTCCTGCACATTTGTTGAAATCCTGTCTGGCGCCCTCCTAAGGTTTAATGAATGTCTCACATTCAATTTCAAATCAGTATTGTTATTGATTCAAACAATATTGTGACGTCTCCCAGAAAAACTGACATCAGTAGCTCTGCCGCTGTGAGTTAAAGAACCGACTCTGCCTCTTACATCCCTTCATCGCGAGTTGGTACAGTGAGCCTTCCGATCCTTGTATCAAAATTCAGTCGAGCTATTTATTAGCTTAGCATTCAGTTAGTTTACTTAGCATTTATTTAGCTTTTTCTACTAGCCCAGACCACGGCCAGCCCACACTCATCGCACGTTCCCTGGTCGGCCGGGCACCACATCTTCTTGACACATTTTTCAAATACGAGGGTGAGTTACAATTTAAGATGAACTTTCCCCGGAGTGTCAGGAGAAATGATGATGGTATATGTCACGGGTACGGAAGATAGGATCAGAGGCGGGAGGCAGGACCATAACCTTACCTGCAAGCTGAATCTTGTGGTATTTGTGCGTTCACAAACACACCATCTTGTGCCGCTTCCGCCTCATCCGTTCGGGACTGAAATAAAAACAGTTTGGGCCAATCACGTTGTAGTATAATCGTTTAAGATGGGACATACAGCTGTGACGAGAGCAAGAGCTGCTGAGCCCACAGCTGAACCAAAACAATCATGGCAGCGCAGGAGGTCGCTGCTGCTATCACATCTGTTTTGTCAGAATTAACAATTTAATTTTTGAAACAGCAAGAAGTGCCATGACCAGCTTAACTTGTGATTTCTCATGACGCCTGCTGCTTACAACATCTTCATTTGATACTGTGATTGACTAAAACCAACCTTTGGTAGGCGGGCACTAGGTTGCGCTTCACCCAATCAGCACGGAAAGTTCTGCTGAATGTCCCTCCTTTCCCCGAACTAATTGGATGGGAGCAGACCCAGATTGATAATCTGGCTTGCTAGGTTAGCAAGAACAAATTTTAAAATATTGGAGCTGCAGTGGAGGGTTCTTGCAAACTGTGGTGTTTCCAAAATTGAATCCAAATTTTTAGTTGATCACTGCAGGACTCTGTGAAATATTTGGATCTTAACAGGAAGTGTTGCACAGATAAGATGCTTTAGCAAGAACTTTGAGGGTTGCAGCTCTGTCTGGGCCCCAGAGGAGCATTCATCAGCTCTATTGTGATCCAACAGCAGAGATAGTTGATATTGCATGCCCAGTAATATTGAGTGAAATTGGGTAATGCAAGGCCCCCCAGCTTTTAAGGGAGTTGCAAAATAACTTTGCTAATGCGGGGAGGCCTGCCAGATCATATAAAAGAGGATACCATCTGATCCCATTGGCAAAAGAAATATATTTTAATAAATATTGGAATGTGTTGGAACTGACAGAGAAATTTTGGGAAGATCACCATCTTTATAAGATTAATTCTGCTAGTCAAGGTAAGGGGAGAGAAGACCTGCCAGCCATGTCCTGCTTAAACTTCTCAAAGAGATGGAAAACACTTCTATCAAAGATGTTGTCAAAGGAGGGATTAATAAAAACTCCCAGAAACTGAAATCCTTATGAAAACGACCATGAATGGGAAGAGGGACAGTGGGAGGTACCTTTACAGGTGATTAACTGGGAGAAGTTCACTTTTGCCACAACTTAATCTGTAACCTGACTAGGCCTGTTTACCAAACTGAGCTAGAATCTCTGCAATAACCAGAATAGACAAAACTGGATTTTCTACATAGAGCAGCAAATCATCAGCATAAACGGAACGTTTAAAGTAAAACCATTTCTGGTAACACTCTCCACCCACCTTCTGGTAAAGCCAGATAGCCAACAGTTCCAATGCTAATATGTTTAGGAGGGGAGAGAGAGGACACCTTTGCCTGGTGCGCTGAACAAGGCTAAGGGGAGACAACCTCTCGCCATTCGTAAGGACACGGGCAATGGAAGAGTCAAAGCGCTCCCTGATCAATGCAATAAAATCAGAGCTGAAACCATATTTTGACAGAATATGATACAAATATTTCCTCTAAACTCTGTCAAATGATTTCTCTGCATCCAAGAAAATAATCACTTCCAGAAACCTAGGGTCGGGTGACCCAATAATTTTGAGATTATCGTCTAGTATTGAATAATGAGTTCCTTCCGACCATGAAACCAATGTGAGCAGCTGATATCACCGCAGAAGGACTTGCTGTAATCCTGTGGCTCGGACCTTGGCAAGAATTTTCTGATCCGAATTAAAGAGTGAAATTTGCCAATCCGGTCTAAGAGCCCAAGTGAAATACTGTGACGTAATAGTTCATGAAAACGTAATAGGAATAGAGAAAACTGAGTGAAAAATTTCTTGCACTCCTGGAGTCCAACTACACAACAAAATGTATTTATTTTGAATGATGATCTCAGTTGCACATTTCTTTAATCTGAGTATGCTGATACAAGAGCTTTACTGATCTTGTCAAGTTGCTGTCAAACATCTGTCGTCGCGTTAGCTTGTAGCGTTAGCGTAGCCAGCATGAGGCATCATTCGACATGTCATTCTTTTCTGTCCGTCTGCTTCATTGGGGAAGTACTTGTGAACAGCATTTTTGTGTATGCCTTGTCAGCAAAAGAATGTGACATATGTTTTGTTTTCTGCATGTACTCTCCACGTTAGCAGAGTTTAAGTCGTTCAGTAGCCGCTCATTGTTTTGGTCAGGTGAGCGGCTGCAGGGAGAGGAGCATCTGATATTGCAGCGCTGCTGGTGGGAGAAGTGCAACAATTTGAGTAAATGTTTGTATCAATTTTGAAGCAAATGAGTATCTTTGAATAATTTTTTTTTTGTAACGTTTATATTTTAAAATATCAATTATTTTGGCAACCTTATAGTCAGCTGTAAGGAAATGTGGATATGTAACTCTGATAAATAATATCTACCGCCTGGTTCCGCTCAGCTATTTTGGTTTGCTCAAGGCTCTGTCACTTTTTATATAAGTTAATTGGCCTAACCATGGATGTGAACCACAATAAATTAAATTTGGAAGTAATGTAAACTCTTCAGACAATGATATAAAAATAAGTAAAACTATACAGGAGATTTCTGCATTTTTAGGATTATTTCTTACCATAATTAAACAAAACACTAATCCAGTATGCAGAATGTTATTTCTTTGGTTAAGTGCATCAGTCGAGAATGGAAGAAGGTTAGGACCAAATTGCAACGCTGGGTATGAAATGAAGATATAAACTGGTGATAAAACCACTTAAAAAAATTAAATCGAAAGATTTGGAGATTACCCAAGCCTTTTGCACAGAGCTGTAAATAAAGCGAGATCTCAGTCTTTTCTCTTGTCTTTCAGAGCACTGAAAAAACTCTAGTTAAACCCAAGGACCTCTTTTCAACCTTTTCACTGTGAATAATTTTGTTAATAAGAGCTTTTGGGGTAAAAAGGACTCATGTTAAACCCCTTCCTTGTTTAAATATATCTCCCTAGATCCCATTTCAGCACGCAGACCACAGCGCTGTGATCAGAAATGTTTATAAAATGTAATCCGTGACCAGAGCGGCCTCTCATCTCATTGACACCGTTTTGGGTTATTCCACATTAAAATGTATTGTTTTTGGAATACAAAAGAAAACAAAACAGGTAGGGTTTTTTTTGTGTGTGTGTCTCACGAGGATTGCAACCACATTTTGGTAGAGTTTTGCATATATTTTAAATGAAACGCTAGAATTCGGGCTGAGGTCTCCCCCACAGAAAGGAATGCACCCTCGGCTCCAGTACGCTAGTCCCAGAACAATACAGATTCTTCAGGAGCTGTGATTATTCTGCCAGGCTCTGGATGCCAAGTAAATGTAGATCGGGGGGTTTATTTTCACTCCAGCCAAAAGCAGCACTTCATAAATAAACGTACAATTTGTAGCCAAACAAAAGAGGAGAGCTGACTCCTCTCACCGCCTCCAAACTCTCCGCTAACCTGGCACATAATGTGCCCTGTTGTCCAAGTGTGTCTTAACCCTGCTGCTCCGATCTCCTGACCTCTCGGTCCCTGCTGTCTTGACCCCTGGACTTAACAAGCAGCCTTTTCTTTGACCCTTTCCTATTCAACTCCCCAACACCAGAAAAGCACAACCATCCTGCCTTCTCCACTTGAAACTGGTCTCCTGCTTCCTTCTTTCTGTTTACACCAGACGTTAAATTTTCAAGATCCCTGCGCCGCGTTTTAAATCTTGTGTCTGCTGTGTGCTGTAGGTCGGCTTCCTCCAGAAGACGGCCTCTTTGCTGCAGGAAGACCTGGATGCCTGTCGCAACAGGAGGTACCGAGTACAGAATCATGTTTGTTTGCTCTGCAGGTACAGCTTTCTGTATAGATTGGAAGACAATCTTAGATCATTCTGTGTTTGAGCCACTTTTTCCACTATGGAGGGCTTTGATTTGCTGCTGATGCGACCAACTATGAGCTAATAAGATCTTAAACAAGGATCTTGCCAAAGTTGTGACACTCCTTGAACTCAATTTAGTCGATGTACAAGCACAAGCTTCAATGTATTTCACTGGGATTGTGTGCAACAGATCCACACCAAGGGAGGTTGAACCTCCGGCCCAGTCTCGGGTCTGTTGCTAAAAGGTTTTCTTCCAGGACTGTCCAGTAGCTCTATCCATCTTCCCATCAACACTGAGCAGCTCCCCTGTTCCTGCTATAAAGAAGCATCCCACCCCCATGTCTCATGGTGTATTTAGGGTGATGTGCATTGCAAAGGCGTTAAAATACTTCTTCCTATCTGTGAACACCAGCCACTTGGATCTTGTTAAGTACGCAGGGTAATTGATTCAATCTACTGGCCCTCCTTAGACAGGAAACTTTTTGACCAATCTGTATGATTTGATTGAATTTGACTTTGTAAAGTGCCTTGAGATGACCTGTATCATGAATTGGCGCTATATAAATAAAATTGCATTGAATTAATACTCCTCAGAGGTAAAGTTTTCACTAGAGCATTAGATCGAAATGGCAAATATAAATTTGAGTAAACGGAAGCATCCCCACAGCATGATGCTGCCACTACCATGGTCAGGATAATGTGCAGCAGTTTTCTGCCACACATAGACTTTTTGCTCAAGGGTATCAGTGTAAAGGAGGCTGGAAAAAAAGATGATGCACTTTCTAGATTTTTTTTTTTTTGTTGCTGTAAAAGATGTGGAACACCATTTGTCTTCCACTCTACAATTATGTGCTCCTTTGTGTGGGTCTCACACATACGTACCACATGAATTACATTGAAGTTTGCGGTTGTAATGTAAAAAAAAAAAAGAAAAAAGCGGAAAAGTTGTATAAATGCTTTTGAAATAGCACTGTATATTTTTGGTTAGTTTGGGTATTTTAAAACAACGCAAACATCCGTCTGCAGCGACGACGTTTGATTTTGTTTCCATCTTCCTCAGTAATAATGCTTCTTTTATGGTATATTGTTTTGCACAGGTAACAGGATGAAGCGGACTCTCCAGGACATGAAGGACAGAAGTGAGCACTGTAGTTACCTCTCATCACACACTCCGATGGGCCAGTCATCTTTAAGTTTAACGTACTGCTTCATGCCGTAGCATGTGAAGTATTTATTTATCTAATGTTGGTTTAACATCGTTTAAATGTGACATTTCATTTTCTCATCCAGCTAAAGTGTTCATTTCTTTGGGTGTTTTTTTTTTGTTTGTTTTTATCAGTTACTGGATTTTTTTTCATGGATATGTTCATATTTTTGTAAAATCATCATTTGTAATAAAAGACTTGGTCTCATATTTTGTTACGACGCCGTCCTTTTTACCCGTTCTACGCTTGTGTTCTCATCATCTTTAATCAAATGCTCAAACCAAGGAAGTCTCTCTGACCGCAGTGTGTGTGTTAACCTAGATTAGGCTGTAACAAGAGTCAAAGACCTTGAATTCCCATCGCGCCCCCCCCGTCATTATTTTACATCGTGTCTCCGTCCAAACCCTCGATTGGAGCGCGGAGAGCAGTCAGGGGTTTGCGGTGGGTTCGGATAACGTGCGCTGTAAGTAGATTGTTTAGACCTCGGGTTAAGGCCGCAGCCACAGGCCTTGATGTTTCTGTTTCAGCCAACGCGTTGTGTTTTATCCGCCGTCCCACTCAGGATTTCACATGTCAAATCAGAAGCGCCCAGAATGTGTAGGTTTCTGATAATAAGGAAACGTCATGGAACATCCTATCAGGTTGTGTATTTGGTAGACGAGGAATGCAGGGGCTGGAATACTCATTTTCTGAAGCATCCTAATATTTCTCTTTTTCTTTTTTTTCCTGCCTCGAATAACATTTAAAGATGTTATTACATTCCTGAATCGGGTTTGATTTCAGAGGCCTCCACACTTATTTGCATTGGAATTGCTTTCTTTTCACGCCCACACTTCACGTGTTCCCATTGTCCGTGACCTGCTTTGCCGTCTCCAAAGCAAACATGTTTCCCCCTCTCCGTGTTTATTTGATGTGCTGATTTCTGCTGCCCATGCAGAGAAACCAAGAGTAGGGAAAAAGCACGCGTACACAGGGAGAAAGAGACGGCGAGAGCGAGATCTGTCAGACCAACATCTGAGAAGCTGGAGTTTAGTCATTCAGGGCGAAGCCTTTGTAGAGTCTGTTGTTTCTGCAGAAGGTGCAGAGGAGTCATTACTATTGCAACGTTTCATACAAGCTGCATGCTCATTTATACACATCCAAAGGCGTGCATGTGATGTTTTTTTCTGTGTACCTTCTTTGTGGCCATGCCGTGCTGTGGGTAAAGGCCTCTCTGTGCTTCAATCAAACTTGGTTGTTTAACAAGTTGTAAGAGCAAAGCAGGCTCTGCCGTGGACTTGGACTGAGCAAGGGTGGTGGTGCATCCTCGCCACTTCTTTTCCTCGCGTGGATTTTGATCAGAAACAGAAAAATGAGGGGCTACTCTTTTGTACCTCTACCAGCATCTTGCATTATTATTCAAACGCTTTGGACTTTTTCTCATTTAGCTGTTACAACCACAAAGGTCCTGTGATGGAAACAGTGGTGGAGAAGTCCAGCCAGGGCTCGGTAGTACAGAAACCCGTGTGCTAACGTTGCCCGTCTCCCCAGCCGTTGGCAAACACGAAGACGAGCGCTTTGTTAGAAGCTTGCAGAACCGTTAAGGTTTACAGCTGCTGCCTGCCAGAGATCTGAAACTGTTTTCTTTGGCTTATTAAGAAGACTCCGGTTTTGTTCATCGACACCCAAACAGGATTCAGTCATAACCTCTCCTTTAATCTGTGACATAGTTTCACTCTAATTGATTGTCTACCGCCAAAATTACCTCCATAATTGCGCTTGTGTAAATACATGCCTTGAATGTCATTTCCACAGAGCCGACATGGCCCCATTAAGGATCAAAGCCCTCGCTTCCTCTCAGTTATCTCTACATCAGACAGTGGACTGTTGTGTGACAACAGTAAAAAAAAAAAAAGAGGTCGTCAACGAGCTCCAAAGGTTTCCACTCATCTGCTGTTCTCTCACTTTTCACTGTGCTCAAATTCACAGCACCTTGCAAAACCGTTTCATATTTTGTCACGTTACATCTACATCCTTAGTGCATTTTATTGAGATTTTGTAAAAGACCAATAAAACAAGGTTGAAGAATAATTCTTTAGGCATGCTGGTACCAGCTTTGCACATCAAGAGACAGAAATCTTTGTCCATTCGTCTTATGATTTACAGGTTAGTGTTGTAGCTCTAGCTCAGATTGGATGGAGCGCACCTGGAAGCAGCAATTTTCAGATTCTCAAATGGATTTAGGCCTGGACTTTGACTAGGCCGTTCTAACACAGGCTTAATCCAGAATATTCTCTTGCAGTTCTGGTTGTATGTTTAGGATCTTTTACAGCCATCTAACAGGTTTTTTTCTAGGATCGCCATGTATTTAGCTCCAACATCTTCCCATCAGGTATGACCAGTTTGACAGTTTAGGTCACCAGACATGGGAGATTTGCATACTCTTCATGAGATCTCCATGGCCTGAGGTATTGTTTCACAACCTAACCCTGCTTTAAACTTCTCCACAGCTTTATCCCTGATCTGCCTGCTGTGTTCCTCTGTCTTCGTGATGCTGTTTGTTCACTAATGTCCTCTAGCGAACCTCAGAGGCCTCCAGAGAACACTTGGATTTATGCTGAGATTAGATCACACACAGGTGGACTCTATTAGGTAGTTAGGGGGCCTCTGAAGGAAGCCGATCAATGGATTTTACTGTTAAACTAAAAGGGGCTGAGTACAAAGCCACATCCCCACAGTATCCTTTTATTTCCAGCTCACAATAATGTGCTACTTTGTGTTGGTCGATCACATCCATAGTAGCTTTCTATGGATGGTTCTGCAAAACACAGGAGGTGATCCTCTATTGCTTGCCTTAGCTTAGGGTTGTGATGCTGAATAAGCTTTTTTTGTTGTTGCTGTTGCAGGACATTTTAAACTAACTAATCTAAATCAGACGTGTGCTTGAGTTGTAGATGGAGTTTCTCCGGACATTTAAACCAGAGCTTCATTGATTTTCTTTATCAGAGAGCTTTCTTGAGGAAATGCGTGTAGAGGCTGCTTGCAGATGTCGAGCGTTGCCCCTTTTTTTTTTTTTTTTCGGAGCAATCTCTGCCCTTCCTCCCTGCCTCTTATAAGATTTAAACATGTGACGTGTGGATGTGTGCACCTCGGTCCCGTGACAGGCTCCTGGGATTGACTGTACATCAGCATATGATTGACAAAGTCATCGTTTGCGCGAGCATGCGTTCCGCTGGATCTTTTTATAGAGCTTGTGTTGTGAGTCAGACCCCAGGAAGCTGGTGCTCGGCTGCAGCAACACAGCTTGCATAAATAAAACCTGTTTATCACCAACACTTCACACACAGCACCCGCAACACGTTCCTAGCGTTTGCATCGACTTCCTTCACGCTTTCTCTGTGTCTGTCTTGTCTTTCTTTTTGTTGACATGGTATTTATGAGGGTTTTTTTTTTTCCTCTCTCTTTTTAGTCCTGTCACTCAAACACAACAGGGGCTATGAAACGGAGATGCCTCTGAGTGATCTGCGAACAAGTGGGTTAGGGGCTATACAGAGAGTGAAGAAGGCACAGCAGTGTGTTTTTTGTGACTGTGACAGAAATGCGCCACCTGATAATGTGGGCTGAGCAGAGGGACAGAGGCGTTCAAGGCGGTGTGGGAGGTTTGTCAGCATCTCTGACCCTGCGTCTCTGTCTCTCTTTTTTATTTATCTTGTTCAGTTTCTGCTTCTAATGTGGCTGTGGGTAAGCAGACAGCAGGGACATCCGTCCGTCCTAATGAAAGCAGAAAATGCTTTGGCTTGTCTGCTCTTAGGCAGACCTTTAAAGCCGATGCAGTTAACCTCGGCCTTTCTGAGAGCTCAGACACATTCGGCAGCACCTCGCTGAGCCTCAGAATGTTTGCATTGCTGATGCTGTAGACTCCCACATAGTGTTGCTCTTTTATGTTTAGATTTAATGACAAAAAGAGTAGTTTGTCTTTGGTTTGAAATGCAAGTGCAACAGAACTCAAATAAGGCTTACTCATTTAATAAAGTTATCCAACGTGACGTATATTGGAACCCCCACTTTTATTTATTTTTTTAGCAAAACTGCCATCCCAGCTTCTTCATATTATTTTCAAATATAAAACAATAAACCATTTTTTACCTGCTCAGCATGGACATGCAAACATTTTAATGGAATAAGAAAAGTATTTTGTAGAAATGGGATCTGCAAATTATTTCTTAAAAAAGGGGCCTCAAAAAGACAACTCCCTTATGTTTTCTTTTATTGTTTATTTATGTTATTTGGTCTACAAAAAAATGGGACTTCAGGGGGACTCTTAATAAATGGCTACTTGTATTCAGCAAGTTTTAATAAATGTGTGCCTCGGTCACTTTTTGTTCAAGGTCACTGCAGGTAAGTGCTCCTTTGTACCATAAAATTAAAGTTAAATAAAAAAATTATGATAAATAAAAAACAAATTCTTTATGCTCTGCACACTGGTTTACTTAAAAAATTTGTCTATTAAAATAAAATCACACCCTAAAAATAAAAAGTCCATCTACATCAGCCAACTGTGCTCTTGGGCCAAATTTGACCCATGTTTCAATTGAGGGTGATGAAAAATCCTTCCAAGGCTGACAAAAATTGGTCCCATGGGCCACGATCGGGACACCGCTGTGATAAATATTTTTCAAATTGGTTTTCTTCAAGGATTGCCCTGTAATTGGCTGCCCTGAGCCTGTAGAATGAAATCATCCCCTCAGCATGATGCTGCCACTACCACAGTGACGTGCAGTGTTACTTTTCCCTCCACACAGATTGTGATCTGCATGTAGGCCAACACGTTTTGGCACTTTCACATTTCTTATCTCCTTCATGTCTTGTGGGAAACCTTAAATTGGACTTTTGTCTTTCTTCTTGCCAACCTTCCATAAAGGCCAGATTTGTACATGGGGCATCAGTGAGCATCAAAAAAAGATGAAAATCTGGCCTCTGACGAATGGGCGAGCGAGTTAATCACCTTTCCGGTCGAGGGGAGAGGGTCGGGAAGAAGGCCAATAGGGTTACGGCGATAGATTAAGGATGAGTGAAGGAGTCCAGGTTAATAAGGCTGATTCAGAGACAAATTGCCGTCCTGTCAAGCATGGCAGAACTGGGCCGTCTGGCTTGTGAAGTGTCTGCATGGTGGTTGGCTGCGAGCGGCGGAGGAAATAAAAGTCATTACTGTCAGTGTGGAGTGAGCTTCATGGCCCAAACGGGATTAGACAGTGCATCCGACATTGTTTCTATACATTGGTAGACTTAAAAGTCAAGCGCAAAATGGGATTAAAACGAGGGGGAAAAACCAATAAATAACCTTCAACACCCCCCCCCCCTTCTTCCTATGCTGCCTTGTATTTCTTCTTTGCCTTATTTCCCTACCAATTCCCTTCTTTTTTCACGTCTCATTCACACTGTCTTCACTTTCACCTTTCTCACTTCCAAATCCACTCTCTTTGACACGCTTATCTTCCTCTTCTTCCATCTTTCGCACTCTCATCCCACATGATCAGAATTCACAGGTGAGGCGCCGGCTCCCGCCTGCTCTCACCACTTTCTGTTTGGCCAGAAACGGGAGGAGGGGGGGGGAGGAAACATCCTTCTGGGGCCAAGCGGTGCCTGAAATCCAACTTCATTCCCCTCAAACTGAACCCTTTCGAAAACAATCCCCCCCCCCTGCACCACTGGCTCTTTTATTCCCCGCTTATTCCTATTTCAAAACAGCCCCCATAACATACTTGCGAATTGTTGCCCTTCCTTAACTTTTAAGGCTATTATGCACCATGTCCGACTTCAAAGCCTGTCTTAACTCCAAGCTTTAATTGTATCTTCCCCAGCCCGCTGCGTGCCATTTGATTCTGCTGACAACAGCACTTCTCCTTCCCTTCTCTCCCCGTATTCCTCATGCCAACGTTTGGTCCTCGCTTGGGTTGACCCCACGCACCATCACCACCACCATCACAGCTCCTCTCATCAGCTTCTTGCTCCCTTCAGAGCCTTTTGTCCCCCCTGTTGTCACTCACTTTGAAGAGGTAGCCTTCCATTTCCTCTCTCTCAGCAGTCGATTGTCGCCCGGGGTGTGTACACACCAAACAAACTTGAAACAGTAACCCCCTGTCCTGCACTGGCAGACTCCTACTCTTTCTTTATCTTCTCTATGTGCAAGCTGACTTCCTCCTCATGGCTCTGGTTGATAATTGCCATAAGCTTCCTTCTTGGTTTCATCTTCCATTGTCCTCCCCCAAATTCTTGGCGCTGGCTCCAGATAAAGGGATGAGCACTTCAAAGGGGTTGCTGCGAAGAGTTTAACCCCCAAGCCGAAAAGGAACAGCACACAGTACTGTAATTGAGAGCAAGTTACTGATCACAGAAAGGACGGCACGCCGAGGGAGTGTTTACGGCGGCATCTGAAGTGGCCGCTAACGTTAACAACAGGTCGGAGGCCACTTGGTTATAAAAACCTCCACCAATCCAAGTTATCTGAGTGTAGGGTGCTTTTAATCTGATATATCTCTCATTGACACATACCCAGTCAAAGAAATAAGAAGGAAAGGAGCCTTCCTTTGACTCAGTCATGTATTTTATTTTATTGACCAATACAAAGTAGTGCATAACTGTGATTAGAAGGAAAATTATTTACTTTTCTAATTTGTATTCAGTCCGCTTTATTCTGTGTAATTTGTTTGTATTCAGTCCGCTTTATTCTAAATAAAATACAGTGCAGCCGATTGCCTTCAGAAGCCACTTAATTAATAGAGTCCAACTGTAGGTATTTTAAGATCAGAATAACTACAGCTGTTCCATGAAGGTCTCCTACCACTCCCACCTGGAAACATAGTGGTTGCAGTTTCATGCTGGGGGGATGCTTTTCTACAGCAAGGTCACAGAGCTGTGTTAAGTCTATCTTCTAAAAAGGAACTGGTGTGGCATAACTGCCAGAGCACGGTCTGGCTCTTAGGTCTTGCCAGAGCAAAACTTAAGAGCAAGGTCTTGCTCTAAGGCCGATCAAGGAAAGCATTGATCAGAGAAGCATCAAAGTGGTTCATGGTAACTCCAGAATGGTTTAAATCGCCTTACATTTATGTGTCACGATAGTCCAATCAAAGTCCAGACCTAAATCTAACTCAGAATGGTAAATGACTCGTACTTACAGTATATAGCGCTTTATCAAGTCCGACGACCCTGGAGCACTTTACACTACAGTCATTCAGCCATTCACAAGCACATTCACACCCTGACGGTGGTGAGCTGTGTTAGCCACAGCTGCTACTTCGGGTTGAAGTGTTTTGCCCATGGACACAACAACTGAGATGGTCGAAGTGGGCGATCGGACCGGCCACCCACCAATTGCAGGACGAACTGCCTAACTCTATCACCTACCCTACCCATCTACCCTCACCACTGAAGTTGTGGTTCTTCCTCCACTCTGGAGATGGAGCCGTTCAGTCTCTAGATTGCAAAATTAGTGTTGATATGTCCCAAAAGACTATAGCTGTAAATGAACAGAAGGTCATTCAAAAGGGTATTGCCTCAGGAGGGTGGAGTCCAAACCCACGCTACATTTTCCAGATCTTTATATGTGAAAACATTTGCTAAATCATGCATAATTTTTCTTCCAATTCTCAGTTATGCACTATTTTTGTTGCCCTATCAATGAATTAAAGTTTATAATGGGACAAAATGTAAAAAAAAGTGGAGTCTGAATGTTTTTAGGCCACTTAAAACACTCAAAGAAACAAGGAAGGACTGGGCTCACTTGTGATTTATATGTCCCCTTCTGTCTCTATTTGTAGGCAGTCTGAGTTTGACCTGTCCCTGTAATAATATCCCCCTAAAAACAGAGTAACATCCCATAACTTCTCTCCTTGAAGCCCTCTTTTCAAAAGCCTTTTTATAGGGTACGAAACCAAGGAGGACCCAGGTCTCAGGCCGGGCACAGACCTGAGGTCAAATCCTTAGGGGCAGCAGGGAGGCCCTGACCCGTGGGGACCTCCCATGAACCCCGCAGGAAGCTGACAAGGCAGGACACGAGGGCCCAACTGGCCCCAGGTACTGGCAGGGGGCCCGCACCATCACCATGGAGAGGGTCTTCGCCCTGGTGTGTTTACTGTCAGAGGTCAACTTGGTCCCTTCATAGTTAACAAAGGCCGACATTGTCTGTGAAAGGCTGAGAATATTAGCTGGATTTGCAGATAGACAACATATTTAGTTTTGTTGACTAGTTTCTCCCGCCTGCAGTTTCGCTTTCGGTAACCGTGCAGGTCATAAGGCTCTTCTTTCACTCCAAGCCTGGCTGATGTTTTGTATTTTCAGATCAGACGAGCTTCTTTACGAACTTTTGACACACCTCTGAATGTCGGTGGAGGTGCCTGCTGAGGCTCGGAAACCACAAGCTGTTGATCTTTAGCTCGGGATAGTTTGAGTTTGATGTTTGACATGTTGGGTTTTTTTTCATGGTCAGGATGAGAGAGAGAGAGAGTTTGAAGGCGATAAAGTGGCCTTTGAATGATGAGTAATCCCAGCGTCACCGTGCCCTCTTCAAGAGAAATGTCCCTTTTATTAACCCTGATGGGAAGAGAGGCATCAAGGGAGAACGTTTCACAGCACCTTTAACAAACGGGCTGATCAAAGTGTTTGCCGTCTTTGTACTGTACTTTTCAGATCTGTGTCTACTGAGACTAAAAGGACCAGAAGCATCTACGGACTCACTTTTAAGAGTGCATCCACTCACGGAGAACGCAGGCTCCCCTGTGGTGGCCCTTTTAAAACTGCAAAGATCCAACCAAAACACTATTGATGCTGGTCAATAAACACCATTAGCATTGATGATTGTGTGGGTAAAGGAACAGTTCAAAATGTCGACTCCTTAATGCATTCACGGTGCCATTGGATGTATATTTGATCTCTAAAACCTTTGAGGGATTCTGCCATATTATTTGTAGTTAAGTACTGTATTATGAACAAAGCAGAGCTACAAGACGAGCAAATCTTGTGTTGATTAGATAAAATGCTGTTGTGTACGGCAGGAATTTGAGCATTTATTCTAGACCTTCAATTTGTGTTGGAATTTTGCTCCACAAGATAGACAGAGATTTGGTTGATAAAGATAATAGACTCTTTTTGGGTCTTAAAAAGTCTGGATATGTAGTAAAAATCTAAACTGAAAATGGAAAAGGTCTGTAGTTTCCAGATTTTATTTCTTATTCCATTGCCTATTAAATAAGTGTGAATCTGGCAATTCTTAGAGTACTGGTATTAAACGTTTTGAAATAGAGCTGATCTTTGCTGCCAAAAAAGGTGTGAAATGTCCTTTTATGACACCGACCAATCAGAGGCCAACTTCAGATATGTTTTGTTTTAGGGTTTATGGAATATAAAGATAACAAAATCTGATTTGAGAATGGAGAATTTTTATATTAGCCAAAATAACTGAGATTTACTACAAATTTCCTTTTTCCAATTATATGAAATACATTTAAGATGTACTTGCCAGCCAAAGTTATCTACTTGTTCCTCAAAATCCTCAACTTTTTAACACTGGTATGACTGTGACTAGACCAGTGTTACCTAGATGACACATTTGAGGGCTGACAGTACTCTGATGTTGTCAGAATCACCCTTATTCGGCCATGATTGTGTGCACAATCAAGGAATCGGTTACAGCGCCATATATATATATGTATATATGTATATATATATATATATATATGTATATATGTATATATATGTATATGTATGTATATGTATATATATAGGCTGCACAGTGTCTATATATACAGTATGTTTTTTTCTATATTAACAAAAGAAAAGGGAGGTTTGTTAAAATGCTTATTTTGTTTCACAGCAGTGTAGCTGACTGATCAGGGTGTAAGGTGTTCATTACGTTCATCAAAGAGACAGCCTGGGGGAGAAACTGTCTTTGCGGCTGGTTTTTGTAAATACCGTTCTGTAGCGCCAACCTGAAGGTAAGAATCTTAACAGTTTGTGCCCTGGATGAGTGTGGTCCATGGAGATGTTAACAGTCCTTTTCCTGACCCTAGACCTGTACAAGTCCTGCATAGAGGGAAGGTCAGCCCTGCTGACCACCTCTGCAGACCAAATTGTTCATTGCAGTTTGGACCTGGCCTGTTTTTTTGGATGAGTCAAACCACACAGTGATGGATGTGCACAAAAGAGATTGAATAATGGCAGTGTAGAAGATGACCAGCAGCTCCTGTGGAAGGTTGTTCTTGAGTCGCAGCAGGAAGTGCAGTCTTTACTTGGCCCTATGTGAGAAGACCATTTCAGGTCCCTATAAAGGATGGTTCCTAGGAACCTGAGGTGATCCACAGAAGACAGTGTTGTTGAGGATGGTGAGGAGAGACAGTGTGGGGGGACGTTCTCTGGATGTCTTAACCAGATTAAGCTCCAGGTGGCTCTAACCACATTTCCTGTTTTTTTTTTTTTTTTAGATTTTTTCACAGCTCTAGTGGCTCGCTTTTTAACACAGTAGGCTGACAGGAAGGGGGTGGAAGAGGGGGAGAGACTTGCAGCAAAGGAACGTGGGTCGGCGTTGAACCCGGGTCGACCTCGTCGAGGACTAAGGCCTCCGTACATGGGTCGTGCTACCCACTGCGCCACCAGCGCGCCCGCATTTCCTGTTTTTAATGCACACTCATCACTGTCCTGGATCAGATCGGTGACAGTGGTGTCATCTGCACACTTCAGGAGTTTCACAGACCGGTCCACTGAGGTGCAGTCATTTGTGTCCAGAGAGAAGAGAAGTGGGTAGAGAACACACCTCTGGGGGACACCACTGCTGATGGTTGATCAGGGGGAAAAGTCGCTCCCCAGCCTCATCTGTTGCTGCCGATGAGTCAGAAAGCTGAGGATCCACAGACATGTCGAGGCCAGCACTGTGAACTGGGTAAGCTATTTTATTTTTACTGCATGACATACAGTATTAGAGCTTTTTTCACAGCACCTTTAACAAATGGGCTGACCAAAGTGACACTAGTACAAGAAAAGTTATTTACAAGTTTAGTTCAGTGGCTTACTAGTACTTAAAAGAGCTTTACTGTAAATCATTCTCATTTGTCACCCTGGATGGAAGTAACATTCCCTATAAACAATCGGTCCTCTCAATCAACAACATCTTAGTCACGTTGTTCTCCTTTCAAACCTAGAGGTACGGTCTGGACTACTTCGGTTCAGAGTGTAGCCCGTGTTTACTTCCTGGTTCCTGAGCCAATCACATGAGAGTTCCCAGGGTTCCCAAAACAGAGCGCAGCTTTTGGTATTTTATCTTGGCAAAAGAGCAGCAGCACGCCAACATGGAAGCCAGTAAGAGAAGTGGACCAGAACTAGAACAGAATACAACATCATAGACCTATTCTGTTGAAGGAAAAATCCAGTGGCATTTCACAGACTGTTTAGAAATGGCAGGTTGTTGTGTCTTATTCGTGTGACCCAGTGGAGGACTAGTATGGCTTATCCAGAGTTGTGAAAAAGCATTTGCCGCTACAGATTTCCTCTGGTTTTGCTTTAATGTCACACTAAAATGCTGCAGATCTTTTGGTAAATTAAAATATCTGACAAAAAAAGATGACCTGAGTAAATAGAAAAAGGGATGTTTAATTGATTAAGAAGGGAAAAAGCTTCCAAACCCAACCTGGCCCTGAGAGAAATAACTAATTTTCCCATAAGTCTAATGACTGGTTGTTCTGTCCTGGGAGGCAACAACTGCCATCAGCTGTTTTTGTGTTGACCCCTCTTTACAGACTTGGCCATGCCATAACATCTTAATCTCATTTAGGTCCAGACTTTGGCCCTTCTAAGACATTGATTTGGTTTTCATGAGCCATTAGGTGTGTTTGCTGGTGTGTTTGCTGGTGAATAGCATCATTTTTGTTCTGCCTAACCAAAGTGTATGTCAGCTGAAATTCCATAAGCCTGATGCTATTTTGCCCAGTCTCATTCTAATCATTGAATCATGAACTCTGACCTTAAAGGGGATATTTAATGCTTTTCAGTTCTTTGATTCTCACATTGAAATCATCCAGTTGTGGTCTATATAAAGCGGAACTGCATTGCTTTGGTCTGAATTTCTCGTTAATTTACCCTCACATTCCCCCTTTTTGCTCCTGTTCTGAGGTGTGTCTGACAGCATCTCGTTTTGCTGCGATCTCTTTACGTTCAAAGGAAACGAAATTGGTTAGCCAGAAGTCCATGCTCTTGTCTAGCAGTTCTACAGCAAATGCTGTGACGTAATTCTCTGAGAAACAGAGAAAACACAACGACTTGAAAAATATGACCCAACAAGAACATAAAGATATCTATGCAGCTCTTGGAGAGACTACATTCAAATGTTCTGCATTCCTAGAGACTCCACATACACAGCAATAGGTATTTAAGGGCTAAAAACAAAAAAAAAGTTTTGCATGATATGTCCCCTTAAACTGAGGCATCTGAGACCTCCAAGGTTTTAGGAGTTGTTCTGGGTATTTTGTGACCTCCTAAATGAGTTGAAGATGTGGTGTTGGAGAATTTTTTTGGCATGAAAGTTCACCATTGTTCTATTATTTCTCCAGTTTTGGATAATAGTCCTCACTGTGCTTCCCCCCCCCCCCCCCCCCCCCCCCCCAAGGCTAGTCCCGCAGCCTTAGGAAGGGTTTTGTAAACCACTTTCCAGGCTGATGAATGTCTGCAACTTTATTTGTCATGTATTCTTAGTTTAATTAGTTTTAGGAATGACCTATGGCTTTTTGAGAGGTTTTATTCTTTTCCATGTTCCTGAATAGGTTCCATTGAAAGGATTTCTTGATTCTGTGGGTCAGGCCTTCATCAGGTCTGTATTTTCCAAAACAAATATGATTAATTCCTGATTTCACAAGGAGTTGATTGATTTTTTTACATAGAACCTGGTGGGTTTGAATAGTTTTTGCACCCTGATAAATTAAACTATCATTTCTGAGTTTCATTTTGTATTTATTCAAGTTAAATCTGTCTGATATTAAAATGTGTAGCTTTTAAGACTATGCTTAAAACTTTCCTTTTTGACAAAGCTTATAGTTAGAGTGGCTTAGGTTATCCTGAGCTACCTCTGTAGTTATGCTTAGGCTGCTGGAGGACATCAGGGTCTATTTCTCTCACTCCGCTGAGTTCTCCTACTGTTCTCCAATTTGCATTGTTGTTATTTCAACTTTTAACTTTTTGTTATCTGTCTTTTTTTTCATAGTAGGTACACCTGGTCTGACGTTCTGTTAGCTATGACACCATCTAGGAGGGCAGATCATCCGCTATTACCATATAACATAGAAAGGATTTCTGGATCAATGCTTCTGTGCTTTTTATGTCTCTGCTCTGTCTTCTCTAACCCCAGTCGTTCGAGGCAGATGCCTGTTCACACTGAGCCCGGTTCTGCTGGAGGTTTTCCTCCCTGTTAAAGGGGAGTTTTCCTCTCCACTGTCGCTTCATGCTTGCCCAGTATGAGGGATTTCTGCAAAGCCATCAACAATGCAGACGACTGTCCACTGTGGCTCTACACTCTTTCAGGAGGAGTGAATGCTGCTTGGAGAGACTTGATACAATCTGCTGGGTTTCCTTAGATAGGAAACTTTTTGACCAATCTGTCTGATTTGATTGAATTTGACTTTGTAAAGTGCCCTGACATGACATGTGTTGTGAATTGGCGCTATATAAATAACATTAAATTGAATTGATCTTGAACATTTAAATGTGAAAAAGGAAACTAGAGTGATACTAGTTGGCAAAAAAAAAGGTGCAACGAGTCAGAGTGTTTGTTCAACTAGTGTCACAGAAAAATCTGGATTAGTCTAAACAACTTCCAGATTGAAGAGGAATGGAATAAATTGTCATTAGTTTGCCATACCGCTCAACACTTTTCCTTACAGTGAGCAGATGTTTTCATCCGCTGTGTCTGCCTGCTGCCACTGGTGGGAGCTGTGGAGCGATAACAACGCTTGCTGTCACGGTTACTATTCAGCGCGCCGCTCAGAAACCTGGATAGTGAATGAGATGTGAAGCGAGCATGTCATTTCTTCTCATTATAACGTGTTCCGCTTGATTATGAAGAACATTTATGGGTAGATCTGCCATTCCAGCTGCCAGGATACACTTGCGTGGCTCTGCCTCGTCAACGGAGGGTCACGCGCTTCTCAAAGTGTACATCTTTATTTTTGCACAGCTAAATTCTCTTTGCATGCCCAAAAATGAATAAAGAAGACAAAAAAAAACTCGACTGCCTGTGCACACTGACCCCTGTATTACCCACCGCCACCGCTTTTCGTGGCTTTAGGTGCATTTAATCAAATCTCATGTGCGCTTTAGAGGACGCAGAGCCAGCGTCTGTAAAGTGCATGTGGCAACAGAGGGATTGTAACGTAAATGCTGTTTTTCCTTTTAATCGACAATGCTGTTGGGGCGGCAGATCAGTTACTTCTGACGCTCCAAGCCCTCGGGGAGTTGGCTCAAGATTGCCTGCCTTTGATAAGGTCCTGCGCCGTAGCTCCAACTTCGCGATCCGCGCAGATCTTGTTACAAAAAAAAGCGCCTTGCGTCCTTAGTAAATAAGATGAAGAATCTTTAAAGTGCGCTTCGCGTCGGCCGGGCGGGACATGTCTAAAAAAAAAGGGGGGGGGGTTATTTGCTTTTCCTGCTTATATTCGGGAGGGAGAAAAGCGCGTTTGTTTTGTTACGCCGCTGCCAGGACCAGGCAGGCGGCTCGTCACTTTGAAGTGCGCTGCTCCAGCCTCCCGGTTCAGTTGGTGTTGGAGTCGCCTACAGGAGAGACCTGCGGTGCGGCACGGCAGTCTGAAAGCGACCCGGGAGGAGGGGGAAAAGGAATAAGGAGAGAATAGAGAGAAAAACCATATTTTGTCCCTTTTTTTTCTGCTGCAGTTTTACGTCCCTGGGCCGCTTTTGGACGCCAGCAGCTTGGATTATACGCGCTTTTTTTGTCTGTGTGGAGTTTAATTTACGGGGGGAAACGGAACTCGTGGATCGATGGTAAGTTGGAAGACTGCGTGCCTCCTCAAACTCGCCCTCATTGGAGTTCCCTTTGATGTGCCTTTGAAGTGACGTTCGGGGTAAAAATGGGCCACTTTCCTGCAGTTCGCAGGCTAAAAAAAAAAGAGCAGTTTATGCCACCCGCTTTCCTTTTTATTTCGCTTTTCTGTTCTTTTTTTGGGGGGTGGGAAGAGGTTTGGCTTTAAGACTTGATTATTCGTGAGAACATTCTTCACAAAGTAGCCGACCCGACTCTTGTTGAGCAATTCCTCCCCCGCAAGAGCGGAGACTTTGATGTTCTTTGGACTTTTGCTGTAATGTTCGCCATTAGAGAAATTGAAAGGCATTTTCAGATTAAAGTAACTCGGATGATATTCTCGCAGTATGGCCATGGATCTGTGGTGTAAATAATATGTGAGTGTTGAGTTTTTTTTTTCCCTCTCCACTGGAGCGCCCTGAAGCCCCAGGAGTTCAACTCCCAGTTCACTAGTTTGGTCACGTTTTTCCATCTCTTTGGGTTGATCGATGTCCTACAGGTACAGAGAGAGAGAGGGAAGGGGAGGCTTAATTTAACTTGCCCCAGATGAGATGGAGAGTCCTAGGAATGAGAAAAGTAGAGAGTGACAGGAGAAGGCAGGAAGACACGTCCGTGCGTAAAGCGCGTCCGACTGAAGGTGAAATGGTACGGCTGTGTGTTTTTTTTGTCTGATAAATCACTAGAGTTCTTGTTTCTTTGCGTTTTTTTTGGGGGGGGGGGGGGGGGTGGAAATCCCATTCGTTGTGGTTCGATGTGAGAAACTCCGCTTTATGTAATGCTGCAGCAGCGTTTTTCCTCCAGTTTTCAGTGCGCTGCTCTGTTTTTTTCCCCCTTCTTCTTCTCCCTCTCTCTGTAAAGCCCAGCAAAGGCTCTGACTGCGTTCCTCTGTCTCTTTGAAGTCGGGGCGGATCTGGTTGTGATTAGATCAATACTTTGTGTTTCAGAGAGAAGACGGGCAGCCTGAGAGAAGCCCCCCTGCCGACATAAGAGAGTGAGGAGATTACAGTAGGAGCTCAGAGGAGGCGATCAGCGCACAGGCTCCCTCTCTCCCTCTCTCCCTCTCCCTTCGCTCTGTCTCCTGCTGCTCTCAGAGACATGAGCCGGCCGCTTATGGACCACATCGTCGCCAGCAGTTTCCGCGAAGATGCCCCTCGACCCCCTGTGCCAGGGGAGGAGGGCGATGCGCCCCGCTACCCCAGCAAAGCCGCAGTGATGAAGCCCCCCGGAGCCTCCAAAGCCGCTCTGCTCGGCTCCCCGGCGCGCAGGAACGAGGATGGTCTCGGGGAGCCGGAGGGCAGCGCCTCCCCGGACTCGCCGCTGTCCCGGTGGACCAAGTCCCTGCACTCCCTCCTCGGGGACCAGGACGGCGCGCTGCTCTTCAGGACCTTCCTGGAGCGGGAGAGGAGCGCCGACGCGCTGGACTTCTGGTTCGCCTGCAACGGCTTCAGGCAGATGGACCTGAAGGACCCCAAAACCCAGAGGGTCGCCAAGGCCATCTACAAGCGCTACATCGAGAGCAACGGCGTGGTGGCCAAGCAGCTGAAGCCGGCCACCAAGACCTTCATCCGGGACAACGTCAAGCGGCAGCACATAGACTCGGCCATGTTCGACCAGGCGCAGACGGAGATCCAGGCCGACATGGAGGAGAACGCCTACCAGCTCTTTCTGACCTCTGACATTTACCTGGAGTACGTTCGGACGGGCGGGGAGAACCCGAGTCACGTCGGCCCGGGCTCTCTGGGCGGCCTGAAAGTGGTCTGTGGATACCTGCCCACGCTCAACGAGGAGGAGGTGTGGGACTGTGACTTCAAAGCCAAAGCCCTGGTTGGAGCGAAGGGCCAACGGGTCCCCATTACGCACAGGGCGGTGGAGATGATTGAAAGGGGATACAGGTATGTCTGCAGCACCTTTTTTTTTAATGTGTATATCCTGTTTTGACACCCTAATGCACAATTATCCTGGGCTGAGTCTCCGTGTGCAGAGGTACAACACAGTTTCCTCCTAAGTTTGCAGAAAACTCCCTGGCCCTTCTCTCTACCCCCCCCCCCTTCCCAAAGTCTCCAGCAGCAGCAGCCCTCTGCTGGCGCTCGCCTGGATTTCCGGAGCTTTGAAATGGTTCCGCAGAGCGAGGGATCGTCTTCCAGAGGAAAAGTTCACAGAGCAGGGGTTGGCTCCGGCCCCAGCCAGCAAATAATAGATGATGACATTGCTGTGCTATGTCTGCTCTTGTTCGCCACTGTCAAAAGCCTTCAGGCGCAGATTCAAATCTGCAGCGGCTCTTCAGATGTCACTTTGAAGTGAGGCTAGTTTCACTTGTGTGTTTTCGTAGCTTTTTTTTCCCCCTGCTCTGTTTGTTTAAGTAAAAGAAGAAGAAGGAGGAGGAAGAGGAGCATTTACAATTTCCCGCTTCTAATATCGACAGTCTTCTGTTCTCCTGCTGCTAGATTTAGTTGTTGTTGTTGTTGTCACTGGGGGGAAAGAGGGCAACGCAAAAAAAAAAACCCTGAGAACAAAATCGTACAAGTCGATCGCACCCGGAATCAACCACCCGGAAGATCGGACCGGTGGTCAGAATCCATCGGCTGCATCGCTGGGCACGGCGTACCGATCAGCGCTGACGCCGTTGTTAGGAACTGCTCCAACAGCGTCCACCGTGATTAACCGTACGAGCTTCCGCGTCTCGGCCACTGAAGGAATGCATGTGACGGCAGAGTCCGTCCTGAGTGGGACAGCAGTCTGCTGCTCCACGCCGCCCACAGCTGTCCGGCTGCAGTTTTAAAACGCCAATGCTCTAATAGCAAGTGTAGGTTTTAAGTTTCCACCTCGTGGCTGCCCGTGCTCATGATTTCTTTCGTTCTGTAGAGCGAAGTGATGGTGTAGTCGCCTTCTTTCAGCCAGCTGACAAAGGGTGCGCAGCAACAGGTGGGATGGCCGCACAGCTGTGAGCGGTCCGTGCCAAACGTGTGACCTTGAGGCCGGGAACGGGCCAAGCCCAGCCGTTCATAGGCGGACACGTTAACCGTTAGGCGGTTTCAGCCGGGTGACCGGCAGTGCGCAGCAGCAGCGTCCACTGCCTCCCACCCAAATGACTCGGAACCACGCTACGCCCGGCCGCCAGCCACTGGGCCCGGCGGCCGAAGCAGAGCCGGGAACGTGGGCCGTCCTTTTCCTCCTCGTCTCTTCTGACTCCAGTCCTCTTCAGAGCGAAAACAAACCCTTAATGGCAGCAGCTACAGTACAGCATCACCCCCCCCACCCCCACGCTTTGCTCCCCTTGTTGTTTGTGAGTTCTCCTCAGATACCCCCCCCCCCCATTTCTTTACTTTTATCTTTTCTTCCTTTTGAAAAAGTGAGGGGACGGGGACTACGAGGCGTGCTTTCAGAGCGGAAAGGAAGGACGGAGAGGGAGGGGGAGGGAGGGAGGGAGGGAGAGAGAGGACGGTTGCAGCTCTTGAAAGGGAGGGAGGAGAAAGGATAAATGAGGGGGTGAAAGAGAGGCAGGGAGGGAAGAATGCCGGGCCAGCTGTGTTAAATACCTGACTCTTTGCAAGCCCCTCTGTAGGTCAGTCTGGAGCTGGGGGGGCTGCAGCTTTAGTCATGCTGGGTCTCTCTCCCTCCGTACCAAGACCCTCCCCTCCTTCCCTTTTCTCCCCTTTCTTTCCTCCTGTGACACACTCCCATGCTTCCACCCGAAACGTTTTGTGTGAAGGGGTAGCCCCCCCCCCCCCCCCCCCCCCTCCTTCCCCCTCCCTGCTCTTTCCTCCTCCTGTACCATGGCAAGAATGCAAACACAGCGGGGCATGCCTGCTGGAGGGAGAGGAGTGGAAAGAGAAACTGTGGGACATTTAAGAAGTTTTCCCACAAAGTTTGCCAGCCCCCCCCCCCCCCCCCCCCCCAACACCAGCCTGTCACATCTGTTCGTCATGTTTGCCGTTCCTAGCAGGCGAGGTGATGCATCCCCACGTTTATTTCATCTTTTTTCTCCCCTTTCCCAAACATCGGAGGAAGGGCTGGAAAAAAAAGCAACAACAACCTGTCCGGGTTTCAGATGCTCCGCTTGTCTGTTGGAGTCGTGTTAACATTCACCTGTTGTTGCCCAGGTCCCACAAGAGAGGAGAGCAGAGCAGCCCCTGCCACGCGGGCTCCTTCGCCCCCGCCAGCAGCACCAACGACAGCGAGGTCTCCAGCGACGCCTTGACTGACGACGCCATGTCCGTGACCGACAGCGGCAGCGTGTAAGTGGACGCTAGGCAGGCCTGCGGGCCGTCATGGGTAGTCCCTGGAGTCATGCGGCGCTCCCCCCCTCCCCCACCTGTTGCTTCACAACGCGCTCATTCTTACGTTTACGCATCGAAAGCAAACCGACAATAAATGCGTGAACACCTTTTATAGCAACTTTATTAACAATTAGATTTTCAGGGTTTTTTAGCAGCAGTCTCTATAGCTGCAGTGTGTAATTACAAAAAAACCCAAAAAACCTATTTTTAAACGATCCTACAGCGAATACCTGATGCCGACCGCTGCCTGCTGTCGTATTGTCCGCTCACAAACCTAAACTCCAACACCAGCTTCATTTCTTCTGCTGCTTGGGAGTTCTGCTGCTGTACTTCTGGCTAAAGTGTTTCGTCTGGTGTCTTCTTCCGCGGCTGTTAATCACAGATCAGATGGTTGATGCTTCTCCATTGTTCCTAGACATGATGTTGGACATGCTCAGGTCAGAGTTTGGTTGTTAAAGTTTGGATCCCCAGGTTTTTTTTTTTTAAAGCTTTTATCTAGAAGCAAAGCACTGAAACTCGTATCGTTATTAGCAGTTAGCGCTGTTAGCATGGCTATAATACCGGTTTCTGTGTGAATCCCAGAGAGGGGGCTAACATTTCCCAACCCAGGCAGAGGTTGGGCGCTCAAAAGACTGAAACAGGCCAACTCTGCTGGCCTTCTCGCTGCTATCTGCAGTTGCCCTGCCTGCTCTCACCCTCTCTGAGCCGTTTCCTCCTTAATGGCCGTGTTTTCTCTGACTTCATTTCCAAACGCCTCCACCGATGCTAAAAACAGCCGACGCCGAGTCCTCTCCCCTCACTAGCAACGATCGCGCCGTGACCTCTGAGGTCAAGCCCAAGCAGATTCCGCGCCGCATCCTGCCCCTGTTACAGTTCCTGTTTTAATTTTTAAAATCAAGCATTACCAGATCAAGCTTTATCTTAACTAAGCATTGATGATCTGATAGGAGCAAAGGGGGGGGGGGGTTGCTTTCTGTTTGACATAAACAACAATCAAGTTTGCAAGACTTGTGAATCATCAGCCTGCGTTGGGTTTTCCCAGTCAAGAGCTCGTCAAGAACCCAGAGGCTTTCTGGCCATTGCGTCATCACGCCGCTGCCCACATGTGGCATGACCGTATCTCCCTACGTGCCTTGGGCCTCGTTCTCATTCAGCAGAATCACGTGTCCCTCAGCTGACAAGGTGCTGTGAAGTGCTTCCAGGCCGGGGGTCTTTCTTTGGGACCCAGAGCAGAAGAATCTTTGTCCAAAGTTTTCCCTCCGCCTCACAGCCTTAAAGACGACGGCGGTGAGAACCTCCGGATCGAGCACGACGCGGCCGAAGATTCCCAGGAGCTGGTATTCGGTGCAAACCCTCGGCTTGGCTTAAACGTGGCAGCTGTAAAGCCTTTTTTTTTTTTTTTTTTTTTTTTTTTACTGCAGTCACCGGGACACACGGTCCAACTCCGCTGCACTTTGCCCGGCACAGTTAGAAAGCCCGAGCCGCAGGGACACCGACTTCCCCTCCTCGTTTCCTTCGGCCTTGATCGCAGTATCTGCCGCTCAGTAGGTCACAGCTATAAAGACCCATAAACATTTGAGTCACATTTACAGATAAAGGCGGGGGGGGGGGATAGAAAATGAGGAAAACGGTACCGGGGGAGGAGGCGTTCGGTTGGGAAGAGAATGAGCATGGTGATAGAGCGAGGAGGCGGGTGGGGGGGGGGGGGGGATTTTTGCTTATATCTTATTTATGGATTTGCTTGGACGCTGGGGAATGCAGCTGTGCAGACTTCAAACGTTACCTTATCTTACAAACCAGCCTTTTGATGTGCCGAGATCAGAGGCTGGCTGCGGCAGAGCTTGCCAAATGAAGATTGGGAGTGTTTTTTTTTTTTTTTTTTTTTTTCCTGGGAGGGGGGCGGGCGGCTTTGCTCATGCGCATGACTGTAATGTTTCAAAGCAAAAGTAGAAAAGTGCTGCTCAGATTGGTCGGGGAGCCGCTGTTTGCCGTTAGACGCACGGACGCTGAGCTAAAGTCGTCTTTGTGCCGAGCGGCGGTTTAGATTTAAGCGGCGCTGCGTCACGCCCTCCACTAACTCTTTAAAGAGGCGTTAATACCGGCTGTAAGCGCGCCTTTGCTTGAGCTGTTGGGGAAACGGATGCTTGTGCTCTCTGCCGTCTGCAGAACCGTGGAACACGGACAAACGTTGAACCGAATGCAATTTCAGGCTGTATTCCCTGTCCCGTTGTCTTAAAAAAAAGACTCAACCCATTCGTCCGCCCGGTTTAGGGCGGAAATGATTCCTCCTCCGATTCCAAAACCTCCATCTCCAGAAGAGATTATTTGCCTCGAGCTTGTGTTCAATTCTGTTCATTCTCTGGCCGGGCGTGCCAGGTGGAGTCACGGGCCATGGAGGGAGACGGCGAGGGCCAAGAAGAACGCAAAGTGTCCAAAGTGTGGGATGAGCCAATCACGTGTGAGGTTCTAGGACGATCTGGGCGGACGCTCCAACGCGAGTGGGAACAGCAGACGGTCTGCCTAGACATGCTAGCAGAACCGTCCATCCCTCAGTCCAGTTAGAGGAGAGGTTGGTTCTGGTTCTGTCCTGTGAATCTGTTTTGCAGATTGTTGTTAACTTGTGACACAGGTACACTACGAGAGTCCTGCTTTATTTAGGCAACATTACGCTCTATGACGTAAAAACGTTTATAAGTACCCAGAATGCAACGTGCAGGTGACACGTTCCGCACTTTTCTGATTGTGACCGTTTTTTTTTCGCCACGGAAAAGTTGATGCTACATCAACCGGAAAGGGCTCGAGCGTTTGACACGCTGCCGTTGGAGCTTTTTCCATCCTCCTTTTCAAGTTTCGATGCGACTGACCATCAGAACAGGTGGTGGAATATGTGATCCCTAAAATAAGTGCCAGCCGCAGCCCTAACCCAGCCGTTGCTGCTTCATGCTCCCTCGCTGTTTTCGCTTGGGCCAGGCCTTCCGCGGGAAGCCTGGTCTCCGTAGGAACATCCGCGGCAAATACGTCGCAAAAAAATGTTCTTTTCTATTCAGACTTTTATAAAAGTTCGATAAAGGACGGAGAACTCTGCTGAATCGAATCTGGAAAAGTATGGGACTTGTTGCTAAAAAAAAACGGCTAACTAGAAGGCAGCGTTGTGTGGCGGCGGGCTGGGAATGAGTGTCATTTCTGGGGCAAATGGAGCCTCCCTAGAACTACCTCGGTGTGAAGCTGAAGCCCGGCCTGCTGCGACAGGCATACAGACCGGAAGCACCGACTAGGTTAACCTCGGGACCTCGGCTTAAGCCCTGAAAGAGGAATTAATAAATTAGATTTCCTTTTCCTTGAAGCGCGTTTGATCCGTCCTTTTAGCTAACGAGCAGCCTTTAATGATGTGTCTGATTGGGTAATTGACCTTTGTGATGTCTCTCGGCTCCCCCCCCCCCCCCCACCCCTCCTCATCCCCTCCCTCCCTCAGAGATGGCATTCCTCCATATAAACTGGGCTCCAAGAAGCAGCTACAGAGAGAGATGCAGCGAAACATGAGGATGAACAGCCAAGTCTCTTTGCCTGCCTTCCCTGTAAGTACACAAACGCAGGCACTCACGCTCTGAAGTCTTCCTGAGCCCGGGTCCCACAGTGTAATTTCCATACCACCCTCCGCTCCTGGTCTCTCTCGCTTCTATGAATAGTGCTGTGCAAACTGTATTTGGCATTCTCGATTCAACAACGCCAGCAAAGATCTGAGGAAATGGCGTCAAAGACCCTGCCTCCCCGCTCACACGCACACATCCAAACACAAGCCCCCTGCCTACTTTGGTGTCACCTACACCCCCCATTAGGGATCCTTGAAGTCTGAAGGGGGAAGGAGGGAGGTCTCTAAGCTTTATATGGCCCCAGCGCTCTTTTTTTTTTTTTTTTTTTTTCCTTCTTCCCCCCGCCGATGCTGTAAATATGGAGAGATGAGGAAGATCTCTGCCGCCTTATCCCGGGGGCCCTGAAATCAGCCCGGCTCCTCCACAAAAACACAAAGATGCTCGCAATGACGCGCACGAACACGGCGCTTTGATCTACAGATGAATGGAGCAAATGCACGGGGAAGTGACAACTTCCAACTGAGATGGCCCCCTTTTTTTCTACCCCCCCCCCCCCCCCATCCCCATCCATGCACACACAGACCCTACCCTCCTCATCCTCACCCCCCACCTCCTTTCTCTCTCACATAAAAGTGCAGGATCTGGGGGAAGACTCCGAGCATGTCATGTGAGCTCTCTCGTTGGCAGCTTAAGGTTTTCGGGGAAGGGGGAAGAACATGAGACGGGTTCTGAGGCTGGGGGGAACAGAACCTGTTAGGCGGCAGCCCCCCGCAGAAGGGTTTTAAGCGCATAATTAAGCAATAGAAGAAAGGGTGGGAGGTTTTCTACGTTTTTGCCCTGATAAAAGTGTCTAAAGTCTGCAGCCAGGTGCGTCTTCCGGTGTAGCTCTGGCTGAATGTCCCCTGGCAAAGAGTGGGATCCCCACAGCATGATGCTGCCGCCGCCAGATGCCACTTGTCTTGTGCAGCGTTAACTTCCCCCCACTGATGCGTCTCACACATAATCAAAAAGTTGATTTTATTTTATTTTTTATCTCACCTGATCAGAGCACGTCTCCCACGTGTTTGTAGCAAAAAAAAATGTAAACATGTTTATTTATTTCTGTAATGGCTTCAACAGTAGCTACTTGTCCCTTATCCTCACCTGAGCTTTGGATCTCTGCAGCTCCTCCTAAGCCACCGGTCACCTCTCAGTTGCTCGTCTTGGTGGCTCGCGTCGCTTTGGCCTGCCAGTTTAGGTTTAGGGTTACAAATCCTGAATAAAATGCCTTAAATCCCGCCGGTGTCGGAGGGACTTTGTGGGAGAAGTTGACTGGGAGTGAATACTTCTGCGTTGTACCGCAGACTTCCCCTTTAAACGTACGCTCCGAAAATAAAACGGGAAGTTTGAGGTGTAAAAAAAATAAAATAAAAAAAAAATAAGCTCCGCCGATTGGATCCGGCTGCTCTGCTTGTTTTTGTTTCCCACCTGACTGCTTTTAGATGGCTGCCATTCCCATAATGCATCAGCTCCCGGCACCATCAGTCAGCCGCCCTTGTTCTGACTACAAAGAGACGGGAAAGGCGGGAAAAAAACACGGTGAAAAAAAAAAAAAAAAAAGCAAATATTTTAAAATGTGTGCAGGCACTCTGTCACAACACTGTAGCTTAAAGGTGCCCAGTGTGTGACGGGGGGAGGGGGGGGGGTTACATTTCCTCAACCTTTCTGATCTCCTACCCCATTTTTTTTTAGTACCTTTATCTCTTCCTCTCAGTTCTTCCTCCTTTTTTATTTTATCCTCAAAGCGCACATCTTTGCATCCCAACTTCTCCCATTACTTCTTTTTTTTCATCCCTCATCCCATCCTCCCTGGAGTTCTCTTTCACCCCCTGTTGATATGCGGGCTTTTATTCCTGGATGTAAAGCCACGGCTTCCCATCAATCTATCCCTCCATCCCTCCTTCCTCCACCCCATCCTCCCCTACTGAGTGTTTGATATTTGACGAGGAAGTCTTTGAAGTGAGCTGACTTTGGAGGCTAGCTGATGATGACAGGGGGAGCCAGCCGAGGCCTAACCCGGCACGACCGAGCGCCGGGACCCGCTGGGACCCGCTGGGACCCGCCGCCCCCCTAAAACGAGCCTGGGGTGCCGCTTGTTAAGCTCTGGTTATTAGTGCTAGTGGCTTTAAAATGCTGCGAATGACCATGGAGGCTGGGGAAGGTGGCGCCTCGATTAGGAGCGATGCGCGTGCTGATGGATCCGTTTTCTCCCCCCGCTCAGCGCACCAACCGTCCGCCGAAGGAGATGGTCCCCCTGGAGCCGGCGCTGTTTGCGGCCCAGCTGATCTCCCGCCTGGAGAGCTTGAAGAGGAAACAGGACGCCTTCAACTGTCTGGAGGAGAGGCTGCAGCAGATTCAGGAGGTCCGTGCGAGCCTAGTTGAGCTGGATCTCTTCATTTTCTCTCTCCTGTTTCTGGGGATTTATGGTTTTCTGTCCTTTTGTTCCTTCTTTCGATGTTCCAGGAGGAGGAAAGGGACGATTCAGAGACCTCTGTGAGTGCTCCCCAGCTCTCCCCGCATCCCTTAGCCCTCCTGTCCGGCTCCTCTGACGAGGACCCCCAGGCCATCCTGGACGAGCACCTTTCTCGTGTCCTCAAGACGCCGGGCTGCCAGTCGCCCACCGTGATCCAGCACTCCCCTCGCTCCAGTTCCCCGGAGAATCGGCCTTACGCCTGCGCGGGAGTCAGAGCCCACGCGAGAGCCGGGCCGTCCAGTTCTTCCGCCTCAAGTCCGGACCAGGCCGTCTTTGCCCTGAACCCGGGCTCCAGCCGGACCCTCGTGAGCAGGCAGAGCACCAAACACATCCACCACCACTACATCCACCACCACGCCAGTCCGAAGTCTAAGGAGCAGATCGAAAGGGAGGCGGCGCTCAGGGTGCAAGGCGTCTGCTCCAGCGGCGGCCGGTGCCCGTCCTGCCAGGCGTACCCGCGCAGCCGCAGTCTGGGCCGAGAGACGTGCGGCGCCGCCTCGACGGAGAGCAGCACAGGGTGAGTCCACTCCGCTCGACCTTTCTGTTATCTGCTGCAAGTCCTGCTCTCTCTCACTCTTGGGAGCAAACCTAGATTTTAAAGGGGCCAGAGTTCTCCTAGTGTCGTTGAGCTGACCGCATGGAAAACGTTTGGCCTCTCCTCTTTGCTCCCAGGCGCTCCAGCTCCCTCTCGAGACGCGTGTGCCGCTCGGGCGCCGAGGACGGGGTCGCGGACGGCTGCGTCGGGGACTGCGGCGTCTCACTGCTGCCCACGGACACGGCGGACCCCGCCCAGAACGTGTTGCAGTGGATCCTGGAGAGCAAGCGGCAGAGCAGGCACAAGTCGCACAGGTGAGCGCCCGCAGCGAGCCCGACGCATCCTCAGTTGTCCAACCCCACCCCCCCCCCCCCCCCCCCATCCCCGGTGCGCAACGTTACCAAAACGTCTCCTCTCGGCCCCCGCAGCAACCAGAGCGCCAAGAAGTTTGGAGGCTCGTCGACTCAGACGCACACGTGGGGCGGCGGAGGAAGCTGCGGCCACCTGCGTAGCCACCAGCCCGCTCAGCCCTTCATCCAGGACCCCGCCATGCCGCCGCTGCCCCCTCCAAACACCCTGTCCCAGCTGGAGGAGGCCTGCCGCAGGCTGGAGGAGGTGTCCACCAAGCCCCCCAAACCAAGGTGCGGACGCCACGCCACCTTCCTTGGCTCTGGAATCTGAATGTCCAACTAGAATTTACGGTTTTGAAACTTTGTTTACATGTGAGTGGCAGAGAAGTGAGTCGTGTATTTGGGCTGTTTTATGACTTCTGGGACTTCAGACGTCAGCTGGTTCCCTGAGGTTTCATTTAGGGCTAGCAGAGTTAAAGGGGTGAATGCTGTTGTCTGCATGTCTGCATAATGAAGTGGACTGACCTCTGTGGTTTAATGCGACCGAACGTGCTGCCGGACCCTTTAGCTTTGTCTCGGGCCTTGGTTTGTCACAGCGGGTTTTAGTTTAATCCTCTTTTTCCTGTTTTTTATTTTATTTATTTTACTCATTTTCAGGCATTCGTTGCCCGGCCTTCAGCGAGAGAAGACCCACCAGGCTACGGTCCACGCGGGGGGGTCAGCCCTCATCGGCCCCAGCCCCTCTGGCCTGGTCTCCGCCGGCCCAGGTCTCCAGTCAGAAGAGTACGATGTCTCTAGCATCCTGCCCTCCCTCTCCTCTCCTCCTCTCTGCTCCTCTTCCTCCTCCTCCTCCTCCTGCTCTGAGCTATAACATCCAACTTCCGGTGTACTTAGACCCTTTTTTTTAACTCTTCCTACTTGACACCTGCGCTGCTAAATGCGCATGCACAGAGAACAACACACACATCTTTACATTGACTTAATAGAAAGACTTTAAGCAGGCAGACCTCCACAGCACCTGAGCGACGCCTCCTTTTCGCGGCGATATGTTTGTATGGTTAATATTGGCCGTCCTTCAGTGAGCTGGCACCGAGCAGGGCTTAGTTCAGAGAGAGAGCTCCTCTGAAGTCGGCCTACAAAGCCTTGGCCGCGGCTGAAGGAGAATTGATAACACTGAGCTTCTTCTCTATACACACACACACGACTCCCACATTCACCGACAGCCGTCCTATTTCTAGGCTCGCATAGTCAGCTGCTAAATAACGATACGCCTTTGCTGAATTTTCTGCTTCTCGTTTTGTGTTTTGGATTTTTTTTTTTTTTTTTTGCATTTCTGAACCACCTGTGTCCGTAGGCCCGCTCTGACAGCCTTTCCTCTGCCTCTCTGTGCGTCCCGACAGGTGTAAGAAGGGCTCGGTAGGCCACGCGGGGTGCGGCGGTGAGACGGTGGTGACCTATTTCTTCTGCGGCGAGGAGATCCCTTACCGGAGGACCATGAAGAGCCACAGCCTCACCTTGGGTCACTTCAAGGAGCAGCTGCGTAAAAAGGGCAACTACAGGTGTGTGTAGCAGATGAAAAGTTAAATGGCCGTCTTTTTAGCAGCGTTACACGGTTGAGATTTGGGCTGTGCATAAAAATCCATACAGATTTTAAAGATAAAGATTAACATTGATGTTTTTGAAAACAATTTAATATCGATATTCTGGCTTTCAATATCGATATACCTCCCAACCCCTAGGGGGCGTTGTTACAGCGCGCCTTTACTGTTCACAGCGAGGAAGTGCAAGGGAGACGAATTTGCGGAACGGCCGACAGGATTTTAGAAGCGCCTTGGTCCCTAAAATCAGACGTTTGGGCAGATTTTTGGTTTAAATGCGTTGAACCAAATGCACTTTATTTTCCTGTTAACATATCAGTGTTCAATGAATTGAACATAAATATAATATTTTAGCTGGTTTTGGTGATTGAATTCATTTGAAAGTAATAAATATCGATATTGGAGTCAAATCAAACCAAGCTGAGCTACATTGAGAATCGTATCGAATCGGTCACAGGTTCTTGTTTGGGTGTAGGTCCAGACGTTGATCTAATCTGCCCTGTGGTAGTTCTGGCTGTACCTGTAGGGTCATTACCGTGCTGGACGTTGAGCCTCTGGCCCAAGGCTTACTTCATCCTTGCGTTTACACTCTAAAAATATGTCAAATTAGTGTGTTTGTCCTTGATCTGAGCACGTAGATGATTTGCCAATGGAATGAGATTTTTGCACTTAAAGGAGAAGTCCGGTCAAAATCAGAATTCAAACTGCTGAAAGTACTTTAAATATAAAACTACTACATACTGTGCAAAAAATTATAAGTTTTTTTAATTAATAATAATTCTCATTTAATCATGTTTATGTGGAGGAATCCATCTTGGTCAAGAATAGTACTGTCACCTCCCATTTTTTGACGTCACTCGGCGGACCCGCTGTTGAGCAAGTTTCAACGCTCTGTTTGTCACAGCGCACTATTTTCCAAGATCAAACTCAGTCGGGTCCTACAGTATATAGCTATACACGCGTGTGTGTGTGTGTGTGTGTGTGTGTGCGCTCCGCGCAGCACAGCTTTGCATCTAACAGACGGGGTTTCAGTTTCAGTTTGCAGCAGAGCGCGCGCACACACACACAGACACACAGACACACAGCGGAGGAGAGATCGCTGAAGTGACTTAAGTTAGCTGATTATTATAGTATAAGTATTAAAATATAAGAGCATTCCAGCACATGCTGGGCTGATCACGGCTTTGCACCGGCGCTGCAGCTGAGCGCGCGCACACACACACACACACACACACACACACACACACACACACAGCGGAGGAGAGATCGCTGAAGTGACTGTGTTGAAATAAGCAATGTTTTTTCCTCTTTTACCAGTTGTGTTGGAACATCCGATGGCCATGCACGTGGGCATTGTTGCTTCAGCAATAGCTCTTGGGAATGTCAGCGGTGAAGTCCTCTGGAAATCCGAAATAATTATTGATGATCGCAGCTGTGTAGAACGGCTCCTATTGACTTTGCATGGAAAGCGGAGAGAAATGCTGTCGCCGCTTCCGCTCTTCCACGTCGCAGGATGTGATGTCAAACGCCCCTTACTGCCCATATTTGGGCAGTCATGTCAGCCCCCATACACAGTGATTCAGACGACAATTTATGTTTTTATTTTCTTATTGATTAAAGATAAGTTCATTAAATAACCACAAATGTATTAGTTTTAGTTATAGCTAATGATACCCTGATTTTTCCTTGTTGACCGGACTTCCCCTTTAAAAGAGGAACAGCTGATCTCCATCATCTTATTCAGAGGGCAGAATATCTAATTATTTTAGGGGTCAAAATACTCATTCCGTTGGCAGATCATCTTATTTACGTGCTCAAATCAAGGACAAACACACTCATTTCAAGAAAAGTTGACTTATTTTTAGTTCCATTCTTGCAGTTCAGCGCCTGTCCCAGGGAAAGAAGCGCATTCCCACAGCATGAAGCTGCCTCCACCACGTCTGGAGGCGGGGACGGCGTTGTTGGCAGTGCTGTGCTGTTTTAGCTGTTGCATAAAATCACAATAGAAGAAGGTGAAGGAGGTTATTGGGCATGGGAAGCTTTAGCAGGACGCTGTGCCCCAATCCCAACACGGCCTAGCAGCCAAACTAAGATAGCGGCATAGATTTCTACGCTGAGACCAGCTGTCCGTGTCTTTACTTCGTATTTTCTGGGCGTGTGCTCAGTCGGTGTCAGGCGGGCTTTTGTGCATGTGCAACAGAAAAGGAGAAGACAAGAGCGAGGGCGGCGCAGGGGTTAGTGGGAGAGTTTGAACTGCAGCGATTTGGGTCCCATCTGGTATTGATTTCCATGCTAAGGCACACTTAATACACATGGCTTTGAAGCCTCGGCTTCTTTCATTTCAACCAACAAAGACTCACACAAATGGCCAGTGTGCAAATTCTTCACTGATGCTATCAGGGCCTCTCTTTCTTTTTCCTTTTTCCCCCTCCTCCCGCTGCTCTCGTGTGTGTGTGTGTGTGTGTGTTGGGTTGAATGTGCAGTGTTTACACATGTTGTAATCATTTTATGGATATTTTTGAGAGGCGGATAGTTAAATGCCAGATCCGCCTGCTTCGTATGAGCGCGCACAGCTTCGACGTGTGCTCCCACAAAGAGGGCGAGATTTTTTTTATTATTTTTTTTTTACCCTGATGGCTTTTATCCAGTGGGTGTTTAAAGGGAAAACGGATCAAACGTTTATTGTTTAGACTGTTACGCTGTTGAGGACGGGCCCGGCTTGGGCGCGGCGTTAATAATTGCAGGTATGAAACTGGGAGGGAGGAAAAGAACTTCCCTCCCATCCAGATGTGAACGGCAGTTTATTTTCTATTCTCTGGGGGATCGACAGACGTGACAAACGCTTTGTTTTTCGTCTCCTCTTCCCGCTCCGGCTCTCCGTCTCGGTTCCTGTGTCGTCCCTTCCCGTTTCTTTTCGGGTCCGCTTCTTGGAACGCGAGCTGCGCGGTGCTTTAATAGCAGGCAGAGAATGTGTGGAGTTGGGTCATTTCAACATGGCAGCGGTTCAACAAAGAACAGTACTGCTTGGCCCTGCCAGACGATATTGGTGCCAGATGTCAGTGCAAACTGGAGGGAGAAGGGGGGGGGGGGGATCTAGCCACATAAAACATGTTCCAGTGGAAATTCTGTTTCTCTCTCAGTGAAAAAACATCGTGGCTCTTTGAAGACTTTTTCTCCTCTTTAAAGAGTGGGAGGGCTCGGCGTTTGCTCTTTTTTGTTGTGTGTGTGTGTGTGTGGGTGTGTGTGTGTGTGTGTGTGTGTGTGTGTGTGTGTTGGTGTCTTCTCTAAACGGTTGCGACGGCTTCCTGACGCTCTTCCCTTCCACCGTACGTCTCCTCCGCTCTGCTTCCTGCGGGCCCCGTGTTCCCGGGCTGCTTTTCATTAGCGGCCACCCTCGTGCTAATTGCACCACGCGGGCTCCTGCTCTCCTGTACGTGTCGCATGTTCGTAAAGCCTGCGTACATTCCTGAGACTGAGCCGTTTTTTCCATTACATAGTTAATGAGTGGATTCCCAGACCCCGGCAACCGGCCCACCCCTGCTGTTTTCTCTTCCTCTTAAATGAGGAATTAGGAGGTGTGTGTGTGTTTAGAGGGGAGGGAGGGGGGGTTGCATCATTATGCTGTGGTGAAGTCATGGCTCAAGAGAAACTCCTCCTTGTGTTTTTTTTTTTTTTTTTTCCTAAACTTGCCCTCATTAGGTTGTTTGTCAGCTGCCAGTGAGAGACATCATCAGGTCGCCCTGAGCGTCTCCGCCTTAAGCAGAAGCGTCTCCGCCTTAAGCAGAAGCAGGTCAAAATAAGCCTAACCTTGTCTTGAACCTCTCCGCCGTTTTCTCCCCGACCTGTCGGCTGTGTTCCTCGGTCCTCATGAGGCCTTTTGTTCAGTAACGTCCTCCATCAAACCTCTGAGGCCTTCAGAGAGCTGAGATTACACTTAGAGGGGTTATTTGAGCAACTTTTGCAGGTGATCTTGTTTAGGGGAGCCAGAGTGAAGAAATCCTCCTACTTCACATTTATTTAGTCTCATTTAAGAGCTCAGTACAATACAGTTTGCGGCTGAGGTCAAACATGGCACGGTTATCCAGATCCACTGGGATCCCAAAGAGGCCAGAGACGGGCTTGGCCAGGGGGTCGGGGCGATAAAAAAGGACAAGTGATGTACAAAGTTAGCTCCTTAGTAGCTTAGTTAGCGAGCTCCTAACTTACCGTAGTTATTCTTCTGCCGCAGGTACTACTTCAAGAAAGCCAGCGACGAGTTTGAGTGCGGCGCCGTGTTCGAGGAGGTGTCGGACGACGGCTCCCTGCTGCCCACCTACGAGGGCAAGATCCTGGGGAAGGTGGAGCGGATGGACTGACTCCTCGCCGCCGGCGATGTGGAATTACACTCCTAACGGGTTCCTCCCGCCTCCGTGGGCCTCCTCTCGCTAAGACAAGACTGACGAAGCGAGGGGGGCCGCTGGAAGGAGCGCCGGGGGGGGGGGGGGGAACCAGCAGATGGGACGAGACGAAAAGCCAGGGGAGAGAACCGTAGCAGATACGGATGTAAGCGGACTGTGAAAGGAGCCGGCTGGGGTGGAGGGGAAACGCGGGCGGAAGCGTTTCCGGCGTTCCTAGAGACTCTAGGTGAACGACGGCTCGTCTGAAACCTGCCTGTGCCGGTCACAAGCACTCGCTAGCACATTACTAGTATGTATACGCAGATATACATGTACATTGTATAGATATCTATTACTATTTATCAGAAGTAACCCAGAGACCAGTTGCTGGGATCGGAGCATCCCAATCTCCCCCCCCCCCTTCAGAGCGAAAGGAAAACTGTTCTTCCTTTTCGTGGCCCGTCGTGTTGTTTAAATTTCCTCCTTTTTTTTTTTTTCTTTTCTTTTTTTCTGGACGGTGTGCTGCTGGAGCTTTGACTCCAGAGTTTGATCACATATTTACTGCTGCAGTGCTATTTGTGGATGTGTTCCCTGTCTGCTCTGAAGGGCTCCTATAAGAAGAAGAAGAAGAAGAGGAAAAAAAAAAAAAACAAGCAAAAATGCTATTAATGTTTAATTCCCTGCTTTGGGACTCTGCCCAGCAAGCCTTGATCAGTCACGTCTTAGTGCCTTTTGTTTCCGTGGCGAAGGCGTCGCACAAACAAGCCTGCATATGTAGAGGAAACTGCCCCGGACGGGTCCTGGAGCCCCCCCCCCCGCCTCCCCAAAAAAACCGTGTTTACACCGATGTTTTCCAACAAGAAGCTCTAGAATATGCTCCTCAGTGTGTGTGTGTGTGTGTGTGTGTGTGTGTGTGTGTGTGTGTGTGTGTTCTGCACTGTGAGCTGCAGATGAAGATGACGGCTCTTGGTTATTTCCACTACGTTCATGCTGTTTTCATCGAGTGTACAGTAACTGTGCATACATGGGTTGTTGCCATGTTTTTTACCCAGTTTTCAGGGTCGGTTTATTCCCCTTGGTTTTTACAAGGGACCTTTTATGTTTGGAGAGGAAAATGAAAAACAACAAAAGTCTATTTTTTATTCCTTTTTAGTATCCCTTTCAGCACGTCTGTTTTCTGTTATGTTTCATGGCTCCTCCAGCTCCGCGTTTAAACTGTGTACCTTATGCGTTCCGTAGAGCTCCGTTTAAAAGATGCCTCGGTACTTTTAATTATTGTAATTATGAAGAGATGTAGCCTTTATTAAAATGTTCTATTTTTCAAATTAGCAAGCCGCCTCCTGTGTTTCTGTGCTGCGCCCGCTGCGCAGAGCGCAACCCGCCTGGTCCTGTGAGAAATTTCCGATAGATTTGCATCCATTATCAGCTCTTAATGCGCTCCCTGCTGGAAATTAAAACATGCAGCATTAATTTGGCCACTAGAGCCTCTGTGTGTTTTATGGTGGGAAGGAGGGAGAGTTAAGTGTGTGTTAATGAGACGTTTGGTAATTATACAGTTTGTCATGAGTACATTTCACTCGGCTATTTACATGGTTAAACGTCGGGCCTCCTGTGGCTCTTTATGCACCACCAAGGAATGGGATTTAATTCCGTTTTTTTGGTGTTTTTTCCTTCCTAGACCCTTGTTGGGTAATAAAGCCAGTCTGTTGTTTGATGAACTTTGATATAAAGTCTTGACACATTTTGATACTGATATTTTTAATGCAATCGGCTGTTTTTTCAAACAGAGCTACTGCAGCAGCATAAACCTAAACTAACTGTGGGATTAAGGGTTTTTCCTGCTCTTTAGTCCTATTTAAATTGGGTCTTCCTAATTTCGTTTGAAATCGGGAATGATTTGCATTAAGGGATGGTTGCAAGATAAAAACAGATAAACCTCCACACCATTGACAGTCAGTGTAGCGAGGAAAGCAAAAAACACCAGCGACAGTTATGTAGATTCAGTTCAGTGACGTAAAAAGTGCCAGTAGTGGAAAAGAAGGCGGTGGCGGTGTTATCACTGCAGGGATCAATGATTGCATGGTTCTCACCGGAGCTGGGTCACTTGTGTTTCCAACAGCAATCCTTTCTCTACGAGGAGTCTCACATCTGGCTATAAATAAATAAATAATAATAAAAATTAAAAAAATATATATATATATATATATATATATATATATATAAAATGTTACCCATAAAGCACTTTGTCACTGGAAGAAAAGTGTTGCACAAACATGTCATACAGTTAATAATAAAGGGGAAGAAGTGTGACAATGAAAAGCATGTAGGAAAATGGGGCTCAGCCAAGTCACAGTAAACAATCCATTTTCTCAGCACAAACATTTGTACCCCATCATCTTTTTCACATTCCAACTAGAAAATCCAGGTTTCATAAGATAAAACGGACACTGACTATAACATTGAAGCGGGAGGAACGTTTTTCTTTAATAAAAATCTGAAAAGTGCGGACTGCCCCCTTTACTTTGGTGCCCCTGAAAAAGTTTCAGGGACTTAAATAGTGAATAGAGTCCACCTGTGTGTAAATTAGTCTCAGTGTAAATCCTGCTGTTCTGTGAAAGCCCGAGAGCTTTGTTGGAGAACATTAGACTACTTTAGATCAAAGCATATTCAAGGGTTAGAACGGCCCAGTCAAAGTCCAAACCTTAATACGATGAGGAATCTGTGGCACAATTGTTTCAATTACTGTTCAGAGATGATCTCCTCCCTGTCTTGTCAAGTTTGAGCTACAGAAGGTTGCAAAGCAGGATGGGAAAGCGTTTTTGCAAACGTGCAAAGCTGCTAGAGAGCGACTGCAGAGGACCTGCTGCAACGGCAGCAATGGATGCGTCTCCGACTCCGAGAGCGTGGACACAAATACCCAAAAACCTTTCGTATTTTTGTTTGAAAAGATTTCAAACGTGGATTTCTTATGTGAATCTGTGTTGATCTCTCACATAAATGTGGCAAATGTGAAAAAGGTAACAGAGTTTGTAACCAAAATACTGATTACTGGACAGTTCAGTAATGCACTGATAGCACTTTTGATGGCAGATGCCGATTTCTGGTTTTATCTGTTCAGGTCTGATCCGTGTTGTTTTAAGAAAACAGCCAAGGGTAACAAAGATTCACCGTAAAATAACAAAATGTGCAACAGGTTCCTTGACAAAGGTGGTAGCTTAGAGTAAAAAAAAAAAAACATGTAAGTATTCCAGGATCATCTGCATTTATGCATCAAAACACACATCCCAAACCTTAATCTGATTTCTACTAAAGTCCAAACTAGCAGTTCATCATAGAGCAAACTGTTCGGTAATGTGTCTACGGGTCATGAAAAGTGGGTGTTGGAAGTTTGGAGAATTTAAACGGTAAAGAACAATCAGGCGATCAGTGGTGGAACAGGCCCATTTCAGTCACTGGCCAATTTACTGCTGCAGCTGCCGCTCAGCAATGGAGACGTGCAACATGTCTGGAGGCAAACACCTGCTAATCCACTTTATTCTAAAAGATGAAAAATATGTTGCCCTTTCAAAAAAGCATAAAGAGAAAAAACATGAAAATCCCAAAGAAAATGTAGGAATAGTAACGCCTGTGTGGCTTTGACAAAACTGGAGCTCATCACAACATCCCTTTTTTATCCTTTAGTCTACAATGATTTACTTTGTCTAATATCAAATCACGCGCTCCGGACAAAGTGAAAGCAAAGGCCTGTGCAAAAACTTTACATAAAGTCACAATAGCTTGGGCTTTATGGGTTCACACACCTGCTGCCTCTTATCTTCACACACCTCTTGCACACCTCGTCCCTCTGACGCCGGGCGTCCTTTCAACTTGCATTGGTTGAGAGAGTTGCTTATGCTGCCTTTCATATTGAAAGGGCATCATGATATTGTTAAAATAGCATTTTGGACGCCTTTCATCAGGAAAGGTCAGTGCATACACTTGAAGGCCATCCTTTATCATCTTCAGAAGCTCTCATTCAGCAGCGCGCCGCTGTCAGGGGGCCCTCTGAACCCATTTTTGTGCAGAGAGCTATTTTAGATGGGGTCATCTTTTTCAAGAATACCCAGGGTTAGGTAAACTTTACGCCACTATTTATAGATGTAATGCTTCTTATAGGTGAAGAGGTATGAAGATTTAAGGGCATTTAAAGGTTTGATCAGGGACTTCAACAGCTAGATTATTTCTGTGAGCCGAATGACGCAGATCCCTTCACAGGGCCGCCGTTACGCTAAGTTCAAGGATGAAGAAACGTAGCCATGTTGGTGTTGTGGAAATGCTTGAATATTCCCAGATTTCCAAACTTGTAAATCACTTCTCCTGATCTTATCCAAAGCCTCCTGTCTGCCCTTCCTAAACGAACCCAGATAAAAGGATTAAAAGTATAAAACCCAAAACAAGGAGTGGAAACGGGCTCCTGGAGGGGTAAAGCCATCTTTTTCAAGCCCGTGTCCTTAGCATTTTCCAGAGTTGTTACATTTTGGGACAAATGTTACAAAACCTTCAGCTTATTATTGTAAAGAAAATCTGAATAATTCAAAGAACAGCTGGGAAGAGAGACCCTGGGAAAAGTCTGCTCACTGTGTCCCACCACAAACCTCAGGTTCATTTAACTGCACTTCAGCCATCCCACCGTAGATGGATAAAGGAAAGCGAGACCCCCAATTTTGGGTCCCGCAGCCCTTCATTTAGAACCTGGGCCGACAGTGCAAGTTGCTCCACACGAGGCACCGGCCCCAGACAGCCGCAGGACTGTGGTCAACCAGGGGGCCTCTACTGGATCCCGGTCGGGCGCCGCTGACGAAGCGGATCCCAACAGCGCCATGTGACCGGGTCACATGACCTTTCGCCGCCCGATGCCGCGCTCTAATCAAAGGCAAGCGCCCAGGCTAAATGTTTTTAGGTTAACCAGAACAAATCTGCAAAAGAAAAAGAAACGCTGATGAGCATCAATGCTCAACGGTTTTACAGACTGACGCTCTGCAAAAAATAATACTTCAACTCCTTCACATTTTCATCGCGTTGCATCTCCAAACATTGACATATTTTATTGGGATTTTATGTGATAGACCAACATAAAGCACATAATCGTGAAGCGGAAGGAAGAAGACACACAGTTCTCATGTCTTTACAAAATGTAAATCTAAACAAAGTTAAGTCCACTTATATTTACCCCCCCTCCTTTATTCTGGTAACCCTTAATGAAATCTGGCACCGTCAGAACTTATCTAATTATTAAAGCAGAGTCCTGCTGTGTGTAATTTAATCAATGTCATTTAATTACACAGTTGGAGCACATTCATGAACAAACAGCACAAGACATGTTGGCGACGCAGCGAATGTGGAAAAACGGATGAGAAGGAAAATTTTTTTTTTTTCTCCACCATATACAAACTTTATCGGTGAAGGAAAAACTAGCTCTCACCTTGCACACACTTCTCCTCTTCACATTGAAACATGGCGGTGGCCTAATCATGCTACGGGGGATGCTTTCCTTCAGCAGAGGCAGAGAAGCTGATCCGAGTGGAAGGATGGAGCTGAATACAGCACCATCCTGGAAGAGAAGCTGCAGCCAGGCAAAGTCAAGACCTAAATCCGGTTGAGAAGGTGTGGCAAGACTTGGAAAGTGATGTTCACAGATGCTCTCCACTGGATCTGACTGAATTTGAGCTGTTTTGCAAAGATGAAAAGGCAAACACTTCAATCACTGATGTGGAAAGCTGCCAGAGATGTATCTGAGGAGACCCACAAGCTGCAACTGCAGTTAAAGGTGGTTCTACAACACACAGATTTTTTTTTTTATTTGTTTTTTTTACAGAAAGGTTTAAACCCATGGATCAGTTTCCTTTACTTCACAATTATGCACAACTTTCTTTTGGTATGTAAACGAACTCCAAATAAAAGAGGCTGAGAAAAAGAGGCTCAGAGTGATGTGTTGGAGCAGTGCTGATTATAGCAGACAGGCAGCTGGAAATAAATTGTGCTCATTAGAAGAAAATGTAAAAAAATAATAATAATAAGACCAGTAATATTCTGTTCTCTGGGTTGTCTGATGTCTGGGATTGTCTCCTGGACCAGTTGTATCCACCACCCAGACTCAGATGAGCAGAAGATGGTGGATGGATGGGAAACAGAATCAGCTTTGCTCACCAGCTTTGTGCACACAAACAAGGAATGTGACTTTGGTTCCACTTTGCTCCCAATGAACACATTTTAAATATAACTATTAAAAAAAGCTTTTGGAAATAATATTGTTTTGCCAAGCGAGTTGGGCAGAGGCTCATGTTTGGTTAATTACAGCCAGAGTTGACCACCAGATGAGGAAATATCATCCTCCAGATCCTTTTAAGACGGCTGGAAACAGAAGCAACGAAAAGAGAAGAAAGAAACACAGGATCCACCACACCAACCAGCCAAGATGTGACAGTGGGATTTTAATATTGCGATATCTTTTGTTTTTACAAATCTAGGTAGAAGCAGATCATATCCTGCAGTAGTTAATACATTTGGCATCGTTATTTAGCATAAATAGGGTGACCTTGTGATGAATTCACTAAAAGAGGATGAATTCACTAAAAGAGGACGCTTGGCCTAGTTGTAAAATGACACTAGTAACTTAATGAAGACTATGCCTTCTCTATGTGGTTATAAAGAGTAGCTGAATAAACTTCTGATATGCTTTCACAAGTCAACAAGTACAAAAATAACTTAAAAAAACTCTGGAATTAAATAATTATAGAAATGATGCCTCTTCTGTGTTAGAAAATGTATCTGTACCAAAATAATGGTTCTCCCTTCAAGGTTTACTGGACAAATAAATAAACAAACAAAGATGTGAAATATTTTCTCTAAGTGTAAAAGTATTCTTTCTTTTCAATGTAACAATAAAGATAAAAAGTAGGCATCTCATAGGACACTTATCAAGAAAAGTCATTTGTTTTATTCTTTATACTAATTTTCTTCTTCATCCTCCTTGTCTGTCCATCCATATTTTGCTGTAAAGATATTTCTCATCACTTTTGGATTACACAGCAAATAAGCCTAGATGCCTGTGCAAGAAGGGTCTTTGAAGTCCAAGAATCCCCTTCAGTGAGTCAACAGACAGCCGGCTCCTGTCCTTGGTCCACTGGCTCTGCCTGAGAGAGAAAACCCTCTCAACATTTGCCTTGTGTCAGGGAAGCGCAGAGACAAGACTCTGAGTAACATGCCATGCTTTTGGCCTCAAAATATTTGGTCCACTTCTGGTGCACCGGCCGTCCACAGAGCTCCTCATCACTGTTGTGTCTCTCTGTGGATTTTCTTCAGATTGGTGATCCGGTCAAAACACTTGACACTATCAATTGCCCCCCACCCAGATAATTGATGCACACTTCAACATCATTCCAGTCCAGTGGCTCACTCAGAAGCAGCCACATAGATGTTAAAAACTCTTCCACCTCTCAAGATAACCCAGACATTCACTGTACAGACTTTGCCCATCAGCACAGAACTGGTCGCCATCCTTACTAGGTCCATCTCCACACTTTTGTGCCAGTAGACTGTTAACTTTAAGAGATGTGAAGTTGTTGCTCTTGCATTTAAGAAGAATGGTGTGGATACTGTTCAACTTTTCTTCATGTCCATAATGGACATGTTTTTCTGTTCCCTTTCTTGAATGTGGGTGTGGGACGCAGACATAAGTGAGCGCATGTGCTAGAGATAGATCTCACTGAAGTCATTTTCAAAAAAACATCTTCATCGCTGTGGGCGGCTTTTGCTCTGAGAAAAAGAATGAAACCTTCTTTCAGTCAAAGTGCTGGATTATGACGGGGAATATTTTCTCTGCTCCATGGTTACTCACGTCTGTAGAAACCCCGCAGTAGGGGATTTCTTTACGAGCTTCACGAGTGACTTCAAAGGAACGGGGTGTTATCACACCATTGACAATAGCCGCAGTCCTGGTGCGGGCACTGCTTAACCTTTTAGCGGAGTCTAGAAATGCCTGTTTTAGCAACACACTAGTGCAATCCATGGATCTGTTGCTATTGTGGTCCTTCACGGCATGAAATGCCAATGCACCTTCTGCTGCATATACAGCATCCTCTTTTCCCGAGTGGAACAAAGACCTCAGTCAGCTTAGTAGATGAACTCTCACCATGAACACCCCTTTTTTATGTTTTCCATATCTAAGTGAAGTACAAGATCTCTGGCACCATCGTTAGACACGGAAACATTTGTGCCAGCTTTGCACACGGTGCACTCTGCCTCCCCTTTGTCCCGACCAGGACGGTAAGAGGGACATTTCTTCTGCAGTCTGTCTGCAAAGCTACACTTGTGTTTTGGTTTCCTGTAAACCTCATCAGCAGCGCTGCAGCCCACTAGCTGTTTGGTCTGAGAAGAACTACCTGTATGGCAGCAGCTCGGCCACAGGCAACATCAGACAGTCAAAGAAAGAACCCAGAGAGAACATAGAACGTGGACGTGTCTGAAGAATAGAGAACGTTTGGTCACCCTAGTATAAATCCAGACCACCTAAAGCTAAAGGCTAATCGCAGAGAGAACAAGATCAAACTAAACTAATCTGGAGAAATAGAAAAGAAACATGAGTTATGTACTGCAGGGAAGTTATTAAGTGCTTATTTCCTTGACTTAAAATGACATTACCTTAAAAACGCTGAACTATCCCTTGAAAGGCAGGGAATGAGATGGGAAATATAAAAGCCAGCCGGGCCTGCCTGGAGAACTCTGCATGCATCCTCCACACAACTGGAGGAAAAGCATCTTTTGTAAAAACGAGGGTGCGCCACTGTCCTGCTTTTGTTGTTTACTCTTGACTTAAATTTCACCTTGTTCATGGGGCAGCCCCACTAAGCCACAGGATAGGCATTGTTCTGGGAGCCTGCAGCCACCTTCTTTCTAACTGTCGCCATTGCCCTTCCACAGACCCCCCATAATCTTTGTTTTTACTCCTGGCCTCAGACGGCTTAGATTGCTGCCTGATGTTCCTTCCTCTTGTCCCATTGTTTCAGTGTCTCCTCTTAAGTATGACTTTTCTTCTCCTTGTAGGTCGATGTTTGTGTGTTCTCCGTTTTGAGCAAATATGGGGTGGGGGTGGATGGGTGTGTGTGTGTGTGGGGGGGGGGGGGGTCGGGTGCTGGGGTATACAGAGTGCATGTGAAGTTTTATGGCTAACCACATGTGTTTTTCAATCTCTGAGCTTCCATGTTTTTTTCCCAGGGTGAAGGAGTTGTGGGTAATATAGTATGAGGATATGTAGAGAGAGAGGGGAAAAAGCTCAAACGGGGACATGTGTTTCTTGTTTGGGGCTCAGCATGGAGCAACAGTGGGCCAGATTTCTCTTTGCTCTGACTTTGCATTTGCAGCCTAAATATCCCGATGATTATTAAACAATATGCAGGGCCCTTAACGCTCCCTTGATAAACAATGTTGGATCAGGATACATTAGCAGCAAGCTCTCCCGCAACAGTTAAAATGTCGGATGCACAGGCTTTTCTTGCCCTGGAGAATATGCAAGGACACATAATATCATGTGACGACCCCTTTTATGCTTTTTCTTTTGTCCAAATGTATATCCTAGATCAGGTTTCCAGCTGGTTGCAGCTGTGTGCGGAAGCACATTAACATAATGCCTCTGGGCTCTATGAATCCACTGAATGTACACTAGATCACATGAACACTAAACCACTGCACACCCCCAGACTGTTGGATACAGGAAACACCTACATACCTACATAACTCCACAATGCTCTGCCAGCAGTGGTAATCTTAAACATCCATCCATTGTCTTTACCCACTTATCCATGTAGGGTCAAGAAGGAGGGGCTGGTGCCTACCTCCTGCGGTCATTGGGCAAAATACACCCTGGACAGGTTGCCAGTCCATCACAGGGCAACACAGAGACGCAATGGACAAACAACCAAAAGCAACCACACTTACACCAAAGAGCAATTTGAAGTAACCAATCAACATGGACTGCACAAGAAGCCAGTGCAGAAATCCAAGCAGAACCATCCCAGGGTTCAAACCCTGGACCTTCTTGCTGCAAGGCAACATGTCAAACAGTCATTGATAAAAAAAAAAACATTAATAGAAAAAAGTTTAATGGTGGTAATTTGAAAGTAAACATCCTGGTCTTAAAAGATCGATAAAATTAAAATATTTGGAGTAAAAATGCACCAACCAGGGTTTTTGGTAGAGTCAAGCCTACTCGTATCTCTCTGAGCGCTTTCCTGAAATAAGTTTCTTTGTGTTACTTATCTTCCTTCTTCTGCCTTTGTGCCTCCTAGGCTGAATCTCTTCAGGTAATTTCCAAGCCATCCAAAGCCACATCTACAACCCCTCCCTTCCTCAGTCCATCCACAGTCTTCCACTGCAGCTTCAGCATCCTCAGCCATCACTGCTCTCTTCAGTTAAGAGAGATAATTAAAAAGGGCCGACAGTAGCACTGACTGAGGTTTGGTATGATTTTTGTTTCATTAATAAAGGGTAATCAGAGGATGAATAATACAACTATAAACCACTTAAGAATGGTCAAGGTTTTTTTTTTTTATCAAGACTGTGCAGACAAATGACAAAAAAGGTTTAAATCACTTTGGAGTTGTTTTCATAATTCAAAACAATCCAGTGTACAAGATGCACTTGAATGCGCCATGAAAGTGCAGCTGTGGGGAAACTCCCTCTGTTCAGAGGGACCACCAATGACAGCAGTGTGGTGTTGCATCTAATTAGCTGTGCAGCGTTACGGATGGGTCGAATGCTGCAGGCAGCTGGATTTGAATATAGCTGATTTTTTTTTTCTCCTGTACCAGTGATGTTTACGTTGAGATTATGTTTGTTTCAGATGAGGAATTTAGTTAAGTGCAGACATAGCTTCATATTTCCATCTTTAGCTTCACTCCACTAGCTGCCCGTCCATTTTGGGATCCATTTTAAAATAATTTTATTTGCTTTTAAAGCCTCTAATGGCCTCGCCCCACCCTACCTTTTTGAGCTGCTGCACCTCCACACTTCTAGTCGATCTCTCAGGTCAGCTGACCAGCTGCTCCTGACAGTGACTAAAACTAGGCTTAAGATCAGCGGGGATCGATCATTTGCCAATGCAGCTCCAAAACTTTGGAACAATTTGCCGCTGCACATTACACTTGCTCTTCTCTGTCTTATTTTAAATATCTACCTAAAAACCCACCTCTTCTCCTTGGCTTTTGAGACCATGTAGAGTATTGATTTTTATGTGTATGCATGCATATTTCTATCATGTGCGGGTAGTGCCTTTTATTATTTTATTTTATTTTATTTTACTGCCTTTATCTTTCTATTGTCTACTTCGTCTTTTATTGTGTTGTTATTGTATTTTATATCTTGCGTGTTTCATTTTGTTGTACAGCACTTTGGAAATCTTGTGTTTGTTAAAATTGTGCTTTATTAATGAAGTGGAAGGGATTGGATTGGATATCTCAATGCTGTTGAACGATGCGAACACTGACATTAAGTTTCGGTTCAGTTCACCTTTCTGTCCCCACTGTAGCTGCATGAAAACCCTTAGTGTAGAGTTTAATGATAGCTGGAGTCCTCTCTGTTTTGGGGTCACTTTTTAAAGCTGCACAACAGAACATTGCATTGCACAATTGGTTCCAGACATAAACATTACTGCATGTGTGAAGATATAAAACGCTGTATTTGTTTGGCAAGGTAAGTTTACTTGTATAGCTCATTTCAGTAACAAGACGATTCAACCTGCTGTACATGAACAGGACATAAGAAAAGAAAACACACAGAGGAAAGTGCATAGCAGTGGAATAGTAGCAGCAGGTCAGGATAAGTTGGACTACAAACCTCAACATTAACATTTAAAGGCATCTCTAAACAAGTAGTTTTTAACCTTAATTTAAAGGAACTCAGGATTTCAGCACTTTTAGAGTCCTCTGGAAGTTTGTTCCAGATAAGTGGAGCATAGGGACTAAATGCTGCTTCTCCGTGTTTGGTTCGTGTTCTAGGTACGCAGAGCAGGCTGGAGCCAGAAGACCTGAGTGGTCTGGAGGGTTTATACGCTGATAACAAGTCTGTGATGTATTTAGATGCTAAGCCATTCAGGGATTTATAGACTAACAGAAGTATTTTAAAGTCTATTCTCTGAGATACAGGGAGCCAGTGTAAGGACTTTAGAACTGGGGTGATGTGCTCTACTTTCTTAGTCTTAGTGAGGACGCGGGCAGCAGCGTTCTGGATCAGCTGCAGCTGTCTGGTCCACTTTTTAGGCAGACCTGTGAAAACACCGTTGCAGTAATCAATTCTACTGAAGATAAACGCATGGATTAGTTTTTCCAGATCCTGCTGAGACATCAGTCCTTTAATAGTGGAAATGTTCTTCAGGTGATAGAAAGCCGGCTTTGTAATCGTCTTTAGATGCTTTTGAAGGTTCAGGTCTGAGTCCATCACTACACCCAGGTTTCAGGCCTGATCAGTGGTTACTAGCTGAAGCAGCTGAAGCTGTGCGCTAACTTTTGATCATTCAAGAGTTAGTACATGGTACATATGCGTACCGAATCAACAGGATTGTTCTGGATATTTTGATATGAATATGTGTACTGTTACACCCTTGCTAACTTTGACCTATTTCTACTTATAAAAATGTATAGTGGGAATATGTTTGTAAATCTGGCAACTCTTGATTATCCTGCAGGATGTTTTTCTGTTTTCTTTAGAGGTCTTCTGGTGAAGTCTGCAGATAGACTTAACGATTCAAGGTCAGAATCATCATCATATGAACCTACAGCATCATCCTCAGTTCAAATGTGTGGCTTGACTCCTCATTAATGATCCCAGTTTGCATAAAAAAAAGGCATATTGAGGGAAAACAAGTCATGGAAAAGGATAAACTGTGAGCACCCGTTGGTCTGTGAATGGCCGTTTTGGCTGTAATGATGAGCAGATATCCCTGAGTGACCCCTGGAGATGCTGTACAGTAGTTACGAACCAGAGAACCAGAACGAACGGGATACAACATGTGAGAATTGCTGGTTATAAGTTATCAGGAGTGAAACCTATTATGAGCAGATGCCGGACGTAAGAAGTTAAAGGATTTCATTTACAACAAACAAAGAGAATCTTTTGGATTCTATTTCTCCGAGTCAATGAGGCCAAGAGGAGTGACCAAAAGTCAGGCTGATTAATGGGGGAGAAAGACGAGAACTCTGTGATCCAGATGAAAAGCAAAAAAAAAAAAAAAAAAAAAAATCTCCAAATGTGGAAACAGAGCTCTGTTTCTTGTGTGTCTGTGGCTGGGTGTGGATCAGAGCAGGAGTAAACAAACCCACAGCTTAGCACCGTGTTTGATCTGCTCAACTATGAAACACTGAGTGGAGTAAACAGAAACATTAGGCAGGGTGAGGTGCAGAGGATGGGCCGTCCACGGTGTGAGCGTTTAGTAACTAAGAAAGTTGAGAGACCCAAAACCCAGCATTCAGAAGCACACCATCACTTTTTAAATTGTTTTTAACCTTTATTTAACAAGGATACAGTCCCACTGAGGCTGAAAACCTCTTTTACAAGGCAGTCCTGGCCAAGAGGCAGCAACAGTACCTAGTTTGAATTATGCTGAAATGCTGCAAAGTGAGTCTCAGAACGTATTCTGGACCTTAAAATCCAACATACTGTATGATTGTAGAAGCTGTCCTCAGCATTTAGTCATGACATCTACATTCCAGTAAGCAGACCAGGAGGTTGGTGTTTCTGGTTGAGCTGTAAAGTCTGCTGGATGGTTGAACAGGGTCTGCACTCTGCCACACATGGACTGCTCTTCAGGATCATCCAGCTTACCTTAAATGAACCGATGTCCGAGCATGGAAGGTGCAAAGAAGTTAGAAATAAAAATAAACTAAAAACAACACAGTATTCCCTAAATGTGCTGCTGTTCATGGGAATCTTGCTGAGAAAATGTTATTTGAACGCATGAAGGAGAGAAACGTTCTTGCTGGATCCATCCATCCATCCATCCATCCATCCATCCATCCATCCATCCATCTATCCATCCATCCATCCATCTATCCATCCATCCATCCATCCATCCATCCATCCATCCATCCATCCATCCATCTATACATCCATCCATCCATCCATCTATCCATCCATCCATCCATCCATCCATCCATCCATCCATCCATCCATCCATCCATCTATACATCCATCCATCCATCCATCCATCCATCTATACATCCATCCATCCATCCATCTATACATCCATCCATCCATCCATCCATCCATCCATCCATCCATCCATCCATCCATCCATCCATCCATCTATACATCCATCCATCCATCCATCCATCCATCCATCCATCCATCTATACATCCATCCATCCATCCATCCATCCATCTATACATCCATCCATCCATCCATCTATACATCCATCCATCCATCCATCCATCCATCCATCCATCCATCCATCCATCCATCCATCCATCCATCTATACATCCATCCATCCATCCATCCATCCATCTATACATCCATCCATCCATCCATCCATCCATCCATCCATCCATCCATCCATCCATCCATCCATCCATCCATCCATCCATCCATCAAATTATAAGTTTAAAATTTGATAAAAAATGAACAAGAGCTTTGCTTTGTGCAAGAACTAATAACTGATTTATCCAACGTCATTCTAACTTGTTCTATCTTCACCATGATTTCTTCTAAGTCCTGACCTTTTCGTCACACAACCCAGAGGGGGAAAATGGTGTCAGGAATGGGGAAAAAAGGGTCAACAGAAAACGAGTGCAAAGAATGTGCACACACAAAAAACATTTATGGAAAATATCCAAAAGGTTGCAGTTTGCAGTGGATGATGGATGCAGCAGAAGAAAGTCTGTTGCACAAAACACGTCAGGGTTGTCAGGAGCTTTAATGCTTGTATTTATAGCTGTCTGTAAGTTTTGATTTGGATTTGCTTTGTGTCTCAGCTGGTGAGGAGCTGAACGAGCAAATCAAGAAGGTGCGCCTCCATCATTTCACCAACAATTCAAACATCGCAATAAGCTGCAGATCAAAGCTGAGGAACACGACACTCCATTTATCAGCCCCCCCCCCCCCCCCGGCATCCAGCATCAGAGACATGCCGTTACTTTGGTGAACCTTCACTACCTTTGATTGCTCGTTACTCGTCTGAAAAATGAAGAATCTTAACGGCGCGCCCCTGCCTGTTTTTCCAGCCTTGAAGAAGTTAAAATTAGTCTTTTAAAAGGCAGGATTCAAAGCTGGCAGCATGAAAAGGAGGGCAGAATGAAATGTCGGCACTGCGGTGTTAAAAGGGAGATGGGAGATGAGAGATCCTAGTGTCTGACTTTGGTGTGACTTCAAAAGGCTGTGTTTAAAGCGGCAGGCCTTAATGCTGGCCTGATAGCAGAACTGTCACGTCTGTGTGACCTCCCACAGCTGGCCGGCCGGGGACACAGGACTCACGCCGTGCCTCGGTTTGTGTGTGTGCTTGTTTCTTGATGTCTGCACATGAGCTTGTTTGCCTTTTGAATGTTTGTTTGTCGGCACTCTTGTGGCTCTCCTCACTGTGTGTCTTGATGTGATTGTCTGCGTGCCCTTTAATGTTTGTGTTTTTGATGTCGGTGAATGTGAATTTATGCGTGTTTGTGTGTGCAGAGGTTGAAGATCTAAGCCCGGCTCTGCCCTCTCTCCCTATGCACAGGGGTCTTTTTTCCCCCCCTTCTTGTTAAGATTCAAACACTGATAGGCTTTGAACTGCAGCTGTGGACTCTGCAGTTATTTCACCACTTTAGCACAAATAGTTTCCCATCATGCTTCCTGTTGTCAGTGCTGCCATCATGAACCATCAGCCGTATCTGCTGCATATAAGGGAATGAAGCCATGTGCTTCTGTCATTAAAATCGTGTCTCAGGCGCCAATATAGAAGATATAGTGATGAACGTGATGCCACTCGGCTGAATTTTCATCAGTTCTTCTGATGCTGGAGAGTAAACAGCCAGCAGATCGATGTCTGAATGATGGTAAAATGTTCTTATCATAAAGCACTGTAACTGCACGTGTTTATGAACTGGTGATGTTTTTCACATGAAAGCATGAATATTGTCAGAGTTTTTGGAAACTGCTGGTCAAGTTTGACAGATCAGCTCTTTAATTGTAGAGTTAATTTCAAGAAAGTTTTGTGTTTTTAGTAGAGCAACATATTGACTTTGTTTTGCCTTTTTGTTTATATGGTTCTGTGAAAATCACCAACAAGCTAATTTCTGTGTATTTTTTGCATCACCACACGTTTCTTGCAGTTAAACAGGGAATCAAGTGAGTCTTGACTTTTGTACACAGACTTCATTGGCTGACCCATGACCCCAGCAAAGGAAGAAGTGCAGCGAGAGCTCTCCTGCCTTGAAGAGCGGGGGATCAAACTTCTGCACTGGCACCTCCTCTTCTTCACCTAAACAAACTGACATGATTTATGTTTTTGGTGGCTTGTTTTGGACTTGCCACCAGCCACTATCCATTCAGCTCATCACCAGTCATCAGCCTGGACCAGTTCCACCGGCTGCCACTAATCGGTTCCTACTCTGCTCGCCTGTTCCCCAGCCTTCATATAGCTGCCTGACTCGCTGCCAGCTCGTCTCTTATCATGTGCTCAGCCATCGTAACGCTCATCCCACTCCTGTGTGCTCAACCTGCTGTATGTGAAAACTCTGCCTGTGTTCAGCCCTGATTGAAGAAGGTTTCCAGTGTCTGCGTGCTGCTTGTCTGCTCTGTTTCTCCTGGCTCCGCCCGCTCTGGTGAGCCATCGGCCTGCATCCTCTGCTCAAGTCAACTCCTGCATTCACCACCGGCTTGGGTTCATCACTGCCTGCACCCTCTGGGGGCTCCTTCCCACTCCTGCCTGCCTGCCTCGTCTCAATAAACCTTTTAAAACGTATTCTGTGTTGGCTGGATTCCGGGTTCAAACCTACAAACGTGACACCGATTTGATGAACTTTTGCAGCAATATAAATTCACAGTCTATTATGTTACAGTTTTTAACTGAAACTAAATAAGGAATCAGAAATATCTGCTAAATTCTTGTCATAACCCTTTTCACTTTTCAGTTGGCTGAGTGTGATTCATCCTTTGCTCCACAGTCTGCTTTGGAGATAAAAGTCTCTTCTTCGTTACGGAGTTTTAGGGGAGCGACATAGTAAGCAAAGTTGAAGCCAGCTTTTTAAGTTGTGTAACAGTGACGCATTTCTATTGCTGACTGCAAACTAGACAATTTGCATCAGAAAAACTTTTCACTGTATGAGGATATTCAGGTAGTCAGTGGAAGAACCTTTGCACGTTGATCAGATAAGGTCCGCGCAGGCTGCTCAGACCTCATCACGCCCCAGCAATGTCAGCGCCTCATATTTTGAGAATTAAAAAAAAGCTTTGTAAGGGGATCAAACTTTAAATCTTATAAAGGAAGACATCCTAAAGTTCCACAGTACCCCTTTAAACATAATACTGTCATTTTTCCTTCAATAAACATTGGATCAGTGATGCTAAAATCTTGAATGATCCAGCTATGACCGCTGCAACATTGATGTCACCCAGCCTATGGTGGTCAGACTCCTCATAGATAAGTTGCAAAATATTACCTGTGAGAGGGGAGCGCTGCTTTGCTTCTCCAGGGCCCGTTTAATCGCTTCTTGAGAGACAGTCTAGTCCAGTTGACGTGTTTTTAAAAGGCCACCACAGACACACGAACATCTGACACATGCTTGGGTCCTTTTGCACCTGTTCAAAGCCCACGGAAGATCCCCCATCTCCCCAATCTTTGTTTTAAAGGGTGCTGCATGTATCCAGCAGGCGGTGAACTAAAAAGTTTCCAGTGGCCCGCTCCCGGCCTCTGACTGCGCGTCCGCCCCACGGACAGCGGGAGAGCACAGGAAACGCCAGGGGATGCTCCTGTCGCCCCCCGATCGCTGCCTTGATGGGTCACATCAAAACAAGTTTGTATCTGAGCTTCATCCTCAAAGGCGAGACTGAGGGAGGTATTGGTGTGTGTGTGTGTGTGTGTGTGTGTGTGTGTGTGTGTGTGTGTGTGTGTGTGAGAGAGCGACAGATAGGCCTACACAGAGTAAAAAAGGAGAAGAGTGAGCTCACAAAGATCCACATAAACAGTGTCCTTGTTCTACTGGACTCAGTTATTGATAAGGTTCAAAGGTGCCAGATGTGCGAGTGCTCGCACGGTGCTGCGTGTTCTGGGCAGATGCAAACTGCCTGGCAGAGATAATGGACTTCTAAAGGGATATTAAGCCTTGGAAGACAGATATTTTACTGGCGTCATGTCTGTTGGTGTAAATCTGCATCACAGACTTTAAAAGAACAGTTTTGGGTTTGTCATGCAGTCGAGGATTCTCTTGAAGCGACCCACAGAAAGCAAAAACGGCAACATTAAACTGATGGGGGCTCCAGGGGCGTTTCTTGGCTCTTGAAACATTGGGGGGGGGGGGGGGGGGGGTTTAGCCCAAGTCTAAAATAAAGTAATGTAAAATAAAAATGACATGGGACATGTTGCATCAGTTCTTAGCAGGGTTTTGACTGTCTATAAATAATTGTGAATCAAACAAAAAGGTTTACAATAATTGTCCTTGCGTCTAATAAAAGAAATAGTTTACGATTGATGGAAAAAATATCTATTTCAGTGAAGGAGATAATGACAGGTTTTTGGGATATAAAAAAAGCTTTAATCTATTAAGCCTTTTACTCTAACTGTAGCTCAGGTGAAAGTCCCTCTTCTCTGTTCCTCATCACCTGGTGATGCTTTTTCAGAGCAAACCTCCAACCCATGCCTTAATGGACAGGTAATCGCTCTCCATTTTCTTCAGCTTCACCTGGTGTTGTTGTGCTGTTCGCTGCTAGCCCTCGGAGGGCCATCGGTTGGGAGAGCTCCTTAACAACTTCTCATTTCATGTGGCACCATAATCTGAATTTTCTCATCCGCAACAAAGCACAAAAATTGTGTGCCCCTCTGCTTTGGATGACAGTGTTGATTTGGGGGGCTTCCATCTCTGTTTAGCACTTAGCATCTGCTGCGGCTGTTCTGTTTTTTTTAAAAAGATGGTATATCTGATTCCAGTTCTGGGCTGCATCCGAAACGTTCTAGTCATAGCTCCTAGCTCCTGTTCATTGACCTTTCATGAGGTCAACAGTAGGAGCTCTATCGTGGGGAGGAAAGGAGCTTTGGACTGCTGTGCCGATTTCAGACAGCCTTTACCTACGAGGTCACTAACAGCAATGGCGAGCTGATTTGTTTAAAAACATTTGAACCTGCTAGTCTAATATAAAGGGGTCAGATATGTAGATGGCATCGACTAAGAGGAAGAGTTGTTTTATACTTATAAGGAGCTCTGCAGACTACTGATCTATTGACCATTCGCCCCATCTTCCCTGTTCCTGCATCTTCTCCTGCTTTTTCTAAGACAGTATTCTGAGAACTGGTGACGGATGTTGTCTGATGCCATTAATTATAACCATAAAGTGAAATTATATTTGTCACATGATTGACATTAATGTTAGTACGAGAAGCTCGGTCCATGCTCAGTTATCCAAATATGATTATTTGCCCGTTTCTTTGGATGTTCCAGAATAATTTCTCAGCGTCATGACTCCTTGCCTACCTCCCACACATCACCACCAGCTGCTGTGTTCAGAGATATTAGCCACTCTGAGGAAAATCTTGTAGCTACAGCTAATTGTGCTATTTCCCAATATGACGTTTCAATGTAAAGTGGGTTATATGGACAGAAAACCCAGCACAGAATTGGATATGGTTAAGAACAAAGAACAGGTTTTGAGGGACTTTTGAGCTCATTTATGCACACTGCTGGATAACTGGATAGTTTTGTGTTTTTTTTCCTGTTATTTATATTGTGTGATAGCTTGATTAATGATCAGAGGCTTCACCTCAAGCTTGTTGGAGCTGTCGATGTTTTCCACTTTGGGCTTTTGGAGTTACAGATAGGAGGACGGTCCAAGGGCCTTTGTCATCAACAATGTCCTGCTACTGGTTTTGATCATAATTCTATGAATAATTTGTTCTTCTCTTTCTTTAGAGACTCTTTAAAGGCTTTGCAAGGACCCTGCTGACAGACTTACCGAGAAGCTTGAGTTTGTCCACTTTACAGAGACCAGTTTGTAACTGGACAGGTATTTCTGCGCTTTGTGCATTTATGAAACGTTGCTTTGCACTCTTTGTTCTGCGAAAGCCCGTCGATTTGTCTGAAGAACATTTGTGAAGTGTTTTGGTTTTAGAACGGCGAGGCTGGTCATTGTCTGAATCGGATAAACGTGTCTCTGCTGCGTCCAGTCGACACAGCAGGAAGATTTCTCTGCAGCGTTGAGTTTTGTTGCATGTGTCTGTAGAAGTGTCTCTCATCTTCATCAGTGTCTCCCCTCCATTCTCCATTGTTGTCCAAATGAAAGCGACCTGACTTGCTGCGCCAGCACAGGGAGCAGCCTGCTCATTAAAAATGTTAATGTCTACTGTTGGGGCTTTGATGCAAGACCCAGGAGCACAAAAAAAGCGGGCCGAGGTTACAGAAGGTCTGTGTAATCCTTTGTCAGGGTCCTGACGCAGGGAGGCACCCAGCTGAGGGCCCTGACAGTCACAATTAATCATGTCAGGGACACCTCACTCAGGTCCAGCATGCCCTCTTTAATTAGTCAACACTGCAGACACACACAAAGGTCCCCTGCACGCACAAACTCACAACAAGCAAGCTAGAAAAACACACATCCCCTCACTTATTGAAACACTTAATGCAGCCATCAGATCTCCAAAGCTGGCTGATGTGAGCGGTTAAATGCTCAGTGGAAGCGGTCGCACGCTGATGTGTGCTGGAGAGAAAACAGGTCGAAACCTGGGAGCCTAGTTTAATTCAGCGGAGGAATGGTAGAAGGAGAGCTGGACGCCATGTCTTTGCGTCTTGTGAAACAAATAATGCTGCAGGGAAATGTTTTATTTGGGCGAGAAAATGTTAATTTAATACAACTGACAGAGAAAATATGTAGCATTCATTATTTATAGGTAACTTGCTGATGTTTGGACTTTGAGGACGTTGGATCAACGTCTGGCAAATTTAATTGGCTTATATGCATGCATTCATGGTATAGATTCTGTTGATAACTGAAAACAGCACTTCATGCTTTTTTCTTCTTCAATGGAGATAAAGAAAAACACAGTTCTACGGATTAGGCTGAAGTTTTTCACATTTTGCCATGTCATACCCAGATTAATACAGATAATAATCAGAAAAGTCTTTGCTTTCAGTCCCCTTGATACCCCTAAATAAAATTCAGTGTAACCAAATGCCTACAGGTGTCAAATAAATAATAAGCCCAGCATTCCTGTGTGTAATTCAATTTTAGCATAAATCCGGCTGTTCTCCGGAGGCCTCAGAGGTTTATTAGGAGCTATAGAGAACCAAAAGACCAAGGAGCACTGCAGACAAGTCAGGCCCATGGTCTGAAGTAGCCTTTTCCTGGTCTGCTCCAGCGAGAGGTGGTATGAGCAGCTTGGAGTCTGAAGAGGAGTCTGAAGAGAGGGGTGGTCAGAAGTGCTCTGACTTTTATCTGTAGGGGTGTCTACAGAAGCACCCTGCTGAGAGAGAGGGGCCGTCCTTTGGGCCTGTGTCTCCTTATGTTTGCAGTGTGGAAGTTCTTTGCTTAAAATGCATTTTGATTCCCATAGTACATGTTAAAATGAACACAATTCAGCCATGGTGTGTTGGCACTACAAGTTTAATTAATTATAATTTAGCAAAATGGAACAATTAGAACCAATTGTTGTTTCCAGGCTGTAGTTTAGTTTATTTAGTTCAAGTTTAGTACCTGTTTTAGTATTAGTTTCTGTTTGTGTGATCTTCTTTTCCGTTACATCTGTATGAGGCCACCCAAGTGTTCCTACAGTGATTTCTTTTTTAGTATACATTTCTTATTGCCAGATGTTTCATGGGATGGAGCCCTTAACAGCCCGGGCCTTGGGTCATTCTCCTCACATTGGGATACTGCGTGTGCAAGGCAGGCGGCACTGAAATGCGATACGTAATGGCGGCTACCGTCGAACACGGGGTGCATGCCTGTTGACATGAGTCAACAGTATGGCTCTAAAAACATTCGGGGCTCAATCAGGAAATAAGGGGAAACATTTCACTTTCAACAGCGTAACGTCTGGTCTCTACAGTTTTCAGACGGAGAAAGAAAAATGATGCAACTCTCCTGTAAACATCCCCGTGTTCCACTATTTTTTTTCATTCAAATGTGCTGCTAGCATCAAATTGAAAAGGACCAAATGTTTTCAAACAGCTCTTGCATGTGTTGTGTGTTTAATATTTCAGCGCTGGGTATAACGGACTCCCAAATCAGATTTCTCTCTTCACATAAATATGTTTGCACATGCTCCCTGCACAGAATGTGACTTGAATATATTTGCAGCTTTTTTTTTTTTTTGCCTATCTACATACTTTAAGTGACTGAAACTTTTATTCGGTTCATGTGGGCTGATGCAGATCTTCCCTCAGGAGCTCCGTTCAAAAGTCTGAATCTGCTGCACACACCAGAAGGGTTGACTCACAACATTACCTGAGCGCGGTGTCACTTTTGGCTTTGTTTTGAATATTTTTAGCTTCTCCTACCCTGAACACCTGGCTGAAAGCTAGTGTGAAGCCTCGTCACCGTACAGTGTACCGAGGAGCAGCGGGTGTTTTTTGCTCTCAGTCCTGACAGCAGAACTTTATGATGCCGTGCAAAGGCAGCTCAACCTCCAGCATAAATCTATTTTACTGGGACTTTATATGATAGACCAACACAAAGTAGTGCATAACTATGAGAGGAAGGAAAACTATAAGTGTTTTTTACTATTTTGTACAGTGTGGTGTGCATCTTAATTCGACCTCGCCTTCAGAAGTCACGTTAAGTAGTAAATATTTTAGCATCAAAGTATAAATAAAGCTGTTCTGTGAAGGCCTCAGAGGTTTGTTAGAAAATATTACTGAACTAAGACCATGTGAGAAGGTTGTGCGGTTGTTTAAAGCTCCGTTCAGTCCATTATCCGTGAATGGAGTACGGCACAGCTGCGAAACTGCAAAGACATGAATGTCCACCTAAACTGACAGGCCGGGCAAAACGAGAACAGATCAGAGAAGCAGCCAATAGGACCGTGACAACTCTGGAAGAGCTGCTGAGATCCACAGCTCAGCTAGAAGAAGCGGGATTTTTCACATCAGAATACCCCAAACTGTCACCACTTCCTTTAGGACATGGGACTAGGTAAACAGTTTAAGACAGCCGCTCGTGCAGGGCGCTGTGCAAAGCAGCTGTCCAGTATAAGCAGCGGCTCAGGCGGAGAGCATGTTGCTCTGTATGCATTAGGTGAATGTAGCAGAACCGAAAAATGAAAATTAAAATGGCCGACCAGTATTTGTTTGGGCCAAGTTCAGATGAGTTGTCATACGTGCCCAAACAAAGCGGACCACCCGACAAAAAGAACTCCAGTGTAAGAACATCAACCGTCATAAACTCCATAAATCTGCCCTTTATGAAACGGCTACAACATTTCGAAGAAGGTTCCCTGACCAGATGAGACCAAGACTGAACGTTCGGACAACAAGCAAAACACTTTTTATGGAGGGAAACCTAAGACTGGACATCGCCCTTTTACCCTGTAGAGTAGAAGTAGTTTTGCTTTAAACTGGGGTTAACGCATAACCACGCAGCCCTTTCTCAGAATATTTTTTGTCAGCACTTTTGAAAACCCGGCTTTATTTTCCTCCCACTTCCAGTCACATGGAATACCAACCACGAGACGGTGCAGTTCGTGGATGCGGCGGTACAACATGTGAAAGAAGTGAAGGTCTGCGGACTCTGTACATGACAGCAGGTGTCTGGCTGTGTGAATGGGATTAGTTACTGGAAGGGAGCGCCAAGGTATTCAGTCTGGACGGAGCGATCCGTCACATCTCTTCCTCCCACCGTCTCCTGCTGCACCTTCTCTGGAGCCACATGTCAAGGGGAGGCAGGAATGCAGGGGAATGGAAACAACAACAGAGAATGTCCTTTTCCCTGGAGGTATTTAGAAGGGAAGGGTTATATTACTAAATGAACACACACACACACCTCTTTGTAGTGAATCTACCTCTCGTCTCACCTTTGCCCATTCCTGCTGGCTGAAACGTGAGAACGCACCAGCTCGAGGGCCTGTCTCTGGCTGCAGCTTGGCACCACTTCCATTCTTCTTTAATCTACCGATCGCTTTAGGAAACACTGCACTTTAAATGATGAAGATGGCCGTTACAGGTCAACAGGATGTTTGTAGAAGAAAAGCCTGCAAACCTGTCAGTCAGATGAGCATCTAGAAGATCTAGAAGACCAAAGATCCCAGAATGTGCAAAGAAAAGTACATTTTTCAGTTTTACTCTTGTCATTAAACACTATCATGTCCATTTATCTGAACACCTGCATGTGTGCTGGACCTGTTTAACCAGGTAGGATAACTGTCTCAAATTAGTCCCTCTCTTTTCCTTCCGCCACCTCCTATTATGAGCCAGTCCTTACTGAGTTTCAGCAACCCACCTTTCAACAAGCTTCGGTGTGGCTTACACAGACATATTTGGCCCTCATTTTCTGTCTGGAATTGTAAACATAATCCTTTTCATCTTTTTTTTTTTACCTTTTTGTTTCCTGCTGTCTGTTTTGGGAATCCGGGAATGTATTCTTCAGCAACTGGTATAAAAACCTTGAGTTAAGAAACCTGGCTGACCGATCCTAAATACATCCCATTAATTTTTCAGAGGAGAATTGGATTGTTTAAAATTGACATCAAAGTTCTGCAAAAAGACCCAACAATTAATTACTGAAGGTTTTTTTTTTTATCTAAAAAAGAATAAGAATTAAGCAGTTTTAAATAAAGGGATTTAACACTTCCAATAATGTTTCCTGTAATGAAAAGAAAAAAACAGAGGTATCGCTTATGACGGACTTACAGTTTAAAAGCACAAATGGTATCGTCCAGAGCACTGTACTGCAACAGGGATCCTCTGGTACCACATACAGATCTGTTGGGAGTGTTTAGGTTCTACGTTATGAGCTGGTTTTAACTGTGAAAATGGGATGGAAAAAAATGCTAGAAACATTCCTCAAATACTACTACACTACAACGTATTGTCCCATGGGAAAGTAACATTCCTTGTCTTTGCAACAAAAACTGCCATCAAGTGTGATAACTAGCAATGAATTTCTCACATCCATGTGGCCGCTTCTTCTTTGCAGAATTGTTTTGATTTATACACATTGGAGGTTTTTCAAGCATGCCACAGCCTCTCTATCCAACTGAAATCTCAAGTTTGACTTGGTTACCTCAAAACCTTTCCTCTGAGCTGTTCAGACCTGGACTTGCTGGTCCTGCTGCAAAGCTCAAACGGGTTGAGCATAAGGTCATGCTTGCTCCGCTCCGTTCACGTCCGACCTGAGGAGCAACTACGTTGTTATGTTAAAGTTAGAGTCAGCGATTTTTCCGGAAGTTTCCACAAGTCCCGTTTTGAATAACTGCTCATGCGCAAGACCGTCTTACCTACTCTTCCGTTCTTCAGGGGGTTCTCGTGAAAAAAATCTCCCAAATCTACTCTGGTCATATTTCTTTCTCCTGAGGACTTCATCTTTCTGAATAATGATTACCAACTATAGATTTAATTAATGAAAACGGTTCCACATTCTCCGTGACTACTCCAAACGTCACCGTCGACGGGCCCGCTCTCCATTGTTCATCGTCAAATTATGGAACAAGACCAATTTTTTCGGTTCTGGCTGGTCCGTTAAACTCCACAATTGCAATCATAGCAAACAGGAAAAAGAAGAAAACAACCTCCGGTTTGTCAAAGTTAAATAGTTCAAATAGAGATCGTTTCCACAAACTAAATAATGTTTCTTTTTATATTTCACGATTAAAATTAACTGTGTCATTTAAATATTGAATGCAAACCACTTATTTTGCACCAAATAAGGAAGTAGATTTATCATTTCAACTATTTATTTGAAATGTGGTATTCCTCTCTAAATAGATTTGTATTCTGCTTGTAATGACGATAAACGCACAGGCTCTCCTCAGGCTCCAAGAAACGTTGGAGCGGAGTTGGACGTTGTAACAGCGGATGTAGTAGGCTTTGCTTTTCATGGACTCACGGAGACGGTCTGGACGGAGCGGACATGTACAGGAGCGGAAGATGTGGAATTACAGGACTTTGTAACCCCTTCCCAGACGGACAGAGCACAACGACTTTGTTTTTTTCATCTGTTCTTGATGCCTTTGAGATCTTTGGCCTTTTTTGGGTCTTCTTCAATTTGTTTCTGTGCCCAGATACAAACATCTTGATAAGAGGTTTGACAAACATCCCCTGTGGAATGAAGAGACAGAAGAGGAACCTTCTGGAAGCTGTGTCTGCTCTACTGTCATGTCTCGTGTAAAACTATGAGAGCATTAAAAAAAATACATTCTGCCGACAATAAAACCCAGTTATGGTACCATGATGGGGCTGTTTTGATGCTTCAGGACTTGGACGACTTGCTAATTGAAGAAACCATGAACTCAGTTTTCTAGAGGAACAAACAGAAGGTGAGTGCCCAACTATTAGTTTCGGACATTAAGCTCAAGATCAACTGCATTGTGCAGCAGGACAATGACCCAAAATACGAAGCAAGCCCACCTCTGACAGGGTACAAATTGAACTTTTTGAAGTGGCCTATTCGAAGTCCAAGCTTAAATCCAGCTGAGAGCCAGCGGCATTATGTTCAAAAACTTTCCAATTTGGATTAAAACAACCTTGCATAGGCAAGGCTGCCAAAATAAAGGTTATTACACGCTTGATGATGCCAAGGGTGGCACAGACGGTTACCAGGTGATAGATTAAATCATCATTTAAAATCTACAGTTTGCATTTACTCAGATTATTTATTTTCTTCTGGAAACAAAGTTAACTGGACAATCTGGGTAAATTAAAGTTCAGCAAATAAAAATAAAGCGCCAACGGTTGAGCTACCCCAAAACAGGTTCCCCATTTTTTGCTTTTTGCTCTGTAAAATCTTTTTGCATGTGATAATGTGGTAGTATTTGGTTCCAAATTGGCGACTGAGTGGAGGTAACTAAGATGAAAGAGAAGGTGGTTGTGCGGAGAATTTGAACTTTTGATGAGTCATTTCCTTAACATACATTTTTGAGGAGAGCTTTAAGGGAAAATGATGGGATAGAAGTAGAATAAAAAGTCATGATATGTCGTTAAATAAACCAAAGGTTGTTCCAGTTTGTCGTCTTACACTTAAGGTTAAGAAACCATCTGTGGGCCTTTATCTCTTATTGTAACTGTCTGCTACAAAATCCCAAAGACTACACCAGATTTTACTGGCAGGGAAACATGCCAAAAGTATCCTTTCCTGCCTTGCTCCAATGACTTCACATCGTCTACATTCCTCAATTATCGTTAAATCCTATCCACCTCTGCCTATCAGTAAAATTAATTTCTCTATCTCTCCCCGTTATCTCCACCTGCTTCCTGAATACTTTTTCCAGTCAGCCATACCTGTCGCCCTGACCCCTGCTCTACAAATGCTGACTCAAGGAGTTCACTTACCCTCCTCGCTTTGCTCCCTGCCTTTCTGCCAGGCGCCCCTGATACGCACAAACACACACCTGCAGGAAACAATGGAGGCTTTGTTCAGGGTGGGCATGCCGCTGATACAGCCGGCTCTTTATCAGGGACTGCGATCTGGACATGGGCGTCTACCATGTCTGCTCCACATTGCTCTGGAGATTTACTTAAAAGTGCTCCAGTCAGGGCAGCACATGTTGTGTTGCTTTTATCTTTTGGATTAGCAATGACCTCATCAGGCAAAGTAGGGTATTATCAAAAGGATATCATAGGTTTGTCTTTTGTTTGTGTACCTGATTAGAAAGAAATCAGAACTGGAAAGTTTAGGGTCCAGCTTACTGTCTTTATATTTTGGATTTTCAAGCAGATTTGAGCGCAAATCTGCCTCAGATAAATGCTGCAAGAGTGACACCACTGCTTAAATAAGATACTTGTTGGGAATATCTTCAGCTGAGCAGATGAGTGAAATGAGCCAATTAAAGAAGTGGTCAAAAGCCAAAAAATGCATCTTCGAGTGATGCCCTTTGCTCCGAAGCCACACCTCCAGTCCGGGGATGCAGAACAACAGCCACTGATGTGAGAGCACAGGATGTGTAACTAAGTCCATTTACTGCCCACAAGCATGCATCAGAACGGAGAAAGGAGCTAAAAAAAACAAAAAAACAAAAACAAAACAGAGGGATGTGGACAACACTGGGGTTCATGAGGGCCATTTTGTGCATAGAATCAAAGCGTTGTGGGGAGCTTTCCCATGTGTGGGTTAGGAGGGAAAGATAAATAAGACACAATAGCTGCAGAAAGGGTAACATGGCAGTGGGAATGTTAAGATTGCATATGTGTGTTTGTATGTGTGTGCTTTGTAGCCATGAAACATGGTTTTAGTGGTTTGTTATGGATTTGTTCTCAAGATGACATCCTTTGCTGACTGTTCTCTTCCAGAGAGACAGTGTATGTTTCACATCATGCTTCATATTCTGCTTCCTGGAGATAAAACACATAAAAAAGCTAAAGTTGGGGACAGTCTGTGGCTTTTTCTTTTTTTTTTTACTGTACAAAGCGTTTTGGGAGTTCACTCAGTTGTTCAGTCATGAGGTGTTGCTGAACAAAACCAAATCTCTCTTTGTCCCCCGATGTGCAGATAGGTGTGCAGCCTATATGAAACAAACAAACAAAATAAACTCTTAATATTAATGTCCTGGACTGAACTTTTCTAAACTGATCACGGCTTTGTGAAACCTAATGATAAGTGCAGTTTTCAGTAAAAGAAAAGGTACATTCGAGAAACTGCCAGTGATAGATGGCCTCTGTGTTAATATTCCTAAAAATCTCAACTTTCAAGCAAATGGCTTACAAAGCTACACAATAAACTGAGCAAATTATTTTTGGATCCAGCACATTTGTGCTTTCCTTATCAATCAACATGTTTTTTGACCGTCTGCAATGATGTTCACAATAGAAATGAGACTGTACTGGCTGCATCGCGTAATCTGCTGTGTTTACAGATCCTCTACAGCTTTCGGTTTTAGGAGCGAGCGTCAAAGACTGCAGCTGGAACACGGGTAAAGGCAAAGAGGTTATGAAGCAAGAGAACATTTTTCTCTGTAAGCTTTGCTCTACATGATAAATCGGAACCACTAGGTAGACTTTACACGATTAATCATCGGACAGTCCTATCAAAACAAACGGTAAACTCGCACTTATTTGGTCATTTTGTTGACATTATTTACAAGACAGTGATCAAATTTCTTAACGAAACGACACAACCATTAACTAGCTACTTAAAGGATTTTCTTTTTATGTATATTTTAGTACTTTGCCTTGAACTGAGCGGCAGAAAGCAAAGAGCGGATATTGGCATCACACAATAGCCGTAAAAATCCAAAGTATGCCAAACAAACTTCATTGCCCCCCTGCTGGCCTGTCCTCCCCTCTGATCTCGCTCCTCTTTCATCCTCCTCTTGTAAGGCAGCCTCTTCTTCTCTCTCCATCTTCCCAGCTCTCGGTCCTTTTCATCTCTTGGCAACGAGGCAACGGCGATCCGAGCGCAGAGGGAGACACACAGAGAGACGGAGGCCAGCAGACAGAGAGAGATAGGGAGCTGCTCTTGAAACTGTTGAGACAGCTATGCAAAGAATGCAGGTGCCTGCTGAGAGGACAACAAAGTGCGGACCTCCATAGGAGAGCAGTGTGGGCAAGCAGCACGTCGGTGTGAGGAAACTGAGCCCACGTTGTTGCTCTGCTCAGCTGCTTCTCCTCTGAACAAGTTGTTCTAAGCAGAGTTAAAAGATTGGCTAGCTGTTTGTTTTTGAGGTTGCAGGATAATGCATGATAACGGGTCTCAAGCTGCACAAAAAAACGTCTTGTTCATTGCTGTCGTGACTGAAAAGAAAGCACTTTTGTTTTTGGGTTGCAAAATATGAAGGGCCTAAAATAATTTATACTTAGACTGATTAAACAGACTCCAGTATTTCAAGGCCTAATTCTCTCATGGGGCGTGAAATGAGGTAAAACTCTAAAGTTTCCCCCAGTTCAGGTAAAGGATTGTCTTTGTAATTTTTACATAATGCCGGTTAAAAACATGTTTTCCTGATCTTGAAATGTATTGAGAAAACATTTATAAATCCAAACTTTCTTAAAGGGCAACTCACCCCCAAATTAACTTCTTTGCTAATAAGCTGAGTACATGGATGTCTTATAGTGCCGTCTACATCAGGGGTTCCCAAAGTGGGGGTCGGGACACCTCTTGATTTGATGCCGATGTCCTAAAAAGATTTAACATTTCCTTCTTTGTGAAACCAATACCAACGTATGAATGTACAAGATGCTCCACATTCCTCCTTTTAACGCAGAGGGAGGGCTGCACTTTTTTTGTAAGAGTTCTTATAAAAATACGACTTGATTTTCATAATTCTATGACTTTATTCTTATAATTAAGAAAAGGAAAGAAAATCCCACCCACCAAAAGGGGGTCACCAGGCTCTGGCACTGTTATTTTGGGGGTCACAGGCTGAACAGTTGGGAACCCTTTGTCTACACATTTGACTGACGTCAGTAGCTATAACCCTGTCGGGTATAAAAGCGTTTCATACATGCCTCCGTAGTAATTTGGAGTTGGAATCGTGAGCCTGGCAATCTTTCTATTGATTTTTAGGTTAGCGATTCATTGGCTTAGCATTAAATCAGCTTATTTAGCATTTATTTACCGTGTTTCAGTAGTCCAGGCCAGTTTTAATTCTCTGCATGTTCCCTAGTCTGCAGGGCACCGCCCACATTAGATGTGGGCGGAGTAGGCTCTGGTACGGGGGTGAGTTACTCTTTATAGTACTGTCCCTCCATCCATCCATCCATCCATCCATCCATCCATCCATCCATCCATCCATCCATCCATCCATCCATCCATCCATCCATCCATCCATCCATCCATCCATCCATCCATCCATCCATCCATCCCAAGGAATTTTGTTATGAAAAATGTGGAGAAACCCTGAACCAAAAGCCAATGGATCCAAATTCAAACTGATTGTGTCGACATATTGGTTAATTCTTACCCATTTTTAGGTCAGGGTTAATTGTCTGGACACAAATTAAGCAAAACAGTGTTTATGAATCCATGTTGTAGGTTATTCGGAAATGTGAATACATTTAGGATTTTCACAATGTGTCTGTGTCCATCTTTTTCACTTTTTTTTAATTCACATTCCAAAGATACATTTACTTTACTTTTATGTACCATAATGTTCCCTGTGCTCCAGTTCACGTTCCACACTCCCATTCCAGGTATTGCCTAGACAATTGATTGTATCATACAAGACATTCATCCCATATTCTTGGCAATTGAGCAATTTTAGGGGAGAAATTGTACCCCATTCTATTATTGTGTCAAGCATAATTGTTAATCTGGAGCAGGAGTTTGGGGAACTCCAGATAAACAGAGAACCATATCGTCAAGATACGCCTTTATTTTGAAATTCAGGCATGTGACTATAGTGAGCACTGTATTTTGATTATTATCATAGAATTTGAAAACAGTTTTTTTCATTTAAATGCCTGATACCTGTAAGAGCTTAGAAATAAAAAGGTAAATCATGTTTATTGTGAGTTGTTATCAATGTAAAAAATAGTGTTAGATGTGCAGCTAACATCGCATCATATCGATCACATCGGTCAGAAATCATCACATACTTTGTTATATCGGCAAGTATCGTATCGTCATCTAAACAAATCGATTTAACATCATATCATGACAAAGCTGGTGATTTATACACCTCGTGGTCACTGGGCATGTGGCTAGGTACACCCTGGACAGGTCGCCAGTACATCACAGAACAGAAACCTTCTGCCGCAGTGTGCGAATTGCAAAAAAAACAGAGGGGGGGATCCTTTCAAAAGTTTTAATAATGAATAAAAGTTTTATTAATAATGGTTAGCTAGCAGGTGCTCTTTCAGGTAGCTAGCTAGATCTAGTAGGTTAGACTTAAACCTGCGCCATCTACTGTCAGGACTCGGGAGTGGGTATTAGTTTACTTTAACCCCTTTGAGCAGAAAACGTAATGATACTCTTTAAAAACAAACAAAAAATTAAATTTACAAATGTGAAGGACACAAGACATGTATTAATATAAATTTTGAAAAATCCATAATATTCAGGGTTAAAGCAAAAATAATCAATTTGACTGAAAACATTTTCTAGTCAGCCCATATACTCCCGGGGCCGTGGACGTCACGCCACCTTAGTAACCGTCCGTCCGTCCGTCCGTCCGTTGTCTTCCGCTTATCCGGGGTCGGGTCGCGGGGGTAGCAGCTTCAGTAGGGAGGCCCAGACGTCCCTCTCCCCAGCCACTTGGGCCAGCTCCTCAGGAGGAACCCCAAGGCGTTCCCAGGCCAGCCGGGAAACATAGTCCCTCCAGCGTGTCCTGGGTCTTCCCCTGGGCCTCCTCCCGGTGGGACGTGCCTGGAACACCTCTCCAGGGAGGCGTCCAGGAGGCATCCTGACCAGATGCCCGAGCCACCTCAACTGGCTCCTCTCGACGTGGAGGAGCAGCGGCTCTACTCTGAGTCCTCCCCGGATGACTGAGCTCCTCACCCTATCTCTAAGGGAGAGCCCAGACACACTACGGAGAAAACTCATTTCAGCCGCTTGTATCCGGGATCTCGTTCTTTCGGTCACGACCCAAACCTCGTGACCATAGATGAGGGTAGGAACGTAGATCGACCGGTAAATCGAGAGCTTCGCCTTTTGGCTCAGCTCTCTCTTCACCACAACGGATCGGTACACCTTAGTAACCTCATTTGCTTATTGTGCAAAGTCCACTTTAACCAAATCTGGTAGTTCCACTGACAATTCCTGTATCTCTCCCACCTTCCACCTTCAGAGCCTTGGCGCCATCCTGGACAGCCCTCTCCATCATCTCCTTCACTTTCCACATCCATAACATCACCTGGTTAACTTTCATATTTGCAGCATCAAGCAAGTTCTTCCTTCACACTTTTGCCAAACTGGTCCACAGTCCACTCACCTTTCCACTTTACAATTTCAAAACCCTCCATGAACTGCAGCTAATTCAAAAGACAGCAGCTTGCATCATTACATCATCTTCTTCATACCTGTACATTAACTCCACTGTCACATTCAATATAAATCAATCCTATGATCATACAAGGCCAACAACAGCCATGGACAAAGAGGGACACATCACCAACACTATCATGAGATCATACATTTTAATTTGACACAGCCCATTATTGCTCACCAATTAATTATCACAACTCACGAGTTTATAAAAAGGCATTAACTTTTTTGAAGTTTATAAAAACGGTTATATTTTAGCTCAGTGACCTGTCCAGGATGGACTGTGTGTCCCCACCTCTTGCTCATTGACTGCTGGAGATGGTCACCAGCTCCTCCACGACACTGTGTTACATCAAGCCGCGTTTTCCAATCAGATACGGCATGACTTAACACCTGTACGGAAAAGCAGGTATAGAAAATCCATGGAAGGGAGGGTCAATTTTTAAAAAGTTTAGTAAAATTGCTTAAACTTTTTCAGAAAAAAGCATAACTTGCTTTTAAAGATGAACATTTTTCATTAGAAAAATGTTATTAAGCTTCTGCGTTAAGTTAAATATTGTTTAAGGTAATCTTGGCTGGTGTAGCTTGTCTGTCTGGCAGGTGTTTTTGGGTTGGAGTAAAATGAGTCCATAGATCCACAGGAGGCTTTTTCACATGTTTCTGGTGCGACTTGCTTCTACAGTGTTGCTTCACATTGCGCTCCACTCCGTGTAAAAATAACAAAATAACTACAAAAACTCTCTGAGAATCGCCTTTCTCTGGTCTCACACAGTTAGAACCCGTTCTCCAGTCCATGTTGTAGCTGCAGTTTATTTTTTTTATTTTTGACGTAGTTTCCTTAAGAATCTGTATGCATCAAAATCCTTGTGATTTTATTTAACGAGTGTCCTGGTTCAGCTGCTCATCATCCTGGAAGCTGCTGCATATTGACTAACAGCCGCCCTGACTGCAGCTCTGCCTTCTCTGTTAAAGAAAAGATCAGTTGGAATAATAATTATGATTTTTTTTTTTAACTTTTTCCGAATCAGACCCAGTCAAACCGGGACATCGTTTCACATTCCGACCCTTCTTCTTCTTCTTCTTCATCAAAAAAAGCGCGTCATGCTAAATTAGCAGTTTTAAATAAAACATAACAGTGAATCATGGGGAGATCCTTGGTTAGTCGCTGCGTTTATCAGCTAAATTACTAGAAGCGAGGGAATAAACGCTGACAGGCGAAGTGGCCACAGGTGGAAATAACTCATCAATTAACTGCAGGAGCAGCGACAGACACACTCACCGAGGGAAGTTGTTGTCAGCTGTTCTATCCGCTGAACTTTCTGACCTGCTGGTTCGCATAAATCCAAAGAAAACCTTTGACCACCACTACTTTCATTCATACCATCTGTGGTCAGTTTGAGATGCTCTTCCAAAAGTTAAAAATGATTGAACACCGATAAACCTCAGAGTGGCAGATCTCCGCTTTGCAAAGACCCGCCCTACTCTCTTTCTGATTGGCTAATGTCCCGGCTCAGCCAGGTTTCATTAGTTGAGCGCAGCTTCTGATTAAAATCTTCAATAAAAAGTCTACACGGAAAATTTTGCGCTCATTTTCCAAATAACGGAAATCCGTCGCAGCGACGGAGAACTTTAACCCCTGATGATATTACTTATTCAGATCAGAGGGGGGAGGAATGTATCCCCCCCAGGGATAAAACATGAATGACCAGAGGGGGGGACATCACAAACAGAGGGGGGGTAAATCCCCCCCATCCCCCCCAGCAAATCGCACCCAGCTTCTGCGTGCAAATATTTAATTACCTTTTTACAGCTTTACAATTATGTTCACAATCTTCTAGTTTAATTTGTTCACTTGCTTTAAACAATTGCAATTAATGCAGTTTTAGTATTTTGTTGAGATGCTTGTTTGCAAGAAATGTGGGATTTTTGTGTCAGGGAACATTGGAAAGTGGAATTAGATCTCCTTTTGCTGATCTAAGTGCAATGAACAACATTTATGACACGTTTCTCCATAATGATGGACTGGTTTAAATACTTTATATGGTTTTAGCTCATTCTGAAAGATTTTTTCGCAGCAACCCAAACAGTAAGGTAGCACTCATATTGCTACAAACAAAGTAATCAGATATCATATATTATCATACATATATATTTATTTTTAAACATTTTATATAAGAGGTTTGTGTTACTTTGCAACAAATGACATAATTTATATAGAGATGTTTACAAATACGATTTATTGACTATTTAAAATATAATAAAGGATTTATTTATTTATTGAATTACAGCACTTTTGACCTTTGATAACATAAGAGCTCAAAACTGTTGGATAAGTTAACATAAATCTACCACCACACCTCAATAGGGGGTAGTCCTGTGTTCCCAGTCCTCGACTGGGAACCTTTCTAGGCCAAACCCCACTATCAATCCAGTTACAGCCTGGAAATATTTTTGTGATCTTCTAATCATTAAAATATTATTTAGATTCACAGCATTTGCTTTACAGAGTAGTATTTACAGCGACAGTGAATCAGTGGGTTTATACTCCCTACATGAGCATGAAGATGACAAATAGGGCTATTAAAGAAATTATTTACAAAGGGTGGAAATCATTATATTACTAAAATATCTCTAAGACATGGTCAACAATACAATGACATTATAATACAACAAAAATAGATTGCCAGAAGAACCTAATGTTATGCAAGGATCTTTATTGATCAAATTACCATAATGCAAACATCAGAATAGTATTTGGTAAATAATTAGAAATTCAGAAATATAAAAGATTTGTTCCATCAGTAGTTTGAGCGACTTCTTACAGTGAATATTAAAAATGGAGATTGCTTAGTGTTAAAATACCGAAGTTTATAGTTTCCACATTTAACATATTTCTGTATATTTAACATATTTCTGTATTTACAGCAAGCAGACATTTGTCTGGTTTTTCCTTGAACTCCTTCAATTGACCACTAGAGGCAGGCATTTAAAACTAAGACTGCTTTGTTGAAACGTGCAGCTGTACAACAAACAGTCAGAAAAATAAAACATTTAAATGATCAAAACCATGACCTATGCTGTCTGTCATTTTAGTTTTAGATTATCTCATCTGATCTTGCCTTATAACAACAAAGCTTAGCCATTCAGAATATGTTTTATGGGATAAACCCATGTGTCATCCCTGTGTGTAAAATTCATGATTTTCTGCTGACTAAATCATTCCCTCTCAAATTTGAGACCTGGGATATTTGGGTACAGAAATATCCCTCTCCTCTTATTCAGCAATCACCTTCTTGGGGTTCCCTTCATCTCTGTCATTGTCTGCGCTTTATTCAGCAGAGGACAAAGAAGACACAATACAGGACAACAAAATGCTCAAAGAGCAGAGTTAAAAACAGAGCAGAGCTGCAGACTGTGACTGATGTGGGCTGAGTAAAAGAGCTAAGAAGAACCCCCGGACACATAAAAGAATATTGTTCAGTGGTGTTTATGTCTCTGTCTGGTCGTGTGAGTGTCAGATAAGTGCATGTGTGTCGGCAGCAGCCCATCTGCCTGCTGGAGTCATGGGGCCCTCCAGCCATCACAGCCAACGACTGATGTGATTTAGTGATACAGGTCAGAGGTCAAGAGCCTCCAGTCTCCATCTGTGTGTAAAGAAACAGCCATCAGGAAGGGATTAGGCTGGAGTCAATGATCCTGAATGCACACGACACATGCAAATAAATGCACAAGTTCTCTAGTTTTTACCCACCTAAAGATGAACTAAAAGAGCATCAGTGGTGCTTCTTGTTACCGGTGAATGGAGCTGATTAAAGGTAAAGTTTTAAAATACCTTTTCTTTTAACAGTCTTGTATATATGACAACTAATGGTTCAAATTGTTCCTCACAAAGGCTCCTGGTTCTTTTTTTGGTCATTACCTTCAGAACCAAAATATAATGATTGTTTCGTAAAACCACCCATTTGGCAAAATTTCCAGAGTAAAGCCCTTTAAAAACGGACTTATTTGCATATTTTGCACATAGCCATTGTAGCAGAGGAGTACAAGCTTTTTGACACGCTTTAAATCTCAAAACATTGAAACTTTAAACTTTTCAAAATGTATAAATGATTTTTAAAAGATTTTCTTTATCATTTTTAAGATATCAGCAGCACCGATTCGAAATGTGTTGGGAAAATGACAAAACGTTTACTCATTTCGGTCAAAAAGCGGTCTTTGTAGAACTAAACTATAAAAAGGGTAACAAACGTTTACATTATTTAAAGAAGAGTATTAAAATTGGCCAAAAGGTGGTTGTGTGACCGATCTACCAAGACAAAAAGCAGGAAAAATTTTTTTCCTCTAGCTCTCTCTTTTAGTGTTTTTAGTGACAGCTGGGTGAAAATTACATGAAAAAAAAAAACAGTGGTGTGTATAAAGCCCCGCTGAATATTACCACCATGAAGGAAATAATTAGTCTTTATTATATGCTTGAAAAGCAGCTGAGTGTCAACTTTTTGCTTTTGATTGTGGCTGTTGATTGAGCACGAAGGTTTTCTTCTAGGCAGCTCCAAACTCCACACAACTCTACATCAAGGAAAACAGGGCCATGAATATTTTTTCTTTGGTTTTACATTTTGCACACTGGTATTTGCTTTTGCTCATTAGCAGCTTCATCAACATATTTAAATAGAAGTCACATTTCTCTTTTCTTTTTTAAGGAATCCTAAGAATTCAGCAGCAACCTCTTGTAATATGTGCAGGGCGTATTTAACGGCCGTATGTCTGAAGGTAGTAGCAGGGACCTAAATATTATTTATGAGGAGCTTTTTGGCAGACAATCTGGCTGCGATGGCTGAAGACAAGCGTGTTTGATGAAACATGGCAGGAGCCAAATCCCAGTCAGCCCTCCTTTATTGAACCTGCTGAGGGAGCCGGGTGTCGGGGAAATGGTTCCCTAAAGTGGCTCAGAAGAAATACACGCTTTTTCGTGAAGGAAGTGGAGGAAAAAGTAGAGGGATAGAGAATAATGTTTATGTATTAGATTTCAAAAACTTCTTTCCTGTGAAGAAATCAGGATGTAAAGGTATGTTCGTCTGCCTGAAGGATCTGACGCATTTCTTCTTCTTTTTGGTGTTGTGATGGAGCGACAGTCGGGCTCATCTCAACCTGCAGAGGATCTTTAGCTAAATATGCATACGTATATATATATATATATATATATATATATATATATATATATATATATATATATATATATATATATATATATATATATATATATATATATATATATATTATGTGGGCAAAAATGTGTTTTCTCACAGTTTCCGAAGCCTTTATGTTTGTGAGGAGAATATTTAAAGTGACTCCCACTGAAGCTGCCTATAGACAAACTAATTTCTGGACCAGTTAAGTGCCTTTCATGGAAATAGGCCGTCCTGCGATTGTAACACAACTTTAATCTTCAAACGCAGCCTTATCCAGCTCCACCGAGCTTTTCTCACCGCTCTTATCTTCTTATGTGCTTTGTTGTTAAAGTGGATTTCTATATATTCTCGCTTTCTTTGTCAGCATATATAAACAAACCTGAAGCCTGCCCGAGAAGCAACCGTCTCCTTCCAAAAGTCTGATAAAGACCCCTTTTCTCTCGTTCTCCCACCTCTCAAACAGCAGAAAGGAGGTTGTTAGCTTCTCTCAGTCGAGTATCGGAAGATCTGAATTATGCTGAGCATCAGCAGTAGCTGAACAGTAAAGGATAGATACAAATTCAAATGGTGCTTTAACATCAGGGAGAAACTACAAGGACCTCTTAATGAGCAGATTGCTGGAGTTTCAGGATGAGTGGGACCACTGTCTTCGAAGAAGAAGAAAGTAGAGACGGGGAGTTTTGTGATCCTGGCAGATGATTGCAAGGCACTACTAAGCAGCTGTCTGAGACCTGAATCTTGTTTTAATGGCTACATTGTCCTCTCTGGAATAGTCAGCATCCTAGTTTCTTTTTACAACGTTGTTCAGTGTTTAAACAGAATAAAATGTATAATGAAGGCCATAATTAGATAAGAGAGAGAACTGTTCAGACAAATATAATATACATCGCTAATATATAAATGTCAGTGCTTTACAGAAGTATTGATGTATTACATTTATTTTATTGGGATTTTTTGTGATGGACCAACAAACAGCACATGATTGTGAACTGGAAGAAACATAATACATGGTGTTCAAACTTTTTTACACATAAAGATCAGAAAAGTCTCCTCATAAAATCAAACTGAAAATTGCCATGAGATACAGAAGAGACACAGCATTAATGTGATCGAAAGCGCTTTCGTCAGATGAGACCAAAACCGAACTTTTTGTCTTTTATGGAAGACGTTACTATGTGTAATAGAAAAGTAAGACTGCACGTAATCCTTAAGGCACCCGTCATGTATGGAGGATCATGGACAATGGAAAGCAGAATAAACCAGTGAGGAATCAATAAAGGCTGTAGGTTTAAAATTAGAGTGCTGTTGCCTTGCAGCAAGAAGGTTCTGGGTTCAAACCCTGGCTTGTGGTCTTTCTTTTGCATGTTCTCCGTGTGCATGCATGGGTTCTCTCCAGGTACTCTGGCTTCCTCCCACAGCTCAAAAACACGAGCGTTAGGTTAATTGGTTTGTTTGTGGGCATGTTCGTCTGTCTCTATGTTGCCCTGTGATGGACTGGTGAAATGTTCAGGGCCTCTCATCCATGAGCCTACACTGATAGGTGTGTATAGAAAATGGAGAGATAGTTTGGTGGAGCAAGGAGCAGGTGAGTCTGATTGACTGGTTGGAGCTGGGGGCCATGACTGAAGCAGCTGAGAAAAAATGACCCAGGAAAACGAACCAAGCATGAAAGGTTTCTGTAAATATAATGAAGTGCTCCACAAATATTAAACTGTCTTTTAAATAATCTCTATTGATTGTAGGATGCAACAGGTCAGATTTGAACAGTTTTGGTGTTTAGGACTTAGAACTAGAGATTATGAAATCCTTTCCAGACTTTTGAAAATACGCAGAAAGACCTTTAACATAGCGCTGAGTAGAAAATCAGATACCAGCTTCAGCATATACTCTTCAATACTTCAATACTCTTCTAAAATTGTGCTGAACACAGGGTGGCACTCATCCTCCATTCACTGGATATTTACAGACTTGATATCTTTGAGCGCATTGAAATTGATATTGAGGAGATTTAAGCTTAATGCTGTTATAAGTAAATGTTTTTGCCAGTTTGGTCTTCTAAGTGTGTTTCATATTCCTTTGATTCTTGTAGGGGTTTTTGTGTGTACCTGTGTAACTTAATTTTATTGCTGCTGTCTATCTTGGCCAAGGCCAAAGGAATAAAAAAAAATCCTAAAAATGTTACTGAAATAAACCTGGTTGGGCACACAGGTAGCAAGTATTTATTTATTTTTTCATTTGTCAGGCACTCGTGGCGCCCTCAATGCCATGCTGCCCCGGGGAGTGAGCCATGTTGTCTAAATCAACAACTGCCTGTGGTGGCAGCATCCTGCTGTGGGGAGGCTTTTCTTCAGATGGGATAAAGATGGATGGACCTGAATACAGGACAATCCTGCAAGAAAAAGCACTTGACTGTAAAGGACTTGAAACTAGGGTGGAAATGCAGCTTCCAGCTGGACATAAAACATACAGCCAGAACTCCAATAGAAGGGTTTAGATTAACATTTATTCAAGTGTCAGGGTGGCCCAGTCAAAGTCCTGATTTGAAAACAGAGACACATTCAGTCTGAAGGAGCTTGAGCCAAACAATGGGACAAAATATCCCTCCTTAGGTGTCCAAAGCTACCATAAATGATTAAATAGACATAACACTCCACACCCTGTAACCATCTATCCTTTTCCTGCCATTATACAATCTGAACACTACCTTGTGTTGGCCTGTCACGTGTAATTTGGCATTTGATCGGAAATTTGTTATAACATGGATAAATGTAGACAAATTCAAGCGGTATTAATACTTTTGCAAGGCACTGTACTCCTCTCCATTAAATATTGAAAAAGAAATAACAGGAAAATAAAGAAAAAGGAGGTGCCGACTGTGAGGGGCTGTTTCAAAAATAAAACAGGGATGAAAATAAAAGGGGGGAAGCAGAGGAGCAAAAAAAAAAAAGAGTCTGAAGCAGAAAAGGAAATGTTGAAAGAGAGCAAAGCAAATGATAAACAAACACGGGGAGGGAGAGGGAGACGAAAGTGTTGTTCCTCCATCTCAGCAAAGCAGCGGGAGTCTAGTGGAGCTTTGAACTTGGCCCCCATTAGAGGCCTGATGACGGTTTGAAGTGAACGGTTGAAACGAGTCGGAGCATTTTAGATGTTAATTTGTTTTTGTTGCGTGGGGGCGTGCGGGTTGTGTGCGGGCGCGCACGGGCGTGGGTGTGCTCTCTCATCCTTCTCAGGGCTTCATTCACAGTCACACCCAATTTAACACAGCGGGATGAAAATGCTTTCTTTGGCTTTGTTGTTCTTCTTTCGTTTTTTCCCTTCATCTCGTTTCCTCGTACTTTTCTGCATCTCAGGAAGGAAGACAGCGATTTACGGTTGTTACGGTAAAAACTTGTGTCGGACTCGGATGTTTTATAAGCCACTAAAAGGATTCTGCTGAGATGTTATCACCGTGTGTCACAGTTTTGATCTGACATTTCTTTAATCTCTTCTTCCCGTTGTCTGATTTATCACTTCGATCTACGCTGATATAGACACTTCTTTCATGTAAAATAGTGTTCGTCAGCTCACAAGTCATCCCGTTTGTGTTTTTCTTTTCTTTGCTTGGCCGCTAATCAACACCTGCTAATACTTTGGTGCGTTAAAGAACTTCATGACATTCATAACATCGATGTAATAATACATTTTATGAATGACTTAACCTTTTTTGATAGACAATACCACCATAATTCATGAAACACAGCAAAGACCCAGTGGAAGGAATATTAACCTGTTGGAGCGGCCCAGCAAGTGTCCGGACCTGATTCAGAGGAAAAGGCGAAGGTGATAACAAAGAGGCCTTCCAACAAGATTTGGAGCTCAGTGCTCAACAAAATACCAGTGGAAACACCCAACAAGCTGGTCAGCACCTGTGAGGGTTTGATGGCTGTGGAGTAAAGATTTTTTTACTTAATTTTTTATATAATTTGAGAGATCCCTGTCTATCTTATTTCTTATCAGATAAAAAGTTCAAGTGTAGGTAGGAAATCTGTTTCTAAAATTTTAAGAGTTTAACATCTAACTCACAAGATAAGACAATACAACAAACATTTCAATCTGAAAAACTCACACAGAAAGAAAAGGCAATTAGAAGAATTTTATTGATACAATATTTTAAGAGTTTGGCGCTCAGACCTCGGCAGGAAACATTCACGCTGAAATTTACTTCAATATGCATAAGCAGGCGTATGAGAATAGGGATGTTTCCCCCCAGGCCTGAAACTGGTGGTGGAGTGGAGATAGACAAAGTTTGTTCAGTCCATATGATGATCTGTTTGAGCTAAATGTCCAACTTGATAAACACAGGTTTGCATGAACTGTCCATGATGAGCAAGCATGAAGCGACAGTGGAGAGGAAAAACTCCCCTTTGGGAAGAAACCTCTGGCAGAACCAGGCTCAACATGGCGGTCTTCTGCCGGACCGTTTCAAGGAGTGACTGGGAAATCCGTAAGAGTCCGGGAGGAATTACACTCTGATAGGGACGAGGTTGAAGGAGGACCGTAGGAAAGCCAGGCGGAGCTGTGCTACGATGGTGGAGAATGGGATGGAGGTGGGTTGAATTCGGTCATCAGTCCAAACCAGACACGGCGCAGCCACCGCTTGCTCGCTGAGCAGAAGGCCGAGACAAGGATGTGGAGTTCTTTTAAGATGAACCCAGGATGCTGATTGGCTTCGAGGAGGAGCAGTTCAAAACTGATTGGCTTGCGTCGGAGGGGGATGAGTCTCTGATTGATGGAGGTAGGTAATAGAGTTTCTTCAGTTTGAATTTTCGCTTTAACTCCATATTGGGTTCATCAGGAGAAAACATGTTTTGTGGATCTCATATCGTGTGATAAAAACTCTCTTTTCAGTGTCAAATGATCCTGTTCAGGTTTACCGCATTTGAGTAGGTTGTATTTTGAATAATAAAGGATCAAATGCAGCAAAGCTTGAAAGCAGGAGCTAACATTAGGGTTGTTAACAACTCATAGAGAAATGAAGTATAAAAGGTCACCGTGGAAAAATGCAACAGTTAGAAAACATAAAAGAAAGAGTAGACAAGGTAAACGCGAGTGGAGAATACCAAACTGTAGGCTCTGATTCAGAGTTATAAAAGAGCGAGCAAGCCATGTCATTCTGACATTTACAAATAAAACCAATAAAAAGAGCTTGACCTTGTTTACTGTTGTTGATAGGCTGGCTAATCCCACTCGTCCGTCCTGAACTCTAATCCAAGTACAACTATCTGAACCTAATAAGGCAAAAGATGGTAAATGGTTTGTATTTGTACAGCGCTTTAACTAGTCTGACAACCCCAAAGCGCTTCACACTACAGTCATTCACCCATTCACACACAGCTGCAGCTCATCCAAAATGCAGCTGCAAGAGACTTGACCAACACTAAGAAAATGTATTACATGACACCAGTTCTCAAATGTTATTGATGGTCTATGAAGCACCGGATGGTCTACATTTGATAGTTTCTTATCAGGTATGAAGCATGTAGACCCCTCAGGTCTTTAAAGGACTAAACATGGTGCGTTGGGGTAGTTTCTATGGTCCTCAGCAATGAAACAAACTCCATTAAAACTTTAAATTATGTCTGAAAACATTTTTGTTTACTGGGTGTTGCTTTGCTCAAATTAGCATTTTTTTATGTGATAAAGATTCTTTTTAATGTGTATTTTGTGTTTCTGATGTATTTGGTGTTTTCTTGGGTCTTATCTCTTTTCCTTTGTTTCCAAGCACAGCACTTTAAACCACCTTGTGAATGAATAGTTCATAAACTTGCCTTGCCTAACGATTAGCTAGTCGTTGTATTCTCTGGGCTCAGAAATTATCCATGTCTTGTGACCAGTTCTTCTTATTTAACCACTGTGCCGCTTTGCAAACAAATCAGAAGTGGGGGTGATTTCTTCAGTGCTTTTATAACCAAGTGTTGTAGACCATAGCCAGAGTGTATGTTTTCAAGATCTATACCCTGAGAAATTAGAATAAATTGTGCCTAACCATAGGATCATCAATCATGAAATTTTGCCTGTGTTTTTGTTGTTTGTTTTTACTCTATTGTTGAGGTATTATTGCTGAGATCACAAAACATTTAATCAAATGTGTGTTTGGTCAAGACAGACAGCAAATAAGAGAGGGCCAGCTGACTTTTCTTTCCAGCCTCTTTGACCTCTGCCCCCTAGGCGTATCTTACACCAGCTCAGTGGCAGCCGGTCAGTTCAAAGAGCCAGTCTGGCACCACAACCTCTGGGCAGGACTCCCAGCTTTTTTGTCCACAAGCCTCCCCCAGCAAGGCTGACAGATTCAGGGGGATGAAGCTTGAGCGTGAGCAAGGGTTAAAGAGCCTGGACGGGTCTGGGTGTCTCAACACCAAGCGTCTGTGATCCAGAGACGCTTGAAAGGGGGAACGACTTTGGCGCTGTTGGTCTATTAACAGCATGTTGTTGAACGCCCTCCCACTCCCCCACACCCTCACACCCCTCACCTCTCACCCGTCCACACAGACAGCGACGCCATATTCATGTATTCATACATTTCTGTGGCACAACTCAAAAGGCTTGGTCTGCAGATGGTGACTGACGGGCCACTGAGGGGTTAGGAGACAGCTAAAAGGTGTCAGGAGAGATTGAAGGACAGAAGGAAGAATTGGGTCAGGGGTGTGAGACATCTGGTAACCGAAGATGCTGATTCATAAACTAATGCTTGAAGCCGGCCGACACTTCAAATGGTTCAGGGCTCTTTTGGTGAGATGTTAATGAGTCCCTGAATTTTATAACATATACGGTAACAATCCCCAATTTCGAATAATTGAGATGTAGAACCTATGTACATATGGGACTATTGTTTGACAAGATTGTTGCGTTTGCACATTTTACAAAAACGGAATAAATTGGATATTCATAAATTTTTAAAAAGCAAAGTCCACATCTAAACAAAACATTTTAATATTTTACCATAGACTATACTGACTGAGCAGAACACTTCATATCAACACTTTGTCCAGACAGAGAGATAAATATTATGCCTAGCATCATCATCTGTGTTGGTTGGTGTTATTGAATTGTTTTATTACTGAAAAGTGCTTTATAAATAAACTTGCCTTGCCTGGTCCGTCTTGTTCCAGCGCATATGGTGTTTTTTGACATCTGTGAACTAGTTGTGTAAAACGTCCCATTGCATCAAATGCACCAATCACCTCCTGTGTTTCGGGAGTCGAAGCGCATGCGCACTCGTTTTCTAGAGGTGTGTTCACACCAAAAACAAACTACATCGAATTGATGCATCTGAGGGTCAATAAGTCTCCATAACAATATTATAAACAATTTTCATGCCAACCAATTGTTAAGGATTGACACCAAGAAAGAATCAAGAATGAAAATGTATGGAGTTTGCTAAGTGCTAATGGGGTTTTGAGTGAAGCTGTGAACTTAAGTCAGATCAACCAATTAAACTTCTCAGCAACAAACACTCCAGGTGGGTTCAGCGTAAAGCAGAGTATGAAAGGCACCTCCAGGCTCACTGTTAGGCACGGTGGACGATCTGTGATGCTGTGGGCATCCCTGGGAACCTGTTCCTGGCGTCAAGAACTCTGAAATGCCAGGAGATCTGATGGACTCTACTCGTAAACTGAAAATGGGTCACCATGGGGACTAATAGCAGGATAATGATCAAAAAAGGTTTGGATAAATAAACACAGATATGATGAAAGCGGCAGCTAATGGTATCTAGAAAATGCTGCTAAAAGCGCCACCTGGTGTTTACTTGGCACCACTGAAAAAGATGTAAACAGCAGAGATTTCATTAGCGCCACCTAGCATCAAGCATTTATAGGCTTTCTCAATATTTCAAAACCTTTTTTTTTCACTCAGAGATAAACTAGCACAGTACTGCTGTAATGTTCATAAATATACTGCCTAATAAAAAAAATCTGTTCTTGAGTACATAGATACGTATTACTTCCCCCTTTATATTACATTAAATGACCCCTTATTGTAATTGCACACAAAAACAAAGGACTACTCTATGTAAGACGCTTTGAAATACATTCAGTATAGGTAGCTACATACACCCCATCTATTCAAACACGGTCACACACACCACTAAATGAATGAATGGAATTATAAGGATGGCTAATTAAAAATTAGCATAACAGTCATCATAAACTTACAGCCCAAAGAGCTAGAAATAATGACACAATTCATGAAGAATGAATGCCCAGTTATGTAACAATAGCACGTAACTCATTTAAGGTCCATTCAAAGCACATCTTGCTGCGGGAAATAAGCTGTGCCTGAGTCTATTAGACCGAGCTTTATCCAATGCTCCCTGAAGCACAGCAGGTTGAACAGCCTGGACCCGGATGAGTGCTGCCATTGATGATGATGATGATGATGATGATGATGATGATGATGATGATGATGATGATGATGATGATGATGATGATGATGATGATGATGATGATGATGATGATGATGATGGTAGAGCCTGCTGAGGTACCGGGTGTAAGCGGTCCTTTCCAGGGACGGGACAGAACACCCTAGGATTTTCTGTGCTGTGTTTCTTACTCTCTGCAGAGGATGCACCAGAACAACAGAGGCTGTTCATTTAGTACATGTCTCTTTAGGAGTATCGAGACGTAGATGCGTTTTAAAGCCTTTTTTTTTACTGGGATTTCTCTGGGTGAGATGTGTGGGGCACTTTTTACAAAATGTGGGGTGAAGTCGGTTATGTGCCATTTAAAATCAACGACACGCTTGTTTTTTGTCTGTGTTTAAAGGTGAGATTTTTGACTGAATTCTTACATTGCCAATCTCTCTCTTCATTTTTCCCACCTGTGGTAAATAATTTGTGGTAAATAAATGTCTCCCTGTTGGAGGTTGACTACTGTTGCAGCAACCATAAGGAGTTTTTTTGGGAGCTTTGGTTGTTCTTTCAACCCGCTTCACGAGTGTCCTAGGTGGTTAGAGCAGCTGGTACCCGATACAGTCCCCAAAGACTGCCACTATGGGTCCCTGAGCAAGCCCCCTAACACCAGATTGCTCCTGAGCGCTGTAAAAAGAGCTGCCCACTGCTTCCTAAGGGATAATTGCAATGAACAATAAAGATTTCTTTCATTCTTTAAACTTCACCCATTTTTATATGAAGATCTTGCCAATTTGACTATAAAACAAATACAACCTTGTGAGCAGACTTTGCTCCCCTTTGGTCCAAACAGAGGTACCACGGAGATCCATTTGAGTAATCTGGCTTTCTAAAACCATCTGAATGGTGCACTAAATGCAATTACTTGATTCTGGTGTGCTGGAGCCGAAGCACATCTAAGTAGCACATGCTTTTCTCCTCTAATATTATTTTATAGTTGCCACATCTGACGTTTTGCATGGAAAAGGGGCAAACGCCAGATTTCTGTCCACACAAGTAGCCAGAAAACATTCCTGCCTGGGCTGTGCCACACAGAAGGTCTTGGTGTTGGACCTTAGAGTTAATGGCCGTACTAAAAATGCTATTTGGAGCAAAGCTATCGCCTGCAGACAGCTATTTTAGTGGCTGTACTGATTTTTGCAGGTCTGACACCAATACCGTTAATTATCCACTTTCTATCCCTGGTTGCAGGTTGACATGGGGGCTGGAGTCTCCAGCAGGCAACAATGAGAGGTGGGGTGCACCCTGGACAACTATCAAGTAAATTTCTAAGCAATTCAGAGACACACTTCACACATGAGGACAATTCTGAGAGGCCATTTCTCCTAATATCTATGTTTTGGACGGCAGTATGAAGGAAAACCTGTGCATGCAGGCGGAAAACATGCAATTCCATGAAGCTGGGATTCAAACACAAAACCTCTTTGCTGCAGAGGAACATTTCTGACAAGTGTGTTGCTGTGTAGCCGTGCCTCAAGACATCATGTTGCGTAACATCCATTTTACTTTGAAGTTACCTCTTGGACAACCATGAAGCAATATTTTTTTTTTAACTTTCACAGGATATTAAACTTACTTTGCAAAAAATATGAATTCATTCTACATAACTTCCAATAATATCTGTCAAACTGCAAAGATCTTTAATTTTCTCATTTGTGTAAATGTTTTCAAACTTATTTACATACATTTTTTGCTTTCAGAACTTTTCTTGTATGTTTTTGTAGAAATAAAGTTAGAATAGGAAGAAGGAGGCACCAAAGGTTACCAAACAGAATTTTAATTCTTTAGTGCATTTCAAATCTTTCATCCACTTTTGTTCAAAAAATAATAATAAGTGAAAACATATTACGATGAGATTGTGCCCTTCACTTCAATTAAATTGACTATTGTATTAGTTCACATTTGTTTCCTTTGCTGTGGCTTAACAGGCAATTGTCATGTAAAATAAAATAAAAAATAATGTAAAAATGATTTTGATAAAATTCAACAGAAATACACCAACAGTCAAAGGTTTGGACTCACCTTCTCATTTAAGGCTTTGCCTTTATTTTTATCACTACCTCTGGAAACTCCTTCAAGACAGCTGGAAAACCACTTGAGGTGCCTAGCCTCCTGAAGCTCATCGAGAGAAGGTTTTGAAAAAGCTAAAATATACAAGATGTTTTGAGTTATTTCAAAATTTTGTGTTTGATACATAATTCTATATACGTGTGATACATAAGGAAAAGCCTTTGAATGATAAAGGTGAGTCCAAACTTTTGACTGGTAGTGTAATTAAGTGTGAGCGACGTGTGCTACAGGAAGCACGCTGTTGATGCCCGTCATCGTGGTGAAAAGCCAACTGAGGCCTCAAACAGTCAAACTCACTGTATGACTGTGTTTTGATCACAAACATGTACATGTGAATTATTTCAGCTCCCAGAACAATCTTTTAACTCTTCGCTTGCCTCACAAACTTAGGCTTAGGCTTCAGAGAGAGAGAGAGAGAGAGAGAGGTGGCGGGGGCAGAGAAAAGGAGAGAAATAAAGGGGGATGTCTGGGGGACTTCAATAGCCTCTCTGTGTCCATCTAATATGGAGCGCTTGCATGCTGGGAGTTGGCCCTCTCCTTTCAGACAGACCCCAAACTCATAAAGACGTCCTCTATGGCCCCCAACCTGAAACCCACCCACTGAACCCCTCACTGGTCCAGGCCTCTTCCATGGGAACTCGCAATCTGCAACGTAATCCCAGTTTGGCCCCTGGAGAAGCCTTTCCAAACAAACCATGTGAGTCCTTATACCCAGGGCTTCACAAGTGGCTCCTGGCTAGGCCTGAGCTCCACCACCAACAACAACTTGGCCCTCCTTCTTCTTTTTTCCTCATTCTTTCGTTCTCTATCTTTCCACGGACGGACAACAAAGGAAAGAGATCCCCTTCTAATTGCTTCTAAGATTGAAAAGCTGAGAGGGTCGGTGGGTGGCTGCGGAGGGAAATGAAACAGGGGCTCAGAAGGCAGCGGGGGACCGTCAGTCTGGCCTTGCCTGTTCTGGTTGTGAGGTAACTCGGATAAAGGAGCTGGAGTGGCGACAGCATCCACTGCAGAGCTGAGCTGAGTGGATCAGAGCGGAGGCGAGCGACTCCCAGGGCCTGGCGTTACAGCTCTGGCCAAACTGGGTACTGTATGAGCGTTGAAGAGCAGCAGCTCTGCTGGAGGCCTTCTCCACACACGGGAAAGGATGTCTGGTCTTTACGACCAAAAGACCACAGCACACTGTTCAAGCCAAGCACGGATAGCTGACAGCAAGAGGACACAAAGTGGAGTTTTGATAGCCAGCTAAACATTTGGCTCCTCATGAACAGACGATGAAACGTGTGAACACACAGCTGGGTGGTCCGTGACCTTTGGATCTGTTGCCATGACATGCAGAGTCGCTAATAACATTCCCTCTCACACTCAGACAAATACTTTGATCTCCACAGAGAGCGCTTCCATGAATTCAAGCCTCGATGTCTTACCCCTCCATCATCCAGTGGTAGCTCCACCGTAGTCTAGCAGAGGTGTTCCTGACAGAACCCTCAGATGAGAAAAAGCGCAAAAGAAGCTTTTATAATCCCTAGAATAAGGAACATTATCTTTATTCCTTGCAGTGTAGAACAGTGCCTTGCCAAAGTATTCACAAAATGTATTTTCATGGTACAACCACATACTCCAATGCATCGTATTGGGGAAAGTGTGGCGTATATACTGTGAAAAGACTTTGTGCAGTCTATTGGGGAATGCCTCCATCAGTTTTTTTCACATTGAGACACTAAATCTTTGCACATTCTTCTTTGCAAAATGGCACAAGTTAAGTCAGACTTAATTTAGGGAATCTGTGAACATCACATTTCAAACCATTGCCACAGATTTTCAGTTGAATTTAGGTCCGGATGTTCTTGGGGCCATTCAAGCTCATGATAATGGTTTGCTCCAATCTGCTTCTTGGTAGCTTTGGCAGTGGGTTAAAAGTTGTTGACCTCTGCCTCAGTTTCAAGTCTTTTGCAGCCTCTAACAGGTTCTCTTCCAGGATTGCCCTGTTTTCAGCTCCACCGACCCTCCCAGAAGCCCTGAGCAGCTACCATCGCCCTGCAGAAGAAAAAGCACACGAGGCTGCCACCACCGTGTTTCACACTGGGGACAGAGTGTACGTGTGTGTGTGCCGTGTTAGTTTTCCGCCAGTTTAAGTTGCAAAATATTCAGTTTTAGTGGTGTCTGAACAGCGCCTTCTTCCACACGTTTGCTGTGCTCCGTACAGGTCTTGCAGCAATCAGCAAACCTGATTTCTCATGCTGTTCTTTCAACAAAGGATTTCTCGTTGCCGTTCTTTCATAGCGGCTGGTCCATTCCTCACCATTTGTGCTGATATATCACATAAAATCCCCATGAAGTACATTGAGGTTTGCGGTTATAAGGCAGCAAAACGTGAACAGATTCAAGGGGCATCAATACTTTTGCAAGGCCGTGCATCCGGATAAAGCTGAAGTTCAAAGGTTGATTATAAAAGTGCCCCCTCCTCTACATGTGTAGTGACACAAGATCCAAAGGATTTTTGCCTTTCTAGCTCCCAGAAGTTCCCTCAGTCTCCCCTTCCTGACCTTCTTTCATCCCTTCATCCCTCCGCCTTTCTTCTTTTTTATACAAATCAGCCACTCAATGTCATGCACATGTTTTACTGCTATTTGAACTCTGGCAGCGAACTTCAAACAGCCTTCAAAGTGAGCTGAGTTTTTTTAACCCCAACCCCCCATCCACTCCCCATCACTGCCTGTTTTTTTTTTGAGAGAATACACAGCCATGCTTCCAAGTACACCTGATGAGAAGGTCGAGAGATGGGGGATTATGATATTTAAATGAGGCTTTGTTATCATGGCTGACGTTCGTTATAAAGCCGAACGGGAGAAGCGCTAACATGAAAAGGTGGCAACTGGCCCCCTCCTCTTCCTTTTTTAGCATAACCTCCTCTCTGAAACTCATTGGCCTACCTAAGCCCCTTTTCTCCATTTAGATCAAAAGGTTACACACAACAAAGGAAGGACTGTGTGGGGAAGAGAACGCACGTCGAGCTCTCTAAAATCTACTTTTACACCGTCAAGACGACTGACTGGTCAGTCGTCCAGTCATCAAAGTGTCAACGCAAAAAGTGAAATCTAAAACTGTCCTGATGAGGGCTGTCGATTTGTCTCTTGTACAGTTGGAGCGGGATACAATACCCCATCTCTTCAGAAGGCTAACTTTATGCTCAGACACACGCATACATTTTAAAACACACACTAACAACACTTCCCCAGCGTGTATACAGTTTTGCTCAAAGAGGCAGGGTGGTGTTGCTTTTCCAGCTGTTAGCCCGGCCCAGCGTCTTCAATGTGGTGCAGGAGTAGTGGGTTTTATGAACTTCATAAAAGGATGGTTATTAGAGCAGCTGAGAGCAGATTGGCCATGTGGCCTTTGAGTTCAACCGTAGGGGGTCCCGAGTGCTTTGATGTGTAACAAACTGTTAAATAATCTCTGAGAGCTAGAAGCAGCTACTGGAACCTTACAAAAGGCCACGCTGCTGTTATATAAGTGATAATAGACTTCATTTTTAAAAACCTCTACTGCAGTGATCCAGCACTAATTGTTTTAATATTTTAGCTGTATTTGTATCTACAAAGTAAAAAGATTAAGATACAGGGAATAAAGGATCACTTTTCTGTGACCAAACTGACCAAACTGCTAAAGGTGAAGTCCTAAAAGTAACTTAATTTGGGGCCCACCCGCAGGTAAACCCACCACAACACCACTAAGCTCCCATCTATATCATCTATGCTTGATCTTGTTGTTATTTTTTTATTTACCAAGCATGTTTGATGTTGCATACGCAGGAAAAAAAAGGCTACGACTCGCTGAAATATTTGCTAATATTTCATGGCGGTTTCATGTGCATTTTAATATTTAATAAGGTGGAGAAATTATTGAATTGGCTTCAAAACACAAAATAAAGCTGTCCAACTCTCACGGCTGAGCGCTGCTGCTCTCAAGCTTCAGGAAGGAAGGAAGGAAGGAAGGAAGGAAGGTACAGCTTTTAGAAAATGGTAATAAATGGTACTAAGTCAGGAAATACCAATATTCTTCCACACTCCATAATTTTCCAAACCTGAAAGACACTTAGATCAAATTCCATACTTTTCTAGGTTGAAGCCCACAAGAACCATGAACTGATGCAGCTGTTAACAAGTTCTGTATGGATTTAGATGTCCCTGCCTTAAAGGAGGCTGAACTAATGCCAGATTTTAGGCTGTATATTTACAGTATATCTACACTACCATTCAAAAGTTTGGGGTCACCCAAACAATTTTGTGTTTTCCATGAAAAGTCACACTTATTCACCACCATACGTTGTGAAATGAATAGAAAATAGAGTCAAGACATTGACAAGGTTAGAAATAATGATTTGTATTTGAAATAAGATTTTTTTTTACATCAAACTTTGCTTTCGTCAAAGAATCCTCCATTTGCAGCAATTACAGCATTGCAGACCTTTGGCATTCTAGCTGTTAATTTGTTGAGGTAATCTGGAGAAATTGCACCCCACGCTTCCAGAAGCAGCTCCCACAAGTTGGATTGGTTGGATGGGCACTTCTTGCGTACCATACATTCAAGCTGCTCCCACAACAGCTCAATGGGGTTCAGATCTGGTGACTGCGCTGGCCACTCCATTACCGATAGAACACCAGCTGCCTGCTTCTGCTCTAAATAGTTCTTGCACAATTTGGAGGTGTGTTTAGGGTCATTGTCCTGTTGTAGGATGAAATTGGCTCCAATCAAGCGCTGTCCACTGGGTATGGCGTTGCAAAATGGAGTGATAGCCTTCCTTTTTCAGAATCCCTTTTACCCTGTACAAATCTCCCACCTTACCAGCACCAAAGCAACCCCAGACCATCACATTACCTCCACCATGCTTAACAGATGGCCTCAGGCATTCTTCCAGCATCTTTTCATTTGTTCTGCGTCTCACAAGCGTTCTTCTTTGTGATCCAAACACCTCAAACTTGGATTCATCCGTCCACAACACTTTTTTCCAGTCTTCCTCTGTCCAATGTCTGTGTTCTTTTGCCCATCTTAATCTTTTTCTTTTATTGGCCAGTCTCAGATATGGCTTTTTCTTTGCCACTCTGCCGTGAAGCCCAGAATCCCGCAGCCGCCTCTTCACTGTAGATGTTGACACTGGTGTTGTGCGGGTACTATTTAATGAAGATGCAGGTTGGGGACCTGTGAGGCGTCTGTTTCTCAAACTAGAGACTCTAATGTACTTATCTTCTTGCTCAGTTGTGCAACGCGGCCTCCCACTTCTTTTTCTACTCTGGTTAGAGCCTGTTTGTGCTGTCCTCTGAAGGGAGTAGTACACGCCGTTGTAGGAAATCTTCAATTTCTTAGCAATTTCTCACATGGAATAGCCTTCATTTCTAAGAACAAGAATAGACTGTCGAGTTTCAGATGAAAGTTCTCTTTTTCTGGCCATTCTGAGCATTTAATTGACCCCACAAATGTGATGCTCCAGACACTCAATCTGCTCAAAGGAAGCCCAGTTTTGTAGCTTCTGTAACGAGCTAAACTGTTTTCAGATGTGTGAACATGATTGCAAAAGGGTTTTCTAATCATCAATTAGCCTTCTGATTCAATGAGCAAACACATTGTACCATTAGAACACTGGAGTGATGGTTGCTGGAAATGGGCCTCTATACACCTATGTAGATATTGCACCAAAAACCAGACATTTGCAGCTAGAATAGTCATTTACCACATTAGCAATGTATAGAGTGTATTTCTTTAAAGTTATCTTCATTGAAAAGTACAGTGCTTTTCCTTCAAAAATAAGGACATTTTGAACAGTAGTGTGTATATATATATATATATATATATATATATATATATATATATATATATATATATATATATATATATAGATAGATAGATAGATATATAGATATATAGATATATATATATAGATATATATAGATATATAGCTAGAACCTTATAAAACAAAAAAATCCTGTTAATTTAAAAATGTAACCCTGCTCGTTGTGATGCAATAGTAACAGTTTTGAGTTACTTCATGGTTCATTGTTTATATTAAAATGATAAAATCATGTTAAATTAATTTGCTTTTGAGTAAATGTTGACTTTAATTGCAATCAGTGTTTTTTGTGCTTCGTGGTAAAGGGATCTAAATCGTTTGGTAATTTTTTGTGGATGTTAAACTAAGAAATGGAGCATTTCTCCAGTGTGACCAGTAGGTGTCTCCCTACACCATCCCTGCATTTGACCGAACTGCTCTCATGTTGATCCTAAAAAACAGACTGTTGATGCATCCATTTGATTTAGTTTGGAAATGATCTCATAAAATATCAGAAAACTCGGATATTTCCGCTTTCTAAGATTAGTCAGATTAAAGCGTGGCGGCCAAAGACAAATTAGAGCTGATGTCCTTCGCTTCAGGTAAAATTTAGGTAGACGTTTCTTCTTTATCCCGGCAGGTGGCGCCCTTTCCAAGCAAATTTAATCAGATTAAAAGGACCCAAACTTGAGAACAGCTCCCGTCTGTCAGCCAGTAATTCTTTCATCTGACCAGAGGAAAATGAAAGCTTGTATTTATTCCAAAAATGTTGCATTTAAATTGCATTTAAATTGCGATTTTATTTTCCCCTCTCCGAATTTGACAGTCTCCTTTTGAAGACACAATAAGGTAGTTTTATTGTATTTTTATATTTTTGCGGAGGGAAATCCGCGTCTTACTGGCACGCTGCAAAGCCGTGACGCAAACCACGCTCCGCTGCTGCAACACAATAAAATATGAATCGCCAGTGCGTCGACGGTCGGACTGCTCCGTGAGGATCATTCAAGGAAGGTGAGGAGGGGGGAGTGGCGCCGACTAACCCACCCGTTTACCAAAACAATACACGCCCATGGCCCGTGCGTGTGGGGCGTTTCGTCAAGCCGGAACCAGGAGCCAGGTGTGATCCGCCTGTCCTCGGCAGCTCGGCAGCTCGGCGACCTCCGTCTCCTCTCCTCTGCAGGGTGCAGGGGAAGAAGAAGGCGCTCCAAGCGGGGGGACTCTCATCGCGTTACGCAGATTCGGAGCCTCAGTGCAGAACGAGCCAGCGGTCTGGGGATGGGGATGCGATAACTGTGAGGTAAGACCGATCACACGCAGAGCCCAAAATAGGTGGACGAATAGGCGGATGGAGCAAGTGCACCTTTAAAATATATCAGTATAATAAAGAGGGAGAAGTCAAAAGGGATGTTGCCCTCGGTTTTGCACCAGCCTCCCTGTTTCTGGATGCTACGGGGCTGTCCAGCATCATGACATATATGTCTGTGCCTGCACAGTGTATGGATTGTCTTCGAGCTTTGTGCTCTGGGGCGGAATAATTCACGGCTGCCACGAAGAATGGGTTTATTCTTGGAAGTGGTACTGGTGAACCCAGGGAGATTCTCATTATCCCTGCAGCCCACTGTGAGCTGCACGGGTCGGTGAGGGCTGCTGATGCTGCTGCTCAGTCCTCTCCCCTCCTCTGGGGTCCCCTGTGAGCAGCAGGCCACAGAATCACAGCACAGACAGATCGCTCCTAAAGGACTTCTTCCACAAGTGTGATTACAGCAAAAATGTTAGAATGTTAGACACGGGGCGCTGCTAGACACAGAGTCATACTCAGTCAAATTATATGAATATAAGTCTAGACTATCTATCCATTTGTCTGTCTGATTTAAAAAAAAATCTGTTTAGCAGCCTCTAAGAGATTCTTCCATCCATTTACCTCCATCAGTCTTACCATTAACTCTGACTAGTCTTCCAGACCTGCCAAAGATAGGCATCTCCACTTTATGATGCAGCCATCACTTTTCACTGAGGGGATAGTGTTTCTCTGGGTGACATGTACTTGTTGTGTGTGTGTGTGTGTGTGTGTGTGTGTGTGTGTGTGTGTGTGTGTGTGTGTGTGTGTGTGTGTGTTTGTCACAGAGCATTTTTACGTGGGTTTCTTTGAGTTGAGGAATAAGTTTCTGATGTCCACTGGGATTTGAATCATCCTTTTCATGTGAAATACTTTCAAAACAACTTGAAATGGATAAATTGTTTTTGGTCCAAAATAAGTAATTGACCCTCCTCCTCTTCCAACATCTCAGCGCATTGCTTGTTTTGTCTGTTGCTCAATGTTCCCTCAAGAATCAAAAATCAATCAAGAAGCTTTATTTGTCAACATGTGTTACCGTGGTGAGATTCCTTTCAGGACATACTCCGGCTTAGAGACACACAACAAGCAACAGGCAATAAACAATGTGTACAGTATTTCTTTTTTTCCACATTAGAGCGTGTGAGAGATAAAAAAAGATATATCCAGATAGAAGTTCAAACTTTATATCCTTTGGGTAATCAGGAACCAGTTAGTAAAAAGCAGGGTGTTTTTTTTATAGTTTTTTGTAGACCTGGAAAGCCTGTTACAGTGGGTGCAGTGTCTGAAGGGATTAAGCTCAAACATAATTGGATATATGCAGCAAGAGAACAACAGCAAGGCAACCCGTGAATGCCTCGACAAATCTAGAAATAAAGGACCTGGAGTGGCCTAGTCAAAGTCTGGGCTTGAATCCAAATTGACATGCTGTGGCATGATCTCAAACTGGCTTTTCGTGTTAAAAACCTTCCAATGTGGCTGAATTAAAAAATATATATCTTCACAATACAAATATTCTCTCTAATACTACTCTGAACTTTGTTAATAATGTCCTCCAAACACATAATAAAGCTACACTGCACATGATTAATTTGTAAATATAACATTAGGTTCTAATCTTTCCTTTATATTTTCCTTCCTAGAAGTCAGGCCATTTTTCGGTAATCTTTTAAAGTAGATCTTTAGACACATTGTTTGTTCAACGCTTTGCTGAAACTTGATCAGAGATTTTGGGGGGGGGGGGAACAGAAGCTACATCCCAGAGGGAGAGTGCAGGCGACGTGTGCACGGTGACACCCATGATTAGACACACTGTAGCGCTCATTGTTTCAGATCCAAACGTCTTTTTTAATCCCCTTGAAAGCAAACGAAGATTGAGAGTAATTACAGCTATCTCAGCCAGTTGGATAACAGTGCCACTAATACATTTTAATTATGCAATTTCCTGCCCTCGAGCAGCAAACTTAGCAGATTATCTGTCGTTTTTTTTTTGTTTTTTGTTCTCTGTATGTGCCGGCTCGTTCCCACCCAGATCCATGGCCGTGCTGTCAGCGCAGATTGCGTCTCAAGAGGAGAGTGAATGCCGCTGAAACGTCAAGGTAAAGACGAGACCGCCCTTGTGCTTCCCTCCTTTGACCTTGTGTGTACTTGTTGTTGGGTGATGCTGCTGGAACTGATCCACGGCCTTGAGCAGCTCCTCCCCGCTCGACCTTTTTCCTCACGTTAATCTCCCTCGTCTGAACTTCTCCGTCCTCGTGCCGCGTTTCCACGCCGCGCTCTGTTTCTGTGCGAAGAGCAAGTTGACGGAGAAGAGCGTTTTCCTGTATTTAATGAGATAAACTGCTGTGAGGGTAGAAACAAACAGTGGCAGCTGGACACCCTGAATGAGCTATTGTTGCTCGTTGAAAAATGGGCCTCGACGATGGCAGATTGTGGCGTCTGTAACCCAGGAGATTCTGGGAAATGTGTTCCCGTTAACCCGAGAGTGAAAAAGCAGCTTAGGCCGTGCAGAGTACCGCGAAGCTGTTTGGACATGCCCGTGTTTATACTGTGTCTCTGTCTACATGCTTGTGTGACGCGGGCTGTGAGGGTTTCATCTTTAACCGCGGCCCATATGCTGTTCAATTCATCCTCAGGGTGTTTGGCAAGCTGTCTCTTACTCAGCAGTCAACCCTGTGCTTCATTCCACCGCATCGTTAGAGCCCTGTGTCAGGGCTGGAATAGTTCATGTTTGATGTTGAATTTGTTAGGTTTTAAATGAGCTAGACCAGAAGAGAGAAAGGAAAGTTGAAAGGAGATGGTTTTGGTTTTTCAGCAGATGCTGCAGATTGTGAAATACGGCTTTTCTCTGACAAAAAAAAAAAAAAAAGTCCATTGGTGTAGGCTTATATCTCTGTTTGACTGTAGCCCATCGTGGACAAATATAGGAAGGGATTCTTGCAAACACCCTTCGAATGAAAACTGTTGAAAACTCGCAAATAGATGTGCATTTTCCTTATTTATCTGTAGGCTGTCAGTGCCTGGCAAATGTATTCATGCTCCTTAGACCTTTACACATTTTGCTACATCACACATCACCACAAGCTTTATATTGAAATTAACGTACCTGTTAATTTAATATAACAGAAAGTCTGCAACCTCCGCCTCCGTTTTGAAGGCCCGCTTCCTCATGAATTGTCTTCACCTGGTAAAAGCTACACCATTACAGACTCTCCTTTTCTCCCGGTTTATACTTTATTTTCGTTTCTTGGTTACTTTCTCTTCACTCTCGCTCATCAAAGAGTATGGATGATCCTCCATTTCAACACAAAACTGCAAATAGAATGATCTACGGTCGTCTTTGCTTGTTTTATACTCCTCCACCACCAACAACACGTTCTCATATACAGATAAAACACGTTAGACTAACAAGCATATCCCCTTTCGGCTACAGTAATCAAAAATGTCGTGGCCATTGGGTGCGCCGCCACCTATGTGTTTATAAACTACTAAATCTAAGCTATGAGAACGCTTTCATCTTTGATGTGATTGTTACTAGACTTTGGCAGAATATGTCTTTATTCAAGCAAAACTTGAGTTTTGCTAATGAAAAGCTAAATTAGTTACACACATTCCCTTTAAGCTCACACTGAATGGCGAGCAAATTTTGAATGTTGCCATAGATTTCCAATTGGATTAATGGTTGGCTCATTCCAACACATGAATATTATCTAAATCATTCCACTGCAGCTCAGGCTGAAGGTTTAGAGAAAGAAGTCTTGCTATAGAAGGTGAACCTCTGCCCATGTCTCAAGGCTGTGGCCACCATCAGGTTTTTTTCCCCACTATTGCACTGTACATACCACCATGCCGTCTACTGGAGATGGTCTGTGAACTGTGAAGGGTGGATATTAACCTCCTTTCACAAAACATTTTAGTTTACGATATAGGCAGCGGTGAAGTCAACCTTCCGGGGTTATGCCTCTGACTCATTGTAGTCGCAGCCCCGTTTGGTTGACTGGTGTGAAGAAGAACAGGCGTCGGGGCCCGAGTGTGGGATGCAGCGATTACAGGTGGTCTGTGCGGCCGGCTGGGTGGGTTATTTCACGTGAAAACAACTGCAGTGCATAGTTGATGTGCATCATTGCTTGACGTTGGACAGAATCTCGCTTAGGTGCGCAAATACGGAACTACAATTCAGCCGTGGATAGTTTTTTCAGCTGCAGCTCTGCAGGTTTGGGGTTATCCCATTAATAATTAGGTCACAATTCAACTAGATGGGCTGAATTTTATTTAGGGATACCAGAGTAAATGTGGCTGGAATGGACTGTAGCTGAGCTTGAGCGTAAAGGTCCCTCCATGAAGGAATATAGAGTTCAACCGTTTGCGACCGCTACTGGAGGGGTCCTAACATTCATTACAAATCATGCAACCTGTCAGAATGAAGCTGCGTTGGGACTTTTGTTCGGCAGCAGCTCAATAACAGATGTCCCCGCCGTCAGACATGCATCTGCGCTCCAGTCTTAAACACAGCAGACAGTCTGCTTCCCTTTTCCTTTTCCATCTGCATGAAAAGAAGTTGTCATGCAACACTGTTTTGATCGTGGATGAATGCATGTGTGGATGCTCACACTGAGCATGCAGCTTAGACCACTCTTCCTGTCAACATGAAGCGGCTGGTGGCGTATCCGTCAGTGCCTGTCACAGTGATGAGCAGCCACAACTACCACAGCTCATAAGCTGTAACGATGCCGCTACAACTGCTGGTTTGGTTTTAGCTTACATATACAACAGAGGACTGCTCTTTGATGTGAGTTAAATCAAACCGAATCATAACATATGTAATTCGCAGCCGGTATGCACAAGATTGGTGTTAATAGGAAATATAACAGGAAGCAGTTGGGGCAGGAGCTACCCTCCTATCGCAGCAAACAGGAAGTTCCAGCATTAGAGAGAAATGAGGAAGTTAGCTCGATTACACACAGATGTTTGACTTACACATAAAGAGCACACTTGAACGATAATATTCACAAGAACTGACTCGACTGTACAGAGATGCACAACTTCAGTGATTTTAGAACTTTGTTACAAAAACCTGATTAGATCTAAGAACCTGGGAAAGTTATGGCAAATATATCTTTAGATCTGTGTTGTGTCACCTTCTCTTCATCGACACTGTTAGCATCTTGTAACGGGGGAAGTAAGCCGCCATCTTTACCATGAGTCATTTCACCAATCTTGTTTACATGGTTCTGGTTGCTCAACAGGCTGCACCTGCTTTGTCATTTTTTTAAATATTTAAAAAAGTGTGATATGCTTGCTCTGCTCAATTTAACACAAGTGGCTTTTTGTATATATATATATATATATATATATATATATATATATATATATATATATATATATATATATATATATAAAAAATAAAGCCATCCTTTTGACACAGTTTTCTAAGAAATTCTAATTGTAAAAAAATTGTAAAACCTACACTTTTTCTTTCTAATTAACCTTTCACATGCAAGGGCCATTGTTGACCTGTGTCCAAATTTTCTGTATAAAGCTGAGGTAATTTCCTTTAGGGATTGGAAATGAGTCTGGAGTACTCAGTATTTTCTAAATGTTGTCTTAGACAAAAGTGCCTCATTTCTACTCGTGCAGATGATGCAATTCTGTTGGTAACTTCAAGCCTTGACCTTTATTATGTACGGGGGTTGTTGATAACTGAAACAGCAAGGGTGACAATTAGCTCCAAATCTGGGATCATGTTCTTAACTGGGAAAAAAATGCTCACTTTCTGCCTTTATACAGTATATTGGTGTCTTGTTCACAGTTGCTTTATTTTTGGAGCTGAGGGTGCTATCGCCATGAAACAGGAAATGTGAGATCCCAGATCAGACTCAGCCTTAGAGAAAGGACGAGAGTCGGCCATGTCTAGGGGGATGTGGTTGTAAAACTTCTGGTTCTCCATTATAAAGGGAGTCGCTGAGGTGGTTAAAATATTTATTGAGGTTGCGTTTTTTTCAGCTACATTTAACTGGAAGGAGACCCAGAGGCAGAACTACAGTGCAATGGTTGGACTGAACATTTATTCTGGCCTAGGACACCTCAGCTCATCACATCTCATGTGTGAGATGAGTTTGATTTTTGATAGCTTAGATTTTTATCTTGATTAATGTAGAAGAAAATAGAAAAAAATAATTTTAGGAAACTTGTTCTACATATTCATTTAATAAATTAGAAAATTATTGAAAAGTTAATATATTGCAGTAACTCGTTTCTCTAAGCAAAACACATTATATAGATTAATTACACACACGTATATGTTGTCAAGCCCTTGATTCTGTTAATTATGATGATTTTTTTTCTGCTTACAGCTGATGTCTTCTTAAAAGCTGTTTCTGCACATTTTGGGAGGTAGGTGCTCAAGCCAAAAAAAGGGCACCCATCACCAAATTTACTCATAAAATAAAACATAGTAGGGCATATTTAACTTCCAAATGTATTTTTACTAACAATAAATACAGATCTAATCAAGTAGGATAACTAAATACCTGGAAGAATTAAACAGAACAGGGCCATATTGTCTATGCTTTTTAATAACCAACATTTTAAATATTCCTCAACTGTTTAAGTATAAATGCTTGCATGGAAAGAAGTCCATGACTAAAGGTGGCTTTTCTGGTTTGTATTTGTGAGAGACATGACATTCTCCTGCAAAATGTTTGTGGTCATGCTTTTGTTTTCAGGCTTTCACACCAAAATAGTTAAGATTTTAAAGGGACAAATGACATACATGTAAACTAGTGAATTGGTCTAATTTGTAAATCTGTCTTTAGGTTCTCCGTTTGTCTGCTTGTAGCTGTCTGTATCTCTCCCCCTCTCTTCATTGAACCTGACAAATGTTAGTAATAAGCTGGACAAGGCTCTGAAATCATGGATTTCATAAGTACAAATCATGTAGGCTATGAGTTATGTATGGATGCTCTTTGCATAAAAGGTCAAGCATTTCCTGCAGGTGTGACGTGTAAATTCGCCCCCGAAATTCTCTGTCTGTCTGGTGCCACGGGTCGGAGAAGAAGTGAGGCGGCTGCAGCGGTTTGGCCGGGCACCCAGCACTGTGTCAGGGCTGAGTGGTGGGGGAGACGGGAGGGGCAGGGCCACCATGGATCTGGCTGGTGCAGAATTCTCACAAGAACTAAAGTACGTAAATGCCCATCAAATATCCAAACACTTTTGGGGGGAAATGATAGCAGAGAAGGGAATTTTTTTTAATATTTATGAATGAAGAAAAAATGGGGTCCAGCAGAAAGTGAACTTTTTTCATCCAGGGGTTGAGCACCGTCATGGGTTTATCTGTTTCACACACCTGCCAGGGTACTTTTAATCTGAGAGACAAACTTCAACCGGAGCACATTTTCTAATTTATTGCATATGACTGTATTGGTGACAAACTACACCAGGGGTCACCAACCCTTATGAAACTGACACAAAACCAATGAAGACACAACACTTCATTGGTGTTGTGTCATACAAACATGTACTGACCTTTGAACTAGAAGAGTCAGAGTTCACCTTAACTTTATGTAAAATAAATATTTTTTCCAGTCTTTGTTATAGATATTTTTTAATGTTTAAATCTATTTAAATCCAAGTGTGAATAAACAGGAAGAGTAACGGAATAGAATAAAGTTATAGATGCAGCTCACTGGAGGATTGGGCTTTTTTTTTTTTTAGAACAGGCTCATGAGCGCCCCATGTGGTCCTTGGGGGCTACTTAGTGCCCGCAGGCACCATGTTGGTGACTCCTGAGCTACACTATATCACTTTAGATATAGTCTAAAGTGAGGTGGGTTGATTTTGCTGAAAAATCTGGCTAGTTCCAGAGTTCAAGAGTGTGGAAAGGAGCTTTCCTGCTCCTAAAAAGCCCATTAAACCATTACAGACCGCACTTTGAGAAAGAAGAAATGTTAGCGGTATCATGTTTACGCATTAGACACTACTCAGAATCCCACATACTGGTACTTTATTTGACCAATATACAAATAAGATCATTACAGAAGTATTTATTAGACCTAAATCTGAGATACACCCATCTCGTTTTCTGTGCTTCCAAGTTTAAGTACCATCGAGTGCTTGTTTGTGGACTGAAGAAAAAAGCGTATTTAACTATTAATATCTTTCTCGAAATCCATACACGTTTGATGGTTTGCTGTTTTCTTTTCCCCTCTTCGTTCCTCTGTGTGTTACGTAATTGGATGGATTAGAACTGCAACCAAAACCCTGAAGCTGTTTGGGTTTCATCAGCGGCAGTTACACAGATTCTGAAATTCTCAATGCGTTCGAATGCTTGTGTGTTTTGATCTCTAAGCTGTTAAATTGGGTTACGTGGCAGGAGGCGTCAATATCTAATGCAAATCTTTTACTTGGCATGAAATAGGCTTGGCGCAAATAAGCTCCTCCTAATGATGAAAATCAGCACTTTTTATGCCAGCGTTTACAGGGAGGGTCGTAGTGAAGAAGTCTGTGTCCCAAATTCACTTGAAAGATGTAAAAAAAACCACTTCTCTCCTTCTTCCATCCGTCTCGTCTGAGATTGAGGGTTCTTTTCGCAATCCAAACATATTTAAGAAACACAGTGCGATTCTTTCACTGCAGATCATCTGCTAACTCTCCTTTTTACAAAGCGAGGAGAACAGAACAAAAGGACAACAGAGGGATAAGTACAGACGCGGATGAAAAGCTTCACTGTTGGCATGGCAACCTCCCAGTCATGTGCGTCGTGATGTTTGGAGTGATGTTAGATTCTAGGTTAGAGAGGACGGAGAAACCGGTTTGATCCAGCGTTCTTCAACTCTCAGTTTAATTATTCTTGTTTTATTTTTATTGTTGCTGGAGCTTTGTGACTCAAAGCATGGATACTCACCATCTAAGTACTGCTCTGAGTCCTGCTGGAGCTAATCCTGCTGCTGAATCCAAAGCTGGACTGTGTCAGGCTCGGTTTCTGGGTTTCCCCTAATGTGGGACAGCCTACAGTTTTTTTTTCTTTTGATGGTAAACAGACTCCTGAAGGCTTTAACTAGTCTTGACAACCTCCAAAGCAAACACTACAATCTCAGTTATTCACCCATTCACCCATTCATTCATGTAAGTAGCTACAGCAACAGGCTAACAGAGGGGAGGCTGGGTGAAGGACACAACGACAGAGACAGTCGGAGCAGGGGATCGAACCGGCAACCCGCCAATTGCAAGACAAACCCCCCTAACCTCTGTGCCACCGTCGCCCACATTGATAAATACACCTAAATAAATAAAATCTAGGCAACCAAATTCCTTCACAAGTCAGCTGATTGGTAGACAGACTCCTGAAGTTCTCAGATTTTTGTTTGAGAGCATTAGTCAACACACAACATTATGAAGATAAAGGCCGACTGCAGACTTGTCAGGGGAGTATGAATGTTTTCTGAATTTAAGGCAAAGTAACTAATGGCAACTCTGCAGATCTGGAGGAGTGGCCACATAAAAACCATGTTGAAAGAAAGCCATAGCAAGTCCATCGCAAGTCTTGTAGAGGACAGCGAATATATGGCAGAAGATGCTCTGGTCACATGAGATCAACACTGTGGTTTCTGGCCTACATGTTAAATGATATGTGCAACAGAAAGCAATCCTTGCTGAAAACTCCTGAACACACAATCCCGGCTATTATACATGGCAGCATCATGTTGTGGGGAGGCGTTTCCTTAGTAGGTACAAGGAAGCTGGTAACAGTTGACTGGAAGATAGATGGGGCTAAATAGCTGCCATTTCTAGATAAAAACTGTTAAAACCTACCAAAAAGGAAAGAAAAATCACAACTGCCAAGAGGTTCACCAGATCTATATCCAACATCTGCCATTGTCTTCTGCTTATCAGAGATCAGGTCGTGGGGGCAACAGGTCCAGAAGAGAAACCCAGAAGCCATTGGTGGACCCCAAGGCGTTCCCAGGCCAGATGGAATATATACTCCTTTCAGCAAGTTCTGGGTCATCCCCAGGGTCTCTCTCCTCCATGTGGGACTTGTCCGGAAACCCCCCAAAGGGAGGCACCCAAGGAGCATCCTGGTCAGATGCCCAAACCACCTTTCGATTCAACATCCCTAAACTCAAACCAAGCAATTATGGCTCTGGCTTTAACAAAAATGACAGTCATGTGTTACAGTGGCCTAGTAAAAGTCCATACTTGAATCCAACTCAGAGTCTGTCAAGGCTTCAAATGTTATGTTCACACACATTCTAGTAGAGATACCCCAAAAGACTTCCAGCATTAATGACAGCGAAAGGTGGTCCTACAAAGTGTTGACTTGTTGGAGGTTGGATGAAAATGCATGCCACACTTTTCAGATTTTTATTTGTAAGAAAGATTAAAAAAACATGTAATTTTCTTCCCACTTTTTAATTATACATCTGCTAACTTCTTTGTCTAAATAAAGCTAATTTATGTTTGTGGTTGATGAAGCACTGAAGCTGCTACCCATATTTACCAGTTTGACTAGAATATTGATGTATCACACTTTAATACTGAGTCTGAGGCTGTTGGTGTCATTTACCGTAATAACAGGTGAGATTTCCTGCTGGAAAAACAGCCCCTTCATGGAGTTAATATCTCAACAGTGCAATTATTTTTGTGTTTTCTTAGTGCCAGGTGTTTGGGGATCTTCTATTAAAAGTCTTTGAGAAAAATATTTACAGGAACAATCAATATTTATCATCTTTTGTGGTTTGATGTAATTTTTTGGTATTGATCAGACTGTGGGAGTTAATTTGCTCTGTGAATGATATTATACCATCGCTCAGCAAGGACAAACCTTTTCTACTTACATTTTGTCTCCTTTAGGGACTCCTTCATGTGGGCATGGTGGTGTCAGGAGTTCAGCACCTTCATCGCCCCTCGGCGCTATTTTTAAACCATGCAGAGTTTGAACAGAGAGGCAGGATTATGAAAAGCTTTGGCTGTGTTCTTCTCATTCCCTTCCTGTGGTAGCCACCATCCCTTTATCGTTCTCTTGATTTTCACACATTTGCCTGGTTACCCATTTTTCTGCAGATGCATAGAACATCCTGTGATTCCTACATTGCTTTTGTCAGGTTGTTCCCAGCGTTTTTTTTTTTTTTCCAATTATTTGGTCAGGATTTGTTCAGCTTTTGATGATTTTGTTTTCAGAAACCTTGTATTTAGATATATATTTTCCTTGCTTACTTGGAATCATCTTGAGGTTTTGTTCCTGAGTGATAGATGGACAGGGCTTTGGTGTCTTAAGGCCAACATGTATACTCTGCGAGAACAGAAAAAATTTTTCTCTCTCCCAGGGCTGCAAGAACAAGATGACATTACCCTAGTCCTGCAACCTTGGTTCGGTGTTAGTTGTAGCTTCTTTTCAACACATATAATCGGCAGAACATTTTCTTGCATGGTTTCCAAGAAACATGAAGTTGGGCATTAATGGGATGGACCTATGAAGAGTTTATGGGAGATCTGCACTTTAGTTCATGTGTAGTAGCCTTGTTCTTGCAGCTTAGAGTAAAATAACAATGTCTCTATTCTTGTAAAGTATTTATTGCCCTTAAGAGAAAGGTTGAGGAGCTCTATCATCCTGGGAAAGCTTAAAGTAGAGCTACTGCTCCTCTGCTTCCAAAGGAGTCCTGTGGAGGTGGTCTGGGCATCTGATCAGGACGCCTCCATTTGGAGGTTTTCCAGACACCTCCCACAGAGAATAGACACCCGAGGGAAGGCACAAGACACTATATCTGCCCTTGGGTGCCCCCAGAATGAGCTGGAGAGGGGATTCGAATTTGGGTCCCACAGATCCAAGATGCAGACTTACCCTGTTACAAAAAGCGACCCTCTGAAATCTGAAGAATCATTTGGAATATCCCAAGTTTCCCACTGACTTTAACCTTCAAAGATGCTTGGTCAGTAGTTGGACATTTTAACAATAAGTTGAAATGATTGGAAGAAAATTTACAGAGTTGCTGTCAGCCAGATGCAACCATCCCTAATCCGTCCCACAACCCAATACATTATAGGTTGAATTTAATGCAACTTTTTATTTTTTAACAAACAGGAGATCTGATTTGTTAACACATTATAAAAACCAGACGTTCTAACACCTGAAATAGCTGCTGTGCCGAAGGAACGAGCACCATATCTGCAGTTTATTATCTGAATAATCCGCTCAACATTTTCACAGAGAATAAAAAAGGCAAAATATACTAACCAGTCATAAAAAATATTTTGATGTCCGTATATTTTTCAAACGTTTACTGTCAATGTATATGTGTCTAACCTTTGAGGAGATGCTTAATTGTTTTTCTGCTTCAGCTTTAGCTCATGACAGAGAATACTAAGAGAAAAAACAGCCAACATGGTTTGAAATGGCCCGACCTGCACCTTTTTAAATATTTGTGTGGAACAGGGAAGGAGTGAAAATAATAACAGTTACCGAGCTTTATATATTTGCTATCAAAATAATTTATGGTTAGGAAAAAAATATCTCCTAAACTTTGTTTATGAATGTGTAAGCTGCCACGACACATTGCACTTTATTAGCCTGTATCAAATGGTTTTTTTTTCTTTCTTTGACAGATTTACTTAACTGTTAGTTAAATCAGTGATGCAGTCGCGCAAAGACATATAAAATTGTTTGTCTGGCATTTAAATGAGTTTATGTATATATTATCTGAACTAAGAAGTAGTGAAGTGTGTGTGTGTGTGTGTGTGTGTGTGTGTGTGTGTGTGTGTGTGTGTGTGTTTGTGTATATATATATATATATATATATATATATATATATATATATATATATATATATATATATATATATATATATATATTTGAAAAGCTAAGGTCGTATTTGAAGGTTCTTTCAAGATGACTTTAGTGCCAGTGCGTCCTCTAGTCACCACACATTTAGTAAAAACAGGAAGCTGATTGAAAGATGTTAAGGAAAGAGTTTTTAATGACAACAGCCCTGTTGTTGAAATCTTGTTTGTGGATATTAAAGTCACAGAGACAACTAAATACTCTCTTGATACCCTTTTAGGATTTAAACGAAAAGTAGCCGCCAGGTACTGCTAATTAGAGTACCCGATTTATCAGATTGATCTTGATAAAAGCTGGGGTTTAATGCTCTGAGTCATGCAGGTGTATGTTAAAACCGTACCAATAATCAACAACGATCTTAGAGACGCAACTGTTGCTGCCCGTTAATCTGGAAAGGTTAATAAGGCTATATCTAAATAATTGGAGTCCATCAATATGTAGTGAGAGGGTATATTCACAATGCAAAAACCTTTAAGATATTTGGCAAGTTTCTCAGGCGTCGCTGTGCATACCAGCAGATTCTCCCCAATGTCAGACTGTGCAATGTTTGGAGAAATGAGGAAAAAGATCAGAAAAAAACCAGCAGCATCTCAGACTCTGCAGGCTTAGCTAAGGATTAAAAGTTAAGGGTCAGGTCAAGATAATGAGATTAAAATTTGAAGGAGCGTGAGTTCTTTGGAAGGATTGACAGAGAAAGCTTCTTCTCTTTGAAAAGAGGTTGAAGGACTAAGGACTGGAAAGTTTCATCTGAATGAAAACAATTCAACTGGGACAATGTACTTTGGACAAATGAGACCAAACTAGGGATTATTAGCTAAAATGTCCCATGCTTGGTGGAGACTGGGGCTGAGGGATAAATCAATTTCATCAATTAATTCCAATTTACAATTTCTGAAGATTTCATTTTTGGAAAATCTGGATTTATTTTTATTTGGTATATTTTGCCAAGGCACCCATTGGGCTTCCACGAAACTCTGTGCTGTATTGGTCCTGAAAGAGAAAACAGGTTTGGTAATAGCATGTAATATTGAATACATGTTTTAAGAAAATAATATTCTCAAAATGCTCTAAAGAAGAAACGCTTTACGCTAAGAGGCACAATAATCATTTACTTTTTTTATGTTAGTTTGAAGTTACAAAAGTGAAGTAATGCCTGATCTTAGATGCATGGTGTAATACCACTAGCAGGAAGCATTTAGCGTTATATTTACATTGTTTAAAGCCTGTCACCTTCTTTTACAAGCATGTTTCACCGGTTGTGTTTAGTTGCACTTTGAATTCGGGTCAACTCCAACATGAGATAATTGAAAAAAAATAAAGTTTTAAAAAAAATTATTTCTGTAATTTTTCTTTATGAAACAAAAGGGAAAATAAAAATTGATTAATCGGATTTGGTATAACCAAATCTGAGATTTTATTTTTAAGCCGTATCGCCCAGGCCTACTAAACACAGTTATTCAACATACACCCCTGATGCCAACTGTCAAACATGGTGGTAGAGACGTTATGATTGTTTGTTTTGCCACCACAGAACCTTAGCACCTTACAGTCCTTGAGTTATTCACCATGCCAGATTATTCTGGAGTCAATGGTGAGGCCATATGTCCAACAGCTGATTTTTAGTTTTCAGTGGAACAATGATCCCAAACAAAGTGGAAAATCTGCAAAAGACTGAAAATGAAGAGTCCAAAAATGGTCCAGTCAAAGTCCGAACCTCAGCTTGATTTAAATGCAGAGGTTGCTCTGCGGAAAACAATGCATGCAAACCTCAACAAACTAAAATAATTTTGTAATCAGGATAGTGATTTTTTTATCCCAGACAGAGAGACAAAGACCAGGACCGTAACAAAACCAGACATGGTGCTGCATTTCTCAGGTTCAATGTTTGGGTTTGGTTCATTTAGCAGTAAAAGATAGCAGAAAATGTCCCAGTAAGTAAAATCACTTTACTTACTAAGCGCACTGAAAAATTAGCAAATCTCATCCTTTTTGGTGTGCAACAACGCCTGGGCAAACTGAACATAAATTTCCATTTCTGCTGTAGTAAGCCTCTCCTCTCCACCAGTGGGGAACTGGAAGGATATGTTAAACTGCAATTCGAGTTTATTTTCAGCCATGGTGCTGGTGTGGAGATCATGGGAAAGAATTTTAAATGATTTTCTGGATTACTCTGTAACGTTGTCATTACAAATCTTTATCTCCCACTACATCAATGTTTTTTTTTCTTGAACCACAGTGTCTCATATATTCACCTTCCTTTCAGTCTTGTATATCATTCTTTTACCTTGCTGCCTTTAACCTCTCCTTTCTCTCTCGTCTCCTGAGTTCTGGCTTTAGCTGATTAGAGTGGCCCTGCTTGCTTTGATTAATTGGATGAGCCTTGTCTCACTGCCAGTCTCCTCTGTCCTGCTCTCCTCTTGTCTCCTCGCCTCCTCTCGTTCGCGGGCAGCTAAAACAAACACAAAGCTTTTAATGGAAGTGGTGCTTAGAAGACAGGGACTAACTAAAACTGCGGGTGAGCCGGCAAACATAAAGAGATCTGCTTCTAATGACGGTCTCGGCCTTCATAGAAGATTTTTAGCCTGTGTGTAATCCTTAAAGGATAACGTGCTGTAGAAATGAGATAAAAGATGTTTAGTTAAGAGAAGAAAAATCAGCAAAATGTAGTGATGTGCATGTTATAAATTCCTGTTTATACACCCTCTTAAAAGGAATATTTATTCGTCAAAACCCCTTATTTGCAATGATTTAGTTTGCGACGCTGTGTCTCATTTGTCTTTTGAGTGCACCTTGCTGAACTTGACTCCTGGAGAGCTCGGAACCGTCGTCCTCTGCTCCCCCCGTCAACTTTCTCCATGTTTCCAAACGTCCTTCAGGCATTGGGCATAATAACAGCCACCTCCGTCTCAGTGGCCCTGTCTTCCAGCCCATTTGTCTCCTCCGTTTATTCCCCTGTCCTTAATTTGCACTCTTGTTTGCCTTCCTTCCTGTTTCTCTCTCTCTCTCTCTCTCTCTCTCTGTCATTGTCATTACCGTTGTTTTTAAGAGGATTTGTCTTCATAGTTTTTTTTCATGAAAGGTCTTCTGATGGCTCCGCAAACCCTCTTAGCCTTTTTATCCGTTCAGTTGCTCTGTTTGTACAATCTTTCCTTTTGTTGTTTTCATTCTGTCTGATCTGCCCCCCCCCCCCCCCCCCCCCCCCCCCCCGGCAAAGCCATTGCAGAATAAACACACACACACTCATATACCGGAAACACCATTGTGCCACAATCAAGTTGAAAGGTTGACTGGGAAAGTCAAATGCTCTGTTATTTCACCCAGGCTAAATACAATCTCTGGAGATGCGGTGCCAAACAGAGAGCCCCCAAGGGGCCGCTGAGGCTTTCTCCGAAATTCAAGCAATCACACAAGCTAACTGCTATGCTGTTTCCCTCCATCCCTCCCCCTTCTTCCATTACAGTCCATTTTTATCTTCAGTCCAGAAGCCTGAAAGCCACAGGCTGTTTGCAGAGCGTGCATCTCTCTGTGCACATGTGTGTAATGATAACCAGGGTAGATGGACTCAATACAGGATGGAAGAATAAACATGCACTTCTATCTTATAAAGAGACTGCACCATTCTGCAGTTTCATTGCATGGTAATTTACTTGAATTTGCCAGATACTTTATTTCTCTGTTGTTTTAGAGTTGAACAGGCACATTGTTGCAAAATTATGTCCTACATACTGTTTGTCTTGCTTGGAGTTGCCTATTGGTCATTAAAGGAGCTAATCTGTTGTAGAGCTACTCCTTTTTACAAAGATCGAATCAATTGTCCATCTGTCCCAGTTAGTTTTTTAGTTTTTATTTAATGTTTCTCCAGTGTCCCAATGCTGTCTTAATGTTTTTTGTATCTAATCCAGCCTGTTTAGCTTCTGGTCTGGTTGCCTTGATGTGTGTCAGTGGCACATTTACTCTACAAACTGTTGGAAATTAGACATTTTCCCATTGAAGGGTGACCTAAATTGATGGCCAGCCGTATCTGACCCAACAACCCAACCAAGCCCAGGAATAGCCTCTGAAAGTGGTGGACATGGACAATCCCATGACAGGTGTCCCTAGGGTCAGGAAGGTAATATGATTGATTTGACTTTGTAAAGTGCCTCGAGATGACATGTTTCATGAATTGGCGCTATATAAATAAAATTGAATTGAAATTGAAAAAAATTGAAGGTACAGCTTACTTGGCCTCAGAATTGTCTCAATTTTAGTCCAACTATGCATTGTTGGGATGTGTTGGACAAACAAGTCTGATAAATTGTGGCCCCCACCACCTGACTTAATTTAATCAAAGGTGCCAGATATCACAATATGTATCCAAAGTATCTCCACGGAAGTTTTTGATGATTGAACATTTAAAACCGTAATCGATACATCTCATGTAGTCATGGTAGCAGTTTTGTTTTGTCCCTTCATAAAGCACCTTTTTGGTGGGTGGAGTTAACTACTGCTGAAATGTTGATGAACATTCTCCTTAAAGCTTGTGTGTTCTGAAGTAACCCATTAATCATGTTGCCATAGTGTGGTGAGTGATCGAGTTTGTTACAGACAAGATAGATCGAGAGAGAGAGAGAGCTGACCCAGCCTGCCAGCTTCATCTTTACATAATGAGGCTAATGGGTTGGGGAACACGGACATACTTGTCCAGTCCACTCACATTAGTATGAAGAGAGCCGAAGGACCTTTCTGTAGGGATCCCACCACATACACCATTACCTCTCTTTCCACTTTTACTTTATATGTGTGTTTTATTGTTTTCATTAACAGTGCTTTGCTGCTGTCTCCCTCTGTCTCTTGCAGGCTGTGAGCCCTGTGCCGGGTGACGATGAGCAGTCAGGGCAACAGCAGAAAGGGAAGTGGCCAGCATGCTGACACTCCTCCTCTTCGTCATGCACCAGGACCCAAGCTGCAGGTGCAGCGTTCCCACTCTCGCGACACAATCACCATCCACTTCTCTGCTCTGGGAAAGGAGGAGGAAGATGAGGAAGAAGAGCTCTATGGGTTATCTGTTGGATGTGCTGCTGCTAAGTCGGTTCTGGACGGCGCTGCAGGACCTCAGAGCCAAACCACCAGGACTGATGACCAGTGTGTTGCCAAAGGCTTGGAGGCGAAAGAGGAGATAAAGTTGGAATCGGTTGATGCGGAGATCTCCTCTGAAGCAGCTCCACTGCCTGTTTCTTCGGCTATCCTGCCAGGGACATTGTTGGACTCGCATCCGCACACAACCTCTCCTGCAATGACTGTTAACCCTGTTTCAGCCCACTCCCACCTGAGCTCCACTCCACCCACCAGCTCCTCCTGGCCATCCGATCGACCAGCCCAACCCCCTTTAATTAGTTCTAGTTCTTCTTCCCCTTGTAAGTCTGCAGCCCTTTCCTCTTCCAAGCCTTTTCTTAGCCTTGTTAGATCTTTGTCAAATGATGTCGATTCTAGAGAAACCGCTCCTGTAATTGCCACTGTCTTACCCTCACATGCCCGACACAGACACTTAATGAAGTCTTTTGTTAAGTCTCTCTCTACGGACACTTCGAAGGGCGAACATCACGAAGGGCCTCTTCAACACCCTCCTCAGCACCAGCAAATACAAGCAACTCACCGCACGCCGCCTCGTAACATGCAGCTTTTCAAGCAGTTCTCCCAGCCTCGCTTGTCTTCCTGCCCTGTTGCAGTCACTCAAGCAGGCGGAGACTCCAAAACAGCCCCCTCTTCTCCTATTATGTCCCCAGATGGGAGATCCTTCTTCAAGGTTCAAGAGGTGGAGGCCAGGATAGAGGACACCAAGAGGCGCTTGTCGGAGGTGATGTCAGATCCCTTGCAGCTTTTCAGTAAGATTATTGGAGATGAGTCTGGTTTAGGAGCTGTCGGGAGCGCAGCCTATCGGGCTAAATCGCTCTCCTCAAGTGCGTCGGAACTCAGTGGAGTAACTTCGGTAAATGGACACACGGAAGCTAACAACAACTATAGCATCAAAGAGGAGGGGGCTGAAGGGGAAGAAGAGGAGGAGACTCCTACGGAACGGGGGCCCGACTCGTCTTTCTTCTCTTTCCCATCAATGTCACTAGCGCCAACTGTCACCCAGGCCTCGTCATCTACTCTCAACAGGTCTCCCTCTCTCACGCTGGGACGCTGTTCCATGTCGGCTCTTGTCGCTCGGCAGGAGGATGAGGACTTCTGTGAACTGTACAGTGAGGACTTTGTGTTGTGTACGGATACAGAGACTCCAGATGGGGAACGATCCATGTCTCAGCAGCCCTATACTGGTAGCACTGGTCTGGGCAGTGAACTGGAGGCAGAGGATGAGAGACTGGAGGAAGAAGTGGAGAATGTGCCTGTGGCTGGCCTCGTCTTCTTAACACAGTTGTTGTATTGGTACTTAGTTCTTCCAGTGCCTCCGTGTGTGTGTTCTGTGTTACATGGGATAGTAGTTGGGTTCATGCTGGCCCTGCTGGTCCTTTGGCTGTCTGCTCCTCGTTGCTCTTCATCAGGGAGCAGAACAGGGAGATGGAGGAAAGACCAGCGAAACGTTCCCCAGCTTGATGTCAAAGAACCAGGAATATTCAGGGTAAGGGTCAAACAAAGCATCACACTGATTCTCAGATAGAGGCAGCAAAATTATCAGAGGACCATTGGATGGAAATTCAAGAAATCAGTGTTAATTTCAGAAGGTCTTGCTTTGTTTAAATGTATAGAAGTACCAAGCTAACTTTTGTTGCTGATTTGTGGATATTGACTGCTTTGATGAAAACACTTGCCTAAGTTGCTGTTCATTTTTTTATTTTTATTTCTGAAAACAAGTTTGTAGTATAGTTATAATGGGATTAGGCCACATTTTGCCCATGTTTGATCAGATGAGGGGTCATCAGTGTGTGAATGTATGTGTGCATGACTACACTGTAGTGTGAAGCGTTTTGGAGGTCGTCAGACTAGTTAAAGCGCTATACAAGTACAAGCCATTTACCATCAACAAAATTTGCCCAAGGTAAGACATTTTATAAGCTAATAGTACTTTGCTCTGCCTGTAAATAGCAATATTTCCTTTCAATTCAGTTCAATTCAATTTTACCCATAGCGACGTTTCAGAGGAAAACTCCCATATAACTGAAAGAAACCTACAGCAGAACCAGACTCTGTGAACTAGGGGTTTGAGAAGACATAGCAGAGACACAACAAAGCACAGAAGCACACAGTGATCCAGGAACCCCCAAATGGTGTCACAGCTAACAGAACGCCAGACGAGATGTACCTACAACGAAGAGTAAAAAAGACAGACAGAACATAAACAGTTGGAGAACTCAGCAGAGTGAGAAATATAGATATTGACACATTCCAGCAGCTTAAGCCTATAGCAGCACAACTGCAGAGATAGCTCAGGGTACCGTTAGCCATTTTATCTGTAAGCTTTGTCAAAAAGGAAGGTTTTAAAGTACTTCTTGATTCTGAGATCGACCAACTCGGAAATACATGCATTAGTGACGATATTTTCAAAAAATGTGGCATTAAGATCGTGATTGCGCTGTTAAAGGTTTTTTTAAGGACTAAAAATTGCCCCTCGGCGACCGCTAGGCTGAAAATCCACAATTTGGGTCACGTGGTACGATGACATAGTTTGTTGATGTAGCTCAGGCTACGCTACAGAGAGTACAATGGAGTACACAACGACAAGTTCAAATGCGGATTCACAAAGTGATGATTTTAACACGAAAGACAGCGCAAGCGTCTGTTACAATTTGGGTAAGTCTGAGAAAAACATTTTAGGAGAATAAATGAAATGGGTTGCTGGTGTATAATTGGAATCAGGTCGTATAATCGCGGTTCTGGCTGACAGTTCGGATGTAAACACGGAAACAACGCGTCGAAGCCCGATTGCCTGGCATTGTTTATGATGGCTGAAATTCGCCAAAACAGCGCATAAAAGAAAAAGATGTACATTCAGCACAAACCACAGTGTCTCATGGGGGTTCCGAACCGAAAGGGCTGTGGGTCTATCCCCACCACGGCTTTAAACGCCTCAGGGTTCTGCGGGGCAGCAGGGCCGTGCTGAGAGGTAGTGTGGATAACACGTCGCTTCACAGCAGGCTGCTGTGATGACAGCGAGATTTCTCCGCTCCCACTGCGTGATGAGGAGAGAAGGAGACATCAGCAGAGAGCTCGGTGGGCTCTGATTGAGCGCAGAGAGCTTCTCTGGGCTCTACTTTAGAGACTCTGGGAAGCACCAGTAGACCTGCAGTCTGAGAACAAAGAGCTCTGTAAGGAACATACGGAGCAATTAGGTATGTTTTATAGAGCCTGATTATTAAGGACTTTATATGTGAGAAGGAGAATTTTAAATTTTATTCTTGATTTAACAGGAAGCCAATGAAGGAAAGATTTCTCTTTCTAATTTTCATCAGATAACACCAAGGTTTTTTACTTCATTACCAAAGCCCTCTGGTTCAAAGATGACAACTTCTGTGTTGTCAGAAATTAAAATTAGAAAATATAACATCACCCAGGTTTTGATGTCATCAAGACATTCCTGTAGTCGAAGTAATTGATTGGATTCATCATGATTTATGGACAAATATAGCTGAGTGTCATCAGCATAACAGGGGAAATTAATCCCATGCTGTCTGATCATTTTGCCAATCGGAAGCATATATATAGTAAAGAGAATTGGCCCAAAGAATGAACCCTGTGGTACTCCACAAGTACCACAAGGTAATTATGGTTGCTCTGTTTCATGTATTTCTTATTCTGCTGGCTGCCATGATAGATGGACGTTTATGTTGTGACTTACTTGTAGGCCCTTGTACATAAATAACAAATATAGAAAAAAAGTTCATTTATGATAAAGACTAAACAAGGTAATGATATAAATTTCATATATTTGAATGACTGAATCACCAAAGTCAGTCTTTGTTCAAAGCAGCAAGTTATGACCCAAGTATTAGCTTCATTTAAGATTTATTAAATAAATATTTTTCAGGTCAATATACAGCATTTGGCACATATTGAATCTCCGTGTGGGTTACCACTCTCCAAAAATTCACCTATCTAACTTGAGAGGGTCAGATCCGTCACTGAATAGGACCGAGAGCGCCGCTCTAGATCACATGACCCATTCTAGGTTATGACACAGTAAAACGAAACAGATACGACACTTACCTGATCAGACATATTTTTGGTTCTCTGATGTAGGATTTAAACTAGGGCTGAATATGGTCTTGTCTTTAGAAGTAACTCCATGAATCCTCAATCTGCTGGCCCAAACTGGTCTGCTATCAGATTCCCAAACACGGAGGGAGACTGTTTCATTTTGTGACAGTGCAGTGTTGCCAGTGGGCTTCAAGGGTGCAGCTCTCTGCGCCTGTGGCCGATGAGCACTTTTTGTGTCCTTCTTCTAATCAGATTAATTCATCATACCTTCATGTTAATCAAAGTTACATCCCTGGCAGCTTAGATGTCACTCAAACATGCGGAGGCAAATAGAAGAGGCAGGCAACAACAAGGTCAAGACAGGAAAGAATGCCGCAGCGACAGAACATTCGCTCATTTATTTACAAAATAATAATTTCACAAGGCTTTTGCTGGAGGAAAAAAAGCAGAGAAAGGAACTTGGACTGACCAAACTTAAAAATACAGCTGCAGGCAAGTGACTGAATGAATTTATATTCGAAGAAGTATTATTGAGTTCAGTGGTAGGGCGGTAGTGCTTTGATTGTTTGCATAGCTAAAATTTGACCTTGTAGGTAAAAAATTACGTTAGTGAAAAAACTCTTTGGAAGCTCTTCTGCTGTAGTTCCTACTGTGGCGCAGTATTATTTCATTGTAGCGGCTTCTACTGTTTAAGACAACTGAGTTTCGAGGAGCTCATCTGTGCAACCCATTTGAATTCATCCCGGCTCTTTTTTCTCAATGCTCTTGACAGCGCACCCTGTTTCAAATGTAACAGGATGAACTGTTGTGCCTCAGAAGCTCATGTTTTGGATTTTCACGCTCCATTCTCTTTTCCCTGTTATTGTAACATCATGTTTGTCTTGCAAATCAACAAAATCTTCCATAAATAAATAAGCTTTCCTCTGTCTTTTTTGATTGAATATGTAATACAACAATCAAACTGTAGCCAACCTCATAAAAGTTGCAGTCAAATTTTGATAAGCGCATCCCCACATTTATTTTATATTCTGCCTGACCCATTAAGCTCTGCAGAGAGTGAGTGGAGAAATGTTTAGTTCTTCGATGGAGTTATGTAAGCATGTGTACTTGTAGGTGCCGAGCTTGTTGCACAGGAGGGACTGCTGGCTAAAGGGCACAGCTGTTCCAAAACAGGAAGGCGGTGGATACGTTGAATGTGATACGTGATGATAGAGCCTACAGCAATCAGGAGCAGAAAAGCAGCAGGAGGAATAAACTTTCTCATATAACTTTCTTCTAAGCTTGAATCAATATAGAGACCATGTTTGTATAAAAATCTGCTCTGAGACGGAACTCACGTCTCGCAGTTGAAAGAGAAATATTTGAAGCATATGACTCCATATTATAAGGTTGAATGATATGTGCATCCATCCATCCACTTACCCAGCCACTCACAACTGAGATGTAGAAATGCTATAACTAATCAGAGTAATGAAAGCAACCTTTTTTTTTTTTGGTCTCGCTCCCTCAGGGCTGGATGAATGAGATCCACAGCTATGACCCGGAGATGTACCACGCCACCCTGACCCACTCTGTTTACGTCCGCTTAGAGGGCTCGGTCCTGCGTCTGTCCAAGCCCAACAGGAACGTCTCCCGCCGTGCCGTACACAACGAGCCTAAACCCGACGTCACTTACGTCAGCCAGAAGATCTACGATCTGACCGACAGCAGGGTGAGGTGCTTATGGAGGCATGCTGTTGATTAAAAGAGGGGTTTTCATCTTTTAAATGATTGAAACCATGCCTGTAACAAGACATGAACTATATGTCTCTGTGTTTTATAATAAGCACAACAGATGGTGACATTAAACGCCATCTCATATTTGATGTTCTCATAATATTTAATCATATTTGCTGAACAGGCCAAAATCATTGATAAAGCTACAATTTTTATGACTAATCTAAAAATAAAATACATCTCATTAGTTCAGCTCACATTATACAACAGAGGTAAAACTTGAAAATATAGAGATTAATAATAAGTACTTTTAAAATAGCATTAAATTAGAAAGCAATGAAAGAAAATGAGAGTTTCAAGCAAATGAATCATTTTTGTCGGCGGAGCTCGGTTAAAAATTAAGTACAGTTTAAATTTTATTCATAGGCTTAAACACTGAGAGGTCGTCTGGACTGAAAACCCAGGCAAGCAGAACAGAAGCTCCCTGCCTTGATTCTCATTTCAGATCTGCACATTGGGAGCAAGGAGTTCCTCTGAGATAACAAGGAACAATGCAATACCCTCTTTCTGATAAGACGAGGCCAGGTCATTCAAGGCTCTTAATGCTGTTGGGATTTAAAAGTCTGCTCTAACAACGAGTGGAGTGAAAAAGCTAAGACAGGAGAAATGTGATCTTCGTAGGGAAGACATGTGGATAAAGAAGAATTTTCTCTTGCCTTTCAGGGCTTCCCCACCTATCAGTAGTCTGGAAACAACAATCTAACATCAGAAAAACAACTACCCCGCTCTTGATCCAACATGATGATGATCCTGACAGCGAGTCAAAGATATATCTTACATTATGAAGGAAAGCATCAGATATTCTCATATATGTTTTTTAGGTGGATGGATTTGTCAATCTGAAAATTTTATATATATATATATATATATATATATATATATATATATATATATATATATATATATATATATATATATATATATATATATCTATCTCAAGGGCAGATTCCAAGTAGAAACCAAGCTTGCTCCATGAAGGACATTTCTATCTGTCACCTATTTAATATAAAGGTAAAATTTAAAATCCCTTGGTTGCATAAAGGATGTATCTGTAAGTCGTTATCGTTTAGGCCTCTTTTTCTACATCTTTAGGCTCTCCATCATTGAATAATTGGTTATAATTTTGATTATATCCCTTAATTTAAAAAAAAACATATTTAAAATACTTACTCCTCAAGAAACAGTGAGTCATTGGTTGAGACAATGACAGCAGGCAGCCCTCCAGAATAAAAAGATAAGATTAGATCATAAAAAGAACCAGGTCATATAAGGAAGCCCCCCCCCCCCCCTCAAACTATGTTGAAATAATTTCACACCCATCCCAACAGATCTACCTGATGCCCCAGAGCTTGGCTAGGAAGAGAGTATGGAACAAGAAGTACCCCATTTGCATTGAACTGGCCAAGCAGGAGGACTTCATGTCAAAGGCAGAGGGCGAAAGATCTGAAGCCGGGGAGGAGAGGACTACTGGGCTGGGTGAGACGTTTGAACGCACGGACAAACTGGAAAGACCCGAAGGTGGCACTTCGGCGGAGGAGCACAAAAGATCGACCGCCGGGGGAGGGGATCTGACAATTTACTTGTTTGGGAGGACCGGTCGAGAAAAAGAGGAATGGTTTCGGAGATTTCTTCAGGCATCCCAGATGAAGTCGGAGGCGAGAGGCGGCAGCCTGTCTGGCATCTGCAAGAGCGGTGAGATGATTTCACACCCCTCGAGGTGCACGCACGACACGTTCAGTGGAGCATTTTAAGACTATCCATCTTTCTCCAAAGCGCTCCCCACAGTCAGAATTACCATTATTAGCATTATTTTTAGCATGCAACTGCACTGTGATCAGATCTGTATGTAAGCCTAAGCTTAGGGACCACCAATCCCCTGAACTGAGTGAACAGCAGAGTGTGAATGGGTCAGCAGGATTACATACACTGGGGAGTAGCGTATTATAGCACTGGTCTCCTCAGTGAGACATAAGCCTGTAAGGATAAGACCTCGTACAGAAAGGAGCTGTAGTAGTGTGGGGGTCCAGTGATATAAGCAGTACATTGGACTGAATGACTGTTGAGGAGGATTTTAATGTACGCTGTTTCTGAGTTAATACAAATACATCATGCTAATTTAGTGCTGCAGTGCATTGTGACAAAGGAATACGAAAGAGATGCTAATTATTTAAGGGTTTCGCGATCTTCACGCAGTATCGTATGAAATAATAATGGATGAAGAAATGAATCTTCTTGATGTATAATTTGTATCACAATTCCCTGCTTCCTGTTTTTCCCCTACACTCCACTTTTTCCCTCCTCTCCTTCAGCCTTGTTGCCCGCTCACAGCCGCAGCGGCAGCATCCAGTCAGGCGGCGGCCCGGAGGCTGACAGCAGGGGCAGCAGCAGGGGAAGCCAGGAGGAGCTGTCTCTGCCTCGGCACAGAGAGACTCCCGCCTCTCTCTGCAGTGGCTCAGCTGGAGGGATGAAGCAGAAGATGCTCTTGGACTATAACGTCTACATGGCCAAGTACGTCAACCCCCAGGCCCCGCCCGGAAGCCCGGCGGCAGCCGACAGCCCCGGGCACAGCCCTGAGAGCAGCCCCAAAACCACCAAAAAGGTATAAGACTGATGGCTTCATGTGAAAATGAAAATAACTGATGAGGGTATCTCCTCTGTGGGGTCCAATATAGTCTGGTGAGGGTCTGCCTAGAATCAGCGCAATGGGTTTCTGAGTGTGTTGGTTTGACATTTGCTTCGATGAGGTCGATGTTTTTGCCTCATCTGTTTTGTTCACGCTCAGTCAACTTGGAGATGGAGAGCAACTATAAGCATTTATAGTTTCCATTTATTTCAAAATTTTTAGAAAAGGTTGTAGCTGAACAACTCACTACTTTCCTAGAGAACCATGGGCAGTTTGACAAATATCAGTCCGATTTTCCGTAAAAAACATTCCACAGAAACTGCATTGCTGAAAGTCTCGAGTGACATTCTGATGTCAGCTGACTCTAAGAAATACACAGTTCTGGTTCTCCTGGACCTTTCATCTGCTTTTGACACTGTTGACCATAAAATTATGATAAATAGACTCCATGATTCGGTTGGGATGTCAGGTTCAGTTTTAAAATGGTTTTCATCTTACCTTTCTGGCAGAAGTTTTAGTGTTTACGTAAACCAAATCATCGGATACGATGTCGGAACAACGCAGTTGTCATGGGGGGTACCTCAGGGTTCTGTTTTGGACCCATCTTGTTCCTTTTGTACATACTTCCACTAGGTCAGATAATCAGTAAATTCAGTGACATATCTTACCATCTGTATGCGGACGATATTCAACTTTATTGCTCATTTAAAGGAAACTGAATTTCATAAATTGTCTTCCTTAACTTACTGTCTGGCTAGTATTAAACAGTGGTTAAGTGACAACTTCTTGCTTCTAAATTCAGAGAAAACGGAAACATTAATTATCGCACCTGAATGTAAAATCCCTCAGATAAAGCAATATATTGCTGACTTAGGCTCGTCTGTTCAGCCGAGCCTCAGGAGCCTAGGTGTTGTGTTCGATACAGCGATGTCCTTGGAGAACCACTCTGAACAATTAGTTAGGAACTGTTATTTCCAACTAAGGAATATCTCCAAATTAAGATCATTGGTGTCAAAGGGTGAGTTGGAAATGATTATTCATGCTTTTATCTCCTCACGGTTGGACTATTGCAACAGTCTTTTTACATGTTTGAGCAAGAAGGAGCTAAACCGTCTTCAGGTTGTCCTGAACTTTGCTGCAAGGCTTTTAACTCACATAAACAAAAGAGAACACATTACACCAGTATTAGCAGCTTTGCACTGGCTACCGGTCCAGTATAGAATCCAATTTAAAATTCTTGTCCTTACTTTTAGAGCCCTGCATGGTCTAGCTCCTCCCTACATTTCTGAGCTGATACAGCTCCATACTTCGACCCATAGTTTGAGGTCATTGGGCCAATCATTGTTAGTGGTCCCACGCACTTATTTTAAAACTAGAGGGGATCGTTCATTCCAGGCAGTGGCTCTGAGGCTGTGGAATGTTTTGCCTCTCTCTTTACGTTGTATGAATTCTGTTGCTTCTTTTAAAAAGCAACTAAAGACGCTGCTATTCAAGCAGGCTTTCAATTAGACGTGTGGTTTTTACGGTTTTGTTTGTATGTTTTCGATCTTGTTTTATAATGTTGTTTATGTATTGTTTTGTATACTGTTTTTTGTATTTGTATTTTACTGTGAAGCACTTTGTGATTTTTATCTGAGAAAAGTGCTACATAAATAAATTTTACTTACTTACTTACTTACTTACTTACTTACTTACTTACTTACTTACTTAAGCAGCAGCTGCCAAAGTCTTGCAACTGATTCTAAAATGGATTTAGGTCTGGACTTTGACTAGGACATTCTAATGCATGCTTTAAACTAACCAGTTCGTTTGTAACTCTGGTTGTACTTTAGGCTTTTTTGCCCTGCTGGACGATGAAGTTTCGCCCCAGTTTAATTTTTTTTTTTTTTTGCTTCTTGAAGAGCTTTGAACCAAAATTACCCTAAACTTAACTCCAGCTGTCTTCCCATTAATGCTGAGGTGCTTTCCCATTTCTGCTGAAGAAACGCACCCCCACCGCATGATGCCGCTGCCACCCTGTTTCAATATGGAGAAGTTGTCCTTAGTGGTTTCTGATATGGCCAGTATGGCTCTTCGCCCACGGCATTACTGTGTGGGGGGACAAACTCTCATCAGTAAAGTTATCAGTTGCACCTGAACAAATTCAAAACGGTTCATTGTAGTGCACAGTGTAAGCATTGTAAATCACAGCTGTCTACTGATGCTGAAGGTGGTATTTGATTCAGGTTTCTGAATTATAAATTTCTCAAACGGCCCTTTAAGAAATTAAAGGACCATTTCACAGTTTTTAAAGGCTCTAATAAATGTATCACCTACAGTTCAGAATCCATACTTTCAACGACAGTTTGAGATGCAAAAAAATATTTATTATTTTTGTTAAAACTAACGAAATAATTTACCATACAGACTTGGCATCAAGACAACCTTAGATCAGGACAAGTCTGAAAACTGCAATATATGAACAAGTCAAACCTGGACTGAACTTTTTCACACTGATCACAGATTCTCCAAAACACCACTTGAGGTTCTAAAACACATGAAGAAACTTGGTTGCGATGTCAGTCTCCCTTACAGCCAGTTGTTGAGAATCAGAAGACTCTGCAGCACTGAGGAAGTTTGACAAACAAGATTGATGCAAAAGATTCATAAAGGGTATGATGACCTAGTATTGAAGAAACGTGGTGATAAAGTTAAAAAATCTTAGCAGGGATGAAGTGTTAGACCCTAAACTTCCCTCTCATAAGGACTCAAACATGGTTACAACATTCTCCTCATTAACCAAAGAAGTAGAAACACGTGTCATCAAACATCGGCACATCTTGTCCATTGAGCCATAGATTTAAACGTTAGTAATTTGGGAGATCCTTGACTGTTGCACCCCTCCTCAACATTTCCTGTCTCAGTTACCTGGGGGTTATTTCCCCTGTTTTAGCTGCTCAGTGGAGTGTCACGATTATAGGTAATGTTCTTCAAAACACCCATAAAAACTAAAATTCAAAATAAAGGTGAGAGTTCCCCTGTGGTTAGACACTCTGACACAGTCAGCCATATTTGATTCTTCAAGAAATGGTCTCTGCTCTTCTCTTGGCAAGCATTTTAGATTTTGTTTTCTTTACAAACAATAATCCACATGAGTTTGAATGTGGAGTTTGAGTTGTACGATCTTCTTTCTCTAATTTTATAGGTCTTTTAACCTTCCGTATGGCTTTATGCTTCTAGAGATGGTGTGTCTGCTGCTGTTTTTGTGAGTGTGAGTTGCTGATTGGATTTGGGATGGAAGTAGCTCCACAAAGATGTTTCCTTTTTGCATTGATTACCTGATCTGCTCCTGATTAGCTGGGCTGCTTTCTGCCCTTCATTTAGATCTATCTTTGTTAGGTTTTTTTATCTTTGTGCTGATGACTGCATTTAGCCACCTTGCTTATATTTGAGTGAGAGAAAAAAGAATATGGAGTACTGGTTATCTATTTTTATGTTTTTAGTGTTAGTCCATTGCCATAGACGGTGTTTTGCAAGTAAGCGTTTTAAAAAAAAAGAAAGAAGGTAAAATCTTGGTCTCATCTGACCTTCTTCATGTTTCCTGGCAAACTGCAGATGTGACTCATGGATTATTTTTCTTTTATTTGCACCATCAAGCACTACCATGCTCTGTTCTATCATGCAAAATTCCACTAAATTACATTAAAGTTTGTGGGGTGAGTGGACAAAATGTGGAAATATTTAACCCCTGTTCATAGTTTTGCTTTCTTGTATGATCTTCTGGTTTATTTTCTTGAGAACAAGAACCGTAACACTGCGCGAGCATGCTGTAAATGGAGGCTGGCAGGGTTATCAATGTGATTAACAGGGTCACTTTACTGCTCCAAGATGCTGTCTGTTGCTGCTTGATGCACTATGTTATGTTATGTATCCACATGGTGTGTTTAACCCTTTTAAACTCAGCAGTACGGCCTTATTTGGGACCTCCATGCCCTTTCACATACAAGCATAGAACGCCTGAGGCAGGAGGATCTGCAGCAACGAAGCAACACACTAAACAAAGACGTGATCAGACGCAGTTTGATAAGGCGGAGCGGGGTCTGCGTGGAGAAACTGCGGTTGTAGCTGGGCAGTTGCTGTTGTGTCCACGGAAGAGAAATGATGATGATGTCTGATAAACTTGCTTCAACAAGACAAAAGCTGATGCATGATGATGTGTGCATGTCCTTCAGTTTCCCAGGAGTTCAGAGGAGGCTGCGGAGCCGGAGGCGTGGGTCAATGCCTTTCTGGGAAGGATATTCTGGGACTTCTTACGAGAGAAGTACTGGGCCGATGTCGTCTCCAAAAAGATCCAAATGAAGCTCAGTAAAATCAGGGTGAGTAGTGCCATCGGCCCGCAAAAATAAACCCGACAAGATGATAAACTGCACAAGCAACTGTGTGACTGTATTTATGCACAGCACTGTGGCTACCCTTGCAGTTTTTAAAATGTGATACAGAAACAAAGCTGATTGACTGATTAATTGATTGACTGCAAATTACATTCATGTCTGTTTTCATCTCTTAATCCCCTAATCCGACGGCCGTGCTTCAGCTGCCATACGTAATGAACGAGCTGACTTTGACAGAGCTGGATATGGGATTCTCAGTTCCTAAGATCCTCCGTGCCTCCAAACCCTCAGTGGACCACCAAGGTAGGGAGGAACATAGAGCAGATGCCGTACCTTTCGAAAGTATTCATGCCCTTGAACTTTTTCACCTTTTTTATTTGTCCTTGCAATCCCAAACATTAATAGTTCTTATTTAATTTGCCTTTCCAAAAACTTTCATTTTGGTCTCAATTGACCAGGACACCATCATTCACAGGTCTGCTGTGTCCCCTTCATGGCTTGCTTACTTCTTACCGTATTTGTGGAGTGTATGACCAATAGTTATCCCGACAACAGATTTTATTACATGAGCTCTTAATCTCTGCAGCCTTTCCAGAGTTACCATGGGCCTCTTGGCTGCCTCTACGATTACTGCTCTCTTTGCCCGGTCCGTTAGTGTAGGTGGACACCCATGTCTTGCCAGGGCTACAGTTGTATTATCTTTTCACTTTCGGGTGTTCCAATATATTCAGAGCTTGGGATATTGTTTTATAACCTAACTATCTGCTTTAAACTTCTCAACAACTTTCTCCCTGCTGTGTTTCTTGGTCGTTGTGATGCTGTTTGTTCATCAGTGTTCTTTAACAAGCCTCTAAGAATAGCTGGATAGCAGAATAGCTGGATATATACTGAGATAAAAGTACACACAGGTTGCCCTTTATTAATTAATCTCAGTTCAGCTGGATCATATTTAGGGATCTGGTGGGAAATGGGGCTGAATATATACTCACGCCAGGAGATTTTTATTTTAGAACTCCCTTCTTCCACATAATAAACACATTGCATTTTGCTGCAGTAATGTGATAAAACAAGGACAATTGTAGTTGGTAGGAAAGTGGAGATATGTTGTTTTTCCCAAATTTTAGGATTCTCTTTTTTTTCTTACTCTTGATCTCTGTGGATTGAGACGTCCTTCCTCCTCTGCAGCCCTTCCTGTTGGTTTGCTGTGCACTATAAAGCCACAGTAATTAAACTTCACATCTTGGATGTCCCTCCTGATCCGTTTCCTGAAATGCCGACTCCCCCTGCCACCCTCAGCCACAGTCATGAGTAATAAATGGAGTTTCAAGTATCCGTGCCAACAGCATTATCAGTAAAGATTTATCCAAATGTTGCAAACATAAAGGTTGCGTTGAGTTCAGTTAAGGAGAAGACTCTGTAGGGATTAGGCAACTTGGTTTCGTTTTAGCCTCATTTCCACACTGTCTACAATGCTGAGTACAGGGCGGATCGCTGGAGAATCCAATTTAACCCGGGTTATGAAACATTTCCTGTGTTTTGTCTCCATCATCATGCGTGCGCTTACAGAACCAAACTGAGAAAACAAAAAGCAGGAAGATGAGCTAAAGAAAATAAATAACCGATCTGCTGCAGAAACTAGGACTCACGGAGCAAGCAGCAGGGGTATTAAATGTGAATCATTATCCCCCCCCCCCCACCTAACGATTGATGTGATGCCTTGGAGCTGGTATTTTCTCTGTTTGCAAGAGGATAGGTCATCCTCCTGCCACATCTGTTGAGGGCCTCACGCCAGTTCCACATCAGATAGAAGAGCCTCCTTGATTTTTAAGGAGCAACCACAGGAAAGCTTTCTCCATCTGACAAAGACTTGCTGGTTTTCTGTGTCTCCCCTTGCTCTCTGTCCAGGTCTTTGGTTTGATCTGGAAATCTCCTACGCGGGCTCGTTCCTCATGACACTGGAAACCAAGCTGAACCTCGCCCGCCTGGGGAAGGAAGGCGAAGGACTCGGGGAGCAAGGGAAAGAATGGTGAGAATTTGACTTGCGTTTAGTATATTTGTTTCTAAGTTTTTTTTTTAACCTCTTACTCTCAAACCCTTTAAACATTTAAATTGGACACCGTTCCAACCACAAACTTCAATCTGTTTTACTGGGATTTTATGTGATGGACAAACAAAGCAGTGCACAGCTGTGAAATGGAACTAAAATTTGACAGGATTTATATAGTTTCCAGCAACAACAACAACAAAAAATCTGGAAAAAAAAACATGCCATTTACATGTATTTATCCCCGTTTACTCTAAAACTCTTTAATAAAAGCAGTTGCGACCAACTGCATTCAGAAGTCAGCCACTTAGTAAATAACTGATCAGATCCGCAGCTCGTGTACAATAATCTGTACAGGACAACTATTGGTCGTACACTTCACGAATGTGGCCTTTATGGCGGAGAGACAAAAAGAAAGCTACCGTTGAAGCATAACCACAGGAAGTCCCATGTGCAGTTTGCCACAAGCATTAAAGGGGACATGGCAAATATGTGGGAGGAGAAAGTGCTCTGGGCAGATGAGACCAAAACTGTATTTTGTGGCCGATTATAACGGTAAATGAAGCAAAGAACAAAAACCAGCAATGGCTGCATCATGCTGTGGGAGTGCTTTTTTTCAGCAGGGACATGCAGTGACGCCGGTCAGAGTTAATGGGAAAACGGAGGGAAATACAACGTGATCAACCTTGGGTGGAGATTCCCCTCCCAGCAGCACAGCAACCCTAAGCATCCAGCCACATTCAGGCGTTAGAGCTGCGCAGTCAAGGTGTAGACCCAAATCCAGATGAGAATCTGTGGCAGGAGTTTCAAACTGCTGCCGGCAGATGTTCTCCATTCAAGCTGATGGAGCTTGGGCTACTTTGCATAAAATAACTGCCCATTATTTCAGTTTCTAAACGTACAAGGTTAGTAGAGACTTACCCTTACGAAAACAAATGCATGCCACACTTTTTTTTTATCTCCCATTTCACAATTTTGCACCACTTTGTGCTGGCCTGTAGCATTAAATCACGTAATAAATGAATTGAAGCATGTGACTATAGAGACAAAATGGGTAAAGTAGTAGTGATGCATACTTTTGCACAGTATTCGTGTTTTGGGTTTTTTTTGTGCACAACTCACAATCAGTGATGAGGCCTTAAATAAAACATTTAAACTGTCTTTAAACTGGGTGCAAACTTGGCAGACCTGCATATATAAGGCCATTTAGCTGTTGTGTGTTTTTTCACCATTCCTACCCTTATTGTGTTGATTCTTCTTCCTCCTCCTCCTCCTTTCTGTGTACACTAATCCCCTCTTTCGGACGCCTACACTAATGGATTTGTCCAATGAATGGTGAGTTTGGGAATGGATGCCTACAACTGCCTGTCAATGAAAGAATGTGATTTTGTTGTTTTTTCCCTGGACATTTTGGACATTTATACTATGGATCAGTGGAGTTTTAGCTCCTGGGACTTATTTTAGTTGCAGTTCATTAAACAGAAATGGGTCATGTCCAAAACTGTTCTGTGCCAAGCTATCATGGCCTGACCTTCAAACAGTCACTGTGTGTTTGTGTTGCTGCGACAGGCCCAGGCCACGGACGTACTGTCTGGCCGACAGTGATGAGGAGTCATCCAGTGCTGGCTCATCAGATGAGGAGGATCCCCCGGAACTGCTCAGTGACAAGCCTAGTCTGCCCGCATCTGAGGGGTGAGTGAGGTTCTCTTTACGGCGATGTGGGCAACGATCTGAACTGAAACTGCTCAGATTCAGATAAACGCCGAACACGCCAGGTCCGTCTACCTACTCAGCCCCACAGGTTTGAAGGTTTACTGCTGATTTAATGCATCACCCACTCACCTCCCCATCACTATTGTGGGTGCTGAGTAGCAGGAGATGCTGTTATGAATAAATGATGAACCTGACTCACTCCTTTTTTCCCCCCTCCTCTTCCTTCTCTGTTTCCGTCCTCTGCTCCTGTAGCTACGTAGGAGGCCACAGACCGAGCAAGATCATGCGCTTTGTGGACAAGATCGCCAAGTCCAAGTACTTCCAGAAGGCAACCGAGACCGAGTTTATCAAGAAGAAGATGGAGGAGGTTTCCAATACGCCCCTCCTGCTCACCGTGGAGGTGCAGGAGTGCAGGGGGACACTGGCTGTCAACATCCCACCTCCCCCTACGGACAGGATATGGTACGTTCAGGAGCACACCAAACCTGGGATTTTGTGAGCATTACATGGGCAGGAATGCTGGCATAAGAACCTAATACTGCGCCCTCTGCTGGACACCTGTAGGCATGCATACATTCACAAAATATGACTCAATAGTAAATAAAGTTTATCTAAGAAATTAAAGAGAGATGTTTACATCTGATAATATTTTTATGAATGCTGTTCTATATACTGTAAGTGCAGAAAAAAAGCATTATGAGAACAACCTGAGTAAAAAAAGAGAGCTGTAGTTGCTTCATATGTTGTTTGTCAACTTGTAGCTGCATTTGCTTGCAAAAGTATTCATACCTCTTGAACCTTTCGATCAATTTCAGTAGATTTCATTTAATTGATTATTATCCATGATCGTTAATCACAAAAGCAGCCAATTAGCCCATGGTAGTCCTCTGATAGAGTAAAGGAGATTCCCAGCTTAGTTGGGACAATCTATCCACAATCTATGCAGATTTCCTTGTGCACACCATCCCCACAGTGAAAGACTTAGACTTAGACAAACTTTATTGTCATTTTGTATGTACAGAGTGCATACATAACGAAATTTCGTTGCATACAGGTTACGACAATGTAATGAGATTGCAATTGAAATAAAATAACATTACAATATAAAGCGCAGCAGTGATAAGAATGTACAGTGCAGGAGAAAAACAGTTTTTTTAAAAAGTGTGCAGAAGAATGTTCCACCGTGTATATAGTGCAAAAATAGTGGTGGCAACATTATGCTTTGGGGATTCATTACAGGAACAGGAAGGCAGATCTAGTTCATAACATTTTTGATAAAAGTCAAGAGTTCTGTGGTTGTAATATGATTGAATTGTGGAAAAAAACGAAACAATATGAATACTTTTACAAAACAGAACACAGCAACTGAGTTTCCTTACAAAATCTTTACAGGCTAAAGATTTGATGGGCAATCCACAACTATCGTTAGCGGTCAGAGGTCTGACAACCTGAAGATTTTGTTGATAGCTTGTGGCAAGAAAATTACGTACGTCTTCTTGATGTTCAGGTACGGTTTCCGGAGTCCCCCCCACCTGGAGCTGAAGGCAAGACCCAAACTGGGTGAGAGGGAGGTCACTCTGGTTCATGTCACAGAGTGGATCGAGAAGAAGTTGGATCAGGAGTTTCAGGTAATCAAAACAATTTTTTTTCCGAGCCTGAAAGGCCAGATGTGTAGTTCAAAGGGACAAAAAGGATGGCTCCTGAGATGTTTATAAGGATTTAGGTGAGGATTCAGTTGTGGCAAGCCATCTATAGAAGCATTTAAAAGCTGTATGTGTCTGTCTTTACCAAAAATCGTAACCAGATTACTGATGTTCCGGGTGTATGAATGCAAACAGCTCAGGGTCTCTGTTAGGTTCACCACATGTCTATTTATCTCTGCCTGACTCCTCCAGGGCTGTTATTATGTACCTTCCCCCTTCAATCAGGACTCTAGTAAAATATAGCACTGCGCTGCACATGGCTATCAGTTGTGTATGACTGTATACATCTGGTTTTTAACAAAAGCAACCATTTAGTGCTGGTTTGATTTTAGAAGCAACAAAGACAGGATTGGGAACAGATACGTTTTTCAGGTTTTTGTCGATTCTTTTCCAAAAATATATATTGACGGCAACTTTCTTTCTTCCCCTGCAGAAAATATTTGTAATGCCAAACATGGATGACATATGGTTACCCATAATGCACTCTGCCATGGACATGCGCTCAAACGCCAACTTGACTGTGACAAACGATGCCTTGAAGGATCCAGAGCCGGAGGAGTCTGAGGTCTCCGATGCATGAGAGGTGCTGTTCAAAATGTGCAACGGCTGGCATTTCATGACCTGGCGATACAAGACGGACAAGACGTCTGTCAGAAACCGAAGGTGCAGCCGCAGCCTCCAGCCAGCTCTACGGTCGTTTTCTCTGTATTTCATCCGTTCCATTTTTTTTTTTTTGTACCGATAGACTGCTAGCAGTCAAAAAAAAAAATAACGCATCCAAAAAGCTAGAAGATAGAGGTGGTGAGCTCTCTCTTATTTTTAAGTCAATCAAAACAATAGGATGTGAGAAATGTGACTGAGATTACCATATGATTTTTACTTTTCATTATGTTTATATGACATCTAATATTGGTTCTGTCTGATGAACGCGGTTCATGGGTCATGATAAAATACAGCAACCTCCACAATTACTGGCACATTAAGTTTTTGGATCAGTGTTTCGAAACCTCCAGTGAGTCCTCCCAGACTATCCCAAGTTTCCCTATGATAGAGAAATTACACAAAAGCGGTCCATGTATTTTAACCTCTTTTCAAAATGGGAAACACTAGGAAACATGCCATTTAAAGGAGCAATCAGTGATTTTTCACCACTAGGTGGGGCTTGAGCACAATCTGTAGACCAAAACAAGATGTGTATGAAGCCATGCCTCTATCTACCTTCACTCCAGCTGCAACCCGACATCCATTTTCCCCTTCTCAACCGTCGCCTCGTTTAAGCATATTTGCAAAGGATAAATACACATGCTCTCTGCCATTTTGTGCCTACGCAACGCTACTCTGATGGTGGCATTTTATGAGCAGGGAGGGGCTAAGCCCTGAGTGGCAGCTGTTTACATGCACGCGCAGCCGGCCCGGCTATGTAAACAAGTGACTGGAGAACAACACAGAGAGAGAAAAAAAAAGATACATTTAGTTCTTGACAAAACAACTTTTTTGTTCTTTCCATCTAAAATAATGAAATTTCCCTTATTGCTGCTTTAAGTATAACGCATGTATGTGTTGATGTTCATAACTAAAGAAATGGCTGCAGGTAAATTGCAACTCTGCTAAATTTCTCTATCTACAATCAGATCAATACCTAAAAACTTTAAAACAACAAGGACTGATTCAGATGAGGCTGGATGAAGATATTTCTTTTCTTGCCACGACACACAGAGCAGGTTTGTAAAATGGGTTAAAAAAAATCTCCAAAACAAATAGTGCAATCTTACGGTCACCATAGTAACCATTTGACCCCATGTAGATGTTAATCAGTTGTTTCGGAAGAAGCCTTTCCTGTCCTGCCATCACAGACATTATTATCATGTGGAGTTAGCTGAAAATCAATGTTTCAGTATGATGAGAATTTTTCGCAGGCAAAAACTACAGGTAGGTTTGGTATGAAACAAATGATAAAAATCTGCCAATGCACCTCCTGCTTGCTGTTAAGCAAGGGGTAGGATACAGCATGTGATGCTGTGGGTCATGCACTTCTGACAATAGGACGTCACTCAGGTGATGACAAAGTGACACCCTATTGGCTAAAATTGTTTGCGCACAGTATTAACAAAAGAGCAGGAAATAATTGTCTAGGGACACTGGGGAAATACTTTTCTCCACCACCCAAACAATAAATGTACTCAAATTTAACTGTTTTTATTTTTACCATTATATTGCACTGCTGCAATAAAATCGAATTTTTTAATGGCTTTTTATATTATTACCAGTAAGTGTGGAGGGCACTGTAACTCAACAAATAGCCATTCTGAGTCGGCTAGAGGAACCATAATACCTGTGATGTGTAGCTGTACCTAACATGATAGTTGGACAGTGTTAACCTTCTCTGTGAAGTTGCTAAATGAGTATCTTATTGTTGCTGTTATGAGGATTAGCTAGAACTGTGGCCAGTGATTAAAAAAGCCCATTACCCAATCAAGGACACAGTGGATCTCAAAAAGGCACCAAAGAGTTAAGATTTTGTGATGTAAAAAATATTCTACCTTTTATATAACATCTATTCTCTACAATTACACTGCCATGAAATCTCCTGGGAGGTAAAATGCTAAATAAAATTAAAAAATAAAACAACAACCTGGTTACAAAAGTGTACAAACCTTAAATGAATACTTTGTTGTGGCCCATTGTGATCTAATCACAACATTTGGTCTTCATTAGTACACATTTAATGTCGATTATAGTGAATCTGATTAGAGTCCAGTTGTTCAGCCGCCCCAGTAGGGTTTTCCCCCATATTTACTCATTTGCATCCTTTAGCCACAATTTTAGACTGAACAGTAACAGTCTGAAGATTGGTAGAAAAAAATAATCTCACTACTTTATCTGCAACCGTGGCAAAGCAAAGACGTGTCAATAAATGGGAAAACATGGGGTAATGTTGAAAGAAACTGGACATTTTTCTTAAACTCCAAAGAAGGAGTTTCTGCCCAGGATTAGTTTTTCCCTCCATATTGAAGTACGGTGTAAGATAACAGCTAGCTAAAACCCTGTAAGATATTGTGCTGTGATCTGATGAAACCTAACATGCTGGCTCTTCTCTTAGGAACCTGAGAAAAGGTAAACTAGTTTACTAAATTACATAGAACATATCCAACATAAGATACAGAAAGCTTAGGGAGAGATTTCCAAAGCATGAAAGTAACTGTGGACACAGACATTTTGTTTGTGTGTGTGGTGGTGCCCCCTCCCTCCCCAAAAGTAACAGCATACCCACAGTGAAGCATGGTGGTGGCAGCATTATGCTTTGGAGTTGCTTTTTCTACAGATGAAGTTGCCTTCGTTGCCAGGTTGAATGCCATCATGAACAGTTTTGCATATCAGTCAGTCTTGATCCAAAACTTCAAGCCTGCTAGAAAGCTAAAAACGAGAAGGGATTCTATTTATCAGCATCATAGTGAGTGCAAGTATATGTCCAAAACGACTTCATCAGATGGAAATGTAAGTTTTGGAGAAGCCAGAGTCTAAATCTGACGGACGGTTATGTGTGCTCACCTGTAAGAGCTCTGGACTACAGATGTACTCACAAACACAATTTCGAGAAGTTTTGCAAGGTAGAGATGGTACCAATTGAGGATGTGGTTTTACTGACTCCTACGAAGAGGACTGAAATCTCTAGTTAAATCAAAAGCCTCATTAACATAGTGTTAGTGTCAGGATGTGCAAACTTATGCAACCACGTTATTGCATTTTCTTAAGTTACACATAAACCGCCCGGAGTTATTGGTTTGTGTTTCAGTGGAAGTGCAAAATGATAAATGTCACATCAAAGGTTAAAAATAAGGTTGGAGATTGTTTATCTTAGTCTCTTTTTATTTTTATATCACAAAAACCTGGCATTTCAAAGGGGGGTGTACGTTCTGTAGACCCACAGAACTTCTCATACCATCAACTTTTACCAGCCAATCACTTTGCTGCCTGGCCCATAAATGGAAACTAATCAATGGTTCATAAATGGTTAGGAAACAGTGGTCCATTAAAATCCGTCATGCTGTCATACAGCATGTGTGCTTTGTGCTGTGAGGTAGACATATGAGCAAAAACGGACTGGTTCTGTGAAATGACACTATCTGCAATGTTTAAAACTACGTCTGGAATTGATTAAAGTAATAATTTTCTATTTGTATTGCCAAAGGGGATATAGAAGGTGGAAAAAAAAAGAAGCAATGCCCATGTCGAGGTGACGCACAGCCAGTGTTTTATCAACCACAGCTGGAAATGAGGATGAATCACAGAGTGAGATGCTTTCTGTGCAGCAGGAAGTGGGAAACCTTAAAGGCAGCAACACATTGACCTGGAATTTGTAGTTGTAATAAAACTACTTTTATTAATTAAAGCAGCATCCTGGATATTAGCCATATTTAATGTTGTCAGCGGTCATACAGCTAAAGAATGAAGTTTTGTTGAATAATTTTGTTGCTGTTCTGTTGTGTTAAAAGAGCAACGCCACCAATAATCTAACCATGAGAACTTTTCCTGTCTGCTTCAGAGGTGACTTTGTGTTTTCTATGTTCAGATAGGTGTGCGTTGGCTAGTGTATGAGGCAGAAAGTGCCTTTGAGATAATCAAACATTCCTTCATAATGAGCCACCTCGTTTCTTGCATTGGTTATTGACCTGTTCTTGTGCCATCGCTGTCTGTCAAGACATGCCAGTTGTTTTTCCACCTTTCTTTGCTGTTCATTTGCACAGTGATGAAGATATCAGGCTATTCTGTTCGGTATTATTGCAAAAAAAATAATGTTACTGTTCTGTCTATTGTGGATCAATAAAAAAAATTTACTTGAAATGAAAACTATGTACGTGTTGTTTTTGGCCCACAGACACAAAAAAAAAAGCAACACGATTCAAGATATCCCCCCCAAGCTTGGGAGAGCGAGGTGTGTCATCACACTATTCATGTGGATACAAGGACTGAAAAGATGAGCAAAAATTCTAATCTGTTTTCTCTTAATGCTTTGCGTAACATCAAATGGTTCAGCATCCCCAAAATTATTTCAACCTAAAACACTAATGAACAATTGATAAAATAATGGCCGCTACATTTCCAGTCATCAGTTTCTAAAAGTATTTTAATATCGTTTTTTATTAAGCAAAAACAAGTAATTCTTGCAGACAAAAACAAAAACTTAAAATGTTATAAATGTAAAGCTTAAAAAAAAAATGCTTGTATGAAATGACATGGCATACATAAAACACAATTTACTATGAAGAACTGCTAAAATAAGTAGTACCATAATAGTGGACATGTACTATAGAGTGATACCCATACTCTCAACATGTCCTACTTTAGGATTTTAATAACCGAGACACAAATGCATACATTTGATTTGACCTTATTGCATATGTGGCCAAGTCAAAAGTATTCATGCAGCTCCACTAATATTTGAAAAGCAATGTAATGTGGCTGGAAATTTTGACTACTTCTATAGGCAGAACTGTTCATTTAAACCAAGTCCTACCTGGACATGAATTTTGATGCAGGAAGGCAGTTACCCAAGCTGCTTAAAAGCTCTGAATTCAGAAAGCCATTCATATACAGTGAAATGTGAGAAACTACAAGAACTCAAGTCCATTTTTTTTTTTTTGCATTTGGGATTTCCTGTGTCCTGGATGATTAAGAAGCTTCACCGGCATTTTGGGCTAATTTCAAGGATTTTCCAGAAGCTTAACGTAAAAACTATCTAATCCATTCCAACACCAGTTTGTAAGGGTTTTTGGTTTCACCTTCCTGATTGAATTCCTAACTGTGTGACACAAATTATCCCTCTCAGATGAAAGAAAATTAGGTGGTAGATTCAAGAACTACCAATGATAGCGTTTTCAACTGGAAAACACTAAAAATAGCACATCTGGAGCCCTCTGAGAAACAACGTCAACCTGGCTGGAAAGGCTACCAAACCAGAAGTCCTGATCTAAAGTCCATACCATGAAGCTGCTTATATGATTAAACGGCTTGTGGAACAAAAAAAAATTGTTATCCAAGAACTCAAGCATGCTGGTGGCAGCATCATGCCGTTTTCTGATACATTGCACAAAGCAGATCAAATGAGGGACTTCCTCAGAAAACAGGTTGGAATTTAGGACACCATTAAGTTTCCCAAAAGGACAAAGACACTAAGTACACAGAGCTGGCTACAATATGAAGTAACCTTATGTCAAATCCAGAATTGTCGTCTTGATCCAAACTTAAATTTCATGGACTGAGCAATGGACAGAAAATGCATGTGGGGCATTTCATTATTCATCAGAACTTTAATGACGTCAAGTATACTTTCAATGTTTAGTGATCAGTTATTTATTGGAGGACTGAACAGAGGAAAACACTGTTCTGTTTAAAGTATTTAAAGCCCAAAGTTGGAGGAATGCAAGGACGTAATCTTGCCTCAAATCCGCTATATAGTTTTTGTATGTTTATTGTTGCAATAAACTTTAGACTCAACTTTCCCAGACACCAAATCTACAAACTGGTGTGAAAGATTAGTCCTCATCTTATTTCAGATTTTAACAAGATGTAATTTGAGCACAGTAGTTACAGTAGGAGAATTCTAGGCTATTAAGAGTTCTGATCTTCGTTCCCTTGAGTTAAGTCTAAATTTCCTCAAATAAGCTTAATTTACAGGCATTCTATCACAGACCAGTCCTGGTTCTTTATAGAGATATTCCATTTAAAACTCCTAGATTTACATTACCAATCATTCCAAAAACAATTTTCCATCTGTACAGACCATTTAATTACATTTGTGTCTTGCTTTAAAAGAGCATCCCAGTAGAAAATGCCAAGAAACTCCAGTTATGACAAGACTTTATTTAATCTAGCACTTATTTTGAGTTTAGGAACTGGCTAAGGAAGGGGCCATTCCAGTTCAAAAAGTGCAAAAATAGGCTGAAATGAATCAAAAGTCAGACAAAGGTAGGCAGGAATGTTTATTTTATTATGAACATACATGGTTTAGCAATATGCAACAATGGAAACCTGTTCAAATTTAAGACCAGTCACCTTCCTCTTGATGATCCACAACCTATAAAGAAACAAAAAAAGTTAAACACAAAACAAGGTAAAATGGTTCATGAAAGTAAATGATTATGTACTTACCATGTTACTGCTGAAATCCATGTGGGCCCAGCTCCTGCAACGATACAGATTACCTTTAGTGTTTGCAATCATCAGGTATACAGCCTTTATTATTAGGAGTCATGTCAGATGTTAAAAGTTAACTTCATAAATATATCAGAAGTCTAACACGCATAGTATCATCCTTCATGGTCCTGAACGATAGTTTAACCCAGTAATTTAAGCGAAATCCTCACCTTCACGTTTCACGGCCGAGCCACGCTGCTGCCACGTGAGCTGCTCGTGCTCATTTTTCAAAACGCGCGCGTGTCATTTCTTCTCGCTTGCATTCAGGTTGTTTCGCTTTTACTGCCCAATATGATGGCAAACCGCTGCACAAGACGCACATTTAACCTTAGCTTTCAAAAATCGGTCGCTTTTGCCTAAACGAGAGAAAGTGCCGACCGCACCGACCATCCCGGTAGAATAAAATGTCTCCTCCGGATGAAAATGGTGCTTCTTTTATAGCACATCCGGTGTACGGAGGCGTGTTTTGATTGGCCGAGAGGCTCTACGTGCGTTTCCCCCCTCCTCCACTCCTGTGGATATGAATCCTGAAGTCCAGCCTCCGCACTGGTAATTTCAGGAAGAGGCATCTCCACGGCTGTTGCTGTTGCTGCTGCTGCTGCTGGCCCGGTTAAACATTTCGACCCGTCTGTGTGTGGAAGCCAGAACCGAGCTTCCTATGTAGCGACCAGCCGAGCCGGACCCTCTCCCCCCACCCCCAGCTAGTCTGTCCCGGCCTGAGACCCGATGCTAACATGGACTGGTCAGTGAGCAAAAAGGCTCTACTGTGCTGCATTTTAGCCTTGCTTTTCAGCGCTGCTCCCCAGCAAAAGGTAAGACAGCTAGCTGGATAAATACCATCAGGTTCTGGGTGTCGGCTGAACAGCACACATAACTTATTGTGGTCTTATTTTTTTGCTCTTTTTGAGGCGTTTTTGTGTCATTATCTGCCCTTGAATAAAGCTGAAATTCCGTCCATATGCTGCGTGTTGACATCACAGTGGTTAGCTAAACACACTCGTCAGCTAGCTCGCTAAAGAATTCATTTTGTTAAGATTTAGGGGCTAAAATTAACTTATTGACACTTAAATTCAGTTTTTTTAATCGGTGTAGCTTCAAGAAACGACAGGAAATGAAACGCTTGTTTATCTTAAACTTTTAGCTCTCCAGCACAGCAGACGTGAAACTTATTATATTTGATTGTGCTTTATGTTTAGCTGCAAAAGCTGCATGATGTTTGGAAAATATTGAATTGCAATATGAATGTTGATTATTATGATTTGCCCAGATTTTTCTCACTATCCAAATATTTCCTTTCCATCATCACCCAACCCTAACCCTTAATGTCTAGCCTTTCAAACAGGGCTTCTTGCAGTGACCCAAAAACCAGATAGTAAAATCTAGAAATTTAGCAGCTAGCCATCCTGTCATAATAAAAATTGTCATTCAAGGTCAGAACTTCTGATAGGTTACCTTTTGATAACAGAGACAAGGTTTTGTTTACAGACTTTTGGCTATAGTTTTAAAATCACAGGATGCAGTGGCCCTCAACTAACACAAACACTGGATAGCAAAAGTTTACCTCCCGCATTTAAATACAGTTAAGCCAGTTTGCTGATTAGGACAGAATCTGCAGGGGCAAAGTTGTAGGTGGTTTTAACGCCTTGAAGCGAATTGTAATCATGTAAAGCGTCTGTGTGGCGTTTAAAAGGCTTGATTAGTTTCCACATTAACTCGACAATTGAATTCACTGACTTAATCAGGCGTGCGCCCAAATCACAGCAGTGTCCCTGAGGCACGTCTCCAGTGTTTTGCTGGGAGTTGGCACAAATGTCACTTCTTGGGGGGGAAATGTCAACATGATGCAGTTACTCCAGAAAGTGAAAAAAACTGTACTTGAGTTTGCCGCATATAGGTAAAGGAACCTAAGTCTTTATTTTGCCCCCCATGGATCTAAAACTACTAAACTTACCTCTTTCAATGAATAATAGCAAAATTATTTCCTCTGATGTGTTACAGTCCTTTGTAAAAAAAAAAAAAAAAAAAAATCTGCAGGTCAAACCTCAGAGTAAACCGAAAATTGGCATGAGCAAACAAAAAAGCACTAATCAGTGCATCTCTAGTTAAAGACATGTTTACATATTATTAACATTTTCTTTTTTCTCATTTGAAATGTTCTGATTTAGATTAGGGCATTGAAGTACATCATGTTTTTCTTAATTTTATCTTTTTTTTTAGTATGAAACATTTGTGATAAACGAGTACACACTACACTTCTTTTTTTAATTTTTAAATACACACATTTTTTTTGACATGCACAACATAACGTACGTTCATCATTTGAATGTGACTTGGGGGAGTCTGTGGCATGTGGTTGTGTACACTCTAGGTCAGCCTTTAATAATGTAGGACCTTGTAAATACCAGGTCATTGATACTTTGAAACCTTCAGGGAGTGTCTACGGCCTTTTTGCAAAGACTCTATCCACAGCTTATAATAGACCTGCTTCTAGTCACATTTATAAGTCAATGTAAATCACAGTAACATCTCATTGGGTCTACACTCTGTGAAATAAAGTAACACCATAGTCTTGGATGGTTTGAATAAAGCATCGGCCTTGGATTTATTCTTGATCAGAAGTAATTAACGTGCTCAAACGCCTGGGGAGGCAGACCTTTCACTGCGACATGAGTAAACCACCTCAGCTAAGAAGCAGATTAAAGTGGCTTTATAATCCCTTGTCATGTCTCGGGTTCCTCTTTTAGCCTATTAGAGTAAGTCTGCAGGTGTAGGGGGGGAGTGACGGCTATAGATTCTGAGAGCGATAAATAAGAGAAACAACATGGGTTCTCCCGAGAAGAAAGGCTCTTTACGTCTCTATTTTCTCTCCTCGAAACTGTTTGACACATTTTTAAGAGCAGACGGTGTTCCTTTGAAAGCATGACATATCTGTAACTAAACCATTGTTGGCCACGATGGCTATTTATACTTTTTCGGTCTTTCTTTGTACTTTGTTGCAATCGTGAACTCAGTACATTTATCGCATTCTTCCAAACTACACAGTGGTCAGTTTTGACATGTTTTTATCCTGGGCGCAAACAGATCTTCAGTTGATATTTCGAAAAAGAAGAAGCAGGCATCCTGGCATCATATCACAACAGTAGACACCTAGCACTCCTCTTTCTGTAGCAAAGCCCTGCATTTGGCCCATTGTAAGGATTTGACAGCAAAATATTTTTAGAAACTTTAGAATATCCTCATGTCTTTCAGTTGCTGTGCAGCCCTGAAGGAAGATATGCAGGTTCACACTTTGCTCTTCAGTGTTTATATATATATATATATATATATATATATATATATATATATATATATATATATATATGGGGAAATTTGCACATTTGACATATTTTTTTTGATTACTCTAAGCTGTTGCCGCTGTGCACTTCACAGCACATGTGAACAGTTGTGATAACACTTTTTTTTTTTTCTTCTTCTGGGTTCCTGTGTTGGTTTCTCCTGCACCCAGGCGTGCTGCACACATTGCTGATGGCAGCAAACAAGGTGACGGCTTCTCCAAAGGGTTCACTTTTCGGCCCTCGTGTTTTTTGTTGGTGCCGTTCCAAACTTCGAACCACGCTTTTATTTGTGCGGCACGTGTTCTTTTAAAGTGTTTGTTTAAGCTTGAAGAGAGAGCCGGCCGCTCTGAGAGGTTCTGGGTTCGGCTCGGTCTGCCAAGCGGCGGGCTCCGAGGCACGGCGACCCTTTACTGACCGTTGCCGGTGATAACGCATGCATTGAAGTCCCTTTTTTAAGCTGACCTCTTTTTTTTTTTTTTTCTCTTTTTCATCCAGGAACAAGAGTCAAAAGAGTTTGTCGGGGCCTAATTTCTTTTTCGTTTTTCTTTATTTTTTATTTTTTTTGCAGTCTTGTGCAACCCTCATTATGCAATGCTATTTCTGTGTTCTCATTCTGTGAATGAGGAAATGGAAGGGCGTGCATTATTTTAACCCTTGCTTTAATTAAGCCTTTGTCAATCACGTCCGCTCTGAGCAGAGAAACCGTGGCACAGATGTCACTGGAGCACAAGCCTTTAGCGAATTCATCAGCTGTTAAATGTTGGTCTCCCTGCAAAACTAGAGGGCCGGCAGATGTTTGGGAAGTCATTTGTTTGCGAAACCAAGAGAGCTGTTGGGGAGGGTGGGGGTTACGAGGAGGGCAATAACAGATTGGTTACCATTTTTTTTTCTTTCCCCAGCACACTTGTACAGTGCATGCGAGTCTGAAGCCCAGTGGGAACAGTTGCAGGTGCATATTATTGACACACATGCTCATAAAGCATGTGTGAGGCCACAGGGAGAGTGTTGAGGGATAAAGTTTCGCCTTGCAGATGATGTGAAATCATCTTTTAGTTGTCTTGGTTTTTGCTCATTTGGCTTCTAAAGGTTTCAGAACCGCGAGATGAAGAACCGGAGTAAAGAGTAGGGCTGGTGTGGCTCAATCCAGAATAATAAGATAACAGCTAATTTCTGCAACCAATGCTGGAAACAGTTTGACTAGAAAGGTTCGGCATGCTGGTCTTGTTTTAAAGCCGTTTAATGCGATGCGAGGGGAAAATTCTGCAGTGGGCGAGAAGACTGACTTCTCCAGCTGCGCTGTAACGCTGCACTCCACTGGTCAGCTGGCTGAAAATAGGCTCCTACACTTTGCCCTCGCCTACAAGGAGGACAAATTCAGCTACTCCGAAACGTTTCTCAGCTGCGAAAACAATCATGGATCATATAAAGGAGCATCACGGGTCACTTTTGTTATATTAGATTTAAAACTGTCGTCATAATTAGATCGGCATGTCAGTTAGAGAGCCGACTGCATGCTACCGGAGCAGATAGCCTGACTAATTACCCCAGATAATATCCGCCCGTTACAATTGTTGCTCTTTAACGAGATAAATGGCAACAATTTATACTATTGTGTGCAATAAGAACTTCAGAAACCGCTGCTAAATAGACTGTGGCACTTTTAATCAAGGTTATCTTTAGGTAACAACCTCACACCAACCTATACCTGACCCTTTTCTAGTGGTGGTCCTCTTGGGTTAGAGAGCTACGTCTGAAGCGGTCCCTGCCCCGTGGGGCCATGTGAGCTCCTGTGTTCCTCGTATCTGACTGAGTAGGCGTCGAAGGGTTTGGATAGAGGAGTGCCCATATGGGCTGCCAGCCCACTATTCAGCTGTGTGTCCTAGACTTGAAGAGCTCCTCAAGCATAGTACCCGGCCAAACAAATTTAAAAGGGCTAAACCAACTGTACAAGATATACTGGTTGACAGGAATGTAGGTGCTACCCTGCAAGTAGTTATCAGCCGTCATTATCTTGCTAATCAAGCTGCAGACAAACCTTTCACTCTGTTAGAATCAACGCTTTATGTCTTCAGTCCATCAGGTGGGATGTTTGTTCTGGTCAGTTTCAGGGGAACTCCAGACTCTCTGACCAGTCGGGACATTTTGAGTGACTCAGTGGAGCTCGCTCGTATTTCCTTTGCATGCCAAACGCCCACCGACCTGTCATTCTGTTGCTTTTTCTGTGCCAAGTGTAGAAACATTTTAGCTCCTTAACCACATGTGTATTTATCCTGAATCTGCCTAACCTCTCTGAGGAGTTTGCTGGTACCTTTTAAAAAAGGCGAGCTCCTTTTTCTTACGTGGTAGCTTGTTGCTCTCCAGAGGGATCTCTAGAGGTATTTCTTCATGCCTCTGATCAATATTGCTGTGGTTTACCAGGGAAACGAGCACAGCTTCCGCTGCTTAGATTTCCTGTGGCAGTGAAGTTGCTCTGTTCAAAACATTTGAGTTTCAGGCACGGATCAGCTACCGCTGTCCTGGTTTACACGCCGTATCAAAACTACTGGATTTGTCTGTCGCACTGTTCCTGCAGTTTTAAGTACCGGCATTCATTTTTTATTGAGGTGGTAGAGAAAGTTCAGGAGTGACTCAAGGTTTCTCAGGCTACATGGAGCACTGCCCCTCCCCCGCCTGTTGCTGAATTCTGCAGCTTGAATATTTCCAGTAGCGGGGGAAAAAAACAACAACACCCAAGCATGTTGTGGAAACTAAAGGGGCCCCACTCATAACCAGGGACTGAAATTAACACTCGCCAGAGGCAAATGCGAGTAAATCTTCCGTTTGGCGAGTACATTTCAGAGGGCTAGCTGCCACACGGCGAGTAAACGTTTGCACCAAATAAGTCGTGTTTTTCAGTCGTCATTTGGGTGGAGGCTTCTTTACGTTCCTCTGCTTTCAGCTCGTATGACAACGAACGCACACATACACGAACACTCGCACATGTGACACGAGAACGACAGAAACTACGTCATGTCCGTTTGCTAACAACTAGCATTTAGCTCAGGCTAACTACTTAGCTGGATTATGTGGAGATATTTAGCAGGAGTCAGTCAGAATGAATATTTTGGCCGGTAAAAACATGCCTGGCCGGTTGGTTCTTACATCTACCGGTCAACTTGGCCGGTGAATCAGGAAGTTAATTTCAGACGCTGCTCATAACCACAGGTGGCCAGTCCGTTAACGCAGACTCCAGCCATGCTGGCAGCCTGACTGACTGACTGACCGGCTAATATCAGCTTCTTCCACGCCTGGTGTTACTCTGCAGAGAAGCGCAATAATGTTGTGTAGGCGCTTACTCAAGCCTTTTTTTGTTTGTTTTTTGGTTTTTTTTTGGTGTACCTGCAAATTTCTTCATGCCTGCTCAGCTCTACCAGATTTCCAACCAAGACATGATCCCTAGGTATTGGTGGATCTGTGTGCGTAGAGGTGAAATAGGCTCAGCCTCATGTTCAGTTTGTCGGGTTTTCCTGTTCCTCCCTAACCGCCGCTCTAGTTCTTGCTTTAAACCAGGCAACGTTTCAGTAGGTCGCAACTCTGTTATCCTCTGCCAGGTGTCTTAATATCATCCAATTATTTCAACATTTCGATGCCGTTTGGCGGTGCACGAGGCCAACTAATACCGGAGCAATTACAGGCCTATTATCCACTGCTGTAATACATGTTCTAACTTAACTTGGGGAATTTAAAAAGCAGGATGCATGCATAAACACAACTGCCGGTTAAGAAACAGACATGCTGTCAGTGTCTGGGTGTCTTTTTTTTCTTTGCTGAATTACATGATATTATATCTATTTGGGCTGTTTTTTGTTCCTGTAGGGGTTTTGTGGCGCGAGCACGGTTGCCCTTCCTGAAAGCCTGCTCTTTGTGTCCACCCTGGATGGAAACCTGCATGCTGTCAGCAAGAAATCAGGCTCCATCAAATGGACGCTGAAAGAAGGTAAGAGGAGATGGCTGGTGTCAAGTTAAAGTGTCCGTAGGCTTTTCTCCTTGTTGTTCACGTCGCATTGTAAATTGGAGTTTGCGTCTGTTTAATAAACCCTTCAGTTTATGTCTACAGTGTTCTGAGTAAAACACAAGATACCGACCCCACCGCATCAACGTAAAGAATTATCTCACGAGACGATGGGCGACATTCAGTTCATGAAAACTAGATGAGATTTTAACTTTTTTGGGAAACACCAAGAACGAGCCTCTACTTTTCTTTTTTTTTTCTTTTAGTTGTTTTCACAAATAAAGTCCTTGCACAAACGATGCATTGCGAGTACTTTGCTTCGTGACAGTAGGAGATGGCTCTCTGCAGGCTGTGCTTAACCTCCAGGTTTCTATATCATCTAAAATAATCTGAGAGTAAGATTATGACGGTCGTAGGAAACCCACCATTGAGCTCTACGCGATACAACTCTCAGCTGTAGAGCACCACTTGTTACAATCATGTTTTTTTTTGTTTTTTTTAATGGTTGCAGTTATGCATTTGTGTTGTGTGCTTATTTCTTATCCATTTTTTATTAGCTGGGCCTTAAGTCTGAAATAAAGTAGGGCTGAAGCAATTAATCAGATTAATCATGATTGCTGAAGTAATTGTCAACTAATTTAGTAATTTAATCGTTAATTGGAGTCTACAGACTCTAAAATGTGTCATTTGCTGAAAGAACTACCCACTCAGAGGAGAAATTAATCCAGGACTGTACATAAACAATTTCCATTTTACATTTAAGATAACAACCCTTCTTTGTCAGTAAATATTCTCTATCCAGAACTGAAGTGGCAAAGTTTAAGCTTCACCTAGTTCAAGTTCTGTTTTAGAAAAAAAAAAATTTTTGCTGTTTGACTATTAATCCATTAAAAAGAAAAGTACACCGGTTAAACAATTAGCAAAATAATAGTTGCAGTCCAAGTTATACTACCTGCTGTTTTGCAAAGCAGGGATAGATGGTTTAGATAAACTTAAAGTATTAATTTAACATTAACATGTCAAAATTATCATTATTATTATTTTTTTTTATGTTTATCGTACATTTTACCTGCATTGTAAATGACAAACATCTTTTTTTTTTAAGTTCACGTCACTTGAGGTATGTTAATTCATGAAGATCTATTAATAAAAAAATGTATAGATTAATGGATTAGTAAAATAATCAGTAGCTGCAGCCCTAAAATAAACTTTCTATCTAATCGAAACAATCTGTCTTCAGCGTGGCATAATTTAGTCTGTTTGACCAGTCGTTGTATCATAAGCTTTATAATCGTCAGAATTGCATGGCTTGGGCGCGGTTTCACGGAGCTCCTTATGTGAGCCAGTTCTCCAGGATTCTTTGGTTTTTACTGTATTTAGCTAATCTGTTTTTTGTTTGTTTGTTTTTTTTTTTAGCTAAATTGTTATGTCAGTCTTGCAAAATAAAGCCTGTGCACCCTCATATGATGAGATTATTATTATTATTATTGATATCACTCCCAGGATCATATGGTCTAGCCGGTCTAATTAGGATTTTCTACTAGTTTATATATCTGGAAATCCTCAAAACACAGCCTCTCTGTTTCAAATATTTCATTTTTTTTAATGCGTCTGCTGCCTTTTTTTTTTTTTTTTGCACATTTATAAAACATAATATGTAAAGTCTTGTTTTTAGCCCGTACTAGAAGAGGCTGCTCATTCAGGTTCTCTTAGCCATGAACATGGAGTAATTATTAACCGAGAGAGGGGGAAATACGGCCTTTTATCAAGCTGTGAGTGGACCAGGATCAGCAACTTTACCACAGTGTGACCTGCGCTGACGGCCGGCACCATGGTGACCACGTTAAGGCTCTGTATGCGCTGGAATTGCATTAGATAAGGAGGCGTGGAAAACTAGTTTCTATGATTATTTTTCTTTAGGGCTGTTTAGTAACATTTAAAAGCAGTTTTTCTCTCGTGATCTCGTTTTAAGCCCGCGGTTTCCAGCGTCCGCTGTGGATTTCGTTTTGCAGACACTCTTAAGAGTTTGAGGGGGAAAAACAAATTCATTGTTCTCTGTAGTCCTGCTCGGGTCCGTTCAATAACCAAAATCTGCGACTGTGAGGCAGAAGCTGCCTCCTCCGCATCATCTGTTTTCCTGGAGCAGCTACTGAATATAAACGTCGCCAGGCTCCGCACACACCTGTTGCGTTTCAGTCGGACGCAACGAGAGGAGAGCAGAGATCTTTGTCTCTGCTGAGCAGTAGAGTTTAATACCAAAGCTGCTTGCTCCTCTCCTTCCGTTGGCTTTGCAAACATGTATTTATGTTTCAGCCAGTCGGGTTGAACCCCCTATAAAGACAAAAAAAAGCTTGTTTTCCTGACGTCCTATTCAATTACGTTTGCCGAGGACTAATGTTGACAGGATAAAACGGTTATTTGCCGTCTCTGGATTATCCCACACCTAGCCCGTCTCATTGTAGCCACCTTCCAGCTCCGCCTGGTCCACACCCAGTTTGTTCACACCGGTGGGTGGGAGTTGGATGTTTGTCTTTTAGCAACAGACTCTTCAGGTTTGGGGCTTGGCTGGTTTGGTAGCCCTGCTGAATGATGATAGAAATCTAATGCAAGCATTTGCCCAATAACATGTTTGTTTTTGTCGGTTTTTAAGCCACTTTTAGCAAGATTTTATCCCATGCGTCTATGCTGGAATATAGCACAACTACAATAAGTCTGTCGGACGGCTGTTTGGTTGTGTGATCACATCAAATGATTGTTATTCCTGTTGCCCGTGCTGGTGTGTCATGCCGGATTTACTCACAGAAAGCCGTTCACTGACTTATCTGTTTGCCCTTCATGTTTGCCGCCAGGGCCTGCATGCTCGTTTGGACTTTGTGTCCTCTGCGGTCCAGCGTCTCCGGTGTTTATATCGCCTCTCCTACTCAACGGCCACTGGCCGCGTTTTCCCTCTGCCGGATGGTATTCCTGTCAGTCCTGACTATCGTCTTTTCCTCCTTTTGTCTCCTCACAGATCCTGTTCTTCAGGTCCCGACACACGTAGCAGAGTAGGTATCCGAGTTGACTTTTTCCTCTCGTGGCGCCGCACATACAGGGTGCTTTGCAAAAGTGTTCAAACCCTTTGAATCTGCTCGTGTTTGTCACATAAAATGCTAAATGTTTTTTTTGTTTTTTTATTTTTTGTTTAGTTGGCCAGCATTTAGATTCAGTCCCCCTTTTTCTAATGCACCTAAATAAAATCCAGTGCAATTAATTGCCTTTTTAAAATTGTCTGATTAGTAAAAACACCTGCAGTGTGTAATTTAATCCGTGTAAATCCAGTTGTTCTGTGAAATCCTCAAGGTTATAAGTGAAGAAACCCTTAAAATGTGATTTCCAAGGGTGAAACATGGTGGTGGCATCAGGATGTTGGGAGGATGGTTCCTTTAGCAGAGACAGGGAAGCTGGTCAGAGCCGATGGATGATGGAGCTTCATTCAGGGCAAAAAAAGCTTAAGCATTGATTTATTATTATTTTTTTTTTTTTTTTGCACAGAATGGTTTTACAGTCACTTTTCAAATGTTTATTAGCTTATAAAATAACCTAAAATCTTTATCCTTCTGCTCCACGTTGAGTTGGTCCGTCACATAAAATTGCAATAAAATCAATTGAAGTTTATAGTTGTATGGTGACAAAATGTGGAAAGGGTAAATTTTCACGACCACTTTTGCAAACCACTGTGTTCTGATGCATTTTATCTGTATGTAACGAGGCGTACCGCTTTTATCCTCTCCAGGCCGGCGTTCCTGCCGGACCCCAACGACGGCAGCCTGTACTCCCTGGGTGGAAAGAACGACGAGGGCCTCACAGTAAGAGGAAATAGGTTTTATCAAAACATTTAAATCTTCCATCTTTGGTGTGAAGCACCTCTCAGTTCCCTGTTCTGTAGAAAAATAATCCAGTCATGCTTTCTCATTCTGAGTTTGCAGCTGTGGTGGTTTTTACTACGTGTTTCTATATTTTGTTATTTTCTGGGGTTTTTTTCTTTTAAATTATGATTTTTATTTATTGATTTTTTTTTTTTTGCTTTGACAGAAATTACCTTTCACCATCCCCGAGTTGGTCCAAGCCTCACCATGCCGCAGCTCTGATGGAATCCTTTACATGGGTATGGGTAAAGACTCATTCTTGAGACCTTTAATCAACGCCATCGCGGTCACAGCTTCTCATATGCATACGTGTCGGTAGATCCCGTGTTTTATCGCCTTCCCTTGGGGGAGTGGGGTGTTATCTGGTTTTAGCAGAACCCAACACATTGTCTCCGGGTCCCGCTAAATCGGCCGTCGTAGCATCAGCTCCTTTGAATTTACAACCGCTGACGCAGGAACGCTGATCTACCGTTGTTTGAACAGGAGCTGGTCACATTTGTCTCCTCGCTGTCCCCATCAGTCGGCCGTTTACTTTTACTCGGCTAAGGCTGTTTGCTATTCAGACGCGAACCGTTGCTAGTCGGATGAATACTTTAACGCAGAGGACACCAACCGTGTTTAAAACTGAGAGCTACTTGGTTGGTACTGTGTCACACGAAGGGCCACCAGTACTGACCTTTGAACTAGAAGAGTCAGAGCTCGTTTTAACTTTATGTAAAATAAAAATTTTGAATGCCTTTTTTTATTTTTTTAGATATTGTCATTTTTAAATATATCTAAATGCAAGATTGATTCCAAAGGAAGAGCAACAGAATAAAATAACATTTTAGATGTAGCTCACTGGAGCTCCGGGGCACCACATGTGGTCCTTGGGCGCACCGTGTTGGTGACCCCTCGCTGACACCTGTCAGGTGTGTGTGTCTTCACACTCTGGCCAAAATGCAGTAGAAGATATGAATGCAAAAAATGTGCCCGACGAGTTATTTTACTATATAGTGATAAAACTCATCCACGTTGGGGTCTAACCTAGAAAGTCGTTTTGCATAACTGGGTTTGATCAAAGGGCCTCGTTTAGTCAGTTGAACCGTCGTCTTAACGAGAAAGCTGTAAACACATGGTGACGCACTTTTGACCCTTTTCACCTTTTGTCACGTTTAAACCACAGACCTCAACGTATTTTACTGAGATTTAATGCTTCAGACCGACACGCAGTATTTTACTAGGCCTGCTGTGCCCGAGTCGATACTTTACAGAAACACTTTTCAGAGGCAGGTCTTTTGGGCATGACTGTCATCTCTGCATATCTGGAGATGGACATTTTTTCCTATTTGTCATAGTTGCTCGGTGAAGTTGAATGGAGAGCTTTTGTTAAGTTTGGACTTTGAGTGGGCCATTCTAACATGAATTGCTGCTAAACCATTTCTCTGTATCTCTGGCTGTACTGGTACAATAAATTAAAGTACATTTTGTTTCTTCCACCTGAAATGTGGATCCCTGCAGCTCCTCCAGAGTTACTTTAAGCTTCTTGAATGTTTCCGAGGTTAATGCTGTCCTTGCCTGGTCTCTCTTTTAAGATGGTTAAATTCCTTTTAATTCACAATTATCTGCAACTTTGTTGGTCTACCTCATAAACCTCTTTGAAGCACTGCAATACGCTGCATAATGTATAAATGCAGGTACAGCATAAACAATAATGATGCCGTTTGTAAAGCCGTTTTAAGCAAATAAAAAAGAAAGTAATGCTTTCGCCATGTGCAGTTAAGAAGCTGACGTTGCAGAAGTAACGAGTTTCCTCTGCGTGTTTGTCTATGTGCTCTCCTGCAGGTAAAAAGCAGGACTTGTGGTATGTGGTGGATTTGTTAACAGGTGAAAAACAGCAGACTCTGACGTCCTCCTTTGCTGAGATGCTCTGTCCGTCCTCATCCCTTCTCTATCTGGGACGCACGGGTAAAAACAGAACGAGCTCAGCTGTTTTTTTTTTTTTTCTTTTGTTTTTTTTCCCTCTTAACCAGCATTGTGTTTTTGTTTAGTTTTTTTTTTTGTCAAACCTCAGACTTTGTAATTTTTTTTTATCCAATGCTCGTTATTTTTGCCGATTTATTTAATTTCCAAACAGGACCTCAGACTCCATAATAATCTGCTCCCTAACATTTTGCAACTTTTTTTTTTTTTTTTTTTTTCGTCGACCATTGTATTTTTAAAGAAAATTTAACACCATTTAGCTTTCATTACATAATGAAACCGAAACCCTGCTTTGTGTGCCGCTTACATAACCTTGCACGTTTCTGTCCTTGTTAGAGTACACCATCACCATGTATGACACGAAGAACCGAGAGCTGCGCTGGAATGCCACCTACTCCGACTATGCCTCCACTCTCCCTGACGACGACATCAAATACAGTGAGATTCCTACGCCAGCATGCTCCGTGGTCGCTTCACTTTCTAACACGCAGCGCAAAGTAATGGCATCTCTCCATCCGTTCCACAGAAATGGCTCACTTTGTGTCCAACGGCGACGGCCTCGTGGTGACTGTGGACAGCGAGACGGGCGACATTCAGTGGGTGCAGAACTACAATTCTCCGGTGGTGGCGATGTACATCTGGCAGCGCGAGGGTCTTCGCAAAGTCCCCCACACCAACGTGGCCGTGGAAACGCTGCGGTACCTCACCTTCATGTCCGGAGAGGTGGGACGGATCACTCAGTGGAAATATCCGTTCCCAAAGGAGAAGAAACCCAAAAATAAATTCATGTAAGTAATTCTTTTACATCATTCAGGGGTTTATTTTGAATGATATTGATGATTGAGTTTAATTGGTTAAAAACAGATTTTTAATACAGAACGGGGGGAAACCTTCCAATAGGGTGAGCCACAAAAGGTTATTGCTAAAGGAGCTAAAGAGATTTATTTACTAAGTAAATAATGAAGGGTTAAGTGTATGATAGAAAAAAAATGTGCACAAGCAGGATTTTTTTTTTCCAGAGGCCTCTTTACGGAATAAAGTAAGTTTTACATAAGTTTTAATGTTTTTTTGTATGTGAATCAAGCTCCTGTTACCTGACCCGATCCTACCCTACAGTACATGGACGTACTTTTCAATAGGCTGACATTCCTGTATTAAATTTCCTTTTTTCTATTTGTCTCATGTTTATATCTAAATTTTCTTGGAAATTTCATTTTGGTTGTCATTAGCTGTAAGCCATAATCATCAAAATTAACGCAAATGAAAGTGTCACATATATCAGTCTGTGTTGTTTATCTAAATTTATATGCATCTGTAGTTTGTCTGTGAACCACATGTTGATACGGAGCATTTAATGAACGCAGTTGTGTTTAGGTTGGATAAATTGGAGCTATGAAGTGAATGTAAAGTAACTAAAAGTACCGCATCCAGCTCCACACCTGCTGCTGCTGCTGCAGAAAATGTTTTTAGCCTTGTCAGAAGGCTTGACGAGATCTTATCTTTGTCACGGCTCAGTTTAGCATCAAATTCGTTGAAGTGTTTTTGGTGAAACAAGTTTAACTGACAGCAGTATTTATTTTTTTCCCCACTCTTTCCAGGGCCACTTTATATGTGGGCAAATACTCTACGAGCCTGTATGCGTCGCCCTCTCTGGTTCATGATGGCGTTACAGTGGTGGTGAGCACAATCTGCATATAAACACTAGTTAAACCAAGCGTAACATTGATCATACGAACAGCACAGCCATGACACAGGTTTGGTTGCTCTTTAATCGTTTTCTTTTTGTTTCATGTTTTTTTTTTATCAGTATTTATACATTTTTATGGAGTTGGTTTCAACCCTGCCAAGGTTTTCTTATTGTTTCTTGGTCAATGAACCTTGAAAATGTTTGAAATAGGAGGCCGTTGTTCCCAGTGAGTCCCTTTAGAGTTAATGAGGAGACTGATAACAGGACGTGTGTGTTTGTCCTTAGCCTCGTGGAAGCACCTTCCCCCTGCTGGAAGGCCCCGATAGCCAGGAGACGGAGGAGGATAAGGAGTGCGTCATCACACCCAGCACAAGCGTGAAATTCAACGCTGGCCTCCGACAGCGAAACCGGATCAACTTTATGAGGAACTACCTGCTTCTCATAGGTACTACACAAAAAAAAAATGGCAGCCATACGAATCTTTAGTTTCACAGTTTATTTTGGCGCTGGGAGACAGAGGAGTGGTTGGATGTCTTTATATAGTTATTAAAAAGTCTAAGTTTTAATGTCTGCACTCCTAACCAGAGACACCTTGAGCTAGAAACTGCTGCGTTCAGGTAAATGTGCTCTGCCATCTACTGGATAACTGGCACAATTACAGAAATTATGGATTTTTTTTTTATTTATTTATTTTTGCCTGGAAAAAAAGCAGAAAGTGTTGGTAATAATCGTGCTCTAAAAGCCCATCTACCTACCTCTTGGGATTTTGTTATAATATTTATCCAGTCACAGGATTTCATTGCATAATGTCTACTTGGCTTTGGCTCTGCTCTTAGAAAAACACGTTTTTTTTTGTTTTCATTTCTTTATAACATCTAAAAAAACAAATTGCATTATAGGTATGAAGCTTAAAGTGGAGGTGATTGTAATGAGGCATGGGCCGGTACGAGATTTTCACGGCGTTATAACCTTCAGTCAAATGCCACATTTTCTCAATATTGGGACAAGTTTTCACAGAACTAAAATCTATAACAAGATCTAATCGTTTATATTAAAAAGAAAAGCTGGAGTTTTACCTACAGGCGCTATATTCTATTTTTAGTCTTAAAATGATCTTTATTTATTTACAGGTCCATTTAAAGCATAGCTTGGTGCAAACTGTCTGAACTATGGTCACATCTGTTTGTGACCTTAACTGCAGCTGAGGAAAACAGGAATTTAAGAGATCATTTAACACGAGCATTAAGGCTGCTTTATGAATGTGTTCTCCTATTGACGTACCTGTATAAGGGAGGCGTGGAGAGGGGTGGTGACTCCGATCCTAAAACTGGTTTCTTTAAAAAGAAATGTTGTTCTGGCTGAAAAGGAGCTGGTCTATTGTCTCTCTCTCTCGTTTCTTTTTTAGAAAGCCATCTGAATCATGTAAAGCTGTTGAGGAGAAAAAAGGCTGCAACTCTCCATTACAATATTACCGTTGGTGTTTTGGACACTGTAGACTTCCTTTGTTCGGAACGTTTCTCATATTGTGTTTCAGGTCATCATGAAACGCCTCCTGAGGCGCACACCAAGATTCTGGAGAATTTCCCCGAGAACTTCCCACGCAACCAAGGCAACGTCATCCCGCCCACCACCGACAAGAAAGGAGAGGAGGTCGGTGTCCTCTTGCGCGTGACGGATGTATCCTGACCCTCCGTGGACGTTTTCTCTTTAACATTGCTCTGTGATTGTCCGCTGTAGAAGGTGAATGATAGCGGCATGGACGACGGGCCGCCTCCTACCTCCATCCAGGAACCGGGAGCCAGCGGCCGCACGGTGCGCTCAGAAGCGCCTGTGGACTCCATGCTCAAAGACATGGCCACCATCATCTTCTCCACTTTCCTTCTGGCCGGCTGGGTGGCTTTTGTTATAGTCTACCCCAAGGTAAGAAATAGTATGACCTATTCTAATGTATCAAAGTTAGTTTTGTGCCAGATTTACAGCACGACAATGGCTACTAACTGCAAACCCTGTTGGAACGCCTGGCAGTATGCATGTTCTGAAATGAAAGGTGTTAAAATAAGATTTGAATTGGGTCGTCCAATCCCTCACTCTGTGTCCTCCAGTCCTGAGAAACATAGAAGATGGCTAACTGCTGACCTTTTGACAAAGGAGGGGGGAACAAATGGCGTATTGCATCTCAAAGGGCACGCTAATGAAGACGTTTTTTGTCGTCTTTCTAACCACAGAATGTGCACAAGCAGCAGCAGCTGCAGCACCAGGAGTTCCAGAGGCAGATGGAGGAGCGGCTGGAGCTGCTCCAGAGGCAGCAGCCCTTCGCCCCTGTGGACGTGGGCTTAGGTTTGTCTTCAGACGGCGACTTCTTGGAGGTGGCTCGCGCTCGCTCCGACTGCTCGGACCACAGCAGCCCCAACGTCACGCCCCGGGCCTCCAACCACTCCAACTTGTCCGTGTCTGAGGTGGGGAGCTCGACCTTTGAGCAGGAAGATGGAGGTAAGGCTGTCAAATTCTGCTTTTGCCCAAATCGGTGGATTTGTTTTAGCTTGGCTTTCACTGCTTGGAATGTGTTTTTTGTTTTTATCAGAGGAGGACTTCACGACGGTCAGAGTCGGCAACATAACCTTCCGACCCAAACAGGTGCTGGGCCACGGCGCTGAAGGGACCATTGTTTACAGGTAAAGTGACTCAGTCGTGTCAGCCTCTGGTTAGAATTTCACAAATGCTCTCCAATCACAATATCCTCTTTGTGCTTTTTCTCCAAAAGGGGGCAGTTTGACAACCGTCCAGTGGCGGTGAAGAGAATCCTCCCAGAGTGCTTCAGCTTCGCAGACCGAGAGGTTCAGCTGCTCAGGGAGTCGGACGAGCATCCCAACGTCATCCGTTACTTCTGCACCGAGCGGGACCGTCAGTTCCAGTACATCGCCATAGAGCTGTGTGCCGCCACTCTACAGGAGGTAATTCACCAATTACTAAGCTTGGCTTTTTAAAACGATGTCATTATTCAGAAAATGAGTGAAGGTTGACCTTTAACAGCTGAACTCCATGATGCCATCAAACTGTGTGCTCAGTGGCAGAGCTCCTGGACCTGAAGGTTTCCCTACAAAGATTTCAGTCCACTGCTGCCCCCCCCCCCCCTTCCAACAGAAATTCATGAAACCCGAATACTCTCTCCAAACAAGATTTGCTGATATATCAATCTTACCCTCAAGCATGTTAAAGATCCCACACTGCCCTCCGGCTACTGCCCAATATTGCTTTTAAATGCAGACGTTGCCTTCAGTTACGAAACACTGGCCCCTCGGCTTGAAAAATAACCCCTCATATTACACACCCCAACCAGGCTGGAGGTATTAAAAATCAGTATGGCATATTAATAATACAAGAGCACTTGTTTGTTGCAAAATTGAAAATGAAACCAGTTAACTCATTCTATTAGATGCAGAAAGTTTTTTTTTTTTGAGTGAATAAGATGAGTAAATTTTGATTTGTACATAATTTCTGATCATGAATCCAATTATCGTTTAGGTCCTCAATGCTCGTTACTAACCGCAGTCGGTCAAAACATATTCATGGTATTGAAACTGCTAACTTAACCCATAATATCTGTTTGTATGCTGATGACATGTTCGTCCTCAGAAATGCAAAACCCCGATCGTCCCATTATAGATTGAGAGCATCAGGTAGTTGGGCATCACAATTTCACACATGGAGAGCTCTCCCCGTGTCTCTAAATGAATTGATAGTCCTTCCTTAAAGAAAAACTTGTATTTTTATCTATTTTGTTGTTGTTGTTTTTTTTTGTTTTTTCTTTACTGAAGGATTTTTTTAGTCTATATTCAACACTGTTGCTTTCCTCTTGCCAGTATGTTGAGAGAAAGGATTTCGACCGTCATGGACTCGAGCCGGTCGAGCTTCTGCAGCAGACCATGTCAGGATTAGCCCATCTGCACTCTCTCAAAATAGGTACGTGTCCCTGAAATGCTTTTTACTGTCCTCCTTGCCGTTGGTTTTTGTTTTATCTTTTTGACACCTAATTGTCTGCGTCCCTCCAGTCCACAGAGACCTGAAGCCCCACAACATCCTGGTGTCCATGCCGAACGCACACGGGCGAGTCCGGGCCATGATTTCAGACTTCGGGTTGTGTAAGAAGCTGGCGGTGGGGCGTCACAGTTTCAGCAGAAGGTCCGGGGTTCCGGGGACCGAGGGCTGGATTGCTCCAGAGGTTCTCAGTGAGGACTTCAAGGACAACCCGGTGAGTCTGGGATGGAGTTGCACATCTATCGCAGCTGGAATGAGTACAAATACATTTGCTTTACGCATCTTTTTTTTTTTTTTTATCACGGTGGTTTTGTTCATCTGTGTTCCTTGCAGACCTACGCGGTGGATATCTTCTCTGCTGGTTGTGTCTTCTACTACGTGGCGTCTCAGGGAAGTCACCCCTTCGGCAAGTCCCTACAGAGGCAAGCGAACATCCTACTGGGTGCATACAGCCTCGACTCTCTGCTAAGTGACAAACACGGTGAGAAATGAGGCAAAGTGGAGTAAAGTAGAGCGTTTTTAACTTCTGTTTCGTTTGTTCTCCAGCAGCAACACAAGGTGCAAAAAAAAGAAATGTGAAGACAGTTTTCTGCTCGTCTTACAAATTACTCATAACATTTGTGGTTTTGTTTTTTTTATTCTTCTCAGGGGACATTGTTGCCAGGGATCTCATTGAACAGATGTTGCGCATGGATCCCCAGAAGAGACCTTCTGCTGAGAGTGTTCTCAAACATCCTTTCTTCTGGAGTCTGGAGAAGGAGCTGCAGTTCTTCCAGGTTGGGCCTGGTTTCACACACTGGACCAGATCACTGCCAGAGTCCTGCACGCCTGCAGACTGTGTGCAGAGGCAGCGATGATTCTGATCATATATGAACTGATTGCACTGCTTCAGATAGACTTTGTTATAAATGTAGGTTCATGTTCAGGTTCAGACATTAATTTTAGGCGTAACGCCAGCAAAGAACTCCCAAATTTTGGTTAGAGGTACCTCCTTTACTAAATACAAACTCGATGTATAGGTTGTATTTCCACACACTCCATGCCTGTAGATGTGTTTAGGGGATTAGGGCAATTTCACTCTTCTTATTTAAGAGGAATTATGTTTCAAAGAAGAGCCCCTCCACACAGTGAGAGACCCATTAGCTGCTTTTTGTTTGCTGCAGATTAAAAGCATGTGATGAACTGTTTTTGCAGGATGTGAGTGACAGAATAGAAAAGGAACCGCTGGACGGACCAATCGTGAGGCAGCTGGAGAGAGGAGGGAGGGCCGTCGTCAAGGGCGACTGGCGGGAGCACATCACAGTGCCACTGCAGACAGGTATGATGAGTTTGCTTTTAAGAGGTGTGCCACGATTTAGCGTCTTCTAAACAATTTGTCCTGTTTCTTGTGGTGGTGGTGTTTTTCTCTTTTTTTTTTTTTTTTTTTTTTTTTTTTTTTTTTCATCTCACTCTTAAATGTGGTACTTTTTTTGGTTGAGATGTTGTCCTTTGACTTCCTCTCGCAGACGATATAAATCTTCCGTCTTCCTGTCACAGGAAAGTGAAAAAATAAAGTCTGTGTAAAGTCGACGGCTTCCTGCCTGCAATGCCACCCGCTGTGGATCACAACCTAGAATAACTGTTTCATTAATGAATGAAAGAAATGTCACAGGGCCACTTTTTAACGTTAAATTCATGAAAAGAGTAAGAAATAAATAATCCTGACTGGGCTGAGTGTTTATCATTTACCCATGAGCTCAAAAACTACCAAGGTTATTGTGATTTAAAAAAAAAAAAAAGAAACGAATCAAAGCTTGTTCCACCACATAACATAAATATATAATATTTGACAAAAGTGAGTAAATCCTCTTCACATTTTTGTTAATTTTCCATTATATCTTTTGATGGGACAACACTAAATATGACACTTTGATCCAATTCAAAGAAGTTAGTGTACACCTTGTTTAATGTGTCATTTTCCCTCAAAATAACTCAGCACCCTGACACTAATGTTTAAACCACAAGCAACAAAAATGACTACACCCCTAAGTGAAAATGTTATAACTGCCCAAGGTGTCAGCTAATCTTTTTCCAAAAGTTCACATGACATAAGCGTCTGTAAGCGAGTTTTATTTATCTGGGCTGAGTTTGTGAAGACTGTAGACCTCAGGGCTAGACTACTGAGATACTTCTGGTGAAGACACTCTCCACATTAGGATGGATGCTTGGGGTCTTTTTCCTTCTTTTTTTTTTCCATGCAGAAACTGATGGGTACGGTGTCGTTTCGATCAAGTGCTACATTGGCTTTAACTTGCAATATTGTAGCAAAAACTCTGGTTTCTTTTGAACCAAAACATATTTCCCTGAAGGTTTTGGTAGATCTTAGGCGGGCTTGGATGTTTTCTTTGAAAGAAAAGGCTTCAGTTTTGGACACAATCAGAACTGAGGGTGCATGATATCGGAAAACTTTGCAGCTGCCATAGTATCATTGGACCTTGGAAAAGCTAAAGTGATTTTGATTAAACTACATTTTTCTGACACTTTGTCCTTAACGCCCACACCTTGTGTCCACTTTTAGTGGCTAAAATACTAAAGCTGATAGATGTAGTGATATTAGCAATATGCAGAGCACGTGAACTATACCATCCTACCAAATATAGCATCCACGCAGTACTTTACGACCGAGATATTGAACACACAATATATTGAATCATAACCAATGTGATTCAATGTATGTTGTAGACAAAGAACCCTACAGCTTGTTTTTTTTTTTTTTTTCTGTAGATTATTGATTCAAATTTATAGTAGGGAAAGGTTTTTGAAAAGATCAACTAGTATCTAATTCTTATGTATCAGACCAGATAGGAATGAATGAGAGAAAGCAAGCAAGTGAATGTTTTACTTGTAATAAAATATATATCTCCATGATTCCTTCCCTGTTTTTCTTCCCATAATTGATTTTACTCTTTGATAAATTCAGTGGGTCTGATATTTCTCCCTCCGGTAGATCTGCGGAAGTTTCGCTCCTATAAGGGTGGGTCGGTCAGAGACCTTCTGCGTGCAATGAGAAACAAGGTGAGAGTCAGTTGGCGCAAAGTGAACACTTTGGATTAAAACCCCATCCCTCCCTGCCGTGGATTCATAATTGATCTCGTCTCCGCAGAAACATCATTACCGGGAGTTGCCTGCCGAGGTGCAGGAGACCCTGGGCTCCATCCCTGACGACTTTGTCTCGTACTTCACGTCCCGCTTTCCTCACCTCCTGATGCACACCTATCTCGCCATGAGGATCTGTGCGCCCGAGAGGCCTTTCCTGCCTTACTACCCCACCGCAGAGCAGCTGCAAAAAACACAGACCCAGTGTGTGCAAAGACTCTCTGAGCCGTGCACTCAACCCCTGCAGAGTCATACAGCATTACCCACGTCACAAACGCAGGAAGCGTCTCGTTTGTCGCAGTCTGTGCAGCCGGAGCCCTCATCCAGCGAACAGCCCGAATCTTCAGACTTTTCCGTTGACACGGGTCACCCAGAAGTTCTCGGACTCCCCACAGGCTCTGACTTCCTCAGTGGAAACGTCTCAGAATGGCCTACGGTTCCTCTCAGGCCTGACGTCCTCACCACCCCGGACAGCTCAGCCGGCGCGGACTGAGCCAAAGCTAAGGCGGACCCAAAACGGATGAGGGAGTTTTGCCTTAAACGGTGGAGAACATTCAGGGGTCTGCTGCTGCGCCGCGGTGAGGCCCAGGCCTGCAGTGCCTGGAGTCGCCTGCAAGTGCAGCAGCAGTACCGCAAAGAAAAGTGCCTTCTGCTGGTCTGGATTCAGGTTTGCCCGCTTACCGTCTCTGCTCAGACGTCCGCCTGCCTACAAGGTGGTGTTGGATATTTTCTTGTAGCTGTACTGAGCAAAGAAATGGCCTTTTAATTTAATTACACAGTGCAACAACAAAAAAACATGTCCAAAAGCTCTCTCTGCTCGTTGTGGGGAAAAATCTGCATATGTTGGACAATGGGGAGGTTTTATTGTGCAATGTCGTGCGTTTCTCAGTAAAGGTGTTTGCTGCAGATGCTGGATGTGTAATTTTTGTACAGAAAGATTGAAAGTTCGGGTCATGAATCGCTTAATATGGCCCCCGTGCCTTTTTTATATCTATATAAACCCATCACTGTGCTGTATGGGCAACGCTGATTAAACAGACTATGCTTCATGTGCTTGATTCCACCTATTGCTGCTAGACTCTAATCTGTGTTGCTGACTCGGACTGTTCCAAAGTATCTGAATCCAGGAAATGATTTAATCCTCGTCTTGGTGTTGAGAATAATTTGAAAAGTGAAGCCGCAACATGTTCATGTGTGACTTTTGTTTGTTTTAGTGTCATAGTGATGTTGATGACTTGCACATATTAAATTCTATATGGTTTTTCTACTCTTATTTTTTTTATTGTTGGTTCTTCTAGAATCAGGATTAGTTTGGAAATCTACATTTAAAATTTTTAAAAGTTTTAGATATAAACCTTTATATAATCTAAAATGACATTTACTTATGTCTTGAATTTGTTCTGTTGGTCATTCTTCTCATTAATGATCTTTACCAAGGAGTCCAGTGGTGGTGTTCATTTTTGTAGTTCTGGCTTCTATTATGTTGTGGACAAAACTACAACGCCCAGACATTCACTCTTTTCCTGCTAAGCCTCTAAAAAAATGCTGCTCTTAAATTATGCTTTTTATAAGTTTATGGGAATAAAATTCAAATTCATCTTCTGTTTTCTATGGTTACAGACTAGTTATTAATTTATGTAAGATTGTGTTTTTTTATGTTTTATGTAGAGCTTGGATTTAATTTGTTTTTGTTTTTTTTTAAAAGGCTTCAAAAGTTTCTGAATTTAATTGATGAAAATTTGCAGAAACCCTGATTTCATGGTGAGTATTTGGGGATAAATGCATTAAACAACCACAGCCTGATACGTTTGGCCATTTATGGTCAAGGAAGGGGAAAAAACAACAAAAAAAGACATCCATGAGGAGGAGCATGACCCGGGTAGACTTGTTCTGATTCTGGGGTCTCGCCCATGTTTCTTTGTCCTCCTCTGTGATTTGTATCAAATTAGATGAATGGTGACGTGTGTTACAAAATGAGACGAAATGTGGTTATTCCTGCCTATTTTGCTCTTCTCCTGTTTTGTGATGCTAAAATGTTAAATGCCCGATTTACCCAGCAAGTGTTTGTGGTCTCAGCCAAAATAAATAAGCTGTTGACTGGAAACCGAATGGTGGCCATCCACTTTCCCACTGAGTCCGATTAGATTCATCAGTAGCAATATTTTATTGCTAAATAACTATTTGAAGGTTTCACTTTAGAAGCTCAATGGCTGATAACCTTTTTTACAATTTCATACTGATCGTCTTTTAGGGTAGCTTTTCTCTGTTTTTAACCCTTCTTAAATAAACTATATATTATGTCACAAGCTATGTAGGTAACATGGCAGTACCGTAAGGAGCTCTGGTCCAATGAAGCTACAAAGATGAAACAGTTTGCCTGCAATAAAAAAAAATGCTATGTTTCGGGGGGGAATGTGACAACACTACACTCACCTGTCCACGTTGTGATGGTGTTGGCAGAATGCTGAGGGGAAGCGCTTCTTCTGCAGAGAATGGGGAAACTGCTCATAGTTGTTTGGAGGATGGATGGACCTCAGGATAGGTGAAATGGACTTAAAATGGTGCCACAAGGTTTAGTGGTGATTGTAACAATTAAAATGCCAATGCATTTTTAGAAATTCACAGAATCTGTATATAGTCTGAGCCCATGGGCACAAATACTGCTAACATGTTGATATTTATTGATACTCTCATGGACCCAGTTGTGATAGAGACAGTCCTAGCAGCAAGAATAATTACATGCATACAATCAGAGGTTGAGGGTTGGAAACATTTAATAAAATAATCATGATAAATCATACTTGTTTTTTTATTCTGTTAATAAGTAAATTATATAACTGCATTTTTCTAGATGAAATGACTGGAAAAAGGAAACCCTGTTCACTTAACAATGGGGCTTGGGTTCACCTTCCAGTAGGATAATTTTCTTTTTGCCCATCTCTCTCTAACTTGCTTTGCTTTCCAGCTCCTTCGTAAAGAAAGATGTGCAGGTAAAATCAGCAAATGGTATTTGTGAATCAGTCATACCCTCTGCTGCATAGGTCTTCTAGACTCTATTAGAACAGTAAAAGTAATTAACCTCTTGTGACTTACCCTATATCACCTGAGTGAACATAGGAGGAAAAGGTGATGCAACGTTCCTTTCTTTGGGCTGTGTTGTACTGTCGTCTTTGTGCTGAGAGCAAATACACCAGCAGTGTTAGGATATTGATATTAAATTATTTTTGAATGTGTCCAAACGTATAAAAAAAAGCAAACACAAAGTTTACCCTCAACTCCTCAGGTAGGTCAGTGGCTATCACACAGGGAGAGGTTTGCTCTGAAGTGTGAGGCTCTGGGATTTTCTGTGAGATACGCTTATTCCAGTCAAGGGGGACAGGTCGACATCTGGGCTAAAAAAAAACACAGCTTATTTGTCATTCTAAACAAAAGTAGAGTGGCCGACCACCTCCGCTTTTCACTGGAAGGGACCAAGATTCCAACAGTGACCGAAAAGCCTGTCAAGAGCCTGGGTAAGATCTTTGACAGCTCCCTGAAGGATGCAGCGGCATTGCAGCAAACCAAGAGTGACTTGTCATCGTGGCTCACATCGTCGCATCAAGATGGTTGGCATGTCCAAGCAAGGGGCATGGACTAGGGGGGGAGCACGTGGGCAGGGCTCTGGAGAGCCGAACCTCTTCGCACGAAGTTCCTCATACAATCTGTCTACGATGTCCTCCCAAGTCCGGCCAACCTTCACACCTGGGGCCTGGCGGATAGTCCCGAGTGTAAACTGTGCCAGAGAAGAGGCACCATGGAGCACATTCTGAGCTGCTGCCCGAAGGCTTTAGGAGAGGGGCGGTATCGCTGGCGCAACGACCAAGTTCTAAAATCCTTGGCGGATTCACTCAGCACAGCGATACAGAACAGCAAGACCCAGGTTGCTCCGAAGCAGTCAATCACCTTTGTTAGAGCGGGGCAAAAGGCAAACCACCAGCACAATTCCTCAGGAGGGCTCCTCGCTACCGCGCGTGACTGGCAGCTCCAAGTTGATCTAGGACGGCAACTCAAGTTCCCAGTTAACATAGCTACCACTTCACTCCGCCCAGACATGGTGTTAACATCGGAGAGCACCAAGCAAGTGGTCTTACTGGAACTGACTGTACTATGGGAGGACCGTATTGAGGAGGCTAATGAGCACAAGAGGGCCAAATACTCGGAGCTCACCACAGAGTGCCGGAGCAATGGCTGAAAGGCCCGCTGCGAGCCCGTTGAAATCGGGTGCAGAGGTTTTGCAGGTCATTCATTACAGAGAGTGTTCAAACTCCTTTGTGTTAGAGGACTGCAGTTGAGGAAAGCCACCAAGAACATTCTTGAGGCCGCAGAAAAGGCCTTGCGGTAGCTGGATCCTTAGGGGGGATCCGTGGTGCGCTACTTGGACACAAGCCCCTCACCCGGGCCCCCAGCTGGGTCGCCCGGGTGAGGGTGTCTGATTATTAAAAAACACCCTGATGACGTGTCCAAGTATCACCGGAAGGTCTATTATAGTTCTAAACAAGAAAACAAAAGACAAGATGTATATGGTATGTAGGATGTAAGAGTAAGAGTAAGATAGGCTTTATTGATCTCACATTGGAGAAATTCACTTGTCACATCGGCTCAGTAATCAATAATCAAAAGAAGGTGCCAAAAGGAGGAAAAGGTGCATCAGGTATATACAGTGTGTCCATATATATACAGTGGATCAAAAAATAAGAAAAATAAAAAATAAAAAAAGGAAATAAAGCAGAGATTTAGGATGTAGTATGTACATTCACGGTGACTATATACATATGTATTGACGTACATTAAAGTGGTAATAACAGCAGGAGTCACTTTCAGGATTATTGCACAGGTTATTGCACAGTGTATTAAATAGAGTTGCACATTGGTTGTTACATTTATAGTTACAGTTATAGTGCAGCATTGTATAGTCTGATAGCAGCAGGGATGAATGACCTGCGGTAGCGCTCCTTTTTACAGACAGGATGTCTAAGTCTGTCACTAAAGGAGCTGCTCAGCTCCTCTACAGTCTGGTGCAGGGGGTGAAAGGTGTTGTCCATGATGGATGTGAGCTTGGACAACACCCTCCTCTCAGCCACTTCCTCCACACAATCCAGAGTGCAGCCCAGGACAGAAGTGGCCTTCCTCACCAGCTTATTCAGTCTCTTTCTGTCCCGCTCTGCACTGCCAGTGGCCCAGCAGACGACAGCATAGAGGAGGGCTGAGGCCACCACAGAGTCATAGAAGGTTTGAAGCAGAGGCCTGCTCACACCAAAAGACCTCAGCCTCCTCAGGAGGCGGAGGCGGAGGCGGCTCTGGCCCTTCTTATACAGAGCATCTGTGTTATGAGTCCAGTCCAGCTTATTGTTGACGTGAACACCCAGGTATTTGAAACTCTCCACAGTTTCTATGTCCTGCCCCTGAATGTTCAGGGGCACCAGTCTGATGGTGTTGAAAGCGCTGGAGAAGTCAAAGAACATGACTCTCACAGCGCTCCACCGGGAGCGCTGTGAGAGGGTGAGCGCCCGCTGCAGGAGGTAGATGATGGCATCCTCTACTCCGATGTTGGGCCGGTAGGCAAACTGCAGCGGGTCCAGGGTGGGGCTCACCACGGTGCGTAGGTGTGCAAGGATGAGGCGCTCCATGCTCTTCATCAGAATGGAGGTCAGAGTGACTGGTCTGAAGTGGGCCGGTTCCCTGGCGTGCGGCGTTTTGGGAACCGGTACCACCCCCAGGCTGAAGCTCAGGTTGTAGATGTAGCTGAGGACCTGACAGAGCTCATCTGCACAGGTCCTCAGCAGCCTTGGGGGGATGCCGTCTGGTCCTGAGGCTTTCCTCTGTTTCAGCCTCATCAGCTGACCTCTCACCTGCATTGGTGTGACTGTGAGGGGGGAGGAAGGCAGAGCCGAAGGTGTGGATGGGTCGGGGGTTGGTGAGAGTGGCGGTGGGGGGAGGGTAGGTCTCTGGGGGGCTGGGGGTTGGATACGTGTGGAGAGTTGAGGGCAGGGAGTAAGCCAGTGTAAGGGGAGTCAAACCGGGTGAAGAACCTGTTTAACTCATCTGCAAACTTGTAGTTTTGAAATATGTAAATTACCAACTATAGCTGCACAGAACCCTGGACCTGTACACCAGGCTGAATTTAAATCTATCCCCCTCAGTTCCCCCTCAGACTCAACCCACACGTCCATCACAACCATTGGGTGGAGCTACTTGTGGCTTTTGGAATGAACTGCACAGACCAGTTTAGAACCTGTACAGTACCTTGCTTTACTGTTTGTGAATGGACTGTGCAGGGATGATATATTAACCCACAGTCAAAAATAATCCAGCTATTATTCTGATTTGATCTGTTGTAATGAAGGTAACTCCAGGAATTTGTCTTCTCAATTCAAAAACATTTCCAACCCTTGTATTCAGCTTTCCCCCTTTTCCTGCCAGCCAATGGGAAGAGTGGATTGTGGTTTGTTTATTTTTCCTTTTAAGGCAATCCAGTAGGCCTACAGCTTCTTTCAAGTTTTTTTGTTTTTTTTTACTGCACCCAGACCCGGCGGCATGGGCGGGCACTTGGGGGCCGTGCCCGCCCGCTGAGCCAGCCGTGCCCGCCCTGGACTGGAAGCTGTCATTTTTCTTTTTAACCTCGGAGTGGCCATCGTTCTATTAGTACTATCTTTGATCTGTCAATCATACAATTTAACCAATCAAATCAACGACTTAATGCAACATGCTAGCCAATCACAGCTGGAGAGGGGCGGGACACTAAGTTATACCTTCATACATAGACATCATATATTCAACATGGTGCAGCTTTAGTTTACAGAAGGCAAATACAAGTAGTGAAATCAGCCCGAATACATTTCCATGCAGCACAGGAAGGCATCTTTTCTGATCCACGTTCACTACAACATAACTTAACTTTTTTCTGCCATATACAATATGGCGGTGACGTTGACGTGCGAACCTGTGCCCAACGACGCGTCTACGTATATAATGTCTATGCCTTCATAGCCTTGAGAAATGCCGCGTCTCGGCTGTGGTCACCGTCGGTGTCGGAAGTGCAGGATGGAAATTCGGTCTGATTACCGAACAATTACAAGAAGTGACAACGAAGCAAGCGAGAGCGATCTGGAAGCAGCGCTATTGATTTCTGTTTGAAACGTCAGCATTGAAGTCAACACTGGAGTAAACATTCTCCACTGTTGACAAAACACAAGGAGCAGAACCAAGCAGTAAAACTGCCAAACTGCAGAAACTTGGGTTACTTGCAGGCAGAAGGGAACTCTGCTTGTTCTGATCCCTGTGCTCCATAGCTGCTGTAATTACAAAACCTCTGCTAGTATGAATTTTTACTCCAGTCAGTGTTCAGCTGACACCAGCGCTCATGTTTATCAGCGTTTAGCTTTATGCTTGACTTTGAGTCAAGACACAGCACTACAGGTTATCCCACTGTTAGTTTCCAGTAACCCAAACCCAGCATAAAACCTGCCCAACTTAAAAGAAAAAAACAAGCCCAAATCTCAAACTCTATCATGTTAAAAGCATAGAACTATTAAACACATAAGAAATATATAAGAACATGCCATTAGAACTGAGCTGAAGTTAAGAAAAATACTTCGCTCATACGGGCTCCACACAAAATGTACAATCAGGCAACCAAATAACACACAAGATCACTTTAACAATCATGATATATCAACCGGAAAAAAAAGAAAACTTTTATCAATAGCTTCCCAACATGAGTTGTAAATCTACCTTAATATAAACTTAATTTCTCTTACAGAGCTCAACCAAACATGTCTCTTTCACACAGCCATGAAATATTTTTAAGTTGATCAGTAGAACTCAACTCCTCTTGGGCGTTTACATTGACCAATACAATTTCATAGTGATACTTGATTAACCATTATTCTATTCTTGTTTTATTATAACAATCAATATTATTCATTATAACTATTATTCATTGATGATGTCAGATTTGACAGATTAGACTTATTTAAAAAATAAATTGACCAGTAAAATGAGTTGAAGAAGATGGCATTTTATTAAAATGGTTTTAGTTTTCTTCCAGACATTGACAACTATTTCGATATATTTTGTTAGTAATGTGAAAAGCTTCCCAAATTTTTTACAACCTGCCCATAAGCTATTTTTGTTCCAGCTCAATGTGTTCAAAAGAAGCCAGGGTGGAAACCTGCCTAATCTGACAACACTGACTACACTGTTGCTTTTTGTTTGTTCGTTTTTTTAGATTTTGGGATTTTATTAAGAATTTCTTTCTCAGCACTGTAGCAGTAGTCACAGAACCACTGTTCAGCCTGAAGCATACACATTTTCTTTTTTTTTTTTTTTTTTTTTTTTTTTTTCCCCCGTGTCCTGTCTAGCAATGTGGCAATAAGAATTGATATCTTAATGCCAAATAGAGCTCGACAGATTTTACTTTCACAAGTGGAGCAAACAGCTTTCGCCATAAAAAAACAAGAAGAGAAGAAAAAAAAGAAAGAAGAGGTGAAAGAAAGAAGAGATAAAAGGAAGAGAATGATAAAACGTCCTCTGTCTGCTCCATCACCTGGAAAGAGATACAGAAAGAACAGCACAACCAACAGACATAAAGCAACAGATACAATCGTGTAACACCTTGATACCATTGCTAAATCATATGTATTATTATTTAAGCTGACATGTGTAATGTGATACCTAAAAAAGAAAGTAAAAGAAAGTAAATAAATGAATTATAGCCTTTCTGTATATAAGTGAACATTTAATACCTGGGACCCGGCACCTGTGGGAGTTTGTGAGAGTGCACTAGTTTAGGTGAAAATTATCCAGAAGGAAATAGTTCGATAGTGATTGTGGAGAACCGAAGACCCACCTTCCCCGAGCACAGAGGCAGGAGTCAGGGGACCCGTAACCCCGGACTCCCAAAGGGGCCCCCAAAGCAGTGCGCCCGAGAGGGGCCTTCACAGGAAATCTGCAACCTCCCCCCCCGAGGAAAGAGGAGAGACGACCCCGAGGAAATCCCCCAGCCACCGCAATGCCGACGCCCCCAAGAGCCGCGGGGACGGGCCCGTGGGCTCCGCCGGCAGCCGGCCGCGCTGAAGTGGTCCCGGCCATGGGCCCCGGGGGCCAGAGGCCCCAGGGGCGCCCCGCCCCCGCGGCAGGGGCCCCGGCCGCCCCCCGGGGGGCCAGGCCCCGCGAAGCCACCGCCGGGAATGGGCCAGCGCCCACCCGGGAACCCGCCCCAAACCCGAGGACCGTCAACGCGCCAGAGGGCCAAGGCGCCTGCCAACGCAGCGGAGGAGGGCAGGACGTGGGGGGATGGGCTCCGCACCTATCGGAGACTTGAGGTGATCTTGGGAGAGGGAGCGGACCGGACCCGAACCTGGAAAGAAGAAAAAAAAAAAAAAAAAAAAAACTCATTCACACCATCCCTCCCTTGTGCCCCACTCGCCGCACTCAGACACAAAAAAAAAGAAAAAAGGACGCTGTACACACATTCCCACATAGCATTCACATCCAAAAATCCCAAGTGGGGGGGGTCACCACAATTCAACAATACGACTGCCTGTGCCCGACCCCCGGCCCCGCCCCCGGACCAGACGCCCCCCGGACCAGGCCCCCCAAAGAGGGGGGGCCGACACGACCCGTACGGGCCACCCGACCAGAGCCCCCCTCACCCACTATATACCTAATAAACCCCCTCCCACCCCAACCTTACCCTAGCCACCCCTGCCCCCCATCCCTTCCTGGGGAGAGCAGAGGCGTCAGCCCCAGATCCGGTAAGCCGCTGGCTAGCCGCAGCAGCCCCCCGCCAAGACCCCGGACCGAGTGGCCCGCACCTCCTCCAGGCCCCAGACTCCGTGCCGCGATCGGAGATCGGGGGTGTGCAAAAGACCCCCGATCCTCCCTACGCCCGCTCAGATGTTGTGTTGTTGCATGTTGATCTCAGGTGTGTTTAAAACTGAGAGCACCGAAGGGGGTGCACGGCACAGCCCACCCCCCCTCCGGAAGGAAGCTGGTGCCAGCGCCCCCCCTCCAAGCAACTACCCAGAACCCTCAATGTCTAAATGCGAGAGGGGGTGAAGGGAGCCGCCCGAGGCAAGGCCCACACAACATAAGCCCCCCCCCCAGACGTCTTCCCCCCACCCCCCCATATTGTGGCCTACATGAATGTGCGTTGTGAAAATGTTTGGAGTGAAAGTGTCTAAAATGCATGATAAAATTGGGGAGAGGGACGTCACCAAAAGGTGGCAACCTCCAGTAACGCCCTCTCCCCAAGGACCTACATGTGTGGCGGCGTGATGGAGCAGGCAGAGGGAGGAGTCCGGGGATGGGGAGCATAGGACTGGGGAGCCAACCCAGGGAGCCAGCTCCCCTACTGACTCCAATAGGCACCCCCGCTCCCCGAAAGCTCCACCCGGAGAAAGGGGCCCCTCCAGCGGCACCACCATAGGCCGGGGGCCGGGGAGAGGCCGCAGGGCCCGCCAGCCAACCACCCACCAGGACCAACACCTCTACCTCCCCCAGCCCACCCCCCAAGCCTACTGGCTTTAACCCCCCCCCCCAAAAAAATTAATAATAATAATAATAATAATATATAAATAAATAAATTAAAATATTAAGTTAATAAGATGGGGGACCCTGGCCAGCCAGCCCGCACGAGCCATCCCAAACCCCGACCCCCAGGTGAAACGCGCACAGGGAGACTACACGGACCAGGACCGGGACAGGGGGCCGGACACAAGCCCACCAGAACGTCCACCAATCCCCCCACCCCACCCCACCCGTAGATTTAACCCCTCCCCAACACTAACATTCAAACATCTCACCATACATTCGACACTAGACATCCAGGCTGGGTAAGTCACTACTCCCCCTCCCTCCCCTCCCCCCACTAGCAGAGTGCCAGCCCAAACAAGGGGAAGAGCATCTGCCCTGAGATGTTAATGACCATGCCCCCCTACCAGCTCAACAGGCCCCGAGGCCCCCCAGCGCACCAGAGGCCCCGTGCAGGGGCAGACACCCGGGCGCACGCCGGCCCAGACCCCAAGCGGCACACCCCCCGGAACCCCCGAGGCCCCGCCGGGGCCCCCGCCCGAGGGCAGCGCGCCCCAGGGACCCCAGACCCACCCAGGACCCACCCAGCGACAGCACAGCCACCAGGTCAGTAACCCACGTCCGTCACCGCGTAGCTCCCCAAGAGCGCCGCAAGCGGTGCTGTGGGCCACCCGTAGGCCTCCCAAGCTCCTCCCAGATGGGGGCAGCAGACCCTGGAGTCAGACCCACCAAGCGCCCCACTCCAAGTGCCCCCAGAGTCCCAGGAACCCCTCCACCCAGCCACTGCGCCCTGCAGGAAGCAACCCACCGCCCCCCATTCCACTAAGTGATGGTGCTAATCAAAGGAGCCCAAAGAGATCGAACAGATGTGGATACAGATGCTGTCTCAAGATTAATATGATCCAACAAAAGATCTCTATACTGATTGATACTGAGATTCTCCTTACTTTTCCAATTCATGAGGATAGTTTTCTTTGCGATACATAGTGCAGTGAAGACCATGTAAACTATTTTATTCCCCAGAGGGCATTTTCTTTTTTTAAAAGTGTGCCCCCCCCCCCCCCCCCCCCCCATGTAATTTGTTTCTGCAGCCGGCGCTGACTGTACCCGTTATTCACTAAAGTCGTGTCTTATTCTGGAACAGTTATGTTGTTTCCCCGCCCCTCTCACTTTCCTGAGAAGCGAAACTCAAGGCAGCGTCTGCAGATCCAGTGTTGCCAGATTGGGCGGTTTTCCGCTCAGCTTCGCTTGTTTTGAACACGTTGAGCTTGGAAAATCAGCTTTTGGCCGTACGCTTGAATTTTGGCCGCTTTTCATAACATTTGGTCGGTTTTTAGAAGGAATGTTTAGAAAATCTGTAGTTCTTACTGTGTGACAGAAATATAAACCTTAATTTCTCTCGGCTGTTGCACCCATATTAGTAGTACAATTATTTTTAGACTTATCGAACCTGTCGCGCTTCAGATCATAAATCAGTGAAAGTCATTGTCACTGTGAAATTCTAATTTTACAATGTCAATTGTAAATGGAGTTAAGAGTGTAAACTACCCTGAGTCTCATTGGCCTGAAATCCTTTGACTTGGTGTGAGAGACGGCATCATGCAGAGCAGGGGTAAATACAAAGTAAGCATTATAATACAGAAATCCAATCGCAACATCATGATTTAAAATATGTTTTTTTTTGGTCACTATAACGGCATCATTGGCATGGGCCAACAGGGTCCAGTGGCTGTGTAGAACTGATTCTGGCCCGTCATGGCCCCTGTACTTAAGACATAATACTAAATCAATTTCTTATGATATGGTACCAAAGCCGTAACGAATTTGTCCCTCGGACCAATTAAACTTTTGACATTTACAGTTTTACTTTAACAATGATTTAAAATAGAGAATTAATAAGAATCAAGAATCTTGATTTTCACTATGTGTCACGCCATAGTGAAGATTTTGATGAGTCAGACACTGGTTTAGGATGCACACAGATTGCATAACTCACAGAGACACAACAAGGCATATATATATATATATATATATATATATATATATATATATATGTACCGATCCGTTGTGGTGAAGAGAGAGCTGAGCCAAAAGGCGAAGCTCTCGATTTACCGGTCGATCTACGTTCCTACCCTCATCTATGGTCACGAGCTTTGGGTCGTGACCGAAAGAACGAGATCCCGGATACAAGCGGCTGAAATGAGTTTTCTCCGTAGTGTGTCTGGGCTCTCCCTTAGAGATAGGGTGAGGAGCTCAGTCATCCGGGGAGGACTCAGAGTAGAGCCGCTGCTCCTCCACGTCGAGAGGAGCCAGTTGAGGTGGCTCGGGCATCTGGTCAGGATGCCTCCTGGACGCCTCCCTGGAGAGGTGTTCCGGGCACGTCCCACCGGGAGGAGGCCCAGGGGAAGACCCAGGACACGCTGGAGGGACTATGTCTCCCGGCTGGCCTGGGAACGCCTTGGGATTCCTCCTGAGGAGCTGGCCCAAGTGGCTGGGGAGAGGGACGTCTGGGCCTCCCTACTGAAGCTGCTACCCCCGCGACCCGACCCCGGATAAGCGGAAGACAACGGACGGACGGATATATATATATATATATATATATATATATATATATATATATATATATATATATAATCAGTTGATTGCCCCGATTAAGGTGTTGCACTTTTTGCTTCAGCCGTATTTAGATGGAATCAAAGTTTTCATCTGTTAAATCATAGATTTGCAACATGCAATTCCCCCATGGCTCACTCGAAATATTAAATGATGAAATATTGCCCTTTTTGCTTCATTCTTTTCATACTATGCCCCTATGAAAAAAACAATGGCCCCACCCTGGTCCCCCTGTTAAATTTGGTCTAGAGCCGCCACTGATGATTGGGAAAGATAATTAGATTATTTGGGTGCATACTTTGTGGGGAAGCCTGTCTATGTAACCTTCTGTCAAAAAACAAAACAAAAATATTTGTTTTGTGAAGTTGGCTTCTTGTTGTGCTTTACTATGCGTGCATGCTTATATAATAATTTATGCTTTAAAAATGAGTTTCAAGAGAGGCTGAGATTTGGTCTGGTTTTTATTGAGGTGGGTTTTACGTTACGTTTGGGCTGGAAACTGTCAGATTTGGCAACCCTGTTTGGAGACGGCGCAGTGCGCGGCGCGCTGCTGTTGACCGGAACTCGCAGCGGACAGAAGAGAACTCGGCTCTGCCCTGGCATGCCTAACACAGAGGGGAAAAGAACAAAAAATGATTCCTCATGAGAAGCAGGACTTTCCAGACGTACTGACGTAAGTATTTCCACCTATTTCGGATGTCTGATCACGTTTTGTGATTTGTCGGAACTTTTATGATAGATCTGTGGCGTCTCTCCAGTTGGAGCTGCTGGGAGAACATGCAGAAAGACCCAGAGCAAGGGTAGGACTCTTGCTGCAAGGCAACAGTGCTACCTACTGCGCTACTGTGCACTATGTTCACAATAATCAGTGGGACAGGATCGTTCTTTAAAGAGTAATATTGTAAAAATCACAGATTCCCTTACCAATAACATTCTGGTATAAACATTTGTGTCTATATGTGTCTGCCAGAAAACCGACAAGCTCAGTAGGCTAAATCCTCTTGATCTAATTTATCAGTTTAATTTAAAATTGATTGCATGCTCAGGTTGCATGCATCACAGCAAAAATGTGTTGCTGCTAAGGTGTTGAGTATCTGAGCCCCACTTAACTTATCATGCCAGAGACGCCACTGATTATAATTTGACTGGCAACATATTTTTCACCGGCGTGAATCAAAACTTTGGCTCTGTATCATGTTCAGTGCTCAGTTTCCTTGTTTTTTCCACCCAGAAGGACATAAAGTTTGCTCTACAGAGTATTTGCTCCTTTACAGATTGCATCTGTCTGTTTGTTGTCCAACCAATGCTTCGTATAATGAAACAAGTGTTATTAGACAATAGTACTGTGTAAATACAGATTCCAGTCTCCAAATTATGCTTTCATTTATTTTGGGGGCTGTTTTTGAATATCTATATCTATCTGTCTGCCTGTCTGTGTGTGTGTGCTGCTATAGTATTGTATTTTATTTTGCAGGTTCGGGGTAATGAGAAATAAATGTCAAAACTGAGGAAGTAAAAAAGGAGAAACAGAATCATGGGTAAGTTTTATGTGCGCACAATATACAGTTGAAATCAAAATATTTTCATACACTGTTTAAAGAGACATATAACCATTTGTTCTAGGCCTGGGTGATAAACCAAACATTTACCGACACCAAAATTTACGACAATAACCAACATCATTTTGTCGATGTCGGTATGTTTAAAAAATGAAAAGGAGAGTCATCTGCCTCGACCGACTGGGGGTTAGAGAAGACAGAGCAGAGACACAACAAGAAAAACAAAAAAAGCACAGAAGCACACATTGATCCAGTAATCTGTTCTACATTAGATGGTAATAGTGATATCATCCCTGGATGATATCACAGCTAACAGAACGCCAGACCAGGTGCACCTACTATGAAGAGAAAAAAAATTACAGAAAACAAAAAGTTAAAAGCTGAAATGACAACAAGCAATGCAAATTGGAGAACAGTAGGAGAACTCAGCAGAGTGAGAGAAATAGGCCCTGATGTCCTCCAGTAGCCTAAGACTATAGCAGCATAACTATAGAGGTAGCTCAGGGTAACATAAGCCACTCTAACTATAAGCTTTGACAATAAGGAAGGTTTTAAGCCTAGTCTTAAAAGTAGACAGGGTGTCTGCCTCATGGACCAAAACTGGGAGTTGGTTCCACAGGAGAGGAGCCTGATAGCTAAAGGATCTGCCTCCCATTCTACTTTAGAGACTCTAGGAACCACCAGCAGACCTGCAGCCTGAGAGCGAAGTACTCTGTTAGGAACATACGGGGTAATCAGAGCTCTGATATATGATGGAGCTTGATTATTAAGGGCTTTATACGTTAGAAGAAGAATTTTAAATTCTATTCTTGATTTAACAGGAAGCCAATGAAGGGAAGCTAAAATTGGAGAAATATGATCCCTCTTGTTGATTTTCCTCAGAACTCTTGCTGCAGCATTTTGGATCAGCTGATGACTTTGAACTGCATTTTGTGGACTTCCTGATAGTAAAGAATTACAATAGTCCAGCCTTGAAGTAACAAATGCATGTACTAGTTTTTCAGCATCACCCCTGGACAGAATGTTTCTAATTTTGGCGATATTCCTGAGGTGAAAAAAGGAAACTCTGGAAACCTGTTTAATATGGGATTTAAATGACATGTCTTGGTCAAGAATAACACCAAGATTTTTTACTGTATTACCAGAGGCCAAGTTAATGCCATGCAGATTAAGTGATTGATTAAGAAGTTTATTTTTTGAGGACTCTGGTCCAAATATTACAACTTCTGTCTTGTCAGAATTTAAAAGCAGGAAATTTAAAGTCATCCAGTTTTGATGTCATCAAGACATGCCTGTAGTCGAAGTAATTGATTGGATTAATCAGGATTTATGGATAAATATAGCTGAGTGTCGTCAGCATAACAGTCTCAACTAGTGGGAGACGGTGAGGTTAGTGGCAGTGGTGGCGGTAGAGCTGCTTGAGGAGGAAAAAGAGCAGATGTTAAGTATGTTGCGGCTACGTCTGGACTCTGGTCTGGTTGCACGATGGACCTGTTTATTAGTCTGACTACATTACATCAACAACGAATGGAAACTGTGCACCAGAGGACTCGAGATGGCATATTTTTCAGCCGTTAGTGTTATCGCCCATTTTTCATTATCGAGGTGTACTGCTCAATATATCATGATATTGATTTTTGGCCATAACGCCCAGCCCTAATTTTTTCTCAGTTAACATATTACATTAAATTAAATTAAATTCGACTAACCCTCTTTTCCAGTCAGTTAGTATTAAATGTTGAAATTTCGGCCTCTTCTTCCTGACAGAACTTGGGTTTGTCGGCTGTCTTGCTTACACAACAAGCCGTCCACACCCAGTTTTAGTTCTGCCCACAAATTCTTCTATGGGACTTTGATCAGGGCATTGTGATGGCCACAGCAAAACTTTGACTTTGTTGTCTTAAGCTGTTTTGAAACTAGTTTGGTGGGATGATTAGGTTCATTGTTCATTTGGAAGACCTATTTTTAGCTTTAACTTTATCCTAAGATATTCATTGAGTATTTACACAACATTATCTTCCCTCATGATTCTATTTTGAGAAGTGGATCCGTCTCTCTTAAAGCAAAACACCCATAAAACATTATGTTGCATCCCCCGTCACTGTTGGGATGGTATTCTCATTACTGTGAGCCTCTTCCTTTCTTCAAAACATAACAATGGTCACTGTGGCCAAACTGTACAATTTTTGTTTCACCAGACCACAGGACATCTCTCCAGAAATTGAGGTCTGTGTCCCTGGGTGTGCTGTAATCTGGCTTTTTAGATTGTTTTTGAGTAATGGCTTCCTCTTCTGTGAAGGGCCTTTCAGCTTAAAGGACTCTTTTTCTGTACATTATAGCACGCTTACCAATGTCTGCCTGCATCTAAGTACATTTCGCACCAAAATGAGTGAATGCTGCAAATCAATGACTCCATGCAATCTGCTGGGTCTCTTTTGACAGAAATATTTTTTTTTATTCCCTTAGATAAAAAACAAAAAAAACTTCTTAACAAATCCATATGATTCAATACAATTGACTTTGTAAAGAGCCTTGAGATGATGTTTTGTGAATTAGTGCACGTGAATAAGTAAATTGAATTTCATATAATTGTTTGAATAGAGGAGCATCTCACCTTGGGAAATCTGTAAATTTTCCCCAAGGATGAGCCAGATTCGTAGAGGTCCACACTTCTCTTCCTGGTATCTTGCCTGATTTCTTTCAATATCTATGATCGCTCATGAGGAAACGTGTTTGAGGTGCATTAAACATCTACAGGTGTGCCTCCCATTAACTGAAATGTTGTGACTTAACCTATCAGGGGCTTTCTAGGCCTTGACATCATCAATTGGGCTTTCCTAAAGTGTTTAACGGTTTAGTAATCTTAGGCAAACTTCTCAATTTAAAGACGGTAAGTTAAAATCTCTCAAAAAGAATCTAGTGACATACAAACTTGGATTTTTCTACATAATGTTTCTGAAGGTAAATCTGTTACCCAAAAATTAACGTTGTTCTTTGGATTTCATTAAAAAAACAAAACCTTTTTTTGTCTCTGCTTTTTATCAGAACACCTTGGGAAGTCTCCTATAAACTGGACTGAGTCTGACGTAAGCGCCTGGCTAAACTCTATTGGAGTGAAGGAGCAGTACATAAAGAAGCTCCATGAAGAGGAAGTAGATGGACAAACCCTGCTAACTCTTACAGATGACTTTTTAAAAACAGCGATTTGCATGAAATCGGGACCTGCTCATTTGATTATTCAAAAAAGAGATGCACTGCTTAACTCTCAGAGGAAGAAACAGCCCACTAGTGGCAAAAGCTCTGAGATGGAGCAAAAGAAATCAGTTGAACGTCCGCGTACCCAGGAACATTCTGAAGTTCCTCTGAGAGACAAGGACAATTCTACAGAGAGACAAACTGTTCCTAAAGAATGTGTGTTGCCTTCAAAGGAGGACTGCAAACCAAGACCGTTTGATGATGAAGGGCATGACTTTATCTACGTAAAGCACAGAGTGCTCCAACCAGAATCCGGGGCTTTCAATTTGATATCTCCTTGCCATGAATACAAGTCTTTTGCTATAGCTGCTACACTGGACCGCACAAGACTCCAAGCAAAGTTTGCCAAGGAGGTGTTTAAATTCGCAACCGGCTGCATGAACATCAGATCAAACGGCACAATACACTTTGGTGTGATGGACAGCAAGGAGAATGAAGGATACGTGCATGGTGAGATAATTGGGATCCCCGTGAAAGAAAGGGACATTTATGTAGATGCTTTGGACCTCAGTGAAAAAAGCTTCCGCTCTGACAAGGAGCAGGTACTCCAGTGTGTGCGGCCGCCAAGGTTCATTGAAGTTATGGATCGTGAAAGTACAGAAAAGAGGTATGTGGTGGAAGTGGACATTCTGCCTTTATTAAGTATTGTGAAGAATAAGGTGTATGCAGTGCGGTTGCCAAATTTCAAAGAGGCGACTAACAAACTGGAGTTTGAGAAGGAAGTGATTCTACGAAGAGTTGGCTCAAAGACTGAACCGGTGACTGACAAAGACTTGGGTGATTTTTACCAGAGAGTCAAAGATCGTGATGCTCAAAGAGACGAAGCAGAGAAGCAACAGTTCCTTTTTGCTCCAGAGATCTGCCAGGATCTTGGACGGAAGCTCACAATGCTCCTGACCAGTGGAAAAAAATTTATCGCAAAGGACAAATGGTTCATACTAGTGACAAACAAGTTCAAATCTGTCGACCTCAGTAATATCGACTGGCTGCTCAACATGAATATATTCTGCGTGTTTGACTTTGACCCAGATTCAAAGGTATCAGGTCTGTGCTCCAGGTACCTTGAGCACCATGCTGCAAACATGCATTTTCTGCAGAGCTACAGGATGCCTGCTGGTATGAGCATTAAGGAGTTCACAAACCACCTGCATCTTTTCGAGCAGACCAGCTGGATCTTTTGCAATGGCCGCTCTGATTTCATAGGCAATGAAACGGCATGCGATGAAATGACCTGGATCAAGACGAAAATGACTTTCCTGCGGGAGTCTGTGTTTCTGATTTGCAAACAAATCCTCCCAAAAGGGACATTTCAAGTTATCTTTCTGCTAACCTCTCCTGTAGAAAAACCACTCCTGCATACTTTTTATGAGTTTTTCACAGACATGGAAGGTCATGAGGACATAATCTGCATCTGTGAATCTGAGGAAAACTACCTCAAGTGGCAAAGCTTTGCAGAGAGTTCCTGTCGAAAAGATGCCGTTAACAATTCGAGCATTGTTGGTATGAAGATGAGTCACATTAATGCCACCCTGCAGCACGTACAACCCGTCAAAGCACATGTCAAGAAACACCTACCCGTTTTTGTGAAAGGGACATGTTTTCTTGAAACACAGATAGAGGAGCAAATGTATTCTCTGGAAATCCTCACCGTCAACCATTGTGAGGAAAGCACCAAAGAATTCATCAAAGAGGAGAAGGAAAACATTGAACGGCAGTTTTACCGAGGTGGGCGAGTCACCTGGCTCAATTTCTGGCTCGCTGAGCACAAGTATGTCAACGAGGTAATTGAAAGAGATGCATACTATGAGACGTCCAAACTTCTTAATAACGCTTTGAAATGCAATATTGATCAGACTCCGGTAAACTGTATAAATATTTACCATCACCCAGGAAGTGGTGGCAGTACTGTGGCTAGACAGGTGTTGTGGCACAACAGGAAGGATCTGAGATGTGCGGTTGTAAAGCCTTACCCAACCTCAGTTGTTGCTCAGCATGCTGTAGAGCTAAGAGAATATGAAGAAAAAGATCATCAGAAGTGCCTCCCTGTGCTGCTCCTTCTTGAAGACACAGACAAGGAATATCTAGATGATCTGAGGAATGAACTGGAAGTTGCTGTAAACATCAAACGAATCCAATATGGAACCTTATGTTTCATTTTGTTGAGCTGCAGACGTTCCCACAATCCAGAGAGGCGATGCAAAGAGTCTCCGCTACAGAACGTGTCTGTAACCCACAAACTGTCCGATCAGGAGAAGAGAAAGTTTGCTGGAAAACTGGAAGCTCTCAAGAAACGCTATGCACCTGAGTTTATTCTGACGTTTGTTTTGATGAGTGAAGGATTCTCCCAAGGCTACATTCAAGACTTTGTGAAACATTTACTCCAAGATATTGACCAAAAATCGGTTGTGACCCGCCTCATTCATTACGTTGCTTTGCTGAACACGTATGTTCAGAACTCGTTTATCTCTCAGTCTCATTGTGAAGCTTTGCTCTCCTTGACCGTTCACTTGGAGAGATTCCACCAGCATGCGTTTGAGAGTTTACTTAGTGATCAGGCTAAGCTGGTCTTCTTGCACCTCAGAGATGACAAAACACACATTGAATCAATCAGAATCATCCACCCCCTTGTTGCAAAAGAAATCCTGCAACAACTCCTGGGGGATAAACAGACCCAAAGCAGGTTGGCAATGGATTTGCTCTGTGAGGAAGTGCTTTTTGAGCACCGATTTGGAAGGGAAGAGTATCAGACATTTTTGAGACAGCTCTTCCTAAGGCGCTCCAGAATAAGTAAAGGTGATGAATATGATAGTTTCTTCTCTCCTCTTATTGAACATGTGTGTGACAATGAGAAAAACCCCAACGAAGCAATTGAGTTGCTAAAGGAAGCATTTGAGCGTTTCCATCAAGATCCATTCTTTGCACAACAGCTTGCTCGTCTTCATTACACCTTCGAGAGATTTGAAGAGGCAAAGCACTGGGCTGAGACAGCAGCTAAGCAGCAGCCCAATAACTCGTACATACTAGACACAAAAGGGCAGGTGTACAGGAAATGGTTCCAAGCAAAATGCAAAGCAATAGAAAATGAGGGCAAACCAAAGACGGCCCAAAATACAGTGGATGCGGTGGAGACTGCTCTGAAAGCTCTTGAGTGCTTTCAAGAATGTGAGAGGGCAGCCGAAGCAGATATGGAAGATGTTAACAGCTCTGGGTTTTTCTCTGAGGTCGAGGTCGGATGCAGCCTGCTCAAACTAATTTCCTCCCTCCCAGTGTTTGCAAACCAAACTAACGGCCATGCTGAATGTATGAAGTACCTGCTAACGGACTACATTCCGGAGGAACTTGACCGTGCCTGGGAACCATTTCATAGCCGGTTGAAGAAACTTCACAACACAATGCAAGATGCCCTGGAATGGATTTCAGAGGACCTCAGCTACTTCCAGACAGACATTGGAGTTGAAGATGAGACCCATGAAAGAGCTGAAGAAAAAATAAGCCATCCACTCACATGGTTGGCAAAGAAATCTGCTGAGTATGGGAAGTATTTTAGTGAAGCAGATTCTGCTGTGCTTCTGCAACAGTGCCAGACGTTCGAAAGCAAATTTACTCCTTTTCAAAAACGCATGATAATCTATTATCTCGGTGGAGGGAACATAATATCCATCCTTTCCAAACTAACTGACCAAAAGGATGCAGCACGTCGTTTGGAGCATATCCTTACTCTCTACCCCAGCAACCCATTGAAGGCCAAATTTACTCAAAGGGATATCGTCAATTACGTAGCAGCGCACATTTCCCTGAACTGCCTGTCTCCTCAACCACAAAAGGCAGATCCTCTGAAAGAGCTTCAGGCACTTTGTCGCCAGTTTCCATCGGATAAAAAGAAATGTTTGCCAAGTGCCTTGTTCCTACTTACCATACTGTTCTGGCCTGAAGATCATGATACAGAACAGGAGAGGGAAAGCAAATTTGAAATTGTGCACTCGGCCGTTGAGCACCTTGAAAAAGACTATTGGGCCAAGATGAAAGACATTCCCCAGCGGAAGAGAAGGATCTACACCCATTTTTTCCTGGGAAATGGGAATGGGCTGGATAAATTTGTCCACAAGAGAAAGTTTGATAAAATCACAAAGGGATTCTCAGTCTCTGAGAAGCGCCTGAAGTGGTTGAGCGGTGAGGCATGGAAAAGTCCTGAGATTGACACCATGCTAAAACGTGTATCTGGGTGGACGGAGGATAGGGTGGTGTACCTTGAGGGTCCCAAGAAAAGGAAGTTCAATATCCTTCCTCTCTTTGTGCCCTCAGTGCCTCATGGTAATGAAAACATCACCTTCTACCTGGGATTTACCTTCAGAGGTCCCGTTGCATGCAACATTCTTGTCAAAAAATAGTCTGACACATATTATTTTAGGAAATACTAATCCCGCAAAACAAGCTATTGCACAAGTTACCATGTCATTAATTGAGTATTGCATTGTTTTTTAAGTGGTGAGACTGGTTAAATATGCAAATTTCGTTTTTTCTTTCTTTCTTTCTTTAAGATGGACTGCATTTCTTAAAAAAATACTTTTTGCTATTTTGTCAATTTAACGTACCAAATGAATGAAGCAAATGTTTTTAAAAGGCCTATATGTAACATATGTTTATGTGTGTTAAAAACTTTCTTCTTAACTAAAATTGTCATTATGAGTCCATGAGTTTATTAACTTCAGCACAGATCAATAATTATTTCACACTTGAACCAGTGTTTGTAGAATAGACTGACTTATCAATCATGAAGAAGATGTTAGGAAAACATAACCCCCTTTCTTGTAATCCTAAACACATGCAGTAAAGTGTGAATTTTTTTTCATATTCTCAATGAAATTCTTAGTGGTTTTTAGCTATGTTTAGTTGTGCCTTAAGTATATATATATTTTACTTTTACCAGTATGCAGTACTTACTAAAATGGTTGCTGAAAAATTAGCTTTTGCATTTGTTGCAGTGCACAGTAACTCCAGATCTAAGCTTTCACTTGGAGCTGTGTTCTTTGATGCCTCTTTAAAATCTCCCTCCTAGAGCTTTTAGATTTAGGCACAGTTTCTATCCTGCAATTGCTGCTCTTTGATGTGTTTTGTCTTGTCTAAATGCCTGTCAATATACTGTATATCAATTCCTTTAAGACTGAATAATCTTACTTGACTATGGTAATTTAACATTTTTGTCCTAATGTTCAAATGCTTACTGTTGATTGATGTGTTCAACTTGTATTAAATAAAATGAAACATTTCTGAAACTGGGAATGGGAAACCAGCCTTTGTCAAACAGTTTTATCCATTTTGGTACCCCAGGCAAAATTATTGTGTGCCCACATGTGGCATTCTACGACAGCACATGTTGGGAAATACAGCTCCATGGTATTGCAACAAAATACCAAAAAATAAAAGCAGTATTAATAAATGTGGCACAATTCAGTTTAAGCCCAACTTCACATTATTTCACACTTAGATATCAGACAAAAAATACAAAGGCAATAACAATAAATACTATAAAACACATGCACACACACACACACACACACACACACACATATATATATATATATATATATATATATGTGTGTGTGTGTGTGTGTGGATGGATGGATGGATGGATGGATGGATGGATAAATATCAATAAGCCAACAGATGATAGATATTCAGTTTCATGAATTTAAGGCAAAAAACCACAAACTTAATCTGGTTAACACGGTGGACTGAAGTAACAAAGTGGGCAGGCAAACACAAATCTTTGATATTTTCTTTTTCAATCAATTAATTAATGTATGTCCAGTCTGTTAAGTGAGTGCCCTCTGAGTTAACCAAATTAGGTTAACACAGTGGGTCCTAACACAGTGGACATTTTAGAATAAAAACAGCAGTAAGCTTTGCTTGTTAGCTTTTACGCAAACAAGATTTTAGATAACTGATAAAAAATGTATATCCTAAACCATAAACAATTTAAATGAATTGTTTTATAATTTTCTTTATAAGACATGGTAAACACAGTTATTAGTTAGTTACATTTAGTCTTATGATTGAACAAACTAAATCTTCTTCATAAAAACAGCAAGATCAAATATGAGGAACGTTAACACAGCTGAAGCACACTCTGGTGTGACATATATCAGAAGCCGGACTCATGTAGGATTGGGTGGAGCTTTCTTAAAGGGATCTTTACTTAAGATAACACAGTGGACAGTAAAGCCAGGGACAAACAGTACATGATAATTTAAAAAAAGAAAAAAAAATTCTAGAAATATATACAGTGTTTAAAATGCCTCATCCAGCTTAATAAAACTAAATTTGGAGGAAATAACACAATTTATTTGGCAATTTTCTTAAAAGTGAAATTGGAAACTGCATTGGGGACATGGCAAAATATGAAAAAAGTATTTTTTGAAATGTTACTTTGGGAAGAAAACTTTTAATTTCAGACCACTGCTGATACTCCAAAGTTATTTAAAAAAAAATAGAATTTTCCTTTAATGCGGCGCCCTTTTATAAAGGAATGACCTATATAGATATATAGATATATAGAACACTGGAGACTCGCGACCCCATGAGGGATAAGCGAGTCAGAAAATAGATGGATGTATATATATGTGTGTGTGTGTGTGTGTCAGTTTATCAAAAATGTTACTATTAATTGAAGAGAAACTTACAAGTAATGAACTACAGCTAAAAGGCTTTCCATTTATTGTTCCCTTTTTTTTATTCTACATTTATATGTAACTTTTGATAATAATAAATAACAACCAAAAGTGTGAGGAATTGAGCTGGTTTGTCCTAGCACGCTTGCCTTAGTGTTTTTATCCTCTGTTGCTAACTGTGCAGCTTCTGTTAGCTATAAACTTGGACAGATTTATTAGCACATGACAGTTTCAGTAACAGTTTCATTTCACTCTTGTACAGCCTTGCTACGGTACTTGACTCGTATATATATATATATATATATATATATATATATATATATATATATATATATATATATATATATATATATATATATATATATATATATATATATATATATATATATTTTTTTTTTTTTTTTTTTTTTTTTTTTTTTTTCGCTAGCTTCGCCATAGCATGGTTTGCTAACAGGAATCTCTCAGTCTTTTTTAATAGCATGGGCATTTTGTCTAATTTACCGTCACCATGCTCCTCCTTTCTCTGTCTCTGTTAGCGAGTTTACACCTTTTGTTCAGCAACGAGGGCAGACTCGTTAGGTCAGTTCATTACGATCCTAATGAGGTCACAGCTCATAAAAAGCTTGGTTCTTCTTCTTATTATTATTATTATCCCGGAGTGCCAAAGAGCGATGGCCACCCTGAAAGCCTCCAAAGGTCTGGGACTTCCTGGCAAACTGGATGCAGCGTGGCTCCAGAGAGCCGCTTTGACTGCGGCAGGGACAGGCTGCTGAGCCAGGAGGAGTGTGAGGAGAGGGGGTGCTGCTACGCTCCTCTGCCCGGATCTGCAGGACCGCCCTGGTGCTTCTACCCTGCCCCGTACCCGGGCTACACCATGGGGCGCCTCACCCCCAGTGAGAGGGGTCAGACGGCCACCCTGACCCGGGCCAGCCCATCCTACCTCCCCAAAGATGTCTCCACTCTGAGCCTGGAGGTCATGAATGAGACTCCGGGCTGCTTTCACGTTGTTGTGAGTCCTTCCCAATCAAAATGTATGCAACTCTTAGCAATCTTATATAGAAATGTCCTTTTGTTTTTAATCTTTTTTGAACTCCTTTGTTGTTGTTTAGAACTATACTTTCTCCAGGAATGCAGTCAAATTCACAGGATTAGAGGTTTTATTTAAATAGCCCAGACTGTAGTGTGGAAAAATTTTATGAGTACATTCTGTTTCTAGGGTACAGTTTAAAAAAATAATAAAAATCTACGCAGAGCGTGGAGTTTGTTTTACAGTGCCCTGCAAAGTCCTTATGCCCCTTGAACCTTTTTCACTTTACAGCTACAAACGTCACAGGGATTTTAAGTGATAGCGCAACACGATGTGCTGCATTATTGCCAAGTGGAAGAAAAAGGAATAGTGGTTTTAAAAATGTATAAAGTTTGATGTGCATTTGCATTCATCCTTCCTGGGGAAATGGTTTTAGAGTCAACATTTGCTGTAGTTACACATAGAAGTACATTGAGGCGAGACCCTCTACCAGCTTTGCACATTTAAAGACTGATTGAATGGAGAATGACTGGATTCAGGTCTGAACTTTGACTAGACCATTCTGCCACATGAATATACTTCGATCTAAACCATTGTATTGTAGATCCAGCCTGTATCTTTGTGGTATTTTTGCTGATGTAAGGTGGACCTCTGCCCCAGTCTCAACTGCTTTGCAGCCTGTAAAAGGTTATCTTCCTGCGATAGCTTGTAGTTTTTTGACCTTTTTAAAAACAGCTGTTATGTTTTGCTAGAGATTAAATTACACACAGATGGACCCTTTTAACATGGTGAATTGTTTGCCCTGCGTTTTTTGTTAGAGGTGTCAGCATTAAGGGGTCTGAACACAACATTTTTCAGATTTGTGTGATAAATAAATTTGAAAACCATTTAAATTTAATTTCCAGTTTTTCCACAATCATGAGCAACCTTGTGATGGCGAGTCAATTGAAATAACCAGCAAAATACAGTGAAGCTTGCGGTTGTACCTTGACAAAAAAAAAAAAAAGTGAAAAGGTTCAGGAGTATAAATACTTTATCTAAGACAGAATATTTAACAAACTCTACTTAAATGTATTTCTTCAGGACATTTGATCCTTCACATTCATACATCTAGATGTGTTGTTGTTGTTCTTCTGAAGCTAAAGGACCCATCCTCTCAGCGCTATGAAGTCCCCCTCCCAGCTGGCAGGCCTCAGACTGAAGCCTTTCAGGACCAGGATGCTCTCTACACCACCGAATACCAGCACGATCCCTTCGGCTTCGTAGTCAGACGCAAGTCCAGCGGCAGGGTCCTGTAAGTGACGCCGACTGTGTTTAATCCCCTTAGAGGCCACCACTGCCACGTCTTTCCAGCGTTTCATCTCTGCCACCATTATTGGTACGAATAGACAAAAAAGACTCTTGTTTGCCTTCTGGGTTTAGTCTGAACACCACAGTTGCTCCGCTGCTGTTTGCTGACCAGTACCTGCAGCTCTCCACCGCCCTGGCCTCCTCCCTGGTGTCCGGCCTTGGAGAGCATTACACCCCTCTGGTCCTGGACCTCAACTGGACATCCTTGACTCTTTGGAACAGAGACATGGCACCACACGTGAGTCTGTAGCAGTGACTGCCCCGGTTGCTGGATCTTAGCAACAGTGTCAGAAGCATTGGATTGAATGGATTCCGTATATTCAGGCCTGTCTTTTTACCGTGTTTCCTGCTGTATATATAAACTACTGTCTTTCACCGCAGGCTGACGCAAACCTCTATGGGTCCCATCCATTTTATATAGTGCAGGAAGAGGACGGCTTGGCGCACGGGGTTTTCCTTCTCAACAGCAACGCAATCGGTACAACTCTCTTTCCCCCAGCACACTGTCTCCAACAGTTACTGTTCCCATGAATTATTTTACAGAAATATGTCCTCCAACTCATTTTAGTGATGCAGATTTTTCAGACAAGGATATTTAGTTTAAAAAACGTCCACAACTACAAATCTGAAAACTGAAAGTGTTTGTGAGCTTCTCTGAATCATTACTGGGGCGGCTGTGGCAGACTAATCCAGCTCCCTTTACTGAAACAGGGTGATGCGCCCCTGAGCTAGATACTTAATCCCAAATGAATGTGTGCATTTGTGAATGTGACCTGAAGGCTGTGAGTGGTCGGTATGATTAGAAAAGCACTTTATAAGTTTAGCCCATTTACTCTGTAGAACAGCTTTGCTCATGCTGACTTTCAAGTCTTATCCCAGATTCTTAATTAAGTGTACAGGGGTTGGACAATGAAACTGAAACACCTGGTTTTAGGCCACAATAATTTATTAGTATGATGTAGGGCCTCCTTTTGCGGCCAAAACAGCGTCAATTTGTCTTGGGAATGACATATACAAGTCCTGCACGGTGGTCATAGAGATTTTAAGCCATTCTTCTTGCAGGATAGTGGCCAGGTCACGACGTGATGCTGGTGGAGGAAAATGTTTCCTGACTCGCTCCTCCAAAACACCCCAAAGTGGCTCAATAATATTTAGATCTGGTGACTGTGCAGGCCATGGGAGATGTTCAACTTCACTTTCATGTTCATCAAACCAATCTGTCACCAGTCTTGCTGTGTGTATTGGTGCATTGTCATCCTGATACACGGCACCTCCTTCAGGATACAATGTTTGAACCATTGGATGCGCATGGTCCTCCAGAATGGTTCTGTAGTCCTTGGCAGTGACGCGCCCATCTAGCACAAGTATGGGGCCAAGGGAATGCCATGATATGGCAGCCCAAACCATCACTGATCCACCCCCAAGCTTCACTCTGGGCATGCAACAGTCTGGGTGGTACGCTTCTTTGGGGCTTCTCCACACCGTAACTCTCCTGGATGTGAGGAAAACAGTAAAGGTGGACTCATCAGAGAACAATACATGTTTCAAATTGTCCACAGCCCAAGATTTGCGCTCCTTGCACCATTGAAACCGACGTTTGGCATTGGCACGAGTGACCAAAGGTTTGGCTATAGCAGCCCGGCCGTGGATATTGACCCTGTGGAGCTCCCGACGGACAGTTTTGGTGGAAACAGGAGAGTTGAGGTGCACATTTAATTCTGCCGTGATTTGGGGAGCCGTGGTTTTATGTTTTTTGGATACAATCCGGGTTAGCACCCGAACATCCCTTTCAGACAGCTTCATCTTGCGTCCACAGTTAATCCTGTTGGATGTGGTTCGTCCTTCTTGGTGGTATGCTGACATTACCCTGGATACCGTGGCTCTTGATACATCACAAAGACTTGCTGTCTTGGTCACAGATGCGCCAGCAAGACGTGCACCAACAATTTGTCCTCTTTTGAACTCTGGTATGTCACCCATAATGTTGTGTGCATTGCAATATTTTGAGCAAAACTGTGCTCTTACCCTGCTAATTGGACCTTCACACTCTGCTCTTATTGGTTCAATGTGCAATTAATGAAGATTGGCCACCAGGCTGGTCCAATTTAGCCATGAAACCTCCAACACTAAAATGAGAGGTGTTTCAGTTTCATTGTCCAACCCCTGTAGATCTGGACTTTGACTGGATAACTTTATCACATCAATATGTTTTGATATAAACGTTCCGTTGCAGCTCTGGTTGTTTGTTTTTGGTAAATTTAACTAGTTTACCGACGACCCCAAAGCACTTTACACTACCGTCATTCACACATTCACACACACGTTCAGGAAAAGGTTTAAAGGGGATGAATACTTTTGCTGTTCTCCTCTGGAAGATATTGCATACAGAGAGAAGAAAAAAAAACAATCTAGTATAGTGATTTTTAAATGTAAAAGTCAATAAAAAGCCATTCTAATTTTATAAAAGAAATACTGCAACAGCTCAAACCTAATTTTTTTGTGACATTGATTAAGCCATTTTTTTTAAGATTCTGTTTACTGGGTGGACACTGATGGTGACGCGGGTGTTATCGTTTCTCCTTATGTAGAGTATACATTTTGTGTCGCAAATGGTGATACTTTTTATTCTTAACTCTTTCTAAATGTCTCTGTAGAAGTAACGCTGCAGCCGACGCCAGCTCTCACCTGGGTGTCCACTGGTGGAATCCTGGACCTGTACATTTTCTTGGGTCCTGACCCTCAGAGTGTGATACGGCAGTACCTCCAGATCATTGGTGTGTCTTTAACTGTTATTGAGCTTCAATAACACATATCCAAATAGTAAGAGACATCTAAACGTTTGTGATGTGTGAATTTTTTTTTGGATAATGTTTTTTTTCTGTTTCCAGGGTATCCCATGATGCCTCCTTATTGGTCACTGGGCTTTCATCTCTGTCGCTGGGGTTATGCGACTACTAATGCAACCCGCATGGTTGCACAACGCATGCACAGTGCAAACCTTCCCATGGTAAAACAAACCAGTAGCAAGTGTTCATTGTATATAGAGATACTATAAACAGCTATGTGCACATTGGGATTCTTCATTTGATTATTAACTGCTAAAAATCCACATGTGAGTTTATTAATATTCTCACTTCCCAGTAACTGGGTAGTGCGTGTGGAGAGAAACAATCTGGAGTCTTTTGATTTTTGTTTTTAATAAAAACTTGTTCAAAAAATTAGGTCTGCTATTATTGCAAAAGGCTCAGTATTTGAAATAGGTTCATAATCATATAAGCAGGATAAGTTATACTATAATCAGAGGGACTTTTGTGGAGCTCAGAACTGTAATTTCTTTGATCCAGGTGCTTCACTTGTCATTGAATGTATTTAATGTTATTCACCACCAGGATGTACAGTGGAATGACCTGGACTACGCAGACAAGCGAAGGGTGTTTACCTTTGACCCGCTGCGATTTGGTGATCTTCCAGAGATGGTGCAGGAGTTTCATAAGGAAGGCATGAAGTACATCCTCATTCTGGTTCGATATCTTTAAAATATAAACATTTTAGTTATCAGAGGCTTTCATTTGATTAAAATTTAGAAAGGAAACCCAAAAAGAAAAATCTTAAAAACATTTTCTTCTCACAGCATGTTCATTAAAAATAAAAGGGAAAGTAGTCGTTAACTAACTCATCCAGTAGATGGCAGCAGATATCTCGTTTCATCATGGTTTGTTCTTCCTCAGGACCCGGGCATTAGCAGCACCAGCCCACCTGGAACATACCCTCCTTTTGAAGACGGCGTGAAACGAGATGTATTTCTTAAAAATGCAACTGGGCAAATTCTGATAGGGAAGGTTAGATCCGCTTTCATGGTCTCTGTTTGGAGACGAAATACTATTAAGTTCTTCGTTTACCTTCATTTAAGTTGGGTGTGTGTTCCGTGAACAAAGGTTTGGCCCGGTCCGACAGCGTTTCCTGACTTCACCAACCCCGAGGCCTGGCAGTGGTGGGAGGACTGCATCAGAGGCTTTTACTCTAAAGTTCCCGTAGATGGTCTGTGGATTGTGAGTGCTTGAACAAAGAAGCGTACAAAAAAACAAACAAACATTGGTTTATATCTAAAGGGCAGATTTTCATATTGTGTACCTGCAGGCTAAACCCTCTAAAATGCTAACTTGTGCTGCCGTTTTCTATCAGGATATGAATGAACCATCCAGCTTTGTCCAGGGATCAGTGGAGGGCTGCCCTGACAGTGAGCTGGAGAAACCACCGTACACACCCAGTAAGGCTATTAAATACATACACTATCACTGATTTGCAGTTTTCCAACTATAGTGCCCTGAAAAAGTGTTCACACCCCTTGATTGTGTAAATATCTCGTCACATCGTGCATTTAATTGGGATTTTTAAAAGGATGTGGTGTGGTGTGCAACTATAATCAAACCCCTGTGGGTTGGTTGATGCTCTGTAGTGTCGCCTTCACCTACAATTACCACTGCAAGTATTTTTGGGCTTTGTCTCTCCACCAGCTTTTCACATCTTTCTTTTTTTTTTTTTTTTGCAAATTCATCTTTTGTAAGAGAAGTTCAAGGTCGGTCAGGTTTGATTGAAAGCGTCTACAGTAAACCACTACAAGTGTTCCTCCCTCGTCCTGCTGGAAGGCGAGCCTTAGGCTTGGACAGGTTTTCTTCTAGATTTGTCTTATGTTTAGCTCTGATCAATGTTTTTTTTTTTTGTGTGCCAAATACACACTTTTTGCATGTAAAAATAAATTTTTTTCTCATCTGACCAAGGTACCCTCTGCCCCTCTCCCCCCTCCCACATGGCCTGCAGCAAACCCTTGGAGCGCTCTTTGAACAAACGATAAAGAAGTATCCCAGCATCATGATGCTGCCGCCGCCATAGTTCGCTACTTCATTAATACCAAGAGAAAATGACACACAGGGTGACTCTGTTTACTATCTAGGCGACTTATGAAGATAATTTGTTGCATTTGACTTTGTTTGGTGATATCAGAGTAAATGGGGTAGAGACAAAGGCACGCCATGCTTCTCAGAGCCATATGTGTAAAAATCTTTAGAAAACCATGTATTGTTTTTCTTCCTCCTAACAGTCATGCACTGTGTTGTGTTGGTCTATCCCAATAAAATAGGTCGAATTGGGATAAATAATGGAAAAGGTCAAGGGGCAGAAATACTTTTGCAAGGCACTTCATAGATAGATATAGAAAGAAAACTAACCTTTCTTTTACCTCTTAGATTGCAGTTCTAAATATTTAGTCTGTATTTTTCTCTCAATATCACGATAACAGGGGTGGTCGGAGGCCAGTTGAACTCAGGAACCATCTGTATGTCGGCGCAGCAGAAGCTGTCCAGCCATTACAACCTGCACAACCTGTACGGACTGACTGAAGCTTATGCAACACACAGGTTAGACCATGCAACAATGTGAATCATTTATTATAACACCAGTGTGACATTACGGTATTAAAAACGTCCTCAAAACTCCCTCTTCTTATGCAGATTTAGTTATTAATTTGGCTGCACGTTCATCCTGTTTACAACGTTTCCATCCTCAGTGCTCTCATGAGGATTCGGGGGAAGAGGCCCTTCGTCTTGTCTCGCTCCTCTTTCCCCGGCATCGGGCGTTTTTCTGGAGTGTGGACAGGAGACGTGAGGAGTGACTGGGAGCAGCTTCGGTTCTCCATCCCTGGTGACCAAATGCCAAGTTTCAAAGGTCATAATGGTGCATTTATTTGTGGAAAAGTCTAAAGATCTACAGAGAGCTTTTGTGTACGACGTTCTACACAGCGGTGCTGCAGTTCAGCCTGTTCGGAGTGCCCCTGGTGGGAGCGGACATCTGCGGCTTTGGAGGCAACACCACCGAGGAGCTGTGCGTGCGATGGATGCAACTTGGTGCCTTTTATCCGTTTATGAGGAACCACAACGACAAGCCCAACGCTGTGAGATATAGCATCTGGGTTTATGGGATTGTGATGGTGTAGCTGCGGCGTTTGTTTCACGTCTTGAGAAGGTGTAACCCTGTCTTCACTCGTGTCGTCCGTCAGCCTCAGGAGCCGTACGTATTTGGGCAGAAGGCCCAAGCAGCCATGCGGAGTGCGTTGAACCTTCGCTACTCCCTTCTCCCGTTCCTCTACACGCTCTTCCACCACGCGCACACATCTGCTGACACTGTTGCTAGGCCCCTCTTCATGGAGTATGCTACTTTTTTCGTCTTCTTCTGTGCTTTTAGTGTAACATGAAACTAAAATATTCCAACCCTTTTAGTTACGGTATTCGTCTCTCTGTGCTTTTGCAACTCTCAGGTTTCCCACCGACCCGAACTGCCGGACCATAGACCGACAGTTCCTGTGGGGAAGTTCGCTTCTCATCAGTCCGGTTTTAGAGCAAGGGGCAGTAGAACTGAGCGCCTACGTACCGGCCGGCACTTGGTATCAGCTGCACAACGTGAGTGGCCCCACAGGTCCGTTAGGTCTTTGCCATCTACTGCATCAACACATACAGGAGCTGACAAAGGTGTTCTCTCCATTTGAAAATGTTCACATTTTGTCATGTTAAAATCACAAAGTTTCAGTATTTTATTTTTTTAGAAACTTTTTTACAGATAAACAAATCTGATAAGTGTGGAAGGGTTTTGTATTTTTAGCTCCCTTTTAGTCTGACAGCCCTCCATAAAGCCCAGTGCCACCAGTTTGGTTCCAAACTCACCTCTTTGGTAAACAGAGGCCACTTGTCTTAAATTTCAGGATAGATCCCGTTATTCTGTGAAGCAGGACTTTCCAAAGTGGGGATCAGGTCCCGTCAGGGGGTCGCATGATTGATGATTCAATTGAACTCCTTAACCTGCGACAGTGGCGCAGAGGTAAGGGAGTTTGTCCTGCAACTGCCGGGTTTCTGGTTCGATCCCTCCGTCGCAAGACACTTCACCTGCATTACCTGCTGGCGGTGATCAGAGGACCCGGTGGCGCCGGTGCATGGCAGCCTCACCTCTGTCAGTCTGCCCCAGGGCAGCTGTGGCTACTAACATAGCTCACCACCGTCAGGGTGTGAATGTGTGCGTGAATGGGTGAATGACTGAACTGTAGTGTGAAGCGCTTTGGAGGTTGTCAAGACTAGTTAAAGCGCTATACAAGTACAAGCCATTTACCATTGACCATGATTCAAAATTCTGACTTTACAATGACAGAGATATATTTGTTTTAATATAGCAAATATATGCCTCTAATCATGGAAAAAAAATTCTTCAGATTTACGAATATTTGACATCAGAAAAATCAAAGCTTTTTTGTCACAAATTTGTGAAATTATTCTCAATTATTTTTTTCTTTTTGTGGAAAGGTACTCCTCCATGGCCAATTATTTATTTTCTTTAATCTAAAATGGCCTTAATACAAGATTCTTTTTGGAAATTACCGTATGAGAATAATCTCACACAATCATTTCAAAGACCTGACGCTAATGCCGATTTGCTGAAAAAATGTTGCATTTCCTTATTTTTTGAAACTGATGCCAAAGTATAAGTTTACAAGATACTCAACATTCCTCATTTTAACACGGGGGGAAGGCTGCGCTTTTTTGTTTGCATAAAATCACTACTTTATTCTCGCAGTTGTATGAGTTTATTTTAGTAATTTCCAAAAAAATATAAGATACTCTCCCCCACCCCGCCAAAATGGAGTCATTGGTCTCTGGCGCTGTTATTTTGGGGGTCACAGGCTGATAAATGCAGGAACCCGTGCTGTAAAGGCAGACAAGGCTTGTTAAAGACCCACTGTTACACATGGTGGCGGCGCCATCATGCTGTGGAGATCTTCACCGGGGACGGAGAAGCTGGTCAGAGCTGATGGGGAAAAAGGATGGAGCTAAATACAGGACTGGAATAAACTCTGCCAAATACCTGAGACTAGAAGGAAGGTCCCCCCTCTTCAGGACGACTCTAAACATGGAGCTAGAGCAACGATATAATGGTTTAGTTCATATTCATGTGTTAGAATGCTCCAGTCAAAGTCCAGACCTTATTCACAATAGATAATACTTAAAAAAATTAAAATAGCTTTTCACAGACGCTTTCTATCCAAACTGATATTGAACTACTGTGCAAAGAAGAATTTACTACAAAATCCAGTCTTTATAAAGGAAGACATGTAAGTGGTTCTAAGTTTTTCATATATTAAGAAAAACATTTAAAAGCTATATATGATCACAAACATTCACCATCACATGGAATCTTAATTAAATACTTTGAACTTTGTGGTTGAAATATGAGAAAATATAACTCAGTTTAATGAGTATTAGAACCGTTCTATTTGACTGACATCTCTTCTGCGTCCTCAAGGGTCAGCCGTTCCCCAGCAGCGGTCAGTACGTTCAGCTTCCAGCCCCTCTGGAAACGATCAACGTTCACGTGAGAGAGGGGCACATCATCCCCCAGCAGGTGGGCGTCGGCTCTAGCGGCTGATATTTGTGTTTTTTGTTTTTTTTCTTTTTACCTGAGTCGTATCGGCTGATACGTGCACGTGTTCGCCGATCCATTACCGCATTCAGCAGCCGTGCCTTGAGATGAAGTGAATCGCACACACTGCCACTCCCTCCCTGGCAGAAAGCGGCTGGTAATGTTGTAAGTGACACGTTCATTAAGCGCGAGCAAAGCGCTGCCAGGAGAGTCGTGATGCATGTTTTTTTTTTTTTTTTTTTTACTGTGTGCCTTTGAAACCGCGGTCTGAAGCTGATTGTTAATATTAGCTGGTTTAAACGCAAGTTTTGAGACTTGTGTAACATTTCTTATTGTTGTGTCGTTTTTGTCATGTAAATGGAGGAAGAAAAAACAATAGCAGCCTCAAGAATTGGCCCCATAAAATCAGCAGGACGTATCGGGTATCGGTTAGACTAATGTCAGAGTAATCGGTATTAGGCATCGGCCTTAAAAAACCTTTATTGGTCGATCTCTGGCCGGCACTGCAGAGTTTAGTAGGCTGAAGCTCGGCTTTTATCTCAGTGTTTTTGTCTCTGCTCGACAGATAATTTATTCACTAAGATGTTTTAGTTTGCTGTAGTCTAATTATTGCTGTTCAGCTTTTGCTTGATAAGCTGAGCTGCTCTTTGGTTGGAGATGAGTTATGCTATGTTAATTAGCTCGACAGTGTCTTTGAAAAAAATCTGTTTTTAAATGCTGCGTCATCCATTTTTTTTTCTGTGAAGGAGCCTGCTTTGACCACTGCAGCGTCACGCAGAAACTCTTTCTTCCTGACGGTGGCGCTGTCCACGGGTGGCTGGGCGTGGGGGGACTTGTTCTGGGATGACGGAGACAGCCTTATGACTTTTGAAACACAAAATTACTGTTACGTGAACTTCACCGCTGAACAGGTGGGTATGATGTCAAGCTAAAGTCTTTTTACTGCTTCAACTTCTGTTTTTGGCTCCCCTGTTCGCTGGGGTGTTGTTTCTGAGATGTTAGTGTTCTGCTACACAGGGTTTTTTGCACCAAGGGGCAAAAAGTTCAGTTTTACTCTCATCTGACCAGGGTATCCTGTGTCCTCTATATGCGTTTTAGAAAACTGCAGACAGGACTTCTTATGGCTTTGCTTCGACAATGACTTTCTTCTGAACTCAAACGCTCGCCACGTTCTTTTTGCAGATTTGTATGCGTAAAAGGAACACTAACAGAGCTTATGTATCTGTCTATACGCTACTTTGTGTCGGCCTCTAAATTGTTGCTAAAATACAGCGGGCTCTGTGGCTCTAACATGATAAAATGCAAACCATGTCAAGATGTTTGAACTGTTTTTTTTTTTTAGGCACTGTCAGGGAAGAGTGGATCTGGAAGTGTGAATCAGTAAAAATCTGAAAGCGATCAGGTTTTTTATTTTTATTCTGACAAACTAAAATGTGTTAATTGTCCCTACTTTTCCTCAGTCGCAGATAACCAGCATCCCTGTAAACCTGAACGGGGCCTTGGCCAATCTGCTGCTGGGAGGCCTTCGGGTGTTCGGGGTGCCTTCATCGCCGCTTTATGTCTTGGCAAATGGAGAGAAAGTCAGGAACTTTACATATCAGGCTGACACCAAGGTGAGTTCTGGGTTAGTCAGCGCCCTTTTGAAAGTTTTACTATTTACACCAACATAATAATTGCCTCCCTGTCCACCATGTTGCAAACTGAACCAAATTGATCTTTTTTGTCTCTTGTAGGTTCTGACAGTGACGAGTCTGGCCTTACCCATGTCAGAGACATTTACAGTCCAATGGGTTCTATAATGCACTGAATTTATGTTATTTTCTTCTCCTTTGCTCTCTCCAATGGAAGGCTGCATTATTCTGCAGAGATTTTATTCAAGCCTTTAAATGTAAAGGACAGTCCATAAATGACAAACACTTTTTCCAACCTTACATGCTCATATTTAAAGGTAGCAATTTGATCATGTTTGTACCTTACAGGTTTATGTAATTTGACTTTATGTCAGTTGATTAAATCAGGACCATTTAATGGCATATAAAACAGTTTTGTAAATATTTTTGTAAAAAATAAAGACATTTCACTTTTAGACTTTGATAAGATGTTGCATTTGTTATTTCATGCACTGAGAAGAGCTGATGATACTCCATTGCTCCTCACAGTGAAATCATTCTGTTGCAGGATGAATTGTTGAAGATAAATACATAAAATAATGTAAAACACTACAGGAATGGCACTTAAAGTCTTCTAGAATGTTTGATCAGGCTGGACTGAGAACACAGCAAGCATCTTTCTCTGTTTGTCTTCACACAGTTTCTCCAGATCCTTCAGAGTCCTGGATCCTCTCTCATGCTCTCCTTCCTCTCGGCAGGTTTTCTGTAGGATTTAGGTCTGAGCGCTGAGATGGCAGAGAAAGAAGGCCAAAAACAGAAGTGGTCAAGGGCAGCATTTCTCAGTCCTGGTCCTCAGAGCCCCACTGTCCTCCATGTTTTGGGTGACATTCCTGCTGCCACACACCTGACTCAAATAAATGGAAGATTGACAAACTTCTGCAACATTTAGATTGCTGAGGAGGGAGTCTAGTACAGTCATTGGACTCAGCAGGTATGCTGGAGCAGAGAAAACAAGCAGGATGTGGGCCCTGAGGACCAGGATTAAGAATCACTGGTCAGGTGAACCATTTCTGTGGATATTTGGCTAGATGTTTTGGATCAGTATCTTGTTGAGAGACCCGATGAAAACACATTTTCACTTTTTTTTGGTAAAGATTGTGGTCAGTATGAGTAGAAAAGCACTATATAGATTCAGTCAATTTACAATTTTCTTTAATTTCTTGGTATTCTAAAGAGTTAACGATGCCATGAACAGGCCCACAGCATCACAGATTCCCCGCCATGCTCAACAGAAGCTTTTTCATTTATTGCTCCTTTGTTTTAGGATTGACCAGTCTGGGGTGTTTGCTAAACTTATCCTCTGACAGGTGCACACATTTCCAGCCAAAGTCTCATCAGCATTCAACAAACTCCACACTATTTTGTATGTCTTGGAAGGAGAGGAAAAGTATTTTCCAGTCATAAACAAGGCCAGAAACATCTGGCCTTGTTTCTCAAAATCCAGTTGTCCAAGGTTTTGAATTGTGGTTCCAACTAAACATAGGTCAAAGTGATAAGTGGGTAGCTATTCTCTGATAGCATTATTCTACCTTATTTGAATAGCATGTTTCCTTTTATTTCCCATTTTAAAAAGTGGCTCATCTGTACCATGTCATATTTGGACCCTGTAAATATAAACATGCTAACATCTATGGAATATAATTTAAAAAAATGAACGTTATGATTCATAGGAATCGTTAGGGGTCCCATAAAGTGTTGAGTAACGTAACATAATAATTTTATTTTAATATGATTATTTCTTAACATGGAAATTTTTTCCCCAGAAATGCAAAGGTTCAATTGTTCCATTGTTCTCAAGTGTGAAATTATTTGGTTTTCAATATATTTTAAGCCTCTGTGTACATACTTCTCTGGAGTGGCAATAAATGTAGAGGGTGAGAGAGTTTTTAAATGTTTTTATTAAATAGTGCTTTGTTAGAATTCACATCTCATGAATAAACAATTGGTCTCTGTCCCTGTGATGGACTGATGCTGTACCCTGACCGTTTCCCAATGACAGCAGGAGGTAGATACAACCTCCTGCTGCCACCCTAAAGTGGATTAATTCGGTAGATCAAATAGATGGCTGGATAGTGATTGTAAAACAAAACTATATTCTATTCACTGGAATGTACATTATAAAAATATTGAATACTGTGTGTGTGTGTGTGTGTGTGTGTAACCTTTATTTATCCTGGTAGCCAGAGAGCTGGCTGTTGATAATAAATAATAATAATAAAGTTGGTACACATATAATAATCTGCCTTGAAAAACTATCCATACCCCTCAAACCTTTTCAGGTTGCATTCCTTGACAGTGACAATCCTCAGTTTATTTTATTGGGACTCTATTTGATGGAACACAAAGCGGAGCAGAATTAGGAAGAACATTCATTGTACATGTTTCAAAGTTTTTCTCAAATAAAAATCTGATAAGTGTGGCGTTCATTTGTATTTAGCCCTCCTGAGTCAATAATTTGTAGGACCACCACACTCCAGCTGTTGTTACAGCCGGAGTGTTTTGGGGGGTGTCGGTACCAATTTTCCACATTTAGAGCCTTATTTTTTTGTCCATTCTTCTGCAAAGAAAAAACTAAAGCTCAGTCAGATTTGATCTAAAGTGTGTCAACATGAACGTTCTAGTGTCTATCTACGCCACTCCACTGGCTCTGGCTGCATGTTTATGATTTTCAAGCTGGAAGGCGAACCTCTGCCCAAATCTCAAGTCCATTGAAGTAAACCACAGAAGGCTTGGCACAATCAATGTGTTACTTGGCCTTTATGATGCTGTTTCCTCACTAAATTTCTCTAGTAACCTCTGAGGCCGTCACAAAGCAGCTGGATTTATGCTATGGCTAAATTAGACCCATAGAGACTCTGTTTACTAGGTGGGGTCTTAAAGGGATTGGGACATAATTAAGGGTTTCAGTAAAGAAGGTTCAATACAAATATATATTACACTATTCGAGGGGAAAAAAGTGAAAAAGCTAAACAGAAATTATTGCTTCTGTTTTATTTTTGCTAGTGTTTGACCCCACCTGTGCTTTCAGTGCATTTACTTCCTTTTTCAGGGTCAGGTCTGTTTGTGATCAACCTCCCAGGAGTATTTTTCCCGATCTTTATTGGTCTGTTCTTTTGTCAGTTAAAAGTAAAGTTCCTTCGTATGGATGAAAGAGCTTTTCTTTCTTTGTTTTTGACTTTCTCTGCCTGTCTGCTGCTAATCCTGACCTGCATTTGGCTCTTTTATCTCTTGTCATGTAAATCAAACCAGCTTTTTAAAATTAAACCGCGTCCAAAGAAGCTGTTTTCTTGAAACATTTAGTTGTGCTATTGACCTTTATTCATTAGTAGATTCACCGAAAGAAGGGCAAGGCTTACAGTAAATGCACAGAGGAAAGCGACGTGACCCACACAGAGGACTATAACTCCGTCAATGAGCCTTACAATACCCCCAGAAGTATGTTATATATATATATATATATATATATATATATATATATATATCTATATATCGATATATATATAGATATATATTTCCTACATGCCTGAAACCAGTTCTAAGGAGGCCGGCCAAGACAGCAGTGGTGGGATGATGCTCTGATTCCGGCTCTGGTCCTGATGATGGACCAACTGCATTTCCTGGGAAGAAGAAAGGGTCACTTATTACCAAAGATTTCAGATCAAACATAAAATATCAGATTCCCAGTTGGTGTGACAGGATTACTACGTGCCGGAAAGAGCTAAATATGGGGGTGATTGGTTATGGGGCTGTGACGTAAATTCAAGAGATTAAAAAGGCAAATGTATTTCAGGAAGTAAAGTCCAGTGTATTTTAAATCAAAGCATCAAACGTGTTTTAAATACAAAAGCGCTGGACTCCTTCAAAGGCTCCTTTACTCTGAAAGTCCGGAGCGGAAGTGTCTATTTTTGCAGCAGCAGTCTGGCGTGTGGCGGACGGTGCCTCATACAATGATAAACCACTGCGATAGAAAAGAAAAAAAGAAAAAGCTGGAGCTGAGTTGGTAATATCCTGAGCTAAAAGCGTGAAGGGAAAAAAAAATCCCGAACCAGGCCCGGTTCGTGGCGCTGTGGCCATGCCCGCTTGCTGAGATGGTTGTCCGGAGTGGGCTGTAGATTCCTGCGGCGGGACTGAAGGTGAGCGCCCTCCATGCTGCTGCTGCTGCTGCTGCTATATCTGGTCAGGTATCTGTGCTGCTGGAGCAGGTGTCTGCCGCCAGTCGTTTGATCATTCACCGTGGCCGATAGCCGTGCGTGTTTTTTTTTTTTTTTTTTTTTACACGGCGACCCCAGGCGTGCCTCTGACGTTCACGTCAAAAGCTGGCACTGACCGAGAGTCTCTGCTCGGACATGTAACCCAGAGGGACTGGTGCGTTCAGGCCTGCTGTAAACAGCCTGGTCCATCATCCGCTGCTGTCAGGCGGATGCTGCCGAGGCTTGTCCCGCCACGGGCAGCCTAAGGACAGGGAGCGTCCCCCTCCTCAGATCTTATTTTCCTGTTCATTGAACGCATCAAAGCGGATATTCCTCCCTTTTTTTGCGCTTTTAACGCATCGACATAAGAACGTTATGATTAACTTTGTTTAGTTTAATTGGTAAAGATCAAATGAAGTTGATTTCATTTTTGGTTCATGCATGGTTTGCCGGATTTTCTCACCAGGAATCGGTAAGGAAACAATAATAGGTATCTGTAGAGAAAAAAAAAACGAATTTCTGTTTTAAAACAAAAATGAATAAACAAAAATGAAAACCGTGTTTACTTTCTGTGAGCTGATGTTTAAATTAGCTTGATTTTCTTTATATAAAATAAGACTTACAATAGCTATTCTAATTCCAGTCCTCAACGTAAAGGTCAAATGAAAAGTGTTTACAAGCTAACATAATTTAAAAACAAATATGTGCTTGTAATTTTTTAACTAAAAAATAATTATAAGCTGATATTAAAGCAGCACTGTGTAACCTTTAGCCACTAGGGGGCACTAGACCTGAAACTTTCAGGTTCAGCACCGCGGAAGGCCACTGGCAACACTGCACTGTCGCAAAATTAACCAGTCTCCGTGTTTTGGAATCTGATAGCAGACCACTTTGGACCAGCAGATTGAGAAGTCATGGAGTTACTTCTAAAGACAAGGCCATATTCACCGCTCTAGATTATACTCGGAGAGAGGGAGAGGATGAGGCAGAGCCAAGGGAGAGGGAGGGGGAGCACCATGGCCAGGCTCAATCATCTGATTATGAAGGGCTGCATGGATGTCCACAGAGAGGAGCTGACATGCAGGTCGATGAACTATATTTACTGCATTTTGTAATAACTTTGTCCATGAAAAACTTCGACTCGAGGATAAGAAAAGTAAAAGTATGTAAGGTTAGCTCTCGTGTTTAAGGGGAGCTCACACTGCGGTAAAGCGACGTGACCCATTCAAAGCTGGATCTGCACCGTATTTTTTTTGCTCTTAAAATCCTTACATTTTGACAGCGCCTTATGTATGATTGCCGTACTTGTTGTGCTTACTGACTGATGTTATGTGGTACAATGCGCTCAAATATTCAGTCAGAATGTGTAGGTACGACTTTGTTAAGCAATGAAGCCGCTCTGCTCAATGGATATTCAAAGCATTACGGTACGCTGTGTCACTACCTGATCGGCCCCATAACAGGACCCCTGAGCAGTCTTATTTGTGAACATAGACACGTTATTTGTGAACATAGACACGTTAATTCATAGTGCGCTTATAATCTGTTGCGTTTTATAGTCCAAAAAATACGGTAGGTAGGTTTATGACACGAGCATCCTGACTTGAGCATCCATACTCAAGTGCTGTATATTGAACTGAAAAATTATTTAATATATCTCAAATTAAGCTAATACTTGGGTCAAAACTTGGGTCAAAACTGCTTTAAAGATGGAAAAAATTGAAACAGGACCTTCAGTGTTTTCTGCATTTTCCGTGACGACTCGAAAGTGTGACGTACTTGGTGCCATCTTGGATCTCTTGCACAGAGCGATTCAACAGCAAGTGGAAGAGTTCAGGTTCAGGATGGTTCAGTGTGTTGCAGTCAACTGGTAATAAAAAAATCGCCTTTAGAGAGGAGCAAAAATGTACTTGTGGTGCAGGAGCTAGGCGTTTGTCCTGTAACCTGTGAGTTGCCGGTTCAAATCCTGGGTCCGTCTGTCTCAGTCGTTTTGTCCTCGTGCAAGACCAGTTCACCCACTTTGCTTGCTGCTGATGGTCAGAGGGCCTGACATTGTATGCCAGGCTGCCCTAGGGCAGCTGTGACTACAATGTAGCTTACCACCCCCAGCGTGTGTTTGAATGGGGAATGACTGATTGTGGTGTGAAGCCCTTTGGGGTCCTTAGACTTCATTAAGCACTATACAAGTGCAGGCCATTTACCATCTTCTAACATCTACATCTAGTGTTTTCGATATTTGATTAAAAAATCTTGACAAATCGCTCAAGCTCATCAAAATGTTAGCTATGCGTTGATTTATATGTGCTTGCTCATCTTTATTTGTTTTCTTTTCAAACGCCTCCCTTGTCACCTTTTAGTTTGTATAGATGAAAGTGCGCCCCCTGCAGGCATGGTGGTGTAGAACGGTACCAGATTTAGGTGCCCTTTAAGGGTATGAAAAAAGAAAAATTTTCGTTCCGGTTTTCCAGTAATATTTTTAAAATTCTGTTAGCACGGCTCTCGCCAGCGCGTTTCAGCGTAGCAGACCGTTATGCTGAAAGTTGTCAAAATTACGCTGAAATTAGAGCGTTCCGCTCATTAAAAATGAGCGTTAGTACAGCACAGATGTTTGGGAGCAACATAGACAGGTCAGTAAAGTTGTTGACGGTGCCTCAGCGGTGTTATAACCCTCCTGAACAACATAACCTAACGCTAGCTGTTATTAGCTTGATGAACAGCCTTCTTGGAGCTGCACGATGCAGTACTCCGCAGAGGTCTGCCGTTTTTGGCTATGTAACAATTAATGGATAAGATGCGTCCTTTAGGTGTGGGTAAAGTGTTTAAAGTGGGAAGAGAGTTGCAGCAGTGAGATAATCTAATTTTATTATTTGTTGTAGAGTTTATAATCATAATTTTTACCAGAAACTTTCAGGAATCTCACCATAGCATTAAGTACTATTCAAACTGTTCAATATGTAGACTTGTTTGTTGGTTGTACTTTAAGTTCAACAAGGATTGATGTCCAACTCAACAAGGTATTCTCTTGAATAAGGAAATTTGGTTAATAAAAACAGTTACATTTCTTGTTTTAAATAGTCCTTGTTTACAAACATCTTTACCTATAAGCTTAGGCCATTTTTGTTGCTTGTGGTTAATGCAGAGAAAAGTCAAAATTAAATCGCAGTTGCAATTATGGTTGAAATATATCGCAATTTTGATTTTTGGCAAAATCGTACAGCCCTAACTCCTGGTGCAACTAATTTCCATAAGTGTCTTATAGTCTTTTTGGCTTTTGGTGTGATTGTTCAGAAATAAAAGCCAATGCTGTTAAAGTAGATAAATGATCGTATTAAAGTATTTTTTTTTTTAAATAAATAGTAGAACAACACCAAGCATCTTTTTACTGCATAGTGTACTGCAGCCCTGACAACAATTTTTGGCCAAAGTAGTTCCACTCTGAAACTAGATTCATTTTTCCAGCTTTCACTTTTATAAAATCCAAGCTAAGTTAGTCTCTAGTTTCCAATTTGCATTTGAGTTTCTAGGTGTTATTTGGATTTAGTTATGGATGCTCCGTGAATTGAATATTTAGGACATACTGTATATATATTGGTTTATGACATCATTCATTGTCATTATAACATTCCTCCTGTAACAAGAAACATATTTTTTGTTATCGGCTTTTTGAGGCCGATATGCACAGCTGCCCCAGGCGACCTAGTACATGCTGGATATAAACCAGTTGTAAAAAGAGAGATCTTCTATGCACACGGCAGCTTTACAGCTTCACTATTTCTAGACCAGAGTTGCAAAACTGTTTGTGGCTCCTGTCTCTGCCGCTGAACTTTCTTTGTGTGGTTTTCATTCTCTTGTTTAAAGTTCCAATGTGTCAGAGAGTTGGTTTAAAAAAAAAAAAAAAGATAGTGGGTGGAAAATCTTCCCTTGATTGAGGAAGTGAAGTGAATCTAGGAAGGTGTTTCATTCCGGAGTCGTCTGATGAGACACGGAGAGGCCAGAGAGGAGAGCCCGTCTGCGAGCACGCTGTGGCGTCGACAGGATCATGGCTGAAAGTGAGAGCAAGGGGCCCGCTTCTTGCTTATCGGCCTGGGTGAACCTGACACTGACCCCGGTCGCCCTGCGGGACACGGTCCTGAAAATAACCTCTGCACAGAAGGCCGGCAGCGAATGCCTTCTCTTTGCAATTAAGGCTTAGAGGTCCAGTTGATATCCAGGTACATAAAATCCAATTTGGCCTTAATTCATTTCAACATGTAATTCAGTACAATGAAAAGTATTCCTGACTGTGCTTCTGTGTTTATTAGGCTACATTCCCACTGCAGGTCTTGATGCTCGATTCAAATTTTCTGCTGAAATCTGATTTTGGGTGGTCGTTCATTCTAATTAAATGCGACTGCTATCGGACTTCTGTCTGAACGGCTCACGGCCCACATGCGCAGGAGGAGAAAGTAGGGGTCACACAGCAGCACACGCTTTACAGAAGGAATAACAGATGTAATTGTTAGCAGCTGTTGTGCCATTACACACTGTTTTAAGTAATGTTTAATAAATAACTCTCGGTCTGTTAGGTATTGTCCGGTGAATATCAGCGCAAACAGCTGATATTAGGACAATAGTTGAAAGGACTGATTCTAGCACTGCCGTTCTTTTAACAGCAACCTCTGCACACATGTAGAATAAATGAGTGACAACTTGTCTTCAAGTTCAAGAATTTATTAACAGAAATAGAATCAACATCCAGAGAACATCACTATAGAATGCTGTATATCTGAATTAACAATTTCAATCAACAAATCCTCTACTTGGCTAGTGAACTTAACTAAAACTACAAAGCAAAATTAAGATAAAAAGAAGCTAAGGAACTATGTGCACGCAAAAGAAACAAACGAAATGGTTGCAAAGCATCATCAGAATGATTCAGTGAATCCTGGTTCACTGCAGATCCAAGTTAGAGAACCAAAGTTCATGTTAAAGAATGTGGAATGAGATCAATTAGTTTGACTAATTTAGAACAACTTTATGAATTGTTGTTGCTATTGTATATTTATTATTTTACCGAGACTCCTCTTATTAGTGATTGAAGATGTAGTACGATGCAGCTGATCCGTGTGTCCAAGGGAGACTAATAAAGATACTTTGACTTTGGCTAAAAGCGTCTTTCAATGATTGCTTCTTTAGTTTCTGGATGGAGCTCTCTTTTGATTTTCTTCTCTATAGAAAGGAGCTCTGCCTCAGTGCTTCTGTGTTCAGGTGCGTCTGTTTCCTTGCCAAACCTATTGAACCAGCTCTAATGCTGCCAGTCACTATATGTAGTCTTTTTTATTGAAAGTGTTCTTGCTTCTCTGTATTTAGTTGTCTTTTTCCTAGACAGGACCTTTAAACCTGCTATTGCTGTCACTAGCTTAATGTACTCTCCCCCCCCCCCCCCCCTTAGTATAGAAGGTAATCCTGGTTCTGTACCCGTCTGTTTGTTATTGTTTTTTTTCTTGATCTGCTTCCTGTTCTCTCAGCCTCCAGCCAGTCGTGGCACTTGGGCACGTATACTGAGCCTCTCTCTGCTGGGGGCCTCTTCCTGCTAAAAGAGACTCAAAGCGTTCGGCTGGGCTTCCTTAGATGCTCCTTTTAACAGTTAGCATGAAATTATCTGAATTTAATTAGATCCTAAAGTTTCATATATTTTTACATTTTTGGAGAAACAAAGAGTCTGAGCTTACCAAGCTCTGCTAGAGAGAGAGAGAGAGAGAGAGAGAGGACGCTTTTGGAAATCTCTGACCTAGAAAAAAACAGCCACACTTCCACTTTAAAATAAAAAAAAAAAAGGAAGTGAAATGATCGCCCACCACATGGCTTCTCTTTGAGTAAATGCCCAGATTTCGTGTAAGGCAGACTTCCTGTGTGAGGCTTGGCACCAGGAAGTGGGGTGCTGGCTTAATCAAGTGGTGGTAAGCATGCCCCCCCCCTCTCTCTCCCTCCATGAGGAAAAAGGAGGGAACATTCCTGAGATAGAGTGGGGAGTATGTGTCAGAGTGTCCAGCCAAGTAAGGGGCGAGGTTACACAGACATGACCCAAAGTGGAGAACATCAACCGTATGAGAAACCCAAAGAACTCCTACGTTTGTTTCATCCCACGACGCTTTCTTCAGAGCAGATAGTTTGAAAATAAGGCGGCACGATCCCCTGGTCGCCGGTTCACTTTCCAACGTTGACGACATCTGCCGGCCCCTGATAACAGCCCGGAATGTCGCACGGATGGAGCAGACTGTGTTTGCTCGCTGTCCATCACTGTGTTTTCTTCTGCTGTTTGCAGAAGGTGGGAAACATTTAGTTACACGCGGCTATGACACGCACGCACAGGAGCTGGAGCTGTTTTAGTTGGCGCAGGTGCAACGGCTCGGAGGAATGCTGAGCAAGTCGGCAGAGGTGAGGGGATACGAGGGAGGTGCTCTGCAGAAAGGACACTGCAGTAAATATTAGCAAACGTGTGACTGGGGAGGTGAAGAGTGGCCGGGTTGCATTTATTATTAAACTCTGTCCCTCATTTTCCTTTTTAAGTCCTCTCCCATCTTTCAGATCCCGCCTCATAGAGTCAGCTCTTATAGGGGCCGACCACATTTAGTGGCATTCCTGGTTAAAAATGCGTTTAAAAGAAGCTTTAGAATAAGCTGAATTTTAATTGCACCAGCATAATGAAAAATCCAACCTGTAATTTAAACGTATTTATTTAGTGAGGGGGGGAATACGATCACGTGTTAAGGGATAGTTTTATTTAACACTTAATTGATCAGAATTTCCAGGAACCTTTTTGTTTCTATGCATTTGAATTAGCTGTAAATGAACGGCTGCACAGTGGAATAGTTGGTGGTAGTTTTCTGCATGGAGTTTGCATCTTCTCCCTGTGCATGCGTCGGTCCTCTGCGGGTACTCCGGCTTCCTTCCACAGTCCAAAAATATTAACCTGGCAAGCCAGATTGATAATGGTTGGCACTGTCTGCACATTATCAGTACGAATACTCTTATAGAATAAGGACTCTTTAGCCAAAGCAGAAGTGCGTCAGCGGTCACCATGATAAACGCTGTCCGAATAGTGCAGTCAGTAAGGAAGGAGGTAGGAAAAGTAACCTGTATGCTCCCTCCCACGGCTGGTTTTGCCTTGGAACCCTGTGATGTCCCTTATCAGTGCTAAGAACCATTAAGGTATCCTACAGTCATTTGCGCGACATGATATATAAGCACAGCCCCCTCACGGAAATCAACGAAAATGTCCGGAGAGAAGAGAGCGTGAACTTTATAGTTAATTTTCTGAAGGCTGTAGGCCCGGATTTGACTCGTATCATCCATTTGTGCTTCCGTCACATAATGACGTCGGAGTTAAAGGCTGTGAATTCGGCACAGCAGTCCAAAGCGCCTCTCCTCCCCAATATAGAGTTCTCACTGTTGACCCCATGAAAGGTCAAGGAACAGGAGCTAAGAGCTGTTATTAAGGGTATTGGATGGAGCCCTGGTCTGCTCCCATCAAAGCTGTTCGGGGAAAGGAGGGACATGCAGCTGAACTTTCCAAGCTGATTGGGCGAAGCCATACCTAGAGCCCGCCTGCCAATGGTTGGTTTTAGCCAATCACAGCATCAAATGAAAATGTGGTAAGCAGCAGGTGCCATGAGAAACCACAACATGTTAAGCTAGTCAAGTTTGCTTATTTGGATAGTGACGCTCGTGGATTCTGACAAAACAGATGTGATAGCAGCAGCTGTGCATGTGTCCTCCTGCATTTATTTCAATATTCAGGGACCTGACTTAATTTGGGGAATTTCTATATCTTCTTTTGGGAAACATTTTTTTCCCCGTTGCTTTATAATTTGCATTGCCTTGTTATAGGTCAGAGGACACTTATTGGAGGACCGTCTGGGTTGGACCCATCCACATTGTTTTCTGGTCCCTACCAAGTTTTAATGGATTGATTCAGATTCAATCTGCCCTTTAAAAAAAAATCTTATTTAGAGTTAAGTTTAATGTGTGCTACCATTTCTGTCTTTTTGACAGTTTTTGACCTTTTGACACTGAAGCTTTTGGAAGATCGCTGTAGCTCGCTTAAAAATGACAAAGGCTGAGGGAGAAAGGAAAGTTTTTAGCCCAGAAAAGGCAAATGTTTACCTGTTTTAGTGGTGGCCAGAGGGAGCGTTCTGCTGCAATGAAGGCCCAAACCGTTCAGCTTTACAACTCAGTCCTGTTTGGTGCCATCTGATGGTCAAAGATATGAAGAGCAGCTTCAAATCTGCTGTTAAAAATGAACCGCGTCATTTGATTGGCCTCTCTTCAGAGTTCAGCTGACAGCTTCTGTTTATTTGTTGGGGTGAAAATGGAACTCAAACTGGGTGCTGTGTTCAGATGAAAGTAAACTTGAGATTTTCTGCCTCAAACCCTCAGGTGGGTCTGGCCTAAAACGACATGTGATGCTGCGGGCCCGTTTCTCATCCATGACAACCTTATTAGAGTGCTTGGCATCGTAGCTCTCGTTCTTAAATTGAAAATGGGTCACCGTGTGTGTGTGTGTGTGTGTGTGTGTGTGTGTTTTAAGCAGGATGGTGATACAGAACATCTGGTCAAATTCAGATCAGAATCAGAAATGTGTTGTGAGACACTAAATCAATCTTCTTTCCTATTAGCATCTAGAACTAAAACCTGTTTTAAAAATGTGGAATCCAGGACTTTAGACAATCTAGAGAGATTGTGCAAAAAGAAATGGGTCAAAGATCTGTCTCCATCTGTAGTCCATGCTGGTGAAACGTCACCCATGCCTCTGACGTTCTCTTTCGCTGCTCTCCCGTCTCCTTTCAGAGGATGGGCTCAGTGTCCCAGTGCCTGAGGAGATGTCTCTGGGTCGGCTCCTTCGGCGTGCCTCCTCCAAGGCCTCCGATCTCCTGACCTTAAACCCCGGGGCGGGGGGCTCATCGATGCGCTCGGGGCTGGATGGCGAGATCATCTTCTCAAAGAATAATGTTTGTGTGCACCCTGCGGAGACCCTCCCGGGCCTGGCCGAGCACCACCCAGGTTTGGCTGCACAGAAACACTTTCTGAGACCATTCAGGCCAAAACTACCAGCATTTTCTCACATTATTATTGTTGAGACGTCTGTTTAGGCTGGAGATTGTTTAGTCTGCTCGCAGTGTCTTGTCCAATGACAAAAGAAATGCTGTAAGTTGGATTTTCTTTATTTATCTTCTTTATTGAAACAATCCAAATAGCTTATTGCTTTGAAAAAGTAAACATGCAGCTTGAGGTATTTTTTAATAATCAGATGGGTCATATTCAGCCAGAAGCTTGTTGATGAATACAAAAAGCTTGTGGTTTTTCTGTTTTTGTCCAAATATATATTTAAATATTTGTATCATTTCGACCCTGTGGGGATTAGAGAAAATCCACAATAGATGCAAACATGTGCATCCAATTCTCACTGAGGTTATATGACGTTTCTACCCTGGAAACGTTTGGTTGAAATTCATCAATAAAAGCCCAAAATAACCTTTACATCCTTTAAATGGCAACTGCATGCAAACTCAGCAGGAACTGGAGATACAATATTCCCGGTCTCTAATTTATTTCATTTTTGAAGTCTTTGGCTGTGAAAGTGCTTGTTTTTTTTCAGCTGATTTCTATTCTATGAATAAAATATTACAGTGAACCTTTATTTAGTAGAGTATTTTACTTTTAACAGTCATAAATATTAACAGGAATAATGACCCATGCTGTTGCAGTCACTGGTACAGATGCATTTTCTTAGTTCTCTCTTGTTTTCATTTGTTCTGGTCCTGCCCGTGCGTGGATCAGGGTCAACTTTCCCCCTCTGTCTCCTGATGAGTTCATCCCTTCTCACAATATGTTTGTTCACAAATTCTAATCCAGTATCTGCATTTTAAAAGCCCAGAAATCTCCTTAGGGATACCCAGTGGGATTTACACTTAACACTAACCTGGCTTTGTCGCCCCCTGCAGGCTATTTGTGCGTGCACGTGGAGAAAGACGAGTGCCAGGGCTCCACGCTGATCCTGACTTGGGTACCAAATTCCCGCATCCAGAGGCAGGATGAGGAGGCGCTGAGATACATCACCCCGGAGAGCTCCCCTGTACGCAGGAACGCCCGCCGCAGAGGCAGACGGTACGAGGATGGGCAGTGCATGTTAACACAATATCGCTATATATGATATGGAAGACAAAGAAACGTATGAAGAACATTATGTTTGTGACGTTTTAAGCTAACCATCCTCCACAGGACACGCTCACGTCCTCCAGCAGCAGCTCCAGAGGAAGAGGAGGACGAGGAGAGGAACATTACCAGCAGCACCTCCGCCCAGAGCCTGGTTGGTGAGAGCAGCTCGGACCCCTCCTCTAACCAGCAGCAGCTGCTGTTAGCCGGGGAGGAGGGCGACGAGGGCTCCTGCGAGCTGTCGGACGAAGTGAGCCGGGACAGCACCATGGGCTCAGACTCGGACACCTTCTCCTCCCCGTTTTGCCTGTCGCCCGTTAGCGAGGCTCTGTGTGAGAGCAGTGGCTCCGTCTTCCTGGACAGTGAAAGCAGGTCAGTGAGAAGGATGGCATCATCATTTCTTTGGTGTTTTTTTGTTTTTGTTTTTAGCCCTTGTAATGCTTTCAGAACGAGGCAACAAGTGAAAGCTACTTGTGTAATGAGGTGGTAGAACCTTATAAGACAGAAGAAATTGCACAGTTCAGTCCAGTCGCTGCGAGCTGAAGAGGCAGGCAGAAGAGGTTCGTGTGGCTCGCCAGCTTCGCGGTCATCACTCCTGAGCTAAACCATCATCTTTTTATCACAATCTCCGAAAGATGCAGACCAGCTTTCCCATGACTAAAGGTTAACAGTATTTATGTACTTGTAACTAATAGCTGTTGAAGTCCACTGGGTTGTAGCTGCGTCTTCTTGTTTTATTGGGTGTATTTTTTTTAACAAAGTTTAACTTCTTCATTAAATGCATCCAACCTGAGAATGAAACACCTCAACTGACAGCATTTACTTTAATGTATTTATAGTACTACATCAATTAAAGACTTGCAGCACACTTTTTTCTGGTTAGACCTCAAAGAATACAGGAAGTCGGTATTGGCCTGAAAAAGCCCGATCGGTACATCTCCAATAGTGACCTAATTTCCTGCTGACAGTTGATTTCCAAACATGTTCATGGGAGCAGTCTGTTCTGTTAAAAAAACAATTTGGTCATCACAGCCTGCATACGTACTTTTAAATAGATAGTCATGAAACATTTTAAAGGTGCCCTGCTTAGAGGATTAAATGATTTCTAATCAGTTGTAAAACTTTAGATGTAAAAAAAATATATACATTTTTTTATTCCGTTTCAGAGGCTTTTCTGTCACAGTTAAATGTTTCAGATCATCTAACAAATTTTAATATCAAGGCTAACCTGACTATATAGTTTTTATATAATTTTGTTTAGCAAATGAAAAAAGCTATTTAAACCCACTATAACTGCCCCACCCCCTGTTGTATCATTAATTAGATGTAATAAACCAGTGATGGACACAGCAGCGATAATACGAAAATAGATGATTGCGGGGCTAACTTTTTGTTCATCGCATTATCATTCAAGCTAAATTTAGAAATGGTTTGCAGACTGGAAATCGTCCATTTTATTGGGTTTCGATGACTGTAAGTACGATAACGTTCACAAGTTGTTCATCCATCGTTTACATCACTTTCAGGCTCTCAATACAAATCGACACAGACTACGGCAGTAAGAGTCACAGTTCCACAAAAAAAAACATTATAAAAAATGGTGCTGTTTTATGCTTGATGCGTTTGGCTCCCATTGCTCAAAAATAGAGACGCCAGTATCCACATTTTTTCTGTAAACAGTGTGCCTCTATGTGACTCTAATCCTTTTAGTTAGTATTTTCACCAGCACCGCATGAGGTGGAAGGAGACTGTACTTGGAGCTGGGCTTCTGGGTCACTGCATGACTCAGCAGGATACTGTTTTTTTTCCAACACTTCTGTACAAAACACTGGGCAGCTTACTGCCCTATGGCAATCCCCGAGGGACATTTAACCAGTGTGTAAAATAGTAAAACACGTTTTCTTCTACAAAGCAATGATGAAGCCGATCGTTATTTATGCTTTTCTAGTCAAAAATAGTGCAGATTAAATGTATATCACTGATGTCACAACAACAAGTAACCCTAAACATCATGATTTATTTCACGTTTGTTAAACAATGATGATAGAGGGGAAAAGGGACCTCCACAAAATGCTCAGCTCTGTGTTCCGAGCTTCCAGTAGTGTTGCCACGTCCACTTATTATCAGCGACTTTGGGCTTATTCATTTATACATTTACAAGGTAAAAGGTAATAAAGGTGGTTGCTTGTTTCTTCCACAATAACTGGCAACACTAGAGTGGCTTCCGGACTTTCACACAATATTTTTTTTAAATGTCTGGGCACAGAGGGATAGAGTATTCTTCTCAGAAGTTAAAGTGTAAAGGTAATTTATCCCTCAAATATGCAGCGCTGTGGACGTTCGTCATGTGCCATGTGTGAGCATGCAGCACCTTTTGTCTGAAGAAACAGACTGAGTGACAGCTGGAGGTTATCGGTTAGCGCCTAGCGTTAGCTTCCTAAAATGTCCTTCTTTTTTTTTAACAAAAATGTAACTTTTTAATATTTTTTTCTTAGCTGTGCTCACCACTGTAATTAACCGCATCTTCTTTGGAAAGCTGAGTTTAATTCTGCTTTACCAGTTATCACAAGGTTGGATGGTAGCTGTTGCTACCAATGCTGACACAACTAATTACTGGGTTCAGAGTGCTGTTTAGGTCTTCACACAGATCCAGGGTAGTTTGGATAGCTTTTTTCCCCTTAATAAATAAAATCATTATTTTAAAACTGTATTTTGTGTTTACTCAGTTTGTCTTTGCCTGAGTAAAGGCAACCTATGAGCGTGAGTTTTTGGATGATCCGAAACATTCAAGTGGGACAAAAAAAAGAAGCACAAAATAAATGTGTTTGCGAGGAAATACTCTTTCATAGTACTGAAGCAAAATAAATAAATATAAATTTTAATTTTGGGGTTCTCTATTTTTCCTGTCAGATCAATAGAAATATTTTCACACATAACAGATTTTATGTAATTTTACATTTTTTTGGGGACTTTAAACCTAAAATGCTGGCTAAAAATTTTGCTTAAAATCTTTTTCATTTTTTAGTATTGGTTGGTGTTGCTTAACCATACTTACTGTTTTGACTGGAGAAACCTGTGCAGTCACTAACTCATTTCCACTGGGTTGTCTTACACAAAGAAGAGTTTCATTGTGACATTGTGTTTCATTGCTTCCTTAAATCAGCACCAGTGCTTAAAAGCTTGACTGATATTCTCCCTCGTTTTGCTTCTTTTTTGGTCCACTTGAATCTGAAAAATGTAACGCAGAGAAGAAGCCATTTCTCTGCGCTATCATGGAGCTAATAGCAATCTGGCAACACCTGAGCTCTCCCTCACCTGACTTCAGCCCTCTATTTCTATTGGTGCGGAATCCTTTCCTGTTCACGTTGGCATCGTACCTAAGTTTTGGACCCATAGACATCATATACGTAGACGCCTCGTCGGGCGGGTTCTGCCTATGCTGCGAATGCGTCAGAGCGTCCGCCATGTTGAATGTGGCAAATCTGCAGTTAGTCTGAGTCACTTAAAGGCATACTATGCAACATTTTTCAGTTAATTAATGTGTTCCATACCGTTTTGGATGATTAAATGAGTCATTTCAGGTTGAACAAAGGTTTTCTTGGCCGCCCTGGTGGTCTGTGGGGGAAATACCGCACTTGCAATAGGGGGTTTTCACTGACGTCACTGGCCAATTTCCGGTCCGCCATATTGGGTGGCACACTTCCTTATCTCTAGTTGTCGTACACGTATTATCGTATCGAGAATGGATAAGTACGCCAGCACGCTAGAGCGACCAGATAAGGACGTATATCTGAGGAAATGTTCCGTGATCGACCATATGGACCCCTATGCCCTCCACGGTGCCTTGTTTAGCCGTAATCCAGATGATTGGCCAAATGTAGAGCACGGCGACATAGTGCATTACCTGGTGTTCGGTGAAAACCCTCTGCACACTCTTGAGGAAATGAGAGCTTACAAGGGTCTAGAGGCTCACAACCAGTTCACATCTGGTTGGGTACGAGATGTCGAAGTTATGTACATCAAGGAAATCGCCATCATACGTGGACGGGTGAGTTTTAATAAGATGGTAAAAATGCAAACAATCCGACGCAAATGCGACGCATGCTTCTGCGGTGGCTGACGGCCGGCGGTGCGCGAAGGCGCTTGGCTTGCAGGGCTGATCGACGCCGCTCGCGGCTTTAATTATTTAAGCAGAACAATGACCAGTGCAAAATTAAGTTGTATTTACCGTATTTACGCCGGTAGGCGCCGGTAGGAGCTGCAGATCATAAAGCCAGCAAACATTGGGAACACAGTAACTCGTTCAAAGGTAAGCTGTGCTCAGACGGGCTCTGGCACATGCTAACCGTTAGTGCTAACAACCACTCACGCATGTAATGTACTTTTAACTAGCTGCTATGTGTTTCAAAGGTTTAGAACACACTCTCATTGACATCGGGATACTGTGGAAAGTTATGTTCGGTCGTCTTACAGCCGCGATCCAAGCGAGCCGACGACTCTTCGTTATCTCTGACATTTGTTCTCCGTGGTTGCGCCTCCAGGCAGGAAAGTGGTGGAAAATTAACCCGTTTCTATGTTTTTCCCATGGCGATCATGTGTTGCGCTGTTACAGCCCACAATACAGCAACAGTTTACCATGGTTGAAATCAAGTTAAGGTGAAATTAATCAAATTAAAACACGGCTGAGAGAGGGAGTACAGTACGCGGTAGTCATAGGCAGTAGAGGCGGCGGAGGCAGTCAACATGGCCGCCGCGGAAAGTAATACGTCATGACGCCCAAGCCCTATTATTAATATATTCTTACATGTTTTAAATGCTTAACAGTTAATTACCTGTGACAAAGTGAGCACCGCAGACTCTGGCGTATTCCAGCTTAACACCGTCCAAATCGGACCTGGATATCCGTGTCAGCCATAGGTGACGTTGCTGTTCAGAGAGCTGTTTTGTTTTTTCACACTGATTCACTATTACGGCTGGTAGGCGATAGAGCGTTGTTCTCCACCTCCACGGGCCGTGCAACCAACCATTAAACACGTTTTCCCCATTGTTCACTTCCAATACTGCCTAAGGCGTCATACAATGCAGGTCAACGGTGCGAAACGACTGACACCCAATATGGCGGACGCGCTGAGTAGTCACGTGAGCGTGACGTCACCTGAAAACCCCCTATTGCAGGAGCCCTCGGCCCGCGCTCACAGGCTCAGAATCTCAAGATCGCAAGATCGCGAGAGTCGGTCTTGCTTTACGGCGAGAACTGCTACACGCCCCCAGTGAAAGGCTTGCTCGGTGCTAGCGCAGTGGCGATATCTGTGCAGTTATCATGGCGGAACCAACGATAAAACAGCGAAAACCCATGTCGGAGCAGGCAAGAAAGAGGAAAAGGACTCTGGAAAGAGAGAGGAGTCGTACACGGGTGAACATCGGGAAAGCTTTTTCCGAATGGCGAGAGCTAAAAGAGAAAGAAGGCTGCAAGGCTGACGCGGACCTCGCGTTTCTGCTGATGCGATTGTAAGTAATATTGGAATGGTTTCTCTCTCTCTGTGTGCATGTTCATACTTTCACTGTGTTAAGCCGGGCATACACTGTGCGAGTTTTTCAGTCGTGGTACTTATATACATCTCAAACTGTGCGACGGAACCGCGGGGTTTAAAAGTTCACCGCTCATCTGTGTGCTGATCTGTGTTCTCAAACTGGACGCTCGGACGCGGCTCGGGAGGCACCGGGCGTCGGGGGGAACGGAGGGGAGAGAGGAAACACCCTGGCGGCCGCGCGGCATACGGAAACAGACGGCCAGCGCGTCGCGCGGACCGGGACCCTCGCCCTCCCAAACCCCCCCCGCGAGCCGACGTCCGGGCCCAGCGGGTCCCGGGCCGGGCGGGGGTCGCTTCGGGGACGCCCGGTCCCCTCACTCCACTGGCGGGGACGGAGAGGAGGGGAGGGCTCCCCCTCGTAGCTCTGCTTGAACAGCAGGATGGTGATTCGTTGCGTTCGCCTGTCTGCTAAGCTCAAAACAACCGCGCCTGGCTTGACGGAGAAACCAGGAGAACAGCTGAGCATCTTTACGACAGTGCACTTTTACCTTCGCCCTCTGGGGGGAGCCTCGCTGGAAAATCAACCCCGGTTGCATAGTATACCTTTAAACAGTATCAGAGGGACTTTAATCTCAGAATATACTTTATATTCATATATTTTTTTTTTTGTAATATTACGAGTTTATTTTCGTATCCCTTTGAAATCTCCTGATTTTATACTCGTAAAGAATAAAAATAATAAAAATAATCTAACCTGGCCCTATTACTCCAGGACTAAGATAGTTCTGCAAACTGTGACTATTCTGGAAATGTCCCCCCTTAATTCTCATAATATGACGTTTTTCTCATAATATTACCACTTTTGTCTTTTTTTTTTACTTTATTGTCCTAGGACTTTTTTTTCTCATATTAGTAACTTTCTCTTTAATACTCCCCCAAAACGTCTGTTCCTAATCTGTGACTATACCAGAACATTTCCATGCAGCACAGGAATAAGGCACCTTTATCGATGTTCACTACAACAGAACTTAACTTCTTTCTGCCACATACAATATGACATTGACCTATGAACCCGCTCCCAACGAGATGTCTACGTATATGATGTCTATGTTTGGACCTGTCAAAGTTTTTATTTATATGCTATAAATTTATTTTTCAGAAAAATTTATACTTTTATTCTGCACCACTTTAGATGTTCTGTTGATGTATTGTTTTGATGGAAAAAGTTGTAGCTATGACCTTTAAGACAGTATTGTTGTTTTAGTTCACTGAGCCTTTTTATGCACTTAAAAGATGACACATTTGTGGACATGCATTTGTATAATATCACAACACACATGGATTAACTGGGTGTAAGTTTCTTGTTGATTCTGTTACCCTTATCATGTCGTCCTGTATCCAAATTGGTGAATAACAACCATCCAAATGATTTAAAAAAATTAAATGTGCAATAACTAACATTTTCATTTAATTAATTAAAGAAGAATGGTGAAATTTGAAGTGATGAAATGCAAGGTGAATCCTTGCATTTATTTGCATGTATTTGCTTCGGTTAATTTGCTGTGTCACTAAAAAGCCAACTACCTCTGAAGGCTTTTGCTCTGTGATGAGCAAAATTGGTGTCTAAGAAACAAATATAACCGTTTAGATTACAGTCATAAAATATGATGACTTGCTTTACAGCCAATTTAAAATCCAGCCAATTCTGGCTTTCCTTCAGTTGCTCTGAGCGTCCAGCAGGTGGAGCCAGACAGTAAAAGAATTGAAGGCATTTCGAGCTGTTTTTATTCCGAGGCCCCTCAGTGGCTCTTGGGCTCTGCAAGCTGAGGACCCCGAGGGAGTGAGAGCAGGTAGATGACTCCAGCAAGGGGCAATAGAAATATGGTTCACTTATTTAAAGCAGCTCACAGACACCTCACTGAATAGTCCCCCACATCCAAAGCTTAAAAAGTGCCTGGCCTCCACAGACTGCTCTCTAATCAGGGGGCGAGCCATCTGGACAGCGATCGTGTTGCTGTTTGGACCTCGGAGCCATTTAATTTTATGATTCCCTTCGTGGTTGTTTCCTCACGCAACTATTCGGCCTGACATGCAGCCCAGAATGTGTGCGCCTGTGTCAGAGAGAGTGAGCCTGTCTCTGTGTGTGTGTGTGTGCGTGTGTTTTGAAGCATTTTAACCTCCTCTTTTGACCCCAGCTGGCCGTAAGGGCGGTCAGTGTGTGACTTGGCAGTGTTCTCCGCCTCACAGCTTCTAACCTTTACTCCGTTCTTCTCTTCTTTGCTGGTGGAGTCTCTCTTTACAGCTTTCTGGCACTCGGGATGGTCATATATTTTTCCCCGTCTCGCTGTCACTTTTTGCTACTCTCCATTTTGCATCTTTTCCTCTTCTTTAACTTGATCACTATCCCACCTCTCAGACCCCCTCCCCATACATCCACACACACACACACACAAACATACACACTCCTCCACCTTTCCCCTTCTCTTCCTAAAGTCTGTGTGAAGCGCTTTGATTCCTAGTGCTCCCATGGTTGTTGTGCTGGGCTGAATGTCAGCTCTCCGGATTAGAGCGCTGAAGAGAGCGGAGTGGCAGCCAAAACCCTGGAACCCACTCAGTCTCTCTCTTTCTCTCTCTCTCGCTTGCTTTAATTGACACTGTTAAGGGGCCAGGAACTGGAAACATGTCACTTGGAATCATTCAAAGAGAAAGAACGGCGTATGGGAGAGTGAGAGCGGATGAAGGGGGGGGGGGGGGGGGGAGGAAAAAGAGGAGAGGGGAGGGAGAGGGCAGAAAAAAAAGAAATCCACAGCAATGTCTGTCAAGATTCTTAACAAGTTTCTTTAAAGTTTGACTGTAGTTTATGGAGCTGTCAGTGTGTGCTGCCTTCACAAGGCTTTACTTAAGGAACGGGAACATGTGATTAAAGCTCAGCACGTTGCTTTGAATGGTGTTGACTGTGACTTTATAAAACGACGCGAGTTGTGCTTGCAAACACTTTTCAGTTTGGTACAATGAAGAAAAGCCTTAAGCCATCCCTGGTTTTTGTCTTAATTTGCTTCCAAGGAGCTAGAGGGTCTTGTGATCTTCCAAAGCGGCCTCAATCAATATTATTCAGACTTCTGGGAATGTCTTTGCTTAGGACTCTGTTCTTATTCAGTTATAGTTCAGATATTTTTTCTTAAACTACTCTGTTGAACTCTGGCTCAGTGGAGTCATGGTATAAAGTCGGTGAGGTTTAAAACTTGTGTGTAGTACCTTTTGAAGAGTATTAATACTCCCTTGAACTTTGAATCAAAACATTGAGTGTGCACTTTCATTCAGTCCTGATTACGCCGACCTCTTCAAATAAAGTCCAGCTCAATTGTTTACAGAAGACGCCTTAATAGGAGCATGGCAACTCTGGGGGAGCTGCAGAGGTCAACAGCTCAGGGGGACAATCTTTCAACTGTAAGAAATTCTTCAATCGTTTTTTTTAATGTTTTTTTTTATGTGTGTGTCTATATATAGTGCCAGGAAATTAAAAACATTGTTGAAGGGAAACCATAAAATGTCCCATGTAAAGTCGGGTTCTCAGCAAACATGTGGAAAATGATGCATGTAGGCCGAAAAAGTCACATTTGTGGTTCTCGGTGGGTCGGAGATTTAACACCGCAGATCCTGCTGAACACATAATTCCCATGGGGAAGGTTGGTGGTGGCGGCGTCATGCTGTGGGGAGGTTTTTGCTTCAGCAGGGACAGGACGCTGGTGAGAGTTGATGGGGAGATGGACGGAGCTAGATTCAGGGAAGTCGTGGAAATCGACCTGCAGAGAGAGCCTTAAGACTGGGATGGAGGTTCAGCTTCCAGCATGATGGAGATACGAAACATACAGCCAGAGCTGCAGGGACATGCTTCAGGTCAGAGCGTATGACGTTCACAGATGCTCCCCATCCAAACCGACCCAGCTTGAGCTGTTTTGCCAGAAGAAGTTCCTCATCTAGATGTGCAAAGCTGGTAGAGAGCTGGCCCTAAAGATGTTCCGTTGCAATGGCTCCAAAAGGGGTTTCTACAAAATATCGACTCATGGAGGCTGAAAACAAATGCCAGCCAGCCACAGTTTGAGATTTTAATTTGTAAAAATACTGATGCACTACTTTGTGTTTGTCTATGACATGAAAATCCCCCCCAAGAATAAGTTAAAATCTGTTGCTGTAAAGTGACTGAAGGTGAAAAGTTCAAGCAGTCTGAATATTTCTGCAGAGTGTTTGAAGTGTTTGGCCTTTTTATAAAAGATTTCTTGCAGCAGAATTAGTTTTTAAGTTAAATTAACATTCTTCTACACATAAAATTTTCCAGCTCACGTTTGTGTGTGCCGGTTTGGGGATTGTTGGAATATCACGAGTTCCCGTGAGCTGACTGTTTTCCAGCACGTGGCCGCGGTGTACCCTACTCCCCCCCCCCCCCCCCCCCCCCCTCGTTCTGAGCTCTCCTCTGACTCTCTGTTCCTTTTAGGGGTAAGATAAAGGACCTAGAAGTCCCAGAGGGGGGGGGGGGGGGGGGGGATCTCGGCCGTGGTTCTCAGGGTGACCTGGCAGCACTTTCCTCTAGAGAGGAAAAGTGTTATGATGAAAGGCCTTGGGGCCGTTTCATTTTGCTCTGGCCTGATGGGACGTGCCAGCTAGGGCGGCTCCACAACATCAAAACAGCTTGTTTACCCAGCGTGGCCTAGTAGATGTTCAGAACGGGCTCGTTAATTCTGACATAAGCTCCTATTGGTAGTTTTTCAGCGTGATCCATGCTTTTCTGCCCATTCTGGGTTTTTTTTGCACTTTTATATGCTCAAGGCATGAAGGACAAATGGCGTTAACAGGACTTGGAGGCCCTTGTAAACACTCCTAACTTGACAGTGGCTGGGGTTATGAAGACGAGACTCCCACCGTTTTTCATGTTGCTTAACTCCCTTAGCAGACCGCGCTGTGCCTCTGTTCCACCCCCCCTGCCCCCGAACGGTCCTCTCCACGGTCCGCTTTGCAGCGCGATACACGAGACGGAGCGCAGTAAATCAGCAGATAACATAGGGAATCTGTGCAGCCTGGATTGATCAGGCTTGTTATTTTCCCATCTGCTAACAGGGAAATGATTAGCCAGACAGGACAGAGACGGAGTGAAAAAAAAAAAAAAAATTCAACCGGGTGCAATTCCTCGTCTGAGCACCAATCTGCCTCACTTTTGTTCCTTTTAGATAAAATGTCAGTCCTGGGAGATAGCATTTTTTTTCTGTTTTGAAATAAAACTTTTAAATTGAGGAACATCTGGCTTCGTAGTTTTCACTTTTTCTGTTGGTGTACTTCCCTCCAGCTAGACCTGAACATCTTTATTCAGATATCTGATTCTCAAATGTCAGTGGCTTTAACACGTCTCTCTCGCTCTCTCCCCTTTACCATGTCTAGATACGTGTTTGAGAGTGCATTATGGTCATTAGCTATGGTTCATTTACGTGTGTGTGTGTGTGTGTGTGTGTGTGAAAGAGAGAGAGACTCAGAGGAAGTAAGTGATTTGAAGCTTCTTAAATGTAGTTTTCTGTTTTTCATTGTGCCTGTTTTTGCCGACATATTTGAGGCTGTTTCGTCTGTTATTCTGCATGTTTCCCTGTGTTTGTATGTATAGGGTGTGTGTTTTTGTGATTGTGTGTCTCCTCCTGCAAGCTGGAACCCTCAGCTCAGGTTTCAGTGCCGGGAACAACACGCTTGCTATGAGGGGAATGACAAGGGAAATTGGACGGTGGACAGTGTGATTTGTGTGTGTGTGTGTGTGTGTGTGTGCAGATCCTATTGTGCATATATGTGTGCGTGTGTGCGTCTTTGGTAGCCTTCATGCATTCCTCCTATTCGCAGCCTCTCGGAGGAATGTAATAGAGACACAAACACAGATGCAGTCCCGAGCTGCAGATTTGCCCGCGCTGTTCTCTCCGTCATCAGTCTTACTCAACATGTTATTTGGAACTTTGTTATTTGGAAGGTGTCAAAGAAATTTGCTGATTTTTTTTTTTTTTTGTGTGTTTTTTTTTTTCCCAGTTATTACTTTTTTTTGGTTTGATTACTTACTGGTCCTTGAGCAAGACCTCTAGCTCCAGATTGTCCAGATTGTTTCCCAGGCGCTGTAAGCTGCCCACTGCCTCCTAAGGGTGAAGGGTTAAATGCAGAAGACGAATTTCATCGGAATGTGCAATTGCAAAGACAATCAAGATTTCTTTCTTTCTTACTGATGTTCTTAAAAAATGAACATAACGGTGCCTTGCAGAGTATTCCCACCTACTGGAAACACTAAGTAGTGACTAACTGTGAAATGAAAGGAAAATAAACCAAATAAACAGGATTGCATGCGTGTGTACACGGCTACCCGAGTAAATACTTTGCTGCAGGTACGGTTGACGTTCTTTTGGGATTTGTCTCTTTGCTCATATACAGACTTTCACAGGGAGACGTCTGTGAACGTCTATTTTTTTTCAACTTTTGTCCCAGATTCTCACAGACTTAGGCCTGGAGTTTTTCTGGACCACTTACCATTCAGAAGCTGTTGCTGCGTCTTTGCCGGTTGTCTAAGGAGGCGCCACTTCCTCTTCTTCTTCTTCTGGGTCTGACTCGGGGTAAAAGATGTACTGTCGTCCCATTGTGCATCTGCTTGCAGCCATTTTCACGTGTGTAAGGTGCGAGTGTAAACATTGAGTTGGGGGGCGGCTACATCCTCTTTGCATAAAAATTGACCGAAACCTAAAAACGGCTCATTCTGAAAGGACCTCAATATAGGCGAAACTGGGGAGGTGAAATCTCATTTTCTGAGAGTGATTTTGTGCAAACAAATAAAATGAACATGGTTTTTGTCTAGCCCAGAGACCTGTCCTAAATGTTTAAAAGCAGGTCACCTTTAAAGTTTGTGGTTTTAATGCAGCAGTTTGTGGGAAGGTTCAATGAATATGACCACTTTTGCGAGGGACTGTGAAACTGCGCTCTTTACATTTAAAACATAGAATTCAAACGCGTTAATTTTTTGCAGGGAGCTGTGCGAGGAGTCCATGAACCACTCGGTGAGCTCCACGTCCAGCCTGGACAGCCACGCCGCCTCTGAGGCCGGCTGTCAGTCGCAGGGCATGCGCTGGGAGGAGCAACAGAAGCTGCTGGCTCTGGAGCAGCTGTGTGGAGTCTTCAGGGTGGACCTGGGTCACATGAGGTCGCTGAGACTCTTCTTCAGGTCAGCGTAGAGCCCATTAAAAGGTCCTCGGAGGAGTGAGCTGAACCCCGTCTTACTTGTGTCTTTGCATCGTTTCTTGTTTTGTCGCAGTGATGACGCGTGCACCAGTGGCCAGCTTGTGATCGCTAGCAGAGAGAGCCAGTATAAGATCCTTCACTTCCATCATGCTGGTCTGGACAAGCTGGCTGAGGTCTTCCAGCAGTGGAAGTGCTGCAGGGAAACCCAGCCGAAAGACCAGGTCAGATTTAAGCAAAGCTCAGCCTTCCTCCATGGTTTCATTCCTCCAGCTCGTTATTCCTCTTCCTCACTCGCCCTAAAGGTGTCCGACGAAAAGTCATGCATGCAGTTTTCCATCCAGAGGTCCACCCTGCCGTCAGCCGAGACCCACCCGGAGGAGAGGCTTTACCGGCGGGTGGACGTCACCACCTGGTTGCGTCATCTCAACCACAGCGGGCAAGTGGAGGAGGAGTACAAGCTGCGGAAGGTACATCCAGGCTTCCTATGACTCTGATGTCAGTATTGCTCAGGTCTGGATAAGTTTGGAAAAAGAAGATGCGAGTCTGGACAAATGCTTGTAGTTTTAGACTTGATTTCCTTATATTCCATTGTCTAAATGTTGTGTCCTTCCTTCTCGGTGTCCTTCATTACTTCCTGGTCTTTCCTTTGCTTCTTTCTTCCCTGCCTCCCTCATGTTCTTCCTTCTTCTTTTCTTTGTTTCAAATGTTTTTCTTTCCTCTCATGTACCCTTCCTTCCTTGTACCCTTACTTTCTTTACCTCCTTTTCTTGAACTCCTTATATCCTGACTTGTTTCCAATCTCATTTCTTTGTGTCCCACCTTACCTGTTATCTAAGGTCCTAACTCGTTTTGGTTATTTCTTTCCTTTCTTCCTTCCTCGCTTACATAAAGCTAACCCGCTGTAGAAATGTCCGCCAATCATTCAAACTGAGAGTGTTTTACATTTTCAGACTGGAGTTAAAGGAATGGGAACTCTGGAAAAACCGAGTCTTGAGAAGTCTGGAATTTTAACATGCAAAATGCTGGAGGCCCGGTCCGTGTACAGCATGTGGATGATTTTCACCATCCTGAGAAATCGGAGCCCGCTTCACTCACTCGCCTTTATCTGCTGATTTAAAAAGTCAATCTTCACACCTTTTTCTTCTATGTTTTGCTCTCTAGTCATATTGAAAGTCAGCTTCAAGCTTCTGGGCTTCGGTTTCAATCAGCATCTGGGTCTGTAAATAATGCAAGGGTTTGTCCAGGCCAGTGTGCCCCTTCTGAGTCATTTGGGTTCTCTGGAATTGACTCAGTGTTTGGTTTACCAGTCTACTGCAGTGACTCAGTGGCAGTTAGACCATGACCAAGATGTTTTCTCAGTAGACACTTAAATGAGGAAACAGAAGGGCTCTGTTTTCGCTGGACGTGTTGAATAAACACTTATTGTGTGTGTGTTTTTTTTTTTGTTTTTTTTTGCAGCTTCATGCAGAAAATAACATGCAAAAACGGGGCATGTCTGCAAAAAACGGCACGCCACGTTCCTCCCTTAGTGTTTGTCGTGTTCCCTCACCTGCCCCTTCTTTGACAGGCCATCTTCTTTGGCGGCATCGACCCGTCCATCCGAGGCGAGGTGTGGCCCTTCCTGCTGCACTACTACAGCTACGACTCCACCTCGCAGGAAAGGGAGGCCTGGAGGCTGCAGAAACGGGCTCACTATCATGACATCCAGCAGAAAAGGTGGGACTAAAAAAAAAATATCCTGGTGGAGTAGATAATCGAAGAGTTGGATATATCACGGATTCAGTTCCTAAAGTGGAACATACATTATGTAGACTAATTAAACAAAGAGTGGTGTGTCTCAAGCATTTGTTTCTGTTAGATTTGAAGATTACGGCTTGAAGCCAATGAAACTCAGAATGCTGTATTCCAGAAAACTGGAATATTAAAAGATCGATAAAAAAGGATGATTAATACTGAAATGCGTCATACTGAAAAGTATGATGATGCACTGTACAGCTTATTGACTCAATACTTGGTCTTGGCCCCTTTGCATGAAACACAACATCATTGGGATGGAAACAATTTGAGGCAGTTTGCGGCTCTGACGCGTTAAACAAGCTGAACAAACTAAAACTGAAAATCAAGCTCACATAACATGTCGGTCACTGTGGAGAACAAAATATCAGTCATTCATTCCGTTTTTTTACTATTTCTTTGTAAATCCTGATTTAATAGATAAATGGTTAAAGCAAGCCAACTTCCAGTGTCCATGCAGGTGATTCGGTTACATAAGTGCCCTACACTGGAGTATTGCAAAGTATGGCTAAGGTGCCCAAAGTGGGGCTAATGATGTTTCTCTCCTGTATCTTTTGTTCCTTCATGGCTTTACTTATATTCTGCATTCATGCAGAAATCCCCTGAACCATGTGTTGAGAGCACTGGCAGGTTTCTGGATAAGTCAGCAATGAAAAATGCATGAAAGCGAGCCATGAAGAAGCCTAGAGCGGATTGAAAGGTAGAGATTTTACTTTTGGGTTACAGCTCAGAGCCTGATCGTCTAAAGGTTTGTACATATTAAAACAAGTTCAAACTAAGTGGTGTGTAAAAGCCAGGAGCAAAGCAACTTGGGTGTATAAAATGAGCAGAAGGTGAGTACTTTTTTTTTTTTTTTTTTTTTGCGTACGTGCCTTCATGTAAATCTGGTGTATCCCGCCCACGTGTTCTACGTATTTCTATACTATTCTAATATTTTTTTTGTCTAACATCCATTTATAACCATCAGGATTTAAACCGTTTTATGTTTGGATGGTTCCTGAGCTCCACATTACAAAGTTGCAGATCACCAAACTTCACAAATTTATGGGAGGGGGATATGCAAATGTACACTTACTACCTGCCAGGGAAGTAGCCATGGGTGGGCCTTTTTTAGGGCTGTCACTTAAAGTCATCATAAAAATCATCATAAAATAAAATGAGGCAGAATAGAATTGAATTTATGCTTGTAGCAAACATGAAAACGGCAAGCTTCATGTTCTAGTCCTCAGTAAAGCGGCGGCACAGAGAGAAATTTGCCTAAGAGCAACGGGACTGTAACAAGACAAATGCAAGGACATGCTGGGAACATCACATTTGTTGAGAAACCGTAAGCATGTGAAGGAGGTGTTGGATATTGTCATGATATGAGCCAAACGGGACATTCCTCTTAGGTTATTTACTGAGAAACAGAAGAGCACCGGATTGTTTTTTAGAGTAGGCGGGCTGTGGGGCTACTGCGTCGCCTTGTGCTTGAATTCAGGTGCACGTACTCAATTTAGTCATACGGTAATGTTGGTACGTACTTTAAAGTGTTTTTAGGGTCTTATAACATTGGGAGGTTCAGTCCAGACCCCTCGTTCCTCTTCCTCTTTAAAAAGAGCGCTTTACAGTCTGTATTCCTGCATTTTCCCCACAATGTTTATCCCTCGCGCACAGCGCAGAACTGAAAAGAATTGTTTCCGCTCCCCTCAGCCCCTCAACTGCGTATCATTGAACATAAATTATGCTGGGACCATACAATCAGTACAATAGCCTATTGTTTTTCTACAGCCATCTATGCTGTGTAGAAAAGTTAGGTGCAGTGAAGGCAGAGCCTAAAGGGCTGCCGCTATACAGAATTTGGGGTTACGATACATAAATACAAGTGTTATTTCCTGTAGGCTAAAGACTATTACTGTGGGTTAAAGGCGAAGCAGGAGTCCATGCCTCACTAAGTCCACTTGGAGCATAAACATGAAACATCTGCTTGGAGAACAGCTTGTAACTCAGCCTTCGGCATCCGTAATTACGCTCTTTGAGGCGACCTGTGCAATACAGGAGAGATAATGTCTGGTCAGGGTGGAGGTTGAGATGGCAAACCTGTCGCTGTGAAAGGTGACGACAAAGATTGTGAAATGTAGCGATCTACAAGAGCAGGAGCAGATCAGCAGAAAACTTAGCAGGAGGATCATGCGTAATGACGTATGTAACAACCGTATTTTCCCCTTTTTTAACTGTTAACTGTAGTATTGTGTTTAATAAAAGAAACGAAAATAACAGAAGTTTTCCAGTCATTAAAAAAAAAAACGGTTTTGTGTGTCCTGGGCGACGGGTGTCTGGATTAATGATGCGGCGGCAGCCGTTTCTGAGTGATGTTGCGTTCAGAAACCGTAGTTGAAATGATCCCGAAGTTACTCCGCTGTGTTTGTGGCTCTAAAACATCTTATAGATGTCTGCTGTCAATTTAAGGATGTTCACTGGAACAGAGAAGGTCTTTTCTCCTTCCACTCAGCCTGTATTCCTCAATAGTGAAATTACAAACATGCAACTTACTAATAAACTGACTTTCACCCATTTTTCATTAGGCCCACCTGAAAAGCAATTTTCACGCCACTGCTTCCCGCAAAGAGATTTATTAAAGCTGAAACTGATAGTTGGCAATGTTGTTGCGTCTATATTTAGTACCTTTTTTGAAAGTCGGGTGCAAACTCGCAAGCAGAAAATGACTGTGTTCCTTGTTGCCAGAAGCACTGGTCTAATGACAAAGAAGAGAAATTCTGTCTATATGTGAACATATCTGGACTGTCAGAATAACACTAGAAAAATATTAGTGGGTAAAAGGACTTAAACTTCGGAGAGGACTCGGGTCAGCGCCAGTAATCTTCATGCACTTAAACCAAGGCGAAAATATACCAAACCTCATCCTAAACATTTTGGCATGCTTGTAAACAATAAAAACTGAATATTATCCGCCCCCTAAGAACATCCTTTAGGCTGTAATGACGTTAAACCCTTGGACGAAACAATTTTATCCTGCTGGACCGACGACTCGCTCTGAGAGGAGGGAAGGGGGAGGAGGAGGGGGGAGTGCTGTGCAGGTCTAACTGTGTGTGTGTGTGTGTGTTTATGATGGGGGGTGGGGGTGTTGACTGCGGTCTCTGTCTGTCTGATGGCAGCTCCCATTACAGCGGTTAACTTCAGGCCAAGTTCTCATTTATAAAACGGTGAAATTGCTGACATATCTGGGTACATTTTAAACGGGAACAGATCAACTGTCCCTGTTAATCGGGACGTGTGGTTATTCTAGAAAAGCGGGTCCACGAGTTATTCATAACTCCCTCCCTCATTGTTCCAGTACGAGCTCTGTAACTTCCATCCATCCGTTATCTATACCGGCTTATCCGTGCAGGTTTGCAGGGATCTCCAGCGATCAAAGCACAGTTATTTTGTATTAGATAATTTTTGGCCTTCCTGGGTTTGTAATAGTTTGACTCAAATGTGTGTTGTGAAGTGTTGCTAGAGGTAAACCCAACTCTTCAGAGTTGAATGAATCTCGCTGTACGTCTGACCGTACGACTCCTTCCTGGACTCAGAGGGTCGGGGCGGACCTGACAGCTGACAGAGTCAGCTTTTCCAGGTCATTGATATGTAATCTTTTAAATTTAACTTTAGTTTTTTATCTCTTTAAATTTATTACTTTTGTTTTATAGCACTTTGAGACACTTCAAGATCACTATAAATAAAATGCATAATTGTAAGAAGTGTTGGTATTCAAACCATCCATCCATCCATTTTCTCTACCCGATTATCCATGCAGGGTTGGGGGGGGCTGGTGCCACTGTCCAACGGTCAATGGGGGAAAGGCCGCTGGGTAAACCCTGGACAGATCTATTTCTGTTATTTAAAAAAATAGTTATTATCATTATTACCTCCAACTGGAGGGAGATTTCAGTCAACAGGGCTGGAGAAGCTGTGGACGCAATCTTTGAAGACCAGGTGCAACACGCCCACGTTTTGCTTGGACAGTTTTCGTTCTGTCAACGCAATTCTGCGGTTCTTAATTATGGATCTCTGAAGATCAGGCCCTTCATAGTTAACATCCAGCACAACTACCAACAATGGTTGTCAAGTGCACACCCCCAAAATGATTGGACATAAACCACGATCCAAGACGCAGCATTCATTATGAAGACACGGCTTAGGATTTTTCTGGTTCAGGAGTGGTTTAACACAATAAATAACAAGAGTTTCAGCCCAAGTCCTGCATGGGTCTTAAAACACTTACTGGACCTTCAATTCTTGAATGCCGTGTGCTTCACGATGCTTTCAATTAAGTTGTTTTTACATCCTTTTCCGCCACAGCTTTTCCTTTCACTTAACTTTCAATTCAAATGTGTGGACACCGCACTCGGTGAACATCCCGCTTCTTCTGTTGATTGCTCTCCTTGTGGAGGCTGTCAATAACTGTCTGTCGGACAATTAACAAGCCAGTAGTTTTCTCCATGATTGAGCAGGCTATAGGATAATATTTCTGCTTCAAAATTCCTTTTTTAAAACCATATCTTATATTCTAATATCCTGGGAAATTTTCATTAGCAGTAATACATATTTATCAAGATGAACAGAAATGAACACTTGAAACATATCGCTGTGTCTGCAATGAGTGCCTTATGCTCTAATTTATTAAGATGCACCTGTAAATCTTTAATTCAGTTGAAGATATGCTGCTGATAACACCTGCTCCTCAGTTCAATGACGTGGAAAAACCTTTTGAAATCCTGTCTGAGACACATGGCTGCAGCGTTGTCTGCCTAATGCTCTGCCGGTCAAACATTAAACCATATGTGAATCTGTTGTGGCTTCCCATCGCAGCCGCTGAGCAATCAATAGGCACAAGCGGAGAAGTGTTAAAGGGAGGTGCCGGGTGTGATATAAAAGGTCTCTGGAGAGAAAACATGTCAGCGCTTATCAGATCAGATCATGCTCACATGGGGGGGTTGGGGGGGGAGCATACAGCTTTGGTATGTACGGATCAACCCAGACACACATGAGTGACTCCCACAGTCTTTATTTATCTGCACAACTCCGTCTCAAGGTTAGGCGTGCAGGCTTTTCCACACGCTCTGCAGCTCTGTTTCTACGAGGACGATAATTGGACATATTTCATTTGTATGGGCTGTTATCGTCTGGAGTGCACCAGAAGTTAGACTAATTAGACTCGTCATCCTGACGCTGATGTTGATTCCTTTAAAGAGCCTCCAGCGGCCCTCCAGGGCCACCGGTTGATCATTAGGAGCAAGGATGCAAGTGTGTGCTTCTGCCTTGTCCCCCTAACCTTGTGTCATTCTGCTAACAATAAGAACAAAGTAAACGTAAATAAGAGTACAGCTTCCATTAGATATGACCTAAATGTTAAAAGGCATTAGAATCTGTATGAGGGGCTTTGAGGTATTATTTTTTTCTTGTCCTTAAAGTAAAACAGAATCTAAAGTATAAAGTAAACAAATCGACACCTTTTGTGACTAAGGGGAGTTCAACAGAGTTCTATTTTAAGTCAAATTTGTTTAAGAGAAGAGGAAGTTGACTTCTGCCTGTCAGTAATGGTGCCTATTTAAAAAAAAAGTCTTTACAAATGCCTTGCTGAATGCCTCAGTTCCAATGTCTTTAGGTTTCTTGTGTTTTATAAACAAAAACTAATTCCATTTGAAAATACACAACACGATATGTGTCGTCTCTTTCTTTCTAATTAATTATTTGGTCATAAACCTGCCAAGGCTGATTTATTCAGCTTTTAATTGTGGGGTGAAACTTTGTAATGTGGAGCTCAGGAACCATCCAAACATGAAACGGTTTAAATCCTGATGGTTATAAATGGATGTTAGACAAAAAAATATTAGAATAGTATAGAAATACGTAGAACACGTGGGCGGGATACACCAGATTTACACACTAGTCTGAATAATATGAATAAAAAAGCTAATTTAAAGTTAAGCTGTAAAGCAGAAGAGAATGAACTTATCAGAAAGGGAGAAAACAATTTTGCAATTTTTTTAAATACATAATACGGCATATTCAGGTAAAAATCCAATGTTCATATAGGAAAGACAGCAGCTGATTTACAGAACCATGTAAGAAAACTGTGCAGTATGCATTTTTGTACCAACAAACACTCCTAGAGAAGCTAAAGCGTGTGCAAATTAAAAATGAGCATCAAGAACCTTTGCATCCATTTGCATGTTTGTAAACGCTTATCAAGTTAGTTGGGAGTAACAATATTATTATTATTGGGGTGACCATTGTTATTAATTCAATTCAATTCAATTCAATTTTATTTATATAGCGCCAAATCATGAAACATGTCATCTCAAGGCACTTTACAAAATCAAGTTCAATCATATTATACAGATTGGGTCAGATTATACAGATTGGTCAAAATGTCCTATATAAGGAAACCAGTTGATTGCATCAAAGTCCCGACAAGCAGCATTCACTCCTGGGGAACCGTAGAGCCACAGGGAGAGTCGTCTGCATTGTACATGGCTTTGCTGCAATCCCTCATACTGAGCAAGCATGAAGCGACAGTGGGAAGAAAAACCACCCATTAACGGGAAAAAAAAACCTCCGGCAGAACCGGGCTCAGTATGAACGGTCATCTGCCTCGACCGACTGGGGTTACAGAAGACAGAGCAGAGACACAACAAGAGAGACAAAAAGCACAGAAGCACACATTGATCTAGTAATCTGTTCTACATTAGATGGTAGTAACGATGGTAGAGCCGTCTTCTCTGGATGATGTCAAAGTTAACAGAACGCCAGACCAGGTGTACCTACTATGAAGAAAAAGAGAGAGAGCAAAAAGTTAAAAGCTGAAATGACGACAGTCATTTCAATGTAATACAATGCAAAACTGGAGAACCGTAGAATGAAGAACAGTAGAAATCAGTAGAGTGAGAAAATTAGACCCTGATGTCCTCCAGCAGCCTAGGCCTATCACAGCACAACTATAGAGATAGCTCAGGGTAACATGAGCCACTCTAACTATAAGCTTTGTCAAAAAGGAAAGTTTTAAGATTAGTCTTAAAAATAGATAGGGTGTCTGCCTCACGGACCAAAACTGGGAGTTGGTTCCACAGGAGAGGAGCCTGATAGCTAAAGGATCTGCCTCCCATTCTACTTTTAGAGACTCTAGGAACCACCAGCAGACCTGCAGTCTGAGAGCGAAGTGCTCTGTTAGGAACATACGGAGTAATCAGAGCTCTGATATATGATGGAGCTTGGTTATTAAGGGCTTTATACGTTAGAAGAAGAATTTTAAATTCTATTCTTGATTTAACAGGAAGCCAATGAAGGGAAGCTAAAATTGGAGAAATATGATCCCTCTTGTTGATTTTCATCAGGACTCTTGCCGCAGCATTTTGGATCAGCTGAAGACTTCGAACTGCATTTTGTGGACTTCCTGATAGTAAAGAATTACAATAGTCCAGCCTTGAAGTAACAAATGCATGGACTAGTTTTTCAGCATCACCCCTGGACAGAATGTTTCTAATTTTGGCGATATTCCGGAGGTGAAAAAAGGAAACTCTGGAAACCTGTTTAATATGGGATTTAAATGACATGTCTTGGTCGAAAACAACACCAAGGTTTTTAACTTTATTACCAGAGGCCAAGTTAATGCCATCCAGATTAAGTGATTGATTAAGAAGTTTATTTTTTGAGGACTCTGGTCCAAAGAATACAACTTCTGTCTTGTCAGAATTTAAATGCAGGAAATTTAAAGTCATCCAGCTTTTGATGTCATCAAGACATGACTGCAGTCGAAGTAACTGATTGGATTCATCAGGATTTATGGATAAATATAGCTGAGTGTCATCAGCATAACAGTGGAAATTAATCCCATGCTGTCTGATAATTTTGCCAACCGGAAGCATATATATAGTAAATAGAATTGGTCCAAGGACTGAACCCTGTGGTACTCCACAGGTGACCCTAGAGTTTGAGGAAGATTTATTATTAACATGAACAAACTGGAATCTGTCCGACAGATAAGATTTAAACCAGCCTAATGCTTTTCCCTTAATCCCTACAGTATGCTCAAGTCTTTGTAGGAGAATATTGTGATCAACTGTATCAAATGCAGCACTGAGATCTAACAGGACAAGTATAGACACAAGTCCATTATCTGAGGCCATGAGAATATCATTGGTGACCTTCACCAGAGCTGTTTCAGTGCTATGATGAGCTCTGCAGCCTGACTGAAACTCCTCAAGTAGGTCATTACTTTGTAAATGTTCACAAAGTTGATTAGCAACTACTTTCTCAAGAATTTTAGATAAGAAAAGAAGATTAGATATAGGTCTGTAGTTTACTAGCTCATCTTGATCAAGAGAAGGTTTCTTAAGTAAAGGTTTAATAACAGCTACTTTAAAAGCCTGTGGTACATATCCATTTACTAAGGATAGATTAATCATGTCTAAAATAGGACCACTGATCAGAGGGAATACCTCCTTAAACAACTTGGTTGGGATTGGGTCTAACATACAGGTAGAAGGTTTAGATGAAGCTAATATTCTAGATAGCTCAGAAAGCTCTACTGCTTTTAAACAGTTCAGACACTGCGCAGGTTCTAAGGATTCCTCCAATGCTGCCTCACTTACTGAGGACGAGGTAATCATGTTTGGGAGGATGCCAATTATTTTATTTTTAATGGCATCAATTTTATTTATGAAGAATCCCATAAAATCATTACTGCTAAGAGCTAAGGGGATGGCTGGATCAACAGAGCTGTGGCTCTGGGTAACTGGTACACTTATTATTTACATAGTATTATTGTTACTATTGGTGTTGTTTCTTCTAACAGTATAGTTGCTTATAAGTCACTACATTAATTGTAAAAATGTGAACAGTGTTCAATAGACGTGTAAGAATTAATAATTGCAAGGGAATTTTATCAGAATGATTAGTAAAAGGGGTGGGACATCATAAGTAAAACTTCACCCTACTTTGAGTATGTATACATTTTGTGTATATAAATACAATAAATAGCAACTTTTCTAGATGATGTCCAGAAGTACAACATCTTTTTTTTATTTATTTATTTTTTCTGGAACATTTTCAGCTGAAAACCAAACCGAGGTATCTGGAGATCTGAGTCTGGAAAAGAGTGGAAATTTGCAATGAAGCCCTATGGAGAACATAAGAAATGAATGAAAAGTGATTCACTAAAAGCTTCTAACCTTGATACTCTTCTGGTCCTCTTCCATGTTGAACACCTTCATTTGCTAAATGTTAAAGGATTTCTATCTTCGGGCTCCGTCTCGCCCTAACATGTCGCTGTCCGGTTCTTCTTTGAAATAGACGACTGGGTCTGGTGTTGAACGGCTTGATTTTCGAGTTGAATTTATATTTGGATAAAATGGTGAGGTGAAGTCTCAAGCAACTCTTGAAGTACTAAAAGGCAACGGTATTAGCTGAGCAGTGGTCATTGGTTAATTTGAACCTTTTTCTGTATATACTTCTTTTATTCAAACACAGGCTGGTGATTTGTAATGACCCAGATGAAGGCCACAAGCCAAATAAAGCAAATAAAGTTGTTTTCTAGTACTTCAAGCGCTGCAGAAGTCTCCCCCTGAGCAGATCTTCAACCCTCTCCGTGCACGTCAGCAGTCGGTGAAACTTTTGGATGCCTTCTGAAACAAAATGAGGAAATTGGAACACTTGTAGGACTCTTCAGCTGCTGTGATTATCCCGATTAGTAAAGAGAGTCATTTATTCTCTGTATAAATCCAGCTGCTCTGTGAAGGACTCTGAGGTTTGCTAGAGAACATCCGTGGAGAAATAGTATGAGAACCAAGGAACACAGCAGACAGGTCAGGCAGGAAGTTGTGGAGACGTTTAAAGCAGGTTTAGGTTAGAAAACACCGTCCCAAGCTTTGAACACCTCAGAGTACGGCACGGCTGCTAATGAGAGATGGGGATGTAAACTTAAAACATTATAAGCTGTTTGTTGCAGTGACCATAAGTGGCAGTAAAAGACCATTTGAAAATTGTCTTTTCTGTCCCTGAAAACAGTGAAAACGTCACACAAAAAAACAAATGCGGCTGTAAAAGTAAGTTGTCGCTACAACTCTGCGGCTAAACATTGCAAAATTGTACCATTCAAGTTTTACTTGAACATAAGTCAGTACACATGTATGTATGTATGTATGTATGTACAAATGTATACAATGTATATGCACGTACATACGCGTAGGTGCGTATGTACGTAGGCGCATAGATATATGTATATATTTAAGTATATAGATATGTTTATATATATATATATATATATATATATATATATATATAGACCACTAAGAATGTAAATGAGACATTTACATTCCTATTTCCTTTTTTGTATTTTTTTTTTTTTTTTGGTATTCTTTTGATCCATTGTAGATATGAAGATTCACTGTATATAACTGAATGCACCTTTCCTACTCTGCACCTTCTTGTATGAGCCGATGTGACGAGTGAATTTCTCCATTGTGAGATCAATAAAGACTATCTTCACTTCTTCATCTTCACTTTGGGGAAATGTAACAGCTCTCATTTTATCAAAAAGTAAAAAAAGAACATTGTTCAGAAACCATCATACCAATCATGCAGTTTTAGTGGGCTGCAAACGTTGATAGATTACTGTTACCATCACAGGACCAAAGTCATTTTTTTCTTTTTCAGGATAACGATCCTATAATAGCCGATGTCACCCTGCAAATGCAGGGCTGCACACCTGGACTAACTGACAGGCAGGTGAAAAAGACTTTTAATCAGAGAAGCAACCAGGAGGACCGTGGTAACTCTGGAGGAGCTGCACAGATTTGCAGCTCAGGTAGGAGAATCCGTTGGCAGGACAGCTACAGCAAGCAGAAAGCCATGTTGGGAATGCAGCAGACGTGAAAAGGTGCTCTGGTCAGATCAGACCAAAACTTAACACAAAAGAAAAGCGATGAGTTTGGAGGAGACGAATATTTCACATTTTCCCCCACTGTGAAAAATGGCGGTAGTAGCAGCATTAAGAAAGAAAGTGGTCAGAATCGATGGAGCTAAATAATAAATATGAGAAGAAAACCTGTTGGAGGCTGCAGAAGAGCCTCTTGGCAGAGGTCGAGGTTTAGCTTTCAGAAGGGGGACAACTGTAAACATGCAGACAGCTACAAGGGAGTGGTTTACACTAAAGGAATCTCAGTGTTAGAACTAAGTGAGAATCTGTGACGAGACCTGACCTTGCTGTTCACAGGCGCTCTTCGTTCTGTCTGAGCTCAAGATATTCTGCAAAAAATTTCAGTCTCATACACGTGCAAAGCTGGTACAAACGCCGTGCATTTCAGAGAAAAACTGCGCATACATCGAGGACTTTTCATTGCGTTTCGTTCCGTCGTGCTCTGTGCTGGTCTACCACATGAAGTCCCTTTGAGACGCACAGAAGTTTGTGTCTGTTATGTGAGAAAACGTGTTAAAGATTAAAGGGCAGGAACCCTTCTTTTAAGGCCGTGTTTGGCTAACTGATTCCCGCTCTTCAGCAGCAGGGATTTTATTTTACAGCTAAGCCATAAAACCACTGAAGTGATGCAAACATGCTCCAAACTCCTCCGCAGCTTCCTCCCCGAGAAAGCAAACCGTACGGCGGTGGCTGGGGAGGGTCCAGCGACACAAACACACAGATCTCCAACCAAAGAGTTGCGTGGCGTTGCATCAGGTGCTCGGGCTTTATTCCTGGTGGGGCCACATGGAAAACAAACAGTGTTAATTAAATCCCCTCTGCTTGTTAGGATCTGAGTACATTAGTACAGCCAGAGAAGACTGGCAACGTGCTTCCTGACATCCAGGAGGGGATGGACGGCTGCGGTGGTATCCTCAGAGGAACCCCTGGGTCCGCCGCTCACATTTTTTGGGGGGTTTTCACAGCAGCTATTAGGAGTAGAGTAACAGCTCCGTAATTGCTACATGTTTAAGATAATTACAGCAGGAAAACAAAAGGCATTAAACATCCCGTATTATTCTGAATCTGTTCCTGCCCCGTTTGGTTGCTTCCTCAGATTGTCCATGAGCCCGGAGGAGCACAGCGAGTTCTGGAGAAAGGTCCAGTTCACGGTGGATAAGGACGTGGTCAGAACGGACCGCAGCAACCATTTCTTCAGAGGGGAAAACAACCCAAACGTGGAGATCATGAGGTCTTGGATCACTGATTGCTCTTCCCCACCCCCGCACCCTCTCCTCTAAGCTTATCATTCCCACTCATCCAGTCATACCTACGCTGTTAATTTCATATTCTGAGCCTTGGGTGGGGTGGGCTGGGGGGGCTGCAAATGAGTTTCATGCTTTATTGACTCCGACTAAGCTGTCTGAGCACTTTTGATTCATACTCGGGGCTAATGGCTCTCTAAATGAGAGGCAAGAGGTTTTAATAGCATATTAGGTATTTTGTGACTCTCCTGGAGTGTCCTGGTGTTTGTCTGGGAGTTATTCTCCATCCGAAGCCAGCCTGTGGTTATCTAATCCCGATAAGTCACACCCATGTTTGTCTGCTTCACTCGGTTTCCAACTGCTGCCGAGCTGAAGGTCCTGGCGTCCTCGTTTAGACGTCTCGTAAAAAAAAAACTAAAAAAAAAAACTCATCAAATTTTTACTATAATGTTGCACCGGAACAATGTGATGTCCTCCGGGTTTTGGGCTTTGTTTGTACTTTCGTTGCTAATGCATGAGGACGACAAGGGAAGTTTCTTTAAAGTGGAACAGGTCTTAAAAACAAATTTCAGTAATTAGCTCCCTGGTTGCCAGAAGAAGGAAAAGAAGTGTGTGTCGGGGGGTGGTTGTGTTTCTTTTTTTCTTTTTTTTTATGAAAGACAACCAGAGTGTTTGGGTGGGAAGAAAGCTTGTTCAGGGGTTTCCTTTTCTGCAGATTTTCACGTCAGTGCTCAGATGTCTGTGTTTGTTCCTGCCCCAGGCGGGTTCTGCTCAACTATGCCGTGTTTAATCCCGACATGGGTTACTGCCAGGGCATGTCCGACCTGGTGGCCCCCCTGCTCACAGAGGTCCAGGACGAGAGCGACACGTTCTGGTGCTTCGTGGGCCTCATGGAGAACACCATCTTCATCAGCTCCCCGCGAGACGAAGACATGGAGCGGCAGCTGGTAGGAAGATCCTCCGTTTCTTACCGCGGAAGGCCGCCAGCAGCAGTTGTGCAGTCAAGGCATTCAGACGCAGTACCTGCGGTGTCTTGCCATTGAGGTTTTTCGTTTTTTTTATTGTAGCATCTATAGACGTCAAGGTATTTTGGGGGGGGAGGGGGGGTATGTAACAGACAAACACAAAGTAGTGCAGGATTGTAAAGGAAGATGAATGCATGGTTGTCAGATTTTTAACATAAGGAAAAAAGGAAAGCGTGCTGGGCATTTTTGCCACCTTCTATATGCAGTTCCAGCTGCAGGTCTTTAGGGGAATGTCTCTACCAACACGTACCCTCCCATCTGCCTCGACTTATCTCCTGAAACCTTCCAGGACAAAGCTCCGTACAATGGGAGATCAGGCTTTCTGCTCAGCTGCTCCCAGTCTGTGGAAGGCTCTCCCCGACCACCTGAGGACCCCACAGACAGTGGATGCTTTCAAACGTGGCCTTAAAACCCACCTCTTTAGCAGAGCTTTTTGATTTTACTCTTGCCCCTTTTCCTTATTTTAGTTTATTTTATCTTTTTATTTTCATGCTCTCCATGTGTTTATATTTTTAGCACTTAACTGTTTTATCATGTAGTACTTTGGGATTTGCATAAATCTAAAATGCATTACAAATTAAATGCATTATTATTATTATTATTATTATTATTATTATTATTATTATTATTATTATTATTATTATTATAATAACCAGATTTGCACATCTTGAGACTAGAAGTTGGAGCCCATTCAAGGTCAGTCAGACTTCTTCTGACCAGCTGGAAGCTGAACCTCAGCCTCGGTGTCTTAAAGTGTTCCTCAGTGTCTTCTGCAGGCACTACAACAGGGGCGTCACAGTCCAATCCCCAGAAGCTGGCGTCCTGCAGCCTTCAGACGTGCCTCTGGCCCTACACACCTGAAGCAAACGGCTGGACCCCAGCTGCAGCATGAAATCAAGGTTTATAGAGTCAGAATTGGTGTGTTGAAGCAGAGACGCACCTAAGAGTCGCAGGACACCGGCCCGCGTTGCCTGGAGTTTGAAAGCGCTGATCTAACAGGGCTTCTTTCTCTGGATGTACCCCTATCAGTCTTGCCGTCAACTATTGCTGCGGAAGAGAGACGCCTCCACCCAGTACAATGCAGCCTCCACCAAGCCGCACTGTAGGGATGGTGCGTTCAGGGTGATGTGCAGGGTTAGTTTTCCACCACAGGGAGCCTTTTGCATGTAGGCCAAAAAAGTTACGTTTTGGTCTCCTCTAACTGGGGCACCTTTTATCGTTTCCCTGTTGCCTAAATGTCTCGTTTAGGTCCTGTCAACAGATCCTTCCCAATGTGACCGGTGGATTTAATTTTTGGGAAATCAGAGTGCAGCGGGCTTCAAGCGCATCGCAAACATTTTGCAACTTTGAAAATCCATGCATTGTTTTCCTTCACTTTCACAATTCCGTTCTTATTTTGTGTTGGTCTATAACGTAACAACCCAACAAAACGTGTTAAAATGTGAACATGTGACATGACAAAATGTGTAAAAGCCAAAGGGGTATGAATACATCCTGCTGTATACAGACGGGAATCTAAGCACCTAAAAACGCTTTTCGCCATATATAACTTATCATTGGACTTTGCACTTTAGCCTTTCGGTGTGTTTTTTTTAGAGACCCTCATTATGGTAAATAGTAAATGATTCACATGTTTATAGTTTCCCTTTAACCTTATCTGAAGTCCACAAAGTGCTTCAATGTTTTTCTTTGGTGCTCCTGATTTAAATTGCAGCCTGGGCCCAAAGTTAGGGTTTGTGAAGCACTCCGGAGGAGGTACCGAGATACGGTTGAAAATTTGAATAATAGTGAACAGAGATGATTATAGTTTAGAAAATGTAAGCGGGGATACAAGTGTAATAAAAATAAGAAGTAAAATGGTTGGAGAAGATGTTTCATTTGCAATGTTTTTTAATCAGTGTTAGTCAAAGCTGCAACGCTGAAATCCAAAGGTCATGCAGTTCTGTAAATAAATACTTCTTTCAGTGATGAACTAATCAGGTCATTGTTTTAATGAAACTGAAAACAGAAACTTAAACAGGTGACTCTTTTGGCACAGGTCTGGGCCATTCTTACTTTCGATTCAGTTCAAATATACTTTATTGATCCCAAAGGGAAATATTATTATGATTATTATTATTAATATTTGTGGGTCAGCAGTATTTTAAAGAATGATGCATGATGATAAATGTTAAAGTCGATTAATGCATTTTAGAAAGATTCTTGTGGTTGTTGTTTTTTTTTGTGAGGAAGTGGTTATATCTTTAAACCGCCAAGAAACAGTCGTCCTGATGTGTGCCGCATTCAGACAAAGCACTGCACCGACTGACCATAATAACCTGCGCATAAATGATGTGGGTTGTGGGGGGCGTTGGGTCGGAGAGCGCACCGAGCGCCCAATCCTGCTCGGAGCAGCGCATTTGCAGGCGTGAGGGTCCGACCAGCTCATGTTTCTGACTAGAACTGCAGCCAGTGGTTCCCCTGCAGAGCACAGGAAAAGTAACTTGTCGACCTGCAGATGTACCTGCGGGAGCTGCTGCGCCTCATGCTGCCGCGCTTCCACCAGCACCTGACCCGGCTGGGAGAGGACGGCCTGCAGCTGCTCTTCTGCCACCGCTGGATCCTGCTCTGCTTCAAGCGAGAGTTCTCCGACACCGACGCGCTGCGCATGTGGGAGGCCTGCTGGGCACACTACCAGGTCAGGACGAAGTCCAAACTGCTCCTTTGCATACACAGGATGGAAAGAGGCCGTTTGCATACGTCGGAAAGCGAAACAGAGGAATGCAGGCTTCATTTCTTTTCAGTTTAGAGTGTGTTAATTTTCCAGGAAGCATGCAGTTACGAAATATCACCATTATTGTTCCGTTAGAGCCCGTCCGCGCTGACTCTTGTAATCCCCTTGAGTGGAGGTAAAATGTTTAAGACTTGAAGGAATTTAATCACTTCCTTGAAAACTGGTTGGATTCAAAGTTTTAGCGTGTCTCACATTCCTCTAGCTTTCGCTACAACCATCTCTCTTAATTTAAACAATTAGGATGTGGTGGCCTAGTGGTTAGAGCGGCGATCTTGCGTCCAGGGAAGGCTGCAAGTTCTCCGGTTCTAATCCCACAGACTCCCACTCTGGGTCCCTGAGCAAGACCCTTCGCCCCAGAATGCTCCCCGGGTGGAGCGAGAGGCAGCCTGACTGCTTCCTAATGGACGAGTTAAATGCAGAGGACAAATTTCCCTGGAACGTATGTTGATATGATAAAAAAATATATATTAATATAAATATAGATTTAAAAAGAAGCTTGCAGACTTAAATGTTTCAAATTGCAACTTTGTCCATGGATTCTGCCTCTTTTGGAGGGCAGCAAACATGTAGCCATGATGTGCTCCTCGAGTTCAACACTCGCTCTCGCTGAGGCCGAGCCAGACGCCGACGTCTTTGCCCCATGCCATCTGTTCACACGGCTACAGGTGGCGATGGAGGAGATAACGTGCGTGTGTGTGAAACCTCGGGTTAGACAGTTAAAAGACATGCAGCCGGTAGGCTTTAAGCAAGAATTTCTGATTGATATCAGATTTTTCTGTGAAGAGTTTTGTTGTCATGCCGGGCGGCAACTGATTGTTTTCGGCTGTTCTCGTGTGAATTACAGTTTGTAGAGTAACTGTCATCGGGTTTTTATAAAGGTGTAGCATGTGAACTGGAATCCTGATGAATCACACACAGATATCCACACGTATAAAGAGAAGTTAATCTTTTAGCGCAGTGGCATAATTGCAAAATGAAATAAATTGGGAAAAATCCAACCTTTTGTCATAAAAAGTCCTAAAACAAATGGGCAATAAAAGTCTTCAACGCTGGGTGCTGTGGGCCACCAGAAATCTTTAAATAACAACCTTTCGGCCTCGGACAGAAACAGTAAAATGGGTCGAAAATGTGTAGTTGTTTTTTTCTTTCAAAAGGATTATGATCCTAAATATTTGTCCAATTCATCACAGAATTGGTACAACAGGTACAAAATGAATCCTCCTCCACATCCGCCTCGGTCCCCAAACCAGAATCCTACTGAAAATCTGCGCGGTGCGCTGGAGGATGTAGAGATTGGTCGACGGTCCTTCTCTCTCTGTGCTTCAACCTCAAAGCTGTCCTGTTGACAGCAAGAGTGCAGATTATTTCTTGATATATTTTTTTCCAAACTGAACACAGGTACAGCTCAAACAATTAGAACATCCTGAAAGAATTAAATACTTTTATAACTCATTTCAGAAAGTGAAACTCCTATAATATCTAAACCCATGACACATGCAGTAAAATGTTTCTAGTCGTTTTTATGATTATGAATGAGGCCTACAGATGATGAAACCCATAATTTCAGTGTCTCAAAAATATATACCGGTGTCTATATATTTAGAATATCACCCAAGATCAATAGAAAAATTATATTTTAAACCAAAATGTCAGGCTTCGGAACAGTATGTTCATTTCTATATTCTCAATACCTGTTTGGGTCTTTCAGAAAACATGAATTTCTGCATCGATGAGGCATGGAGGCGATCCGCCCGTGGTTCTGCTGAGGTGTAACGGACACCCAGGTTACTTTGATAGTTGCCTTCAGGTCATCTGCATGGTTGGGTCTGGTGTCTCTCATCTTCCTCTTGACGATACTTCAGAAGTGCTGTATGGGGTTCAGCCTGCTGGCCAATCAGGAGCAGCAACACCATGGTGATTGATCCAGCTTTTGGTATCGACGACCATCTTCTGGACTTCTGTCCAGTCAGCAGTCTTCCCCATGAGAGTGCAGCCTGCTGACCCAGACTGAGAAACTATTTAGATGCTCAGGAAACCATTGCAGGTGTACGGCTGCAGCTAACAACTATTTTAGTAATCGGATAAAAAAGATTAGCACATTCTGCAGATTTTTTTTTTAATTTAGCTACTTAAGCTTATTTTAGGAGTAATAGAAATACATGGAGAAAATGCAAGTAAACAAATAATTCAATTGCTTTTTTAATCTACATTTTTTACACCTAAAATGCAATAACATAGCGCTTTTGAACATTACATTTATAGCAAAGGAAACATCTGCAGCTTAAAAAAAAAAGTCTAACGTCAACATAGCAGAAGCTCAGCCCTTCCTGATCGACTTAACATCAAGACGAAGCTAGCTGCCTCTGAAGTGAACATGCGCACAAACAAAAAAAAAAAGCACAAAGCGTCACTTGCATATTGCATCCTGGATTTTTAAGGAGATTTTGTTGTTTTTACATCAAAACGCATAATGCTCTATTTAAACAGAGCCCTTGTCGTGTACTTTAGTGCCAAGTTCCACTCTTCTGGGGTTTTTTTTACTGCAAAAACAGACAGGAAATAAAAAGTAATTACACATTACCTATCAAACAGAGGAACCGCAAATTTAGATTCAGGCACGAGAAACTCAGCCTTTTTATATATCCAATATCACTTTCTGTTTCGCGCACACAATCGGCCCCGTTCTGCACACATCTGCTGTTTACGGAAGCGCTCTGTCAGAAAAAAAAAATTCTTCCTGGTGTGCTTTTGGAGAGCGGGTTGACGATAAACGTGCGACTCTCTCACAAATTGACTCGTGCGTCGGAGGTGCAATCGAGTGTTGCCGCGTTAAGGACATCCCGTTGTTGAACGCTAATTCAGTTTTTCTGCACACACAACAGTGGTTAAACAGAACTGAACGAACCCTTAAGGCGGATCATTTTCCTCGGGGACATTTAATAACCGAGGTACGCGAATCATCCAAGGAATAGTTTCAACCTTTTGCAGGTGTTTTGAGCTAATTGACTGATTAGGGTGTGACGGCAGGAGTTTCCAATATTTCACTTTTTCAAAATATTCCCCTTTTCTGAAATGTTGTCCTTTGGGTTTTCATTAACTGTCAGCTATAATCAGCAGAACTATTAAGTAATAAACGCTTGAAATATTTCACTCAATCTACATGATATGGGAGTTTCACTTTCTGAAATGAGCGACAAGAAATGTGGATTTCTCTCGATATTTTATGTGTTTGAGATGGTTTTTGAGATGGACGTTTAAACGTATGAAAGTCAAAGGTTGCCTTTTCCTTTTTTCACTAATGTGACTTTGTTACTTTAGTTTTCACATCCAGACCACAGGTGCCAACAAACGTGACCAGCGCTGTAATTGATCTAAGAAAACGAAACACCTTGAAAATGGATGGCTCTGATATTTATTATAAATGTTAAAAATGAAGGTTTATGTAAAAAGAAATATGGTCTAGGTTTAACTAAGGACCATTTTTGGACTTCAAATCAACTATTATTTTCTAACTGGACAATATACAGTTGTGGTCAAAAGTGTACATACACTTGTAAAAAAATCATAATGTTATGGCTGTCTTGAGTCTTCAATAAGTTCTACAACTCTTATTTTTCTGTGATAGAGTGATCGGAACACATACATGTTTGTCACAAAAAACAGTCATAAAGTTTGGTTCTTTCATAAATTTATTATGGGTCTGCTGAAAATGTCACCAAATCTGCTGGGTCAAAAATATACATACAGCAACATTAGTATTTGGTTACATGTCCCTTGGCCATTTTCACGGCAACTAGGCGCTTTTGGTAGCCATCCACAAGGTCCTGGCAAGCTTCAGGTCGAATGTTTGACCACTCTTCTTGACAGAATTGGTGCAGTTCAGCTAAATGTGATGGTTTTCTTGCATGAACCTGTTTCTTTAGCACTGTCCACATGTTCTCAATGGGGTTTAAGTCAGGACTTTGGGAAGGCCATTCTAAAACCTTAATTCTAGCCTGGTTTAGCCATTCCTTTACCACTTTTGATGTGTGTTTTGGGTCATTGTCTTGTTGGAACACCCAACTGCGCCCAAGACCCAACCTTCGGGCTGATGGTTTTAAGTTTTCCTGCAGAATTTGGAGGTAATCCTCCTTCTTCATTATCCCATTTACTTTCTGCAAAGAACCAGTTCCACTGGCAGCAAAACATCCCCAGAGCATAATACTACCACCACCATGCTTGACAGTAGGCATGGTGTTCCTGGGATTAAAGGCCTCACCTTTTCTCCTCCAAACATATTGCTGGGTGTTGTGGCCAAACAGCTCAATTTTTGTTTCGTCTGACCAGAGAACTTTCCTCCAGAAGGTTTTATCTTTGTCCATGTGATCAGCAGCAAACTTCAGCCGAGTCATAAGGTGCCTTTTCTGGAGCAAGGGCTTCTTTCTTGCACGGCAGCCTCTCAGTCCATGCCGATGTAAAACACGCTTGACTGTGGAGACTGACACCTGTGTTCCATCAGCTTCCAAATCCTTGCAGACCTGCTTCTTGGTGATTCTTGGTTGACTCTTGACCATCCTGACCAATCTCCTCTCGGCAGCATGTGATAGCTTGCGTTTTCTTCCTGATCGTGGCAGTGACACAACTGATCCATGCACTTTATACTTGCGTATAATTGTCTGCACAGTTGCTCTTGGGACCTGTAGCTGCTTTGAAATGGCTCCAAGTGACTTCCCTGACTTGTTCAAGTCAATAATTCGCTTTTTCAGATCCACACTGAGTTCCTTTGACTTTCCCATTGTAGCTTTTGTAGCTGAGTCTAATCACTGGGTCAAATGAGCCCTATTTAAATGGGCTCATGAGAAGTCAACAGCTGTAGTCAATCAGAATCACTTAGAAGAAGTGAAGAGGCCATGACATGAAGCTAATTTGATTGACACAACTCGCTACATCACCAAAGTTGACAAATTTTGTTGCTGTATGTATATTTTTGACCCAGCAGATTTGGTGACATTTTCAGCAGACCCATAATAAATTTATGAAAGAACCAAACTTTATGACTGTTTTTTGTGACAAACATGTATGTGTTCCGATCACTCTATCACAGAAAAATAAGAGTTGTAGAACTTATTGAAGACTCAAGACAGCCATAACATTATGATTTTTTTTACAAGTGTATGTACACTTTTGACCACAACTGTAGTATATAAAAGTTATGCTTTGATATGGAATAAGTCCTGGGCTGATGTTTTTATGTTGCATAAGTGACTTTGAGAGACAGAAAATGTCCCATTCTCAGATATGTTACATGATACTAGTTAAGTGTACATCTAGTCCAGCTGAAAGGAAAAATTCTAATCAAGTTTTTCCATGACTTTATTTCTTTTCCCCCCATTAAAGCCCGTTTGTAGCGTTAGTACCCAAGCTTTGTAGTTCAGCTTCTTTTTTTTTTTTTTTTTTTTTACGGGACCTTTTGCTTTCAGGGGCCCGTCACACTGATTGGACACAGGTCGTATAGTTACTAAGTGTGCACATCCTGCTGCATTCATCATCTGCCTTTGAACCAACTCTCTCTCTTTGTAGACGGACTATTTCCACCTTTTCCTGTGCGTGGCCATCATTGTCCTGTACGGGGAGGACGTGACGGAGCAGCAGCTCGCCACCGACCAAATGCTGCTGCACTTCAGCAATCTCTCCATGCACATGAACGGAGAGCTGGTGCTACGCAAGGTAGTGCTGCCGCTTTTGTTTCTTTCGTCGGCCGCTCTGCAAGCTGCAGGCTTCCTGTGCTCGTCTGGGAAAGTAGGGAATGGGGTTTTAGTTACTTCCCAGACCTGGATAAGTACGAAAAAATGATTTGTTTTTCCAGACTTGATCCGCTGTTCCGTTTCTTAAAGGATCCATCTTTCCGTTTGTGGTGTTTCAGTTCATCTGGTTATAGACGTCTGAAGTGGAGCAGCTGCAATTTTTTAAAAGTGGAGAAGCAAACTTCTGTTTCTGCTGCGCTTCTTTTGGACGCGAATGAATCTGATCACTCCTCATAGTCTGACAAATTTATAAAGTCTGTTTCAATTATCTTTCTTTGTTTAACCAGCTAGCAAAACGTGATAGAAAAATTCAAAATAAGTGCAAAATTGGGGTTGCTTGGATTCACGTCCCTTCATAAAAGTCGTGTCATCTGAACGTGGGACAGTTCAGCCGTGGAGAGGAAAGGTGAAAGAATCCAGATTTTGCAGGTTTCATATTTAAATCTCTGACCACTGCAGAAATATCTGCCGTAGATGCACTGTCAACACGAGTATTTATACTTGCAGCAGTCTGGGGACGTCGTGCAGCAGTTTAAACTCCGTTCCGTCAGCACCGAAGAGTCCGGTGCTGCGAAGTAAGACTTGCACTCTGTCAAGCCGAGCCGAGGAGTAATGACCTGTACGCTCGCTACAGTAGCCGTGCCTGGCGCCTCATCTTTACGGACGCCGTTAGCGCTGCGCATTTCTGCTTGCATGCAGCTGGTTTAACACATTTCGTTGATGCCTGGGAGTTTTGCACGCGATAACCTAACAGCAGGCATGCGCGCCTTTCGAGATATAGCCCAAAGACCTCCACGTGAGCCTGACCTTGACATTCTTGTGTTATCTCGCAGCCGGGAGATAACGCAAGCATCGATTGATTTCAATGCATGCATCTGCCATGTTTGCCTTCTCTGACAGGCCCGAGTGTCTCTCCCTGGTTTTGCCTTCACCTTATCACGCTCGCCCCTCTTTTTCCAGGCCCGCAGCCTCCTCTACCAGTTCCGCCTTCTTCCCAGGATCCCCTGCAGCCTGCACGACCTTTGCAAGCTGTGCGGCCCGGGGATGTGGGACAGCCGCTACATCCCCACCGTGGAGTGTTCGGGGGAACACCCAGATTCGCAGAGCTGCCCCTATGGAGGCACCTCCACCCCACAGCCCTCCTCGCCCTCACCGTCGTCCTCTCCAAACCACACCCCCACACCCCCGCTGGACGGCAAGAGAGGCTCCAAGAAACGGGACATTTTCACCTTCCGGAAGCAGTCCTGAGGGAGGGGGGGGGGGCGGGTTAGCTTCTGTGGTTACTTTATTATTAGTTACACAATCTAATACAGGATTTTTTCTCCTTCTTCTTGTTTTTGTACTTGAACCTTTCAATCGGTGCAATGTTGAACACTGCCTTACCCGGGTGTCGCTGCTGACGTTCAGCATCGCATGAATCTGCAGCGAGGGCGGCTTGCAAGTCAGACGGATCGGAGGTCAAGAGGCTGCTTTCTCCTAGGAGCATAACAGACAATCACCAGGCGCCGTGCTGGTCTGGAGCTACTTCAGGTTTAAGTCTGCTGCTGGTTTGGCATTCTTCCACGGGATCTGTCGGCACCGGGGAGGTCACAGCAGGGTCGCAGGCAACTGGGCCCTCAGACTCTGAGGGGTCAAAAAGCGAAACTGGGGAGTCATTCACAGAACTTGAACTTGGACTTTTAAAAATGTTCTTGGGTTCTCACAATGGAGTAATTGTGTGAATGTCAAATATTATGTGCATATTTAAAGTCTGAGAGTCTTTCTGACATGAAAATCCAAACCCTTTGTGTTAAAGAAGTAGTATGGAGAACATTGTCTTTTTTTTCTTTTGGTTTCCCCCCCCAAAAAATGAATGTTTTTGTTATAAATATTTAGCAATATTATCTTTGCATGAGCAATTCTTTACATATAGAGGTCACAACATATTTGTTGTGGGGGAAAAAAATCCCAAACAGAGGTGAGTGTGTTTATGTGACAAACACTAGCATCGTGACAGGGCTCCTCTTCTTACTGTCGTGTAAGTTCTCTTTCTTGGGCCGAAAGAGCATTAACATTTTGCACATTAGCATCCTTATTGTAATGTTCTGCATTTATTTAGTAGCAATTTCACCAAAGACACAGTGCTTTACAGAAGAATTCCTACTTTTTCTGTTTTATCAGGTTGCAACAACAAACTTAAGGGTTTTGTATTATGTGAATTATCAAAGTGGTGCATAATTGTGTAGAGGAGGAAGAAAAATAATACATGGTTTTGGTTTTGCAGAGCCAGCAGTTTGCATTTACAGCTGCTAGTCTTTTTTAGGTATGTCTTAACTAGCTTTTCACATCTCAGACTGATTTAGCTTATTTAGCTTTTTTTTTTTTGCCCATACGTCTTTGTAAAAAGAACTCAAACTCAGTGAGATTGGATTTTAAATTATTGTGAACGTCAGTTTTGAAATCTGTGCCCATATTCTCCATTAAATTTAGGTCTGAAGGCTTTCTAACATGCATAATCCTTAAAGCATTTCATTGTTGCTCTGGCTTTAGTTGCTGTCTTGCTAGAAGGTGAACCTCCACTGCAGTCTCTACTCTTTTACAGGTTTCCTTCCAGGACGGCCCTGTATTTAGCTCCATGCTCTGACTAGCCTCCCTGTCCCTAAATGAAGATGAGCTCATTGGACCACTGCACCTTTTTCTACATGTTACGCTGTGGTCCTCTACATACTCTACCAGCATACTACAAACTAAACTGCAAACAGAGCTTCTCATGGCTTTTCTTTCAACATGGCTTTCTTCTTCCCGCTCTTCCCTAGAGGCCAGATTTGTTGAGTGCAGGACTAATAATTGCCCTGTCTACTGATTCTACCTCAGGAGCTGTGGATCACTGCAGCTCCTCCAGAGCTTCTCTCTTTGCCTGGTCAGTCAATTTAAAATAATGACCAAGTTTCCGTGTGTCCCTTTTTCAGACGATGGATTGGACGGAACTCAGTGAGACGTTCAAAGCTTAAAAAAAAAAAATTAAATCTGATTTAAATGTCTCCACAGCTTTATCCCTGAACTGCTCTGTTGAGTTCCTTGATCTTCATGATGCTGCTCTTTCTTCTTCTCTAAGAAACCTGTGAGGCTAAATTATTCACTGGTGGAGTCTGATGGCAACTGGTTGCACTGGACTTTATTTAGGGGTATCAGAGTAAACGAGAACAATGCATATCCACACCACACTTGTCAGGTTTTTATTGGTTTTATTAGTAAAACATTTTAAAAACCATGTATTATCTTCCTTGCACAAAAAGCAATTGTGCACTACGCTATGTTGGTCTATCCTATAAAATCCAGATGAAATACATTCTAGTCTGTGGATGGAGTGTGACTAAATGTCCAGAAGTTGAAGGAGGTATGAATATTTTTGCAAAGCGCTGTAGATCGGATTACTTTCGGATCACATTTTCTATCCAGCTTGCGATTTCATCCTCGGCATTAAACCAATTTTGGAGCAATTTCTCTTTTTCCCATCTTTTACACTTCCAGGCAAGGTGAATGAAAATGCACTCAAATCAAACAAGAGTCCACATGAATGTAGCTTTTCACATCATCAACACAATGAAAATCTTGCATACGTGTGCGATTGGCACCTGGAGGGGTCCCTTACACGCTTCTCTCCGTTGTTACCATTTCCTAAAAATAAACGTCAAGGAAAGTGGAGCGGCGAGCCTGTCGTTTAAGCTTCATGCAGGGGGAAACTTTAAACTAATGTTGCCTCAGGTGTGAAGGAGATTTCCCCTCGAGGAGCTTTTGAGTGACACCGGCAGGGTAGTAACATCTGCAAAACGCTGCTATAATGTACCGCAGATTCCTCTGATCAGCCTTCCAGTAGCCTTGCAGATGACTTAATGCCTGCTTCTTCCTGTTGGTTATCATGGAGTGCTTTAAAAGGCATGGAGGTGAAGGCCAGGAATACCGTGATGGGAAACGTTAAGAGTGTGTGATCTCATGGATTTATTAACATTTGAATCGCGTTGTTTACACAAAAGACACCAATCACAGTCGTCATTGCTGATTTGCCCCTTTGGGAAGGGGTTGTATTGAGTTGTGGTCATGAATGTAAAATGTTGCCGTTGTTTTCTATATGTTGATGTATATCTGCACACTTCACAGGAGAGTAAAAAACTATTCTTTAATACTGGTGTTAATAAAAAGAGCATCAATAAACCATGGTTGTGCTTTTTCTCACTCACCATGGGATACATTTTTTGGGGGCCTGTAATGTAATATTTCCTCCACACATTTTTTATCTTCTATTCTTTTGGCATATTAAAAATGTTTTATTAATTTATTGATTGAAAATCCCATCAGCAAAGAAAAAATAAATTAAATAGAATATTTGTGCTACAGGTACCGGCTCCACTAGTCCTTGTACTCGATGTACTTTAACTTTTTTTTTTTTTTTTTTAAACAATTTATATTTCTATTTGATTTGAATTGTTTTTACTTGATCAGGGTGTTGAAGGATTTTTTCTGTAGTAATTCATGAATTAGGTTGCTTTAGGGTATGAGATTTGCATGCCACAAAGGTCCATTTCTATTAGCAACTCTTCAAAAATTGGAAGAGATTAGACAACATACCTTTCAAATAAGAGAGACGTGCATTTATCTTGAGAAGTCAAGTCATCAGTTGGCTTCACAAAATTGGCTACTTGTCTATAGTAGCCAATTTTTGCATATATATCCAAGGTCAGGGCAATAGTTAAAAGGGAGTTGTTCTATAAAGTATTAACTACAGGAGTATTAATAATTGTACCGCTGTTTTAATTATTTTGTTTAAAAACATTAGGTCTTAGCCTGAAAATCTTTGCTTCATTTCACACATCTGATCATTTAGAGGTAGAATGTTTCTAGATTTGATAGTGTGAGGTGATGCTGCTGCAATACAAGATGAATTTATTTTAAGGTTTTTACCCATCATTACAGTGGGCACCAATAATGGAGTACCATGCTTTATTAACCTAGTTAATAATTTGTTTAAAATTGAAATATCAATGAGTAAATTGTTAGAATGAAGTTTCTCTACAGAAATGTGATTTTACAAATAATTATAACTATACAGGTATTTATAAGAAAAGTCCAAAAAAAAAAAAGGAAATCCATATTTGGGGGACAAGAGCTGTCTGGGTTAATCACAAATGCAGTATGTTGTTAAGCAACTCACAGGCATAACTTAAAACACCTTATCATCAGTACAAAAGAGCGCTCGAGAATTAAAAGATGGATTCTTGTGGACTGACTAGGCAGGAATTCAGACTGCAATGAAAGCTTTTTAAGTGAGGGGGGAAAAAATCGTCCACACTAAGAGGGCTTTTTAGTTTTGCCTTGACGACAAATGAAGCCGAGTAGCAGCTACTTGCTGCAGCAAAAAGCTTCCTGATTAGAGAGAAAAGGTTTAGAGTCCCCTTCGTGATGCCAAAGATTCCTCAGCCATATCTTGCATATTTTTACTATGCAGTTCAGATTTTACATGTTTTTATGTGGTACGCAAGCCTCTTTATTGTAACTTATTAAAAAACCTGATTACTGTAAAAGAATATTCTGATTTCTGAAAAAAAAAGTTTTTAAGCATTTTGTTGACCACAAATAACCTGACAAAACAAGCCTCGGTGGAATGCATATCCTAATTTATTGAATTTGACTGTATTCAGAGAAATTGAGTATTCACAAAAGAATCTAAATAAACATTAACTAGCTACTCCCAAACTTGCTGTACTACAACAACAAAAACCCTTACAGCAGTACAGCTACTGTAATGAGAATCAAACAGAAAACAGGAAGAAAAAAAACTGCTGGGTCAAATGTTAGGATTCATTTCTTCAGTGAGAGAAGAGACCAGAGGGAGCCTCGTCATTCTTCAAGGCGGCCATTTTGAACTACAGCCTGTAACTAAACCAAACCTCACTGTAACTCTCCCACAGATGAAAAAGAAATTATAAGACAGATATATGTTGCTGTACAATAATGTTAATATCAGAGAGTCATTTTAATTACTTTATTTCAAAATAAACTGTTTGTTCACTTGAGATAACATTTGCCTTTTATGTTCTACGTAAGTAGTTAGCACAATTAAGCTAGTTCTAGCTAAGTTAGACATTCACTCTTTGTCTAAAAGATTTCATTATACTCAATAAAAACCGGCTAAGAAGGTTCATTTACTTTTGACAATTTTTCTAGTGATTTCAACATATTTTTTTCTTATCCTTATTCATTTAGTATCTAATTTCACTTTTGGAATTGAAACCAGCAACGATGAAGTGTCATACTAAGCATTTAGCTAACCAAATTCCATTGTTTGTCGTTGACACTCCAATCAGACAGTTATGAGGATGTTTGTTTATTCGATCTGATACTTTTTGGGTTTTTTTTTAGGAATAATTACTTTTTTTCTTAATATTATTATCCAATCCCCTTTATTTATATAGCACAATTTTAACAAATACAAGGTTTCCAAAGTGCTGTACAACAAAATAAAACACGCTAAATATATAATACAGTAAAAGATGAAGTAGACAAGGAGGTATAATAAAATAAAAGGCACTGTCTGCACATGATAAAAATATGCATGCATACGCATACAAATCAACACTCTACATGGTATCAAAAGCCAAGGAGAAGAGGTGGGTTTAAGTAAAGATTTAAAAATGAAACTGAGAAGAGCAAGTGTAATGTGCAGCGGCAAATTGTTCCAAAGTTTTGGAGCTGCAATGGCAAATGCTCGATCCCCGCTGAGCTTAAGCCTAGTTTTAGTTACTGTTTGGAGCAGCTGGTCAGCTGACCTGAGAGATCGACTAGAAGTGTGGAGGTGCAGCAGCTCAGAGAGGTAGGGTGGGGCGAGGCCATTCAAGGCTTTAAAAGCTAACAAGATCATTTAAAAATAAATCCTAAAATGGACAGGCAGCCAGTGGAGTGAAGCTAAAATAGGTGAAATATGTTCATATTTCCTTGTTCCAGTTAAAAGATGTGCAGAAGCATTTTGTACAAGTTGCAGGCAAGCAGTGGAGGACCCAGTGACCCCCACATAAAGTGCATTACAGTAATCCACCCAAAGTCCCACCAAAGATCATGACTTCGGTCTTTTTTTCATTAAACTTCAGAAAATTTAAAGACATCCATGGTTTAAGGTAATGTAGGCACTTAGTGTTCTATATTATTAGAATGTCTTTGTGACATTAAACTATTGGGCTATTCTTGTAAGTCAATTAAGCAGATGTATCCTACAGTGGTTCTGTACACACCTTTGATAAAATAGCAAGTTTTTATGATCTAAAATAAAAAGTTTGACCACGATAGATAATTTCAATACTTTGTATAATTAATATAATTTTACTAAAAAAATATTACGAGGAAAAAAATTCATTATTTCATGCACTTTGATAAAATGCCTCCATCTCCTCGAATGCAGCATCAACAACAAAAACATATTTTTTTCTATATGCAAGTATTGTTCTTTTTTAAAAAACTTTTTGTAAGTTTTTAAAAATACATCATTCCGATGTTTATTTATTTATTTAGATTTCCAAAGGGGACCACGAGATCTGCTTTAACCTATTTTTGTGTGGAAATTGTTCAGTCGACCTAAAATAGCTTAAATTATGACTTTTTCTCCCGTCATTAGGTTTAACATTCCAAAGAGGAGGGGATTTTTTTCTCTCTTAAAAAGTTGCCTGGTTTTAATTTATTAATACTCTTCCTGTAGGAATTAGCATTGTAATTGTAATTTGATAACTACATGCTGTTGTTTTGCATACTTTCTTGGGCTATGTAACAGTTTTATCTCACTGAAAAACAAGAGCCACCAACTTCCTGAAATTGGTTTACAACCAGATGTTACTTTGACAGGCTTGGTGCAAAGAAAACATGTTTTTTTTTTTTACTTTACTTGCTAAAGCAGTTGGTCAAAGGGTTGCTGACTATACGCATCAGCTACATTATTTATATTTAGATTGATTAAATAGTAAACACGTTGGTTTGAATTAATCTTAGAACTTGACTATTTCTGCACCTTTCCAAAACGCTCTCTGCAAGCGGTCGCGCTGACACAAAACGTCTTCTTGTTTCCTGTCCTTTATCTTTGGAAAGATGGAAAAGATGAGGGGTGAACTCTGCCTCACAAGGGATTTGCATTCCAGTTATATGACGAGCAGAGAGCAGTGAGGCCTGACACACGGGGGAAAAAAAAAACAGTAGCAGGAGTGAGACGGTGTATTTCTCAGAGCCTAAGCCCTCGGTCTTATCAGCCCTGCTGTTTGTTGTGGCTCTTTGACAGTGTGTGTTGGCTCACGCACATGACAGCAACCAACCGCCTGTCACAGACAGCTGTGGAGATGCTATCAGGCCTTATTATCAACTGGCTGGTTTCTCAATAATGTAAGGAAGTATTCGGCTTGGCAGGTGTCTGTGCGGAGTGACTCTGCTGGTGCTGGTGATCTTGTTTAGTCACCTTGTTGTTTCAGAAAAAAAAACCATTACATTTTCCCCCCTTTGGAAGCTTCAAACACTAATGAATGCTTTCTGTGATTAGACAGTAAGGTGGTTTTTAAACCCCTTTGAATTCCTTGTTTACACTTTTGCTGAGTAAGGTGAGACATAAACAATGTGAGTTTCAAATGAGAAATCAGCTGGAGGCTTTTTTTTTTCCCACAACCAATAACCTGGGATCCCCTGTGTCTTCAGGGTAGGTTTTGTACTCTGGGCACGGTTATTCTGCTTTCCAGAAACCCTGCTGCTCTTTGATGCTGGTGGGCCAGCCTGCCTGCAATTACCTCCCATTAGCACCTGAGTAATAGCCACTCTCTGGGCTAATGTATTTCTGTTAAAGAAGCAAAGATATGCAGAATATCTTTTGCATGTTTTGCACCTTTTCAAATTAGTTGCAAAAAAAAGTTGTATGCTTGTGTCAGGCTGTATGTTTAGGGTCATTGTTCCGCTGGAAGATGAGCCTTCGCCCCAGTCGCAAGTCTTTTGCAAAAAGGTCTTCCTCCGGTGTGGTCCAGTATTTGGTCCCATCCATCTTCCAAACAACTGACCAGATTCTCCATTCCTCCTGACAAAGAACGTCCCCACAGCATGATGCTTTCACCATCATGTTTCTTAATCAGGATGGCCTGAGGCCTTTAGAGAACACCCTGAGATTAAATTACACACAGGATCACTCTGTTTTCCAACTAGGCGACTTCTGTCACTTCTAACAGATATCAGTAGGTACTGAATGTATGTGCAGACCAGGCTTTTATATATAAAAGATTTTGAAAACTATCATTTTCTTTATAATTCTGTCAGTCTACATTATAAAAATCCCAATGAAACGCAATAAAGCTCTAGGTATGTAAATACTTTTGCACGGCACCGTACTTAACAGCAGAAGTTGCATCAGTTTGTTGGAAAGCCTATCTACTGGCCTTGTTGAAGCAGGTTGAGTTATTTTCATGCTGAGTTAGATTAGAGAATTTTCACTGCATCGTTTTTGATTGATAGCATCTGTGGTTTAACGGCAAACTATGTGTGTATCAAGTGACATGCCTGACCTGCTGCACTCCGTGTGACACAGCCGTTCATTGTTACCTTCACTATCACACTCACGCACTATCAGTGAGCTACGCAAAGCTCTTTGTATCGGAGGGCTACTCAAACACTCAGTCTCTGCTCTATCATCTTTTTTGCATACACATTGCACTAAAACCTCACCGAGTGCTGCTCTGAAGCAACAGCTTATTTCTTTCACTCGTCAAATACGCTCATTGTGGATTTACTGCCCCCTCCTCCTCAATTTCCCCATTTCCAGACCCTCCGCTGACTGGGTGAAAGTGTGGGCGCCTGGCTGGTCGCCTGTCACAAGGCTAGAACTGAATGTTGGGTTATTACCCCCTAATTATCAATTATTGCACTCGGCTTCCACACCTGGAGCAGCCCGGGCTGGGAATGAGCTTAGCCCCATTAGGATGGACCTCTGGCTGGGCTGTTTATGGAGGGGGGCTGGGCTCTAACCCTCTAGAGGTGTTAATGGGCCTTTCAGGGGTACTGTCAGCAGGCTGGTCTACCAGGGTGTCTAACAGCAGAGGAAGTAGATGGAGGGTGAAATGCAACTAGACAAAATCTATACAGTTTTAAACACATCCCTTCTTGAATGTCCTGACATGAATCTTCATGGAACACATATCTGGCTTTCCTAATAAGAATTTGGAAAAGAAAACGGATAAATATGCGCATGATAGGTATGAAAACGCTCTTGCTTTTACTTCAACTAACGTTTTGAAAATCCGTATTTCTGATGTGACATGTGGCTGTTAGCGTTTGTCTGTGGTTTGAGCCACACAACATATAGATCTACAAACAGATTTTGCCAGACTAGACTAGACAGGCAGATATAAATCAAAGTATTATATTACCAAACGTAATCCATTGCATTCTCTTCTGGAATCAGCTCTTGGTCTGACCTCCTAAGGCAGAGACTCTGTCTACGTTTAGAACTAGAACTAAAATTTTCACTTTTGATCAAAGTAATTGTTAATCCTTGCGGTATCTTAGGCAGATGGATCAGGATTCTCTAACACCATTTTCTTCACATGTCCTTTTTCTTCTTCATGTTAGCATGTAATGTTATTGTTGCTTTGCCTTTCCTATTTCTGTCCACCGGCATCCATAGTGAATGGCGGCAGTGTTTCCCTGTCTCCTTCCTGCCCTCTACAACCCAGAGCTGTCAAATAAATCAGATTGGTGCCCATCTTGGGCTTGGGTCTCCCGAAGGCTTCTTCCTGTTAAAAGGAAGTTGGTCCTCCCCACTGTGCCCAAAGGCTTCCTCAAGAGGAAGATTGCATCAATGTCAAGATTTGACTCAATCTGCTTGTCTTCTTAGATTGAGGATGTCCAATTCCATTCCTGCAGGTTTTAGTTGTGTCCCTGGCTTAATATATCTGTTTTAGGTGAATGGGTCTTTTACCAAATTCTCAGCAGAACTTGATGACTTGCCGAGGAGGTAATTTAGGCTTTTAAAACAGCTTTGTTGGAGCAGGGACGCATCTAAAACATGCAGGACACCAGACACTGCAGCCTTAGAGAACATTTCGCTGGATGTTAGATATGATGGCCAGAATATTATTTTTTTTATAAAAGGACTGAATTGGGTTTAAAGGTATTGCATTAAATGAAATAACAAACATGTAGTACTGATAATGTTTTTATGGAAAGTGGTGGTCACCGCCATACTTTTGTGGTTTTTGGGCCAGTCTTACTTGATATCTTTGAATCTAAAAGGAAGCCGTCCGCCACGGGAAGTTTCCCACTAAACATGCATCAACTTGTGCCTGCCTTAACAATTTAAAGATATTTCCTCTTTTCTACCTGTGGTCTGCTATAACAAAATGTGGTTGTGTGACCACAGTAAAAAATGTTCACCATCAGGAGGCTGCTCCATATTTTGATTTGATCAGCCATCATAACATGTTAGATGTCATATTACTGGAGCGGCCCAACTGGGGTTTAGAACCACAGTCGTTAGAGAGAGAGGGTGTGATATTTAATCCTAAAATAATAGTATGCACTTGAATAAAATAACATAAGAAATTTTAGCATTTTTATGCCGATTTTTCTCCATGAATCTTAACTGACAAGAGATATAAAGTGCAGTGATTTGCTGCTGTGCTGCATCAATAAACAGGAATGAATTGATCTCAGCAGATCAGGACTTCCTTTTGTGACTCACAAAATTCTTGAGCAGAACATCAAGTTCACTCTGTCTGATAGATTATTATCTGACTTCTTTAACCCTGAAGCCATGAAGCTGTAATACGTTCAGAATGCTGTTTGTCACTGGTTTGCTGTTTAAAACAAGGACAAAGACGGTGTCTAATGTCAGCACGCTGCTCATAATATGTCTTCCAACATTAAAGATGCCTTCTACACTCTGCTTTATTCACCTTCTTAAAACAAAAAGTTTAAATTCAAGATAGGATTTGTGCATTCTTCACCCATTTTCATTAATCCACCATGAAGACATCTGTTTTGTTGAGCTTTCCAAGGCCCAACAAATTCATCTTAATCTAAACTATCAACTCTTCTCGCATCTTTATATCAAGTCTAAAGTAAGCTTTTCAGGAAAACCTTTGATCTTAGAATATTAGTCAATTATATATATATATATATATATATATATATATATATATATATATATATATATATATATATATATATATATGTACTGTATATCTATATATTTCAGTGTTTTAGAGTAAATACTTCCTCAAAATACATGTATCAGAAGAAGTAAGTTTACAGAGTTCCAGCCTGCTCTTAAAGCTAATCACAAGTGAAACTTAGTTATGAAATTTCTCACAACCTCAGGTAAAGGACCCGGTTCTATCCTCCTCAGCTCTTTTAAATGACGGCGCTGCATTTGCAATCGATTACTTCCCACTATTTCAAGGACTTTGATGTGGATCCACAATGTCTAATAATCATGCAAGAAGTCAGGAAGTTGTGTAGATGTTGTGCTTTGATGGAAGGTTTCAAGGTTTTTCTTTAAGTTTTGCTTCCATTATTCATCTAGGTGTTTTCTTCAGGTTCAGAGACCGGAGCCTGTTCCTGGCACAGTTTGTGGTTGCTGAAAAGGGTCCCAGGGCATCGGCATATATAATTGCACCTTCTTTAAAAACTAGGGCTTCATATTTTGTAAGTATCGAACATTTTTGGGAGGAGTGCACACAGTTATTAAGACAGCGTTTGGACCTTATGAGGAGTCATCATCTTACTTGCTATGATAAGTACTCTCTTATCGTCTTCACCGCGCATATTATGGGGTCTGCTTTAAGAAGCTAAACCCTCCCTAAAATAATACCATCGCTAAAGTTGCTGGCGGTTCAGAGTGCCTCATCCAAGCATATTAATAGATAGTTTAATGGAAGGAAAAAAGTGTGCTAGAAAAAAATGCACGACCAACAGAGATATTGTGAAGCAAGGCCCATTCAAGAGTGCTTTAAAATGTCATGAAAACATCCTGAACAGAAAAAAAAAACTTGAGCAACATCAACTCACGAGCTCATGTAGATCATTCAAAATCAGGGAAGATATAAAGTTAGCTGAACAACAGCTCCTGATAAATGCTCTACAACTAATGATTAAGTAGTTGATTTAACCTATTTTGGTTTGCTGAAACTGTTTTTGCCGCACACAATAATTTCCTGCTCAGACACGCGGGCTAAAGCCGAGCTGTCTTCCAATCCTAGTGACGTCCCTGACCTTCACCGAGCTTAAACCGAGGCCAGTTTCCAGCTCACGGACGTTCGGAGCTGGGCTCAGAGCAAACAGGACAACAGCCATGTTACAAGAACTCCAGTTTAATAAATGTCAAAGCAGTTCATGGCATCTGTTGCATGAACCTTTGAAGCATCTCACCATTTAAATTGGACAGTTAATGATGTGGAAGTTTTCAGCTAATTAAACAAAACAGTGAGTTGGTTTGCAGCAATAGCTTTCCTAGATGAAGCCCCGGCTGTTCAATGGACGCCTACTAAAGTAAGAATCACAATAAACTGATTGAGTTATAGGCTCAAGGTTTGAATAATAACTGCTCATAACATCTTAACTGAACGCCCACATAGGAAATGGAAATGCTGCTTTAAAAATGGAGTCTTAAAGTCACTCTTGATGGCAATTGACTGGTACATGTTAATTAGAACTAGTTATATGGGACTTATCTTTCACCTCTGCCATACTGTGCAATACTGTGCAACACTTCACCCGGGCCTTACTGTCATGATTATGTGTTATTGCTGCTCTGGTTGCTGGGAACCTGAATTGATCATTTCTTACCATTTACAGGCAGGCGGATGGCGTAGAACACACAAATGAGTCAGACTGTGTGACTTGTATTGATTTGAATGCTGATAATGTAAAACCGCTGCTGTTTATACAGAAGCAGAATCATCCAGATTCATGTATAAGCCCAGCTAACGCATGTCCGTTTAAAACCACAGACCTTGATGTACTTTTTTTGGAATCTCATGTGATAGACTAGCACGACATAATGCATGATTGTGAGTTGGGAAGGAAAAGAATTGGCATGGTTTTCAAAACGTTGTGCAAATATGAGCTCTGAAAAGTGTGGCATGCATTCGTATTCAGCTGTGGCGTCTCTGCATTTGGGGCCAGGTCCCACCAGATGTCACTGTGAGGCTCTATATTCACAATAATCAGTGGGACTTGATCGTTTTTTTATTGAGCAATATTGTAAAAAAAAGACTGATTCCCTTACCAATAAAATTCTGTTAGAAACATGCGTGTCTATATATCTAAGTCTCAGTAGGCTAAATCCTCCTGAGGCGCCTTTATTTATTTATGGGGGCCAGCCCACCAACGTTTATTTAAATAATGGACATCTGAAATCACCGTGAGCATAACCAACACGCTCTCAGTAGAAAGCCGTGGGGCACAAATCCTCTGGCCCCAAGCTTGGATCGTCCAATCAAAATACTGGAATTGCACACATTACGTTCACGTTCTGCCGGATAGTGTGCGCCCATCTAGGCAAGGCAAATTTATTTGTATAGCACATTTCAGTACAAGGACAATGTGAAGTGCGTTACATGATTAAACATTGGAAAATAAAAACAGAATAAAAGCATTTAAAGAAACTGTTGGAATAAATTGTAGCAATATTTAAACAAAATAAAACAGCAAAATGTAAACTAAAAGCAAATATTAATGTAGTGTTGGTTGTCCTTGTTAGCTGAAGGATTGATGTGAATCTTTTCTGTTCAATAAATTAACAATATGAGTGAGTCTTTATTTGTAATTGTATGTATAAAAATTAGATGGATTAAATCAAAATGTATTTTCTAGTGTCTTGGTTTATGCTAATTTATCTCCTTATTTGACATTGATCAAACTCAGGTTGCATGCATCACAAAAAAATTAGTTGCTGCTAATAGGTGTTGAGTTTTTTTGTGCCCCACTTAACTTACCATGCCAAAGGCATTCATTCACTGGCATTCAGACCCATTTTTGAAAATAAGATCTAGTGCCACCAGCTGCTTTCAGATGTTACAGGATTGTCAGATACAGCCACCTATTCCAAGATGTCCTCCGGCCTTCCCCACCTCGACACAGGGTGGTAGGAACATCATGCTGTGGGGATGCTTGTCGTCGGTGGGGACAGAGTAGCTGGTTGGAGTTGATGGGAAGATGGATGGAGCTAAATACGGGGATATCCTGGACGAAAAAGGTCCTAAAGACTTGGCACCTGTTTTGATTGGGGTTCTGCTGCAGGACTTTTGGTGTTCCTCAAACCCTGCCGACTGAAACAAACAGCAGTTGGTTTCACTTGTGTAGATGGATAATCTTGAACTGAATTAGACTAAATTCATGACATTGTAACTTATCTGTATTTAATTCAGACAGATTGCCTAACATTTGCACTAAGGATAAAAATGGCTTTTTTTAAATAAAACAAATGCTGTCTTGCTGCAACGCTCACCCTGCATCAATGCTTTTGTCACAATTCTGCCTAATTAAACAGAAAAGCACACAATAGAAATGCAGCACTGAAAGAAGCCTTGCTGCTTTAGTGTCGCAGCTTCTCCACGTACAAATCCTACTCCTCATGCAGCATGTCATGTGCTTAAAGCTCCTTATTTCTCTCCTGGAGTAATACTCATCAAGCGTGACAGAAGACATGGACTGATCAATGCTGTGGTTATCCCCCATTCTCTTCTCTCTGTTCCAGCACGAGAATGCGCAAAAAATAGATCCCCCCCCTCACCTCATGTTGAATGCAAATAGATTGACTTGGCCTCTCGTGATCACAATAGACACTGTTTCGAGCCTCACTTGTCTGCGCTCTATTCAACTGTTACTGTCATTTAGGTGAAGGAGTCAGCTCGTGCAGCACATCATACAGAAGATTGAAATGAAAATGAGGCATTTCTTAAAATAGCTATGAGGAAGGGGGGGGGGGGGGAGACGTCGTTGTCGTCGGAGGATTGAGGGTGACGGGTGAAGATGTGTGATACGACTTTCTGCTTATTTCAGAGCTCGTTCGTTGTCGACCTTCTTGAGCGCCTCTCAGACGTGTCACGGGTGCCATGATGGCTGGTAGGGTGTCACGTGTGCTGCACCGACTTTGTGACCAGTTTACACACAGTGAAAGCAACACTTACAGCGACGAGAAGGGGTGTGTGTGGCTGAGAGCGCACGCAGATATTATTGTGTTCCTATCTCTTGTCCACTCCCTCGTCCAATGAGTTGTGTGTGTGTGCGCGCGCGAGTGTGTTTGCATATTTTAATAGGGGGCAGAACAAGAGAGGAAATGAATGACTAAAACGGGGCTTTGCATTTATCTTCTTGTTTAAAACAGATCAGGAAATAATGGGAGAGTTAAAAAAAAATGTTTTTTTTGATCACCTGAAATGTAAATTCTAGGGAGTCAAACCTGAACTGCTGTGAAGGCTGTCTATGTAAAATAAGTGGAGATTAGACTTATACATTTATATAATAGAGGTGGGTAGTAACTAGTTACATTTACTCAGTTACATTTACTTGAGTAACTTTTTCAACAAAATGTACCTTTAGGAGTGGTTTTACTGAACTGTACTTTTTGCAGTTTACTTTTACGTGAATGAGTAATATTATTAAGGAGTATCACTACTCTTGACTGTCATTTCTAGGTACTCTTCTGACCGTGAGTAACTCCATTGAATAAAAAACAGACATGTTTTAACCAAAAATACACACAGAGAAACACACCCACAGTTTATGTTAAGGTGAGACTTCTTGTTTGGACACAAGCTTTGTTGTTTTAATGTTGTTTTCTTTCTGCTGCGATCATTAAGCCATGTGGAGGTCAAGTGAACATACAGTAAACATTCGATATTGTCACAAGTAGTTTGCATTGTTCTAACTTACTGTATATACATTAACTGCTTGGTTTCATACGTTTTTTTGTTGAAAAACATTATTTAGAAAAGTATTTCTTCTGCTGGAATTTGTTACTTTGTAATTGGTATTTTTGTATATTTCTTATATTAATGGTTAAAATACCAAAATTTGTACATCATTTTATACTTTTGCCTGACCGATTACATGATTTTTAAACATTAAATCAGTTGTTATGATTAGTTACTCAGTAGTTTTCTTATATAGGAACATTTTTGACCAATCTGTATAACCTGACCCAATCTGTATAATATGATTGAACTTAACTTTGTAAAGTGCCTTGAGATGACATGTTTCATGAATTGGCGCTATATAAATAAAATTGAATTGAATTGAATAGTTGAGTAGCCTTATTACCAAATACTATTTTAGTCTTATTTAAGTAATTTCTTGATTGGCTTCTTTTTACTTTTATTTGAGTATGAACACGTTGAAGTAGTGCTACTCTTACTTCAATACAATTTTTGACTACCCACCTCTGGTAATAGACCAACACAAAGTAGCATCTGGTGGTGAAGTGGAAGGAAAAAGGAATTATTTTTAATTATTAAAAAAAAAAAGCCAAAAATGTGATGTACGTTTGTTTCCAGTCGAATTTACTCTGATAAATAACGTTCAGTGCCAACAGCTGTGTTTGGAAGTCACTTAATTAGTGGAAGTAACAGGTAAGTAAGTTTATTTAGCATGATTCACACAACAAGGTAATTCCAATTGCTCAACAGGAAAACAAGGAAACAGATAATTATACTTAAAACAAAAAAAATAAAATTAGTCAAATGTAACCTTTATATAACAACAAAGAAAATGTAAATGCAAGGTGGACCATGTTCATATGTTGACACAGAAATGTAAAAAAAGTGCTTTACAGTAAATAGGTGTGCAATTTATTCTAATTATTAACATAGCTGTACTCTGCAGGCTTGAAACCGGTAAACAAAGTGGTGGCAGCGTCATGCTGTGGGGATTTTTGATCTTCAGCAGGGAATCAGAAGCTGGTTAAAGTTAATGAGAAGTTGGACGGAGATAAATGCAAAGCAAACCCTGAGGATGAGAAAATAACTAGTGTAACTAGTGACGTTTACAGAAGAGTGGGAAGAAGAAGGCCATTTTTGAAAAAGAGGTTAGTTTGCCACAAGCAAAGTGCAAGCATATGAATGACGGTGCTTTGTCAGATGAAGCCAAAACTGAACTTTTTAAACTCTATGCACACCCCTCTGAGCACACCCATGCACGGTAGAACCAGGTGCTGCTGGCATCGTGCTGCAGGGATGCTTTTTTCAGCAGGGATGAAGAAAACCCAGTTGTTACTGAAACCTGGGTGGAGGTTATTGCATTACCTCCCCAGCAGGCTATCAAGTGCTGCAAAAGCCATTTCAGCCCATTCGTGTAAATCAGGTGTGTGACAGCAGGGAAACGGCTGAAGCATCCAGGACAGTGGGTTCTGAGGACCAGGATTAGCATGCACTGCTACAGATCAAAGGTCGTTTGAATAGTCCGGTCCAAATCCAGCCCTGACTTCAACTGAGAATCGATCAACGGAGAATATAGAGCACACGTGTTCTCCCTTCGGTCTGATTGAGCTTGAACTTTTGTGCATGAAAGATTGGGGGTCTCACTCTTGCAAAGCTCTTGATGTTCTAAGTTTTATGGACAGAGCGTGACAAAACGTGGAACAGTTATTCTGTGAATACTTTTACAAGGAATGACATATGAGAACTAATTTCCCTTGTGTTTTAACCCACAGATAAAATCAGTGTTGCGAAATAGTCGTCTCTTTTTCAAATCAAACTGTTACACGAGCGCGCTGAATCCGGCTCCCGTTAGCCGATGTCTGCTTTGGATACATTTGTCGTCAAAAGATGCTGATTGATTTCACACTTAGGGCGACAGTCTGGGCTCCACGTTTAAAGAGGATCAAGATTCTCAGTGGATTTTGTTGAAAGGTTCCCATTTGTGGGAGATGTCAGCGCTGTTCCTATCCTCAGCAGCAACAGAAATGGAGAAGAGTCGCATTTCTTTTCAGCAGGATGATTCACTGCATTTATATGCTGATCAAATTCAGAGTTTGCAGCCGTGACTCATCCTGACAACCATTAGCGGCGTTGCCATGATGTTGTCCACATGCAGGTGCATTAGGCCTCCCGGCACCGACTGTTGTGGCTCACTGGGGACGTGGGATTTGTGCGCTGACGCAAGCGGCCGTCTCCCGTGGGCAGCCATGCAGGTAAATAAACTGCTGATTGTGTGCAGAGGAAAGACGTCACGGGGAGAGATGAGGGCCTGCTGATTACTGTTTGGGTCACTACATCTCTGCGACTCGCCTCAAAACTTTGCATCAGTGTGTTATCTTAACCAATCAGTTAAAATGAACTATTCTGCTTTTTTTCTGTGGTTGACTTTTTAGGACTTCGTGTTATTTTTCTTAGTCCTCCAATTCTGGGTATTGTGACTTATCGCACCTTAGTGAGTCACACCTCTTTAGGGTTTGATCAGTGAAGTAATGTGTCGTCAATGACTCCTCTGCACAGTTTTCACATTTCTGTGGCTTTCCGACTGATAGTCTGCGGCTTCTCTCAGCTGTGATCCGTCTGCATAAACAGATCTGTCTGAATCCATTCCCTCTTGTCCATCAGCGTTGTCCCAGACACACACATGCGTAGCTGCGATAACGCTCCTTTTCTGTTTAGACAGGAACACACACGCACACACACACACACACACGCAGCCACGCACGTGTCAGGATTCTCATTAAGACAATAGCTGCCACTTTCAACAATACATCAATTAGAGTGTGTCCCGTGTAAACAATTTGCTTTGTTTGCAGCTCCATCCCGTCTTTAGTCTGAATCCACATCTTTGTCGCCTCAAAAGAAAAGCACTTGTAACATCACAAGGCCCATCCACGGTTATCCCTCTCAACCATTCTTCTTCCTCAAAAAGCACTGCAGCTCCCCTCCGGGCGACAAGGGGATGTTTGCAGCAATTCACTCCTAATCACTTAGTGTTTGTCTGTTTTTTTTTCTTTCTGTTTTTATTGGATTGGCCGTTTTGTCCTCTCTTGGGCGCCTCAGGCACAGTTGATTGTGACAGGGGGGGGGGCCCTCATAAGGGACCCCATGGCCCGCCCTGCAGGGGAGGAGTTCCTAATCCAGGATTACTCTTCCAGACCCACAGCCAGCTGGATTAGGGGTTAGTCGGTGGAAAAGGGCACCGTCAGCACTCTTTCCTACTGCAGCTCAGTGGATTAGACTCGTTGCAGACGCTGAGCTGCCCTGAGAGGTGCAGCGAGGCTCGGCGGTCCCCTCGCAGCTCCTCTGCAGAACCATACATGGAAGAAGGGGGATGGTTGAATGCACGCTCGGACAAAAAGTGGATCTGATTTTTCCATCCTTGAATGAGAGCAATCAAATAAGGTGTGGGAAGACGATGGTGGCCTTCATGGGCTGGATACAAATAGGTCTGACAATGAAAGCATGTTTCTGGGCCTGTAGTAGAAAAGCGAGATAGACGTCACTCGTTCTGAAGATTTTTGTCAAGTTATAGAGCACTGAGCAAGGTTTGGGAGACATCTTTCATTTCCTTATATGTTCACTAATATCAACCAGAAGGCAATCTGTTGTGTAATAATCCTTTAAATGATCCTGAACAGTATTTCTGCAGGGTCTTTATAAGGCTTCCATTGGACTTTAGCCGCTTTTAAAAAAAAAATTGTGTTCACAGCCTGACCATTTTTGGCATGTTTTAATTTGTTGACCTACTTTACGCTGACCAATAAAAAAAAAATCAGTTTGCAGTTTGCCACAAGCCATGAATGGGGAGCAGCAAAGACTTGAAGAAGGTGCTTTGAAGAGAAACAGCAACACATTTAGCCTACAAACAAAACGCAGCGTGGTGGAAGAATGACTGCAAACCATGGTCGGGATTCCCTTAGAAGCAGGTCAGGGTGGATCAGAAGACAAGATGATATAACTCCAAACTGCTGTCAGGGTTTGACTCGATACTACCGCAGCTATTGTGTAAATGAAGTCGCACTATCTTGGCTCCTACTAAGCTCCTTCAACTTGTTTCGGTTTTTCGTATTTTACCATTGTCTTGATTGTACAATCTAATTTTTGTCTTTTTTTGAATAGTTGCCAACTTCTTAATCCCTCTTCATAAACAGTGAATGATAGTTCTCTATCAAATCTCCTCTGAGAACATCTGATTTACAATTTTTGTTTTAATATTTCCTCTGGTTTTTACTTTTTAACAGATTTCTACTTTAGTTCAGTATCTTAAGCAGATCAGCTGACCAATACAACTTATAGCACTTGTTCAGCATTTTCTTATATGTTATTATAATATTTTATACATTTTTATCTGTTTTTGGTTTTTAACCTGCCGGTGAATTTATTTGTAAGATCCCAATGAAACTCTTGACTCATAAGTTTGTGCTGTGCTGTACTGTACTATTTGCCCCCTTAAAGGTGTCTTCTATTTTTGCTTTTTAAATGTTTAAGACCATCAAATTCAAGGTAACAGGAGTAAATGCAAAAATTCAGTTTTCAAAGGATGATTCCTGCAACCCTAGTTGACTTTGGCTGCAATGAGACTGCTGCATTGCTCTTGAAGATCTTTAGCCGCCTCTTTGAGGAATTTTTAATCCAGCCACGTTGGAGCATTTTGAGTATGAACTGTCTGTTCAAGGTAAGGTCTGATCACAACTTTCCATTGGACTTTGACTAGGCCACTCCATTTTTTTTTTTTAATCGTTCAAGGGTGGAGATGATGGTGGGGTTTGGATCTGTGTCATTTAGAACACATTACACACGTGCACTTGAGTTTGAGGTCATGAACTGCTGCCTGGACGTTATCTCCGTTAGGATTTTCTGGTAGAGAGCAGAAATCATGGATCCATCAGGTCATCTAGGTCCTGAAACAGCAACTCCTTTTCTGAAATGCGGTAAAGACTTATCTGAGTTGACAGTCATCTCTTCTTAAATATATTTACAGTAGATACGAGCATGATGTGTTGTATTTTGTGATCTTTTAGCCTTTCTCTTGTTGTCAAACAGGCTCTATTGAGGTCATTGTTTTAATTCTACATGTCTGTCTGTAATCAGGTCAAGAAAATGTGGTTAATTGTGGTCAGTTCATAATTAAGATGAGGCTGGGATAATTTTATAACCCCAAACTAGTCTGGTTTGGACACTTTTTTTATTTTAAATAAATAAAATCATCTTTTAATAACTGCATTTTTCATTTACTCACATTATCGTGAGTTTGATGATCTGAAGCATTCAAGTGTGACAAATGCAAAGAAAATCAAACTGCCAGGAGGCCAATACGTTTTTACAGTAAGATATTACTCGTACAGTAACAATAAATGAATCTGACTGATCTGAATGTATGAAAAATGTCAAAGACGACATTTTCACACCATCATGGCGATTCCCAGAGAGCTAGCTGCGGTGCTGAGGGTGTCCTGCTCATTTGGGCTGACGTTTGTTGAAATCTGAGTGCACGATCACAGCGCAGGAGCAGACACCACCGAGCAGTTCCTCCAGCCGGTAATCAGTGAGTATTGATTGTGAAGTAGTCAATGAGAGTAAAGTCTCAATGTGCCCTCAAAGCTGCTGCTGACAGATCGATCAGGGCCTGCTGCTGCTGCTGGTGAGCCTTTGTGTGACCCGGAGTACTGGAAAGTACACGGCAGAGTGCAACGTTTGCTTTTCTTGAAAAGACAAAAGGCGCATTTGTTTATTTTTATTTTTTTTATGCCAGTTGAGCGAGTAAGATTTTTTTTTTTTCACTGCAGCTGTTGCAACAAATGCATCCACGGGCGGTTGGGGGTGCTTGCCACATTATTGACCGCTGAGTTAGTTCTCTGAGGGGGATTTCTGTTGAAATGTCTGTGGTGTGTATTAATGCGTGTGCGGTGGGGAGATAACAAGAATGAGGAACGGGAAATTTGTGGTTTGCGTGAGGACAGAGTGCTGTGCTGAGTCAGGTGGACAGTTGGGATGCAACAGCGTGCATGTTTTTACTCGATTTTTCTTTTTTTCTTTTTTTTTTAGGAGCCGTTCTTTTTTTTCCTGCTCTTTTTGGCCCTTTTTTACTGCGAGCCTCCTTATCCCGCCGCTTCTTGTTGCATCCGTTCTCATCTTCTGTTCTCCTCTCCATCTCTATCTGTCTCCATCTTCCTGCCTCACAGTGTACCCTTCCCCCAACTTGACAGTCAGGCTTGTGTGTGTGTGTGTGTGTGTGTGTGTGTGTGTGTGTGTGTGTGTGTGTGTGTGTGTGTGTGTGTGTGTGTGTGTGTGTGTGTGTGTTCTCCCAGCTGGGGGCAGCAGTAGGGAGGGACGTTCTTTGGGGAAATGGAGGACGATATGCAGTCTGCTCTGCTTGGAAAAGCATCAGTCCTTCTCCTCGTCTCTGTCCTTTGTCAGCTTTAAATATCATTATTTTCTCAAGCTCCAGTTTGTGTTGTCCGCATCCTAAATATGCTTAGAATAATTATTTCAATCTCCGGCCCTCCTTTTGATGTTCCCGTTATCTTCAGTGATGTACGAGTGATTATTTCTCCGATCTTCCTTGATACTAGCAGGTTATTTCTTTTATGGACGCGTGGCTCTCCGCCCAGAGGGGCAACACCTGATTGATGTCACAAAGCAATAAATAAATACAATTAATTTAAAGTAAAAAAGGAAACCTCATTTGTGTCCCACCAAGTTTATACGGCCTGTTAAAAGGTTAGTTGTTTTTTTAAAGTGGATTTTAAAGGACCCCTTACTTGTAGTAAAACGATGTCATGTCACAGTGAGCTTGGTGGAAAGTAGTGGATAGTTTACAAGCGTGTCAGACACACACTCCCTGTTTTACCTGAATTTAGCTATTTAAAACCACTCAAAAATGGTCACATAAGTGGGATACTGTACTGTGTTAGCGGATTTTTACCAGTTTACAGCTTCACCAGAGACTGCTGATAAGTTTGATGCGGAGCCATGCTCCTATGTGAAGTTAGGTTGGGCGACACTGCCAGCAATGAGAATCAATCAGATCAGCTGCTCCACATTAGCTGCACAAAAATAAGGGATTTTTTTGTTGTTGTTGATCTTTTGACAAAAGTGTAGCAGCATCAAAGATGTTATATTGCTGTGTTTCCCGTATTGGTGTTGGGTTCGTAGTAGTAAATTATCCAGATGGTCTCACAATCTGCTGATCCCCCAAGACGGCTCATGTCCTCTCAGCTGGTTACCCTCCACCACTTTGAGGATGTACTTGCTTCTCCAACAGGATCACGTCGATACGACCTGTTTCTACTGCAGATAAGGGAACTCACTGATCACCTTACGGATACAATATTGCTTAAATTCCCATACATATGTATGTATTTTTTTTTTTTTTTTTTGCAAAGTGGGGTGTGTCAGAGGAGTTGTGTATGTTCAGTGTAGGACAGAAGAAGGAGGGGCTCACTACTGTTCCTGGGGTTCTCCCAGCATCTCCCTCCCACAGAGTCAACGTTTCTCCCATTGCTTCCCTCTCCTCTAAGATCTGCCCTCGCTACGCCACCCTCTTCTTTATTTGTCTCGGCTCCTCTTCCTTTTTTAAAGAAGAGCCACAAGCTCCCTTTCAATTATCCTCCCCGTCCTCCCGGCGGTCGCCTGGAGACAGCTTTTCTGTGCAAATATTTGCTTTTCATGAAAACGCCGTCACTGAGCGCCTTGCATAGGTGTGGGCACGGCACTGACGAAATGTTAATTGCGCCTTGGTGAGGCCCTCTCTTACATTCTTCCCCTTGTAGGAATCTGGCAGCGGCTCAGACGAGGAACAGACGTCTGGGTCAGGGCAGGCTCAAGCAGGGAGAAATGGGAAGGAAGGGAAAAAAGAGAGAGAGATGCAAGTCTTTTTAGTGTGGGCATCCATTCTATTCTTCCAGGACTAAGGTCAGGCATGATCATCGGGGTGTTTTCGTGCCTACAACACATTTGCAAACCACCTAAAGCGACCCGATTCTCACCCCATCCCAAGCTTATTGCAAGTTCACTGCCAATGCATCAGCCTTTTCTTTGTTCCCCATGTTTTCAATCCGGACACATCTTAGTCCCTCTTGTTTTCTCCATGAGATTTGGATCTAATGAAACATGTGTTTTTTATAAAATGCATTATCGCTCGTTTTTATTAAAGGCAGGAATAACATTTCAAGTGCACATGCCCCCAGGGGGGGGGGGGGGGGGGGGGGGGGGGGGAGTTCAGTTGTCAATTCTCCTACAACTGGATGAGGACCAAGAGGCCAGCTTGAAAGGAGGGATTAGGAGTCCGTTTCACCACGGAGCTGGTATCTGTTGCAAGATTGCCTTAATATGGTGAACAGCAACCGCTTTGTTTTAGGCGAGGAATGTAGCCGGTCCAGTTAAATGAAAGGGTGGCCATTTCCGCTGGCATGGGTCCTCGGCCAGATTGGCAGAGCTTCTCGTGTGTGCGTGCATGTGTGTGTGTGTGTGTGTGTGTGGGGGGGGGGGGGGGGGGGGCTGCATCATGCGATATTGAGTAAAGTGGCTCGAATCGCCCCAGAAGAAAACCGGGTGAAGTCTAACCTCCTCTGCAGAATCAGTAGATTTCAAGAGGCTCAAATTTGAGCAAGTCATTGGTTTAGACTGCCTGTTAAAAATGTCTTCAAACAGAACTTTTTTACAGGAGGTCGCATCATCTTTGTAACTTCAGAGTAATATATGTTGGGATTTTAAGGGACAGAGCAATGCAGGAGTGCACAGTTGTGACGTAGAACAAAGATAAAAGATTGGTTACAATTATTTTTTTTCACCTTTCAATGCAGTTGCAGCTGCGAATTGTTGTTGCGTACGCCTCCGCCAGCTTTGTGCATCCTTACACTGGATTTTTTGCCCCTTCTTCTTTGCACAATAGCTCAGTCCGCATCTGTGAAGAGCAGTTTTTAAGTATTGATTTAGTAAGCAACTGAATCTTATTTATAACGCGTCTTTCACAGATAGAAGTTCCAAAGTGCCTCCCAAAGACAAAGCATTTAAATTAAAACATGATTCATTTAAAACATTGACAGGGCCATCCTAACAAATGAATATCTTTTGATCTGAACGTTTCCATCGTAGCTTTAGGTGTATTTTGGGGGGACTGTCCGTCAGGGACAGTGTCTGAGCAGCATGACGCTGCCACTACCATGATTTACCACGAGGATGTGGAGATCAAGGTGATGCGCAGATCATTTTCCACCAGATAACTCCTCCAGAGTTATCATGGGCCCTTTTCTCTAAATAATGTCCTCCTTGTCCATCCTCTCAGCTTAAGTAGACAACCATGTTTTGGCAGGTTTTACATTTTGAACTCACCATGAGATGTTCAAAGCTTAGGATGTTTTATAACCTAACCCCGCTACATAACTTTATTCCCAACCTGTCTGTGTTTTTCAGTTGTCTTGTGTTTTTTTTATTTATTTATTATTCACGGTTGCTGTTTAACAAACCTTTTCTGCAAGTTAAAACCCATCCCGGGACAGATTACTCCGACTTTATGCCATGAACCACAATGAGAATTGACACTTTGGTGAGATGTGTAGGTGTGCATTTCTGATGGATTTTGTTTCCAGGTTGTTTTTTACAATCTTCACGTTGTGTTGTAAGTTTGTTGTTACTTAGTAATATGTACTTTCATCTTAAAGATTCATTGCTTTAGGCGACCATTGTCATGGTTTAGGTTTTTTGTTTGTTTTACTTTAGACATTTCTGGACTTTTCATCTTTTAGCCATCAGCCACTATCCAATCAGCTCAGTCTCCCTCCAGCCCCAACCCTATTCTAGATCATCTCCACTTGTTACCACTAATTAAGTCTACTCAGCTCACCTGTTCACCAGCCTACATATACCCTCCTCAGCCAACTCAGCGCCGCCAGAACGTCTCTCTTCACCTCACCTCTCTTCTCATTACGTATCGCCTTGATTGATGTTTCCTGTGCTACCAGATCCTGCGTGCTCAGCCAGCAGGACTTTCCAGCTAAGTTGCCTGTGTCTGCATGCTGCAGCTCTGCCTGTTTCTCAGTGGGTCCCTGCCTAGTGCTCTGCTGGTTCTGGTGGTTTCCTGGTCTACACCGTCTGTTCTGGTCTCCTGCTTATCCCCGACTGCCTACTCCTGCTGCCATTATTCACCTGCTCAAGTCCGGTATTATTCATCTGCCTCATCCGCCCCTACTCATCCTTGTCAATAAACTTCTTAAACGTACTCTGTGTCCGGCTGAATTTCGGGTTCGCCAGCTTCATCCCTTGACAACCATTGACTTTGAAGGAGTGTGAACTGGACTGTCTTTCAATTCAGAGCGGAAAGTCTTAATCCAAACCATTTTTTTTAAATGTTGTCCTTAACTGTTGGAGTCAACTCTGCCGGATCAGCAGAGGTATTCAAAAAACACTTAACCTACAGTGTCTCTCTTGTACTCACTCAAGTGTTTTATGTTTTTCTCCTTTTACATCTTAGAAACCTTTTTTTTTGCAATCTTCAAATCCCTCTTTTGAGTATTAACTAATATTTAAAAGCATGTCTCAGCAGTCATGTGTTGTTCACCACCACTCACAATCCTCAACAGCACTACGTGTGCTGTGGATCGCTTCCGGTTCCTAGGAGCTCGTTTCTGGACCTGGGATGGTCTTCACACTGTTTGGAAGAAGGCCCAGCAGACACTGCGCTTCCTGCTGCAACTCAAAAGGTACAACCTACCACAGGAGCGATTGGTCGCCTTGTACACTGCAATCATTCTGTCGCTCCTTTGCCCATCCATCACTGTGGAGTTCAGCTCATCCACAAAACAGGACAGGTCCAAACTGCATGAACGATTAGGTCTGCAGAGAGGAACACTAGAGCTGACCTTCCTTCCATCCAGGACTCTGGGTTCAGAAAACAGGAGAGCTAACGTCACTGATGAGCAATAAACATCCTGGTTAGTTAGCGCCACTGCTGTGAATCAAAAATAAGCATATTTGCACACAGACTCACAACTTCACCCTTTTTTCCTTTTCTTTGCATATCAAAAATGGCTGTACATACATGCACGTGCTGCTCCTGTATTCCTTATTTCCTCTAAGGTTTATTTATATTAATGCTTAACTTCACAGACCACTCAGAGCTTCTGGTTCTGGTCTACTCTGCATACCCAGAACCAGAACCAAACATGGAGAAGCAGCATTTAGTCCCTATGCTCCATAAATCTGGAACAAACATCCAGAAAACTGCAAATCAGCCGAAACACTGAGTTGCTTTAAATCAAGACTGAAAACCCGCCTGTTCAGGTTTGATTCTGACCCATGATAACAGGAACATTGACCAATATGTTTGAGGTGTACTGATGTTTACAGATGATAAAGTGTAATGTTTGTTACTGGTCTTACAACCGGTGAGCGTTTCGATGTTTTCATGATGTAAAGCACTTTGAATTGCCTTGTTGCTGAAATGTGCCATAAACATAAACTTGACTTAATGTCTGTGCACCGTTAGTGTTTGAATTTATTGTCTTGGTCAATAAAGTTGATTCTGATTCTGTTTGTTATAGTTTGTAGCCTGACCTCCACACGTCTCCCTTTATGTATCAGGATTATTCTCAGTTGTCTCCTTTATATTGTACTGCTGTCTCACTAGAATGTGTTTGTTTCTTTTGGAAATCCTCTTGTTGCCTCCTTTTCATCGCTTTGTTCACGCCTCACTTGAAAATCACTCCAGCCTTGCAATGGAAATCCCTCCTTTCCCTTCACTGTCAGCCGTGTGTGGGTGAAAAATATCCTGAGCTATTCACAGATTCTCCACCATCCCCTCTCATCCTTTTTTTTTTTTTGCTTTAACCCAAAAAACATCCCCTCTTTCATCTCCTCCTCCTCCTTTAGCTTGCTTCTGTCTCTTTTTTCCACAGGTGATATTTTTTCCTGCAGCCTCCCTCTTTGTCTCTGCTCTGTCACCTTCCCCTTCCCCCCCACTTCTCTCTGCCTGCTGCTTTCCCAGAGAAGTCGACCTGTTATCGGCAAGGTCTATGAATAGAACAGGGCTGGAGCTGCGACCCGCTCACCTCCTCGGTGTTGCTCATGTCTTATGTATTGCTCCTGCCTGCCAGAATCACTTCACTGCTGTCCTCGTTGCTCTGGTTTGACTCATTTTTTCCCTCCTAAAAACCACAAATCTGGTGCAGCACTAAAAACCTGTTCAGCATTGACACACTTTGTGCAGTGTTTAATATAATCTTGAGTTTGGATATGCAATTACGTGTTTGATGTAATTGTCAGCACTCCTGTCGGGTCGTCTGAATGTGGATTTCGGGTATCCGCTGTTTGCCTGTTGCTCATATCGAGGAAAGGATGCAAAACATGTTGAATAATTCCACCTGTAATCCACCCTGTGTGTTTTTTTCCAGAAAATATACTGTATATCTATCCTCAGTTTCTCGCTCAGAAGGCGAGGCGGCAGATGCACCCCAGATGCAGCACACTGATAAGGATCCACCGCCATTGATGCCATCGTTCCTCCCGCGTTGCTCCTAGAAACACACGCATCACAAGACACTTATTTTTCCAAACACTAAAACCTGTTTACAATGCAGCGAGCGGTGGCATCCCTCCTCCCAGTGTTTCCGCAGCTCCAGTAATACACCAGGGAACAAGGAGCTTAGCTGTGACAGCCCCAAAATCCCTCTTTCCACTGCACTGATTTCTGAATTAAACAGCGGAGATTTCCACACCTCTCAACCGCATTGTGTTACGGCGGATAACACATCTTTTCATGCATCTTTCCTCCTGCAGTGTGCATCAACATTATGTTTATGGAGGCTTATAGAGGTTCTGAATGGAGCACCACTAGTTGGCTCTAAAGTGCCATCGCGCCTCTGGAACCTTTTCACATTTTGTCTCGTTACAACCACAGACTTCCATGTATTTTATTGGGATTTTATAGGATAGATGAACACAACGTAGCACAGCACATGTATGGAAGAAAGTGCTCTGGACAGATGGGACCAAAATGTAACCTTTTGACCGTATTGTAAAAAGCTGAGAGGTAAAGAACGGGGTGGCAGAACAATGACCCTAAAACATCCAGCCAGAGCGACAGTGGAACGGCTTAGATTAAAGCCTGCACGTGTGAAGGGTCCAGTCAAAGTCCAGACCTGGATCCCTTTGAGAATCTGTAGCAGGACTCGAAAACTGATGTTCACAGAAGCTCTCCATCCGGTCTGACTGAGCCTGAGCTGTAGTGCAAAGAAGAACCGGCTAAAATGTCCGTCTCCAGAAATGCAAAGCTGGTGTGGACCCATGGCTGTAGTTGCAGCGAAATCTGATTCTATAGAAGTGCTGACTCAGTGGTGCTGAATGCAAATATGTGGCACACATCCGATTATTTTGTTTTCCTTCCACTTCACAATTATGCACAACATTTTGTCGGTCACGTAAAATCTCAAGAATGCGTCGAATATGTTGAAATGGGCGGTTGCGCCATAACAAAACATCCCAGGGTGTGAACACTTTTGTAAGGCGCCATGGTAAAAAGAACATCTAAGGAGGGTGTTTTCATTTATTTTAGTAGCTGAAAATGTTCCCTGAAGGCAGGGTGGACTCTTTGTTTGGCTCCGAATGCCAGCGAGGCCTCACATATGAACCCTTGTTCTCTCATTACCCCGGCGGAGCTGAATATTTTCATTCCACTGCGATAAAAACGTCTCCCTATTTCATTCCCGCTCTTCCTTTCTTCTTCTCCTCCTCCTCCTCCTCCTCCTCCTCCTCCACTTCTGGGCACTCCTTTTTCCCTCACCCTGGCGTGCTCTCCTGTCCTTCAGAACCCACCCTGCGTCCTTTGTCAGTTTTTCCTCTCGTTCCATCGCTGCAACATTGTTTTGGCTTTCCAGGTTCCGCATTCCTCTGCACAGCATACCAACCTGCCCGTTGGACCGCCGGAAGAGTTTCTGGCCTGTGATTATCTGCTCATGTTTCACGAGCTCACACATACACACATGAACGCGGCGGCAGAAGCAATAAATTCACAGAATCGGGTTTACTCTTTCATTACCTCTGCGGAAAGGTTTATTGTTTCTTGTTGCAAGGCAGTTCAATAATTCACTGGTGTGTAGCTGAATGACGCTGATTTGGGGTTATTTTTGTGCGATCACTTGGAGGAAATTTGTGCTTGTTTAATCAGATGTTGGACAGTTTGTGTTCTTTTTGGTTGAAAATTAAAAAACAGCTTTAGTAGGTTTGTTTTGTTTTAAATGGGACACCTCCTGGAGTGTAATTAATTAGTCGGAATTGGGTATTAATGAATTATTTAAAAGGAAAATTATGAAATGCAAAAATGAATTAATTGTCTGCACATTTGTAGTCATTGCAGAATTTGTCAAGAAAACGTATTATTTTTTTCTTCCTTTGGCAAGACTAGTTACAGTCCTCTATGTGTCCAGAACCGGAGGATTAATGCGTTCTCTCTCTGATGCATGCACACGTTCACTGCTGGTTGGCAGTGGGTGTTAATTGTGTTGGGCCTCAGGGCAAAAATAACATTGCACCAAAGACGGAAAGACAGAGCGCGTTCTGTTTTTTCCAGTAACAAGCCTCCCTCTGTTGAGACAAAACAACGCCATCGTCATGAAAACCAGGGGATAAGCTGCAGCTTCTTTACAACGGCACAGATAACCATTACATTTTAGTTTGTTGTGCTTCCTGTCCAGATTTTCTTTCTTTTCTTATTTACAGCTTCAAATCCCCCGGTGGGTCCGAGTAGAGGGTGTTTTCAGGACTATATGACTGTTAATTGCTAATTAGGCCGGTGTAGCAACAGACCCCTGCGTGGGGTGATGGCACTCTGTCGCTGTACAAAGAATAATTACAATGAAAGGTGTTGCAGGAGCGTGTCAACATCTGTTCCCTGCATGCCAGGCACACACAAAAAAAAAGGTTTCTGAGAGGGGCTCGATCAAACATGGCGGGGTTGTGCTCATGCTGGCAGGGTGAGAACGGAGGGGAATCCTTGATTGTTTTGACCACTGAGAAGCATCACAGGTGTTGGTTGATGTGAACTAAATGTTGCTGAAATGGTCATGCAAATAGGAATGTGTGGTGTTGTTTTAGGACATTGTGAGACATTGTGAGACATTACGCCCGGGGCAACTTTAACAATACAAAGCTAACAAATTTGCTCGGAACAAGGAAGCACAAACAACTAAAGCCATACAGGGAAACCTCATCGCTATGTGTGCTTTTGCACAAGCACACACCCTCAGCATTTTTACATTCGAACTGTATCCAGTAAAAATTAAATGTCAGACATTTATCAACGAAACTGGTGTAAAAATGAGTATGCATTTCATTTGGCTGGATTTTAATCTATATTTCCAGGAAAAAGTTGTACAAGCTTAACAGCTTAAAGACGCTGAGATAAATCATCAGGTTTCTGCATACTTCAATTTCAGAGCTTTGTAAAACTATTATGATTCAAACTTTTCTCTTAGTAAGTTATCTTAATAACTTATTTACTTTATAGCTTATATTTGACTTTCTTAACAACTTAAACAACTTAAATTTAACTCTATCCGCTAAAGTCCGTGTGTTTTAAAGTCTGATATGTAACTAGTGATTTACAGAGGTAGGTATAGTGGCCAAAAATTGTTAAAAAAGAGTAGCACTACTTCAACATATAAAATTAAAAGCAGTCAGTCAAATTACTCAGGTAACAATGAAATAAGTATTCACTATGAAGGCTACTCAAGAACTGAGTAACTAATCATAACAGCTGATGTAATATTTAAAAAATCATGTGATCGGACAGACACAAATATTAAGTTATGTGCAAATTCTGGTATTTTAAAGACAAAACTGAAAAATATACAAAGAATAACATAATTGCAGAATAAAAAAAATCAGGCAGAAGAAACACTCTTCTAAATAATTTTTTCAACACTTGCAACACTTACAGTTTATGTGTGTACAGTATGTTAGAACAGTGCAAAGTATTTCCAGTCACAATATCTACTGTTTACTGTTTGTTCATTTGATCTCCATATGGCTCACTGAGCTCAGTAGATAGAAAATAAAATGAAAATAACAAAGCTCGTGTACAAATGAGAAGTCTCACTTTAACATAAACTCTAGGTTTGTGTCTCTCTGGTGCATTTTTGGTTAAAACAAGTATGTTCTTTATTCATGAAGTTACTCGTAGCAGGTAGAGTAACCAGAAATTTTACTCAAGATTGGCAATACATAAGTAATAATATGACTCAAATAAAAGTAAAAAGTGCAGTGCAGTAAAACTACTCCTAAAAGTACATTTTGTTCAAAATGTTACTCAAGTAAATGTAACTGAGTAAATGTAACTAGTTACTACCCACCACTGGTGATTTAACGTCTATCAGCTCTTAGCTGATATTTATATAAATATAAATGGCTGCTGGAAGATTACTCACAAGAATTTAGTTTTTTCAATTATCAAAAGAAACTATAATAAACCAGCATGGGAAAATATTTTTATAGGTCTGTGGAAAACTCAAAGTCCAGCTTTAAATTTCTACAGACTTGTTTGTTTACTGCCCTAACTTAAGAATTTAGGAGTATTTTGTGTGTGTGATGCTCAAATGCGATAGCTAGAGCAAAAGATACGAATTTATCAAAATACATAAAAGAGAAGGTGGAAGAAGCAGTAAACGAACAAATTTGCCGATTTGCAACACAACAAAATGTAATTTAGGACTTGAAGGAAATCTGCATGGTAGGGAGCATTTGTGTGTTCATAGCTGAAAGATCAGGAACCCACTGACGGACCTGTGAGGCAGAGCAGATTTCTAGATATGACGTTTTTTTTTTTATTTTGACAATTTTCAAAAAAGAAAAAACACTACGATATGCATGCTAGCTACCACTAATTGTTTGAAAGCTAAAAGTGAAAGAAATTGAACGTTTGCAGTATTATCTGAGCTGATTGCACACCTACATTTTATCTAACTTCTTTCAAGTGTCTGCCTCCCACTTTGCTGAAGCGACGACCGTCTTTCCTGATCAAACGGGCTATTCTGAGAAGGCAAGTGGTGCTGGTCTGTCCTGCCGCTAGCTGTTAGGATATCTGGTTAGGATTTGGAAGCGGGTCAGAAAAAAAGTCACTGACTGACGTTGAACGATTTTGAACATGTTAAAGGTGTGGAGGGAAAAATAACCCATCAGTCTTGCAAGAATTTTACAGAAATTCAGACAGACATTTACTTTTGATCAAACAGAGGGTGATCAGTCCTCTGGCTCTGACCAGGGTCCTTTGTCAGGGACAAGGCTTCTTGCTGGTTCTGATTGCTTTCGTCGCTCTTTCTGAGTCTCTGAAGTCAGCATCTGCAGGGGCCCTCAGCGTCTGAGGAGTGAGTGATCACGAGAAACTGGTTATCCAATCAGAGGCTGACTTTGGGAAAACATACATTTCTGTCATTAGAAAAATGGACTCTGGTATTTTTTTTAAACCACATTTCTTAGCCTGTGGAGAGACTAGGAATGTCAACATAACTACCATTGTAGATAAAGCTCCTGGCTGCAGCTGTTTTCACATTAAACGTTCACCACATGAGCCAATATTTGTGATTAGGCCGTGACTTATCATAAAATTGGTATGGATTATTTCAAAACTCATTGTATTTTTAAATAAGCAAAAATAATATAATACAGACACGAGAATCTGATATGTATTGACAGACTTCCCTACAACTTATGTTGACCATAGTCCTCGTCAAGGTCATAAAAGCATTCATATTTTAAAGACTGAGGACGTTTTATAGTACCTTTTGAGTAAAAGGGGAAGTCTATATGTTTGTTTTGCCTACATCCCAGTCAGAAATTCAACAGGAACACCTTCTGAAGTCCTGAATTCTGATTTGGAAAGTCTCAAAGCCATGAGTCAAATAGGAAATATGGCTGCCATGCAATAAAACATAAAAGTTCCAGTGACAAACAATATATTAGCTCTTCTGAGCATTTTATTCCATTGAAACCTGTGGTTCGCACACCACTGTACAATCTATATGCTAATGTTTCTATAGCGTTTAAACAACTAAAATGGACACAGATACATCACTATCAGATTAGTACCAGTTAGCACCAAAAACAAGTTGTAATCACATGAGTAAATTCCACCATTTTTCTTTTCTTTTACTTGAGAAGAAGGAGGCATTCAACTCAGGTTTTGATCAGAGCTCTGCGTTGGACAGGACGGTAGTGTGTAAAGGTCGAGGGGAAATGCACCACAAATCACTTCCGAAATAGCCTTTAACGAATAGCATACACAAAGATCTTGTCATTAAATAGTTTCAGAGCACTTTTTTTTGGTGTGGTGCTCCCATGCACGCACACACAAACCTCTCCCCCTACGTAGCCATGACTCTGTGTCCGTTTGAGGTTTGGGGGCTGCAGCGCGCTTCAGAGGCTTGTCTGCGGGCTGAACTGTTCTGTGAAACATATGTTTCTCTAATGGATTTAATATGGCTGTAAATTTCAGCGAACAGAGTGCTGCAGCATCAGTGCCACTCGCATGGAAATGAGCGCCGTGCGGGTCCCTTTTTAGCAGCGTTTTCACACTCTGTCTTCATTTCTAAGCTAATTAAATTCTACTCTCTGGCCTCGTGTTGGCTATTTTTTTTTTCACCTCATATCTTAAAAATACATTCATTTCACGTTAGCTTTCAACAACTGAAGCGGATAGCTTGTAGGTCTTGCTATTCTATGATTAATTTATTGCTTCATTTGAATGAATTAATTATTCAGGCAACTGATCAACCAAAGTAGATGTAAATGTCAATGAAGGTGGCCCTGCATTGGTCTCGGTCTCTTATTTTGCTGCCTAAATCATTAAATATTCATCCTTAGTTTTTGGATTTCTACTTTGCATGTTTTTGTTTTTTTTTAATGCAAATATATTGACCGGTAGTGTTAAAGTAACAGACAGCGATGTACATACGGATGCAGATTCATGCGCGATCATTACATAAGGTGAGAGTTTGTGAGAGAAAGAGAGTGCATGTTGGTGTTTAGTTAAACTGTTGATTGTGTGCGTGGGGGGGGGGGGGGGGGGGGGGGGCACATGCAGGCTCATTTTAACCTGTGCCTCTGCCTCATTAGGCCTGCCTTCGTTGCCATGGTTGTCTATTAGAGCAGCGGAGATTAAAGACTCATTTACATGTGAAAGAGAAGAGCGGTAAGGGAGACTGAGAGGGAGTACAAACTAGTGCTCTCGACTCACTTGAGTGTGCTGCAGAGAAGAGGGTCACGTAGCCCCTCAGGCGAATGTTTGCAGAGGATTTAGCCAACATTTCGGCCTTTCGCGTTTATCTGCATGTGCGGTTTGGCTTTGAAAATATGGCGCTGACCCTTTTGTCAGTTTATGCAATCGCCACGGCTTTCTGTATTAGCTTTATCACAGCTGAATGCATTGAACCAGCTTCTAACTATTACAAGTGAGCGCCCGTGTGGCTTGTGGTTTGAGACGCTCATCCTGTAATTTGCTGCATGTGAACTACTCTGCTGCTCCTCATGTTTCCTGTCTGTCTGTAGCGTCAGATGGGAGCAAAAATGCCTCGTAAACACAAAGCTTTTGCATGTGTGTTGCGAAAAAGTATGACTACCCGAGTAGATTTCTTCTTCTTTGCTTTTTGTCACACTTAAATGTTTCAGGTCATTAAACAGAACCAGAGATCGCCAAAAGATGGCTCAGTTCAAGATATAGTTTTCAAATGAGGGTTTTGTTTATCAGGGGGGAAAAAGCTCTCCAAATCAGTCTGTCACTCAGTGGAAAAGTAATTGGCCCTGAATCTAATAACCGGTTGGGACATCCTTGGAGGCCATAACTCTCCATTCTTAGGTTGCAACATCCGACGTTTTCTTTTACCCGGAGAATCAGAAACAAGTTTATTGCCAAGTAGGTTTGCACTTACAAGGAATTTGACTTGGTGTTGATGGTGCAGACAAAATAGATAGATATACAGAATCTAAGCTATATACACAGTAGACTGTGCGTTAATGTAACACAGAAGGTCTGGAGATGCTACATTGGTGTAGCTTTTACATAACCTGACAAAAGCCAGACGTATGTCGCTCCGCCTAGCTCCACTCACATATATCTGGGACACCGCCATAGGAATTGCCTTTACTGAAGGCTGGGCCTTATCAAAAATCCTTGCATATGATTGGATAAGCCACTTGTCTGTCATCTTTATCGACGTGCTATTTCAACCACTCACACCGAAGCTAACCCGTGACGCTGATGATAGCGACGCAGAAAAAAAAAAAAAAAGAAGTTTTTAAAGTGTTTGCGGCTCTAGTGGCACGCGTTTTATTGACAGTGAGCTGACAGGAAGAGGGGGAAAGACAGGCGGCAAAGCGCCGCGGGTCGGAGTCGATTCCGAGCCGACCGCGTTGAGGACTAAAGGCCTCCTAATATGGTTCGCGCTAACCGCTAACCACTCCGGGGCGCGTCCGCGTCTGCAGCGGACGCGCCCCGGAAAACAAAACTTGCCAAATCCGGTTGGGAGAAGGGCGAAAACATTGTTTCCACCAACAAAAGCCTTCAGAGCCGTTCTCTGATGTTCTTTTAATGAAACAATATTAGGTAGATTGGACAACACGGAAGAAATAGCAGCATCGATGCTAACGCTTGCTTCCTCGACGAGCCGCCATTGCTATCAAAACAGTCTCACGTCATGGTCGCGTCTCCACTACGTCACATCTATGAAACTCCAGCCCTGCGTCCTGATTGGCCAGACAATAAAATTGGTTGGAGAAATCACTCTCTATGGGCGATGTCCCAGATGTATGTGAGTGGAGCTAGGCGGAGCAACATACGTCTGGCTTTTGTCAGGTTAGCTTTTACACCCCTGTGGATGAATTTTGGCCCAGTATTCTTTGTAGATTGTTTTTATTTAACCTGAGAATTTGTCTGACTCTCCAAAGCTTTCATTTTCTTTTTTTTCGAGACATTCACGGGTCAATTTGATGGTGTGCTTTGCATCATTGTCCTCCAACAAAACTCAAGGGAGCTTGAGCCAAAAGTCACAAGCTGATGGCCGGACATCCTCCTCCAGGATGCTGTAATAGAGAGCAGAGTTCATGGCTAAATTTACCAGGTCCTGAAGAGCAAAGCAGCGGACACCATCACACTACTGCCACCATGTTTGACTGTGTTGGTATCATTGATGTATATCACTGGATAGGACATCATCTATTCGCCTCTATAGACAGTGACGTGCGCACAGCTCAGCTGCCATTGCTATGCACCGAGCCAACAAAACCACGCTGTTCTAGTGTGGAAGGAGTACACATCTGTCAAAAAAATGAACCCAGCACTCTTCATTCCTTTCCAATTTTTATAAAACATGGCACAAAATATAGATGAAACATGGAAATATGTACTCTCACTAAACATGAGCTCATAAGCAGTTTGTTGGTTTCTGGCCTTGAAGTTGAAATTTCTAGACTGATGCAGGCTAATAAAAGAGGGTTTCAGGGGCGGACTCGCCATTGGGACATAACTCGGTGTGCTCCTGAAGACCTGGCCAGGTAAACTATCACAGGGGCGGGAAACCAAAGGCTCTGTTCGATTCCTGCTTGATTCATTTGTTCTTTTAAATAAACAACCCATGCAGTCCGCGCAGCTCGGCCGGGTTGGGTATATCTGCCTCGCTGAAGCTCCCAGACTAAGGACAGACAGCTGTACTTTGATATTTGTTCGTAATGGAGAAAGTAAGACAAACAATTGTGTCATTAAGTCAAACACAGGCAAAGCTTATCCAGCACAACTAGTTTAAAAGATATTTTTTCAATGATGAAATGTCCAGAAATTCTGTGTACCCTTCATAAACTCCACTAATAAATTACAATAAATGAATATTGACATCCTTGTATAATAATGTTTTATTTAACCAGGTAAAATATTTCATTTTAGTTTTTTGAACACTACTGCTTTTCATGACGTGGCTTATTTTACCTTGAATTTCTTGCAAATTACATTTGATGTCAATTAGATTTCAATAACATTCAAGTCACACTGTCACAGCACTATGTCTTCTTAGGAAAGTTTATTGGCCTTTGAAAAGACCCAGTTTTGCGTACTAACAATGCTAATTCTGCTTTTGCAGTAGCCCTGATTCAATCAATAGCAACTACCCAACTTTTGGTGTGTCAATCCACAAAACATTTTCTCAAAAATCTTGTGGATTATCAAGATACTCTTCGGCAGATGTGAAAAGGGCCATTTGTGTTCTTTTTGGTCAGCAGTGGTTTTCAACTTGCAACTCTCATAGACGCCATTTTTGTCCAGTCTCTTTCTTAGCGTTGGATCGAACAATGACCTTGACTGACGTCAGCTAGCTCTTCAGTGCTTTAGAGTTTTTTTCTGTTTGTTTGACCTCCTGGTTGAGTCATTGGTGTGCTCTTGCAGTAATTTTGGTCGGCAGGACACTTTGTGGAAAGTTCGGCCATATGCCATGTTTTCTTCGTTTGTGGATGATGACTCTCACTGTGGTTTACTGGAGACCCAGACCTCATCAATGGCTATGTCACCTTTTCCAGTCTGATAAAATGTTGCTACTTTATGTTCTTCATGTCAGACGGGTTCTTTATTATTATTATTATTATTATTATTATTATTATTATTATTATTATTATTATTATTATTATTATTATTATTATTGTTGTTATTAACTTTGCAGGCAGTGATCATTCTTGGGTGCAGATTGTAAAACTGGACCAAAGAAAATCAGGACAGGCTGGGTTTATACATCCTTTTCTCCCTTAATAAATGAAATCTACACACATCTTTTCCAACACGCTTATCCCTGTTGGGGTCGCGAGGGGTGCTGGTGCCTATCTCCAGCTGTCAATGGGCGAGAGGTGGGGTACACCCTGGATAGATCGCCAGTCTATCGCAGGACAACACAGAGACAAACAGGACAAACAACCATTCTCACACACACTCACACCTAAGGAGGATTTAGAGAGGCCAATTAACCTAACAGTCATGTTTTTGGACTGTGGGAGGAAGCCGGAGTACCTGGAGAGAACCCACGCATGCACAGGGAGAACATGCAAAGTCCATGCAGAAAGACCCAGGGCAAGGGCAGGACTCGAACCCAGGACCTTCTTGCTGAAAGGCAACAGTGCTACCTGTGCAGCCCCTAATAAATTAAATCTATTTTCAAAATCTGGATTTTGTGTTTGTTCAGGCTAGCTTAGCTAAATATCAGAATTTGTTTAAAAATATGACACATTTAACATCCATCCATCCATTTTCTGACTTGCACCATGGGGTCGCGAGTGGTTCTGGTGCCTATCTCCAGCATTTCAATGGGCGAGAAGCGGGGTACACCCTGGACAGGTCGCCAGTCTGTCGCAGGGCAACACAGAGACAGACAACCATTCACACACACTCACACCTAAGGAGAATTTAGAGAGACCAATTAACCTAACACTCATGTTTTTGGACTGTGGGAGGAAGCCGGAGTACCCGGAGAGAACCCACGCATGCACAGGGAGAACATGCAAACTCCATGCAGAAAGACCCAGGGTTGGACTTGAACTCAGAATCTTCCTGCAAGGCAACAGCGCTACCCACTGCTCCACTGTGTAGCCCCACATTTAACATGTGACTAAAAAAGCAATAGAGGCACAAATTTTCTTACCAGCTCTGTCCACGTGGTTCAACTAAAGATGTACGCCGTTGTTTGATGGTTTTATGGAGGTGTTAATTAGATCAGACGCTTTAGCACTGAGACTTGTTGTCACATGTTGCTACATTTTCAGGAACTTCGGCAACAGGCACATGAGGATGCTTGTGTGAGATTTTAAACATGAAAAATATGTGTAACATGATCTTATTGTTTTCAAGTAAAACAGAAAAGCAACATTTATTCCTACAGTGGCTCCAATAATATGACAAAAAGATTATAACAAATATATTGTGGCATATTATTGCTTTTTATCTTATTTTATTTTTATGCGTAGAAAAAAGGAAAGGTGTGTAACACCTGCTAAATGTAGGCATTTTAAAGGTGCACAACTCAAACAGTCTAAGCTGATTAATTAGTCAGGATGTCTGCTCAGGATGCCATTCTGCAGTCCGGTGCTTGCCTACTGTAGTTTTACAAAATTGTAACTTTCCATATGATAGAAACTCTTTGCACTTTTAAAATCATAACTTTTAAAAACCTCAGTCAACCTGTGACTGGCCTACTTGCTTAATTAAACCACGTTTGCAAACTTTAAGATAGGATCTAGCATGCAGCACACCTCAAAAGGATACACTGGATACGAAAGTCAAGTAAAGTAAGTTTAGTCTGTTTAGCACATTAAGAAGGAAGTAAATCACAAGAATCACATTAAAAAAGCAGTTACATGGTAATTTAAAACCTATGAAAAAGTAAGACATGATAAGCATAGGGTTTAATAAAACAAAATAAGCTTGTCCCTTCACAGGAAAGCATCACTAAACACTTTTGGCTTTAGTCTTTTAATTTCCAGAGCCGAGGAACACAGAAATTAAATGCTGCCTCTCCTTGTTAAATTCTGGTCCTTAGAAGACAGAGCGAGCAGGTGGTGTTTAGATTATTCATATCTTACAACGAACCCAACGAAAGCTACCATGTGCTTTCCATGTGAAGATGCTGGATTTGATGGCGCTCCAGGGAAACATTGAAGATTTACATACTTTTTTTTTATATCCCCATCCTGACTTGTACTTCTCCACAACTTTGACCCTGACTTGTTTGGAGAGCTCCTTGGTCGTCATCGTGTGATGCGTCTTGCTAAGTGGTGCTGCAGCCTCCGGGGCGTTTCAGAAAAGGTCTGTTTATACTGACAGACACTTAGATTGCACACAGGGGACTTCATTTCACTAATCATGTAACCTTTGAAGGTAATTTGTTGCATCCCAGCTTTAGAGCTTTCATAGCAAATCTGTGCCAAATTTCAGTTTCTTTTGTTTTTTTATTCTTTTTTTATTTCTATCTTTTTATTTCACTTCACTAACCTGGACTATGTTGTGCAGATCCATCCCATACGATAAGAACAAAAAACATTTCAACTACAAGCTGAAATGTAACAAAATACCTAAAAAAACAAAAAAACAAGGGGGTGAACACTATCTGAACATTTTAATTTATGCTTCATCTCCTATCCAACCTCATTAACAATTGGACATTAACAAGGCAAATATGGCATCGGCATTTATTTTCATTTAATAAAGACACTATATTACAAAAATAAAAAACAGAATGGTTTTGTGGGCTTGTATTCACAGCAGTACACTGTGGCCTGTTTCGGGAGAAGTATTAGATTTCACCGGAGCGTACATGGGAACCTGGGTGCACTGTGTGGACAGACAGCTGGAAGCTTTGCATATTGCATGCGGAGGAACATCTGGCATCTGTCACAGCTGATCCTCCAAGACAGAATCTGAAATAGGACATGAAGGGAAGAGGGGAAAAAAAGGTAAGACCTGAGACTGTAGCGATATTAAGATTTGAGGTTATGTGTTTTCATCTGCTGCATCCTCTGCAAGGTGCACTGGAGAACTTTAGCATGCAACCAGGGAGGCTGGCCACGGGAGACATGAGTCACGTCCTGCTCTGCATCGCTTTAATGTTCATCTTGAACCAAAGCAGGAAAGGCAAACTGGAGCACTCTGTTTCACTCTGACTCACTCCACCATAGTGGTTTTGACCAAAACAAGCCACAAGATCTACCCATCGGCCTGTGAACCCGCACTGCAGCAGTGAACCGTGAATGTGCTACTTCTCAGAACAAAACCGACAGCAGCACAAAAAAAAAACATTTTTAAAAAAACAGTCTTGACATTTTACTGAAAACAACAAGACACAAACACTGAGAGTTACAGCCGCTACCCCGGCAGAATGGTGGATTATTACTACCCCCCTCACATGAACGGTTCACACAGCTTTTCCCAGCAGAGATTCAGCCATATTTTAGATTCCAAATAAGTCTGCGGGCCACAGGCGGCAGCAGCAGCAGACAGCGAGGAGAGAATCTTCTCTATGAATATTAATACGTGGTGGTGGTGGTGGTGGTGGGGGGCAAACCCTCCTCCAAATCCTTGGCAGATAAACTGGTAGAGGAAGAGAGCTGATTACACGCTTGGTTTTTCACAGGGGCGCCCCCAAATCTCATTTTCTGTAGTGCATTTTAATGGGAACCCCGTACGCACCTCGGCCGGCTAAGTGTCTGCGCGCCGTCATTAGAGCCTGCTTAAATATATGTTTAAAAAAAAAAACATATGTGAATGCTTTATGTGGGCCAAGTGGCAGCGTGGTCCTGTCAGCCTTTATGCCATCTGAAAAACCGGCCTGAGCTGACCTTTTGTCTTTGTAATGCGCCGTATGTATCACTGTCATTTAAACGTGGCCTCGGACAAAGAGGGGATGTGAGAGATGGATGATAGGAGGCGCTGAAATAGGAATCAAAGTCCTTTTCTGCCGCTGGATGATGGAGGAGGTCGCTGTAAAGGCCCGGGGGTGGGTGGAGGGGCGGAGGACAGATTTGGACATATGTGTGACATGAAAACATGACAGAAAATTAGCTCAGATTAAGAGGAATCCTCTACCTTAGATGACGTTGTTCTGTGTTTTCCTGGTTTCGTCTTCACCTCATGATTCTGTTAAAGTGTTGGGGGTAAAAAAAAAAAAAAAAAAGCCAGAATGATCCCTTAATCTCCCTGAATTAGTTTGACATGATTTGCAGTTTGGAAATCCGACACTCTCGTATTGATCATCGTCTCCTCTCTGTCCACCTCCTGTTTATTGCTGGTGGCCATCAGGGTGACCCGAGCAGACTCAGGGGACTATTTAATTACAGGCGTTCTCCTCATGGCCATCAATAATCCAGGCCATGCAATCATTCATGCAGCCATTTTTATCAATACTTTCACGGGAGCTGCAGTCAAACTCCACTTCAGAGGGGTATCATCATTACTCAGTTCATTTTAGAATTTTTGAAGTTCACAAACAGCTGTCAGTTGGATGTTTAAACGGGCCGCTGTGTGCCGTCTCATGGGGATTGCTTCGCCAGCGTTTGAAGCCTTAGGTGTGGGGTCAAAATAAAAACCTATTCTGGATTTGGTTAAATAAAGCTGGAAAATAATTTGGTTGTCTTTTGTCTTAACAAAAAGAATCCCATTTACATTTAACTCGTGGTTATGCAGAGTTAAAACTTTACATCTGAAGTTTAAGCAGTTATTTTATGGGGAGGATTCAATTTGTGCACTTGGGAGCAAATTTTGAACGAATCTCGCTCAAAAGCTGGTGTTTTTATGATAAAGCTATTAGAAATAATGTGTGTCACATGCAGCATTATTCAGTTTATTAACAGAGGGTTTCTTTATTTTTTGCATAGCAAACTTAAGATGATCACAAAGAGTGTGCACCCCCCCCCCTTTTTTTGTTGTTGCTATTTTTATGTAATTTTCATATTAGAATTTGGTAGATTATTTCAAAACTTCCTCATAATTTTACCGTAAAATATGTTAAGTGCTCTCCAGATCGGTCTGGAGGGAGAAATGTGAGAAAATAACAAAAGGGAAGTCAGCTGGTTGCAGAAATGTGGATTCTTATATTACTTTGCCGAATCCACTTTTGATTTCATTACTGCAACAAGTCCTCTTGAGTTCACACTTGCCACTAGTTAGACTGAAAGTTGAAAGTAGTTGAGCTTTTCGGTCGTTCGCTCATTTTGCATCATTTGTTGAAAGCTGCTGTTTGCAGAAAGGGTAAAAAAAAAAAAACTTGTAATTTATGAATAATTGTAAAAGATTTGTCTCAATAGTGATGGTGCAGTTTCTACACATTGCACTGGTTTCATGTTACACCGGTTTTTCCAAAACTGCTGAAAATAAAAGATAGAAAGTGGTCAGGGAGGCTGAGGAACTTATGACAAGTACTTGACACGTACTACGTACATGTGAAAAGTGTCTCCCATATTCCATATATACAGTATTTCCTTCCTAATAAAACATCTAGGCCTGGCCAATATCTCACAAAACCTTGGGGGAATGTGTTAGTCTCATTGGTATGTTTGACTTAAAAACAACACCAGCGTGTGTAAACGCCCAGCACCACATCCACACAGTGAAACAAGGTTATGGCAGCATCAAGCTCAGGGTTAACCACTACTCAAATAGAAGGGAGTTTATTTTTCCAAGGCGATGAATCCTATGAACAGCAGCGGCATCGTACTCTGGGATTTCTTTTTTTTTTTTAAAGGAGCTGGCAGTGTTGGGAGTAACAGTGTTATAAAATAAGGCCTTATTTTCTTCTGTAATGGAGTAATCTAATTAATTACTTTTCTCATTTCGGCAACGCTGTTACGTTACTTACAATATAAGGCGACACGTTGCCACAACTTGATCAATTAAAGCATTGGAAGCTGGAAGTTTCAAGTTCATTTTAGGCAGAAATGGGCAGCATGAGTAGATTAATAAGTGAATGGAGAGTTAGGAATTAGTATGGAGTGTTGTTTGGGTTTTTAATGAATAGGAAAAAGCAGACCAAAGCTTGTACTATTTTTGTCGTTGTTTGTTTTGTTTACCTCTTAGTTTTGCTCTTTGCTTCTTCAGTGGTTGCCGATGCTGTTAAGAATTACTCTCATAATCAAGAAAATAAGTGGAAGTACATTTTGCCTGGCTGTTGTCTGGAATGGTGTGAACCCTTTTTAATTTTACTGCAAAGGTTTACCTTATTTTGTTATAGTGCTTGAAAAGCATTATTTTTATTGCTATACCAATTTTAGAGCCAGTTGTAACCTGTTAATGAGGAATTATGAAGTTCTAATACGTCTTGTTTGTTTTATTGGGGGGTTTTTTAACTGTAAAAATTGATTGCAACAGAATTCCATTCAAATGTACATTGTAAATGTGCAGTTGAATGACAATAAAGTCTAAAATAATAATAACAATCATATCTACATGAATATATTGCAACTGATAGATGTCTTGACTGCTGACACACACACTAAAATGGTATAAATGAATATATATTGTTTTCCGATATTTGCTGCATTCAATTAATTATTATTCATTTGAGATTTGATAATTAACTCAGTAGTATTTAAAGTTCCAATACCAGGAAAGTCATCCAAATTCATTGACTCTTTAGATCGTAAAAAAGTAACTGCATTGTTACTTTTCCAAGTAACTAGTTACTTTGTTAGTGCAGTAACTGAGTTAGTAACTTGGTTACTTTTTGGGAGAAGTAACTAGTAACTATAAGAAGTTGCTTTTTTAAAGTAGCTGTGGGAACTGAGGTTTTACCAAGATGGGTTCAGATTGAAAACAGCTCCAGATTCTAGTCAGCTAGAGGCGATCAAGAACTTGGTGTTTGAAGCATGGCAAGGACCTTCGCTGTGCATCCAGATTTTTCACCTGAAGAAAGTTAAAACTTTGGAGAAGTACAGTCAGCTGAATCTAATGGTGCTGGAATCTAATGGTGAAGTGTGGGCACAGTCAGGGAACTTGACTGGTGCAGCCTTTTTTACATTAAATATACATTAACAGTGAAAAATGTTTTATGGATGCATTTATTTTTAAAGCTCAGATTGTGAGGACAGTGAGTTGAAGGTGGGCACCCTTAGTTTGAGGGCACCTCGTGCATTGGATATACCTTATTAGCTCGACGGGATGTGTGAGAAACTGCATCCAACCTCACACAGGATGTGTTAAACCTGTGGTCTTGAGTTGGTTTGGGCTACAAAGGTTAGTCTGTTTCTACGTTCACAGCAGCATGCCAACCATTCCAGTCAGCAAACTGGGCAGATGATGAAAGATTTTCTTTCTCTTGTGATAGCTGCAAATCTGTGACAATTCAAAAATAAAATAGCAGCTTTCTATAGCTTCGAGGCATTACAGGTGAAGTTACGCAGCGAGACAAGAGAGCTAACAATGGTGTAGCGTGCACGTCTTTCTTGGGCATGCATGTGCCCCAGCATGTGATGAGGTGCACTCTGCAGGGAGATGGATAAGTGTGAGTTCAGCTACCATGCTCGAGTTCAAGCTTAAAAAAGTGTTAGATTAACATCAAACCGACCAGCACTCCTCCCGGCTCCATCACTCAAGGCAACGTCGGCGCGCCAAAGAGGATTTAAGAAGAAGAAAAAAAACGCAATCTCTTTCATAATTCCCTTTTACCTGCAGCAGGAGTGTCGGTGTGTGTAGGTGTGCAAGTGCATATAAAATCATTCATTATGGAGCCTTGCATGCACATCGATGCTCAGTTTATGTGGGTAGTCTTTGCAGAGGTGTGAACAACACCCTAAGATCTGTGGCGAGATAGACTAAAGCTGTATTTATAAAATTACACTTCAGCTCTTCATCGGCGAGCACAGTGGCTACTGTGTATGCAGTGGTGGATTTTTATGTGTAGAGGCTAATTAAGCTCTTTGTTCGTTGTTCTGCTTGTTTTACAAACAATTGATGAAGCTGTTGAACCAAACTGGTTTCGTGGTTTTTCATGGACAGAGAGCATTAGAAATGAGAAAGAGATCATTCATGAACATCTAAGTATACTTTTTGCTAACTTTGAACCTGATCAGGCTTCTGTTTTACATAAGGAAATTAAACCAGGTCCCTTTAGCAACATTAAATTATAGGTTTTTCAGAGTGAATAGCTTCTGTAAATGGAAAAGCTGCAGCACGAACTTTTGCTTTTTAAGCAGAAGGAAGTGACAAACAGATCCAGCCACAGAGTGCATCCAGACCTCTGCTGGTGCATTTAAGCCAACACTTATTCATACCAAATACCACATATTTTCATTTAACAAATAAGCTAGTTTCTGATAGGAACTCACACCGGCATCTTTCAAAACAGAATGAAACAATTTAAAAGAAGTATATGTTTATAAAAAAAGGGGGTTGTTTCATATTTCGGTACAAATTAAATGGTGTCTCAAAAAGTATTTATACCCTTATCAATAATGATAGATGGAGTGAATTTATATAGAGCTTTTGTAGTCCTACTGACAACTCAAAAGCATTTTACACAATAGTCACATTCACCCAGTTGCACTCACTGACGCTCACACCTTCATACACCGATTGTTAGGCAATGTGGGGTTAAGTGCCTTGCCCAGGGCACATCAACATGTGACATGAGGAAGCTGGAATCAAACCCACAACCTTCCAATTGCAAAACAACTACTCCACTCACCTAGCCACAGTCGCACGTTCTTTCAAACCCTTCTAACTGTTGACCTGTTTTTTGGATGGTCCATTTTGTATTTTGATCATTTATCTTTAGGGGCGAGTGCCAAATCATCACCCTAATCTTTAGCTCCTTCCACAGATTCACCATCAGATTAAAATCTACACTCTGGCTGGGCCACTACAAAATTACATCCAGTCAGAAGGAACATGCTGGTAACATTAAAAGATTACTTTAAACCAGACTCTGCCTGCTGAAGAGACTGAGGTCTTTTGGAGTGCAGGGGGCGCTTCTGAAGACCTTATTTAACTCTGTGGCATCAGCCTCAGCATCTTTTTTGGTGTGGTATGTTGGAGCAGCAGCATAACTGTAGCTGAGAGGAAGCGGCTGGATAAACTAATTACGAGGCCCAGCTCCTAATTACGAGGCCCCCGGACCCAGTGCAGGTAAGGCAAGGCAGGGCAAATTTATTTGTATAGCACATTTCAGTACAAAGACAACGGAAAGTGCTTTACATGATTAAAATATAGGAAAATAAAACAGAATAAAAGCAAGTTGGAATAAAATGTAGAAACAAAATAAAACATGGAAAAATAGAAACTAAAAGCAAACATTAAAAACAGTTGTACTACAAAGTTGAACTAATTATGTTTCAGTAAAACAGTTTAACTAGAACAATCAAAGGTAATTCTAAACAAATGTGTTTTTAATCTTGATTTAAAGGAACTCAGGCTTTCAGCACTTTTACAGTTTTCTGGAAGTTTGTTCCAGATAAGTGGAGCAAAGGAACTAAATGCTGCTTCTCCGTGTTTGGTTCTGGTTCTAGGTATGCAGAGTAGGCTGGAGCCAGAAGACCTGAGTGGTCTGGAGGGTTTATACGCTGATAACAAGTCTGTGATGTATTTAGGTGCTAAGCCATTCAGGGATTTATAGACTAACAGAAGTATTTTAAAGTCTATTCTCTGAGATACAGGGAGCCAGTGTAAGGACTTTAGAACTGGGGTGATGTGCTCTACTTTCTTAGTCTTAGTGAGGACGCGGGCAGCAGCGTTCTGGATCAGCTGCAGCTGTCTGATCCACTTTTTAGGCAGACCTGTGAAAACACCGTTGCAGTAATCAATTCTACTAAAAATAAACGCATGGATTAGTTTTTCCAGATCCTGCTGAAACATTAGTCCTTTAATCCTGGAAATGTTCTTCAGGTGATAGAAAGCCAACCTTGTAATTGTCTTTAGATGATTTTGGAGGTTCATGTCTGAGTCCATCACTACACCCAGATTTCAGGCCTGATTTGTGGTTTCTAGCTGAAGCTGTGTACTAACTTTTGATGTCTCCTCTATTTGTCCAAAAATTATTACTTCAGTTTTGTTTTTATTCAACTGAAGAAAATTTTGGCACATCCATGCATTGATTTCTTCTAAGCATTTACTCAGTGCTTGAATGGGTTCATAGTCACCTGGTGACATGGTGATGTAAAGCTGTGTGTCGTCTGCATAGTTATGGTAGCTGATGTTGTTTTTTTTTTAATGATCTGAGCTAGAGGGAGAATGTAGATATTGAATAGGAGGGGACCCAGGATGGACCCTTGGGGAACCCCACATTTGTGTCATCTCTGATGTAAAGTTACCTACTGACACAAAAAAGTCCCTGTCCTTTAAGCAGGTGGTGGGAGACACAAGGACTGTAGGGAAAATAACATCAATAGCCGTATTTTCATCCAATTCTCATGTGAATTCTGAGCTAACTTTTAAATTGTCGCAAAAAAGAATATGCGAATCAGACGTGTTTCCATCTACTGGTGTGTAGCGAGTTAAACAGGCGATGCAAAGCGTAATGTCGTCATTCGTTGACACCGGCTGTAATAAACAAGAAGAAACGGTTGCTAACTAGCACGGACCACAGATCAGTAATGGAACAAGGTTTTAATAATTGTATTGCTATTCTTTTTTCACAAATGACACTAAGAAAAGTGCATGTTTCTCCATTGGTCCGCACGTACCTGTTGTTGGTTCCAGACCTGTTTTCGAGCATTATGAGAACATCCGGGAAGACGCTGGCAGCAGAGACAGCTGATCAGTCATGTGAGGTAAAAGTTTGCTATGTCAGAATTAATTAGGCCAATGTGTTTCCATCTCCTTTTTAGCGCTTTTACTGTTTTTCTAAATAGTCAAAAACAACCAAAAGCGATAGACAATGTCTCCCATCCCATGCATGGAGCTGTTGCAGAGCTGGAGAGCTCTTTAAGTGACAGACTGCTGCATCCTAGATACTCAAAGGAGCGCTTGCGCAGGTCCTTCCTCCCAGCTGCTTTTAGACTTTATAATCTCTGCTGTTCAACAAACTAATTCAACACAACTGGGTAAAATTAGCAGTTTTTACCAACTGGATAATATTTGCGTGTTGTAAACTCAAGAGTTTACAACATGCTAATGGTTGCATGGGTTGTTGATCTGATCAGGAATCGTTTACACTGTCTTTCAGATGGTAATGTACATTTGCACACTTTTAGCTTCTCTGGGAGTGTTTGTACAATCATGCATATTGCACAGTTGTTGTTTTTACATCTTTCTGTAAACTAGTTGCTGTTTTTCTTTTATTTTGACTTGAGCATTTCAGTTTTACCTGCATGTGGTTTATTATCTATTAATAATTGCACTGTATTTTTCAATTTCTGACAAGTTCCTTCTCTATTGCTTTACATCTTAACTTTAAAATTTGAAGCGTTATTCATTTTATTTAATTTTGTGTGTAAGTCTGATGTATCCTGTCTACTTGGTTTTGCAACAGTAACGCCCAAAATTCCCCACTGTGGGACAGTAAAGGTATTTCTATTCTTTTCTATTAAACCTAGGTCCGTGTGAATAATTTTGAGCTTAACTGTACTGCCACTATACTGAAGATTAAAGTTAAGAGAACATCTTAAAGACATACTTCAGGACTTTGTAACATTTCTTATCTGCTATTTGAAGACAGATTTTTTTTGTTGTTGTTTTTTTACGGTGTTGGTGTTTCAAGGGAATCCAAATTTAGAGCCACTTTATTAGTTACTGTTCCAGATTTTGTTAAAATTTAACATTTACCTTGCAGTAATTAAAATTTAACTGCAATTAGAGATCAATATTCAAGGGCTGGCTCCTGTTTGTTTTTTCGTTTGTTTCTTAATTTTAAATGAGCAATGACTGTATGAGAGCTGCTTTATTTGGTCAAAGGGATAAAAAGTAAACAAACAGAGGTAATAGAGAAAGTTTTACACTAGTTGTTGTTATACCTCAACGTAGATCAACATAGAAAACTTGAAAAAGAAATGTAAAACTGAAACATGTTGAACTAAAATGTATTTTCGATGCGAGTTATGGTGGCGAGTCGACCAAAATATTAGTGCAATGTTTTGTTGATCTCTTTCTCACTTAAGACCATGTTGCTCTTAAGGTGAGAAACTTTTTTTTTTTTTGTTAAAAGTTACAGGAAGGAGGAAGAGTTATTGTGGTTGTACCCAAACGCTACATTGAAACAGACATTTATATTCCAAGAAATGTAATTTTACTCTGTCAGGTAATTTAAATTTAATTTAATTTAATTTAATTTAAGTTAAGTTAATTTAAGTTTCAACTTAGAAGAATTTATAAGAATTCTAATAACTAGGTTTTTCTATTACAGGGTCTCTATTACAAAAGACAATGTGTGTTTTGGCTTATAACTACCAAACTTTAAATCACACATTTGAAAACTTATTCCTCGGGTGAATGTGCATCACGTGACATAAGCCCCGCCCACTTTTGCCTAACTAAGCATTTTTTTACTATGTTGTGGCAAAGACAAAGCCTGTTTTCAAAATCTCCAACATTTTAAGCTTGATCAACAAGACTCTTGGCACGTAACATCTATAGATACAGTGAACAAAACAATATTGAAAATTTTTTACCTGTTTGATAACTGTCAGCGCTACATGTGGACAAACTTTTACTGCAAAGTAGCGCAAAAGTTGATTGACTATATAATTACTGTATTTCATGATTTCAGGGCAAAATTCTAGATTCTATTAGGGAATGATGCTGTATACCTATATGTTTAGTTTAATATGTTTTCCATTTTATGGGTTGCTATACGTTCCAAATGTTTATGCCTGCATAACCGATTGTCGGATTTAAACGAAAGTCGTTACATATGTTCACAACCTTCTCCCGAGGAGACAATTTATACTAGATAAAAATTGGGTATGGCTTATTGGCTATCTAACATTTGACCTTTGAACTCAGTGAAATTTAAAGATGTTGTCCAGACAATTATATATGAGATAACAAATTATTCCTTTCGGGTAAGAATTTGGTAAACATGACCAAAAGATGGTGCGGTTTGACAAAAATGCTTTTTATGTTTTGATTTGTTGTTTTTCTCTACAAGTGCTAATTGCAGAGACTAAATTCATTTTCCTGAATGTTGCTTGAGTCTTTCTAAATCATGTGAGTGTTAAAAACATTTTTGAGTCCTGCAAATTAGTAAGAATGTTGCATAACATACTTTTCAATAACTCCAAGCGTCAAGGTCATTCGAAGAAAAACTGTGCCTGGTAAGACTGCAGAAATAGTCAATCAAATAATGTGGACGGTTTTTCAAAATTATTTAAAACGTCCACGTTATGCACAAACATAATGTGGTTTTCAGGGCTTAACTTACTATTCACAAAATGTGTTAATAAACAGCTGTGTCTTCAATTCCATTGGACCAAACTCTGAAACATTTTGCACACTACATGCCTGTAAGCTCCAATAAATATTATAATAAATATTATAAATAAATAATAATTATTATTATAATAATATAAATATTGTTAAATGTAGACTGTTTACAATTAAAAAAAGAATATATATATATATATATATATATATATATATATATATATATATATATATATATATATATATATATACATGTTTATCTGAGACAGCTGTAGAAATGTTATGATAAACTATACATTTCTGAATTTGGGTCATCATTGACTTATATTGCTGAAATTATGCTTTACAGGTTCTTTTAAGCATTTAATCGGGAGACTTGAGAAAAAGTTAGTATTGTTCCACAAGAAGACGGATTCATTCAGGAATATTTTAGCAATTGCATTGCAATGGCAGGATCTAGGGCTGCCTCGCAAACTCCCAACTTGGTTGGAATGTGCCAAAAAGGGCGGGACCAGGGGCAGACTTGCTGGGTTGGGCTTAGAACTACTTACAGTTCTACTTGATACTTAAAGAAGCTAAAATACTTATTATACTTACAATTTAAAATATACCTAGGGACGTAAAGGGCAATAATAGGGCACAGAACCTGATAAAAAAAAGTCCAGACCAAATTTTGAAAAATTGGTGTTGGTGCATCATGCTGCAGGGATGTTTTTCCTCCAAAAGGTTTTTCTGCTGCAAAAGACTTGAGGCAAAATTTGTGCAGTATACCAAGCGTATTTATCAAAAATTTAAACTGCACTTGGTAACGGACAGAAAGGAACAACACGTAACGGAAGCAACTTTGTTGACTGCTGCCATAAATAATTCATGGTCTAAGAATCAGTACAGCATAATCTTTTTGCAAAATCCTGTTCCCTTTAGGAGATTATAACATTATATGTTCAAACTGGTAAGTCCACGCATTTGCAATATTATGATATTGTTTTTTATGGCACTTTTAAATATTTTACCATGTAACAGTACAGCAGGCTGCTCTGTACAATCCTGTACAATTCTTTTTTTTCACGTTTCCCTCTAAACAGATTTTCTTGTAATCTTTTCAACTGGCTCTTTAGGCACTTTGTTGTTTATAATCTTTGGTGAAGTTTGATCTGTAATTGTATCGGGGCACAGATGATACGTATATCACATGCTCGATAACAGACATGACCCGTATGTTATTCAATTATCGGGCTAATCCAAATCAGCTCAGGAGGTTTAAACAGCGTAATAACCAAATCGAAACTTAACACGCTGACCCAGCTTATTTATGTTTTTGAGGTGAAACAATGTGCAGCTTTTGCGGTGTATATGTTTCTGATCACATCCTTTTTGCAAAGCACAGGATCGCCATGGATGCTTGTTAGTCGCCGGGTCGTCTCAGGATGCACGGACATGAAAGAGTCTCTTTAAAACAAGCCGCAGTCGCAGCCCAAAGAGTTCGGTGAGAGCTTTCACTGTGACAAGAGCTCTTCAACTCGGAGCACAAGGGGAGACAACCAGGCCTTTGTCAGTGTGGGAGAAAGTGGGCAAAGCTGAGCAGCTCCCAAACTGTTACTTCAGCTGTCATCAAATCTGGAAATGTAGCGCTTCTCCCCTTCTTATTTCCCACCCACTGAATCCAGGGCCTTCATTCACTCCCAAAGGCTATCAGAAGCGCTGCTGGCGGGAATGATTAGCAGGATTTGCCGTCGCTCCCTCCTTCTCTTTCTCCTCCACCTCCTCCTCCTTGTGCAAAGCCAGGTTCGCAGCACTTCAGAGTGCGGTGAGTCATTGAGGGATTGGGAGCAGTGTCACAGATAAAGACGGCGGAGGGGGCAGAGGGGAAAGTGTAAACACAGAGGACCTCCAGGTGTCTTTGCCGATTTGACAGCTTCCTCTTTTCTCGCCGTGCATTCATCGCTGCTGGTGTTTTGTTGTTTTTTTTAGGTTTTTTTGCAGAGATTTGTTTCCCTTTTCTCTTTTATTCTTGTCATCCTCCACCCTCCCTCCCTGCTCTAAACAAACAGCAGCATTCCTCTGGGTAGTGTTCTCTGCCCAAGTAGGAAACTGGTGTCCAATCCATATGTCATGATAACAACCGTCTTCCTCCTTCCTCCCCTTACACACACACACGCTTTTACTCTGGTGGTGGAAAAGCTCCTAATTGTTGCCTTGACTGCTATGGCATTGGAAAAACATGTCAGAGTATGTGGAAAGGCACTAAAGAGGAACATTTTGGCAAATATGATGTAACACGTTGAGATATTTCTTATCCAGCTCCTTATATATATAAAAACTTTTTTTAACCTAATTTGAAAACCCATCTTTTTCTTTTGACGAGAGCCGCCTATCCTTTGGGCTGCTCTGTACGATGCCTGCTCTCCTTGTATGGTATTGATTTGCCATTATGTTGCGTGGGGGAGAAAAATCCATGGGCCTCCCTTTAAATAACCATCACATGAAGACAAGAGAGATACATCACGGAGGAACCATATTGAATGGGAACACGCGGGACGCCCATCTTTTGGTGTATTATCTTAAGCTTTGCTGAATCAGGATATTCTGCAGACCCCTGATTGTGTGTGGACTTGAGGGGGATTTTTCTTTTCAAAGGGCTCCACCAAGAAATGTGAGCTCTATCATCTGCCCCGCCAAGCGTGGTGAGGGGGATACAAGATGCCGTAGGATTGAGAGGGCATAGTTCTTCGTGTTTTTGTCCTGGAGTTGCGTTTAGAAGAGTAGAAATGCTTATCAGATGCTTCTTTTACCCCTCAGCTCATTGAGAGCGATCAGGAAATATGCCGCCATTTAGACGTTTACTCAAGAATTAACCCAAAATTATTACTATAAGCTAAATTACATGAATAACAGTACAAATAGTTGACTAAAAGTCGTTTTGCAAGCTGCACTTTCACTCTAGTGTTTTGTTTTCATACCTTCAACAAGCGTCTGGTGTAACATTGGCTCTCCCTAACAAAACTGATAGAGTTTAATAAATCTTTTGGCACATACCACACATTTATGCATAGTTCAGTAATTTAAAAAAAGAGTTAAGATAAATGCTCTCCCAACGCTCCATGTTAGCCCGCTCGATGCTTTGCACAACCAGTTGTGTGTTTGGCATCAGTTTCTTTTTGGCGCACCCAGTTGTGTCCAAGCTTTAAGCCTCCAGCCGTTGAATTTTTCCATTCACTAGTATGAGAGGCAGCAAAACAGTCCATCATGATACAGCCGGCATCTATGCTTGCAAGTTGGGACAGTGTTGACTTGTGATGTATTCAAAGAAATTAGGACCTTGTGCATGCTTCTAAGTTCCATACGTTTGATTATTGTAATGATGCATATCCAGCAGGTCTCTGTCACTCATGCAAAATGCTGCTGTCAGAGTCCTGATCGACACTAGGAACAGTAGGAACGCTAGGATTTGATCATCTCAGTCCTTGGTTCTCTGCACTGCACTCTGAATAGCTTTGGGTTTGACTAGTTTTCCAGAGCTGATGGTCAGGTATGAACCATGTCGAGTCTTTAAATAATCTGTGGCATAAACAGAACAAAACAAGGAGAAACAATCGCCTGAAAACCTGAGATGTGCCAAAACTGTGGGCTGCAGTTTTTTCATTAAGGTCAAAGATCGTTTTCCTTATTTTATCTATTTCATGTCTTGGCTTTTGTTTTTGTTTTTTTATCGTAATATTTGCTTTTAGGTAATATTTGAAAGTTTATTGTTGTATTGCTTCTCTTTAATGGGACTCTTTTCATTTCTTTGTTTTTCTATTTCTCTAAAATAGAAAAACAAAGGCACTGTACATATAATCTCTGCCGTTGCTCCAGGACTTGGTTTGTTCTGGTGGGCAGCTGCAGATTTTCCGTCTCGTCTGGAGATGTCCGTTTTGGAGCAGCTTTTTCCTATGTTAGCTGCCCTCTGGCTATAGTACCATTTCCTTGTATCTACATGTGCAGTGACATGTGTGTTCAAGCAGTTTCCATGTTATGACATCTGGACTGTTCGTGATCATACTACCCAATTCTCTCTTATCTGTAGAAAGCGGTTTGAGCGGTCAAATGCTTGAAACTTGGACAGAATCGGATGTTCCAACAGGACAATGAGACCAAACACTTTTTAAAACTGGCTTTGGGATGGATAAAGTGGGCTGATGTTAAGCTTTTGGAGTAAATCCTAATCTAAACACTGTTGAAAATTTGTGGGCTATGATTAAATGTGGGGTCGCTGAGAGGAAACCAATGAATTTAAATTAACTCTACCTAGTTCAAGAGAAAGAGTGGGCAAATATCCAACCAGAAATATGTCTGAAGGTTGTAAATTGCTATATTAGTTGCAACATGCTAAGAACATTTAGCGAATAATATTGGGAGTGACTGTGTATGCTTGAGTCTGCATGTCGAATTCAGACCTTGAATAGATGAGAGTGCTTATGCACCCAATTGTAGTTACAAAAAAGTTTCTTAACTTGTTTGTTATACAAGGACTAAACCCTGGAAAAACAGTGTTTTAACAATTTATTAAGAGCCCTCAAAAAACAGGGTTTTTTGCTATGATCCAAAAACGCAAATTGGAAGATTTATTGTTTACTTCAGTTTAACCTGTCTCTCTGAGAAGAAATCAATCTCTAATGCAATTTCAACATTATAGATGGGAGACATTTGCAGCCTTTGTTCTGCCAAAAAAGCTGCTTGAGGTTCAGCCAAATCTGATATGAAACTTTTGGACTTGGATAAATGGGTTGGGGACGCTAACAGAATTACACATTAAGAAAAAGAGCTTTAACTTTTTATACACCGCATCAAATTATCCAAAGTTGTTTTTCACGTTTGACCTTCCCTTGAATTCCTTTCGAAGAGGACTCGGATTACAGATGTTTAACCTCCTGCGTCCTGAAATCACACGAGCGCCGCCTGAATGCATTTGTGACAAAGCACGGAGTGGCATTTTTTTTTTAAGGATTTACCGAAATGGGTGGAGCTCAGTTCAGTTTCAACTCAAAACATTAATACCTCATTTTTGGGAAATGGTTCAGCAACATCACTGTCTCAGTTGCCTTTTTTTTTTTTTTTTTTCTCCGCATTTACAGTTACAGTTGTGCAGAGGAGGAATTTCTCTGCCCTCCTGGACTGATAAGATTGAAGAGTGTTTTACAATTTGCGACTCAAGCACAAAGCCCAGGATTATTGCATCGGTTGCTCAGACATGGTTCTGTTTACACCCAAACATTAGGTTCATTTTTGCTCCAATAGATGAACATGGTTAAATCCCCTTAATAAGAGGAGGAGGTTCTGCACGGCTTGGGTTATAAGGAGAAAATGTATGCCCCGTCTGTTGTCTCAGTGGGCTAATTAGAGTTGAACAGAGTGAAATGTTGTAAATGAATAAATAATTCAGCTGTTCTGGAGACAGGGTGGGACTTTTCTTATATGCACACGCGTAGTTGATGTTGGTTTAAGCCAAGCCACGGTGCAGTTATGACTCCAGCACAGGCCAAATAAGAAGAGGATCATTTGATAACATAATAGACTTGCTTCTAAATCAACAAGGTATATATTCAGGCTTTATATCTCTGCTGTGACCTCTGAGGTTTCCTGTGCGATGTTCAAAACTGAAACTGCAATGTCTGCATGTCCTGCGTGACATTCAGTTGCTAGAAAATGTTCACACAACTCGAACCTTTTAACGTTTGGTCTTGTTTCAACCACAAACTTTATTAGATTTTACTGGAATACACCAGCTTAAAGTAGATTTTCTTTCTATTTTTTCAGTTAAGCAGTCTGAGCATGTCGTGTATGACTGTCTGCAGCCCCCCAGCCCCTGACTCAATACTTTGTAGAAGCAGCTTTCATCGCTGTTAAACCAACACATCTTCAGGGCTATTTTTCCATCAGCCTTTTTACGTCTGGTGAATGACATTTATGTCCATTTTCCTTTGCAGAATAGCTAAAGCTCAGGCTGGTTCCGAGCGTCTATGAACTGTAACTCCTTTGGGTTGTTTTGTTGCAAACTGCAAAGGGGAGTTTTTTGGTTTTCGTCTTGTCGTTCTACCATAAAGACCAAATTTTTGGCGTGCACGAGCGACATTTGCTGCGGAGAGACATTTTTCTATATGAGCTGTTGATCCCTGCAGTTCCTCCAAAGTTACTATAAGCCTCTTGGATGCTCCCCTTGCCTGGCATGTCAGTTTAAATGGACTGCCATGTTTTGGTAGGTTTAAAGTATGGGGAGCTCTGTGAAATGTTCGCAGAGCTTGGGATATTGTTTCATTATCCCATAACTCGGCTTTAAACTTCTCCACGACTTTCTCCCTTACCTCTCTTCTGTGGTCCTCATGATGCTGCTGGTTTTTTTTTCATGTTTAATGTTCACTAACAAACCTTTGAGGCCCTCACAGGACAACTAGGTTTGTAATTAGATTACATTACACAGGGCAGCTAATTAGGGGGCATCTTAAGGCAGCTGACTGCATTGCTAGATTTTATTTTTGGATATTAAGAGTAAAGGTCATTTAAATAAAATGCATACTGCAATTTTCAGATTTTTTCTTCAAATCCTCTTCCTTCCACTTCACAATTATACACTAATTTTAGTCGGTGTGTCACGCAAAATCCTATTTGACTACAGTGAAGTTTGTGCTTGTGACGCGACAAAATGTGAAAAGGTTCATGGTGTGTGTATGCCTTTCCAAGACACTGTAGAATAATTTTAGTTTCAGTTTACTTGTTACCCTTTTCTTTGGTCTTAAAAACAACAGCGGAAATAAAGCTGAACGGCTCACCCGTTACTACCATCTAATGTAGAACAGATTACTAGATCAATGTGTGCTTCTGTGCTTTTTTTGTCTCTCTTGTTGTGTCTCTGCTCTGTCTTCTGTAACCCCAGTCGGTCGAGGCAGATGACCGTTCATACTGAGCCCGGTTCTGCCGGAGGTTTTTTTTTCCCGTTAATGGGTGGTTTTTCTTCCCACTGTCGCTTCATGCTTGCTCAGTATGAGGGATTGCAGCAAAGCCATGGACAATGCAGACGACTCTCCCTGTGGCTCTACACTTCTCCAGGAGTGAATGCTGCTTGTCGGGACTTTGATGCAATCAACTGGTTTCCTTATATAGGACATTTTGACCAATCTGTATAATCTGACCCAATCTGTATAATATGATTGAACTTGATTTTGTAAAGTGCCTTGAGATGACATGTTTCATGATTTGGCGCTATATAAATAAAATTGAATTGAATTGAATTGAATTGAATTGAAATCCAAAAACCTGGATCAGAACAGAGGGAAAACAAAAGTCCACGCCAACTTTATGCAAGCGCAGCTCAAGTTAGAACCCGGGTGCCATCAGCCTCCTCATGTCCTGCTGCAGCAGCGGTATTAATATTGATGCAGTTTTGTTGTGTGAGTGTCACAGAGTTCAGTGACGGCCGGACCTCGCGGACAGTGAAAAGGTGTCGGTGGTGGTGGCGGGGTGGGGGGGATGGGGGGGTGGTACTACAGGACATGCAGCAGACAAAGACCCGTCTGTGCTGCTGTGCTCGGGAGGAAGAGGCCTTCCTCGCTCTGATGTGGCGAGCTGCAGTACCTGTGACACACACCGAGTTCCTGTGTTGAGTGTATGATGTCTAGGTGCACGCACTCGAGAGTGGCGGGCTGCTGACTGACAGCAGCACACTCTGGCAGCCCTGCTTTCATGGGTCCTGACAGGCTAGCCTTGGGGCTATCAGTGTGGGAGGTAGAGGTGATTATACATGACGGCAAGCCCATCCTGGCTTATTGTCGGCGAAGTTCACCGCCGATGTGGAGAAGTTTTGTGTAAATCCGAAAGGAGGGACGACGAGCTGCTTAGAAGCAACGATTTTAGTTTGCTGATGTGAATGAAAACGGGGGGACAGAGCTTGGAAAGAAAACATAATATGAAGCAACTGTCTTTGTTTATGTTGAGATTTAAAACTGCTGTGGGAGGCAGTTTGCCACCGTTTCTGCAGCAAAAAAAAAAAGAGGCGCAGACGCTTTGTGGCCAGGGCCGATTATCTCACTAAATTGAATACAAATCTAAAACCCCAGTCGTGCTCCCCGCTCAAGTAAAGAAAGCTTGCTTTATCTCCCTGCTCCTCTTTTTCTCTTTGCTCTCCATGCAGCCAATCAAACCCTGAAATGAATTATGAAAAAAAAAAAGGAGGGAGAGGCAGCTGCTGGTGAACGCCTGTGTGGCTGAATTTCCATATAGATAGTGGAGCACATTAAACTTGCCTGTCAGCGAGCTCTTTGTCCACTCTTCCTCATATTACATTTTGATGGAGAGATTGCTTTTCATCTACATCATCCTATTACTCCTCTTATGTCCCTGTATGACCTGGACACTTGATTGTTCCTGAAACGCTGTTGACCCTTACCCGCTTTACCGCCGCAGGATACGGCTTCTGTGGCCACAGAAAGATTTCTGAGTAAAAATTCAAACGCTTTCAGAACAAAGTGACAAAAAGACTAGCTGTAAGAGATTCATGGGGAAACTCAGCAGGAAAGTAGGTGTGGATAGACATAGATGTATACAGAGTGCTCTAAAAAAACATATTAACATACTTAGATATTTACTGTTGTTGCTTTTTTAAATCATGCCTAGGTGAATAAGATTATCAGAACCAATTTTAAGATCAGCTGAGAAATGACAAACTCAGTTTTCAGATCGTGAATTGAATCATTAAGGGAAAGAAAAGTTATCCAAACCCGACCCTGCGTAAAAATGTGATTGCTCTCCTTATTGAAGCCCAATATGACTTTGATTGATCACTTTTTTTTTGGTTCAGTTTCACCACCCAGGCCTGAATATTACCTTACCTGCAGAAACAAGAAATCGCTTAAAACTTGTCGGCCAAGACGACGAAGATTAAAGATTGCAAAAAGTAATACAGCAAGCCCTGATCTAAAGGAATTCAAGAACAGATGAGGAAGGATTTATCCGTGTGGAAAGGAACAGAAAGACGTTTCTAAGGCTTTGGGACGCCAACAAACTACAGGGAGAGCCATCATGGAGGAAAACTTGAAAGTTGGTCATCTTTCCAGGAGTGGCCGACCTACCGACATTACCCCAAGAAAGGGTTGACGAGTCATCCAGAAGCGCATAAAAGAATCGGGAACAACATCAAAAGCACTGCAGGCCTCACGCGCCTCAGTTAAAGCCAGCGTTTATGATTCAACAATGAGAAAGAGACTGGACCAGACTGGCATCTACAGGAGACCACTGTTGCACAACAAGAAGACAAAAGGCCATCTCACGTTTGCTAAAACAATATGGTGTGGAATGACGGGACCAAAGTGGAACTTTTTGGACTTTAAATCCAGTTGAGATGCTGCGGCATGACTCTTAATTGACCTGAAACCATCCGACGTGGCTGAATTAAAACCATTCAGCAGAGAAGAGTGGACCAAATCCAAAAAAAAGAGTCCTTGCCGCTTATCACAAATATGTCATGGCAGCTGCTAATAAATAAACTCGTGTGTCACATGTGTGTGTCAGTGTATAAAAAAAGACTATGTTGCGTCCCAGCATGATTGTATCACTAGCAATCTCACTAGTTGGCCCCCTAAAAAAAGGAACATGTGCTTGTTTTGTTGTGTCTTTTCAACAAGCAACAGTTTCCTGTGTCCATTTGTGGTCCTCAGGTTCACATTGCTCCATCTACCCATTCTTCCTCTTGCAAAAGATGTCGTTTGTGATTCCTCCACTGCGAGAGAAGAGAGAGAGAGGGGGGGGGGGGGGGTGGAGGAAGGAGCAGGTTGCTTCATGTATAAAATCTGCTGCTTCCAGGCTTACATGTAAATTAAAATGCAATTAAAAACGGGGCAAATAAGCCCTTCCCAGGGGACGAGGAGAGAGAGGAAGGAGGAGAGGAGCAGAGGAGCTCTCAGGATAAGGGCCTATGTCACTCATCATTAGCATGGCATTAGAGTGAAGGGAGCTAAATCTGAACGCTGGGTCACAGGCACACTCAGGCGAGCTTGTGCCTGCCACACAAATGGGAAATAACCAGCCCATCCTGAGGAAATCATTTTTTGCTTCAAATGCAAACAATTATTCACTGGATTATTCAGCTATTGTTCTCTGAAGCGTGCTATTGTGGGCTTCGTGAACAAGCTTGCCATTGTGTCTTGTTGGGGTGTTTTTTTTTTTTTTTTTTTCTTCAGCCCAAAAGCTGCCGAGACCAGCCCATCTATCATTGATGGCAGCGAGTAAATATTTCCAAGCATGTAGCAGCACAGTGCCGTGCACCGCGCTGAATGCAGAGAACAGAAACCTGCAGCTCTGACGTGCTGCAGCTTCATTCAGAACGGGCGAGTCGTGCATTCACCCCGAAGCTCCCAGGATTCCAATGCACCACCTCCTCCGTCCTCGCTTGGCCTGGGCCCTCGCCCCTACCCCAACTCTCTGAAAGCATGGCGCTCTCAGTACCCCCTCCTCCTCCTCTTTACTCTCTCCCAGGCTCCCTGCACCCCAAACCTCCTGCCCAGGAGCCAGAACAGGAGGTGGTGGTGATATGTGTGTGTGTGTGTGTGTGTGTGTGTGTGTGTGTGTGTGTGTGTGTGTGTGTGTGTGTGTGTGTGTGTGTGTGTGTGTGTGTGTGTGTGTGTGTGGGTGGGTGGGGTAGGAGGGGGGAATAAATCAATGAGGGAAGCGTATGGTGGCGAAGGTGGGGGGTGAACCCCACACGACGGCTCAGAGAGGAGGAGGGGGGGGGGGGGGGGGTAGCACCCTGGCAGAGGAGCACCCTTCTTCTCTGCAGACCTGTCGCCCCGGTGCAACAATGGCTGTGACAATGACACTGGAGGAGGAATTTCCACTTCTCTCCCCCCCCCCCCCCCACCCCTCCTGCACCGCCACCACCAACAAGCACACCCATACATCCCCTCCCGATCTTTGCAGCACATTAAAATCAGCAGAGGCAAGATGAATGACTCCCTAATAGCTTTCATTTGTTACAATTATCATAATTAAACATATGTCAGGGGCAGACAAAGGAACGGGAAGATTTCTCTGTTAACACCTCGGGCGGCAGGAGATGCAGCCACCTGAAAGGGATATCTCTCTCTCTCTCTCTCTCTCTCTCTCTTTTTTTTCTGTGACGTTATAATTAGTCCAAATAGACTTGGAGTATATTTACGGTAATTAAACCCCCTCTCATTCAGTAATTCAGAGTTTCTGTAATCTGTTTGCAGCAACAGAGTGGACCTTATTTTTCGACTCTTATGTCACCCTCGTGTCCCTGCTGCCTCTTAGAGGAGCACCTGCTGAGCTCTATCAAAATGTTTGAAGGCCCTTTAAACACATTTGTAATGCTTCTTTATTTTGTGAATCAAACCAAAAAGAACTAAACCTGTTCCTTCTTGTAGAGGAATTATTCAGATACTCAGAAGTGCAGCGTCCAGAGGGACTTCTCCTTCTCGTCTCCCTTCATTTTATCTTTATAATTTCCTTATCCAGTCAGCTGGAGCCACAGCAACTCTTGTATAGGTCTAATTTAGCCGTTGTTCCATTCTTTTTATTTCCAGGTGCATTATATGTGCATGTTGGTGGCAGTATAATGCTGTGGGGGTGCTTTTTTGGTAAGAGTTGATGGGAGATTGCTAAATGCAGGCCAATCCTGGAACAAAACCAAAAGTCTGTAAAAGACTTGAGACTAAAGTCTAATTATCCCCAGTATGACGTAATTTCCAGCAACACTTCTGTGGGTTTTTGCATTAAGGGTGCCCTGAATGAGCAAATCTTTTTGCAATCCTTCTTAGTCCAGGTTTGACAACACTATGCTGTTATTTACACACGTTTAATTTAAGGCAAAAAGAAAATGTCGAAAAAGGCTTTCTCTTTATGTTTTCATAAAAGAATAAAGGTTTTTATAAATGTTAAACTGTGTGTTAAAGAAAGTCCTTTCATAATCAGGTGTTTTAGATTCAGGACTTGAAACTGTGAAACGTAGTCCAGATTCCTAAAAAAAATAACAACTGTGAAATTCTCCTTTAATAAGTGACACGATCAAATGCTGTGGAGCAGAAACAAACTTCAGCAACATTAGAAACTTGTGGTTCATGGTTATATTTTGCACACACTATGCTCAACACAGGATTCCCCATTGACAAAACACAAAAACTGGAAATTGGAGATCAATTGATTGCCTTTTTTAGGGTACTCCAAAGGCCATGCCGCCCTGGGCGGTGAGCCATATAAAAAAGTAGGGGGAAAAACGCTTTGAAAGGCATTGGCTGAAATAGGAAAAAATGAGAATGATCAAGGATAACGGTGTTGAAACAGGAAGAAAAAGCTCATGACGCAGAGTTTTCGGTGCTTCCTGCAAGGACTGAACCAGAGAGATCATGACTTAACTTGACCCTTGTCCTCCTACATGGACGCATATGGAATATCTGATGCAAACACACTCTAAACGCCCTCGTCATGTTTTTCACTGACATTTGAGACGGTCCATCTACAATGAAAAATAAATTACTAGCTTCAGCATTGTAAAATAAATATATCCATAGGTTTGTTGTTGAAATGTGAAGCCACAGAGTCTTTTTTTCTTTTCAACGAGTCTCTTCAAACAAGAGATTAAAAAACGGTGGACTGCCTGACCCTGAGTTTAGCCTCACGTTTTAGATAACAGCTCATTTAACCTTGACTGCCGCATGTGAGACAAAATAAACGGCATAAGTTTGCGCATACGCGCTTATAGTTATTTTCAGTGGAAAGACCGAGTACGCAAATTTGGACTTTCTGGGCGATTAGGATAATTATTTTAGGCTCATTATGAGGCGTTTTCCCCTCAGAACTGATGAGATAAAATGATCATGAAGAAATAAACCCCCGCCCGTTCTGTTTCAAACTCTGGGACACGTTTTTCCCCGCCAAGTTTTTAACCATCTCATTTTAATCAAGTCTTTTTATTTGACTGAACGCGTTCTGCAGAGTGTGTCTTGGTGTACGGTGATCCAATCTATCGACAGAGCGTCCTCAGCTCTTGCACCATCCTAAACGCAGAAGTTACAGGTGGATTAAATGGAGCGGGTCATGACGAGCTCCAGAGCGCAGAAAAAATGCCGCAAATTGCGCACTCATATAGAGAAGCAAGATGCGGTCAAAGTGATAAGATGTTTTTTTTTTCAGTGCTGAGCAGGATATGATAACTTGTCCAGGTGATCAGCAATCCTGAGCAACGCGCAGAAGAACAAATTAATCCAGCTTTCAAGAGTTCAGAAAGAAATGCGGGGAAATTGATTTCAATTATAAATTATTGATTTCAAATCCCCCAAAAACTGATTGTTTGAAAAACTGTCCGGTTCTGAGACGCTGTTTCACTTTGAACAACTTGACAGATTATTGAGACCTAATGAGTGCATGCAGTGTCACGCAGATCCGTGAGGGTTATATGTGAGTGACTGCGCTGTGATCTGATCCGACAGTCTGAGCCAGAGGATTTTTCCTCCAAACGATTGTCTTTGTCTTGATGCAGACTACAGGCGTCTTTCTCCTTTAGTGCAAACACGGAATGATACATAATTTGTATTTTGGGTACCTGCCGGATCAACAGAGCTGACAGTGAAGAACCGCAGCTCTAAACAAAAACTGGCGTTTGAACTCGCGTTTCGTTCAAACAGATAATAACCTCATTTGACACCCCTCTCTCTTTGCGCACTTTTATGAAGCATCTGTCTGTTTGTCGCAAACTTAAATTCGTTCTCTCCCTGTTCCTCGCTGCGCCTGTCTTTCCCCCCTTTTTCGTGCTGTTGCTAGGGAAGCAGGGCGTATTCGCTCCCTGGCCGGGGATAGAAACAGACCTAATGCGTAAATGAGGGGTTTTCATCGAGCTTTTTTGCGCCGATAACGATTTTAATTTCTCCCTGCACCTAATTCACGACTCGAATCCGGGAATTATTCAGCGCTAAGTGCCACATTTCGGCGCTTTTTCTCCATTACCTTATATGGCAGGGCAGAGATAAATCGTGCCTGCATTTAATAGGCTGGCCGCTGCCGCTCTGCTCCTCGCCTTCAGTTGTTTAACCCTTTTAGCGCTGAATTATTTTTGGAGCAAGGGAAGAAAAACGTCGGCTTCATTCTGTTTTTCACGCCATTTCTGCGACAAAAAAGTAACGAAATTACCAATGTGGCACCAGCGTTCCAGGCGGAGCGCAGCTTACACGCAGTAAACGGGGGGATTTGCGTAAAGAGGCTCCTTTTGCGCCCATGTTTCCAATAAACTCTCCCATAAATCAGTCGAGTTGGTGACATTTACAACACAGAAAACAAGATCGCCGGTGCTGCGGTCTAAGCTGCTGGATTTAGATCGTCCTGATGTGGATTAAATGACAATATTTCAACCAATAACACGCGGCGGAGCTGGTTTTCGCATGGCAAACGAATTGAGCGCCGTGGCAACGGATTAGTAAAGTTGCCGCAGGTAAACTGAGGGCTGCGCAGCGACTCTGCAGCGTGTCGAATTAACGGCGCCCTGCATGGTTTGACTATCAGACATGTGCCTGACCTATATTTGCAAAGAGCTCTTATGTGAAATCGAACTGACTGCGCATTTGCAACTGTGGGGGGCAAAGACGGGAACTTCAGCATTGGTTGGAGTGAAAACAGCAGCTTTCTGGCCAGACTGTTACTTTCACAGATCGACCACCATCTTTGTTAATGCCCTGTTGCACCAAAAACATTTACTTTGCTTTGCTAGACAACAGGGGCGTCACTAGACATAAAGCCACGCTGAGACACCAGATCTGAGAAGAAAGGCTGGAGTTTTCAGTCGGGACTTTCTACCCAGAATTGCCCTGCATTTAGCGTCATCCGTGCACCTTCCAGCGACCCTAAAGCGCCGTTCTTTCCCTGTTTAAGAACAGGATGCCCGCAGGATGATGCTGCCACCACCATGACAGTGTGCTCACGTTTGTCAAATAATCTGGATCGGTCATCAACATGCTCCAAACGCATAAAAAGATATTTCACTCGGCAAAAGGTACAAGGGAACAACACTTTTGAGAGAAGAATAAAAACTGCTTTCCTGGTAAAAGCATGGTCTTAATGAATGACTTTTACGTGACTTTCAGTACAACTGGATCTCTTTATCAAACAGAATTTTGGTTACCTCATAAATTCCAGGTTTGGACATGAATTTGCAACTTTTATGGAATCTTCTGACGTTTTAGAGTGTTTTTATGTGCTATACAGCAAGATACTGAGCATAATCGTTATGTTATTATTTTGCATTTCCTGTAACCGTCAAACAGCTTGACTTTCGTGTATTTTTGCAAAGCGGTTCTTTAGGTGCTTTCATGTTTAAGATGATTATCCAGAACTTGCCAAAGTACCGAACCACTCCTGGCGTTGCATCAGCTGTTACCTTACGCTCATAAGGCGGGTATGACCTTTCTAATGTGGTTTAATAAGCACTGAAAGCCTTTTGCTGCCTGTCATGGGTTTTCTTCCAGGATTGTTCTGCTCCAGTCATCATCTGGTAACTCTGACCAGCTTTCCTGTCCCTGCCCCTGGACACACACCCCACAGCATGACGCTGCCACCACCATGTTTAACCATGAGGAGAGGGCTGGTTCGGGGTGACGTTAATGGGCAAATGAGAATAGGCCAGAGGAATTTCACCGGTTTCACGTGTAATTTAATAGAGAACTGGAATGAAGACCCCAGGCCAAAGTGTGCCGAAAGGCCATATAAACCGGCTCGCACATGTAAACTGGACTGTGCGTTTTTCTTCTATTCGGGCGCTGAATTTGAATTTCAAATCGTGTCCTCCGCTGAAGTCCAGCTTTTGGATAAAAAACCTCAAACCTTTCTGCGAGGTCTTCACCCATCTCCCCTCCTCCCGTCCTGACGTCACTGAACGAAAAAGAGCTGCTCGCAGCGGCACCACATTGAATATCGCTACGCTCATTGCCGGGACCGAGGAGTGTGCAGAGAGAGAGAGAGAGAGAGAGAGAGAGAGAGAGAGAGAGAGAGAGAGAGAGAGAGAGAGAGAGAGAGAGAGAGAGAGAGAGAGAGAGAGAGAGAGAGGAGAGAAGGTAAAGGGAATACAGTCGAGTTTTGGATCCAACTGGAAAACTACCGAGTGCGCACGGCACGGCCACGCACCGACAGGAGGGCGCATTTCAACGGTTTCCCCGTGCGCGCCCCCCCAGCCTCCCTCAACACCTCACTGTGATCGGATCGGGACCGGAGCCGAGAATGGAGCTCCCTGCCGCCGGCGAGCACGTCTTCGCGGTGGAGGGCATCGAGAAGAAGCGCCTTCGCAAGGTATACAGCGGGAGAAGCGACGTGTGCAAGACGTCGAAATGTTGCATTTTCCCTTGAACGCCAGCCTAATCCAATTTCCCTCCCCACCATCTCAGGGCAAGATCGAGTACCTGGTCAAGTGGCGCGGCTGGTCTCCAAAGTAAGTCTTGAAACATGCCAATAATTTATTTACTTTTTACACCAGCGCATTAGATTAAAAAAACAAAACATTATTAACGAATGCAAGTGTTGCAGCTATTTATGAGGGGCGTTGCGCGCACAAATCCGCGGGTGTTTATGTGAGTGTGCGTTTCAGGGGATCCGCGGATGCCTTCACTAATTTATGCGAGGGAAGTGGTGGAGGGGGGGGGGGTGCACAGCCATGTAATCCCGTTTTAATTATTTCTGCTCTGCCAGCGAATTTACGAGACATAGTGGTGCTAAAATGGCCGACTCTATGTTGGAGCTGGAGGAGCGTTTGGATAACACATACACACACATGCACACACACACACACACACACACACACTCAATTTATGGTTGAATTTCTCCCTCCGCGGTTGGACGTCTTCGTTGTTTTATAATCCACGGTGGCGGGAATAAGACTCCCCATCCCCCCCGAAAAGAAATCAGTTTGTATTGCAAATAATTTCTATCCGGGAATGTTTCTGTTTTGACCTCAAACCCGCAGTCTCTGCTTCACCTGTCCAGGACAGATTTTCCATATGTGGGGAATGTGATCCGTGGGGAGACGTGCGCGTGTCAGTTTTGAAGAAGGAAAAAAAAGGAAGTTTGCACGTGACAGCGCAGCTCCCTGACAACTGTTTGGCTCCTCTTTCCTTTCTGCAGGTACAACACATGGGAGCCGGAGGAAAACATCCTGGACCCGCGCCTCCTCGTCGCGTTTCAACACAGGTGAGCCCAGAGCTGGACTTGGGACCAGGCCGCTCAGCCTCCACTTCAACCCTGACCATATAAGGGCATGGGAGGAGGGGCGCTGTAAAAATTCAACCCCCTCCCCACCCCCCACCCTCCTCTCTTACCCCCTCCCCTCTTGCCCAGGAGGGGAAGGGAGGCCAGATATGCTGGACGTGGTAGTGTGAATGCCTAAATCGACCCCAGTGAGGAACTAAGCGTCGATATCTGATGATAGAGGACCTGATATCAATTAACGCCCCACTAATGCCAGTTGGATCCTAAAGGGACGCTTGACAGAGAGGCTGACGTAGGAGAGTGTTTTCCCACTGAAAAAAAATCTGCTATGGGGAGTTCCCATGTGGATCGAACTACAATTAGATGCCTTTGGGTTTTTTTTCCTCCCAGCTGTTCATTTAGGAGACGATCTGTGCTGGGGGGGGGCTAATTGAAGGACAGGAGCATGGTTGTTTATTGTGGTTTTAACAGGAGGAGTTGGAGATTGCGGTGGCGCCAGCGAGTGAAGGGGGGAGCAGGGGCTGACCAGACAGTCTCATTTTGAAATCTGAATTTCAGAGGTGTGGTCAGAACAAATGTTTACATGTTTATTATTGATTGTTGCGTACGTTTCTTACTTAGCCTTTGTATGTATGTCCGTCACTCATTCCCAGGCTTCCCTAGATATGACAGGACGTGATAAAACTCCTGACGTTCCGTAGCAGATCTGCCACTGGCACTGTAAGGCAACGGCACCGGCTGTTCTGTCTGCCTAAGCTGCTCGGACAGGAAACAAACAAACAGAAAGATCTGTCGTGGCTTCTGGCTTTGGCGTATGGTTTCCATCTTGCTAGCCTTTAGGAAACTTTAACTGGAAATTGAACTAAAAGTAATTTAAGGCGTCACATGTTGGCTAAAAGCTAATGTGCGGGCAGCGGATCGGTCCTGCTTTTCCATCTTTCGCAGGTTGTGCTCACACCTGACCCATCATTGACCTCTGTCATGAATTTCTCTCCAGAGTTTGTTTACTTTTGCCTAGACCACATGTTTTGTCCATCATAGCATGGCAGCTTCGAATGTCCGTCACTCACTTCTCGCCTTCCCTGACTTGACTAAATGCGTTGCCATAACACCTTCCTGACATTCAGTCATGGCTTTTGCTTTTCGGTGTGCCGTCCCAAGATTATCGCAACCCCCGCCCCCAGTCTGGCTACCCCTTGAAAGACATTCTGGAGGTGTGTTTTATCAGGCAAAACAAACCTTAGACGGAGTATATTGACTATAAATCGATGCAAGAGGAGCAGGCACTTAGTTGATCTAGCTAACTGGAATTTATTTATTTTGTCATTCTGTGTGACTAAACTGCATTTCGTTGCCTTGTACCTGTACCTGTGTAATGACAATAAAGTTGAATCTAATCTAATCTAAGATGGCCCACTCAGAAAAGAAATTAATGAAATCCTGTTCTGGCTTTTCGATTGCGTTTGCTTCCCTAATTAAAAATGGTCTCTCATCTGGTCATTTGAAAATGTTCTGGCCTAGGAGAGAGATTACCTTGGACCCCCCCCCCCTCCATTTCACACATTATTCACAACCACCTTTAAGAGGATGGAATAATTTTTCTCGGGGTGTTTTCAGACGGAGGTTACAGTCTCGACACAGGTCTAAGAGACAAACAATCTCTCGAATGTCGATTTCAGAGGGCAAGATGTTAATTAATTCGGATGCCGCTGTCACATAATCCTGCACAACTGCATCTCATGCGGACCCGTGAGGCCTCTGACATATGCTCTCTCTGTAGGCCAGCAGGCTGCTCAGGGGGCTGAGTGAAGGCGTGATAGCTGGGGAAAGGAATTCGCCGTTCTGAAAAGGCTAATTGACACACAGAGCGCTCCTCAACGCTTCTAGTGTACGGCTCTCATATTCCCCCGCAGCCCGCCCGCCTGCCTCCCCTGCCTGAGTATATAGCTGTGTGCTGGGATGTTCATGGAGAGCTGCCTCTGCGCTCTGTGTGTGTGTGTGTGTGTGTGTGTGTGTGTGTGTGTGTATGTGTGAGCGGATTCCTCCCTGCTCCCATCGGATGGGGGGAGGGGGACCCGACGAGGGAGTCTGTAATTGCCAAATCTTGTGTGAATAGGGGTCACCCTGTTAGACGACGTTTTTCCAAATTGCACGCATTACAGCGGTGGGGACTGTTTATTGTGGCGATCTTCTAGCAGCCCTGATCGTTTGAACATCTGCAGCACGAGGCCGACACCGAGGGCGGGTTTTGGAGCACGCCCGGGGGGCGGGGAGCATATTTACAGCTGGCCTTCGCCCACCTCTAGTTATTTATGAGCCGGTGCTGAGTCAAGGCTTATATGGGGGGGGGGGGGGGGGGGGGGGTTAATTTTTCACACAAGAAGTTGTCCTTGATCTGACCAGTTCTGGTGTAATGGCACACATCCCAGTCCCTTCTCATTAGAAATTGTTTTGAGAGCTGTTGCCTTGTTTACAGTACCAAGCAAAAATTGCCTTATGTTTGTTCACATTTTGTCATGCCTCAAAACCTCATATGCCTAGCAGCCCACGTTTTTTTTTTGTAAGACCAACATAAAGTGGTGCAAAACAGTGGAATAGTAAGGAAATAGAGAAATCTGAGAAGTGTGGCCTTGCTGAGTTTCTTTGGGGGTATGTCTCCATCTGCTTCGAAGATCTAGTCCAAAATGCTTGTAAAGACATCTCCACCTCTTTCAGATAGAATAGAAGGTTTGTGGGAAGGAGTACATACTGTAATTCTCAAGCCTTGTCCTAGATTCTCACTCGGACTTCCGTCTGGACTTTGACTAGGCCCTTCTGACACAGGAATATACTTTTATCTTTTGTAGCCTCTGACGTCTTCTCTTCCGTTACTGCCCTGTGTTAAGCCCCATCCATCCTTCCACCAAACACAGCGCCATACCGCCACCATCATGTTTCACTGTGGGCATGGCGCATTCAGGCTGATATGCAGTAAACCTGCTTTAACCTTCTCTGTAACGTTTTTTTCTTGACCTATTTCCTGAACTGTTTTGCGTTGGTCCATCTCATAAAATTGTTATAAAATACATACAATGTTGTTGTTGTAACATGACAAAATGTGGACGATTTTCACTGGCTGATTAGCAGAAGAGGAAGGGTGGACGTTTTAAAACCGAAGAGCGATTCTTCCTGCTGTAGCCCCTAATTGAATTTCTCCAGGATAATGAGAATATGGAATGGGCTGATTACCATGGAGAGCTATGCAAATGGGGATCAAAATGCTTCGCAGCGACCCACGTGTGGGCATTCATTACCGCTCTGAATCATAGCTCCACTTTTGACCTTGAATAGGTGGGGGGGGGGGGGGGGACGAGTAGAAACCTGTCATTTTCCATGTGATATAATTAGATCTTTAAGGGGTTTGTAATGCTCACATAATGGTCTTTTCTGTTTGCAGAGAGAGGCAGGAGCAGATGTTGGGATACCGAAAGCGGGGACCCAAACCAAAACATCTTCTGCTTCAGGTATTTCCTCGATGATTCATCACACCACGCGGTGGAAATATCCTGACTCACTAAAATGCTGCGGCGAGTTTCACTTTGTGAGATATCCAACGAAAAGGGAGCACAGTCAGGTGTGCCACACCTGCCGTCGGTATGCTTTTCTATAGGGGCGAAAGAGAGAGCAGGAGGGAGTACTCCACACGCAAACTGAAACTAGGCTTGTTGCCAGAGGTTCAAAATGTGCTGATTGAGCGTACTCGCATTATCTGTGAGCTTAGTATCTTTTCATGCAAAATAAGCATGCAAAACCTAGTTTATTACATTTTCAGGAAGACTGAATTAACTGAGGAGATTGTCCTTTTTGCATCAGCTTGTGTTAGAACAATGTTGTTGTTCTTTCATGTCATTCATGTTTTGTTTTGTTTTTTTTGTGGGGGGGGGGGTGATGCTTTCAGTTTCTCATGTGCGATTACATATTTTAAATCTGTCCTGATTGCTGTGCTCCATCGTTCCTGAAGATGCACGCCACATGGCTGGTAATCGGGGCCAGAGCGTGATATGTCTGGTGACACTTGTGTGACCCGGAGGTCAGAGCCAGAAGGTCTTGATCGTTCTGCTGCGGTGCCCCTCTTGACTGCTGCGGGGGGGCGGTTAATCTAGCACCTTGTCATAGGGATAATCTAACCACCATACCAGTAAAACCTACTTTATTGCAAGCAGTTACTGTTGTAAAGTAACTTGTACACAACACAATTCTCTGGGATCCTTTTAAGAGGTTAGTTTACAAAAGGGATCATAGATAAAAACATGAAATGAGTCAAATAATCAAAAGTGCGTAATCAGCAGTTCAGGATTTGAACATATTGAGGCAGAAATCTGTGCAGCAGGTGCTTCTGCTTTTGATGTTGGGCCATTTTTTCCTGATGGCAGCAGATCAAAGTTCTCTGCATGCCTTGCTTTTTATTGTTTTTCTGGGATTATCCAACAGGTAAGGGCAAATGGAGGACTTTAAAGATAAAACATAAACAACATAAAATAGATAAAGCATACCTGACAGATCCTGAATACTGCAATGGTCCTTTCTGTTCCCCTCACTACTTTGCATATGGGTCTAGTTTCTGGGATTGTTTAACAGACAAGGGCAAATAAATGAGTGAAAGGGTAAAACGCAAACATATAAAACGCGTGAAACAGACCACGGAGACTCCAATGAATGTTGTTTTTCAAATTTTGGGGACCATAGTTCACATTTTTTCCAAAGGTTTTGACAATGCTGTCAAAATGGGTGTAGAATAGTTAACAAATTGTGCCTTGTGTCTTCTGTTAAGGTGCCATCGTTTGCTCGGAGATCAAGCATCCCAGGGAGCTTTGAGGAAACGGCCCAGGACGCAGAGGGTACCCTCAAGTCAGACCCCACCCAGACCCCGCGCTCCCAGCCCCAGCAGTACCAGCTGAACAGCAAAAAGCACCATCAGTACCAACCCAGCAGCCAGGAGGTCCCCGCTGATGCTCTAAACAACAGCAAAAAGAAGTTCATCTACCAGCTCAACAGCAAGAAGCACCACCACTATGAGCCCGACCCGCACATGTACGACGCACAGGTCTCGAGGCTCAAGGAGGTGGTCAAAGTTCAGGAACCGGCCAGCAAGTTGGCGAATCCTGGGTGGACCTTACCTCTGGCCCTGCAGCAGAAATGGATCCGCAACAAAGACACTGGGTGCTTGAGCAAAGTCAAAGAGCTAGCGGTGGAGGTGAGGAAACCAGTTAAAGAGGCGCAGAGCGAGAATGCACTGAAGCCCAACCCTAAGGAGGCCACTCTGCCTAGCGCCGTCAGCAGCAAAATGAAGATAATCAAGAATAAGAACAAGAACGGACGCATCGTTATTGTCATGAGCAAATATATGGACGGTAACAAGGTTCACGGAGCAAAGGACAAACACAGGGAATCTCCAAGGGAGGAGAAAACGCAAAGCACCAAATCCTCCGACAACAATCCGGCACCCAGGACCAAAATGACTGAACTCCCGGAGAACGGGATTCCCAAAGAGATCTGCAAGGGCAGCTCCCTCTCTGTGGCGGAGCATCCTCTGAAGTGCTCCCCCAAAGACAGACATTTTTCTAAACCGTCTCCGAGCACAGCAGAGGAATACAACACCGAGGTGGCCCGCGGTCAGGCGGATTTACCTGAAGACCTGCCCCTGCAGCTGACAGCCAGCTCCCCCCCGACGTCGTGGACCGCCGACACCACCATCCCGACCCCTACGGCCGTCGACCAGATCCGGATCCCCTCCTTCCCCTGCGACCGGAAAAGGAAGCTGTCGGATCCCGCTGAGGACAGGAACTTTGGTAAGACCTACCTGGCGTCGAGGAGCTTGAGCGTGCCCGGCGCTTCGGTCGCGCCGCCTCAGGACAAACCCATGGACCTCCACTGCGGCGCGACGCGCCACAGCAGTACATGTGCGACTTACGCCGAGGACGGAAGCCAGGAGGAGCCGATGGACCTCAGCTTCCCCAGAAACAGGAAGCAGCTCGAAGCGGAGGCCCCGCCGCAGGTGGAGCCCGAGCCTGCTGTTAAAGACACGCCTCCTGCGAAGGAGAACACGCAGACACCCTCGGAAAAAACTCCAGAGGAGCCGGCGAAAAAAATCTCCCCCTTCATGGGAAACATCATCATCACTGACATCACGACAAACAGCCTCACCGTCACCTTTAAGGAATACGTTTCTTTCTAAAATGTGGGACTCCCAGCTCTTATCGGCTGATCCTGTGAATATGTTCATATGTAAAAACAAACAAAAGAGAAAACACCAGAATTTTGTACATATTGAAATTTATAATTTATAAGTCAAATCCAGTATGTTTCCTACGAGGTTTTATACAATTAACTCCTCTGTGATGTTGTAGCCAAGAAAGTGCCCTCGACTATTTGAGCGAACGCATCACCCGGGTGGGGATTCTCCACCGAAAACAAAAAAAATCTTTTGTCTAAAGGAGTTTAAGGAGGGAACTATGGCTGTTTTTCATACTTGTACCAAACTTACGACCTGAGATATATGAAGGTTTATACATGTTTCCTATAACTAATATCTGTTCATGCTGGTCGGAGAGAAGGTGTCTACGTGGACTGCGATCGCAGGTCAAATTTAAAGCACTTACTGCATTTTCATACGTTTTTGCTTGTGTCATCACTGTTGGAGAGACAGTCACAGATTTTTGTTCTTTGTTTTTATTCTCTTGCTGTAATAGACGGAGACCTTATTGTGGATTGGCATATTTAGTCTTTGTGTTTTGTTTGTGGGTTGTTTTAAGAAAGCTTAATAGCCGTGACATGCAAATCCAAAAGACGGGTGTGTCAAAATGCAGTGTGATCACTCGCCGTCCGGCAACAGGTACTGTAGGTGTCTCCTGCTTTAGAGCAGTCTGACTGAAGACTGATACAGATCACATCCAGAAGTCCGATCTGTCTACGTTGCTTTTAGGGAATGCTTTAGGAGTTCAAGCGATTTGTTTGGATCTTTTGAAGTGAGGCTCGCGGAAGTGCCAGTAATTATAGGAAAAAGGTCATTTAGATGACAGTTTGTAGGAAAGGGAATGAGCCATGTCAACGCTTCACCTGTAGCTTATTTGATCAACGTTATTCAAACTATGCCACAAAAATGCCACAAACTTTGTGCTGTTTCATTGGTGCAGTTGGTAGCACTGTTGCCTTGCAGCAAGAAGGTCCTGGGGTCTGCCTGCTCTCCCTGTTCATGCGTGGCTACTCCGGCTTCCTCCCACAGTCCAGAAACATGATTGTCTGTCTCTGTGTTGCCCTGTGATGCACTGGCAACCTGTCCAGGGTGTACCCTGCCTCTCGCCCTTTGACCACCGGCGATAGGGACCAGCGCCTGCCCCGCAACCTTGCACAAATAAGCGGGTATAGAAACGGGTGTGTGCCGTTTTCCTCAGCTGTATCAGTCCTAATCAGCTGCAGCGATTCAGTTGTGTTGGATGCAAATTGCAAAAAATGACCCAAGAAAGTACAAAATAAGAGGAAGGTCAGTGAGCCTAAATAAGGTGGAGGGCCCCAAATTAAATTCTGCTAAGGGTATCAGACAGCTTTGGCCTCTAAGAAGAATTTAGGTGCTAAATTGTGCTATTTGCATGTCATACTTTTCAAACTGCTCAGATTTGATCGAAGAGGCAGCCCCATACAATGATGCTGCCGCTTTAAATCCAGCAAGAGTGGAGGAGAGACTTTTGAAATCCTCCCTGCAGACTCGGGATCAAATGATGAATCAGACTTTAACCTTTAGCGTACTGACACAGACATTCTTCAGCTGTTATCTGCCACGTTAGCGTTGACAAACATTCTGAGTTTGATTTTGCTGTGAATTGCTAAAATATGCGAAGAGCAGGGACGCCTCTGACTGACTGACTGTTAGCCTTCCACCACTTTAAGATTTTTATTCCCTTTTCAACAAACTTTCTGCAATATGACCTCTTTCCACTACCTGTAAGGGAACCATTACTGCTACTTCCGCAGAACCTCACTTTAAGAAAAAAACCTGAACTATCCCGTTACATATGATCAACACACTCCAAAGCTCAGTTCTCCTAAAAGAATTGGTGTCATTTAAGAAAAGTGACTCCCTGTTACTCGATTTTCACTATAGCAAAGTTTGGTTTTATACCTCATGTAATGCAAGAAGCTCATCTCATCCTCGTATCTGTTGAAGCTCACTATACTGTTCTGAAAGCTGCCAGGGTTGTTAATTACAGACTAAAAGGGACTTTCCCGTCAAACCCCATGAGTCCGAGCCATTTTGATTATTCATGCTGCTGATGTTTAAAAGAAAAAGCTGTTGGCTGTAAGCTACAGCAACGTTTTGAGTCCGAATAGCCTTCCCTGCACATTTTATTGCAAATCCAGTCAGAATGCTAAAACTAAAGGCTGTGGCGATGAAAAAGAAGAGTGTGTATTTATTGCTATTAAAGGTTTAGTTAAAAAAAAAAAAGAGAACTCTGCTTACTGTGCTTTGTGTTCACCGGACGGTATCATCTCGAGAAATTTTCCCGAGTCTTTTTGTTTTTCCCTTAATCCGCCTATGCACTCTTTTTTTTTTTAAGTGGAAAAGATTGTCCTAAGGTTTGCTCTTATCGTCTGACCTGTTCGCTCAACGCCCTGGGATGGTATGTCTCACAATAAAGACGGAGATCTGACCTCTGGCATGTTGTTGCACTGGTATTTTTGATCCATTTTTCTTTCTTTTTCCCCCCTCCAGACAACAGAACTTCCTGATATCCAAAAATGAACAAATGATCACATGGAAGAAAAAAACAACAACTAAGAAGTAATAAAAAAAACAACAACTTGTATTTACGAGGCTCGGCTAGTAAAAACAGACTGTGTTGCATAATCACAAACCATCCTGCACAAAGAGCTTTCTGTGTTGCGTAACCGCACCGGTCACTTGTGTTATTAAAACCTCAGCCGTGCATTATTTTTCCTACTTCGGCTTGAGACCGAGCAGGAATGTAAACAGCCCGATCGGGGGAGAGGGGGAGGCCACAGGAGAAGCCGTTGTGTGAGTTTAAGGGTCTTGTCATGCAGAAACCCCTTTATGGGAGGTGAATAATCAGTCGGTTGGTGTGCATGCAGGAAACGGTGTCAGGATGACTTCTAATTATAATGCAGCTGCTATCTTCCCAGAACATTGCGTGTTGCACAAGTGTTTGGGTGGCTTTTGTCACAGTGACACAGCAGTTCACCACCCCACCTCCTCATAGATGTAGAACCACGGGCAGAAGCTACAGCCAGAGCTTCTCTGAATGCACTGTAAACTCTGACCTCTCCTTGCCTCGGACATATATGTTAAAGGGCCTTCTCAGCAAAGGTCGCTTGAGTCCTAGAGCCTGGAGTCAGCTCTTGGTGCGCAGACAAAAATAGTTTTTTTTTTTTTTTCTTGGTGTGCTGAAGATAAACTGTTGAATGCATTTTCGGAGACAGAAAGGCCCTGGAATGTGCGCACGTGTATTTTAGGAGGCACCAGTCAAAGAAAGTTCATTTACAGACAGTTTTAATAGGCGGTTGGAGACAAGAAGGACAAAAACTCATACAAAAGAAGGTGAAAACTTGAGTTTTGCTCAGGCAAATATGATGAAATGTCTCCTCAAGGTCTCTGAAAAGTTTGTATTAATCCATATACTGAACCTCGCCATGTGGGAAGGTCCACTGGGCTTTAAGGTGCATAAAATCAGTCTAGACTTCCTTAGATAAACTTCTGGGACTGAACGGATCGGGCCGGCCCGATCCAGAGGCGAACAGCGCAGCCGCTTTTGGGCCCCGCTGGAGTCACAAAAGAAAGGCTTCCAGATGGACTAGATGTACACATACTAAGGCAACCTGTTGAAATTGGCCAAGTTACTTTAACTCTGTGTCATGTTTTAAAGCTAGTGTTGCATTCACAAGCACCCATGCTAGGGTAAATAACCTCTTGCTAATTACGCTTCACAGTCTGCAGGGAGTATAAATAAAATATCAAAACTTTGTCAACATCAGGTAAACAACAAAATTCCCAGACTTTATTCAAAGATGGAATTAATTTAACGATTTATTCAAAGAAGAAAGAGGAGCTTATCTCATTTGAACTAAGCTCCTCATCCTGGTGTTTAACTAAATAATGCAAAATAGACTTGGTCATGTAGAACATTTAATTCATTGTTGGCTCACTAGTTAACCATTAAACAAGTTGTGTAGAGTGCCAGTTGCAAAAATAATAAAGAAGAGTGGTGCTGTGGTGCCCGGTGGGTTCAACTGGAACCAAACCCTGCAAATGAAACTCTGCTCAGGGCCTGATAAAAACTTGAGGATGATCTTCGATGTAACCTGACCCATGATAGACCTCTGTCAAAAATTAAACCTGCAAATTGCCCATCTGTTATTTATTTATTTATTTTTGTGGCCTGGGCCTCTGGGATTTTAAGTTGTGTGGCTTCCGAGGGGCCTTTGGCAAATATAAACCCATCTTGGGGCACACACTTTTATAATCTTCTGTTAAATGACAAATTTCATCTAACATCTTTTCGCCTTTATCAGGATTTCTTCCATCCTATCCCTACATTTAGCTCCATCTATGTTATTGTCAACTCTGACCTGTTTTCCCTTCCTTGTTGGAGAAATTGGTCCCCACAGCATGGTGCTGCCACCACCATGCAGATGGGATTTTTCAAGAGGACGTATGTGTGTATAAAGATATTTTAAATGTTAAATACAAACGTTCCCTCTATCTGCCTTTGTTTTAATGTGCTCCAAAGCATAAAAAATGCTCGATTGCACTTGTAAATACAGGTAGAAGGGAAATGAGTGGAATCAAATTAACTTTCCTGATAAATTTATGGTGTAAATCATCGATTACGAGAGTCTCTTTTTTGTGTCAAGATACGCATTTTGGCTGTCTTATGACTTCCATATTTGGACTTGGGTGTGCAAGATTTCCAGAATGTTCTGACCTTTTACCGCGTTTTTAATCACGTCATTTATTTATTTCCTTCATATTTTCAAAGTGGATCTTGACACACTCAAAGGTCTGATTGAAATTTCATCGGGAGTTTTACTGGGGACTCAGAAGATAGCTTCCTGGCGCATCTACAGTAAAGACGGGCATCTGATGCAACCTCAAGTCAACAGAGCAGACAAGCCTGAAAATCAACCAAATGTGACACCTTCAGTTTTATTTCCTGCAGGAAGTTAGAACTAAAACAGTTGCATGCGTTAAACGCGTCTTGCTATATATACCAGAAAAAAAAAACATGCCGTCATCTTTTACAGAAGCTTTTTTTTTTTTCTGTGAGAAGTGTGAAGCTGAGTTGATGGGAGCGCTCGTGGTTCGCATGTGTCCATGGCTTTTGCACCATGTGTGCGTCAGCCCGCCCTGCATCGGTGACTGTATAGGAAACTGAAACATCTCTGAGCAAGCCAACATATTTATAGACCAAGTGAGATGTTTCACATTCCCCCTTTATCATCAAACCAAGCTGCAGCGGCGGCGGCGGCAGCGGCAGTCTGCACCAAGGTGCTTTCATTTTAATGCTTGTGTGACCCACTGCAGGCCTGCGATGGCCTTAAGACGGCGAGAATTAATTTGGTCATTATATAGAAAATGAAACTGCGCCTAATCTTGCCTTTGTTGCATTGATAATCGATGGAAATAGAGCTTTAATTGACATGTGATGGAAATGCATCCTTATCAATGTGCATTTTATGAATGATGAGTCAAACCCAAAGCGTGACAAATGAGAGGAAATGTGCATTTTCCATATATGACGCTTGGTGAAGCTGAGCTTCGTAATGAAAATCATGCAAAGCTGCAGGTCACGGTGACGAGAGTTTCTGCCGTGTGGCTCTGCGTCTGCGGCACCTTTCAGCACAAAATGTCGCTCGCAGAGTAAGTAGGACAGCGAGCAGCGTGTGCAGCGTGTTGCCCAGAAACCGGAGAGCCAATAATGTTCTCACAGAGCCCGCTCTGTGCATTCATGTGCGCCTGTCGCCATCGCGGCTCCTGCTCTCGTCCAAATATGGAGAACCGCGGCAGCGGCAGAAGCGGCGTGCCGTGCCGTGCGCGCGCTGCGCCGTAGCACCAGCCCTCCGCAGCAAACCGTGCAGGCTTCAGCCATTCCAGCACCGACAGGAAATGTCGGTCTGCGCGCTGAGTATCAAAATGGTGGTTCATATTTCGACTGGAGGCTGCCTCGACGCATCTTTTGTCCTCGCCGCGGCGCGTCTTTGTGCGCCGCCGCGGGGAGAGAATTTCAAGCAAACGAGATAAAAGCGGCGGGCACGTCGAGCTTCGCCTTGACGATCGGGGGGCTAAAAAACCGAGAAGTGCAGCCGCCTGCAGATAAGAAATGTGCGGACCGACTGCCTTCGGGTTCAGGCAGGGTCCCAGTTTAAAAATGTGACTGAATCGCATTATTAAAAAACCTGAAACCGATACAAAACCTCCTTTTAGGGCCACCTTAGGGAGATCTGCGGCGGGGTTTATACGCCTTTATTTGACATATTCAAGAGCAAAGAGCAAGAAAAGAATAGGCTAAATTATACACAGATCCAATAGGTTTTTTTTCTTTGTTCCTTCTTTATTCTCGTTACTAATGCTATAAACCCAAAGATGCGTGTTAAATAATTTGTCCTAACACGATGTCCCCTTTCGTTCTTTTCTATCTCTGTGAGTTCAGGTCCTTAAAATCACCCAAATGGTTGTGAAATTATATCACCCTATCAAAATGAGACAGATGCAGCAATCATCTGAAAACCTCTGCTGCCCAATCATTTAACTGAGGGACAACAAATTTATTTATTCACTCAGTAAAGTCACAGAGGCCTACACGGGGTCCCCAGCACATTTTCATCTCATTACCAACACATAACCTGGACAGGGGGGTCTGCTACAGAAATGAAACGATCACGGCTTATTTCCATTACCACCCAAATGTTCTCCTGGGTTTGGATCATTTTGACTTGAATAAAGAAATCATCAGCTCATTGACTCAGCTTAGCAGGAACAGTGAGGGTCAGCTCAGCTGATCGTCTTTCGAGACAAAATGTAAGTTGCTGCGGGCCTGCTAATTCAGAACCATTTTATTTATACTCGTAAGCAGGGAGGGAATGGCCGATGCAACAAATCACTGGCACAAAATTACTCTGTGCAACTTGGTAAGGTCTGCCATGTAGATCTAGAATAACAAGACTTTCTTGATCACGCAGGCAAATAATATTGCTGAAGTTTAAATGTAGCATCTGGGATACAGAAAATTGTGACATAGAAATAATTCTGATTGAGCCAAAAAGAAAAGGGGAAAAAAACACTGTACAATATCAGAAAAATTAAGTGAAGAATTAAGTGAAAAATAAGGCAATCAGATTCTGGTAGAAACAAAGCTCTTTTAAATACATAAAGGTCTCTGTGTCCTATTTTAAATTGCCATGGGTACTTATAATAATAATAATAATAATAATAATAATAATAATAATAATAATAATAATAATAATAAATCTGTTTTATCTAAAAAACATACACAAATATAATTAATTTAAATGCTGTTTTTTTAAATAATCACAACCTTCGTGATGACAATATGTTAAGGAAAAAAGCAAAATATAAAAATAATGAAATAGAACTGAAATTAAATAAATACATAGCTTAACCTTTTTTGCATTTTTTTTCTCAGACTGGAGTGAAGAAAAAAAATGTATTCATAGCCAAAGACGTTTGGGGCTTAACGTGTGTCACATGAAAAAAACTCATTTGATTTGCCCAGTTCGTCCTGAGTGTGTGTCTTCACATATATATATATATATATATATATATATATATATATATATATATATATATATATATATATATATATATATATATATATATATATATTCCCCATCATTCAGCCTCACTAGAATGATTATAGACTTGAGGACAGTCTCCGTGTTTGTTGTTGTTGTTTTTTTTGCTGCAGAAACGCCAGATTAAAACGCGATTTTTTTGTCCACCCCATGCTCCATGTGGTCGGTTTTGTCAGTTGCCACATATGATTGTCTTATAATATTTTAATTAGATTAAGAAATGCACAAATAAATCGACATTTTAATAGCTACATTCTCTGTAGTCTGCCACATATTGAGGATGCCTATAATAATAATAAAAATAATGATAAATAATCATAATAAAGCGCCTGAAACAATTGTTGGAATCTGATTTGAATAAGTCTGAGTCTGGAAAAGATAACCATAAAATCCTTCAACCTGTCATCAGAGCTCTGTCTGTGCGCTCCTGTCGTGTTGAAACATCTTCTTGTCGCTTTAAAAAAAAAAAGACAAATTATCCATGACAACGCCGTTTTGCAACTGCAACTGCTAAAAGTGGAGATGAATGACCTCTGTCGGAGAATATTTAACAAATAAGTCCCGAACAATCATTTATGAAGCTGTTGATTTATTAGGCCCACTTGTGACCAGGCTGCGTTTTAAGCAGCTGCGTGCAGCTACATGTGGGTATTTTATTTATGCTTGTGTTGTTGATTTGTTTTCGTGTTTTAATACATATATTATTTTTTTGTATATTTTTCATGTTTTACTTTTATTTGTGGATTTCTTGTGTTTATGTCTTTAATCAAACGCATTCTCGCTTCTCTTCTACTCCGTTTCTAAAACAGGAGATGAAGACATATGGTTTGCGCTCCGCCGTGCGCCCCCGTCCCCAGAGGGATCGGGGGTCAGCGGATCCCCTCTCCGGGACTCTCCTCGGCTTGGCTCCCCGCACTGTGCCAGACATTCCTGTACAGCAGCCAGAGCGCCGGGGCTCCTCCCCTCCGCTCACAGACCCGGAGCACGTAGCAACAACTGAGCCAATGTGCTCCACCAGCGCTCCGTCCTACCCCGACCGCGGTGCCTGGCAACAAGAAGAGAGACGTGATGACGTCCACTCCAGATTGCGTATTATGGGATGTGCGGAATTAAACAGCCCCGGAGAGGACGAAAAGAGGGAAGCCAGAAATAATAAAAGCGGCAGAAATCGGCGCGGTTGCATGGTGGAAGCATGGAGCTGTCGGCTGTCGGCGAGAGCGTCTTCGCGGCCGAGTCCATCATCAAACGGAGGATCAGACGGGTATTCGCTGCTTTTCTCTCTCCCACCCACACCACTCCGACAGCATCTGTTACGCAAAAGAAAAAAAAACGCGTGGCCGTGCGGGCTCGACGGGCCAGTTCTCCGATAAGCTGATCGTTGTTGTGGCTCTGCTTCTCTCTCGTTATTTTCTGCAGGGTCGCTGGGAATATCTGGTGAAATGGAAGGGCTGGTCTCAGAAGTGAGTACAGGAAAAACAGCGGAGCCAGCGAAGGACAGCGCTCCATCCTGGCCGATCGCACAACTGCAGCGCCTCGCGTTCTGCTATTTTTTCTTTCTTTTTTTTGCACGCATTTTATCCGTTTTGTGCGGTCCTTGTGCTCCGTGACGCAGTCTGCTCCCGTCAGGTGTTGGTAAAACCTCACCACTGTGTCGCTTCTTTGCGCCCTCTTGCTTTGGCGGAGGCTGGGAGTCAGCATGCGTCACTGTCCGCTATGATCGCAGTCTTCACGCAGCTTTCACGTGTTGGAAAAAAACAACATAAAAAAACACCCCGACAACACATATACGGCGTGAAACAGAGGGCGTGAGGTTGTGACGACACGGGTTCCGATCCGATTAAATAAGGTTGTTCTGGTTTCTGTGGTACAGGTACAGCACCTGGGAACCGGAGGAAAACATTCTGGACGAGCGCCTGTTCGCCGCCTTCGAGGAGAGGTGAGATGGTTGACAGCGCACCAGTAGGCCTCTCTGCAGAGAGGAGACGGTTCCGTGCAATGTGCTAAAAAAACACGCACACATAATAAAGTCGCTTGCTCTAGATTCTAATCTCAAAATTGAAAAAATTCTGGGGAAAAACGTTGAGGGGGAAAAAATTATTCTGGTTTCTTATTTAATCATCTCAACCAAGAATGTCTGCTTAACTTTTGGAGTTCCTATTCGGAAATCCATAATGGCTACTTTAAATCTCGTTCACGGAACAAGTTTCGTCCCTTTTTCCAAATGTCTCAAACTTTTCGAATAAAATATTAATTTGGTGAACAATGTTTCTGTCATTTAGTTCATTTATAATTTGTTCTCATCACGCAGAGAGCGCGAAAGGGAGCTGTTCGGGCCCAAAAAGAGGGGACCCAAACCCGAGACTTTTCTCCTGAAGGTGGGGGAATCTTTTCAGAAACTTTTCTTAAACTTGTTTTTGTGTGTGTGAATCATCCCAACGAATCTCTGAGTTTGCCTTAAAAAAAGGGGAAAAAAAGAAGAATTTAAAAGTAAACCAGCACAATAGTCTTAATGTCATGTCTTGCCAAAAATGTAGATTACAGTTTATATGATTTAAACCGGACTATAATCTGTCTTCAAATGTTCCTCACAATTTAATTATTGTAAGAATAGAAATAGTTATTATTATTAAATTGATTGATTTATTGACAGGGGGTGGAAGATTAAAGTTGAAGAAATTTTAAGAGTTGCCATGCTCCACTCTTGCATTATAATTAATGCATTTATTATGCAGGTAACATTTAGAGGTGTTGGGGCTCCAGCCCTTAACAGGGTAGGACACCCATCCCTCTCATCATGGCTGCTCTTCATCTTTTCTTTGTCAAAACCTGAAACTCTTTTAGTTGTCCTCTGATTTTATTTGTTAAAGTCTACACATTATTTCCTTCTCCCTCTTCACTTTAAACATCCATCATGAATTTTCTGCAATAGTAAATGCACTTTCTAAGAAGTGGGGACTATAGCAAAGCAAGGGTGTAATTATACCCTGCTAACTCTGGATGTCAATGGAGATGTTTTTTTGTTGTATATTTCATGATTTCATTTCTGTTAGTTTTAATAATTACAGCTCATGAAAAATCTTAAATTAAGCTTCTCAGAAAATCTTGACACTTAATGCTTTCTCTATGGGATTCAGGTCCTACCAGTTTGCTAGCATAAAAAAAAAATAGAAATCACACTAATGCCATGATATTAAAGCAGGTTTTGGTGCCTTTAGCAGTGAGGGTGGGTACCAAGTTCTGCTGGAAAATGAGTTCAGCATCTCTATGAAGGTGTGAACAGGGGGAAACAGGAAATGCTCTAAAATTTCCAAGACTGGACTTGATAAGACACAATGGACCAACACCTGTAGACAAGATTCCTCAAATCATGACTTTAAAAATGCCACGCTGGAGCTGAAGAGTCTCAGATTTGCCACTCAATCTTCACATAACGGTGTTTTTTTCTTGTGCCTCTTTTGCTGCTTTTCCTACAACATTTTTTACCTTCCACTTAACTTTCAAGTGCATTCACATAACACTCTGTGAACCCTCCAGTACTCCGTCAGCCGTTTCCCTCTTTCGGCCTTGACTCGGTGTCTGTGTGCTGGCCGTCTGTCAAGTCAGCAGTCCTTCGTGTTCCCTGCAGCACGATGCTGCCATCACACTGTTTCACTGTGGGGTTGGTGTTTTCGGGTGATGGGACGCGTTGGGTTTGCTCCAGACGTGGCGTTTTCCCCGGTGACCGAAAAGTTCAGTTTTAGTCTCGTCTGACAAGAGCACCAACCTCCATACACTTGGAGAGCCGCCCACGTGCCTTTTGTCAAACTCAAAGCGTGTAACACAAAGTAATGGCTTTCATGTATAAAGCCCAGCTCTATGGAGAGCCCGTCGTACTGTGGTGCTACGGACAGATCCTCCAGTCTCTGCTGTGGAGCTCTGCAGCTTGATTCCACTATTTAATGTGACTTTGGAAGGTAGTTGGTTGCATCTGAACTTTTAAGCGGTTTCAAAGCAAAGAGAGTGGAAACATAGTTGCACACATTCCAATTTTCATTTTTTTTCCCTTGTTTTTTTCAGTTTTAATCTTATTTTATAAGATGGATCTGCACAAAATAGTCTAAGTTGGGGAAGTGGACGCCTCCTTATGACCCTTTATTTTAACCATCTCTGTCCTCAGGCCAAGGCCAAATCTAAAGAGAAGACATATGAGTTTAGAAGAGAGACTCCTAGAGGAATCCAGGTTTCCTACCCCATCCCAGAGCCCGTCATAACTCCAAGAGCCCGCGAAGGTTTACGCGCCGTGGTCCCCACCATCTTCCCTCCGAGCGCGGTCAACAGAGGGGAAAGTGTCTCGATCCGACACCCAGAGCCGGAGAGGAGGCCCAGACCCGCTGCGGTAGAAGCTCTCCTGGACCAGGAGTCCGTGCAGTTCCCCAGAAAGCGAGGGCGCAAGCCGAAGCTCCTCCCGCACTACGGTCCACAGGACGCCAGCGGCTCTGCAGAGCCGGCGTCCAAACGAAGCAGGTCACTGGAGGAGCAGTCCATCATGCCGCGGCGCCTGCATCATCACGGAGAGACTTCGGATCACAGCCTTTTGCAGCTGACCAAGAGGTTTCAGGAGGAGACCACGATCACGCCAAAATCCAGCAGCGAGCAGAGACACGCAGGGCTGTCTTACACGTGCGCCTTGAGTCCAAGCGCGCGTAAAAGCGAGGGACACAGAACTTACAGTTTGAGCAGGATGCATTTTCCGCAGCACGGCCAGCCGAGGCGCCCTGAAGACGAGCGGAGACGCCAAGCGGCTGCCGAGTCCTCGCCGCCCGACCCGTTCGCGCCCTCAGCGCCGACCTGGACCCCCCGTTTCACCAACTGGGACACTGTGACGGTGACGGATGTCACCATGAACCTGTTGACTGTGACTATCAGAGAGAGCAGCACCGCTAAAGGCTTTTTCAAAGATAAAAGATGAGTATTTTCATGTTGTAGTTCCCAGTGAAATATTAACGCGCAACTAACAAACAGGCCTACTGTCAGACTATATCTTTTTTATGTAACTTTCAGACGTGTACATACAGATATTTAATACGCTGCTGGGGAGAATAAAATGAAAGAAGCATTGTACGAGGAAGATGGGTTGTTCGTTTTGGCCTTTTTTCCTCTTACTGATTGGTTTTAACAACTATGGTAAAAAAGCGAGCCACACCACACAGAACCGAAAAGTTAAATGCTGACATTTTTTACATCTGTTTTTATAACAGAAATTAGAACTCAAACCATCCAGTTCACTTAGCTTCCATCAGGACATTTAAAAAGAGATTTTCATGAATATCCTGGATTGTTGGGACTCAATCGAAAATAATAAAATTTGGATTTTTTCTGTAGTATAAAGTCTCTCTAGGCATAACTTTTCAGAACAGCTGAATCCTATGATTTTTAAAATTCACACCCTTATTGGGTTAATAGTTTAGTGCAAGCATTATGGTGTGCTTGATCAGAAAGAGTTTAGATTGCATATTGGATACAGAGAAGCTGTTTCAGAAGGCAGCTTTAAACAGACCTGCAGATGTGATTATTTTTGACTTGATCATTTCAATGTTTGGCTTGAGGTCCCAGACACCCAGACAAGGGTGTGTGACACACACACACACACCCTTGTTTTAAATACTGAGGATCTTGCCTTGACTTAATTGACTTTTCTTTGGCCTTACCTACCTAACCCTAGCCTAAATCTAATTGACACCTTTGCCCCAAAAAGTGAGGGCCAAAAAAGGTCCTTATTTTTATTCATCTATATTCCAGTTTTAGGATGAAGGTAAGGTAATCTGTTCATTTTACCACCATGTTTCCTTCAGTTTAATTCAATATGCTTCCATTGCGCTCGTTGGGAAGCTTGTTTTGCTGCACTAAAAGTAGTAAGCATTATTAACATTTTGGACTGGTCCAGCCAGACTTGGAGTTCTTCACCAAAGATAAACCATCCAATTGCCAGTGAGAAGATGCAGAACGCTGGACAGCTATTATAAGAAGGGTTTGATTGCTGTAGTGCCTGTAAAGTTTCTTCCAATGTTTATTGTGAAGGATATGCAACATTTTCAACATGCCATTTACCTTTTGATATTCTTTAAGATCTACTGAGAGGTGCCTGTCCAATTTCCTTTAAGAAACAATAAACTATTGATGGATTTGTCTTTCTAAGTCTACCAGAGGGATGAATATATATATATATATATATATATATATATATATATATATATATATATATATATATATATATATATATATATATATATATATATATATATATACATGGGGGTGGCAGTTTCATGCTGGGGGGATGTGGGATGTTAAGAGGGGTTGTTTCCTCTCAAGTCATATGCAGCCTTTAATCCTTTCTACTTTCCCAGTCAGGACTGGGAAACCACCACAAGAGACCGCTTGACATTTTGCTACCTAATGATGCACAAATTTTAAGATGCATATGCAACGTTTCACAATGCTATGGACTTTCATCAAGAGTTATAAGATGCAGTGCTAGATAATGCATAATGCTTTAGTCTTTAATTTAGATTATCCTTGCAAACAATCGGACGTGCTTGAGGTGCCCTTTTGTTTAAGGGTTGTAGCATTTTGTTGAAATTTTAGCATGAATTTTACTGGTCCATAGAAGTTATACTGTATCTGATTATGTGTAAGGGAACACATAAGGTCGGAGGAATAAAATTATTTGAATGAATTATAAAATTGTTGCTAATTACATTTGAAGGCATACAAACAGATCAATGCACTGCAGGTATTTCTAAGAAAGACTCCTATGGAGCCAGTCTGCCATCACCCTTTTACTTTTCTCTCACATAGAAAGGATTCCTGGATCAGCGTTTCTGTGTTCTTTTTGTGTCTCTGCTCCGTCTTCTCAGACTCCCAGTGTGTCATAGCAGATGGCCGTTGACACTCAGCCTGGCTCTGCTGGAGGCTTCTTCCTGTTAAAGGGGAGTTTTTCTCCCCACTGTGTCTATATACATGCCCGGTATGAGGAATTGCTGAAAAGTCAACGACACAATGCAAGAGACTGTCCACAGTCGGAGCACGCTCATCCAGGAGTGAATTCTGCAAGTCAGTGACTCAAAGCCAACTGGGTTTCTTTAGAGAGAAAACCTTTTAACTAATTTTAATGATTAGACTGTATATTTGTCATGAACTGCGCTATATAAATACAATTGAATTGAAACTGAATTGAATTCAAGGGTAGGGATGTTGCTGCAAACACATCAGCCGTGATATGGAACCCTTTTCTATATTACAATTAAATCAATTTGAATTATAATAAGCGGTATTTTGAGAGCCCTGGGTCAATAGCGCATCCAAGGGAGCTCTGACCCAGCTGTCTGTTGAATAAATAACGTTTTTTTTATGTTTTTTTAGCATAAAATCTGACCCATTTGCCTCTTAAATGGGTCAGATTATCTTTGAAGGGAAGTTTTGGATTGAGATCTTGCAGGGATTGTTTTTTTTCCCATTAATGTCATGCATCTCCATGATCCATTAGGCCTGCTGTAGAAGCCAGGCTTCTCTGTGACTGTGGGCACAAAGCCGCTATTCATTTGAATTTGCTTTGTTTTCTTCTGTGAAATCCTGGTACAGCACTCTAAACAGTTTCTTTTCACTGTCGCTCTCTGCCTATTTATTTATCATTTACTTGAGATCTAATGTGCTAATTAAAAACTAAAAGTAATCATTTCACCTCTCAAGACACTCCTCTATCGAATCTAGTGGTTTGGACCGACAAATATGGTTAGATCCCGGTATGCTTTCATGGGTTAAGACAGAAGCAGTGTTCTGCACTGCAACACGTGGAGTGTCCAATGACCTAAACGCGCAAACCCTGAAATCTACATCAGCTTTTAAAAATACCTCAGAGAAGCGGTCTTTATGCAGCGCTTGAACCGTTACGCACCGCTGACTTTAACCTCCACAAGATGTCGCCATGCACCACTAAGACCTTGAAAGATGGCCAAGTGTTTTTGTGCGCATGTGTACGTGTGTACGCAAAGAGGCAGCGGGTTAAAATGAAGCGGAACAGCCCGCTCTGTGTGGATTAATCATTGATGAAAGCTGGTCACTGATTCTGCACGGCTCCGCGCCACAAAATTGCTGCCCGATGAGTTACAGCCCTCCTCTTCTTCCTCCACCTGAGGCAACTGCAGGCTGAGCCTTCCAGATGTGAACGCAAATGTGTGCCTGTGCGTCCCCTTGCCACTAGGTGGAGTGCAAGCACGAACACGCACCACATATATGCTACTCCCCAATAAATAAATAAATAAATACACCACCCCGAATGACATGATGGCATTGAAAATGCTCAGGGTTAAGTGGATGAAATGTCTGTAAATGCAGGTGTTTTCACATTTAAGCCACTATTAAGAAGTGAAATGTTTAACTTAATGCAAGGTGCTTTAGCCTAAATCATTATTTATACTGCACTTTCAACTGTGGGAGCTAGTAATCTAGATTGAAGGGGCGCTGATTTAAATTATTCGATGTAAACTGACTTTTACTCATAGGTTCTTAGATCTTATGTTTAATAAGCCTTTTTCTTAAAAAAAGGATCACGTGTTCATATTTGAGTCTGCTTAAAAAGCTAGACTTTATATTTATTGTTTTTACTTTTTTAAATAATCTTAGCTGCAATTTAATTGGCCATAAATTAACACATTGTGTGCTATAAAACAACGGAGTATTGTCTTCTCCCCTATATATAATACAGCCTGTACCCTTATTTACACTTAACCCTCAGAACCCAGGTTTACAAGCAGACCTTAAATAGTTTCAATGGTCTAAACAGGGAGTGGTTGAACACTTCAGGACTAATGTAAAACGTAAAAGAAAGATAATGGACTTCTGCGAGTGAGTGAATAGCGCACCGCTCTCAACAGATGGCTCCAGCCTTTTCAGTCTGACCGCGTCTTTTGAAAGGCAAAAGACAAAAAAGAAAACGCAGAGCAGCCCCCAACAACTGGATCGGGGCTAATTGGACCCTGAGAAGGGAAGAGGAGGGAGGGAGAGAAATCGGCAGCCAGAAGGCGCGCTGCTTGTCCATTCAGTTCGCTCTGCAGGTTCCTCTCAACAACATTCAAACCATGCACCGCTGTCGGCCTCTCGGAGGATGTCTCCGGAGATGTTGCCAAGTGTGATCGTTCTCGCCGGTCTCCAAGTTCTGGCTCTTCGTTGTGCAGCTGATCTCTGTAACTGGACTGGAAGGTGAGCATCTCCTCTGACTTAAGTTTTTTTAAAAAAAAACTCGCCCAAAGGACACTGATTCACTCAAAAACAAAACAATAAATACTTTGAGGTTTTTGCTTGAAAAGGGGTCAGATGGCAACATAAAATTTTCTATACACTGATCAGTAAAACGTGCATTTTGGATAGCTGTGCAAGACAAGTAAACGCTGGTGCATATTTAACATAATAATAATTGTTGAATGTGGTGTTCTAACGTTTATTTTACCCGCCTTTGCTGAACTTTTGAGTTTATTGTAAAAATTCAGCGCAATCATTAGCTTCTCTTTTTGTCCATAAGCACTTTTTAAAAATCGTTTAAACGAAAACCTTTGTGCGTTAATCACCGCCGTTAGAACCCACCTCCAAATGCCGCTAAAAACCACCCTCTGACTCTTTCAAATGCAGCGGTTTTGCAGCTGGCGCGGACCCCAGGGTCATTCTCCAGGTGCGGCTGCGCTGCACAGAGGGCTCCGTGACGTGGGTCTACCCGGGTCAGGCTTTGAGGGTAGCGCTCGAGCCCAATTTGTCGTCCATCCGGTACAACACGGTCTGCATCCAACCGTCTCCATCCCTCAGCGGAGCCAGCGTCTTCATTGAGCGGGCCGGAGAGCTGGAGCTGCTGGCGACGGAAGAAGGCGGGCGCACCGGGCGGCAGGTGTTCTGTTTCCAGGCGGACGGGCCCCACAGGCCCGCCATCTATCTCCAAGCCGGCCTACAGAGTCCCCGGACATGGAGCAGACGCACAGTGGGCTTCAGATACGAGCTGCTGCGCAACAGGAGCGCCAACGGTGGGCTGGAGCGTGAGTTTGGACCCCTTTATCTCACAAGGGGTCCAATAGTAATTATTTTAGAACAACTACTCTTTAATTTTCATTAAGTTCATTAAGTTTAAACAGATTAAAACGTCTACTTTTATTTAAACACAGAAAGAAAGAAAGAAAGAAAGAAAGAAAGACAGAAAGAAAGAAAGAAAGAAAGAAAGAAAGAAAGAAAGAAAGAAAGACTTTCAAAAAAATGTACGGCCTGAAATAACTGCTAATTAAGTGAAAAAGTATTTTTTTCAAAAACCCAATTATCACACTTTTAATTACTTTTACCTGCATATCGTTTATGTGTAATATACTTTTGATTTTTTATTTTATCTTATAATGACTACTCTTTAATCTTGTTAGAAACAGTGTTACAAAGATAGTAGTTTCTTTTCTTTCACAACTATTTTAGTATGAAAAACTAAAGACAAATTTAGTTTTAAAGAGCAGTTATTGAGTGTGGATCAAAACGGAGTCTAGAACCATACAAGTACACCTATAGCAATGTAAAACAAAAATAAAAAATCATTTTAACTTCTAATATTATTTTATAGTAAAATATTTGGTAAGTCAATTTGGTTCAAAATGTTAAAAAATAAAAGCAAGTTTTTAAACTGATTTTGAAGGCCGGAGGTTTTAGTTAAGACCCAAAAAGACCCAACATGGAAAACAGGCTCCTTACAAAAAACATCTGCCTACCTGAGCTCAGTGACCTTTTTAAAATACAGCATAATATAACGTTAAAAAGCAGCAGATGTTTGGTGATACTAACAAACAAAGAAAAAGAAGTTGCTGGAAAAAGAAAAAAAAAATCAAATTTGCCAAAATAGGTGGTAAGTAATTTTTGTTGTGTATTCCAGTCAGAAGCTGAGGTGCAGCACTTTGGGAACAATTTGTTATCTGACAGTGGTAACTGATTACTGCCAAAATAACAGCTTTTACGGCGGTCGAGTCTGAATGAGACAGACTAAGATCAAATTAACTGAAAAGAGGGCCCTTTCCTCAAAGAAACTAGCTCTGACAGTAAACGTTAATAACGTTGGCATGTATTTCGTTTGCAATGGATCAAGACTTTAGGAGAGAAGGTCCTAAAGGTACAGTATATATACATTTTTCTGCTCATGTTTTAAATGATCTGCTCTTCAGTATGCAGTAGTAGGCTATGGAGAGGATTTTGGCTCACATTTTGAAAAGGAGAATGATTTGAAAAATCAACAGCATAAAACTGCCATGAAGTTTCCCCATTTATTTTTCACTGAAGCCAACACAGGAGTAAAAGTACTGGACCAAGAATAGATCCCTGGGGAATTCCGCATGTGATGAAACAACAATGGTCGGAAATAAACGTTTAAGCGTGTCCAAACATGTGTGCCATGATCCATTATGTCAGATGCTGCACTAAGATGTAAAATAACTAAAACGGCACACTCACCTGGAACTGTAATTAGCAAAAGTTAATTAAAAAAGTTTTAACAGCAAAATCATAATTTTTAAAGCAAACGGCAACATTTCAGGGATACATTTTTCATTTAGGGAAGTTAAGATTGGACTTGGGGGAGGATAGGAAAATATGTTTAAATTGGGCAGAACAGATGGATTCAGGTTTTGGGTTTGAATAGTTGGTTGCACTGTGGCATGTTTCAAATCAACTGGAAGAAAAGCTGCAGAGCTGTGTTGATGGTGGGTCACATATTAGGTTAAACACCTGCCAAAATCTCGAGTGGAGTGGAAGTGGCCAGAGGGCATGTAGTCAGCTTTAAATGGTAGATCGTCTGTCCATATCTGCACCAGTGTGAGTTAAGGGTAACAAGTCCAGGAGACAAACGTAGACGTTTTTCTTCCAGCTAATTCTAGGAGATGTTCCCAGGCGAGAATGATTATTTAGTCCTGGGTCAGCCTCCAGCTCTCTCCTTCGAGGGACGTGTTTGGAAAATCTCCAAAGGAAGGCACCTAAGTGGCATCCTGTTCAAATGCTCATTTGACTCCCTTCAATGTGGAGGAGCATCCTTTACCTCAGATTCCTCCCCGGATGACTGAGCTGCTCACTGCATCTCCAAAGCCGAGTCCATCCATTCTTTGGAGGAAAGTCATTTCCGCTGCTTTGTCTGTCAGGATCCATGTCTCAGGACTGTAGGTGATGGTCAGAACCTAGACGAACCTGCAAATCAAGAGCTCTAGCTTTTAATCTCAGCTCTTCTCTCACCACAACAGAAGAGGCCCAAATCCTTGTGCTGCAGCAAACCACATCAGCCAAAAATAAATAGAAACACACTCAAAAGTCATCAACGAGCATATGTGTTTACATTAAAACCAGGCATAAAAACAGTGCTAATTTAAGCGGGATGTGGATGGCTGAGGGGAACGTGCAGCTGCTGGTCAGTCTCGTGTTTTTGTCTGGCTGTCTGGTTTCCATCAGGACACAAAGCACCGAGGACACAGCAGACCACAGGGCGGCCGGAGGGCACCGGGCTAGCAAGCCTGCATTCAGCACGCAAATACTTTGCAAATTCCACAAATGCCTCATCATTGTGCCTGTCTGTTTATTAGCATTTATCCATGTGTGCGGGCCATTCCTAGCGTGCTGATGTCATCGAGGACCCTTAATAGACAGCTGCATGTTTATCTTTTCTGTATTGGCAGTCTGGCCGAGCGTTTGACTCCTGCAGCCCACTGCATTTGGCACGGGGTCATTCAATTAGGTGTGCACAAAAGAAGCCAAACATGGGGTCAAGACTAGCGTGGGGTTTGGATGTGGAGGTGATGCTGTGGGCAGAGCCCAAATGCAGGACCAGCATTCCTTCAAGCAAACCATGGAGCCACGGTCTGTGATGTGAGCTCGGGGATGAATGGAGACGGTGTGCGGGTAAAGGAAGCACTAGGGAGGATTGACAACCTTCTCTTGATCAATGTCATGCAGAATGGGTAGGAATTTCAGAAGGGAGAACCTAGCTATAGGTTGAAAGAGGAAAAATGGGTCAGAAAATCTGCTTAGATGAACACAGTGTGCTCATTCTCTCCTCCCACAGCTTCATGCCGACCCTGCAATGACACAGAACTGCTCATGGCCGTCTGCAGCAGTGACTTTGGTGAGTACATGCAGGATTTGATAATTGATCTAATTGATCATTATCAATTAGAACGTTTTCCCTTTGTTAAATATAAAGCTGCAGAATTGCATCATTCCGTGTTTTTATAGAGCAGCGAACAATAATTGAATGATTTTTATGTTTAAGTCTGAGCTGCAACATCTAACTTAAGGAAACAGAATGCCCTACATTTATCTAGAAAAGGTGTTGAAGAAGCAAAAAAAAAATATATATATATTTTAAAGAGTATGTTGCAATGCTTTTTGTTGCAAAGCACAAAGCAAGTAAACTGTAGAAACTCAGCAAAGTATTGGGAACTGAAAACGCTAACTGCTATACTCTAACCAGTGGTTCCCCTTTTTTGTTATATACCGTATTTTAATTGCTGATTAACCTTAAATATAATGTTCTTTTTATAAATATGAAGACTGGCCCGCAACTTGACCAAGTTTTTCCATTTTGGCCCACTGTTTATTTGTATTGGACACTCGTAATCTAAAGAGACTGTGGAAAGAGGAACGGTTGCACTCTGTATGATCCAACCATGAGGACTCTTAGAGAGCATTTAGATCCTGAATTTCATTAGTATATTTATTTTTGTACTTATTTTATTTTTTGTATTTTTGCTTTCAAACTGATTTTTAACTAAGCAGAGATTTTCAACATAAATATTGTACACTCAATGCATAAACATTTAGGTATTCAATATGCAAATGAGCAAAAAAAATACATTTGGGAAAAAATCCAACCACTAGATGTCAGCAAAGTGATTCTAAGACCATCCTTGGTATGTATAGTATATGCATTAACAGGCATTAGTGATATATACTACCTTGGATGTGAGGGGGGTTGCTTATTATTTGCCACTAATTGCCTACAAGGTGTCAGATGTTGTCCTGTTGGAGAAAGGAAGTTTTACAGGCAGTAGGGGTCCCAAAAACAGAGCCGTTCGCATTTTATTTAAAAACTGCATTTTGTTTAAGGATATATTTTTTCTATATTTTCCAGTGGTTCGAGGCTACATCAAGAATGTCCTCCATGACTCTCGACGGCAGACATCACTGGTGGAGGTGTTGGCAACAAAGGTTTACTGGCAGCGCGGCAGAGTATTTGTGCCACATCCACATGTGTCCTCTCAGTCCCAGCATGGACACATCCGAACGCTCCTGCAGTGCCACGTGATGCCTGGGGACGGACAGTTTCTCTTCACGGGGTCAGAGCACTTTGGGGAAGCTTGGTTAGGGTGCGCCCCACGCTACAAAGACTTCCTGTCTCTCTACCAGAAAGCCAAGATAGGACGTAGGAATTCCTGTGACTTCCCTTTGGACTGAAGGGGTGTGTTGTTTTAGGAACCCTTTAGACTGTGTAGCGGCGCTGTGGGGGGACCTTGTAAAGCTGTCATGAGCCAACAAGGTGGCATCAAGGTTCAGCAGAAGGGCCAAAGCTCCTGAAATCTTTCTGAAAAAAACATGTGGCGGGGCAGAACAGCAGGGCCCCCTGAACTGAGGCTCAGAAAGGGCCGCCCTTTGTCCGTCTCCCATCACCGCCTTTAGAACTGGGAGACCGAGAAGGGGTAGGGTTGCTGCTCGCTTTTTAAACTCTCCCCACATTAGGCTGTTGTTCACTTTGCAGTCTCTGTGCGACCAGTGCTCTATGATCTGAGGTGGGAGGGAAGACGAAGGTGGGCTATTTGTCCTCACAGCTTGGCTTTGTGAGTTTGGGCTAGTACATACATATGCCTGTAGGGCGTCTGTGTTTACTTGTCTTATCATGACAATTCAATTAAAAGTGTTTTTTTGTTGTTGTTTGTGTTTCCAGACTGGCAATTGAGCTGGAAATAATTTATATTTACAGTGGCTAGATTTCAGCTTCTTGCAAATTAATTTGTGCACATTTTATTCTCATTTTGTCACATAACTATCTGAGAGTATTTTAGTGGGATTTATTTGTAAAAAGGCCAACATCAAATGCTACATGATGATACAAGAGGAGGTTTTGAGTTGCATATTTATTCAGCCCATTTATCTACATTGCAGAAATACTTTTTGCCGCAATCCATTTGGCTCTATGTATGTTTCCGTATTGCAATTCGGGCGACTGACATTTTAACCTTTTCTTCTTTCCAAAATCACTCAGACTCAGTCAGATTGGATGGGAAGCAAACTTTTTCAAGACTCAGATTTAGATCTGCACCTGACTGGGCCTTCCTAACACCCATCGTAGCTCTGGCTGTATGTTTAGGGTTATTGTCCAGGTGGAAGGTGAATTTCACCACTGTCTCAAGACTTTTGCATCCTTTAAAATGTTTCCCTTCAGTATCCCCATGTATTCAACTTCATCCAAAAGGCAATGGGCTGTTTCTTAGATTAATATCCTCCTTAATCAGCCATTTGCTTGAGGAGGTCAGCCATCCTTGCAGTTGTGACAAAATCGGTGCCTCAAGAGGTACTATGCACAGGCGAAATATTTTTTCTTCTTTTCACAAACCATAATTTTTGTGATGTTTAAATCTTGGGATATTGTTTTACAGCCTAACTCTGTTTTAAACTTCTCCACAACTTTATCCCTAACCTGTCAGCTGTGTTCCTTAGTCTTCATGATGCTGTTTGTTCAAATATCTAACAAACCATTGAGGCTTTCACAGAACAACTGGATTTATACTGAGATTAAATTAGACACAGGTGAACTATGTTTACAGGTTAGGTGACTTCTGTATTTGAGTGAAAGGGGCTGAAGTTTGTGGTGGTAATACAACAAAATGGGAAACAGATGTCTAGGTGTGAATACTATTTAAAGCCCTGCAGGTCTTTTCCCATCTGGACAAATATACCTTAATTTTCCCCCCGAGGCAAGAAATAAAAAACATAATTGGAATGTATTCACTTTGTAACCGTTTATTGGCATCTTTAAACTACACGCAAACCTTTGAAATGTGTATAAATATGTGATAATATGTGATTCTGTAATTATTAAACATTAAAGCTGATATTTCTAAAGAAAACTATGTATCCTGAAGATTGATTCAATCATTCATTCAGAATCCCCCAGATCAATAAAGTAAACCCTAGCTCTTCTCTTTTTTTTCTTAAGCTTAATTCTCCTGAGAATCTCCACCCCACTCCTTATCCGGTTGTTAAGGAGAAATTGATTTCCTGCAGAACACATCCCATTTCCTAAGTGATTATATTATCATGATAATAGGGTTTATTTAAAAATAGTGGTAGATCACCCCAAGTCAGAGTCAGAACTATCGTTTTGGGGTTATGCCTCCCTGCTTCTTGGATGAAGAAGAAAAATAAACAGACGTGAGGCCCCTCAAAACCCAGGGATCCTCCCCCTTGGTCCCTCCCAGCCAGGAGAACAATTAATTGACTTTTAAAGCAACTGCTTTCTGAGCTCTTCCCCACTTTTCTCAATGGTTGAGCAGAGCTCAAAAACCGATGTGCCTAACATTTCATGAGAAATAAATAGCTGCCAGTGAAAGTGTAGATGACTAAGCGGTGAATGGCGAGCACACAATGACCACCTGGTGACAAGGCCTGCAGCAGACATTATAACCATTGTTGCAGCTGTGGTCACAGATAGAGGCCATCAGGGCTCCAGAATCCAAGAAATAATTAGGATAAATTTGTTTAACTCCGGCAAAAATAATTCGTTTTCACTTTCATTTTGACTCTTTTGAATTATTCCTGTTTTCACGGTAACGAGAACCCATGTGTAGGCAAGCATCAGAGTAAACATGTATCATGTGTTGCAAGAGAAGCCTTTATTTCATATTTTGGGTATTTACGTGAGGCATTTCTCACACTATTTCATGTCTGCTCTGATTGGTTGATCATCACCTCGTGACAACTCCTCTGAATGCGCTGACCTCTTGCCCCTGGGACAACAAAGTCCAGACTCAGACAGATAATGGAAGAATAAACAGAACCATCAAACGAAGTCCAGACTGTCTTACCCTTTGCCATTTTTTGCATCTTACCCGTTGCCATGTTTGTCTACCTAATATTGTCTAAGTATATTAACACAGCCCATCATAGCTACATCAGAATGCCCCCCTAAAAAAAGCCTGCAGAAGCCCAGTATGATGTCACCTCCCCCAGTTCTTTCCCAGGGGGCCACCATGTCAATTTTTCAAGCAAAATATAGTCTCTCTGCAGGCTTTTGAGACCACACAATTCCCATCTCTGGGAATTCCTGCTGGCTCTCATGGGGATCGAGCCTAGGAGGGCTCGGGGACCGGAGCCGCGGCATGGTGCAGCGGCAGGAGTCCGCGATGACTTGGGGGGTAATTGGTTTATCCCACCGCCCGGCCTGCTTTCCCATGTGGGCCACTGCTGCGGGGAGGCCCAGGGGTACAATATGGAAACAGCATGAGACCCTCCAGAGCCACGCCGGCATTCACCTCAGCAGCTATAGAGAGCAGGGACAGAGTAGCGGGAGCACAAAGCTGGAGAAGGCACGTCTCTTGGCTTTGTAAAGGTTGCTATTTGGTCTCTCCTTTTTTTTTTTTTTTTTTTGAAAAAAAAAGTTGGAAACGTTTGTGGTTGAAAGCGGGAAGTAATCCAATTTTGACTGAAACGTTTTTTTTTAAATAAATCTACAGCTGAAAGGGGTTCCAGTCTGAGAGCTTTTCCAGAGGTCAGTTTGCAATTTATCATTCATGGATATATTGATATTGTCATCTTAGTTTAAAAGACTGGAAAAGACAAGTTTTTTTCTTTTATCTTGGCTAAACTAATCTTCAGCTGCACTGAAATGAGACGTTGGGTTCTTAAAAGAGGAAAATTAATCTTGAAGTATCCATGTAGTCCATATGTTTTGGCCGTATAGTAGCTTGCAAAAATATTTATACCCATGACCTTTTTAAACCACAAACCTCCTTTGTTTACAAGACAACTATTATTTTTGCATTCAGCAAAACGGGCCTTTATGTAAGAGTGGCAAGAAGAAAGTCCAAATTGTCTAAGTGCAGCTTGCGGCGTACTATAGAGGTGACATAACAAACAAGAGGAAGAAGGTTTCTCTGATCAGATCAGACCAACGTGGCCTACATGCAACATGCCTTGTGTGGCTGAAAACTAATACTGCAAATCACTCTGATCACACCTTCCTCAGAGTGAAACATGGTGGTGGCCGCATCATGCTGTGGAGATGCTCTTGCAGGTGATGGGAAGCTGATCCGAGTTTAAGCCAAGATTGATGGAGCTTAATGCACCTTTCTAGCAGGACAGTGATCCTGAACATACTATCGGAGCTTTGAGGGAAAATTCTTTGGCTCAAAGTGGAGAGCATGTGCTAAAATGGCCCATTTAAAGTCCAGACCAAACATCTGCTGCTGCCAATTGAGAATCTGTGACAAGACCTGAACATTTATGTTCACAGAGGCTCTCCATCCAATCTTTCATAATGACTCTGAATGGGAATTTCATCAGAACTCAGTTTAACTAACATATAGGTACGTCTAAAAAATTTGAATATTGCGTAAAGTTGCAATATTTTTTGCCAGTCATCTCAGAAAGCTAAACTCATTTATATTTTAATGATTATGGCTTACAGATAATGAAAACCCAAAATTCATTGTCTCAGATAATTAGAATGCTGTGAAAAAGTTCATTATTGGACACCAATGGTGTCCCACCCTAATCAGCTTATTAACTCAAAACACCTAGAAAGCTTTTCTGAGCATTTAAACGGTCTCTCGCTCTGGGTCGGCAGGCTACACAATCACTAGGAAGACTGCTGACTGGACAGATGTCCAGAAGATCCAAGCATATTAACAGAACATTGAGTGGAAGGAAGAAGAATGGTAGGAAAAGGTGAGAACTGTAGCCTTGGAGCCATATCATCTGCTGGTGTTGGTCCACTGTGTTTTTTTAACTCCACAGTCAATGCAGCCATTTAGCAGGAAGCACTTTGTGCGTTCCTCTGCAGACAAGCTGTATGAAGATGCCGATTTCATTTTCCAGCAGGACATGGCAGCTGCCCACACTGTCAAAGCTACCGAAAGCTGGTTCAGTGACCATGGTGTTCCTGTTCTTGATTGGCCAGCAGACATCCCTGACCTGAACCCCATACAAAATCTCTGGGCTGTTGTCAAGAGGAAGATGACACCAGACCCAACAAGGCAGATGAGCTGAAGGCAGCTATCAAAAGAACTTCCATTACACCTACGCAGTGCCACAGGCTGAAGCCTCTACGCCATGGCGCATTGATGCAGTAACTCGTGCAAGAGGAGGCCCAACCAAGTACTGAATGCATAGAAAAGACAATGAGATATTAAAGGTTTTCTTTACCCATCAGCCATAATTATCAAAATGACAAGAAATAAAAGCTTGAACTATTTTACACGTGTGTAACGGTCTCTGTAAAATAACCGCTTTCCTTTCTGAAAGGACTGGCAAAATATATTGCACATGTACGCAATATTAATGATTTTAGATGTAGTTCTAGATTGAATGGGAGGTTGGTGAATGGAGGCTATCATTACCAGCAGAGTCCACAAGGTGGCAGCAGTTCACCTTAAAAAACAGCTGTGGTTAATGGAGTTGTGGAAACTTTCTGCAAATATCCTTAAATATTCAGCTAATGACCCAGAAAACAACCGTGGGAAAGACTTTTGATGCCAACTGTAGCCGCTTCGAATACACAAAGACAACTAAAAAACCATTTAAACACGTACATAGTTTAAAAAAAGGCTCAATAACTGTCTTTATTTCTTGACACACTTAAGGAAACAAATAATATACGTTTCCGGTGATCATCTAACGACCCACTGATGTCTCTGCCATGGGTGTGAGAAATGTCGATGTATAAACTTCTCATCGTTCTTTATTATTATTATTATTAGAATCATAAACCTGAAAAGATTAGTGGAAAGATACCCAGATGAAAAAGGTGTCAGGGGGCCCACAGATGTTGTTTGAGGTCACTATACTACAAATTGTTGTAAAAACTACAAAAACAAGGTACAAAATAAGTCCATCCAGATGAAAATGAATTAAAAGAGACTTTAGACGTGCAACCAGGACCCGGAGTTCATTTTACCACATATTTCTGTTTGTTTCTAAACTTTGCCGAGATTGAAAGCGGATTTATTCTGGGGGGTCTGATTTTTGCAATGACAACAATGCATCAGAGTGAGACCAACAGCTTCTTCTCGCCAAGGTGTCACATGTCACCAGGGGGCCATGCCATGCGCCTCGCTTACAGTTGGGAAGTAGAGGCACTTCCTCCTTCCTACCTCTCCTTGTTCTGAAACCAGCCTCTTAGAACGGATCACTTCAATGGCGAACCAGGCGCCCTTCACGGCTCCGAAACACTGACTTCTTTTGAGGGGGTGGAAGGTCAGACCCTAACGCAGGAGCGGATGTCAAGCCGGTTCAGCCCTGAAAGCCTCTCCGTTTTAGTGCGTAAAAAGTGACCCGGAGTGAAAAGAACAATGGCTGCGACGTAGCGCAACTTTTGGATCCAGGGGTGGATGATCGAGAGTGGGACTCCGTCGGTGCTGCTGGTGACTTTTGCGGACTAGAAGGAGACTTGGAGCAGGACTTTCATCATGAAGAAGCAGTTTAATCGCATGAAGCAGCTGGCCAACCAGACTGTTGGAAGGTGGGTTCGTTGGATCTGGCGACATATGCTGCGCTTTCAGCTGGAGAGTCCAGAAGGTTTATTTATTGTGGTTAATTTGGGGCTTCAACCGTCAGCCGTCTGCTTGTTGTTGTGGGCGGTGTCGGAAGGACTGGGACGTGATTTTAGGGAAGGAAAAACTTTATAAGCTACTTTTTAAAAAGCTGCTTTGTGCGGTTGAGTGTTGTTTTCCGGCTACAAGCTGTTTAAAGCGGCTTAATAACTGGAGGCATTTAACCCTTAAGAAAAAAATCACAGAAAAAAAAAAAGTTAAAGCGAGTTGACGCATCCAGGTGGTTAGATTTCTTCAATATTTATTCATAATTGCATCATGTTTTAATCGGTCTTAAAATTCTAAATATTTATTTAGTTTGCATTTATTGCGAAACTGGGAAAAATCTTGCAGATTATGTTTAGCTGGAGTAAAATCACTTGCAGTGCTTATTTATATCAATAGTAATTGTACTAACTCAACTAATTTAATGTACTCGGTATTTAATAGTGTTTTTGCATGGCGCAGGGGCGTCTCCAAAACGTTTTACAATGGGTGGCGAATGGGGGCCAATAACAATCCTGGGGTGGTACACCAAAACTGTTTCTGTATGCAGCTATGGTGGAACATATAGGTCCAAATTTAAAAGGAAGTATTGAGCTAAATAGTTGGCAGACCTTCATGAGTTTATTACATACCGGCATACCAAAAATCAGCTAATTAGACAGCTAATGAGGCCATGTGGAAGTGACACTCTAGAGTACTATAAAAGGGGAATATGAAGGACACAAAAACCAAAAGCATGTTTCCAAAAAGTTGACATCTTCGTTTTATATCCTGTTTGTTTATTCTATTTTTTGATGTCTTACTGTTATTTGATCTGTTTTACGCTTTCATTTAGGGCGTATGCATTATACGGATGAGATGTAGATGTTATTTGTTCTTTAATAAAGCACTAAAAGCTTTAATGTTCATCACCTACAGTGCTAATAGCTTTATAACGATCAGTTGGGAGAACTAAGAAAAACCTTTTTATTTAAATGTCCCAATCTAGAATTTATGCTCTCCTTGACTGGAATTCCTTCAGATGTAGATTAGGACTCATTTCCTGATGGCACAGCCGATTAGACCACCCGCTCCCGGTCCGTGCCCTCATCGCCGTCCCTATGGGGCTACCCTGCCCTGTTCTCCCTCAGCCGCTGCTGGGCGTCTGTGTCCATGTATTACGGTACGCCACTGACTAAATCGAGGGTTCCTCTCCTTAAAAGAGCTTCACAGGAGGACTTGCCCGCCACCCTGAGAGGTTCTGCCAGGAGTTTCGCCCAGTCGTTGCTCCACGTGTTGTGCAACAGCAGTAAAAGTTGACTGGGCATGCTCAGAGGACGCTTTGCTGAGAAGCAAAACTGTTTGCGAGCACACCCGCCCACCCTGGATAATGCCTGGATGGGGGTTTACCATGTGCAAGTTAGAAAATAAACCGCTTAGGTTGTTATGCTCAATTAAGCCCACAAACTGCTGGTTCTGCTCTATTCATTAGAAATCTAAGTAAATATTGGATTTGACGAATAGCCAACAATAGAGCCCAGTTATGAGAGCCTGAACGAGGTGCGACAACACACAAAACAACTACACAGCTGGCTGTAACCGTTTGTTTGGTCGGCAGAGCAGGTTGGGACGGTTTGTTATGGGCAGCACACTGAGGGGATTTTGTGGAGTAAGCATTTCCAGCGCTGAGGACGGGGGGACGCTGGCTGGAACAAAGACACTCTCTTTCTTTTCATAAAGGAGGAACCCAGCTAGATTTGCATTCGATTAACAGGAGGAGGCTGTATGAATCACGCACAGCACAAACACGGCAGTGTTTACAAATAGCTTTGCCCGAGTTATTTTAATAAAACAAAGGCTGTAAAATTACTCATAAATGTGGTTTATATATTTTTTTTTCATCATCAGTGCAATTGCCCAACATGACTTCATGAAAGCAGGGTGTCTTCATCCAGGGTGCACACTGTACATCTCGTCTCTGTCTGAAGGAGTCTATTATTAGAGCAGTAGCTGCTGCCCGTCTCCAAGCTGGATCAATGCTAAGTCAGTATTGATAAGAATCATTAGATTGCTTGGGTAGTTTATCCCTTTAGAGGCTTAGCCGCTGCAGCCTGATGCTTGATGCGATCGTATAAGTTACGACTGGAAACCTCAGTTTATTTAATGGGGCTTTCATGCGACAGATCAGCACAACGCAGTTGCTAATTGGGAAGTGAAAGGGAAACGAAGCAGGGCTTTCAGTTTTTTGTTGTGTTGCAAAAACAAACGTGCAAACAGAAACTGTGGCTTGCATTTATATTTGTCCCTGAATAAAATCAAGCGAAACCAACTGCAAGCTGTTGCACGAAGGCCTCAGAGGTTTTGTTGGAGAACATCGGCAAACAAACAGCTTCATGAAGACCGAGGAACGCAGCAGAAGAGTCGGGGAGGATGTTTAAAGCGGGGTTAGACACAGCGCTGTGTTAGATTTGTGCAGCAGTTAAAACATCCTCAGTTAGTGTTTCTCATTATCGGGATAAATCACTGTATTTGTCACAATATATTTTTCTTACAATAATGATACATTTGATACCATAGCCACCCCTGTCTAGTCCAAAAATAGCATATTTCTCTCCATTTAATGGGTTGATGCACACAAAGAAAGTATTCAGTGAAATATATTTTTAAGGGGGCATATCATGTTTCTGTAATGTCTTCCTTTTCACATGCGTCTGAGAGCAACTCGTTTTGGTGCCGTCTCTTTAAATGAAAATGAGGCACTCCACACCGCTCCCCCCTCCAGGTTGCAGAGCACTCCGCTCCACTCCACCCGGTTTGGCCATTTTTGTATTTTTCTGGGGGACGGTGGAATGAATTGTGTGGGTTAATACACCCCACAACCAAACATTTGCACTTACCACTTGTAGTTTCCGCATCCATCAGCTTGGACTACAGAATCGTAGCGAGAAATAAAAATGGTGGATTCGTGAAATTGGTTAGCCGAACGTCTGTGACCTTGTTTAGCAGCACAGCAGCAAATACTGGGATGTCACTGAGAAAACTGAACGGCTGAAAACATACGACCCAAACAGAATATGAAGATATCTGTGCAGCACCTGGCGAGACTACATTCAACTTTTCTGCATTCCTAGAGACTCGAAGTACACAACAAAAATGTATGTAAAGGCTAAAAAAACTGGGTTTCGCGTGAGAAGTCCCCTTTAAATCACTACATGTATTTATATACAATTATATGTATTTTAATACCAGCAACGTTTACGATGTTCTATCTGGGTGGAAGCCAGAGTGGATCCAAAACTTGGGCATTGCATGGCGAGCTCCAACCCTCCCAGTCGACGTTCTTGTTGTTGTCCTGTCTGGAAACTGGGAAAATCCGACTTCTGAGCACAAAGAGAACGCACGCTAAAAAGAAAACCCCAAGCTGTGAACATTTGACTGAGTCCTGTTGATCCAAAAGAGTGAACGCTATGGCACTGCAGAAAACAAAACTACAAAGCTACCTAGACACAATGTCCAACTAACTGAGCATTGATAAGAGAAGCTATATATAAACGAGTAACCGTTCCCGTCACCTTGAACACATCAAGAACATGGCGTTGGCAGCTTCATACTGTGGAGATTTTGGGTAATTACATGAATAGGAAGACAGTTGAAAGTAAATGTAGAGCATTCCCTGTAAGAAAAACTTTAGAGGCTGAATAAAAATGCACGCCACACTTTTTTTGCTTTTAAAGAAATTTGGAAACCTATTGCATACAATTCTCAATAATATACAGAGTTTGGTGGCTGTGAATAAAGCACAGTGGGTGACGTAAGCACATTCTGCTCATCCAAATCATGTTTTAATGAACTCTTTCTACACGTGAGTGAATATGTTGTAATCTCTTAATTTCCAGCTGTTAAATCATTACATTCCTTAAACTTTGACAAGCTGGATAAAAAAAAAAAAAAATCTCTGACTGCAGCTAGAGGTAATCTTTTTTTAAATTTTATTAACGTCGGGGAGATTTGAGGCCCGAGTGAGGTAAGCCTTTCCTGTATGCAGACGGTGGAACATGGAGATCATATTCTAAGAAGATCATAACAGCATTGTGTAATACCTCCTGTCTGAGCTGGTTAATTGATCCCTGCGAGCTTTAGGTTCGTGGTCTGAGCTCAGAGACGGACGCGATCTGTGGGGAGTTGTGAACGGAGACGCGGCTCACGGTGGATCTGTCTGACATCGATTAGAAATGATACAGGTCCAAGGGCCTATTTCTATTCTAGCACTCTGGCAACATTTCCTTGAAGCTTTAGAGTGATGACATATCGTCGTTTATACCCGGATTGTGTCACAAACGTGCGGTGTGCTTCTGACTCCAACAGGCTTCGTGCATGCACACACAGATCTGGCCCTGTTGCCACAACAAACAGGGTGAGGATGAGTCAAGAAGTGTGCTTTTCAGACCGGGTGGAGGAATCTGACATGTTCAATATGGCCTCTGGTGCACACCATGGGTGTGCAAATGGTGCACAGTAAATTAGAGCTCATACGCTGCCTGACAGGTCTTTGTAGGTAAAGTTTAGTACTGGGTCTCAGTCTCAGGGAGCAGCAAACGTCTGCAGCAACCTGCACACGGGATGAGTCCCATTTGTTGTCGTGCTCCAGTAAACCCGGCTCAGTTTGGTTAAAGCATTGGGTTGTTATTAAAAATGGCAATAAACTTTATATTTACATGTACAAACACATGCAAATTCTCAGGTCAGCATTGTTATGGGCTGCCTAAACCCTCAGGTAAGTAACATGAAAGACAGTGATTGCAGGGTAACGGCTTCCTTCATAATAAATAGATGCAAGAGTTTAAACATAAAATAAATGTTTATTTTGTTTGCACGAGGTTTGTTATCAGACGTCTGATTTCTGGGTTTTTTTTCTCCACAGAGCTGAAAAAACTGAGGTCCTGAGCGATGACCTCCTTCAGGTAAATATCACCTCTCCATTGTTGTGTCCTTGTTGAAATCCATCCGCTGTTTATGGCTCTATTCATGGTTTTATTTTTGTGTCGTTCTATTTGTTGTTTTAGTTGCTTTGTGTCGTATCGTTTTTTTTTTTTTTTACTTATTTTTTGTCATTTCTTTCATATTCATTCTTTTCCTCTTGATTTTTGTTTCCATTGATTTAACTAAATGCACTTTTCATTGAATTTCTTATTTAAATCTGATATCATTACTGGTGTATGGGTCCCTATTCAACACGTTTATATTAATAGGTATGTATCCTTGAAGTTATCTATCTGTGTAATGCATGCTGTGTTTATTGCTGCAGCCCAAGCAGAAAGCAGTACGACCTTCTTTCAAATGGAAATGTAGTTCAACATCTGACTCTATTAAAAACTGATGTGGTCTGAACTTTGGTTGAAAAAATCTGCATGTATGAACCGTAATTTTTCTGGGAGGGGAAAAAGAGCTGAGGAAGTTTCGAGTTTAGCGTTCCCCTCTAAGACTCTGTTAAAGCCATCATGCCTCGGCAGCATGTTGAGGCCAAATCTCTCTCAGGGCTCGGAGCGCAACTGCTTGTGTTTAAGCTTTACTGCAAAGTCTTTCATTTAGTAAGGCTTAGCCGGCACAGGGGGCTGGCACTCCACGAGAAATGCCTCAGTGTTGTAAGTCTTTTATTTTTCCCCACTCGAAGTGAAGTCTGTTTGGTGTTTAGTCATCATGAAATCAAAGTGGATGGACGCTGCTGAGTGTGTATGTAGCTGTTGGGGGAGGGAAACACTTTGGCTTGTGAAACGGTGAGATCATCTTTAGAAAGGAAAAAAAAAAAAAGTGGGAATAAATCGTAGGAAGGTGATCCGGCAAACCTCGGTTTTCGCAACTTCTCAGAAGCGAAAGATTTAATGACCCGCAGTCATGAACTCTGAACCTGGTGTGGTTCACACCCAGTAACTCCCAACACAAACTCGTGCTAAGCATAAATATTTCCCTGTAAATAGTTCTGTCATCTTTATATATACATATATTTGTGTGTCTATGTATGTTTTTGGATGTTATTTCTACAAGCAAACAGAAGAGAACAGACTCGGCCCTCCCGCTGAACGCTCTTTGCCGTCTTTGGCTCAGAACGACTGGAGGCTTGTGCTGCGTTAGACATTCCTGAAGCTCCGGCTCTCTGTGAGGAATGCTATTGTCAGAAGGTCGGATGTCTTCTGGCAGCTTCAGCTTCTGACAGGTTTTCTTTTTAAATGGCAACAAAAACGCGTCACGTGCACGACTCTGAAAATAATCCATCAAGGTCTCCTATTTAAACATTTACCAAACTTTTTTTTCTGCCTTTTAATGTGACGTATGTCCTGGACAGTTGGATGAAAGCGTCTGCCAAATGCACAAAGAAATAATTCTAATCAAACATGAGCAAATCTGGTAGATATTTTCCCACTGTTTGTGCACAAGTTCTCCAGATCTGTCGGATTTGTGAGGATGTCTCTTATGCACAGGCCTGTTCATGTTACCCCACATTTTTATTGGAGGACTCTAGTCCAGTTTTAGTTTTCCTCTAGTGACATCATTTTCTAATTGATTGGGATGCGTGCTTGGACTTGCTGTACTGCTAACAAATGAAATCCCTCGTCATCCTTTTCTTTTTTTTTTTTCTTTTTTCTTTTTTTTTTTGCTACTGATGATAATTCATTTCACCTTGCTGAAAATCACCCTTCCCCATGTGAAGAAAAAAAAAAACCCACGGCATGATGCAGCCACCACCATGTTTCACTGTAGAGTAGTCGTCTTGCAGTTGGAAAGGTGTGGGTTTCATTGCAGCTAGTCACATTTTGATAAGCTCTTTGGCCGGGCACTTAACACCAAGTTTCCTAGTGATCTGCAAATCGATGTATAAATGTGTGGGTACAGTTAACTGCATGAGACCCTAGTGTTTTAACTGGCCGCTATGGATGCTAGAGTGCTACATAAGTTCAGTCTATTTACCGCTTAAGGTTTATGCTTTTGTGTTTGGTCCACCACTGCTACGACTCCTGACCCTCTGGTCAGACATATGGAGAATACAGGAGATCGCTGATACATGTAAAACACAACCAGTTTGTGTTGGAAGTTGCTGCCGCTTCTTTAGTGTTTCACTCAGCCTCATGGCAGCCAACTTCTGTAATATCTCAGGTATCCCATATTTTCTTCATTCATGTGCAAGCGGTTATTGTGCGGTGTCACGATATATTTATGGCCCACTGAGTAAAAAAAAGTCACTCTAATATTCCTTTGTACCGCCTTTAGTTTTGATTGCAACATCCCTTCATAGACTTCTGCACTGTCACAGCATTTATTTATATCCACAGCTGCATGCATGTCTCATCAAGATCTTTGTAGAGACGATGGGAGAGATGGACGGCGGGAAACATTTTTCTCTTATCGCATCCCAACGATTCTCAATGTGTGTCTCATGCTCCTTGAACCTCACAATTTCTTTGAGCTCAATGAATCCTGGCATTGTCATCTAGGAATATGTCTGAAACATCAAGGATGAAGAAGTTGACAAATTAAATTATACCTTGTCATTCTACATATTCAGGTAGTAGGCGGACCTCAGTTTTGGCCATGATCCCCCGACCCCAGATCACAGTCCTGCTCCCTGAAACGTAAACATCTAGGCTGTGATTATCCAATGGGAGCTTCTTAGTTATTTGCTTGGTTAAAACCAGGTGGTTACTTTAGTTTCGGATGGGAGCTGTATCCGCCCAGCAAACTTTGGATTTAGTTAAAGGAATGCCATTGAAAAAATGTCAGGATTGTTCTACTAGAGTGATGAAACTGAATTAAAAGGCGTTTTATTTATGCAGGCAGGTTCTTGCATTTTTTCACATAAAAAACCTGGAACTTCAGCATGGATGTCCGCTCTTACATCTGCAGGGATCTGAGTAAAGTGTGCAGTTTACTGACACATGCAGCAGTGAATCAGTATCAGCACTGCGATATAATCACACTGCCTGGAAATGTTTTTCTCTCATCTTCCAAGCATGAGACCAGAAGGGCTGATTTTTCCTTACCCACTTCCCACAAGCTTCCCCCCCTTCTACGATTGGTCAAATGTGAAATTTGACTCTGTTATTCCCTGCTGTCATAGTACTCTCTTCTCTTGTATTTTCCATAGTGCTTTGCATTGGGTAAGGCATTTATCTTGTTTGGACTCGTCCTGCCTCACTGGGAGAGTCTGGGAGGCTGCCAGAGCGGAGCGTACCCTTGCCTTCCTGATCTCAAAGTGAAGGGCGTCATGTTAGAACCGGTTCCCTAACTCAGTATTTAAATACAACTTAAGATAAGATATACAAATTGTGGACTGCAGATACTTTTTCAATGCTCACATCTGATGGTTATATGGTAAGCAGGTATTGCATTGGGCCAGGCGGTGAGAGAAACAAAACGTCAGTTGTTCTGGATCACGTCAGCTCGCACGTTTCATTATAGATATGATAGCGGTGACATGATGTGAATTCACACCTCAAACATCTATGATGTAGTCCAGTACAGTTCTTCTTTTCCATTAATCATCACACTTCCACAAACCTGATAAAAATATGGAATGCACATCTGATCTGTTGCCATGTAACGATACGACGTCACACTGAATAAAAGTGGTGGGAAAAAATCATTACATTTTCTCAAAATGTCATCATAAGATAAGCTATACTCCATGACTCGGCAGCTTATTGAATCACCTTTAGCAGAAATTACTTGACTTCCCAAAAGAAATGACTTCCCAGTTGCTTTTGTTGCTGTGGAGGAAATTTCTTTTCACTTTGCTGCTTCAGTTCATTTAGTTTTGAAGTCATTTCCTTATGCATCTGTTCTCTTAAGGTGCCGCTGCAGAATTTCAGTCAGACTGAGCTCTGGATTTTGACTGGACCATTGCAACACCTTACTTCAGTTTTTAATTCTAATTCTGTATATTTTCTGCTGTACTTTGGGTCATTGTCCAAATCTGTTGGGCAGATGGCCTCTCCTCTGACTATAAAATACTTTGGGCCAATCAATGAGTCCAGCGTACCCAGGTCCTGGGGCTGCCAGCATCATTACATCACCACCACCCAGATGCATTAAATTTGGAATGAGGTGTTAGGTTTTCATCAAACAACATAGTGTATATGACCCAGCATCTTTACTTGATCAAATCTGTCCAAAGGACCTTTCCCGCCAAAGTCTTCTGGTTCTTTAATCTCAAATATTTCAAGTTATTCGTTTCTGCAGGAAGAAGGTTATGGGTGCGTTCACACCGAACGCGAACAAGGCGAATGGAGCGAGTGATTTACATGTTATCCCTATTTAAAGGCTCAGGAGTGGGTTAACTGTCTGCGATGTGAACGACGCGTTTTGAGCGACGCAAACGTCACAAATTGGGTGAATAGAGCAAAGCAAAACTGCAAATAGCGCAAGGAAGTTTTCTGTCAATTCGCGTCACGTTAGGGGGGCTCCTCGTCCATTTATTTAAGCAGAATTTTTTTTTTTTTTATGTTACATATTTAGACAATACGATTAGGCTATATTTCTATAGAGAAGTGATGGATTTACTGACTGAAGACTCCTGTAAGGGAAGGCAAGTTTATTTCTGAAGCACTTTTCAGTAGCAGGACGATTCAAAGTGCGTCTTGCGACTGTAGCACGTGTCCCAGAGGGATCTGTAGATGAGGGGCAGCAGCTCGTCATTGGGTCCTGGAGAGACAGAAGTACCGCCGGAGGTGAGCGTCATCCAAACGCAGCTACAGGTTGTGGTCCTCGCCGAACCTGGTGCTTCTCTGGAGGATCCGGTGGACCCAGGGACGCTAACGCCGTTGTTTGGCTTTCCACATTACATACGGCACCGTTCTCGCTCGGTAAAATCCATCTCCGTCACGGTGAGTTGAACAGGCAAGCTGATATACACTTCTCATATCTGATGATGCGTTGAAGCGGGCTGGGGAAAAATGGCTGCGTTGTCAGCATGGATTGTTTGCCAGAGAGAGGCGAAATGTCAAGCTACCAATGGCAGGTGATCAATGCGACAAATTCGCCTTGTTTGCGTTCGGTGTGAACTTACCTTAAGTGTCTCTTTAATTGTACGTTCAGGTTTACTATAAACAGTGCTAGGTAAGGCCTGTAGGATCTCTGATATAACTGAGAGCTTTCATATCTCAGCATTTCACAGCCTCCTTTACGTTTCGTAGTTTTCTTTTGCGGCTCCATCTTCACGGTCAATGTGGACTTTTTTTTAGGCTGGGCGATATGGCTTAGAAAATAAAAGCTCTGATTTTATTTGACCAAATTCAAATAATGGATTCCCCCCCTTTTCATTCCACAAAACTAATTAAAGAAATTGTTTTAAAAACTTTAATTTCAACCATTTTGTCTGTGAGTTGACCTGAATTCAAAGTACAACTAAATACAAGCTGTGAAACATGCTTGTAAAACAAGATGGCGGCCCTGCCGTTGTAAACAATGAAAATATAACAAAATGCTTGCTGCTGGTGGTTTTACACAATGAGTTAAGAACAGGCTTCACTTCACTTGTGTAACTCCAAACTAGGAATAAATTAAAGTGTCTCATCTTATGGTAGAAAAGTTTCCTCTTTACAATATGTTGACAATATATTTTCCTAAACATATATATCAAGCATTGCATGCTATTCTCCTCATGGAAGTCAAATGAGCGAATTGGCAAAATAAAATCCAAATTTTCCAAAAATGAATTCTTCATAAATTGTAAATTTGAATTAATCGATTAAATCGATTTATCGTCCAGCCCTACTTATGTACAGTGATTGACAGGTAGCCCTTATGTTCCACAGAGGAATGTCATGAGGAGCTGGAGTTAAACTGATCCCCGGGCCTGGAACGCTCTTTCTTGTGTTTACAGGTCCGCGCCGTGGCCGCAGGCTGAGCAGATCTGTTTTTGAGTGGAGGAGAGGTAGAAAAAGCATTTGAGGAAACGTGGCACTACCAAAGAAAAGCGCACTGCATGACTGGGGCCGAGTGGGACGGCACCTCCACGGGCTTAACAGTAACAACCGGCCCACTGGCCCACTGGGGAAATCCCCGGTAATCCTATATGCCAGTCCGCCCATGTCTGCTGATGTATACTCAGATAAACTAAGTAACTTACTCTTTTCTGGGCGAGTTGAAACTGTCGCTTCTCTGCGTTGTTTTGATATGCTGTTTTCTTCTTTAGCTGTGGGTTTCCATTTGAAAATCGCAGGGATAGCAGTCTGAATTTTCAAACCGAAAGATTCCTGTTAGCCGGACGCCTCCGGAGAACAGTCTGCAGTGAAAGGATCGCTACAGAAGAGGGAGTGAACACTTGAACATTTCGCTCTTTCTGGAATGAGAACGGACTTATGTGTTCACTGGGGGAATTGGAACAGCCAGCCGCTACGACACATTTCGGCTTTTATCACAGTATATTACAAAACAAGGCGACACTGAAGACAAACAAACAGCTTGCTAAGCATCGGCAGCACACCGGATTACCCCTCGTCACGTCTTATCCTGAATAGGGGCCCATTGCCGGATATCCCATTAGCAGCATAGCACAGAGCTAGCTTTTAAATTATTTCAACACATTTATTGATTCAATTAGCATTTGATTACAAAAGAATCAACTATGTGGATGATATAATACAATATACTGAATATTTATGCATAGTTCCGACATTGTGTAAGAGACCCTTTACCGTGTTTGGACGTGGTCTCTTAAACCTTCCTAGATTTTTAGGGATCAAGACTTTCTTCTCTAAGGTCATTGCAGATGTCTTTCCTGCCTGACACCCTAAAAATGCTCACCGGCATGCCCTAAATGAGCAAACGGCTTGCTGTTATAGAGGGGATCACTTTTGCTGATGATCAGTTGAGTGCATTTGATTAGAAACAGCGCTGTATTTATAGTAAGCCTATTCTCATAATTATCGTTTCCTCTCTTGTAACTGAAAAGAGATAACGCATTCAAATGTTTGAGGGTACGTGACTTTCACTCTAATCTCTTCAGTCTGCATACTAGATGTATAACTGCTTGTCAGCGTGAATTGTAAACCTTAGGAGGCCTGGCCGTTATCTTGTCAAGCCAGATCAGCGTCGTTTATCTTAGTTATTACCAGTATAAAACGGATGTCTTTGCAAAGTTGCTGCTGTTTCTGTTGGGTCACTTACACAAACCAAACCGAGGCGCCTCACAGTAGCATCGGGGTGTTCTGGTAAACACAGTGTTGGCATCTATTATTTATAGTAAGCTGCTGCTTGTTCCAACTTCCACTTTGCACAACGCCATCCGTTGGCGGCTGACAGATTAACTGAAACCATCAACTCCAGCTCTGAACTTTCACATTTTAAACCTGTGATGCTAATGGGGTATTTTTCTTCCTAATAATTTGTCCATGCATTTTTATTTTATTTAAGAGCAGAAATCCTTCTTTTTTTTCCTCGCAGAAATTGCTCTCACTCAGACCTATGCTCTTGCGCTCAAAAATCTTGCTGGGTAACGAATATGCTCTGCTGTCCCTCAGAAGTACGTTTCTCTGCTCAGATCGAAGGCAAGCGCTGTATCTTCTGCTTCCGTTTGGGTCCTGTTCTCCATGCTTTACCTTCTTATGTCGGGGCAAAAGCGGTCTCATGTGTTTTCTCTGCTGACAAATTACCTTTCTTCTCTTTCGGTGCAGATTTGTGTCTTGGTAACAGTTGCAGCCAATAGACAGACAGCGGGACTTTGACATCACGAACCTCTTTGAGGGAATCCTCAAAGAGGTTTGTTTTCACTTCAGAGAGAGTCGTGAACACAGAGGACAGAACTGAGGGTGCAGTTTTACCCGCTAGCAGAGGAAGCTTGACAAGAGAAGACACTTTTTATATGAGGCATTACATCTGACTGAAGAACCAGATTTTGGGAATGTGCAGAAAAAACAATAATTTTTCTTTGAAACGATGCTCAGAGTCACCAAGACCAGGCCCCTGCCTTTGCTTGGCAACAGCCCCTGATGTTCCTCCCAACAGTTGGCGGGCCAACACTAGATTATGAGGAAGCTACCAAGTCCAGGCGGGTCCACCTATTAGTGCAGTTTCCATTCATTCAGATCACTGAAAAGGATTGAGCCCTTTCCCGAGGCAAGTTCTGAAATGTGAGACTCTCGCAGGACAACACAGCTTCTTGTATCACAAGCAAAGTATCCAAAGTGTTTTCATCGCTGTAACGAGGCGATTATTCGGAGGTGCAGGGATTCTTGAGGTGAGGGTCAGTCTCAAAAGGAATCATCTCAATTCCAGGATGGGACGAAATGCAGTGCGCTCCCACACAAAGCACCTAAAATAGAATCAAGGGCTGCCAACTCTCCAGCGGCTGCCCATGACTAGAAGCAATAGAAACCCTTTTTCAAGGGGCAACTGACAGACGAGCCATATTTCGACTGGACTCTGCCTTTAACCGCTCATTGTAGAGCTCATCCACATCAAAATAAGTCACTGGAGGAGGTTCTGGCATCTGATCAGGATGCTTCCAGCGCACCTCTTTTTGTTGGTTTTCTGGATGTGAGACTCCAGAGTAGACCAAGAGCTCACTGGAGGAACTAAATATCCATGCAGGCCTGGGAACAAGTTGAGAAACCCTGTTAGACTTCTTACCACCCCCATCTGATCTCAGATGAGCAGAAAATGAGGGTTGGATAGTTGGAACGATAGGATCCTACTTACTAGTGCATGTGTTAACTTTTCAGTTAAAATATAGCCTTGTCTGCTTTGATTCATCACTCATAAGGCTTGATGGACATTGCCCATAACATCATCTCAGCTTTGCCATAATATAAAATGTCATTCTTTTAACCTAAATACACTTCTAGAAAGTAGAAAAACCTGGAAAAGTGCTTGTTTTCTTTGTTTTTTGGCTTTCTGTTGTTCAGCATCACATGAAAACACTTGAACATTTAGGCTTTAAAAAAAAAAAAAAAGCTTTTTTAAAAGTTTTTTTTTAACTCCATTCCACTTCCAACCAAAGCAACTGTTCTTGTGAGCTAAAATGACTCTCTGGGCTCTTTCTAGATACAAATCCTGCTTCTGATCCATGCTTATCTTCATAATCTGGCCGTTAACTCCTCTGCCAAGCGGGTCAGTCATTTTCCAGCTAGTTTGGTGACGCAGCTTTTCAGTCGACCAAAGCCAACCCGTGCCTGAAAACCCAACAAGCCCATCCACATGAGCTCGGGAGGGATTCACTGAGATTTATATGTTTTCTGCTGTTGTGGGTCAGAGGTCGGCAGCTCGCTCTGCTCAGTTTTCACTCCTGCTTGGGGGAGAAAAAAAACAGAAAGTTGGCAGTAAGTGTGAATCTTACGACATTATGTCAACAGCAGTGTGATAGCAGTCATCTTTGTTCGATTTTAGTAATTGCGGGCTTGTCTGTGACTTATATCAGGAGGTTTTCCCCGTTTTTTCCTCTCTCTTCTAACTTTTAAACTGCAGTTTATCAGGGTGTTCTACATCTGAAAGTGGGATCTTTATTCGACCAAGAATAGAGGCATAACTTTGGGAGGACAATAAAACCAGCGGTTGAAGACGTGATGAGACCAAAAGTCCTAGCCAAATATCTTTGAGAAAACCCACTCTATGCTGTTGTTTAAATGTCCTTGTTTGCGTTGTGTTCTTTTGCTGTACGCTCAGACAAAACTTGCTCTAAAGACACAGCCTGTGATCAGCATGTGCGTCTCGCCCACACTGCAGACTCTCTGACCTCTGCCTTTTCTCTCCTTCCTTGGCACACGTGGTTGGAAATCAGCTAATTTGGGATTGGATCTTGTGGATCCCGGGTAGGAAGTGGAATCCAGCGGCGGTTTGGCTGAAAGGAAAGGAGGAGAGCAGAAATGTCTATCGCCCACTCTGTAAGGGAGCAATGAATTAGAGGGGATAAAAGTGAAGGAAGATGATGAAATCTGACAGCAAATGGGCTCAGATTTTGAAGACGCAGCTGGATGTTTACACCGAGAAAGGAAGAGGAAGATAATATTTAGCAGGCACGCAGCCTGCCTTGTGGTTTAATGCAAACGTTAGTCTATCAAGACCTCAAGAGAAAGAAATGTAATCATTTAGAAAAAATGACACATTGCTTTGCCTGCTGACTAACCACAGCAGGTGTACTTCTTCTTTTTTTATTAAGAACAGCAATTAAAATAGAAAAAAAGAAAACAATAAAAATACAAATATTTAACAAACTCTGATCAGTTGTCTCATGCCTTATGTGATGTCACTAGAAGCGGGTGCACCTGGAGATTTGTTACTAGGAGGCCAGATCTGATCTTGATAATGAACTACAACAAAATATCAAAATGGAAAGAAAACCTGAAAGCAACATACAGTATCTAAAGTGAGTTTATGTTTAAACCTGACTGGTTTAAGTTGTCCAGCAAAGGTTTCGATGTAGAAAGAGGGCTTTTAAAATGTATACTGTTTAGTTACAAGACCAGTTACAAGGCATGTAAAACAGCAGGTAATATCTGTATAATACCAGCTGAAGATGGAGAACCTGTTAGGCAGCTTTGCAGTCAATATGATTAATGTATTTGCTATTGTTTCTCATACCGTTTGTCAGAAAAGCTTTCCCTTCCTTCATTCAAGAGGACTCGTCACTCTGCGTTCCCTCTTGCCGCATCCTTGTGTCTTTTTGTCACAGCTGCATGTTGTTCTGCTGCGGGACACAGTCAGATCCTCCATGACGTCCCCATGACAAGGACAGGATGGAAACTTTTACGGATGAATCTGTGCTTATTCAGCCTCTGCGTGTTGATTTGCAGCCCTCACCTGGGTCGTATCTGTTGAACAGGAAAGATGGAAGCTTTATGTTTCCTTCATCCCGGCCCGAACCGGCGCAATGATCTTTTTCCTACTGTGTTCTTTGTTCGCATTTTTAATATTTTTTGTTGTTGTTTGTTCTATTTTGTCTCCTGTGTGCATGCAGATCGAGAGGCGGATGGAGATGGTGCGGTTGGTGTCGCACAACACGCACAAGAGGCTGGTGTCCTGTCTGCAGGGTCAACTTGGCACCGACACGGAGAAAAGACATGTGAGAAGAATGCGCTTTCCCCATTAGCCTTTGCTCTTTTTCACTGAGCTGAACTTTAAACGAAACACAACTTGACTATCAGGTCACGTTATAGACATCCAGTGTTTGGCTGTAAAACATTACTGGCGCTTCTGTTCCACATGGACGGCGTGTGCAGAAATCCCAGCACTGACGCACCTTTTAGGGTTACGGTAACGGGGATCGGCATCTTGTGCAGAGGACACATGGTGTTTCTTCTTATCCAACCCGCAGATATGGAAAATGGCTTCCTGCCAACGTTACAATCAGTGCTGCCTACCAACAGTACCGACAGACAAAAAACAACAGTGCAGGAATCACGTTTCTTGTTTCTTTGCCATTCCCATCAGTATCGTCACTTAGAATATCCAAACATAATATTGTTTCACTTTTCTTCATTCACAAGTCAACTTCAAGTCCTTCTTGGTTTTTTTTGGTAAGGGTCTAACTTTGCTTTCATGCCTTTTTGCAGAAAAAGCTGCCGCTGATGGGGCTGTCCCAGACCATGCAGGAAGGTGGTGTTCAGCTGGGGGACGAGAGTCTGATTGGGTGAGAAATGACAAACAAATTCTGACCTTTTCCACGTTTTGTCACGTTGCAACCATAAAGTGAAATGTATTTTCTTGCAATTTTATGTATAAACTCCCTTTACACTGATCTGTGAAGGTCACTGAGGTTTGTTAGAGAACATTATTGAACAAAGCACACCAAGAAGACCGCAGATAAGACCAAGGGTAAAGTTGTGGAGAAACCTAAAGCTGGGTTATGTAAAAAAAAAAATCTATTTCCCAGAGCTCTGTTCGATATATCATCTAAGAATAGAAAGAGTATGACACAACTGCAAGGCAAAGAGAGCATTAATCAGAGAGACAGTGAAGAGGCCTGTGGGAACTCTGGAGGAGTTGGAGAGATCCACAGCTCAGGTGGAAAAATCTGTTGACTAGACGACTCTTGGAAATTACGGTTGGAAAATGGTAACGTTGCACATCGCCGTTATGAAAACTGAAGGTGGCAGCATCATGCTGTGGGAATGCTTCAGCAGTCAAATTCCAGATCTCAATCAAATTGGGAAATTTGTCCCAGCACTTAAAGGTATACTAGGCAACCGGGGTTGATTTTCCAGCGAGGCTCCCCCCAGAGGGCGAAAGTAAAAGTGCACTGTCGTAAATGTGCTCAGCTGTTCTCCTGGTTTCTCCGTCAAGCCAGGCGCGGTTGTTTTGAGCTTAGCAGACAGGCGAACGCAACGAATCACCATGTCTACTGCGGTAAGTGACTATTTTGTTCCAATTTTCGAGTTTGAAAATTTAGCATGTTTTCATACATTATTTGTTATGCATGTGTCTAAATAACAAAGATTGTAGTTAGCCAAGTTGGAGTTTAGTAAATACACAGTCTTGAGATACTTCACATGTGAAGCAAGTTTGCCAAATAGCAAGCGATGCAGTTATCACCTACCACAACAACAATGTTTAGGCAGCAAGCTAACTAACTTGCTAACTAATAAAACGAACATCCCGCTAGCTACTTAGTCACTCAGCAACAGACCACAATCATACAAAAGTCGAAAAAACGGCAGTACAAACAATGACTAACACAGTGAAAGTATGAACATGCACACAGAGAGAGAGAAACCATTCCAATGTTACTTACAATCGCATCAGCAGAAACGCGAGGTCCGCGTCAGCCTTGCAGCCTTCTTTCTCTTTTAGCTCTCGCCATTCGGAAAAAGCTTTCCCGATGTTCACCCGTGTACGACTCCTCTCTCTGTCCAGAGCCCTTTTCCTCTTTCTTGCCTGCTCCGACATGGGCTTTCGCTGTTTTATCGCTGGTTCCGCCATGATAACTGCACAATTATCGCCACTGCGCTAGCAACGAGCATACGTTTCACTGGGGGCGTGTAGCAGTTCTCACCGTAAAGCAAGACCGACTCTCGCGATGCACGAGACTTCTGAGCCTGTGGGCGCGGGCCGAGGGCTCCTGCAATTGCAAGTACGGTATTTCCCCTACAGACCACCAGGGCGGCCGAGAAAACCTTTGTTCGACCTGAAATGACTCATTTAATCATCCAAAACGGTATGGAACACGTTAATTAACTGAAAAATGTTGCATAGTATGCCTTTAAAAATGTATGTTCACGGATGCTCTCAGTGAGCTTGAGCCCCCTTTGTAAAGAGGAATGAACAGAAGCTGATAGAGAGACTCTCCAACAGCTGGTTCTACAAAGTGGTTCTCCAAAGTACTTAGACTTAGATTTAGACAACTTTATTTGTCATTTTGTGCGTACAGAACAAAATTTCGTTTGCATACAGCTTGAAAAATTACAGTAAATTGCAGTAAATTACAGGATAAGGTGCAGCATTGATTTATACTGACTCAGGAGTGCTGAAGAAAATTGCGCACCACACCCTTCAGATTGTTTTTCCATTCGTAATGACAATTTTCAATCTAAGCTTCCCTTTTCCTTCCATGTCACAATTATGCACTATTTTTAGCCCTGGCCTATAGCATAAAATAACAAAGAAATACCCCAAACTGTGTGGTTGTGACTTGACAAAATGGAAAAAGGGTTCTTGGGATATGAATACGTTTTCCATTCGCTGAAAAGTTGTGAAAGAGGTCAACTTAGCATATGTTTGTGTGTGTTGCAGCAATATGTTAGAGGTGTGTGGCGAGACAGAAAGCCGGTTATCCACCGAACTTCTGCAGCATGAATTGCAGATTGAAAGAGATATTCTGGATCCTCTCAACCAGCTGGCAGAGGTAAAAAAAAGAAGAAAAAAGCCATGCATCATCACTCATTATATGCTCCGCAAATTACTCAGGATCTGGCATGCAGCTGCTCTGTAACAGTTGTTCTATGAACTGTAGCATTAAATCGGGTGTGTAATTCACACGCTCACAGGAAAGTTGTTCTCAGTGATATGATGCTTGTTTAGTCATGCCTTTCTCCTGATTCCTGTATGTTTTTTTCCCACAGGTGGAGATTCCTAACATACTGAAACAGAGGAAACAGCTCGCCAAACTGGTTCTGGACTATGACTCGGCGAAAACGAGGTGCATTTGCTTGAAAACAGATGCCTATATCTATATTTATTAAGCTATTAGCTGTTTTCACATTTTCAACTTGACCTGTATATTGTTGCCATCATTTGAATTAAAAAGGCTCATTTTGGATGAAATCTTTCTGATCATGTAAATGCAGTTGAAACGAAAGACATATTCTCCACTTTGCATCTACCTTAGTGGAATGTTTAGGGCCACCGTCCATGTTGAAGACCCATTTATACCCAAGCTTTAACTTCCTGAATGATGTCCTTACATCAGAGGTCACGGATTAGCGGACCACGGTCCGGATCCGGACCCAGCTGCTACCTAATCCGGACCCAACCTGATTTAAAACATTTATATATTACTGCATGTTGTCCGACGAGAGTGTCTAACTCGGGGGTTAAAGTTCTCCGTCGCTGCGACGGATTTCCGTCATTTGGAAATTGAGCGCAAAACGTTCCGTCTAGACTTTTTATTCAAGGTTTTGCACTGAAGCTGCTCTCAACCAATCAAACCTGGCAGAGGCGAGACATTAGCCAATCAGAATGAGAGCAGGGCGGGTCTTTCCAAAGCGGACATGGCCAGTCTGAGGTTTATCAGTGTTCATCATTTTAACCTTTGGGAGAGCATTTTAAACTGGCCACAGATGGTATGAATGAAAGTAGCGGTGGTCAAAGGTTTCTTTGGATTAATGCGAACCAGCAGGTCAGAAAGTTCAGCAGCTGACAACAACTTCCCTCGGTAAGCGTCAATCTCCTCCTGCAGTTAATCAATGAATTATTTCCACCTGTGGCCTGTCAGTGTTTATTCTCTCGCTGATAAACGCGGCGACCAACCAGGGATCTCCTCGTGATTCGCTATTATGTTTTATTTAAACACAAAGAAGAGTAACGCGCTAGCTCAGGCTAATTTAGCATGACCCTTGAAGAACAAGAGTCGGACTGTGAAACAATGTGCCGCATTTGACTGGGTCCGATTCGGAAAAAGTAAAAAAAAAAAAACCTGCGCTGTTCTGAAACAAAGAAGGCAGAGCTGTATCTGCTGTCGGTATGCAGCAGTGATCACCTGATGAGCAGCTGCGCTCCAGGACACTAAATAAAATTACAAGGATTTTGATGCTTACAGATTGTTAAGAAAACTACATCAAAAAGATAAAATAAACTGCAGCTACAACATTGACTGGAGAACGGGTTCTAACTGGGTGAGGCCAGAGAAAGGCGATTCTCAGAGAGTTTTTTTATGAAGTTAAAGTGGAGCGCGGACACAGGGTTCATCCTGGACAGGTCTCCAGTCACTGGGCTAAAATATAACCATTTTATTAAACTTCAAAAAAGTTAAATCATGCCTTTTTATAAACTGTAATTATTAATTGGTGAACAATAACGGGCAAAGCAATCTGTGTCAAATTAAAATGTATTATGTCATGATAGTGTTGGTGATGTGTCCTGCATTTCCAAGGTTGTGTTTGGCCTTGTATGATCATAAAATTGGTTTATATTTAATGTGACAGGGAGCACCTTGATATGTGCTTGAGGTTGGCTTTGTTGCCAATCAAACTAAGGTTTAAAACCCTTGCAGGGCAGCCTAAAGCTCACTTGTCTCATTAAGCCATAAAAAAGAAATTAAAAAAAGTTCAGGTGTTTTATAAAAGATGTGAAAGTCAGGAAATTGTCTATATACCAAACTGTGAAAGATTGTGGTTCTCTATTTCAAAAAGCACTTTGGATTTTAAAATAGAAAAACGTTCTATTTTTATGTTATTTTTTGTGGATGCATAAACATTTTATTTCAGTGTTAAATACTGTTTGAAGTAACGGATTGTAATTACAAATGTGTCCGGACCTTTACTGGTTGTCGATTTTCTTTATTCGGACCCCGCTGATTTTTAATTCGTGACCCCTGCCTTACATGTTGCTGAAGTATTTTCACACAATGTTAATTCCTTATGATGAATCTTTTTTTTTTTTGTGTGAAGTGCACCAGTCCCTCCTGCAGAACAACTACCCACATGATACTGCTACTACTACTTTGCACAGTTGGGATGGTGTTCTCAGGCTTGGAAACGTCTCTGCTTTACCTCCAACTGTGAAAGTGGCCAATATGGCTAGAAAGAGTTTTTAGCTTCTTCCAAGCATGGGCCATGTCTTCACAAATTATTATTATTTTTTGTCCTTGTTTGGATTTGGAAACTATAATCTTGGGCTTTATGCTGCTTTTGGAGAAATAGATCATTTCTCTCTGAGTGGCCACGTTGGTAGAAGATTTGTTTCATTGTGGAAAATGACTCTCTTACCACCTTTAGCCGACATCTTCAAAAGGTCTTTGACTTTTGTTCTGGAGTTGATTTGCAGATTTTTTTTTTTTTTTTACCAAGATATGTTCATCTTTGGGACAGAGAGACAATGGTTTTAATATTCCCAAGCTGTTACACTTGAATATAATAATTGAAACAGATGTACATGGCACCTCCAGCCATCTATAAATTGTGGCTGTCCACAACGTTTTGGGCTGATTACGTCTTATATTAGATGTAGATTTTTTACATGTTACATAACAAAGCAGTATGTTTCAGGTGTTGCCTTAAATTACATTTACAGGTGTGTCTCCATTTATCCCAAATGTTATGAAGCTTAGAAAGCCGTGTCGGTACCATCTGAGCTTTCTGAAATTGTTTAAAGTCGATCACGCTGTTTGTTAACTTCTGAATTTGAAAACAGGTAAAAAAAAAGACTTAGAATATATTTGACTTAGTATAACAAGGAAGATGAGGTTGTGTCTTTGTATACAGTGTACCTAAACATCTGCCTTTGGCTGTATGTTGTCGTGTCTGATATTGTGTGTGTCCTTCAGGTGGTATCAGGCAACAAAGTCCAACAACCAGGCCATGACCTCTAAGGTAGACTCGCTCAAGGATGAGATGGACGAAGCTCTTAATAAAGTAGAAATATGCAAGGTAACCATTAACAGTGGAGTAATCTGCTGTATATAGACGATATGGGGGCCTATCAGAGCAAATAGGTGTACATTCCTCAGTTTAATGAAGCAGTCGAACAAAGGAGGTTCTGTAACAGGAACGGCCCAGGACAGCCAGGCCAGACATTGCAGTGTAATCAAAGGTCAAACTTTGTCATCTAGGGTTCATTAGTATTGTAATGAGGAGTTTATGGTTGATGTACTGAACAAAGGTTAAAAAATGCTGTCACGTTTGGTGTGTATGATTGATAAATCTTCATTTATCCTGCAGGACCAGCTGTCTGCAGATATGTATAGCTTTGCCTCAAAAGAGGGCGAATATGCACGCTACTATGTCATGGTGAGTGCATCAAAGTTTAATAGTTCATCTTAGAATCCGAATGGATGATTCCTGGATGACAACGTCTTGTATCTGTGTCTGTTGCAGTTATTAGAGGCCCAAGCAGAGTATCACAGGAGGTCTCTGGCTGCTCTCGAAGCAGCTATTCCCACCATCCAAACGCAGCAAGGTATCATCAAAAAATATCTGACTCTATGAATGTTTGCTTTATTGGGCAGTAGCGCCAAAATGGTCCGACGGGGGCTGTGATCTTGGCTCAGCAGAAGCACACAAGTTAGTTAGGTTGCTGCTGAACATCAGATCAGTGCTAAGTAGCTTTTTGTGTGAAATTATGTGACTTTAATTTTCTCTGAAAGAAAAACACGAGAAGAGGGAGTTTTACCTGAAAAAGGAAAATGAAACCACTCGAACCATAAAGCTGTCAGTTTATCAGTTGGGTGAGATAAGACAATCAATAAACCCTGTTTTTATAAAAAGGTTGGGAAGCAGATTATTCTCTTTTCATATCCAGCCATGTCACTAAGGTTAACCGAGCTCCATTAATCATAGTTATCTGATGTGTATCCTGCCTCTCAAGGACAAGCTGGTATAAGTAATGGATGGATTGATGATTTCAGCTTTTTTCGTAGTATTGCTAGTGTAGGGGCCAATCCAATACGCTCTGGGTGTCTGATATCTATCTTGGATCAGATATGTGGCTGAGGCCCTCATGGTTCTGTGTTGCCGCAGCTCGTTTTCACTAATTTAGCTCTAGAGGTTCAAAGTGACGGCTAAAACGTTGCTGATACCGAGTCCAGGTCCAATAATTCATGAAACAAAAGGCCACGAAAATGTGACAGCTTGGCGTGAAATAACACCCTACATTTCCTCAGTATTGAACCATTACCACCATTCAGGTGTCTGCAGACTTTCTTGTCCCTTTTTTTTTTGACACGGATAGATACTTTGTCTCCAGTGGAGATTCTACAAATCAGACCCAATAGACTGCTCCAACATGGGTCGACTAGGCTAACATAGCTGCCACAATGTTCTGACATCATGCCACCTGAAATGCTTTATTATTTATTTAAATACTTAAACTTTAACAACCATATATCTGACGGACATATTCCTTATCAGCAGCTTCACACTTCATACACCCATTATATGTTTTTCCTGACATAGTTGTATGATCTAACATACAGCTAGTTTGTTTGTTAGCGCTAGGCTAACGCTAGCAGGTTTGCTCCCAGTTTTGATAGCTCTCTGATAATTCAGCTTGTTGCGTATTTGGGTGCGATTTTGGTGAATTGTGTGTGTGTGTGTGTATATATGAAATTCACCGAAAAACTTGTTTTGCTTTAAAGTCATAACGTTGTTTTTTTTTTTTTTTTACATTTTAGCTGATCTCTGTGCAGTTTTGCCAAAATGCTGGCCATTACCTGAGCACAAACAGGTCACTTGACACGGACAGAGAGGAAGCGGCCACAACTATAAATACAGCCTCTGTCAATGTGAAAGTGTTTGGATAGTGAAAGCAAAACCCCATATTTGTTAGAGCAACAAATGTTTATGTAGAGCCTGAAATACATTTATTCTTGCTATGATAACGACAACAGGCAATGTTTGGCTGTGTAAAATGGAGCCAAACAGCTTGCTGGGACTCAGAGAGTCAACCAAAAACAGGCATAGTGAGTTGAGTTTTGTCAGGGACTCTCATAGTTATAACTCAAAAATGCCTTGATTTATTTATAATACAAATATTGAATGTTGAATTAAAATAGTTCTTGATTGTAAAATATTAGCATTTCTAGATATTTAGATTATGTCAGATCATCTCTAAGCATTACACAGATTTTCCAGTAATTAATTTCATCTGTGTGGCTGCATTAAACTCAAAATTGCCTTTTTTTTTAACTGATACATTTTACATAATTTTTCTAAGTTTAATAGTCATAAACATGTTTTATATAGTGCAAATACAAGCCATCCGATCATGGAATATAGATGCATCTTAGAAACTTAGAATCCTACAAACGAGAGAAAAATTAAATGGAGCCAAAAATGCAACTTAATTTCTGTAATGAATTCAGCATTTAAAAAATTGATTAAGGGGGAAGTGTTTTTGTAACTGGTCGTCCAGGTCTGACTAAAAGCCACGGCACATAAATTAGCCACTGTGTATAGTTTGATTGCCTCTAAAATGTATTTCATTTATGTAGATTCGTGGATGGAGAAGCCCGCATTCGGCACGGAGCTGGAGGAGCACCTCAAGAAGAGCAACCGAGAGATCGCTCTGCCACTAGAGGCCTGCGTCATGATGCTGCTGGAGACTGGCATGAAGGAAGAGGTAAAGATGAAGGAAAGCCGCGAGTCAGTAAAGTGGGGCTATAGTTGACACTTATTGACCAGAAATTGGATATGAATTTGTGGGCATAAAAGAATAAATCCCCCTCTCCATTTGAGCTGGAAGAAGATGAGGCTCCAGAAATGATGGCATCTATGGTCTGGAAACATCTGTTGCCAAGTTTTGCTCAGCTAGTCTTGGCCCTGCAGGAATAAAACCTGTGTATGTGTGTGGACATCTGTTACCCATTAGCCTCTCTGCTCTTACACACTTTAAATGTAACAGTGCTGCTGGACTCCCTGTAGAATGTGATTTAAAGCGTTTTTATGAAGTGAAACCAAACCATCGTGCTGTCTGTCTGGTGCTCAGTTAAACAGAGACAAACGGTTCTGTCTGTAACAGAACGGTTCCTCTCTTGTTTCTGACAGATATCTACTTCTCCTTTCTTGTTCCCGGTCCAGCTCTGGCTTCTTGAACTTTTAAGGTGTGAAGCAGAGCTGGGTGCCGATACTAATCAGTGCTGATGTTTTTTTGTTTTTCTTCCTCATGTTCGTCTTAGGGACTCTTCCGGATCGCTGCTGGAGCTTCAAAGCTTAAAAAGCTGAAAGCAGCGTTGGACTGCTCCACCTCGCAGCTTGAGGAGTTCTACTCGGATCCACACGCAGTCGCTGGTACAACCTCCGCTGCAGTTTAAGCAAAAGTAAAGCCATCTGCTCTAGATGTGTTTTTTTTTCTGTTTCTCAAAGTATTTTTTGTACTTTTTACAGGAGCCCTGAAGTCCTACCTCAGGGAACTACCTGAGCCGCTAATGACGTTTAGCCTGTACGATGAATGGATACAGGCCTCCAAGTAATGAAGCATAAACACACAAACACAGATGTGATGTTTACTATACAGCAAAAGACATGTTTCCTGGTGCTGATGCAACTGTGTTCTTGGTGTTTTCAGCATATCTGACCCCGACAAGAGGCTTCAGGCTCTTTGGGTGACATGTGACCATTTGCCGAAGGCTCACAAAGCTAACTTCAAGTATGAGCATCCTCAGCTATGTTTCAGAATGCTGGAACAAATGTTTGGAAATAACATCAATAGAGCTTCAAATGTTCTTTAAAAAAAAAAAACTACAGCAGAAATAATTTAATTATGGATCATGGAATCAAGGGGCACTGCACAGACTTAGACAGTTATAATGTAAGAATAACAATAAGCGGTGGCCGAATCTTTTGGTAAAAGAGCAGATAACTGTAAATCTAGCAAAACATCTCCCCAGAACAGGTCATTTTACTCCTCTTATAACCGATGTTAAAGAGCCTCAACACTTAACTCTAGTCCTGGTATTTCTTCACTGGTTTCCTGTCAGTTTTCCAATTGATTTCAAGATGTTATTGCTTACTCTTAAAGTTCAGATGGCTACAGTCAGCCAATTTCCCATAAATGTTGCAAAACCCTAATGAAAATGCAAGATGATTGAGCCTGTTTATTTATAAGGTGCCTACTCGCAAAAAATGTCTCCAGGGAATGTACAAAATGTTATTTTATTTTATTTTCTCCTTGTGCTGTGGCTTTTCCATGAAACACTTAATCTTTTGCTGTTTTTAAATACTGTTTAGATAGATTAGTTAATAGCTCCAAAATCTAAGCTCTAGAAAAAAAGGATTCAACGTTGAAAAGATCAGAAGTCAAAGCAAGCCTTGGATTTGTCTGTGGAATATAGTGACACCAAGTGGTGAAACTGCAGATTGCAACAAAGTCAACTATGTTGCATTCTCTTTGGGAGAAAGTCAGAGGCTCCATCCGAATACATCTATTGGATAAGGACTCTTTAGCCAAAGTGGATGTTTGTCATTGGTCACCATGATAAGTGCTGTCCAAATAGTGCAGTCAGTTAGGAAGGAGGTAGGAGCGTTTATGCTTCCTCTCACAGCTCCTTTAATATAGGAACCTCACGATGTCCCTTACTGGTACTAAGGAGCTACAAGGAAGCCCACAATCCTTTGGGTGACATGACATATAAGCACAGCCCACCCCATGGAAATGAATAAAAATGGCTGGAGAGAAGAGAGGACACACTTTGTAGTTAATTTTCTGAAGGCTGTAAGCCTGGATTTGACTCGCATCATCCATGTGCATTTCCGTCACTTAATGAGACCGGAGTTAAAGGCTGTCCGGAATCGGCACAGCGCTCCGAAGCTCTTTTCCTCCCCACGATGATGTTCTTACTGTTGACCGCATGAATGGTCAGGGAACAGGAGCTATGAGCTATAATTAGATGTATTCAGACGGAGCCAGAGGTCTCGGAGCAGCCCCAACCTCAGCATCCAATATGGCTGCCACTCTTATAAATCCTATTAAACGTTGCCGATGTAAATTATTTATTAGCATTTCTCATGATGTGTATGTCATTAAACTAGCAGCACGCAGAAGTCTGTTCAATACCCATTTATTTTAAGTATTGATTTGCAACTAGTACGCAAAGTGACAGCATTTCCAGGCTCTAGCTCCAACTATCGAGACAGATTAGGCACTTTAGACATGTGGTTATGTTATTAAATTGTAGATTTGAAATACATTTCTAGACAGTATATATTACTTCTGGTCAGTTAGTGTGATGGTAACTCTAATAGATGTTTCATTCAGTCAACATTGAGGGAGTGCAAGTCTCCCATTTTCCAGTTTATAAAACGTATTGCCAAAGTAAAACAGTTTCTTATACTTATTTATATATATTTATATATTTCTTATACTTGTAGGTACCTGGTGAAGTTCCTGGCTAAACTGGCTCAGGAAAGTGAGGTCAATAAAATGACTCCCAGCAACATCGCCATCGTCCTGGGGCCCAACCTGCTCTGGGCAAAAACAGAGGGGTAAACGACCGTTTCTTAGTTGTAGTGCTCTTCATTACAAAGTGCACACACTAATGTCTGGCTTTGTGTTCTTTATTTTTTGTTTTCTTGCAATGGTAAAACTCAGGACGCTGGCAGAGATGGCAGCAGCTACGTCTGTTCACGTTGTGGCCATCATAGAACCAATCATCCAACATGCTGATTGGTTCTTCCCTGAAGGTAAAACATCTCCTTTTTGTGTTGGCAATAAAACGGCACTAATTCCCTCTCAGAATAATCTGGTTCAAGAACAGGAAAGAGATGCCCATCTTCTGCAGTTTGCTGTTCTGCATGTGTCCTGCATGCAGATGCGACAGAATATTTGCTGTATTCAGTTTGGATGTGCTTTATCCTAGCGCAGTTCATCAGCTCCATGTTCCCAGAAAGAATACAAACTGCCAGCTAGTTTATCTTACCAAAAAAAAAAATCCAGTGTGATACAGTGGTTCCCAATCGTTGTCACGTGTACAAGCACGAAATCTTGTGTTTTTATTCGGATTTCTTTGGGGCTGAGACTTTAAAGCACCTAGAACATCATATAAACAGGGAAAGAAAGGCACAAAGACAATTAGTTTGGTTTCATTCTCGAAGAGAGTAGGAAGAAGACCGCACAGTTACAATCTCCAACCCACTCTGCCGGTCTCATCGTTCTCCTCGATTTTATTAAGTTTGGGGCGTGTCCCTAACTACATTGACTGAGGCTGTACTGAGGGGTGGGGAAACAGATAGTTTACAGCCTCAGTTGTCACATAGATACACAGCTGAGTAATCACGTCCAGTCAGCACATAATCTTGTAGCTGAGTCTTCTTGTTTCAGGAAGCGAAGAAACAGTGTCTTCTGTTTCTTTTGCACAGACATGATTAAGCTATCATGTGAGTAATATGATTATATCAGAAGCTTACATTACTACATCATAACAAGATAAATCAATTAATGAAGTATAAACATTAATCCCAACACTGAACCATTAAATACAGGACAGAAAAACATGTTGAATGTAAACAAACAGAGCAGCAGCATCACTGTCCAAAAAAAGCTGTGCAGTGTGAGGTATGAGAACGTAAGAGTGACTGAGAGAAGTCGTAAAATATAGAACCGACATGGTGGACACTCTGCTCTGTAAAATATACAAGTATTAAGCTTTTTTCACCCCATCATAGTAGCATTAGGTGTGAAGCTGGTCATTTGAATTGAATTTTATTTATATAGCACCAATTCACAACACATGTAATCTGAAGGGACTTTACGAAGACAAATTCAATCAAATTCTCCAGACAGATTGGTCCAAAAGTTTCCTATCTAAGGAAAGCCAGCAGATTGCATCAAGTCTTGACAAGCAGCATTCACTCCTCCTGAAAGAGCGTAGAGCCACAGTGGACAGTCGTCTGCATTGTCGATGGCTATGCAGCAATCCCTGATACTCAGCATGCATGTTGTGATGGTGGAGAGGAAAAGTCCCCTTTAACAGGGAAAACAACTTCCAGCAGAACCAGGCTCAGTGTCAACGGCCAACTGCCACGACTGACTGGGGGTTAGAGAAGACAGAGCAGAGACACAAAAGACCACAGAAGCATTGATCCAGGAATGTTTTCTATGTTAGAAAGGTTAATAGCAGATGATCTACAGAATTCTCGGCAGGATTCTCGGCTGCTGCGCTAAGAATCTGAAACAATGCGGCCTTTCCACAGTCGGCCGCATAGAAAACAAGTCTCGAACTGAAGTGGGACGTCGATCTGAGAGACCGCTACTAAAATCTTTGACTGCTCTTTCCAAAAAGGGGTAATTAAAGGACAAGTCCAAAATAGATGACAGTGCTTTGCTTTCAGTCCAGCACCACTGGATTTCATGAGATGGATCGACACGAAGTATCACATAATTGTTAAGCAGAAAGAAATGATGCACGGTAATCACTTTCTTGTCACAAATACAAATCTGACTAATATGATGATTTTCTTTTTCTACTCGGCTCCCCTGAGGCTTTGCAGAACCACTGAAGTCATAGTTGCAAGTGTTTTGGGGTTTGTCTCTACCAGCTTTGCATATCCAGAGTCTCAAAAGTGTTGCTTATTCTTTATAGCTTGAGTCAGATTGCATGAAGACCATCCGTGCACATAACGTTTCCCCCACAGCATGATGCTGCCCCCAACCTGTTTTAGTGCGAGGATGATATGTACAGGGTGATTTGCGGCGTTAGTCTTCCTCCACAGATATTGTTATGGATGCAGGCCCAAAAGATCCCCTTTTGGTCTGATCTGAACAGAGCACCTTCCTCTTGCGTGTTAGCCCTTATGCACACATTTGGGAAGTGGCATGCATATGTATTTGGTGAAATACAATGAGGTTTGTTGTTGTAATGTGACAACATGGGACACTAAACAGTTGTGGCGTTCCTGACATGAATATGATAATAGCATCATCTATTGTCTCTTTCAGAGGTGGACTTCAATGTTTCAGGCATGTTTTCCATGCCAAGCCACCCACCGACCCCAGACCTGGAACCCGGGCTGGACAGGAAGCGCCCCGGCAGCACTGGGCATGAGGGGGATGCTCACACGCCCCGTAAAGACAGGTACTCGTCCCGTCCCAACCCCAGCCTCAGCCTGCCCCTCGCCCTACCGTCCCGCCCCAAGACACTGAGCAGGCAGGAGTCGCGGGGCCCGGCGGTGTCGGCCCTTTACGTAGTGGCCGACGAGTCGGTCACGGTCACCGAGACGCCCACTGAAGATCTGCCTAACCCAGACTTCAAAACTGCACCGTAGCAGGATGTAGTTTTAATGAATTCAGTTACTGAGCAGTGAAAGAAGGGATGATGTTTTCTGTTGTCCGTGCACTTTGTTTCTGACTTGTTTGCGAGATTTCACAACGGTTTAATCACCTACAGTGTCATATTCATGGTAACGAAGCATTGTTTTTGCTATTTTATAATGGATATTTTAACTTTCATTGTTGGGACATGATTGTTTTGCCTATATCTCGTTGTATTACCGTTCTGTACTCTTGTCATCTTTTTGATCTCCAATTAAAGCTTAGGTCTCTCTGTAGGTTTATATTCTGTGTGGGCTTCCTGTGTTGCTTTTTGTATCTCTGGTGTCGCCTCTGTATCTTTTGTTCTGGCAGTGAGAGCGCGGCGCATTGTTGCTGTTTCAAAGGTGACTGTCATGTGGTTTTATGTCCTCTTTGGGTTCTTCCTCCTGGGCTGGTTTCGCTGCACTCAGGAAGTACCGTCTCTCTCTGTACGTCTCGCATCGTCTCTCATTGCCCTCGCTGTCTCTCTCTTGGTCTCCGGCACTCTTGTTGGTTGGCGTCTGGTTTTGCCCTCCTGAACTCTCTCCCCTTTCCCCCTCCTTCGTAGCCCTGTTAACAAACATCCGGAGCCCGCTCCACGCAGAACCGGCACTGTAAATAGAAAGCAGACACAGCTAACCTCACCCACCTTCAAACCCACACTGCCCCCTCTGGAAACCGGGGGTCCCTCCCAGCCCGAGCCGCAGTCCCCCCAGGTTCAGTCGCCAACTCCGGAGGTGCAGCAGCCGGGTCTGAGCCCTGCTGCCGCTGGTGCTGGTGGTGGCGGTGAAGCTCAGGGGGGTGGGGTCCAGGCAGCTGCAGTGCAGCATCAGGTTGTAACGCAGCTCAGCGCAGAGGACAGCAGGTAAGGAGCGAGCTGAGGTCGCAACAGTACTCCGTCTGCTCGCAGCCAATCAACCGATCCGGAGCCCGCTCACACTTTATGTTTTCCCTGTGTGTGATTGGTAGCCGTCAGAACCACTCAGGATCTCTCTGAATAATGATCTCTGCCTCACGCACAACATTTGATCTGGCTTCAGTAAATAAGAATCCAATGCTATGATAATCACGTTACGCTTTCATCATGAGCTTTTTTTTTTTCTTCTGCTGCTTTCTGCTGGCTATGATGATGAACCTATTTTTAAAGATATCCTGTGCTTCTCACCAGCACGTTTCTGTGCTTAACTGCTTCTTAATTTTGCATGCAGCACATTACTGAAAACGTTTTGTGTGCATTCCCTGGTTTTTAATTATTATTTATTTTTTTGCATCTTGCTACCTAAATTTCTCTTTACTCGAGTCCTTCGTCTTGTTTTTCCCATCGTCATCTCTTTGGATGGAATATGTGTCCGCCGTCGTTTGTATGCATGATTGTTTTGATTTTTGCACCAGTAAAATTGTCTCGTTGGTTAGGAAGTTGGATACTGATGACACCGTTTTATTGTTTTGTTCTGTTGTGTTTCGACAGCCACGCCCGTGAGCCCATGTCCACCCCTCCTCTGCAGAGGAACGGTTCGCCTCATCTTACGGTCGGAACCCCGCACTCACAGGGGGGGTCACGAGGGCCGAGTCCACATATGGTCCGCAGAGGTGAGAACAGTGTGCAAGCTCTCTGCAAAGGTTTTCACACCTCTTGAACCTCCAAATGCTGTTTATTCTGTTGGGATTTTTATGTGGTGAGCAACATAAAGTGGGAGCAAAGAAAATAAGGGACCGGGCTGCATTTGTAGCCATTTACCCATAAATCAAACTATTTGATATAACCAGCTATCTATTAGCAGTGCGCTCCACAAATAAGTCTAGTTGGAGATTTAGCAAAGGCAAAATGCAGAAGAAGGTGACCTGATCGGATCCTGCAAACACGCAAAATTGTTTGTGGGGGGGAAATTAACATCGCACATTACCCGGAAACATGATGGTGGCAGCATCATGTTGTGGGGGTGTTATTCCTCAGGAGGGAGAACGTCCGGTCAGAGTTGATGGGAAGAAGGATGGAGCTAAATACAGGCCAGTCCTGGAGGAAAAAACCCGTTGGATGCTGCAAAAAACAAAACAAAAAGACAAACATGGAACTAGGGAGGACTTTCACCTTCCAATATGACAATGACCCTGAACATACAACCAGAGCCACAATAGAAGTGTCCAATCAATTAATGTAGTTAATTTAAATTAATTCATGTTAGAATGGCCCAGTCAAAGTCCAGACCAAAATGTTACTAAGAATCAGTGGCAAGACTTGTAAATCACTGTTCATAGAGGATCATATCTGACTGATCTTGCCCTATTTTGCTGAGATAATACAATTAGGTCTCTGCAAAAGTGGCAGAGAAACACCCCAAAAAGACTTGCAGCTGTAATTGCAGTAAAAGGTAGTTCTGCAAACTAGGGCTGGGTGATCTGGCAAAAACTTATATCACAATATATTTCTTAATTTCTCTCAATATAATTATGAAATCGATATGAACAAAATAAAAGCCTCAGACTGCAAAGAATGCCCACAACAAATGCCTGTACAAACTTTTACAATTATTTTGCCATGTTTAAAAAAAACTCTTCCAATATGACTTTTAGAAATATTTGCTTTAAAAAGAAAATCATAAAATTACATAAAACCCATAACGTCAGTCAGTGGCAGATGACGTAATGTATATTGAAATATTGGAAATGTCATATCACCTCTATTGGATAAAGATATATCACAATGTATATTGATATTGAATTAGTGTCCACCCTTACTGCAGACTAAATAGTCAGGGGGGAGGGGAGGCATTGCTTAAAACTCTGCATCACCCCGAACACACTGTTTTCACCGTTAAACACGGTGTTGGTAGAATCATGCTGCGGGTATTCATGTCTTCAGCAGGGATAGTATTGATTCTAGCAGGACTGAGTATGAATCCGCAACATACCCACTTTCAGAGTTTAATTTGGAAAAATTGCTGAATATAACTGACGATTTTCCTTCCACTTCACAATTATGTGCTATCCTGTGTTGACTTGTCACATAAAATCTCAATAAAATGCAATGAAGGTGGTGGCTGTAACTTCAAAAACTATAAAAGCTTTCGAGGGGCATGAATAACAAATCCCTTTTATGATCGTTTGCTTTGAAGGCACCAAAAAGCAGGCGCCAGCTCCGCCCAAACAGCCCAGCCCATTGGCCTCTCAGTCCAGCAGCCCCCAGCCGCCCGGCTCTCCCTGTCACCCGCCCCTCGCGTCTCGTCGTCACTCCAGCAAAGATTTCATCCATGCGCCGAGCCACCCACCGCCACAGCCTCCTCAAGCCCACCAGCCCGCTCCGGGAGACCCCGAGCCGTCGCCACCAAGAACTCCCACTCCTCCTGATACTCCGCCGCTAAACCCCTCTGGATCTCTGCCTCGCCCCGCCAAGCCCGCCCCTAAACCCAGACCGCGACCGAGCATGCCGCCACCCCCACAGCCTGCAGCTAATGACAACGGTAATGGCGTCTGCGGCTCTGCATCCAAGGTCATAACAGGTAAATACGTTAGCTTGCAGGTTCAGATGCGCAATGTTAAATTATATTGTTATATATAGCAAAAAGGAAAGTTGTTCTTTTCAATTTGTCATGACGACGTTTTATACATCAATTTGTACCTAGAGCGGGGTGTTTAAGGAGCAGCTTAAATATCAGAAAGTCATGTCAAATGTGTTTCATGTGCTGGATTGTTAACATTATTCCAGGTGCATGTTTATAAAGATATTTGCATCATAAAAGTAGCTGAATGTGTCAGATTCCGCAAGTTCTTCAACTTTTTTTTCTGCTACTTTAATTAAACCGTTCTTCTTTTTTTTGCTTCAAGTTCAAGTGAAGAAAACATCTCCAGCCGCGCTTGTCTTTGTGAAGGCGTTTCAGCGACTGAGATTCCTTTTTGCCCCTCTGCTCGTCGGCCGATAACCATTTGTAGCTTCCTCTTAGGGCGCTGCTGTATTTAGATCTCTGGCTCCTTCTCCTGGCTTCAAAGTCTTGATTTGTTTCACACTTAATGTTTCTGTGGTGATCTGAAGCATGACAGGAAATGTGTGTAAACATTGCAGATGTCTGAGCTGCCGGCCTGCCTCTAAGATGAGCTTTGCCGGGCAGGTGATGGTAAGGTTCCCGTTGGCTGGGTGTGTTGGCCCTTTTTGCTGTTTGCTGTTTGTGTGTCTGTGTCGGGGAGGGAAAAAACAACAACTAGAGCTCTGTTGTATGTCTAATACTTGCAAAAATAGAAAGATACAAGTGCATCTCAATAAATGATATCATTAGAAGGTTCATTTGTTTCACCATTTTTACTAAGGGAAACTTATGTTGACACTTGAAACTCAGGGGTTAACACTAGAATTGCTTCATTGTTTTACTTTTTTAAACATTTGGCTTACAGTCATTGAAAGCATAAAGTACTGTTTTTTTCTAAAATCAAAATATCACATAAGACAAATAAAAAAGGATCCAGTGTTTACCCTTGAATTCCTTTTTTTCTTTTTCACAAATCTCGCAGGGGTTTCAGTTCTCCATGTTGCTTATGCATTTTTTTTCCCTACCACGTCTTTTCCTTCCACTCACCTTTCAATTGATATACTTGGACATAGTGCCCTGAATAGCAAGCATCTTTAATCAAGGTAAGGCAAATTTGTATAGCACATTTGAGTACAAGGACAACGCAAAGTGCTTTACATGATTAAAACATAGGGAAATAAAAGCAAGTAGAAAATCAGTTGGAATAAAATGTGGGAAAATTGAAACAAAATAAAACATAGGGAAATGGAAACCAAAAGGAAATATTAATGATTTAAAAAATTGTTGGACAACAAACAAGCCAGAAGACCTGAGTGGTCTGGAGGGTTGATACACTGATAATAAGTCTGTGATGTATTTAGGTGCTAAGCCATTCAGTGATTTATAGACTAACAGAAGTATTTTATCACCTATTCTTTAAAGTTTGTAGAGGTCATAACAAAACTATTCTTTCTTATAAATCCTTTTTTATCTGACTGACCAACATGAAGAAGTATATGATTGTGAAGAGACAGTAAAATTAGGTGTTCCTCCTAAAATTCAATTTTGATTGGGGTAAAACCTGCACCTTTGCCCTTCGTATAAATCGCTGACAACTTGACCCAAACATGGTGGCAGCCGCATCGTGCTGTGTGGCTGCTTTTTAGCAGGAACGGCAAGCTCATCAGAGCTGATGGGAAGATGGTTAGTCCTAAATACGGAGCGATCCTGAGAGAAAAACTTTGAGACGCTGCAAAAGGCTTGAAACTTGAGATTTTGCCAAGGAGAAAGGGCAAAAGTTTCAGCCTAGAGATGCACAAGGTTATAAATACAAGCTAACAGATGAGCTTTTTGATGATATTCCAATTTATGGATGCACCTGTACGGTATGTTTTATGTCTGAAGGCATGTTTTTGTGCATTTGTCTGTTCCTAACATGCTTGCATTTAGGTTTAGTCTGAACGGCTTCTGTCCGCTAACAGTTTGCTGCCATAACTAACGTGCTTTTAAAGAGGTTTAAACGCCCCCCCCCCTCCCCCCTCCCCCCCCCCCTCCCCCCTCCCCCCCCCCCTGTGATCAGTGCTCTTGCACAGAGCTGTGCAAAATACATTTTGTTGCATTTACGGATTAACACACCAAGAAGTCTCAAAAAAACAAAACCCTTCCAACATTGGTTTTTAGCAGCATTGATCATGTTTACATTGCAGAGGAGTTCTTGGTGTCTTAAAAAAATGTGGAGTTTGCAGTGTGTGTGTGTGTGTGTGCAGCTGTTCACGGTCTTGATGCGTTTGGTGATGGTTTCCTCTGGACTTTTTTTTTCTTTTTTTTGCAGATGGAGGCCTGGTTATAAAGGGGATTGGAAGAGCTTTTATCCCTCAGGTGATCGAGGAGCAACAAGTGAAGGGTTCTGCTGGTCAAGAGCCCACCTCCACTTTGACCCTGCATCCAAACCTCCATATCGAGACAGAGAACACTTCTCTGTAGAAGATTCTCCAGCTTTTATCGTCAATCCGAGACAAAGCATCAGTTCTACCTACATGATGCCAATAACTTTTTTTTTTTTTTTTTTGTCTGCTTCACTGAGTCAAACCAGAAGCCTCGTTGTACAGTGGAGTCTTAAACCACAAAGCCCCTGTGCTGCCATCCCTTCCAACATTGAACTCTTTTTGCTGCATGTTCTGCTGGGCGTTCAGAGATTGGGTTGAGGAACCAACGCGTAAAAGTCCTCAATTATATAGCAGCTTAACTAAAGGAAAAAAAAAGAGTGCTGGAAAAGTTTCACTTTATTTGTACCTCTCTTCTTTTTATGCCAAAGTGTCAAAGCAAGACGTTCGTTTGGAGACTTGTATCTCAGTGCGGTTTCAGCTTTTATCATTTTAGCCTGCGACATATCGAGGAGAAAATTTGAATTCAAACTGTCGTCTATTTATCATGAAACTAAACTGTATTTTCTTTCCAACTTCTGCAGTTTGATCTCACCTAATGTGATGTTCACACTCTGCAGGAAGGTATTAAGGAATGGCTAAAGGGCCAAAGATAATTTTGACTTGTTTGGCACACAGTAAGAGTTGCAAAGACCAAATAGTTTGGGAAGGGTGCAATAAGAAATGCAGTTGTCTTCCACTGATGGCCTGTTCAAAGCATGTTGCCGCCATTTCAGGCGGATTTACAGAAATATCTTATAGGGTCCGTGTATCTTTTGGTCATTGGATTTTCGTTTCAGACACAGGAATTGAAAAAACAAAAACAAATGGCCGTTTGATTTTTGTTTTAAAATACAAAACATAAAATCGAAATACAAAGCGTTTATCTTTTTCATTGTCAAAAAGGGAAGAGTAAAATTTGAAAAATTATTTGAATTTAATTCTCTATTTTGGGTAACAAAAAACAAAAATGCTTTGAAACAGAAACGGAAAAACGGCTCGTTTGTTCATATTCCGGAAACCGGAAGTGGTTCCTGCTGCCTGAGACTACTTTCCAAAATAAAAGCTATATGTTTGGCCCACATCAGCCTATTTTTTATTTTTATTTTTTTTTACACATGTCGACTACAGTTAGTTTATATAATTTCTTTCAGCTTTATGGTGAATATGGAAATATATATTCTGGTCAGAGTCACTGTTTAGCCTAAATAACTACTAAAACAATAGCATACAATCTTAAACATGCTTGCTGTTGCAATTACCTTGATAAATAAGAATTTGCACAGGGATACTAAAACCATTTGTTTGCCCAAGTAACTACTTTCACTTACAGATGGCAGATTAAGATCTCGAGATGTTACTCATCGAAATCCATCTACATGATGTGGAATTTCAAAAATAAAAGCCCTCCAAAATCTCTATGTTAAGTCAGTTTGACCTAAGTTTCAGTGTATACTGTTACTGCAACATGACAGTAGAACACCTCCAGATGTTACTCAACAAATATCATCCACATCTGATGTTGCCACTGTTAATTCTGAAAGGGTAGCATGCAGCTATTGTTGAAGAAGAATGCGATCAATGTAAAACACACCTTAACATTCAGGTTCAATAAATACTTTTCTTTTGATAACAGATTTGATACTTTTAAAAATTTGAAATTGGATTAAAAACATAAAACAACCATAAAGTATGTGTGTGTGTGTGTGTGTGTATGTGTGTGTGATGTGTGTGTGTGTGTGTGTGTGTGTGTGTGTGTGTGTGTGTGTGTGTGTGTGTGTGTGTGTGTGTGTGTGTGTGTGTGTGTGTGTAATATTTGTGTATATCACAAATATACAAAATAGCTGGACGATGTTCTTATGTTGTAGTTCAACAAGCCCGGTATTCATAAAAATTTGGTCATCATTTGTGATATGGCTTCTCATATTGAAAATAAGACACAGAATCTAACTGTTGTATTATCTTAAAGACATAGGCCTACTTACCCTCGCTGATTCTTGGACATCCTTCTTTCCCAGAAAACAAGGCTTTAAGCGATACATTCATTCAGCCAATAACAAATAAGACAAAGTTCCACTGAGAGTCTCTTTTGTCCAAATTATAAGAAAGATCACAACAACAACAAAAATGTTCTGTGTACTTTCTTCTTAGACTGGCTAGGAATTTTTTAAATTATTATTAATGATTATTTTTCTCTGTGTATGGCAAAAAGTATTTCATTTCCAATGCATTGAGAAACCTAAAATACACTATATTGTATTGTATAAGTATTCACTCACCTGCCTTCGACTCTTCTGGGAAGGCTGTCCACAAGGTTTAGGAGTGTGTTTATGGGAATTTTTGACCATTCTTCCAGAAACGCATTTGTGAGGTCACATACTGATGTTGTACGACAAGACCTGGCTCTCAGTCTCCACTCTATTTCATCCCAAAGGTGTTCTATCGGGTTAAGGTCAGGGCTCTGTATAGGCCAGTGAAGTTCATCCACACCAAACTCTTCCATCCATGTCCTTATGGACCTGTTGGAGGAGGCAGGGGCCAGCTTCAAACTGTTCCCACAAAATTGAGAACATGGAATTGTCCCAGATGTCTTAGTCTGTGGAATCACTCAGAGCTCCTTTAACTGGAACTAAGGGGCCAAGCCCAGCTCCTGAAAAAACACCCCACACCATAATCCCCCCTCTGCCAAACTTTACACTTGGCACAATGAAGTCAGACAAGCACCGTTCTCCTGGCAACCGCCAAACCCAGACTCGTCCATCAGATTTCCAGATGGAGAAGCGTGATTTGTCACTCCAAAGAACGTGTCTCCAACGCTTTGCATTGCACTTGGTGATGTATGGCTGAGATGCAGCTGCTCAGCCATGGAAACCCATTCCATGAAGGTCTCTGCACTGTTCTTGAGCTAATCTCAAGGCCACATGAAGTTTGGAGGTGTGTAGTGTTTGACTCTGCAGAAAGTTGGCAACCTCTACGCTCTATGCACTTCAATATCCACTGACCCCGCTCCGACAGTTTACATGGCTGAGTTGCTGTCGTTCCCAAACACTTCTGTAGGAGCCATTTCTCTATTTTGTTTTAGAACTCAGATTATTTAGTTCATTTGTATTTATTTGGTTATTTGTTGCATTTAGAATACAGTTGTTTAGAATACAATTATTTCTTAGTAAATTGTTTAATTAGTTAATTGATTTTGTGTGGGTTTTGGGTGTGTCTGGTGTATAAATACATGGACTCCAGGTAGCTCAGGATGAAAAGTGGGTGGGCTTATGGTTTTTTACCAGTCTTCCAGTGCTGCAACCAGGGCAGTCTACCAGTCCTTTCAGGAAGCAAGTCACTCAGCCTGGTTAGTCAGTGAGTAGCAGGTGAAGCGAGCACAAAGGCTGAAACCAGGGCAGCCAAGGCAGCAAGTAGGTTTTCTGTTTGTATCATGTTTATTTTTTCCCTGAAGAGGCCTGGAATAAACTCTCAGAACTGCATTTTTTGACGTATTTTGAGAATTTTTTGTACTGCGTAAACCCGGAAACCCACTATTCATCAAGTAACTATTTGATTTACATTTAATTTTTGTTCGTTTACTTTTAATTTCTTCCATAGACAAGTAGTCATTACAACTTCCATTTTCTTATGATACAGCAGTTGACTCAAGAAAATTTAGGAGCGAGGAAAGTTGACAGCTGGATTTTTTGTCAGCTGGCAATTGTTATGGAAATATATATTCACTTATATGATAATAGTGTATTTTACAGTTATGCAGATATTAACTTTAAATCCAGTAAAGCTTGGGATGAACATCTGTGCAGAACACAAAAGGCCCTTAGACTTCAGCGAGCGTGTACCAGCCACAGTGCTGAACGGTCATTTATGAGAGCCTTAGGAAGCAGAGCAGATAGTGTTTTTAAAGCAGATAATGTTTTATCATTCCTTTCTCAAGGTCTCATGTTATCTTAGCTAACTCCCAGGAATTGCACTAGGCAATAGATTACATTTAACGATCAAATGTCAGGAAACACAGGTTGTAGCCAGACTTAGAGGCTGCACTTAGATTTGGGGAGGGGGTTTGGTCCGGCCCCCTTCTGGAGCCACCCATGGGGTAAAAAGGCTTGTTCTAGGTGTAAGCGATGAGACACATCTTTACAACTCATGGACAGCATTTTCGGGATAAGGTTAGAATATCTGCGTCGGTGATAAAACTTGTAAGTGTCTCCCTTTTTGGAATTCCAAATTGTAATAAATATATGTTAAACTGTTTTTTTGCCTCTGAATTCACTCTCTTCTCTTCTTGCCAAATGTCCGAAATGGGATGAATGAGACGGGCCGCAGTGACAGGAACGGGCCGATACGTCTCGAAACATTCTATCACAGCTTCACGCTGGAATTCACTGAGCTCCTGAGAGCGACCCATTCTTTCACAAATGTTTGTGAAAACATTCTGCATGCATAGGTTTTATACACCTGTGACCATGGAAGTGATAGGAACACCTGATTCCAATAATTTGGATGGCGGAGCGAATACTTTTGCAATATAGTGTATTGGAACACTATATTGTATGTTGGAACAGTCTTTTATTTTGAAATTCCACATCTAATCTTAATGAGCTTTGTTGAGCAGCCTCTGGAGGTGTTCTACTGTTATGCTGAATCAAAAATTTTCACTTAAAACATACGGGTTAGTAGCAACATGATCAGCAACCTAGGTCAAAGTGAATATATAGAGAGATTGTGAAGGGCTTTCACTTTGAAATTCCACATCAGATGTGGATGAAATTTGTTGAGCAACATCTGGAGGTGTTATACTGTCAGGCTGAAGTGACAGTATTCCCTGAAAATGTACCGTTTAGTAGCGACATTGTCAGCAACTTAGGTGAAATTGACTTAATGTAGAGATTTCGGAGGGCTTTCATTTAGAAATTCCACATCATGTATACGGATTTTGATGAGTAACATCTCAAAATATTAATCTGTCGTCTGTAAGTGAAAGTAGTCACTTGGAAAAAACAATTGTTTTAATATAATATAATATATAATAATATGTGCAAATTCTCAGTTATCCGAGTCATCGCAACAGCAAGCCTGTTTAAGGCTGTCTGCTATTTTTTTAGTAATTATTCAGGCTAAACAGTGACTATGACCAAAATATATATTTCCATATTCACCAGCAGGCCTGAATAATAAAGAAATATTACATAAAGCTGTAAGAAATTACTTCAACTAACTGAAGTCCATATGTGCAACAAAACAAAGAATAGAACAGGTTGATACACGTCAAACACATTGCTTTTATTTTGGAAAGTAGTCTCAGGCATTACTACCGTAATGCATGGTGCTTGCATGATCTACAAAACCAAGGGAGGGCTGGCATGACTGCCGTGTCCCCAGTGGCGGCTGGCTTGACCTCAGTAAACTCAGTTATGTTCATTGGAAAATCGCCTCACTTTTCTTAGAGAATATCGTCTTACTCCCCCTCTCACCTGGGATATCTGCACTGAGATTTGTATGGATGACAAGCCTTGTTTTGTCGTGTCTAAAATCATATCTGCGTAAGGTTCTTAAGACATTTTATTCTGAAAAATGTGGTGCTTTTGCAACGCATAAGTGACCACTTCCGGTCTCAGAATATGAACAAATTAGCCTATTTTTCGTTTATGTTTTAAACCATTTTTGTTTTTTCTTACCCGAAATGGAAAATGAAATTCAAATCATTTTTCAAATTTCACTTTGCCCTGATTGACAATGAAAAAGAGAAACGCTTTGTATTTCGATTTTCTTTTTCGTATTTTAAAACAAAAATCAAACGGCCATTTGTTTTTGTTTTTTTCAATTCCTGTGTCTGAAACGAAAATCCAATGACCAAAAGATACACGGACCTTATAGGGTGGGCTTTGATTGTTTTTTTACTTTTAATCAGGATTTTTTTTGATGTTCACTTAGCTGATTTTTAAATGTGGAAAAAGTCCTACTTGATGCTTCACGATTTGCTTTTATTGTTAAAAGGGACTATCTTGTTTTTGTAACCAATCACTCTTAATCCAAATTCAAAGCTTCGAACAAATACAGGAAAACAATTAAAATCTTTTTTTGAGTACGATTTTTACTATTTTGCTTGTTTTGTCTTTTCTCCGATTCTTGTGGACATAACGCGTCGGAGCTCTTAAAGATCAAAGCTTTGAACTAATTTTGATGTGAACTTATGAGATTGTTCTTATTGGTTTACTTTACCAAATTACAAATAAAAACAAAAGGAACCGTGAACATAATGTTACTATCTGGACTCCCATCCATCTACTGTCTTCTGCTCGTCTGAGATCGGGTCGCGGGGACAACAGGTCCAGGAGAAAAACCCAGACATCCCTTTTCCAACTCATTCTGGGGGGACCCCCGCGGCGTTCCTGCACCAGACTGGATTTGTAGTCCTTCCAGCGAGTTCTGGGTCTTCCCCAGGGTCTCCTCCCGGTGGGACACCTGGAAAAAACCCCACATTGGGGGGCCCAGGGGGGAATGCTAATCAGATCCCCAAACCACCACAACTGGTTCATTTTGATGCAGAGAAGCAGCTGCTATACTTGGAGCGTGGGATCAAACCAGCAACCCGCAAAATTGCAGGACGAACTCCCTCACCTCTGCGCCACTGTGGCCCCATCTGCAAAAAGCAAAGATGTGACCTTCAAAAACCAGACAAGCTCCTCTCCAGGACTATGCCTTGAGATCCTGACGACCCCCTTCAGCAAAACCGCAAGGGTAAAGATCTGGTCCACGGTCAATGGACCTGGGCTTGTTTCAATTAACTCCATGTAACGTAAAGCATTTAAATCTCTACATAAATTACGTTTGTAGCGATTGTACCACCATTTTATGAAGACTGTGTCATATATTCTTAGGGGCGACAGTGGCCAGATCAGAAGAGTTTTGCTTTCAGAAAGTCGCGGGTTTGATTTCAGCTTCCTCCTCCGACACTCAACCCCAAGTTTCGTACCGAACCACGTGTAGGTGTATGAATTGGTGTTTGAGTGTGACTGACTGTGAGTCTGACAGTGTAATGAAAGCGCTTTGGGGGGGTGGGGGGCTCGGTATGACTGGAGAACCGCTTCCTAAATTACTGTAAGTACATTTAATGTACTGGAGCAGAAAGTAACATTAATAGGAAGTAGACAGAACATCATGCATAGTTTTACATTTCTTTTAATTTTTTTTGTACAAATTAACATCAGAAAACAATTTACATTTGGTGCAACTAGAGACTGAAAGTCTTGTCCAATCTCTTGCAGAATATCTCAAGTCTTAAGGATTACCCTGCTTTTGTCTCCTTGCGCCCATCTTTCCATAGCTTCCCTCTCCTTGCAGGGGAAAATAAAGGTTTCAACAGTATTATGTTGCCACTGCCATGTTTCCCTGTGCTAGCGAGTGTTAAATGTGTCATACTCTTCACTGGAAGATGTTAAGCATCTCCACACCTCCTTCCTTGGTCTTTAGTTGATGTTTGTTCTCCAACTAACCCCTGAGGTCTTCACAGCACAAATACATTTATTTCGAGATTAAATTTTCTAACATCCTGAGGCAGTTCAATTGGATTTAATCCAGGGGTATGAGATCAAAGGGATGGGTAGAATAGAAACGCGTGCCACACCTCAGAATTATGTGGTTGCAACGTGAAAAAGTCCGAGGGAGGGGAAGGGATACTTCTGAAAGGCATTGTAGGAAGCTCTACCCGTCAAGCCCAGTAGCCGATAATAAAGAAGGTTACAGAGAGGCAAATGATGAGGTTGATGTTGACGAGTTGACGCAGGCTTGGCTTTTCATCCAGAGAGCAGATGATCTGCTCGGGGGCAGGAGGAGCCACAGTGTTGCCATCCGCCTCCCTTCGCCTCTCCATCCCACATAACCAGTAGACGGCGGACATGAACCTGGACTGTCTGGGAGCGCTGGACACAGATGAAGCAGAGTCTGCGTAGGTCAGTGAAAAAAAAAAACTGTTAATGAAGGCAGTTAGAAAGGAGAACGGTAGAGATACACAGTAGAGACGGACCTTTCCTCTGATGACAGGCGTGTCCATTTCTGCTCTCTGCTTCTCTTCCTGGAAAGCTCTGCTCCACTGGGATGTCCTGCTCTTTGGGCTTCACCGGATCAAACCTTGTGAACCAAGTGAGCCGACTTATCTGTTCAAAAAAAGTAAAATGTCACTGCTTGAGTCCGCCTCACTTGTGTCCCAATGCATTATTGACACCTAGTGGTGCTGTAGGTTAAAAAAAAAATAAAAAAGAAATTATTTGTGGAGGCAAACAAAGGGAACCAGCAGCTTCACCTGTTCTGGACTGGGCTCTTCAGTAGCCAGGCTGACTACAACCACCACAGCCAGGGTGATGAAGGACAGCAGCATGGAGAAGTAGAGGTAATGGACGTATTTCAGCACGTTGGGCCGGTCATCCTCTTCAAAGCACAGTGGTGCCGGGTAGATGAAGTCCAACAACATGCGTATGCAGCCCACCGTGAGACCGATGGCGAGACCCCAGAATGCACCCTGCATGACAGAACACCCCAGTGCCCTAGTGAGCACGCTAGATCGGAAGGGCGCAGCCGTAAATGCACTCGCCTCACTTTCTCATTGGTCCTCTTCCAGAAGCAGCCCATGAGGAAGATGATGCTCACGGGGGGCTGCAGGTAAGTGCTGATGGACTGGATGTAGATGAAGAGCTGGCCGCCCTGACTGGCCTGGACGATAGGAATCCAGAGCACCGACACGGCCACCAAGACGAGCACAAACACCCTGCAGCGTGCACATTTCGGTCAATGTTCCAAATGCTAAACACTGCAGCTGAGGTCTGTGTTAAACCTGACTGAAACGCATAAAGTCTCAGCATCACTATTTGCATGCCGTTAAATCCCACAATGCTGAAGACTGACGTCGAAATATTTGGAAAATATGTTAATTCATTCATACAATTTGAACATTATTATATCACAACCACAAATGTATGTATGTATTTTATTGGGGTTTTTAGATATAAAGTAGTGGATAATAAAATTATTAAAAGAAAACAATACGTGGTTTTCAAAATTGTTTATAAACAAAAGCCTAATAGATGTGATAAAAATAAATATGCCCCATCTACACCTATTGTGTGCAGCCTCACTGAGTCAATACCTTGTAGATGTAGAACCTCCTTTTGCTGCCATTAATGCTAAAGTATTTTGGGGCATGCCTCTACCAGCCTTAACATCTGGAGACTGTTTTTTTTTTTTTATGAGTATTCTTTGCAAAACAGCTCAACCTCATTCAGATTGGCTGGAACACGTCCGTGGACATAATTTTTACCAGATTGTAAATCAGCCCAGATTCTTAATTGGATTTAGGTTTTTAACTGGACCCTTTGAAACACATGAATATGCTTTAATCAAAGCAATTTTATTGTATCTCTGTGCCCTTTAGGCCTGTTGTGCTGCTGCTATGTGAACCTCTGCCCCAGTTCCAAGTCTTCTGCAGCCACTTGGAGGATTTCTTTCAGGCTTGCCCTCTAGTTAGGCTCCATACATCGCATCATCGTCTTTGTGTCTGCTGAAGAAAAGCATGCCCAAAGCAAGATGCTGTCAGCAGGGATGTTTTGTTCAGGGTAATGTGCAGTTTTTCTTTTCTGTGACATATAATGTTTTCATGTAGACCAGAAAAGTTACATTTTTGGTCTGATCTGTCCAGAGCACATTCTTTCTCATGTTTGCTGCATCCCCTGCATTGTATTGCTTCTTATGGCTTTCTTTCAACAATGCCAAGCTTCCAGCCCGCCAATTTTATAGAAAGCACAACGAATAGCGCACTAGTTAGAAGACTTCTGTATGCTGTTAGTTGCACTTTTATTTAGGAGTATCGGAGTAAAAAGGAGCACACTTTTCAGATCTTCATCAGCAAAATTAAAATTAAAATTATGCACTTTGTTTTATAATTTGTGCTGGTTTATCACAAAAAAGGTTCAAGTAGAAAGAATGCTTTACTATATGATGGATAGATTGTGGATTAACGTTCAGATGGGCTTAAAAAAAGATGTACTGTGGATGATTTAAACCAGGGGGTCTCAAAGTGTGGATCGGGATATCAAAGTATAACTTTACAAGATTCTCCACAGTCCTCATTTTAATGCACTTTTTTGTAACAATTCTTACAGAAATATTACTTTTTTCTTGTAATTTTAGAACTTTATTCTCATAATTTCTAAAAAAGACAAAGAGAAAAAAACAACCCCACTCGCCAAAATGGGTGTGTCAGTCTCCTGCAATGTTATTTTGGGGTTGCAGGCTGAAAAGTTTGGTTACGCTTGAAACAAATGGACTGAACTTATATAGCACTTTTCCAGTCATACTGACCACTCAAAGCGCTGTACATAGAGCCACATTCATCCAATCGCTCTCAAATTCATGCACCGATATGCAACTCAGTAGGCAATATGGGTGGCTTGCTCAGGGGCACATTGACATGTGACAACGAGAAGCTGGAATTGATCCCAAAAACCTTCCGATTGCAAGACGACTACTCAACCCATCAAGCCACAGTCACCCTTAAAGTACAAAATAAAGTACAAACTAGGCAGTAGTTTTGACAATAGTTGAAAATATATTTACAGAAATCAAGAATTTCTTTGAAAACCTTTTCATACTTTGAGTTTCTGTTCTTGGTGTTGGTGCTTATGAATCTTACCTCCCCACAACCATGAGCTCCCATTCAGAAGCTTGAGACCTGAAGCTCTTCCACAGGTCCATGGTGAAAATTGTACTGGAGCTGTTGAAGATGGAGGTCAGAGACGACATGAGCGCGGCAATCATCACAGCCATCATGAGACCTCGCAGTCCTGAGGAGGAAGAGATGCAAGCAGGAGACTGTGTCGGCAATGTCTACGTTAAATAAGATTTCCTCTATTGTCCAGAGGTGAGGAAATTTGGGTGTGACAGTGACAACCACATAGACTATTAGCAATGAAGAGAAGAAAAAAGGACAAACCAGTCTAATTCAAAATTATCTCTGAAGAAACACAGAGTAGAAGATAAAAGTAAATATTAAATATAGCGGAAAATGGACAAAATGTGGTAAAGGTGGGAGTAACAGAACCGGTGTTTAACCTGCAGGCAGTAGCTCCATTACCAGCTTGGCATAAGCAATGTCTGAACAGCCCACCGAGTTCCCACAAATCTCTTTGCACAGGTCGGGGTCGGCACACGCCACTTCATCTACACACAACATCACACAGTGAACAACAGAACAGACTGCGAAATACCCTGATGGATCCCATAAACCCCAATCTATACCTGTGAAGAGGATCCTGCTGATCATCCCGGGGAGCATGATGGCGAAGAAAGGCAGAACTTTCAGGTACACCGCAAGGAGAGACCCCCCCTTGGCGTGGGACAGAGTCTTTGCAGCCAGGGAGCGCTGCACAATCACCTGCAGAGAACCAAGGGAGACACTCGGTTACCCGGTTGTGGTGAATGAATAACCGAGATCTTCATTGAGACGGTCTATCTAGCGTAAATCAGAATGGGAACAGTGATCCTGTAACTGACTGTTGTCATTTAACTGATAAGATGGTAAATGATCGGTTAAACTACCCCTGCGTTCTGCTCTTAGGGCACTGTTGCTGTGAAGTGGAAAGTTTTTGAACAGCAAAACACGGCAACAGGTTATCATGGTGCAAATGTTTACACAGAAATTTCGAGTATGGCTGTAACCAGGAGAAAAATGTATCGCATGTATAAAAATAGGAGTTCATTTAGACTTTTAAAGATGAAAACCAGCCTAATTTTTTCACCCTCAGAAAGATTTTATCCTAGAAATGTTTTTTTCTCAAGCATAATTTTATATTTTGCCACGGACTTAGTCTATTTTCTTTCAAATGCAACTTCTATTTGCATAAAACTAAACAAAAAACGAAATGGAAATGAGTAAAAATACAACAATAAAAATGAAAAGACAAAAATCAGGAAACACTGTTAATATAGATGCAGAAGCAAATATATTTCATTTTCTGTTTTGTATACTTTATCTCAATCATTGGCATTTTTCCTTCCCTCCAGCACTTTAGATCTGCAGCCCGAAAAGGTTTGGACTTTGTGATGCTGTAATTTCTTCTCACAATAAATACAAGTTTCCCTGACGACATAAGAATAGGCTGAAAGCTCCGTAGGTGTTACTTAATTCCATTTTTATTTTAAGGTGTATAGCAAGGGATTATCTTTCTCAAGTAAACACTTTTTATTTTTTGTACTGAAGACAATACCTTAGAACTGGAGGTGTCCCCAGTCTGGAACAATAAATTATCTTTCTATTCCCATCATTGCAGTACCAAATGTGTGGGATATTGCAATAGCACAGGATTGCTTAGATGTAATATTTGGTAGGCCATGGCTTCCTGTTTGCATGCAAATATTTCTGGCTTGCAGGATAAGCGTTTAATAGCCTTGATGCACCTGATATAGGATGTAGCAAATGAGACGCTACAGCTTGAGGGAAAGGGAGCAGATATCGTGATAATGGATAAGAAAGCGAGAAGGGGAAAAAAGGCAGGTTACTTGCAGCTGATATTATCTTTAACATTAATATCAGTCAACCATATTGTCACTATTGCCCTTTAGTTTTCAGAGCAAGGTCTTCAAAGTGCGGCTTTGTGCAACCCCTTTAAAAATAATACATCCTAAACCCAGAGTGACAAAATAAAATGTAATCTCCGTATAGACTAGACCAGAGTCACTAGAACGATCCAAGTTGCCAGCTGCTGGATTTTTTCCCTGTCATTTTGTCAACTCAGCATTTTCTGCACAACAGTTCTTGAAGTGTTCTTATCCAAAGATAAGATCCCAAGGCTGCAGCTCAGACTCTGCCTCTTATTCAAAAATCTTATTAAAGATTCATCCATATATCCTGAGGTATTTATTCCAATAAATAGCAAAACATGTTAATATGTTTTTGATTAATTGTTAGTAAACATCAAAGCTTTAAAGAAAAAAAATTCTTCTCAAATATTACAGTATATGTGACAAACTTGGGCCTCTCAAAGAATCTCTAAGACTTTAAAAGATTTGTCTTTTTTAACCAAATCTCAGTCAACACGGGATTTTCCCACCTGTTTCATAAGGTGAACAGACCAACTTATGTTGACCAGATAAAACAGGAAATATTACTGCCGGTTCTGATAATCCAAACTTTACATAGCTCCGACCTTTTCTGATATGGTTCTATATGCTTAGGTTGAAAAAGTCTTAAAGCATTTAGTGCTTTTTCACATTTTGTCACTTTAGAATCACAAACTTAGGTGTCTTTATTGGGATTTTATGATATAGACCAACACCAAGTCATGCATCCTGAACGGAAAAAAAGGAAAAGCATTTCAAATGTGTTTTTAAAAAAAATCTGAAGACTGCTGTATATTCATCCCACTTTACTTTATTGGCGCTAAATTAAACACAGACTACTGTCCATCCATCATCTGAGCATTGAAAGAGCATAACACTAAAACTACCAAGATATGTGGCAAACATCAATCTGAGAGGCAGCCTGCAAAGGTAAAATACAGAAGGCCTCGTGACACCATGTCCACATGGAAAGATGATGGTGGCAGCATCAGGCTGTGGGGATGCTTTACTTCTATAGGGACAGGGAAGTTGGTCAGGGTTGATGAGAAGATGGGTGGAGATAAATACAGAGCAACCCTGGTTGAAAAAGAACCATTAAAAGCTACAAAATACTTGAGGCAGAGGTTAAGATTCACCTTCTACAGCGACACCAAACATACAGCCTGCACAAAAAAGGCCCAGACCAAAGTATATGCATGTGTTACAAAGGCCTAGTCCAAGTCCTGAGCCAAAGAAAGAAACGTGTGTTTCCAGAAATTCTCCACGAGTTTGAGCTATTTTCCGAAGAAGAATGGACTAAGATTTCTCTGCTCTGTCTTCTGTAACCCCAGTCGGTCGAGGCAGATGACCGTTCATACTGAGCCCGGTTCTGCCGGAGGTTTTTTTTTCCCGTTAATGGGTGGTTTTTCTTCCCACTGTCGCTTCATGCTTGCTCAGTATGAGGGATTGCAGCAAAGCCATGTACAATGCAGACGACTCTCCCTGTGGCTCTACGGTCCCCCAGGAGTGAATGCTGCTTGTCGGGACTTTGATGCAATCAACTGGTTTCCTTATATAGGACATTTTGACCAATCTGTATAATCTGGCCCAATCTGTATAATATGATTGAACTTGATTTTGTAAAGTGCCTTGAGATGACATGTTTCATGATTTGGCGCTATATAAATAAAATTGAATTGAATTGAATTAAGATTTCAGTCTCTAGATGTGGAAAGCTGGTGGACCACACCCCAAAGGCCTGCAGCTGCAGCAGCGGCACAGAGGATTCACCCAGGGGAGCTGAGTACGAATGTACACCACACGTATAGATTTGTCTGGTGGCATGATATTATCACCATTCCCAGGTTCTACTTTGTGTCGGTCCATAGTATTAAATAATAACATACATTATAATTTAATGTGTAAAATGTAAAAAAGTTGAAGGCATATTAATGTTTTACAAGGAACTGTGTGCTGGAATAACTCCAAAATAAATCAATTTGCATTGCAGTACCTGATCAGAGCACCAATACCACATGGAGGGGATGGACATGCCGATGATAACACCGGGCCAGGGCAGGTCCGAGTTCACCGGGTCTCTGAAGATGTGAAAGGCATCATCTCGAGGGATGCCACAGGTCGAGTTGGGTACACGGACTGAAGGAACGGCAGTGAAATATCCCTCCATCAGAGCATCCCAACCTCCAACCTCAACAAAACCTCAGAGCGGAGAAAAAAAACACACAAAAAAAAAAAAAAAGTCACACAAAGAGGAAAATAAAATTGCGGTGAAAGTGGCATGATCAGTGGCATGTGACTTACTAAAGCCCATGAGGGTGAGAGCTCCTGCCAGCATGATTACAGTTTGAATGGCATCCGTGTAGATGACTGCAGCGAGACCGCCTAGAACACGACACATGGCTGATGAAGCACTTTTGACAGCTGGAGGGGAAAACATGCGACTCCTACGTGGAAATACACAGTTCATTTCACATAATGTAGGTGACGGAGGGGGAAATGTCACCTGCCACGGTGTAGAGGGCGGTCACTGCCAGCAGCAGCACCACGGCCAGGTAGATATTCCATTTCAAAGCAAGCTGGATGAACAAAGCACCCGCATACATGTCCACCTGCCCACAACGCACCCACAGATTCGACAATACCCGTTAACACATGCAGACGTGCGCAATTCCTCGCCAAATCACAGAAATCCCCGCTGGATCTTTGGTCGTACCGATATTTTTGTAAAGATGTAAATAAAGAGGGACAAGATGGCTATAAATAACTGCGTTCTTTTTCCACCGAAGCGCCTCTGCAGATATTCTGGCATGGTGGTCACCTGCACGGGAGAGAGTGCTAGAGATTGCTTTCACGATGCGACAATTCGCTCCCGTACAAGCTGGGTGTTGCTTTGTGTGGAAAACTCACCCCAGAGGAGATGTAAATGGGCAGGAAGAGCCATCCGAGCAGCAACACCATAAACATTCCCTGTATGTTTTTAACACACAATAAGACGCTAAAATGGACGTCAACTCACATTTTCTTTATTACATCAAATACTACGCCTTACGTTCCATTCATAGGCTATTGCCCCGATTCCTGCAGCAGCTCCTGACCCGGCCAGACCGATGAAATGCCCGCTGCCAATGTTACTGGCAAACAGTGAAGCCCCAACCTAAATATAGGTGAGGAAATTGGGATCTAGATCAACTTGACCCGTTTCTTTTAAGAGGAAAAAAGATCTTCTCTACTGGGGATTAAGAAAAACTGTGGCACAAACAGGAGTGTTAAGCTCATATTTTAATCAGAAAACCAGTCCTTGATCTTCTTTTCCTACAAAGATGTTTTACTTACTGGCCACCAGGACATACTCTTCCCAGCTAAGAAGTATCCATCCACCGTGCTGCGCTTCGTCCTCCACATGGACTGATAAAATAAAAGAGGGTATATTATTTAGAGTGAGTCGAGGAAAAATATAATTTTCTGTCTGGGTGTCTAACAGGTGTCCAGTATAGTCTGAAACATCATAGTAGTTTTGTTCACCTTTATGCTGTTTGGAGGTTTAATCCTGCTGGGCCTAGGTGAGGATAAATACAAAACCACCCTGTATTGTTCACATTTTGTCACTTTGTGATTTGTAAACCATTTATTTTCTCCCAAAGAACTAAGGATTCATACAAAGGATTTTTATTAAATAATGTTAGAAGTGGCTGAAATCTAAGTGCCTCCTTCAAACACAATGCAACTAGAAGCTCAGATGTATTTGATTTTAATTATGGAAGCCCTTTTTTAAATTGCAGCTGCAGAATCAGTGATAATGTGATCATTGTGTATCTATTTATTTATTTATATGTTGTATGAAGATAACTTAAAATTTTAATTCTGCATTGACAATTTCACAAGCACATGCACTACATAAATTAATCATGAATTAATTACTTATCCATGTCTAATGATTAAAATAAATCTGCAAATAAACTATAACTAACAATTAAACTATACAAGTTTTATGAAGTAGCCTATATTAATTTGTTAAAACATCATATTTGTATACTGCATTGCACTATACAAATAATAATAATAATAATAATATGTGACCATTAATTATTCAAATGCGTTGTAATAACCCTAACCCTATCTGTGCATGCTTTTTCATAAGTGAATCCCATTTAATTATAACACATGAATTCAAATATATATTTAAAAAATGTAATGTAATGTAATGTAATGTAATTGTTTCCAATTCTAAATAGACAAAGATTTTAAGATTTATTTTTTTTATTTTCTTGTACTCTTGTTAATACACATACAGTATTTTATGTATGACCAAACTTTGTCTATTACAAGAAAATAAGCCCCACTATAATGAATTCTCAACCGTGACCATAAGCTATCAAGACACAATTTCCTGTTTCACACCCATTTAGGTTAATTTTCCCACTTTTATCTGAGTTTAATGGCCCTTCGTGTGACTCATTTAGTTCAAAGATTACTAAACTTGGAATGACAAAGGCTGCAAGAGGATTGGCTGGGAAATAAGGTATAAACCCCTGAAAAGAACCAGCATGATTCAGTAAAAAGCGGCTACCTTTTCTATTTTGACATCACCAACAGCAAATAAGCAAAGGACAAAGACACACTCGTGTGTTCGGTATACGTTATAAGCCATCTCTCTGCTCATGCCAATGTAAATCCTCTTTTTATGTATGTAAAAAAATACTTATTTTATTCGTTCAACTATTTGTGGTGTAGCTCTTCTTACCCAGAAACCAACAGCCAGCACCAGCAAAAAGTAGACAACCAGGACCACAATATCCACAGTGCCCAGGTTGCTGCTTCCAAAGGAGGGCTTCTGAGTTGGGGGCATGTTGGATGCTGGTGCTCTTTCACCAGCTGCTGGTCTGTAGGTCATCTGGAAAGCAGAACATCCCACAAAGTTTGTTTCATGCAGAGAAAAGAGAACAAAATCTGCTCCGCTGAACCACAAAAACGGATTTCGATTTCCCTTTCAAACCCATCCTCCGTATTCCACGTTTTTAGATTCACATGAAGGCACTTTGTTTTTGTTTTTTTTTTTACTTCCTGGCAGCATGACCTGTCATTTAATGTTTCTAATACTCTCATGCGCTTTAACACTTTTCCTGATGCGCCCATCACAGTTTTCTCGTTTTCTACCCTTCTTGTACATTTGTGCCATAAAAGCAAACATTGACTCTTAGCAGCTCTGAGGGTGATAACAGCAGCTGCGGCAGAAGCTACAGCACCGTCTTTCAACCACAGTGTGTCAGAGTTTATGTTAAATAAACTCACCTTTCAGTTACTTGTCCCGCAGCGTCTCATAGCACCTGGTCTGCCTCGGGCCCCAACAACACAGCATGTCAGCGACAGCCCGCAGATTAAGCCCAGTAGTGGGAGTTTTGTCTTGAATCCTCTTCCACACATCAACAGGTTCAAACTCCACTTTCCCCCCACATGCACGGCAAGGTTTAGTTAAAATGTAAGAGATTTATTACACTTCACAGGGAGGCGTGCGAAAAGAGTTTCCTTGGTAGGTAAAGAGCTGAATGACTGCTGTAAGAGGTTTAAAGTTATCCAAATTACTCCCGAGACAAAGTGAAAACAGCTGAAGCGGCACGGCCGTTTGACTTCATGTTGACAGAGATCAGAAAAGAGACTCTTATAGGCACACAAAAAAAAAAAAAAACGACACACGATCGTCACATTCTGCAGACAAACCGCTGGCGGCGATAGCAGGTGCCGCGTCAGCAGCGGTTGTAAAGAAACAAACAGATTTCCACAATAAAAAAGCTTGCAGGATATGTTTCCACAACAAAACGGCATGCTTGCAGTTATGAACCAGCCTATTCTCTGCAGTGCAACACAAATTACTTCTGGAAAAGAAAAGACAGCCTTCGTTTGACTCTTCACATTTATCCAAATTTATTTGTCACAATAAAAAATACAGTTGTCATGTTTTATAGATGATAAATGGAGAGCAGTGCTTTAAATATGACTTTCTGTCACTCAAACAAAAAACAGCATCGACTGTTAAATCACTTGCAAACAGTGCTTACAGTGCTTTAAACATTTTTCTTAACAATTGCAATTCAAACAGTAAAAACTAAGGTATTCATTTACAAACAGGGCCTTGCAAATGTATTCATCCCACTGCATTTTTTCCACTTTGTCATGTTACAACAAACTTATTTATATATATATATATATATATATACACACAGGTAAAAGCCAGTAAATTAGAATATTTTGAAAAACTTGATTTATTTCAGTAATTGCATTCAAAAGGTGTAACTTGTACATTATATTTATTCATTGCACACAGACTGATGCATTCAAATGTTTATTTCATTTAATTTTGATGATTTGAAGTGGCAACAAATGAAAATCCAAAATTCCGTGTGTCACAAAATTAGGTTTAATTCTAGGTGGCAAACACAAAGCAGTGCATAATTGGTCAGGGAATGAAAAAGTTTTTTTTTTTTACATTTTTACAAACAGAAGCGGGGAAAAAAGATCGGATGAGACCAAGATGTAACTTTTTATTCTCGTGCAAAACTGAGAACTAACCCTACACCTCGCCCTGAATACGACATCCCACAGTGAAACATGGTGGTGGTAGCGTCTTGCTCAACGAGCTAATAAAGTTGTCCGGCTCTCTTCTGGGGACTCCTCTAGACATTGTACAACAACAGAGTGTCTTCAGTCAGAGGCTTTTTGGATCCTCTGTAAAACAGACTGCTTACAGATGATGATTCCTGCCCACAGCCATCATGATCTACAACAACCCCTCAAAGAAACCTGCATAATATGAGTTACATTAATTTATTTTTCTTTTTAAAGGAAGAGGGAAGCTGGTCTGAGATGCCAGAAAGATGGATGGAGCTAAATACAGGGCAATCCTGGAGGGAAACCAGTCTGCTGCACAGGTTCGCCTCCGAGCCAGAGCTACATTGCATTGCTTTAAATATAAAATGTCCTGTACTTGTATGGCACCTTGTCAAGTTCAGAGAACCCCAGAGCGCTTTACACTACATTCAGTCATTCACTCACACGTTCACAGTGGTAAACTATGTTGTAGGAACGGGGTTTCAAACTGGCAACCCATCGGTTACAGAATGAACTCCCTAGCTTCTGTGCCACTGTCACCCCACTTTAGATAATATCCAGTGTTCAGATCCTCCTGTCAGACCCCAGACCCAAATCTGATTGAGAATCTGTGGCAAAACTATCCACTTAATGTTGCAAGTGGTCTCCATCCAATCTGACTGGGCTTGAGTTTTTTATGCAAAGAAGAATATGCCAAAGTGAAGTGGCTCAGGGCAACAAATGTGCAGCACACTTTTCAGATGTTTTTTGTCTATTCTTTTCTTTATTCTTCACCATAATGCACTACCTTGTGTTGGTTTGTCACATAAAATCCCAATAACATACATTAAGGTTAGTCATTGTATGCTGAAAACATGTGAAAAAGCTCAGGGGGTATGAACACTTTTGCAAGGCACTGCAGTTATGTTTGCTATTAGGGTAAATCTGTTTCGCTATAAACTAAAGAACATCACTGTCTTCTCATTGGATTATTGCTACGCTCGGCCCGGAAACACATTAAAATCCAGTTTAATACAACAGAATTAAAGAAATGTAGGAATAATGAAAAAAAAAAAAAACAGCACTCTCCAAGTTGTAACATATACACCCTTTACTGTGTTTCATTCTGTACAATTACCATGTAATACATCTGCTACACTTTAATGAGTGCAATATCTAAGAGTGGAGCACAGCTAAATATTCACAAACTGCACCGCGCCCGGTTTGAGGCTCACATGATCCAACGTCTGTAATCTTCTCGCTGTATGCAGATTACAATTATATTAACTTCTATAAAAAACAGATAGCTGCAGCCCACACTGACACTGTCTGATATATGAAATTATTATCCAAAAGCATACATTAGGAAAGCCTGCAGATAGCGAGGGTAAGGTACAGCAGAGCAAGTAAAACAACCTTCAATCTGAGGAGAATTTTCTTAAGAAAACGCTTAAAGAGCCTATATTACATTCAGAGCGGTGGGCATCCGACAAAAGTAAAGAACAAGTCAACTATTTCGACAACTTATGCATTTTCTGCAGAATCACGGACTGCAGCGAACAAGTTTTGTTTAAAGCTCATATCCACTTCAAGATTTAATATATTAATATGTCTTAATTAAACATATGCTACAAATCTATGATTTTATTGTTGTCATACCACAACACAAGGGTTCTTAGAGAAATAAAGCTTAAACTACGGCATATTGGAGTATCTTCGTTTCAGACAGTAAAGACATGTTGGAAACTGGATGAGGCTCTTGACCACAACCCTTTTCGTTTCCTCTGCAGGATGGAACATGAACGGTACCCACGTCTGCGGGTTCAACGTGGAAAATATTTCTGTATTCCGCTTTCCCTTTCTTCATTTTAGCTCATGTGCACGTGTTTGTGCATACCTCAGGTCTGTATCGGTGCGTAACAAGTTTCAGCCGCGGTGATGTTCAGTCCCATCCGAACAACGTGTGTTACCAGGCCTGTGGGGAGGCCATCCGAGGACTTCTGGGGCTCCTTGGCATTTCCGCCGCTTGCTGGTCACTGAGAGCTCTCTGCAGCAAAAAAACATATCTCTCCTTTAGTTGTGTTAAATCATTGCACAATCAGTGCCGGGAAAGTCAATTCTTACCTCTTGAACTTCACATTTTGTAATGTTGCAAACTCAAACTACATCGCATTTTATTGGGACTTTAAGTAAAAGAAAAGAGTAAGGGGTGGATGGAAATTCGCATTATCTGAAGATAAAAATCTGAGAGGTGTGCCATGAATTTGTAGTCAGCAGCCCTGAATCACCGCTTTGCAGAGCCATCATTTGTAGCAATTACAGCTGCGATTTCTTCGGGGTGTGTCTTTTTGCTCAGTACAAAAACTACTTTTAGCTCTGACTGTATGTTTAGGGTGGTTGTCCTGCTGGAAGGTGAAAGTGAAGGTGACCCACTGCAGGGAAGAGGTCCACAATCTGACACAGTGGTGCGCCACTCACAGCAGACGAAGGATCTGGCACGGGGGACTGTGAGATACTGTCTACAAGATCTAGACACGGTTTATGCTGCCAGAGTCAAGAAAGCGGCCAGACGTTTTGCCAAAGATCCCACCCACTGGGCAATGCCCACATCAATCAGGAAAACGATTCAGGAATATTAAATGAAAAACTAATAGACTTAAAAACAGCTTCTTTACCAAAGCTATAAGGGCTATCGCCCCCTTCTGGAAATGAAATAAACCACCGGCCCAGTTAATAATCTGTTTAATGTTTACAAAGATGCTGCTGGTCCCACAGATTCTTGATTCTCTCACATGCTCATATCTATTTGCACACTTTTAACTTTTCATTTCATGGAGTGTTTCTTTGGACATCCATATATAAACATATCAAGTTTTTTAACTTGAATGTCTCAATTAATTTGAACATATACATTTTTCCTAATGACTATTGGCACATTTTTTAGCTTCTCAGCAAGTGTTGTTTGGTGTCTCTGTGTCTCTGTGTGTGTCACGTGCGAATTCGCAGCCGGGGTCTCACCAAACTGTCATTATGGTTACACAATGACAGTAAAGGGTCTTGATTCTTGAACCTCCATCCAAGTCTCCAGTGCTTGGCAGCCTCTAAGAGGTCTTTTATCCCATGCTGTATTTAGCTCCATCAATCCTGCCATCAACTCTGATCAGCTTCCCTGGCCCTGCTGAAGAGAAGCATTTCCACAGCATGATGCTCCCACCTAACCGAACCCTGCTTCAAGGTTCTCCACAACTTTCTCTCTGACCGCTCTGATGTGTTTCTCGGTCTTCATGAAGCTTTTTGCTTGTTGATTACAGTAAATGGTGGTTCTTGCAACAAAAGAAAATTAAGGTTGAACACAAATGCACTTTTTCATTTTTATTTTTTTGTAAAATTATCTGAAAGGTTTTATTTACTTCTTTGTATTTGTTCATTACATAACATTCTAATATAATACATTGAATGTGCAAAAGTCCTAGAAGTGCTTTGTTTCTATTGAGAAATTATTTATTTACACATTTTTTAGCACTTTGCTTTTGGTTAATCTTTGAATCAAACTATTTGGTTCTTCATGTTATCCATTGGGGAGACAACTACATGTTTTAGATTACTCATCTATTAAAGCAAAGTGCAAAAAATGGATGTGATTTGATGCATCCGTGTTTAAATGCGGTAATCATTTGAATAATTAACAGCTCAAACTGACTTTCTTACCTCAAACTTGTTCATAAACTCGGCAAATATCCCAAAGAAAGCCTCTGTAGTGGCGGCTTTGCCATCTTCACCAAAATATGAGGCGGTCTTGCTGAATTCCTCCATGGCTCTCTGCTGGAGTGATTCCAGGGACTGGATTGCCGGATGACTATTTTCCAGGAAGTTCTGCACACATTAGCGTCAAGGAACAGAAGCATCTCAGTTTACCCAGTAGACAATAATTGTATCTGCCGCTGTCCTTTCACTCTGAAGGATACACTCATGACGACGGCGAAGCGATCCTCTGCAGTGGCAGGCATCTTCTGACAAGCTGAGCGGATTTCCTGCATGGTCGTGTGGATGTCATTCACATCCGACGTGACAGTCCTCTGGTTCACTGAAATGGCGCGAGAGTTTGTGTGTGTAGAAAGCTTTTCACAAAAGTCAAACACCTAATATGTTGCTCTACCTTTTGCAGCAAGAGAGACCATGGTGAGATCCTTGGAAAAATCCAACACTTCCGGAAAGTGCTGACACAACGACTTGACCAGGATGTGCAGAAACGTCGACTTCCCATCAACAGTTTTAGTAGTGCTCAGCTGAACAGGACAAAGGAAGGATATTTAATGCATGAGCACGACAGGAAAAGAAATAGGAAGATTTCAGGTTGATAACAAACAAATATATCTCAGCCTACAAAGTACAGTACCTCTGTCAGAAAGTTGATCTTGAAGCCTGTGGTCTTGTTGGTTTTAGGTTGGCTGTTATTTAAATAGTTTCCCATCGCCAGCACAAACTAAATAAAAGATTAATGCCATGGGGGGGAAAAGTGATATAGAAAATGCTTTTTCAGCTTCACAGAACAAACTGAATATACCAGTTGTGCTGTACAAAAGGCATACTTTCTTTGAACTTTTTCACATTAAGTCACATTGCAACCACAACGCTCAAAGTATTTCAATGGGATTTTACGCCATGGAGAAAGTCAGTGGAGCAAAATTGTGAAGTGGAGTGTATTCAAATTTTTTTTAAACCTGAAGATCTGAAAAGTATGATGGGGATCTCTATTCAGCCCCCATTTTCTTGCGTTCCCTAAATAAAATCTAGTGCAAGAAGTCACCTTTTAGGGAATAGAATAGTGTGTTTTAATCTCACTGTGAATGTAGCTGTTCAGACGTTTGTTAGAGAACATTGGTGAATAAAAAGCATAATGAAGACAAAGGAACCCAGAAATGAGATGTCGGGGATGAATTTGGGGAAGGGGGGGGGGGGGGTATAAAGCAGGGTTAGGTTAGAAAACAACATCCCAAACTTTGAACGCAGGAAGCAGTCGTCCACCTATACTGCCAGGTGGGGGAAGTAGAGCCTTAATCAGGAAGGCAAGCCAAGCCAACTTTATTTACGTCTCCTCCATAAATATCACTTTTTTGGAGGCAAAAAGAAAGCCATTGTTTCAACAACAGCAGTGTTAAGGATTATGAGATTTTAGCTGCAGAAAACAGTTAAAGGGGAGAAAAGAGATAATCCACAGACACTAAGGACTCAGAGGCTGACATACTTACTTTGGACATCATGGACAGATTATGGAGAGGGAATCAGCCAACTTGCAGGTTATAGTATGATATTCTCCACCAATGTCATGCTAGGAACACTGATGTCATACGGTACACCCCTTGTAAGGGCGTACACACTTGGTTCTATATAATGGTTCCAATCATCACTTATTTACATAAGTGATGATTGGAACTCTCCATTTGCTGTCCTTACCCGTCCAGCATTGTTTTATGTATGAGAGTCCAGTACTGAAGCTGTAAACATCCCTCTGCCTTGTTAGATTAAATATGTTAAAGTATAGTTTCTGTTTCAAGGGTCTTGGTATTACTACAGAAGTTTACAATAGAGAAGACCACTTTTTTTCAGGGGTAAAGAACCTGGGAGAAGCCCAACTGGATGCGGTTAATTCTTTACAGCAACAAAACACAAGTAGAAGTCTTGTTTGCAGTTTCTTTGAGCGAAGTAGAAGGAACCGCAAACGTCTGTAAGAAGGTGCTCCGGACAGGTGAGACCAAAATAAACTTTCAGCCTGTAGAGGAGCAAAGTAGGTGGAGACGTTCATCAAAAGACTTGCTGCTGTTATTGTATAACAAAAGGTGGCTCTACAGAGCATTGGCTCTAGATGCCTGAATAAACACATTAAAAACGATCTGTTCTTTTTCTCCACTTAAAAAAACAACAACAATGCATGTGTGGCATGAACTCTCAGTAAAACACTCTTAAGTTTGTGGTCGCAACATGACAAACAGTGAAAACGTTTCAGATGCATGTAAACTTTTACAAGGCAAGGTACATTATTTCTTTTTCTATACATGATTCCTTGAGCCCCCCCTGCCCAGTCTGTCTTAGTGGCACCACCGACTGAAGCATGAGGGCGAGTGTTCTCCACCCAACCATGTGAAAGTTTCACACATATATAACATGTTTCCAGTTTTAATTAATTCTGTGGGAAGAAAGGCACCTCGAGGATCTTGGCCAGCTTCTTGCTGGTCTTCAGCTCCATAGAGGCCTTGATGATACAGTCAAAGGCTCCCCTCAGCTCCTCTGTCTTCTCCTGAAGGGAACACTTGAAGAGGAGGCTCTGCAGACGGGTGTTATACTCTGGTACGGACAACATCTGACAGACATCAACAACAACCCTCAGATCATCCACGTGATGATGTTCGTTTCATTAAGCCTTGTGCAGTAATGACAAAACTCCTACCTGCAACATGAACTGATCTGGATCACTGAGTTTGCTGGGATCCTCTCTGTATTCTTCGTATTTTTTTACCTCGTCGGCATCGGGAGCGTACAGCAGCAGCTGTTTGATGTGAGCTGCCTCCAGTCTGTCTGCAGACATGTTCATCAGTACCTGACGCAGCTCCCCAGGAGAAAGCTTCAGGTGGGCTATCAGGATGGCTGCAGGACGGCACAGAGAAGGCAAAAGATTTGATGTTAAACTAAACCGAGACAACCGTAAATGTTGGTGTAAATAACACAACAATTCTACTTACAGGCATTGTAAGCTTTCTTATGGGACAGAATTTCTATGACATCTTTCTTCTTGAAGGGTTCGAGGTGCAGAAGAGGCTCTGGAGCAGGCACTATAAATTTGACAAAATTTATGTCGATTTCTTATGGAAGAAACATGAAAACTAAATTAGCAAATTTCCATTAAAAGGATAGTTAAGACTTTTTGAAGGGTGTTTCCGTTTAAAGAAGATAAGAAATTAACATCATGCCTGTGGTGGTGGGAGGGGTGGGGGAGGAGGAAAGAATAAGATGGACTTCTATTTTTTAAATAAAAACCTCAATCTAAATGGCAGCTATTTATGCAAACGCTAATTTGGACACTTCTGTTGTCACGCTTGCATTGGATTAACTTTTACATAAAACCTACATTGATAATGATTAGGTAATTGATATTGGAGGTGGTGCACCCCCAATGATCTTCCTGTGTGAACAGTTTAATGAGAGTAGAGTAACTCTCTAAAGTAAAATTAAAGTAATTTAAAAAGCAAATATATAACAGTGGTCAAACTGAATGGTATTTTAGCGATTTTCACACCATATTTAAATATCAGGCAGCTACTCTGACTGGAGAGGCTTTGCATTTTCCATTCTCACCGAGGGTGTTTCAGACAAGAAGCTTATTGGTGGTGCGCCGCCTCTAAACTTCACATTTAAATAATCATCAGCATCCAAGACCAACTCGTTTAAACTAAGGAGCACAAAGTTATCTAATGCAGGGAAGACAGTAGCTCCTCATAATATCTTAACAGAACCTTCAGAGTTATCCATTTGAATCCCATAAATAATGTTAAAAGTCTGAGTTAATTCTTCAAGGTAAAAATGGTGTGAAAAATAAACCAAATATGTTTGAGATTTTGTTATGTTTTCTTTATAATCAATCCACATCAATATCAGTTGAACTACGACAAAAAAGTATATGACTTGGCTTCACTTACATGTTAAGCACAAATAAAAACATCCTTTTAAATGCACTCACGTGAGTTCTTCTGCGTCCCAAAGTGCAGCTCTAGATCTAAATATTTCACCATGTCATGCAGTTTTTCATAATCAGAAGTTTCTCCCAACTTCAAAAAGAGGAGAAAGATAATATAAGCAAAAATTTAAAGTGTCATCATTAAAAAAAAATCACACAAGAAATCACCACCCTCTTGCTCTTTTTTTGCCTACTTAATAAAAGAAATAAAGTATTTTCCTTGTAATGAGATAATATGTGTTATACTAAGTTTGGTTTGTGCTGCTGTGCGTTTTTAGATAAGGGCTCTCTTATTGAAAAATGGCATCCTTCAAGGCAGGGGTGTCCACACTTCTCGGCACGTGGGCCGAAATTGTCAAGTCAAAAATACTCAAGGCCCAAAAAATGAATGAAAACAGTGAAGAAAATTAACCAAAAAATTTTGTATATTGTGAATTTTCTATTACCTGCTCTACAAAATATGATAATTTTTATTAAACAAATTGGTCAGATTTTCTGTGGGAAAAGGATGTGTTAATCATTGTAGATCCAAAGTTCAAAATGTGTTTTTGCTCATTTGTTTTATTAAAAGATGGTCACCCAATTTGCTAATTATTTTAGGCTTGACTGAAAAACAAAATTAGTTTTGGACTAGCAATATCAGAATAGGACTTGGGATGGGATTTCTTTAAAAACATAATTCTGATTTTAATAAATTAATTCAAAATTGATTTTAATTCACAAAAGTCTGCATTTGAGTTAAAGTCATTGGAAAGTTAGAGAGTGTAAAAAGTGTGGTTCTTAAAAGATGAACACCTTATGTTGTACCCGCACAAAAACAGTCCGGAGGCCGCAAATGGCCCCCGGGCTGCACTTTGGACACACCTGCTTTAAGGGTTGGTCAGCATTAGTCATGTGGAGACTGGAGAAGGGCGCCCTCTTGAACCACCAACAAAGAAAAAAGAGCTTAATACAGGATTAAAATGATAAAGAAAGTTATCATTTTACAGTGCATTGTGAAAGTCTTCACCTCTTAAATTCTTTTACATTTTGTTACGTTTAATCCTGTCTCGTATATTTTTGTTGTTGTTGTGTTTTTGGGATGGCTGGCTGTTCTTTCCCGTTTCTCCATTTCACATTTTCAGCTTCACCTGCTGCAGCCAATTAGGCTCAAGTCCCTGCGCCTGTGACTGCGCCTAATCATGCCTCCCACAGTCATTCCCTGTCAGGTCGTTGCTTCTCGCCTGTACTGCCTGTATGTTGCTCCCGGGTTCTTTTCGGACAATAGCATTACAAACCCACAAACTTCAGGGTACTTTATTCAGATTTTATGCACAACTTAATTTATAGTTTTGAATTAAAAATATTCACAATTACAAACTTGTAAAGTGTAGCTCTCCCCCTTTTCTCTGATAATCCTAATTACAACCCAACACAGACAATGGCTTTCAGAAGCCACATTAAGAGTAAACAGTTCACCTGTTTCTGACTGAACCTTTTTGCTCACGTGCAAAATGCTCTGTTAATGTCGCCACTTTTGCTTGCTGTCGCTCGCCTGACATTATCGCCGGCAGTTCGAATGGCAGGCGACAGCAGATGAACATTGGGCGACAAGCCAGAACAACAATAGTACAATGGTGCTATCCAATGACGCTTTCACTTAACTGCCATTACAGTCACTATTTTGCAGGCTTGGTCCTTTCTGGATCTGTCTCGGTAATAATAACTGGTTGGTTCCTACAACTTAGGCCAACCGCACACCGCCACTATCAGCTTTTCTTCCACGTGGAATGAAAACTGCTTAGTCTCCGCCGCAGTTCTTCACACCACGTCACCGCCACATCCAGTTCCTGATTGGTTGTTGTGACAAGACACAAAAGTTCAGATTTTTCAACTCCAGCAACTGCCGCTTCGCATCCCTCGCAGGTGTTGCGTTAATCGCCAAAATTTCTCCTTTTGCGTCGCTAGAATTGAGTCTGCTCCCTCGCTTAGCCTTGCATTGCTCATGTGCTGCACCTGTCCATAGGGATATCATGTCAATGTGTCGCTCGGGGTGCCACATTCGCATTTGGTGTGAACGCACCTTGAGAGAAAAAACTAATACTGCAAATCTGCAGAGTGAAATTATGATATGGTGAGGCTTTCCTTTGGCTGGATGAAATGTGTTTAAATATAGATGGAACTAAATACAAGGCAGTCCTAAAATAAACCCTACCAGAGGTTGCAAAAGACTTGCGATCTGGAGTGGGGATTCGCCCTAGATTAAGACGACCCTAAAGATATGTCCAGAACTGGGTGGAATGGTTTAGATCAAATTATATTAGTGTGTCAGAACGCCCCAGTCAAACTGAAGATATAAAATCAATTAAGAATCTGCATGAAGGCTTGAAAACTGATGCTCTCCATCTAATCTAAGTAAGCTTGAGATATTTTACAGGGTACCAAATGGTTAGATTGTAATGAGACAAAATGTGAAAAACGTTAAGGGAAATGAAAACCTTTGAAAAGGCTTTGAACAACTGGTCCAAAAGCTTTTCCCAAAAGGGGCTCACTCTGTCTCTCCTTCAGTCACTTTTAGAAATGTCTCATGACTTACCTGTCCCCATATGGTCCCCTCTGAATTCTCCACCTGCTCCCAGCGCAGCCTCTTTACACTCATGTGGTGTGAGTCCATCCGGGACAAACTGGGTCTTGGCAGTGGTGGAGGGGAGCATGGGGGTGGAAGGGGTGGAGGGGGAGGTGGTCCTAAATGCTCTGTGGGATCAGACAAGGAGTGAGGGAGGGACTGGGGCTGACTCTGGTTGGGAGATTGGTTGAGGTGAGTTTGGGCTTGATGCTGCTGTTGGGAGTGCAGGAGGTGATGCGAGGGCTGCGACTGCGGACGACCGATTTGGGTGGCGGACTGGGCCTGATGCTGTGGCTGGTGGAGCTGTGGCAGAGGCTGGAAGCTGGAAAGGTTGGGCTGGTGAGGCTGGAGGGGTTGAAAGGTGGAGAGAAGTGGCTGAGGCCTGTGGGGTTGCTGGGGAGGATGGATCACTTGAATCTGGTGTTGGTAGCTCTGGGGAGGAGGGGGCTGTGGGGTCATGTGGTGGATGTGGTGTATCTGAGGTGTACTGGAATGGTGGTGAGTCTGCTGGATGGAATGGGGTCTTTGGGGCGAAGGTTTAGTGGGCTGGGGTTGGTGCATTTGTTGGATCTGCTGGTCTTTGTGTCTTCCCTGCAAAGACACATCTGTCTGATGATGACTTTTAACACTCCTGCGACTCTGATGGGACTGGCTCTCACGCGTAAACTGGACTGGGAGGGAGGCAGGTTCTTGCTGAACTTCGTTCAGAAGTTCCGTGGAGGAGTGATGGGCCTTGGGTTGATGCATCTGACTGGCTTGATGGAGAAGCTCTGTAGATGAATGATGGGGCTTGGGTTGATAGATCTGATGGAGCAGCTCACTTGACGAATGGTGAGCTTGGCCTCTGTGCATCTGGTGAGCTTGATGGAGAAGTTCGGTTGAGGAGTGGTGAGGCTGCATCTGCTGCATTTGGTGAGTTTGGTGTAAAAGCTCCGTCGAGGAGTGATGGACCTTGCCTTTGTGCATTTGGTGAAGCATTTCTGAAGAAGAGTAGTGAGCGTGGGTCTGCTGCATTTGCTGGAGCATCTCAGTTGATGAGTGATGGGCCTGGGATTGGTGCAACTGATGGAGCATTTCAGTGGAGGAATGATGTGCTGTACCTTGGTGGAGTATTTCTGTCGACGAATGGTGGGGTTGGGGTCTTATGCCTTGGTGACTTTGGTAGATCCCCTCTGCAAACTGACCTTGCTGGCCGGGACGAACTGGCTGGTGGGTGGATGGCTGATGTGGTGGAGGTGCTGAACGAGACAAGCGTCTGTGATGGTGACTCTGATGGGCTAGTTGCTGCTGCTGTTGCTGCTGCTGCTGTACTTGTCGCAACATATAAAGTGGGTGATTGGCATGTTGATGGGGAGTCTCTTGGGAGGGGAGAGGAGGCAAGGACTGGTGTGGTTGTTGGAGAGGAAGAGGTGAATGGGCCTTCTGTTGTGTTGGCTGAGCAGGCATAGACTGGTGGCTCTGGTAGATCTGCTGCATCTCCTGATACGCTTGCCGCTCCTCGTAAACCCGGCGCTCCTCGTAGGCTTTTTGCTCCTGGTAGGCTTGAAGCTCTTGAAGTGCCTTCTGTTCTTTGTAGGCTTGATGCTGGTCGTGTGCTTTTTGTTCTTGGTAAGCTTGGTGCTGTTCATAGGCTTGTCTGTCTTGGTAGGCTTGCTGCTCTTCATATATTTGCTGCTCCTCAAAAGCTTTTTGCTCCTCATAAGCCTTCTGCTCTTCATAGGCTTGTCTCTCTTTGAAAATTTTCTCCTTAAAGGCCTGTTGCTCCTGATAAAGTTGTTGCTCCTCAAAAGCTTTTTGCTCCTCATATGCCTGCCTCTCTTCATAAGCTTGTTGTCTCTCCTGGTATGCTTTTAGCTCCTGTAAAGTGGCTTGGACTTGTAGGTTTTCTCTTGTAGGGAGGACTTTATGCAAGGAGTGACGTTTTGGTGGCAGATTACTGCGTGGAGGTGGTGGCGGAGGAGGGCCAGATTTCCGACGGATTGGCACATATGCTCTTGGCATGTGCTCAGGAGTGTAGTTAATAGAGTCCTGCTGTGGCTGGTGCTGAGGCTGACTCTGTGGGGGTGCCGGAGGAGGAGGTGGTGGGTCATTGAACTGAACCGGAGGAGGTGGAGGCGGTGTCATAGGGGGAGGAGGAATATGATCAGAAGAAGAGGAGTATGTTAGGGAGGAGGCATTCTCTTCACCGCTGCTGCTTTGGACATCACTCGGGCTGCTTAGCTCTGGAGCTACAAAACCTCCGTTTTCTTCCTCATCCACGCCAAGCTCGTCTTCATGGTCTTCATCATCCTCATCTGGGAAGCCCATCTGCACAACATCCTGACATTAACACCAAGTAGACGCCATTAGACCTTTAATGTCAAAATAGAACTTGTGGAAATGTTGAGAGATTAACTTGAACTATACAGTGGCACCACAGACAATCCCATTCTTATTCTAGTTTATGATTCAGCTGGGTGTTCTCTAAAAATACACCGTATAGATCAGTAAAGTACACATTAGTATTAATAATGCATCTTTACTAATCTAAGTCCTTAAAAATGGACCACTAGCAGTGTGTGGTGATTTTCTCCTTTTGCTACAGACTACAGTGAAAAAAATTAATAGCTGAATTTTAGATGATTTTGTAAGTTTGCTCACTGACAGACAAAAGAACAGTATAATTTTTACAGTAGTTTTATTTTAATGTTGTACATACAGGCTTCCCACAAAACGTGCATTTAACCAACCAAATAACCTTCCCATGATCAATTTACCAACCATGTTGTTCTAGCAACCACAAGAAAAGTTATTACTAGCCAATCTAACTTAGTATAAAATTTCTTTCATTATTTATTTCACAGAGTATAGATCAATCTAACATTTCTCTTTTACAAACAGCAATGAAATGTTTTTAAAGTTGATCAGTTGAACTCTTAACCCCATTTAAGGCATTTACAATTGACATTGACCAATACCATTTCATAGTAACACTTAATTAACCAGTAACTATTAAGCATTGATAATGTCAGGTTTCAGAGATTCTAAACATTTCAAAAGTAAATATACTAATAAAATGGGTGCAAGGAAAAGTAATTATAATAAAATGTAAGTTTTTTTTACTTTTCTGCCAAACAATGAAAACAATTTTGATAGAATCTTCCCATGAATACTTCTTTGAAACCTGCCAGTTATTGAGAAAAGCAAACCAAATTTAGCAAAAACAGCCAAAGCTATTCTTTTCCAGCACAAAGTGTTCAAAAGAAGCCCAAATGGGCAATAACCCGTCCAATCTGGCAACACTGATACTCAGCCTGTGGCATTTAATTTAGTGACAATCCCCAAAAGCTTTTCTGAGACTAAATAAAATTAGCATTGGCACATTTCAAAAATAAATAAATAAATAAATGTGACAAACTTTTTGAAAATAAGATTACTGGTTTCATTAATGAAGCATTTATTGATTTAATGCTAATTTTACTATTGATAAATACCTTTAGAATTACAGTTGAACTGTGGCAATTTTGTCCCTTCATATATTTGGGTCCAAAGCTAAATTTAATTATTTTTTCATTATTATTGATATGTTTCAGTTATTTAATGATTTATCTATTCCATATTGGTATTTGGTCTACATACAGGCTGTTAACATGGATCCACAAAATTATATTTATTTGGTGAAGATATATATATCTACTTTTTGTCAATAAATTATTTTCATTAATAAGGGGGCTCGAACCCTTTAGCAACAATAACACACTTGTAGCTGACTAACTGAGACCAACACACACATATCATATGTCCAGATCTTCATCTGAGACTCCTCTACAAAAGTATCTACCAACTATATAATAGCATCCCACATTTTCAATTTCAAGAGTAAGTTCCAAATTTCAAAAATTGTGCCAAAACTGTGCTAAAATGGCACAAAAACAATAGGGGTCCGTCAGGATTGTTTTTTCAATCTAAACACGCATTCCTTCTCAATTGCTTGGTGTGTGGACACCAAACTTGCCACAGATGTAACCAAGATGTGGTAGTTACAGTTTATTGTGTTTATTTCCTTCTTTACAGCAAAATTAAGACGTTTTGTATGTAAACATCTGTTGTTGTTTTGTTTTGGGGTTTTTTGTTTTTTTTCCCGGGGTTGGCGAAATACATTTTTTGGGCATTCAAGTCTCATTTACTCAGGCCCAGAATAGTTTACCCTCAAATTTTCACATCCACATCATCCTCCAAGACCTCTATGTTAGTTGATAAGATTAGCAGTTTAGACATTGTACAAGTTGAAATGCCTTATAAAATATGAGTATGCATTTTTTGGAAAATAGACCCACGGGCTTAAGAGGTTAAATACTTTGTACTCATTTACCATTTTATTATTAACCATACATTTGAATAATAATTTAACAATTAATTTGCTTGGTTAATAGTACCAGTTTTGTCCCTCCAATCTCTGCTTATTATGTATATTTTTGGGTGAAGGAGTTTTATCCTAATTTTGAACTGGAGAGAAATCTGAAAATAGTTGAGAAATAAGATAAGCGGTACTTCAAGCATTTCCTCACTTATTAATTACTGATAGTTAAGGAATACGATGCCATTTCATTTAAAAAAGTCCCCCCTGGTACTTGTGTAGACTCTACCTCTTCGTAGTCATTGTCAGGGTTCAGGAAATCATCGACAATTGCCACCCTCTGTCCAAGCTGCTCACTCAGAGCATCCAGAAAACGATCCGTGTCTTCTGAACGGGGAGGTTTGGAGAAGGTGTACCGCCGTTTGTTGCTACGGTGAACAGGTGGGCTGGACGGAAAGTCAGTTTCAAGAGGTGAGGGAGGGGGGCTGTCCAGGCTTATGTAGGGGTTAGACTCACCACTGGTCTGGCTTGTCAAGCCTGGTGGGTAGAACTGGGCTGAGGGTGGACTGGGTAGAGGATCTGGCCATGGGGAATGGGGGGAGGAGCCTTTGCGAGCCCCTGAGACAAAGAACAGTTACGCATATAGACTCAAAGAGCTGAGCCTCTATGTTCATTGGATTCAGAGATTAGCTACCTTTCTAATCTTTGCTATCTTGTCTTGGACAAAAGTACAAAAACTCATTCAGTGTAAGTTTTGTCTACCTGTGTTGGCATTCGCTGTTGGAGACCCTGTGCGAGATAAAGGTTCCAGATCCAGTATACTCTCAGGAGCAGGAACAGGACGGCTCTTCAGAGACTTGGACCTCTTGGCTGAGTACATATTTTCCAGCTCAGCGTACACAGCTGACAGCTTTTATTGTGGAAACATACAAAGACACAGGAGTGAGACATTAAACAAACTCTACACTACACAACAGCATGTATTCTATAATAAAACCTGACATTGATACATACATTGGTGAGGTTGTTGGGAGTCTCAGGAAGAGATGTCCCATCTCCTGACTGTCTTTCTCCTGGGGCCAACCTCATACCAGCCTCCTGTCCTGGCTCTGCACGGACGCCTATGTTAATACATTCATTAGAACAACCTTAATATAACCCACATTCCCTGGTAATATGACTGAAATGACATACTTTGGGGTCATTCTCGAACCATTTCAGCAACACATTATAGTGGGTGACCGAGTTCCAGGTTTAGCAAAAACAATTCTGACAACATGGAAAGTTTGAACAATATAACTGAAAACAATGTTAACTATGGAGTAAAATAAGTAATTTAAAAGATGAATGTTAGAAAATAAAGGGTAGCATTCAGTCTTCTTAAGTGAACATCTGCCATCAGATTCAGTGACCTTGATGTCCTGAAATGTAACTCAGCTAACTAAATAGGAAAATCCTGCATTTGCTCAGCTGCCCTCTCTGTAAAATCAATATCTTAATGAGGTGGAGGGCTTTAGTACCTCTTTGATTCTGGGGGCCATGGTTATCCGTGTCTTCACTCCCTGGTAGGATCTCCCGTGGAAAACCTTTCTCACGGTAGGGATCAGACAAAGATATTCAGATTTGAGAGAAACCCATACTAACTGGCATACCTCACCTGGACTATGCTCATCGGTGTTGGAGCTTTCCCTCATGAGTGAGGTGCCATCTTTTTGTGGCTCTGGGTTATAAGAGAAAATTTCTAACTGTTGCTGGATATGTGCCAAACAGCAGCTCGGATTACTCCATCTTCCTTGAGTCTGTTAACTATGTCCTGGAAGGGCTGCAGTCTGGGAGTTATGTTTTGTCTTGGATGACTTCAACAACCATGTGAGGAACAAGGGTGTCACTTGGACAGGCAGTATTCTGTCACTAGATCTGTGAGCTTGAGATAGGATGTAATGAACACTATGTTTCAAGCACAAGGTGGTCCATTTGTGTGCTTGGTTGCAGGCAACCAAAGGCTGACGATTGATTTTGTAACCGTATCATCTGATTAACAGTGGTAAATCTTGGACACTCTGGTGTAGAGAGGGTCAGAGCTGTCAGCTGGTCACCCTCTGGTAGTAAATTGGATCCAGTGACAAAATAGGTTGCTGAACAGACTTGGGAAACCTACACAAGGATGAATTGAGTACCTCTAGTGGAGGATGTCATTCAAAAGATCTTCAGCTCACACTTATGGAAAAGCTTCTCTCAGTTTCTGTGGGACGTTGGGGACATGGAATCAGAATGGACCATCTTCAGGACCTCCAATGAGCATGGCTTCCAGGAGCTGTGGGCTGAAGATCCCATTGGTGGACACCATTGGTTAAACTGAAGAAAGCATGCTTTAGGGCATTGAAGGCTCTAAGGACCCCTGAGAAAGCTGAAACAGGCACCTTGTGGCCAGAAGGTTTGTGGCTTCTGTGGCTGCAGAAACAAAATCCTGTATGTGGGAAGTATTTGGACTATGGGGATATGGTATCAGCAAGAGCTAACTGAAGCTACGTTTGATTTGGCAGGAGAACTACGGAACCATAAGAGGAAGAATCTTTTGCACAGTAGAGTCTGCAAAAATGCTGTCAAGATGCACGTGCAGATAGACTCCTACTAAAGAAGACTGAATGCTTAAAATAAATTGACAGGTGTTTCAACAAAATACCGGTTTAAGGATGTGTACACCTAGCAACCAGGTTATTGTACCTTTTAAGTTTTTGCATCTTATGCTCTTAGGAATTTGTTTTTAGTTGAATTATAGATGATTTACAGCACATTACAGTCAGCTTTGAAACCTTGTGATTTCTTTAATGCCACAAAAACCTGGCCTTTTTCACATAGGTGTGTGTAACTGTGTTAACAAAGATGATGACAGTGAAGACAGCTGACACTGGTTAAGTGGTCTCAGTGTTAGTTTTGCTCCTGATGCAGAGATATTGAATTTCAGTACCCATGCCCAAGTGTGTGCCAATGACCAGGTCATCAGAGCTACGTCCCCTAACACTACTCCTGTATGTGGTCCCTGTCACCCTCATGGAGCTGCTACGGCGGTGGGGCTCAGGGGCAGCAGACTCGGGCTCCGGAGGAGGAGGGGGAGGAGGAGGAGGTGGTGGAACTGGAACACACATACAGGTCATGCAGAGGAAGAGGAAACAAAGTTTGAAGGGTCGCAGCAGTTCAGTTAACCACCGATTTACCTCAAGATCCCCCATCACATTCTCAAAACAGCCTTTAAGAGTCACAAAACCAGTAAATATTATGATAAATGCGCACAAACCTGGTGCTTTGTATCCAAGAAATCGGGAAATTTTGTTCTGGCAGTGTTCCTGTTCTTCATAGGTCAGCAACTGGTAAACAAACTGCCAGATCACCTGTTTGGCGGGAGTATCGAGCACCGGGAACACGTCCACAATCAGCGTGTCGACGTTCCTGAGACCATGGAAACACAGGCAGGGTGACAGAGATCACCTGGCTGTCCAATTAGAGGTCACACTGATTAAGAGGAAAACAAAGAAAGTTCAGCCGAAGCGTAGGGACTACCCTGCAGACATGTGAGCTAAGACATACAGAACAAATATTAGAATTTTCTGAAGTTTAAAATTATAATCCCCTGCTTTAGCTCAACATAATAAATATGTCTGAGCTTTAGATTTGCTGAAATATTTTTTATCATGTAAGACAATAGTTACCTGTAGTAAGATATTTTACCTAAAGAGTAGCCTAGGCAGTGACCTTTAAAATAAAGATACATAAAATATCTAATGAAATAAAACAAATAAAAGTGAAAATCATTAAAATCATTTTTAAAAAACTACTAAATAAAATGCTGTAATCTAAGATTTGTAACCCACGTGTAAATAGCCTGACTTTCAAAAGGATGATGGTCTTAAAAGTATGAGTCTAAACAACTGTAAAGGGACAAAAAAATAAAAATAAATAAAGGCAATTATTTTTGCAAACATTACAGAAATCCAAAAAAGTGAAAAAAAAACCATCTGAAAACAAAAAGCTTTGTTAAAAAAAATTAAACAAACAATGATCACTCAGATTTCTTTCAGTTTTGCTGCTGCATGATTTCTATCTTGCTCCTTTTTTGTGCCCAAATATGTGGTGCTTTACACCTTAGGGCCACAGCTGAAAAGCCCCTAAACAGCTCTCAAACTCTATCTAGGACATCACTTAATTTTAAGTTTTCTGGATAACTTATACTTGTTTGTCCAATTACTTCCCACTCTTCCTCTTTCCCCTCACAGTTTCCTCACCCTTTCAGCTCACCTGTGTTGGAAGAAGTTCTCCAAAGCCTTGCAGATGGTATACCTCTCCTGGATGGTAAGCAGATGTTCCAGCTGTTGTCCAAAGGTGCGACCCTGAACCCTGATGCTGGGAGGCAGGATGTCAGCCACCCACTGCAGGGAGACGAGCATCGGGGAGCGTGCACGCTCGACGGGAACGCCACCCCCGGCGAGGTCCTGCTCAGCCTGAGGAAAAGTAGGCGGGCCTTCCTCAACAACCAGGGTGGGCATGGCTCCGCTTCCTTGGAGCATGGACACCACTTTCTCATGAGAAGACGTCCTGCAGACCAGGACATTGTACACAAAACAATATATGTGGAAACATTACTACATTTGCTTTGGAAATTTGTGGATTTAAACAGCTCGAAAGACAACAGGAAAACAAAAATCAGTACACTCAGGAAGAAGCAGGTTATTGTGCTTCATTTACGCTTGAAATAGCAACTGACTCGCTCAGTTCTTTCAGAAGCCAAACACTTGCACATCCTTTTATCTGCGTCTTTTTCATCTGTTGTCTTTAAACTTGAGCTATTTTTAGACAAAAATGGGAATGTGTAGTGCCGGAAATGCAGGACTTGCAAACATTAAATCTTCGATAGTCAGACAACATGCTTAGACATTTTACTCAGACAATCTTTTCTGGCGTTTTTTGCTCTTTGGGAAAGATAATGGCTTATATCCAGTCGGCTGCTTGTGTACATGAACAATATCTACGAAATTAGCTTAAGCAGGAAGCTAACCTCATGTCCAGCCCATTCAGAAACAGGATCCGATCTCCAGGTTTTAAACCTGCCTTGTCTGCAGGGCTTCCTGCAGAGCATAACAGCATGCCAGGGGATAAGATTTATCCAGTGACCATTGGTTAACAGAAGTTGAACCCTCAAGAATGTGTCACCAACTTTTGTTAGCTGGTACTGTAGTATTAAAGAAACCAAACATTAAAACCTACCGGCGATGACTGAGTCAATCCACACTGGAGCGTGGCCTCTCAGAGTGAAGCCAAAGCTCTGGTTGCCCTTACAAACTCTCACTGTCCTGCAGAGACAGATTTAGGGTTAAATTAATAACTGAGGCCTTAGAATGAAGAAAATGGAGGAAAAATCTATACTCTCAAGGTCATTTGTGATATCATTGACTAACAGGGTCCCACTAGCATTTAAAGAGACCATACCCAAAGCGAGTTGCTCTCTGGCTAACTTCAGAACAGGCGCAAAAGCGGGGCTGTGGGGCAAAACTATAACGAGGAATTCAGACTACAGCAATGTAGTTCCACTTTATATAGACCACAACTGAATGTTAAAAGGAAAGATTTAAAGGCACGACATATCCCCTTTAACGGTTGGCATTCTGTCTCTCAGGTGAAATGGGAGTGGTTTGGAGGCCGCCCAGGTTCCCAGGACTGGGAAGACCTGGGCCCAATGTTCCCTGTCTATTTAAACGGGGCTGCTCCTCATACCTGTGGCTGTCCTTGCTCTCCTTCTAGCAGGCTGTCCAAGTATTGGGTTTTGCTTAGTTTTGACATGTTTAGGTTTTAAAAAAAATAAATAATAATAATTTAACATTTGCACATTCACTCTTTCATAAACATCCACATCATACCCAACTGATTTACGGGTATCTTAAGCCATAAATTGATTTCAGTTTGTACTTTTTAGTAATAGTAATAGTAATATCATCTTTATTGTCATTGAAACATACATTACAACAAAATTTGCTTTCTGCATTTAACCCATCCCCTTGGGGAGCAGTGGGCTGCCATGTCCGGTGCCCGGGGAGCAATCTGGGGTTAAGGGTCTTGCTCAGGGACCCAGAGTGCAGGCGCTGGGGATCGAACTGGGTACTTGCATCCTTCTCTGAGTGCAAGCGCGCTGCTCTAACCACTAGGCTATCACTCCCCCAAAAGTAATGTGTCAGAAGTGGGATTCGAACCCACGCCTCCATTTGGAGACCAGAAGACCCGTTACTACGGAAGGAGTAGATCCTTGAGTCTGGCGCCTTAGACCACTCGGCCATCCTGACACGGTCAAAAGTGTTGTCAGCCCCAACCGGGATTTGAATCCAGTTCTCCCACTTGAGAGGCGGAAGCTTTAACCACATGACTACCAGGGTCAGTTTCTACCTAAAGTTACGTCCACATAATAATACATACTTAATTAGCTGCTGTAATCGGTGTGTCTCGTCTTCTTTTGTAATTACCTCACAAGTTTGTCGCTTCATGCTTGTTCAGTATGAGGGATTGCTGCAAAGCCATGAACAATGCAGACGACTCTCCCTGTGGCGCTACGCTTCTCCAGGGGGAGTGAATGCTGCTTGTCGGGACTTTGATGCAATCAACTAGGTTCCCTTATATAGGACATTTTTTGACCAATTTGTATAATCTGACCAAATCTGTATAATATGATTGAATTTGACTTTGTAAAGTGCCTTGAGATGACATGTTTCATGAATTGGTGCTATATAAATAAAATTGAATTGAATTGAATTAAAGTCCGGATGTGACAGTATACATCCTAGTGCAATGCACAGTGTGATTTTTGTTTCATTCCTGGATACATTTTATTTTACAGCCACCATCTATTATCTATTTAGATATAGACAGCACATCCCTTAGGATACTTTTATTTACTTTTTTTTGTAACTCTTAAATGTTTCAGATCATCAAACACATTTTGATACTGAGCAAAGATAGCCTGAGTTAATACAAAAAAAGCAGATTAAAATGAATGATTTCATTGATACATACATTGGTCCTGGTCCTGTGGACTATGGTCTGTAGGTATAAATGTTGGATGTATATGTGTGTAAGCATATGTGAATGCACCTTTGTTTACATGAGCGTTGATCTATTTGCTTAAATGTATGTAGCATAGTATTTGAATTATATTGAGGTATGTTTGTATGTGTTGATTGTTGTATCAAAACCAACCTACAGCCTGATGGGCTATAATGGTAATGGTTTATTCTAGATGGGTGGCCAGACTTTCCACTTTTACTGATTCCCCCTAAGAGACCAAATCCTCACTGGATACAGACCTGCAGTTGGTGATGGTGCCGCCCGAGTGGCCAGCTATGAGGGAGGTGGTCTTGCGCATGCCTCTGGCAGGAGGCACCACGCCTTCCTCTGCGTGGGTGCGTGGCACCGAGCTGGCACGGGTGGAGACAAGGAGACGCTCGGGGTGGTCCTCGCTCCGGCTGCGGCGGAGGTGGCTGCGGCTGGGGTCACTAAAGCTGCGGCCCTTCAGCCTGCTCATCAGACTCTGCGAGACCACCTCGTCGAAACGCTCCCGGTGCTTTTTGGGAATGAAGATCCTGGCAAACATTGGGGAACCACACAAATAATCAGAAGCTGACTAGAAAACCTCAAAATCACAACACGTTGTCACTTGAGCACAAATCCAATCTACAGTCCAAGTTATTGCATCCAAATCTCTCCAGCCCTCCATCAGGCACATGTCCTATGTGTTTCTGTCCTTATGGAAGGACAGAAACACATAGAAGAAACAGCTCCAACACATGAATAAGAGTCCCCGTGCTTGCGAGAGATGAGCTTTGTAGTGAGATCACAGCAGCTGTAGGTAAGTGCTCAGAATAAGAGACAGCTCACAGCTAATAAACAAAAAAGGAGGGAGCTCAGTGTAAGAGTTGCCTCTGGGAGAAAGCGCTCCACGCCCCCCGATGGTGTTTTTCCTACTCTTATAATCCAAAATTCTACTCCTCTTAAAGCAAAGAAGTCTAATAACTGAAGCAATAAGAATGCATTTTAGTCCGTGATGTCTGGTATGTTGAACAGCACTTCTGTGAGCCGACTCATGCCTTTCCTGTGCCGTGAAATGCATTTATTCAGACTCAATATGAAACTTAAAATGGAAATAGATCAGAGGGGAGTGCAACTAATCATTTCCAGTACAGAATAAAACTAATAAAAGGAATCATAATGTGCAGACCACCTTTATGACAGTTTCCTCCCTGCAAGTCATCATGTGCCGACAGCTGAAATAGAGAAAAGCTTCTTGCACAGGCATTCAAAGTCAAGTCTGACACCTGCCAGTGATGTCTCCCTCCACCTGAGGTGTCCACTAAAACACATTTTTTTTAAGTTATTAGTGCAAGAGCATTAATAATATATAACAAAACAACAGAAATGAGCCATTAAGAGATAAAGAATGACCAAAGACTGTGATGAAAAGTGTTTTAGGGCATTTTTATTAAATGAAGGGCAAAACCTCCCTATGTGTTCCTTTATCTCTGCATACTTTCATTCCCAGCCCACCTTATAATTGGTGCTGCCTCAATCATCAACACAGCTTGCTCCCTCTTCTATCTGTGTCTTTTTGTCTCTTGGGTGCTTCCGTTGTGCAGAGGGGAAAAAAGGTTTTGGTTTTGCAGTATGCAGCAGTTTCAGTGTGCTTCTATTCTACACAGCACAACTCATCATTTAGGTTCAGCACTGAAGTAAAAATCCCTTTACAGGTGTGTTTGATAACTTCATGATAAATTAAATACGTTCTCTGCAGAGATGCAGCCTGTTTTGCTTGCTCTGTCATCCGAAAACTAAGAAATCAGGCCATTTTCTGAGGAGAGAAAACAAAGCTTAATCACGAACAAGACACACTGATAACAACACTCTTCCGCGCGGAAGCTGTTACTGAGTGGAGAAAACACGAAGAAAGCTATATTCAATAACAGCGAGGTATTTAAAATGAAGTCAGAGGGACTACAGAAAGTTAATCAGGCTGCAAAAGAGTGAGAGAGAGCAAGACTTAAAGCAGAAACCGGTGTTCTATCTTTGCAAGAACCCAAAGCAGAAACATTTTAATAGTGTTTAATTAAGTATTTGTTCACTTATCGCAACTCATGTCATTATTGCAGACTGCTATTTTAATAATGCTAGCCACACTAGTAGTGCTAATTGTCAGTTCTGCTACTAGCATAAATAATTAATGACCACTCATGACGATGGATGGATAGATAAATATTTTGAATGCTTTCACGTAACCTTTGCATATTATTGACCTTAAGAGAAATGAAATTAACCCCAAGCTTGACAAAACACAGAGATCAAAATTCATACTGAAGCATTTCTAGTTTTCAATGTGATCTAAGGGAGTGACATTTAATCAACACTGAAAATTGGTGAAATATAGTTCAAGATTTGGGCACCAATCTTGAAAGGTCTGCTTGACACAAAAACAACACTGATCTTAACCAAGACAGTACGGCCCACTGTGAAACATGGTGGTGGCATTATCAGGCTGTGGGATTTTCTTGAGATTAAACTGAGGTTTTTATCAAGGAGGATGGAATTATGAACAATTCTTTTATTTTGTTTATTTGACAGCAGGCTGACAGGAAATTGGGTTGAACTGAACTGGTAACTTGTGAATGGGGGCATGGTTTGGGATGGGAACATTAACGGAGGAAGGGGAAGGACGTGTAGGGACATCCATGGTCTATCATGATCTACAGCAGTAAACTGGGAGGGTAGTGGTGCATGGGATTATTTTATTTTTATATGTTGATTTACACTGTTTAATATGACTGGTTGGGCTCTCTACCCCTGTGCCACCACTCTGCCCGAATTATGAACAATTTTAAATATCCAACAGTTTTTGAACAAACATCTTTCTAGCATTCTGGAGATGAAGAAACATTTTATTTGTACCTCTATGGTAAAATCTTAATCCACAAAGAAAATTACCTGAGGAGTGGAAAATGAAAATTATGGAATAGCCGAGGCAGAATCCAGGGGTAAATTTGCAATAAACTCTGAGGAGGTCTTTGGACAAGCGATGCCCTCCAAATAAAAGACATTTGGAGAACTTTTGCAAGCCAGGGTGGGTAAATGAAAGGCAAGATATGGGAAAAGCTCCTACCAAAGCAGACTGAATGCTGAAACTGAATCAGATGCCGCTTTAGCAAAGTATTAGTTCAAGGTGTGTACGACAAATCTTTATTGATTTCTTTCAAACAGATTTATTTGATATTGGCTAAATTCCACAGGATGAATGTCACGTTATATGTGGAAATGGATTTGAAACTATTTAACACAGTCTTTTCACACCACAAACAGCTGGCATTTTAACAGGGCTTGAGAGGCACTTTGCATTCAAATCATCTTCCTTTCAGTGGTAAATCACCCTTCTTATCACATGTTTTGGCAATTTTCTTAACAACACACCTTTCAACATTTTAACCACATTTGCACAACATGTAAAACTTACTAAAGCTTAATTTATTGCATGCTATGTCCTTTTCTCACTTGGTGCAACACATTCCACCCTATGAACTCATAAAAAATTTATAATTTGGCAGCAATGCTCTTGGTCTGCAGACCCAGGGAGTCAAACATAATCATCGAGGGTATCCTTAAATAACTATTGATTCACGGGAGTATTTTTTCCCAGTTGACTGACACCTACGTTTTCCTCACAGCCTCACTTAGAGGCAAACGGGCTCAAGGTAACGACCTACAGCATCCAAAAAGATTCTTTGGATGTACTCTACCTGTGCTGTTTGACAGTCACATGAGAATGTTCCCCGTTGCATTCAAGCAAAGCCTTATAAATTACCAATCAAGGGAGACGGTGCATAAGTAGGTGACAGTGATTAAGTGTTATGTGCTGTCTTGCAGAAAAGCAGCCAACACTTCCTCGACGGGGTAGTCATCTGTCGCACCACGCCACAACACTATCTTCATGACCTGTTTTTATGTAACAAAAAGAAGTTGTCTTAATCTCAATGACAGACGCAGGGACACGAGCTGCGGAATATGAAGGAGCAAAGAGAGCAGAATCAGAGACAGCAGAGAACCGGAGCTCTTTCTAGGCCAGGGTCACGCAGCTATCGGAAATGAATCTGCGTCGCCTGTAGTTTACAGTTTATGTAGGCCATACAACTTCCCTGAAAAACATTGAAATCAGTGTGGCTGCTTGGGTAAATGATGTGACTGGGGAAAAGAAACCAAATAAGTCTATTTAATGGAGTAGCGCCCCCTTTGAAGAAGGAACCCTCCCCCATCCCAACAAAATGGGTCAAAAAAGTAACTTTTATCATTTTGAAATGTATATGGTTTATCATTTTATCATACCATTTATCGTTTTTATCAATTTATTTTGTTTTTATCAATTTATTTATATTGTTTCTAAAAACTTGAATGGTTCAACATTGCATCACTTTTTCGACTACAAATTATTTACAACAATATAAATGGCTTTTAGCCTGACTCTCACCTGCTGTCAACTTTTAACTACCTACGAACCTCATATGGCAAAAATAATATCAACCCATTAATATTAAAGACACATTTCAGTTACATTAAGTTTTGTACTCTTTTGGGAGTTTATTAATAGTATTCATCATGCTACTGATCGCAGGTATCGACCAAACAGCAGGGGGTGCTGTTGTCACATTTAGAAGAATTTAGAGGGCCTGTATCTTCTGGACAAAAAAGGCCAAGGCTGTTCCCCTCACACCCGCTCCGCCCCGTCCTGTCCCAAACACGCACCAACTTTTTACCAAAACTTTATTTTTAAAAAAAGAAAAATGAGCATGCGCTCTCTGAACTCTTTGACGGGGGCGGAGCTTGGTGACAGAGCATTCCTGGTTCTGCGATTGGTTGGGAGGATGTAATCACTGTAGTACTAACCTACATGATTGGCTAGAATGCAAAAGGAAGGAAAACTGTTCTGTTGAATTTTTATTGACTCTTTTTTTCTATCACACCACACTTCTATCAGTTGATATATTTTGTTGTTGAATTATCCTCTGGGCCTAGTTTTAACTATTTCATGGTTTCATGTTTGCTGGAGTATAAGTATGACTCCATACGCTCACTGTAAGAGAACTGCAGAAAAGAAAAGTATACCAAGGTCACCAAGGATGCAACCACTGGATGTTAGATCGACAACCATTAGACAGTCTTCGTCACAAACATAAACATGTTGAGCTTGCTAAATGCCACTATGCTCATCAATCAGATTAGTCTTCAAGGTTGTACACAAAAAGCAAAAAAATCCAGATGGGTTCAGTGTGAAACAAAGGATGAATGTGTACAAACGTTCGTTCACTATTAAGTACGGTGGAGGGCCTGTGATGATGTGGGCATGTTTCTCTTCCAGGGAACATGAGGAAGCTCGTTAGACAGCATTGCTTCAAGAACTCTTTAAACCTTCAGGAAATATTAAATGAAGGTATGGTAGACCATCCCAGAAGACCAAAAAATGGGTCATCATTGTGTCTATCATCAGGATAATCATGACCCAAAACACGTGACCAAAGCACCACAGGTTCACCAGACAGAATTCAGTCTTTTTCCATGATCATCTAAGCCGCCAGATCTAACTCCTATTGAACACCTGTGGAGTGACCCGAAGACAAATAGCATAAGAGATGACCCACGGCTCTGAGCAATTTAGAAAAACTTTGGTAAAGGGTGAATGCACAAAGATCCCTCTCCCTGTAGGCTTAAACCTTGTGAAATGTTAAAGAAGAAGAGGTGCAAAGTTAAAAGCGGCAGTGCAAATCATTTGGGTACAACCAATCTAAGGACATTTATGTGCAGGTATTGGTTTGGCCCAAAAAATATATCAGTTTAAACTTTAGAGCTTTCTTTCACTAAAGTTGGATGTAGGCTTCGGGATGCCCTAAATTATAAGGAGGCCGAGCGGAGTCTATAATTGGGTCTGAGGGAGGGGTGGATCAAGGACACAATGCACAGAGGGATGAATGACAACTGCAATCAGCTGGGAAACTCATTGCTAGACCAATTATTAGCAGACCCACTTCTGATCAGCCAGTTTGACAGCTGGGCCAAGCATGAGTTTGCAAATGCAAAGCACATTGTAAGGCACACAGGAGTAAATTCTCAGTAGAAGGGTTAATGCTAGTTCAGAGCAGAGTTTTTCTAGAATTTTTTCTTCTTGCCGATTTAGAAACAATAAATCCTTTCAGACACAAAGTGTAAAATTCATGATCAAAACATACTTTGAAAAATGCAGTTGCAGAACACTAAGCTACCACGAGTACACCTCAAAACAAACCATAAAAAGCACAATCAGCATTGACTCGATCAAAATAAAGCCGCCATACCTAAAGTGTCTAGAAAGGCTCCTATCCCTTCCCATGGCTCTTCGGGGCTATGAGGAAGTGGCTGAATTTAGTTGAGCAAGGCAAATGCCTCCTTTTCATCACAGGGACCCTCCATGCAGTTGGAACAACTCTCCCGGACAAAGGAGGAAAAAGAGGCAAAGGAGAGATGGGAAGGTGTCCTGGATCTCAAAAGCACCCGCTGCAGGCTTGGAGTGCAGCCCCAGGCAGAAGGAGAGAAGCTGGGACGTATGGAGGGAGACAACCAGAAGAGTGCCTGTAGTTTACATCCCTCCACACTTCCAAACATCCTCATGGAGCATCTTCAGCTGTTGTCCACCTGGATGTTAAAAGCCGTGCCATTTACGTTGTCCCATTTTTAAATGGTGTAACAGAAAGGTCGGGGTCAGAATCAACACGGGCCGATCCTCTCGCTAACAGCTGAAAGATATTCCTCCTCATTAAGTAGTCCATCATTGTGCAGTCAGAGGTAGTAAATGACAAATCTTCCAGTCCCTCAGAAGAGGAAGGAAAGAATGAGATGAACAGACGAGGGGAGGGAGAGATGAAAGAAGTGGAAAAGAGAAAGGAGTCCCTGTGGAATTTCATAGGCAGGTCAGCACAATGACTGGATCCATGCAGGAAACGGTAACATTCGCCAGCAGACACGCAGGAGCTTTGACAGCTTTCTCTCCCTCTGCCAGTTTCTTAGTCACATTTTCTATTGTATGCTTCCACATTTAAGACAATATTCTCAGAGGGGAAAACCAAACATTTGCCATGCTTTGGCTGTATCCTTAATCCCAGAACAATGTACACGAACACATAGATTTGAAACTTTACATTTTAAAGCTGCTTTCCTTCATGGCCTCTTCTAAATCTCTTGATTTAGTCATAACAACCCTTTATCCCACGCCACTGGTGGCTTCCTCAGTCTAAAGAATGTGCTTTACATGTTGTTGTTGCAGTCTAACCCAATACTTTTCTTGGATTACCCCAAATACCTTTCTGATTGGGTAATAAGACCTTGTGACATCAGCTTCCTGGAAATCTCAGACTACCTTAAACTGAGTTTAGTTCCAACTCCGAAAGGGAACAACACAGAAACAGTAAACCCATCAAGGATCCAGGCCTGATTACTCCCAAGTGATTTAGCTGTTTTATATGATTAGTGTTTTTCTTGACATTGTGCTTGTTTCTACATTGTCTAATTTTGGATGAAGTTCCTGCAGTTTTTCCTTTGTGCCTTCCCTGTTTCGGCACACTACCGCTCCTACATTTGTTTGTTTACAAGATGGAAAGCTGGTTGTGTGAAAAGAAATAACAATATACTAAGCAATACTAAAACAAAGGTTAGCAGCAATGAGGATATTTAAAACATTCTGTTCATAAGGTGTCTTCAAATGATTGGGGTGATTGATTTGACCGCTCTAACATAAAAACATCTTTCGAGTTTGTTGGATTTGGTTTTTAAAGTCCTGAACGCTGGCTTTTTTTTGGAGTCTTCAGGTGTAAATATCAGTCAGACGTGAGCCCTGACCACCCGCTGCAGGTTCTTCCTGTTCTCCTGAGGGTAGCTGGAGAGCCACACAGTGCAGAAAATGGTGGAAGACTTTGTTGGGCTTTTACCACCTGATGTGAGATGTGTGTCTTCCAGGTGAGGGCTGCAGAGATGTGGACACTCGGTAACTTGCAGTGCTCGGCTCGCTCAACCTCCTCACCGTGTATCAAGAGGTATGTGTGCTACTTTGTTTTAAATTATAGCTATGAGATTATGTTATGCAGTTCATTTAAAATGTTGTGCTGCTGTGGGTATTTTTTTAAATTTTTGTTTCAAGTATGTTCGGTCTATGGTCATTGTTGGGGGGGGGGGGGGGGCAATAAACAGAGAGAGTCCTTATGAGCGATATTCGGGGGGGCACCAAAGAAAAAACACTGACATCACTAGAGGGTAAGTATTACAATCTGAATTAGAATTGCCAGATATCCGCTTAAGTAATTCAACCATAGTCAAAAATGTGGGCTTTTGCTGTTTTTTGCCCTCTTTCTTTCTCCATCTGTTGTCAGTATTAAATCATAACTGTTAAATAAATAGTTCTTGTCTTCAACAAAGAAACTCAAATCTGTCAAATGAATTTAGCCAAATTGATTTAAATGGCATTAGGCGGCCGTCTGTCTGAAGTAATAAGGTGAACAAAATGTGGTCTGATTCCAAATGTTAATGTGTTTTATTATATTAAGAAGTGAATGTAAATATAATGTGTGACATAACTTTTGTTTTAAGTACCTACTTACTTGAGGTCAGTTATGCTCCATAGACATAGCTCCTCTGCTCCAGAGATGGCACCAACAGTGGTGGTGGTGATTTAGGATTTTTGAAAACTTGTTTATTTGTTTATTAAAACTTCTATATTTAAACATTAATACAATTTATAGTAACGTATCAACACCACATAAGGAAACAATACCAAACTATAGAACTAGATTTTCACAACATTCATCACAAAATTATGAAACTGTAAGTTTGCCATACTCATACTTGAGCTGTAACAGTCTGACCATCAATGACCTTTGAGCTCAAAATTTGAGGATCAACATCAGCAAGTGACTCAGAAACCTAAAAGAGAATTTATGAAATAAGTAGGCTGCTTAAAAATAGAAAACATCCCGTGGGAGGCAGCGGCAGACGGAGCACAGCATGGCCCAGCTGGTCAGGCCCTACGAGACACGGAAAACAAAAGTAAAACTTAATTTAAGCTGTTAAACAAACCTCCCGTCTTTGGATGAGAGACCTCCAGCAGAGGGTGGCGGGAGAGCTTTCACAGCTGTGTGCAGAGCGTGTCACTGACGCCTGTCACAGGAAGTGACAGTGATTGATGGAGGATGGTGACAGACCGGGATGCACAAATACAGGAAGGAGACAGCGAGGGGAAAAAAAGCGAGCGATCCGATGACAGCGGCAAACACCTAAAACTCACAACACGGGCGCCAAGATAGTGATAGAGCACTCCCATAATCTTCCAATCATTATGCAGGAGTTGGTTTATTTGATCTATAAGTGAATGTTTTGTAAATTGCAGATCTGATCGGACAAAACTATTGAGATTAGCAAGATGAGGGGGCTGTGAAGCTGTACTTAGATACAGGAGATATTTATTATGGCCGAATTTTCAAAGTGATGGAGAATAAATGGTTCACCTCAGTGCAGCATATCAGCAATGGTGATTTATTTTTACCACTGTTAACATGTTGAGACGATTAGTTGTAGCACACATCTTCATTAAAAGCACTTGTTCAGGATCATCAGTCATTGTGATTTAAGAGGCCTGTGCACCACAATCTATGCCCAATCACAGCTTGTAAGGCCTCTCCTAGCTGCAGCAAAATGTAAGTCACTTTCCCATTTAAAAGAAACTATACATCTGATTGAGGTTATTTTTGTTTTGCTGCTTCTCTTTAATACAAGAAGTTAATGACTGGACTATTTAACTCTGTGTAGGTTCAGACTATATGTCTTGAGTTCTCTCTTTCCTAGACAAACCCATTGGCGCAGTTATTGCTCCCATTAACTAGGTCTACTTTTCATTTATCTTTCCATAGAAAGTACTCCAGTGACAAACCAGCAATTCTCTGCTTAAATCTATCCCTTTGGCGCGCTGGTGGTGCAGCGGGTAGCGTGACCCATGTACGAAGGCCTTAGTCCTCGACTCGGTCGACCCGGGTTCGACTCCGACCAGTGGTCTTTTGCCGCATGTCTCTTCCCCTCTTCTACCCCCTTCCTGTCAGCCTACTGTGTTAAAAAAGTGAGCCACTAGAGCCGTGAAAAAATCTCCATAAAAAAAAAAATCTGTCCCTTTGCTGAACAAATTCATTGTCAAAGCTATCGCTGCCATTTGTCTTCCTCGTACGTACGACTGGCTGACCACGTCTGTGTTTGGCTGTGTCTTTTTCCTGGATGGATTTATTGACACAGTTACTCATGCCACTGACTACTTTTGGATAATTGCTCGGCAAAAAAAAAAAAACACAAACAACTAACACCCATTTATGGATCGTTATCATGCACATCAGTCAAGACAACCCCGTGATTCGTGCATGGTTTCATATTATACAGATGGGATTGCTGAACCAAAGGGGCGTGGCCTAGGAATCACAACATTCCCATGAGCAATATGTGACAAATATGGGTGGTGGGTCCCCCTTGTATCTGGATGAGCTCTGTGCTGCAGTTCTCACGCAGGCTGAGAAAATGCATGCAGTGCATGAAATACCAAAAACATAATGTGTGTCACATTTAATTATCTGCAGATTCTGCTGATAAATGTATTTCTCACAGAACAGAAGGAATAATGTGTGTCTCTGTTCTCCTGCACCCATGGACTTTGCTTTGTATTGTAACACCACATCAACCGTAGCCATTGAATGAACCATTGCTGCCATTTACTCTGTTATCTTTCATTTTCTCTTACCAGTGCTTTTGGGTTTTATTTTTGTCTCCTTTCCGTCTTCCCAACCCACCCAGCTGCAGCTGACGGGTGCTCACACTGAGCTTGGAATTGCTGCAAAGTCATAGGCTTGATGCAAGTGGTTTGAATCAGACTCCAGATTATTGGACATGGCGGGGCCTGTTTGTGCCTTGAGTTGACAATTGTTGGGAATTGGCACTAAATGAACAAACTGAATGAATTGAAATCCTAGAAGAATATTTTGGGAATAAGCATCATTTCAGGGGAGTCCCCTATGTGAAGTTATGTACAAATGTTTTCCATAACAATTAAAGCAAGCCTCAGGTGTAAAATTATCAACAAATGAACACTAATCATCCCTAGAGCTCTGCTTTTAGCTAACGAATCAAACTCAAAACATGCCTTTAAATGCGTAATTACCCGCAAGAAACAGATTATTTTCATGTAAACGTTTCCCTAGAGTCTCCTAAATAAGTGTGAGAGGAAACCATTTCCACCAACACAACACCCTGAGGCAAGGCTCGTGGGCAACGTGGAAGCCCGACTCCCTGCAATATGGCAGATTACAACTATCCTAAATTTATTCTGGAAAAGTTTGCTCATTTGGAGCATTTATCAAAATCCTTAAAACCTGCATACCGTGTTTGGAATTGGGACAAACACATAAACCACAAAGGGAGAACAGAGGAGAAGATTGCTCATTAGGCCCAGCACATCTGAACAAAATTAACCAACACACATTTTTAGCAGAACTAAGCTATTTGGACATTCTGTTGATTTCTCTACAGAGTGCCCGGGACTCCTATTGGGAGAGTTTCTGTAATGTTTGAACTACCTACACACAAAAAAATTATTCCAGCTGCACTGGTTATGTATAATTAAATCATGTGAAAAGAATCCAGAGCATATTCACTGGCAGTTTTGTTAGGAAGAGGATATAGCAATGAACATTGTGAGAAACTGAGACGCATCAGCCTCTATGTCCTTTGGCTCAAGATAGAACACATTACGCTCCCAAAAATGAGCCATAAAAATGACAATCTATGAAGCGCCTCATGCAACAGAAAGCTTTGACTGTAAACTTCACAACCGCTTACATTTACCAGCTCGAAAACCTAAAACCAAGCCCTCCCCAAAACTGTTTTCCAGCACTCACCTGAGGCAGCAGTTCATAATTTCTCCCAGCATGGAACTTCAAAGCGAGTACGTCTGCATGTGTGTGAGAAGCATCTGCATGGTTCGCTGCGTTCATACGTGTATGCACATCGCCAGCACCAGCAGCAAACTGGCTGCAGCAGCTATGAGCTGTGTGCTGAGGAGGGAATATGAGCATCCAGTGATGAGATCCACACACACACACACACACACAAAAAAATAGATTGAGCGTTTCACAGAGAGAAAATCTCAGCTGCCAGGGAGAAACAGGGAAGAAAGAAACCAGCCAAGAGAAAGTCAAAGTGAGAGCGAAGAAGACAGAGTGAGGCGAAGTGACACACACTCTGGGGGAAAAAAACTGCAAACGTGAGCAGCGGTCTTGTGTTTAAGGGTTTGGTTATCCAATCTGTGCTGAGGAAGAAGAAATGCAATATCCAGCAGAGAATTTCTAATCATACTTTACAGTTCCTGAAAACTGAGAACAGACGGATGACATTCAAACACACGGGGATGAGAGTGAGTGGTTGATGTGTGGGCAAACTCGTTCATAGGAGAGCTAGATTTCACAGTCAAACCGTGAAGGGGTGGGGTGGGTCTAAATTATTTATTTCATTGTGGATTTAAGCAGTTTTTGCTCCCTCACTGAGCTCCACTGTCGTGTCAAACTACACTACCATGGAAAGACTAATGGTAAATGGTCCAGGCGTTTGAAACAAGAGACAAGAGAACCTCCCTCCGTTAGATTTGTTGAAAATGTTTTTAATGTTTTATCTACTTCAGAATCTGTTGATCCGTTATTTAGAAGAAAAAAAAAACACTGGATTTCCCAGAAAGGAATCTGCTGTTAAGAGGAAGCTGTACGTTTTTGAATTTACAACTAAAAAAAGTTAATAAAAGGTTTTTGCTTTTGGTTTTGCAAAATGTAGCCAACAAATGAAGCTAGAAAGTAACGTAACTTCCAACTATCTTCTAGTTCATACAATGTAATCAACTTTTGGCTGAAAACCTCACATTTATTTGTTAGTTGTGTAAATCTATATATATCTAACTGGTTGGTTATTATCCTTACAATGACTAAAACACTGGGTAGTCATTAAAGCCAAACTGTTTTGAATGTATATGAAAGCAATCACTGGCGATTCTCGTTTCGGGGCGAGTTCTTTTCTCTGCTTCCTGACACAAATGCTACCCCAATAAAGCCAATTCTGCCTGTGATAGGTAGACAGACAGGCACTGAGATGATCAGAAGTTGACATACACTTATCTTTAAGATTAATATCGTATTATTGTGGACTTTTAATGATGCATTTATATTAGGGATGCAAGTTATCGATTAATGAGTTTAACTCAAGTTGATTGAGTATATAACCCTAACCTCACTCAGTTTTAATCTGCTCAGACAGTTGACACAATATATTGTGTCAACTGTATTAAATGCTGACTGAAGAAACAAAAATTGTGGTTTTCTCACACATTATTAAACTTATATAACAAAACAGAAACCTGTTAGATTACTGAATAGAAACAAATAAATTGAAGAGAATAAAATTTATATAAAAAACTAATAATCCCCATAAAATCCCTCTCCATCAACCGTGATTTTGGTATCATGTCTTCTTGTATCATGATCATTTTTGTGTAATGTCCTCCGCTTTTATGTCATCACATCCTTGCCTTCTGAGCACATCAGTGAGTTTTGGTGGAAAAACTGACTCTGCTCCGCACTGCAGCCCAGCTGAATGGGAACTACTTAGCTGACATTTTAAGGAACTTGTTGAGTGTTTATATTTAAAAATAGAACCGCATAAAGAGCATTTTGCATCCTCATTAAACAGTGCAAAAGTAATCCCACACCAGACTCCGTTTGGACCTGTATTTTCTTCCATTGCTTAGATTTTTAGGGGGTACCCATTCCAATTGACTGGACATGGAAATAAACAATAGAAAACTCATTCATAATAACATACAGCTTCAGACTCTCAAGACTGTTCTAACATCCAGTCCTACTCTATTATCACAGTTTAGTTATGGTGGGAGATTTCAACTTTCCCATTGACAACTCTGAAGATAGAGATGCAGAAAAACTATGTGACACACTTAGAAACTTTAGTTTAACTCAACATGTTAAACAACCAACACAAAAACAGGGACATGTTTTAGATCTGATCACCACTAAGGGTCTAAACATTTCCAAGGTCAATGTAACTGATGTTGCCTTATCTGATCACGTTTCTGTTAACTTTGAAAGTATCATTTCCAATGACTCAGTCAGCCAAAGGGACATCATTAGAAAACATCTTTAAGGGCGAGGCCACTGAAACCTTCAACCAAGCTTACTCTTCCACTTCTTCCCCATAACTCAATAGATGAACTAGTAGATAAGTTTCAGTCTAACGTTTCAGACATCGTTGACTGCATTACTCCAATTAATATCAAGTAAAAAGTCTCTGTGGAGAAGTGCTCCAGCAGTTAGAAATGAAAACAGGGAGTGTCGAAAAGCTGAACGGAGGTGGAGAAAGGTTAGACTCCACATTCATTAGGCCATCTATAAAGAGAGACTTTACAGATATAACCTACAGCTGAAAATGCAAGGGAAACTTTCTTCTCTGAGATTATCAGCAAGACATTAATAATACTCTTGCCTTATATGCCACGGCTGACAGGTTAACAAATCCTCCTGTGTCTGCAGCTTCTGAACTCCACTCCACCAGGGCCTGCAACAAATTTGCTGACTTCTTTGCTAAGAAAATCCAAAAGATTAGAGGGGCAGTCTGTAGATCCACATCAAGTTCAGAACCAAAGCTGTCTCCAACTAGAACTGATTTTAGCAAAATGTCCCGATTCAGCCAAAGAAACTGCAAAAAATTCTACAGCAAATATGTTCCTCCTCCTGCTGCCTTGATGTTCTACCCACAGCTTTCTTTAAGAAAGTTTTGCCTGTCATAACATCCAATTTGACTCAGATAATAAATGCATCCCTTCTGTCAGGTGTTTTACCCCAGTCCCTAAAAACAGCAATTATCAAACCACTGCTGAAAAAGAACAATTTGGACAAACTACTACTGCAGAACTACAGGCCCATCTCAAACCTCCCATTTATCAGTAACATTGTTGAACAAACTGTTTCAACAATTAAACACCTTCTTAACAATGACCAGCCGCTTTGACGTTTTCCAATCAGGTTTTCATACTCACCACAGTACAGAGACCGCCCTTATGAAGGTGTTTAAGTACATCCATATAAACGTAGACTGTGGAAGAACCACAGTGCTGGTACTATTGGACCTCAGTGCAGCATTCAGTACTGTCAATCACTCCATTCTGTTAGAGCGCCTGGAAAACTGGGTTGGCCTTTCTGGTACAACACTCGACTGGTTTAAATCCTACTTAAAGGACAGGGATTTTTTTTTTGTCATTAGGTTATTTTACATCAAAAATGTGGGGTTCCCCAAGGGTCCATCCGGGGTCCCCTCCTATTCAATATCTACATGCTCCCTCTAGCTCAGATCATAAAAAACAACTTCAGGTACCATAACTATGCAGACAACACACAGCTGTACGTCACCATGTCACCAGGTAACTTTGAGCCATTCAAGTGCTGAGTATGCTTAGAAGAAATCAATTAATGGATATGCTAAATTTTTCTACAGTTGAATAAAAACAAAACAAAAAGTAATTACTTTTGGACCAATGGAAGAGCGATCAAAAGTTAGTGCACAGCTTCAGCTACTTCGGCCAGTAACTGAAGGTAGGGGTGACAGTGGTATGGGAGTTAGGGGGTTCGTCCTGTAACTGCCAGGTTGCCGGTTCAATCCTCTGCTCCGACTGTCTCAATCGTGTCCTTGGGCAAGACACTTCACCTGAATTGCCTGCTGGCGGTGGTTAGCGGGCCCAGTGGCGCCGATGTATGGCAGCCTCGCTTCTGTCAGTCTGCCGCAGGGCAGCTATGGCTAACACCGTCAGGGTGTGAATGTGTGTGAATGGGTGAATGACTGACTGTAGTGGAGGGGTCCTCAAACTTGATAAAGAGCTATACGAGTACAAGCCATTTACCATTTTAACCTCCGACCAGGCCTGAAATCTGGGTGCAGTGATGAACTCTGACCTGAACCTCCATCTAAACACAATAAAAAAGTCAGTCTTCTATCACCTGAAGAACATTTCCAGGATTAAAGGACTAAAGTCTCGACGGGATCTTGAAAAACTAATCCATGTGTTTATTTTTAGTCGAATCGATTACTGCAACGGTGTTTTCACAGGTCTGCCAAAAAAGTCAATCAGACAGTTGCAGCTGATCCAGAACGCTGCCGCCCACGTCCTAACTAAGGTTAAGAAAGTAGAGCACATTACCGCAGTATTTCAGAGAACTGACTTTAAAATACTCCTGTTAGTCTATAGATCCCTGAATGGTTTGGCACCTAAATACATCGCAGACTTGTTATCAGTGTATCAACCCTCCAGACCACTCAGGTCTTCTAGCTCAAGTCTAGTCTGCATACCCAGAACCAGAACCAAACATGGAGAAGCAGATTCTAGTTCCTATGATCCACTTATCTAGAAAAAAACTCCCAGAAAACTGTAAAAGTGCTGTAAGACTGAATTCCTTAAAATCAAAGTTAAAAACCTATTGCCTTTGAATGTTAATGTTCATTTTAAACTGTTGTAGTTCACTGAAACGTCATTATATTAAGTTTGTAGTCCAACGTATCTTAACCTATTGTTACTATTCCACTGCTATGTACTCTACTCTGTATCTTATTTTTTCTCTTATGTTCTGTTCATGCACAGCACTTTAAATTGTCTTGTTACTGAAATCTGCTATACAAATAAACTTGCCTTGCCTTACTCTAAGGACCCACAGCCTGAAATGCCATCGGTTCATGCACCACCTTCTTTCTGGCTGGAGTATACATAAATGGAAACCTTTTCTCTGTTCTGGTTCCACGACTACATGTAGGGTAGTAAACAATATGTAATTACACAATTAATCAATTTAGCTTGTGCTCAAAGTTAGAGGAAGGGGTAAGAGTTAGGATTAGGGTTCAAGTTCAAGACCCCACTCCCATATCTGTAATAATGTAATGAGTCCAGATGTGTTTTTAAAAGGGACTTTAAAACATAAACAGTTTGTTCGTTTGTGCCTGTTTGACATGTTAGGGCAGTTTATTCCACAGTTTAGGGGCTATAACCCTAAATGCTCCATCACCTCTGGGAACCAGCTCAGACCTTTTGGCACAGCTAAAAACAAGTGATCATTAGCTTTAAAGCAGGGGTGTCCAAACTGTTTGGCACGCGTCCCAAAATTGTCAATTCAAAAGTACTCAAGCTCCAAAAAAATTAATTAATTAATTTAAATCCAAAAAAATCTATGCTGTGATTTTTTTTACCTGCTCTACAAAATATGATCATTTTAAATAGAGTTTCTGTTGGAAAGGGATGTGTAATACATTGTTGATCCAAATTTCCAAAAAGGTTTTGTTCATTTGCCTTATTGAAAGACTACTTGACTCAAAAGACTATTAAAAGATGTTTTGGGCTCGATTAAAAAAAAGTGTATTCTTTTTGGTCTACCAATATAAGAGAAGGATTCGGGTCAGTGTTTCCTTGAAAATACTTTCAATATTTTGCCAATTTTAATGAATGAATTGAAAGCAGATTCTAATGCACAAAAATCTGCATTTGAGTAAAAGTCATTGGATAGAATTACTATGAAATTAAAAGTGTGGTTATTACTATTTCTTTACAAGTTCTTTTTAGATTTTAACCTATTTGCAATAGTTTTGCCCTAATTAAAAAGATGGGGGTGGGGTGCACTACACAAAATCAGTACCAGGGCCACACTTTGGACATGGCTTATCTAAAACCCATTTAAATATGAATAGGGAGCCAGTGAAGAGATTCAAGCATCGGGAAAGATGTTCACACCTTTTAGTTTGTGTCGGATGATGAGCTGCAGCATTCTGGGCCAATGGCAATAGAGCGAGGCAGTCCTGACTAATGCTAAGATATAGTTACAACTATCCAGCTGGGATGAGAAAAGTATGGATCACCCGTTCAAAGTCTTTAAAAGGTAAAAAAAAAAATTCACTTTAGAGAAACGCTAAACAAAGCTGTTTTTCAAAGGTAAAACCAGATGTTGAGGTTATGATTAGGTGAGGTTAATACGGGATTGAAGCCGAGAATTTACAAACCAGAAAAGGAATGAGAGTGGTGGAGGCTGACACCTCCAGCCAGATATTTATGTTGTTGGAGGCATAGTGGTGCCCCTCAAAGGAGCCCCAACAGTTAGCCGTAAATAGTTACCTGACACTGTCAATCAGCTGCTGATGGTCTTCTGTAATCAAGATGTCAGGCAAGGCTTCAGCCAGACTCTCCACATCCCTGTCAGAAGCGTACTGCTTGAGCACCTCAAACAGCTGCTCCTTCACATCAGGCTCCTCGCCAAGAACCTCCTCCACCTGGTTGGATAAAGAGGACGTCAAAATAATACCCTGACAGTTTAAAGACGGAGCAACTTGGATGAAAGAAATAGCTCTACACCCACCTTTTTGTTGAACTGCATGGCCTTGTGAGCACGATTCTCCCTGATGCTGTCTCCGCTCTGCGACAGCACCCTCATGCTGCTGCTCAGCCGCTTTGGGCGGCGGGCCATGCTGAGCACTCCCAGCCGGAGGGCTCGGCCCTGCGCTGCCTTGATCATGGCCGCTGCTGTTTCGTGATGCTTCACCGGGATGCCGTTGACCTCCATGACGTAGTCGTTGACTTTGAGGCCACTGCGTGCGGCTGGACCGCCAGGCATGGATTCCTCAACCATCAGAGGGCTGTCCCCAACGATGGTGAAGCCAAAACGGCCGTCCGGGCCTGGGGTGATGTCAATCTTAAGAACGACAAATGAATATTTCCCTAATTATTCCGGGTGCTGCAAAGCAGAAACAAAATCTGAATGAAATATCAGGCGAGTCGGCTGACCTGCTCGATCCGCGAAACAACGCCGATGCTGGGTGGGACAGTCTTGAGGGTCTGGGCCAGAGCAATCAGCGCTGGTGTGCTGAGGTTTGTCACATCCTGTCCCTCGATGTCCACCACCTGGTCACCTGGCTGCAAGCCAGCAAGGTAGGCACTGCTGCCTTCCACGACGGACAGGATGTAGCTGGGCCCAGTGCCTCCAAGCCTGAAGCCAAACGCCTCTGGCCAGTTCTGGTTGGTGGAAGGAAGACCAAGGTCTAAAAGACACATGGAGGATAGGGAGGTGTTGCTTGAATGGTGGCAGTATAGTGCCTGGCAAACATATTAATACACTTCAAATCTTTTGACATTTTTTGAGTGTATTTTATTATGTGATAAAGAACCAACCCAAATAGGTGGATAATTATGAAGCGGTAGAGAAGGGATTTTTGACCAATCTGTATAATATGATTGAATTTGACTTTGTAAAGTGCCTTGAGATGACATGTTTCATAAATTGGCGCTATATAAATAAAATTGAATTGAATAGAATTGAATTAAATTGAATTGAATTTAATTGAAAATTTAACTTTTTTTTCCTTTTTTTTCCCCTTTTTTTTTCTAGTGAGTAAAGTTTAAAAAAGGAAAAAAAAAAAAAAATTTAACTTTTCAGATTATTTCTAAAAAAAAAAAAATTAAAAATAAAACCGCTAGCCTTGTCATCAAACAAATAGTTAATGCCTTATGTTTGTCTGTCACATAAAATCTCAGCAAAATTAGCACAAATTTCTGGTTGTGATGTGACAAAAATGTGAAAAGGATCAATGGGTGGGAATACATTAGCGTGGCAATATCCTTTAGCAACTAATGCAATAAAATCATTAAAGAGGCCTGCTAATTAAGATACGGATACCCTGGTGGCTGTCGGCGAGCAGGTAACACAGGTCTGTTTGCTGGAACGACACAACAAACGTTCATGAACTGCCTGGGAAATTTTGTAAGTCGGACAAATCACAGCTAGAGGAGAAGTTTAAAAGAGAAGCAGGTTATTTGTGACTGTTGGTATCTGGACCACATGTTGAACCGCTGGCCTTCCCCTGGTCACTGGCCTCATTCTGCTGCTGCACAAAGTGTCCCAGAACACTAGAGACGCTTGACTCCATCTGTACAGGACATTTATCTGGATACCTTAAAAATATGCCGCATGTGGTGCAGAACAGAGACAGGCCGGCACATTTTGGAGCAATTTGTGTGTCACAAGACTAGATCTAGCCGTTAAATGGTATAGAGCACCTTGGTCTCTTGGACTTGTGCTCGTCTTTCATTTTTGTCTTGCAGACAAGCTTAAAATAAAGTGTGCAAGACTTCAAAGCCTTGGATCTGTGCAACACCTAGGCAAAGTGAAAGTTGTCAGACAACTTGAACGCACAACAAGAAAGCAGAGCTGCATAAGAGCAAAAAAATGCATACAGTTGTTTTATTCATGATTAAAGTTGCAGAGAGCCAGACAGGAAAACAGGCAAAAGAAAGAAAACTAAAAATGGGTGCAGCAAACAAGTTATCTTAAAAGTCTAGTGCAAGGAGTCTGAATTGGAAATAGTGTCATATCTGCTGAAGGGCAAATCAGCTCTCAGTGGAACGCCGGGCTTCAGACCGACTGTATAAAACATAAATGAAATGAATGGAGAAGCTGCTGTCAGCTCACCAAAGAGTATCAAAAGAAAGATATTGATTTAAAATAGATAAGGACATCATAGATGGATTCTCCATTTGCCTTCCTGCAACACTGAGCAGTATTGTCAGGACTTCTCTCTCCTCTTTTCTCCACCCTGCGTCCCAGATAAGCGCGCTCTACTGTAGCTTCTCTTTATCATCTGTCATGCAAACGAAGCCCTTCAGGAACATCATCATGCAAAAAAGATCAAGTCAGAGAAACGACACTTACAGAAATCTTTGGCAGCGCTCCGGGTCCCAGACTTGCTCTGGCGAAGGGAGAAGCGGCCCTTTCTGCTCAGGAAGCGCCTCATCCTTGCCCGGCTTGCGGCGGGGCACGTTCCAGCCAGCCTTTCCTCACCCCCGGCCAGGGGGTCGATGCAGCCAAAGAGTGTCCCTCGGACACCCTCTTGCTGCTCCTCCACCTGACCTGACTCACCTCCTCCCTGAAGCCGCTACCTACACAGATGCTGGCCCCCAGAAAGTCACATTGGTGGGGTTTGAAGGCCAGGTCTTCCCTCTGCTCTGAATCAGAAAAGCAGCTGTGGGAAGCCGAAGAGCCGAGAGCTTCTGAGAGTCAGGCTCTCCATCCTGGGTGAGGCGGTCCAACCCTCAGCCTCGGTCCAAACCCTCCAGCTGAGCAGCGAGCACGAAACTGGGACACAGTAACTTGGTCCTGAAATGGTTCATTGCAAGGAAAGGTACTGCGAAGCCCCATTTTTCTATAAATACCTTCCCCTCTCTTTCTCTCTCCCACCCTCTCTCGCTGTCTCCCTCTGTTGCTCATATGGATGAAGCCCTCTCAGAGGGCTGAGGAGTGACCCAGAAACTGAGCTGCCTACCACCCAGCCAGGAATGCTTCTGATTATAGTGTCAGTACTGGAGCACCAGCCAGAGACGTCGCCTGCAAGATGGGCTCAAGGTTACACGTACCAACTGGAGCAATGCTTTCCTGCTAGGCCACTCGGCGAATGATGGCATCAGAGCAGGAATACAAACAGTACTGAGGAGTAGGTGCAGCAGAATGCTTCAGAACGAGCAGACATCATGCATCGGTAAAGCTAGAGGAAATATTTAGAACCCTTGAGCTTTGTCGCTGTAGATCACATCACAACCTCCAATGTATTTTTTTTTTGCATTCTTGGGTGACAGCCCAACACAAAGAGAAGCGGTGCACAGCGGTGAAAGGCAAAGTTTTTTGTGACTACTTATCAAAAATGTTGGCTTCCATTTGCACCCCAACCCCTGAGTCAAAGATTTTCTTTTTAGAGGCAACACGCCTTTTGGGATTGTGCCTCTACCGGCTTTGCACATCCATCCTATCCTTGCAGAGTCACAGGGGAGCTGGTGCCTATCTCCAGCAATCATCGGACGAGAGGCAGGGTGCACTCTGCAGGTCGCCAGTGCTTCACAGGGCCGTTTGTGCATCAGACCAAAATTTCTGCCCTATCTTCTCAATATACTATACTAAAGCCCCATTCAGTTCAATGGAGGATGCGTGTGAACAGCAATTTTCAACCCTTGTGACTAATTCCTAATAGTATTTACCTCTGAACTTGGATTAGGCCATTGTAACATTTCTACGCTTTGATCCAAACCATGCGTCTTCACCCAAAATCCTCAAAAGCTTTTGTCCTGCAGCTTTTAGCTCCGTCCCTCAATGAAATGAACGGCTCGCTACCGGGGTCCTGCAGACACGCGGAAGAGGTCGTTCAGCCATTGGACTCAGGTGTGCCGGCATCCAAAAGTTGCAGTACAGTGTCTTTCAAGGGCCGAAATTGAAGACCACTGATCTAAACTATTCCAACGCAGCTGCTGTTGTACGTTTCACGGGGTTTCTTTAGATTTCAGTGGGTGGAATCCATGGCTCATTTGGAAAAATTAAAACTTATGTTCCCCGCCTTTCTCCCAGCGACCGCTGGAGATAGGCACCAGCCCTCCATGACCCTGCATGGATAAGCAGGTATAGGAAATGGATAAATGAAAGCAAAAATAAATGTAACGGTCAGTTTAAATTTAAAACGTAGTAAATTAAAATGTAAGTTCTTAGCTTGTGACATGAGGCAAAAGCCTTCACACAAAGCGGTATCAAACTTCAGTCCTTAAAGGTAAGTGTCCTGCAGTCTTTAGATGCGTGTCTTCTTAAAAAAAACAAAACTAAATTAAACAAGTAGGTGATTGATTAGCAGGGCTCTGTGGAATCTGGTTGCTCGCTGAGGAGGGTTGTACAAGGGACAAACCTAAAAGTCAAAACCTGTAAAAAGGTTCAGTCTACTAGCCTCGTTATTAAACCAAACCTCCCCTAATATTGAGCCCCACCCCCCAAAAAAGGAATATATTCCAGCTGCCCAGTTTCTGACAGCATTGATTATATATAACAACGTAATTTGAGACCAAGAATAAGTAGAAAATCTGTGTTTTTAAGACTTCCCAAGGCCTAAAAGAAGACTTACAATTAGGAAGTACTAAAACGTTGCAGAAACCCTTTTAGTTCCCTACGTCTCCCCATCTTCCCTCTCCCTGCTGAAGGAAATCCTCCCCACAGCATGATGCTGCCACCACCCTGGGGGAAGCGTATTGAGGGGGTAAATGCTGTTAGTTGCCCACAACATCGACATGTATTTTATATACAGTCGTTTTAGTCTCAACTGACCGTTGCATGAAGTTTGAAGGAGTATGAATGCTTTTTGTTCTATGCATATCAGAATGAGTTATAAACAACCCAGAAACCACAGCTATAAGAAAATAGCATTTATTTCATATGAACTGTGCTTGGGTAACACGTTTTACATTTGAGCAGCTGTGCGACATGCGGAAGGACACAATACTTCTCAGAACGGGAACACTGCATTACGGACGGCCTCGGACAAGGAGCAGCACTCGACAGCCTTTAAAAGGGCGCCGCACTTCAACTCTGAGATTAAAAGTTCAGTATGTGACTGTGGTTGCAGCAGGGAACAGAAAAAAAAAATCTAATTAAAATAGCCAACACACCATGCAAAGTTCCCATTGCGTTTGCATTTCAAAATACTTTTACTCATTACTTTTTTGCAACATTCTGCACACGGAGTACAAAACTTTTTGTTCTTATTTACATGCATCCTGCTTAAAGCATGAAACATCTTAACGAGGTACTTTCAGGGATTACAGCACCTTGCAAAAGGCCCATCAAGACCACTGACTTTATTGGAATTTTATGGGATACAGCAACACAAGGTGACGCCCAATTGTGAAGTGGAAATAGAATTGGTGCATATCTTTCAACCATTTAAACAAACGAGCACCTGAAAAGTTTAAAAACAGTATGATATTCCTCCCTCTTCACGTTTATGCTGTACTTTGATTTGCTCCATCACTATAAAGCAAGTTTGTGGTTCTAATGAGACAAAATGTGAAAAAGTTCAAAGGGAGTGAATACTGCTGCAAGGCATTTGTGTTTCACGGTTGTTGTCAAAACTTCCCCCCCCCCCCCCCTCCTCCTCTCAGACATGTAAAATCTGGACTGAACTGTCATAAATTAATTTCTGATTTATTAAATCACAGTTTGTTATGCGATTGTGCTAAATGACACAAGAGGGCATAAAAAATACTTTATACAGTCGTGGCTAAAGTCCAGGACTCAACGCAGCTCAAAATTCACAACAATCAAGGAGTTAAGACAAACTAAAGCGATGAGATCAAAAGATCCGTTTTGGGGGGGAATTCAGATTTAAATTTTTTAGATAGTGAAATAATAAATATAGCCTGGAAACTAATTTTCCCAATTTTTTTTTTTGTTCATACTTTAACTTTGTAGGAACCCTGCAGGTTGTGTTAAAAAAACTGAATTAGGACATGTCCTGGACAGATATTCAAAGCAATTTAGCAAACCTATTAACCTCTGTTCACAAATAAGTCACGCTGAACGTATCATTATTGGTGAGTCGGTTAACAACGCTATCAATTGCAGAACAAGCCTACTCCCTGTTGACATGCGTTTCCTCCATCCGTATCTGTACCCGCTTCTCCTTGCAGGGCGCCGGCCAGGGTTGGGGGGGGGGGGGGGGGGCTGGTTCCCATCTTCAGTGGTCACTAGGCAAGAGGCAAGACACACCCTGGACAAGCCGCCAGTCCATCACAGCTAACACTTGTTTCCTGATCCAAAATGTATTTTATTACATTCCGCCAATATGAGCATCATAAAAGCTGTGACTTTAACTTCATAATTGACTCCTCCACACACACGCGAAGCTCAAAGACGGCGACCACAGCCAGAAGAGTTCACTGGCGGCTTCCTTTGATCACACAACTACTGTCTGAATCTCCACCTCCTCTGGGGAGGTGATGACATACTCCTCTTGCTGCTGCACCATCTGTATTCCCTCCTCCGCCGCTTCCTCCGTGGTAACCATGGTAACAGTCCCCCCAACGTCCTCGGCGGTGCCCGTCGTGGCCAGCAGCCTCCCGTCGCTGATGGCGGAAGCCAGCGTCATGGCCACCTGCTCCGTCAGGCTCTCCGGCGTGGCGATGGTGATGGTGTCCCCGCAGTCGGAGATGGAGGCGCCTTCTTCGTCCGCCCCTACGTTTCGCACAATGATTTGGTGGCTGCCCGTGCCGTGGGACTGGCTGACGATCTGCTGCACCACTTTCATGATCTGGTTTCCCATCTTGAAAGAAGAGACGATAGAAAACGAAAACTTAGGTTTATGCACGACTGATCTTACATTTTGCAGTCAGCAACAGTTATATGGATCATGCGTATGTTCTGATTGGCGGCCCCCAAACGTGCACACTGACCTCGTTTTGGCTGTCCTGAATGAGGGTAACTTCTTCCTGCAGTTCCTCTCCACTCTGAGTCTAGATGATGTAAAAGAATCGAGAAGCACAACAACATCTTTGTAATATTTTTCTGTACAAGTCTCTGAGGATCAGAAGACATCCTGCTTAAACCCCTGAAACACCATCAGATAATGAGAGATGGTAAATAATAAATGGTCTTCCAAGGATGTTTGGAGCGGACTATTAAGGTTCGGTAACTGACAACTGGATGCATTTGAATCCTTCTGTTTTTGTATAAAACCATTGTTTAAACCGTTCTAGAAAATCCTTGTATGTTAGATGTAAAATGAAATTCTGGAGACATGAATTGATAAACTGCATGAATCCTATTTTTGACTTAAACCACTGCAGCCTGTACGGTACTTTGCAATATAAATACAGTTTGTACTTGAATCCAAATGTGACTATATGAGTTAATTGTATAGGAAGTTAGAAGTTAGAAGGGTCTGAAATTAATTTTGGATCTATGAATGGACCTATAATTTGATATGAATTGTTTGTTTTGTAAAGGACCCTGAGATGATGCTTTTTGTATTTTGGGACTATAGAAATAAAATGAAGGTGGTACATCAACATACACATTTAATAAAATCTAAAAGCATACAAATTAAAAACCTTTGACAGCATTATTTTAAAATAATCCTAGAGCACATAAAGAGCAGCAAAAAAATTTTTTTCCCCTATCTTACACTGAGCCCATGTTCTCCTCTAAAGCTGCTCCTCCTGCTCACCTTTATAATATACTCCTGCGTGTCGGCCACCACTGAGGAGAACTCCACCAGGACGGCGTGAGGATCCTCTGTGATGACCTCCTCTGTGCTGAGGCCCTCCACGCAGGCCTGCTCCTCCGCCGAGATCCTCAGCACAGACGAGGCGAGGCTGTGCGCCGACTCCTGCTCCTCTGGCGCGGCGCCCTGCTGCTCGCTGGAGTTCTCCTTATTGCAGCCTCCTGAGGTGAAAACAGCCAGTACGGCGTCAGCTTGTGTCAGGGCAGTAAACACCCTTAAGTTCACTCCAGCCTGTCAACCTGACCTTTAGCGCGCATGTGCCGGTTGAGGGTCCCGTGCTCGGCGAAGCCCCGTCCACACCTGGGGCACTTGAAGGGCCTCTCCCCCGTGTGGTGCCGGATGTGGCGCACCAGAGAGCCTTTCTCTCTGAAGCCCCTGAAGCAGAACTCGCACACGTAAGGTTTCTCATCCCCGTGCGTCCGTTGGTGAACTTGTAAGGCGTTCTGAGAACAACAAACGCAAGCGTTGGAACAAAGCGAACCAGACGGCGGTATTTTGCCGCTGTGTGTGCGTACATCTCCTGTAAACCACCTTGGTCTTGTATCCCTTGTTGCATCTGTGACAGTGGTAGGGTCTTTCATCCGAGTGGGCTCTCATGTGTTCACGGACATGTCCGATAGTTTTATACAGCTTGCCGCACTCGCCGCATTTATACCTCCTCTCGCTGACGTGGACCTCCATGTGCTTCTTTAAAAGGTAGCCGGTTAGAAACTCCTTCTGACATAGCGTGCATTTAAAAGGCTTGTAACCTGCAAAGCGGGCACAAATACACAGATCATATGAAATGACTACAAAACTCATTAAATATCATCTGGGCAAATATTTCTCTGCATTATTCCTATTATAAATACTCTCTTCACTGCAAAAAGGGAACTAAAGTAAGTAAAAAATTCTTGAAATTAGTGTATTTTTCCTTGATTTGAGGAGGTAAATAAGACTATTTGCCAATGGAATGAGTATTTTTACCCCTAAAATAAGATAATTAGATGTACTGCACTTGAAATAAGATGGAGATGAATTGTTCCTATTTTAAGTACAAAAATCTTATTCCATTGGCAAATAGTCTCATTTAGCACCTCAAATCAAGGCAAAATACACTGATTTCAAGAAAATTTCACTTACTTTTAGTTCCCTTTTTGCAGTGTTGCAAATGTACTCCTACCACCTGAATTTTGTTCACATTATAAACACAAATTTAATGTTTAGATACTGATTTATTGTAATAGCCCTACAAAAAGTAGTGCTTTACTGTAAGGTTTGAGAAAATATTCATTTCTTTAGATTTACTCATAAACATAGTCAACAACCGTCTCTGCCTTCCAGAGGTCCATGGCACATCAGCCAGAATTAAAGGAAATAACCTCTAAAGTCTTCATTCGTTCATTGATGTTTATGGTTGCCACGTGACCACGCGTAAAAAGGTTTAAGGGAAATGAACACTTTGGCGAGACACGGCCAAATCGGTGCGTCAAAACATACGGTTCCAATAAACCTAGGGGGGAACACAGACCCTGACTTTCACTGTGTATGATGATACAGGGAAGTATGTGTCTTTGGAGAGCGCTGTAACACTCAACGTGGAATTACCTGAATGACCTTTGACGTGAAAACGGAAATAATTGGCGCCTTTGAACGACCGATTACAGTGCGGACAGGTGTACAGTTTACAGGATGCTCGACTGTCCGCCGCTTCCTATCCGAGGAACAAGAGAAGGGTTATGATTCGTGAAAGACTCCTCCAGGGTGATCCGTTAGAGCAAAAATACTTCAGGCACATACCTCCTCCATCTCCTCAGACTCTTCTTTAACCTGGATCTCAATTACACTCTGATCAACATTGCCGGTGTCGGAAGCATCTTTACTCATCTCCTGTGCGGTCTGCGACGCCTCCTCGACCACCATCTCCTCCGTGCCCAGCGCGATGCCGGAGTTGATGATGGCCTGGCAGATGAGGCTCTCCCCAGCGGCGGCGGCGGCGGCCAGAGCGTCGGCCTGAGACTGGTCAACCACCACCTGGTCCGAGCACAAGATTGACACCAGCTTAGGACGTGAGCGAGCGGGGAACCAGTAGAGGACTGACGGGGGAGGCTCTCTCACCTGTTGTTCCTGTGTCGTCCCGTCCACCTCCATTGTGAAGTGAACCTGGCGGAGGACCTCTGGGGAGCCGGCCTGTACCACGCTGACGACAGCAGTCTGGGCGCCCTCCGTCTCCGTCTCCTGCTCCTCCGCTTGCTGCTCCACAACCACCACCTCCTGCTGGGCCGCTACCGGGGCCCGATCCGCTTCAACGCCTGAAACGTTCGCACTTTCTCAGGAGCTGGTCGATTTTACGTCGCTATCCCAGATCGGCTTAAACATGGAGAGGCTTTGCTGCACTCATGTTATAAATACTATTTCAATATTAGAATTATATGTATTATATTGATTATTCAAATACTTCTGCTTTAGGCATGGGCCACTTACCAGAATGAAACCGTTCTTACAGTTTCACCTTTTTGTTTTAATAAGAGGCAAGAGAAAGAGCTGATTTCTCTTAGAGGATCATAGAGACGTCCCTCCCCCACATGTTGCTACTCACTGTTCGACAACTGGCTGAAAGAAGAACACTTACAAAAAAACGACAAATCCAGTTGTCTGGAAACATTGCCGGCCGTGAAAAACACATGAAATCCTGGTCTGGAATCTAAAGGAGAACCCGCCATCACGCTGCTGTTGGCAAACTAACCAAAGCAGATATTAGCTTCTTATACGGCTTCTTTTAAGCAACCTGAAAGCTGCGGTAAAACGGACCAGAGTTTCACCTACGTGTTATCGCAACCCCATTTTATAAAACTAAAAACATTAAATAAACGTTAAAAGATGACATTACCAGGAGAACTATCATAATCAATGTTATATTTAAGGTTCCCAAACATTTGCCATACTTTTCAAGAATCAAATTTCAAAGCTTGCCATGAATTCTTACAGCGTAACTCACACCGATGCCTCAGCATATCTCTGGGCGGTGACAATAGACCCTGAGGGCCAGGGCCAAGTGTGGGGATGTGCAGTGGAGGTTAACCGGGGCGGTAGTCAGGATAAAGGTGTCAGGGTTTAGTTTTGATCTGGCCTTAGTTTTTAGTTCCTCCCCCTCTCACTCAGCTTACCCTTCACTCCCTCTGCAGTCAGTCACACCTGTTGGTCATTAATTAGTCAGACTCACTCCACCTGCCAGCCTCCCTACTTAAGCCTCCCTCAGTCTTCACTTCCCTGCCAGTCTGTCATCAGACTCCACTCTCTCCTCGTCTGTCTACCTGGTTTGCTCCAGCTCGCTGTTGGAATTCTGCCACCTCTGAGTCTCACGTTAAGTCTCTGCCTGCTACTGGATTATTCTGCCTCCACTCTGTCTCAAGCCTCTGCCCACTGATGGAATTACCCGTCTCCCTGTGCTCCAGCTGACTCTGCCCACTATTGGATTTACCTGCCTCGCCTGTGCTTCACCTCCTGAACTTAAACTGCCACTTCTCTGCGTCAAGCCTCTGCTAGCTGTTGGTATTACCTGTCTCATCTGTGCTGCTAGCCGCAGGGTTTCCTGCCTCCTCTGTGCTCCAGCAGTCCTGCCGTCAAGAACTCTCTCTCCGGTCCGTCAGTCAGTCCTGAGTGTGACTCGCTTAGTGAGTGAGGGGACGTGTCTGACAGAGATGCTTTGATACCTGAACGTGGGGCTATGATGACGAAAAGCCTGTACCGTTGGAACCAGGGAAAATTCAAACGCAATAGCCAGAGTTCAGCACTAAGAATATTGCAGAACTAAAAAAGCTCACATGAAAATTTAAAAAGATATAATGTAGATTTAAGGACATTAAAGTAGCACCCTTAGGCCCAGTTTATACAGTTCATGTACAAAAAAGTAGAATCTGGGCTGAGTAACACTTAAAGCTACGGCGTTAAACACAGAACATGCAAAAATTGTTACAATGATAAAAGGGAGGGACAAACAGATTGTTGTAGTGAGCAAGATAGCAGGATGGACAAGATGATTGTCGGCTGCACAAATGCTGGATGAATAAATAACTGGATATAAGGACGGATCGACAGACTGATGGATAGTCGTAGAAATTGTTGGTTGGTTGTTTGGATGGATGGACGTGGATGCAGGAGTGGATGCAACTATTTTATGTGAGAGACACTAGCAAAGGATGCTGGTTTGTTGGGACAAATTATTTTTAGGGGTTCAATTATAATGTTTTATTTATCACTGGTGCAAGGAATTAAGGCTGGCCTTCAGCTCCTGCACCACATTCCTTTCCCTCCAAAACCAGTCTCACCTTTCTGAACTCCGTCCTTGCCGACCAGGATCTCCTTATACTGGATAAAACGTATCTTCTCTGTGCAAGGAGTGAGAGATTTAAGATGTCTTGTGAGAGCCCCCGACTCTCTGAAGGACAGCCCACAGAGGGTACAGCGATACGGCCGTTCATCTGCGAGCGCAGGAAAAAAAAAGAAATCAATATCAATAGAAAGGTTTAGATTTCAAAGTGAGTTAACCTCAACGCCACTTTGTGACCCAAGCTCGTTCTCCACACCAGTGTGCCGACGGTTATGACGTATCAGTGAGCCTTTGGTACGAAAGGAAGTCCCGCACAGGTCACATGAGAAATTCTTTTGGTCACTGTGAGTTTTCATGTGAGTCCTCAAGATGTTCGTCTGTGGAGGGGAAAAACCAATCACAGGAGTGGATGAGAGTTAGAAACAGGCAACACCTGAGGTACTTCCACCACGTGCTTCATCGAACGTTTAACTCACGGTTTTAAACGTCTTTTCGCAAGTGACGCAGACGTAACGTCCCTCTTGATTAACTTTGAAGGTCTGTCGTTCACCTTCAACGTTTTCAGACACAAACGCGGCGCTTTTATCGGACTGGGCGGCGACTTTAATGGACGCGGTTTTCTTCCTGTGACCTCGACCCATCGGACCGCTGCTTTCATCTGAAAAACACATCAGAAATTTAGCGCAGTGCTGCAGAGCAAATCAGAGGTGAGATGTATTGGATAATTATACATTGCTATGGATTGCTGACAAATTGTTAAATAATGGTGTACAAATAATGACAGTTGTGTAATAAACTAAATATTTGAAATAAATATATGCATCTTTAATGGAAGTAGCAAAAGGCCTGTAGATATACCTTTATTTTTTGTCTTGGAGGTAGAGCTTCCAGTGTTTGAAGAGACCTAGAAAAAAAAATTACTATAATGATATTCTATTCCTATAAAGCTGCTATTTTGCACATTTGTATGAGGCATCAACAGAAGGGGGGGAAAACAATTGTAACCATTCTTGGTAACACATAATAACTATATGTAACATTAGGGATGAATGGATTTGAATTTTTTTTAAACTATATTATACATATAATACACATTTCTTATACTTTCCACACCATGAAAAAAATGACCACACCTCTGAGGATGCTTCTGTGTTTCAGGTAAACACCCCACAATCCTGCGGCGCATCACGATTATTGACACAAGCATAGACAAATGTAGCCAGTGTGGGGCTCGCCACACATAAAAACAGCAAAATCACTCACCTCACACCATAAAATCAACAATCAATGGGTCAAATTACTTCACCGAATTTCTCCACAATCAATATCAGGAGAAACCGGTTTATCAAAGACTTTCTAGGTTTATGTGCACAATCAAGTATTACACTGGGGGGAAAACAAACTTTGTATTATTTAACTCGCTGTATAGATTTCAACAACAGCCCTATGTTAATTTGCAGAGCGTATTTGGTACATCGGGCACCTGATCCGTCAGCTAGTGGTGCAGATGAGCTGCGCTACTAGCTTTTTACTACTAGATGCTTTTTATCTCGTAACTTTGAACTGATCGTGCCAAACAAACTCACAGGCTTTATACATTAAAGGTGCATAGCCATGTTATTTGACTTTTTTTTAAAGTTATGCGTCAGTAGCTCACTCCGGTTGCATACAAGGTTTTTGCGAAAGATTAACACGTCCTGCTGGCATATTAGTTGTTATTTTGGTTTTTATACGTTTTATTTAGCTCAATTTGTTGGTAAATAAAGCCTTTCATGTTTATTTATGATTTTAACAGAAGTACCTCACTGTGCATGCCCAGCTGGCGTTAAAACAAGGAAGCGGCTAACGGCTGTTAGCATCTCTCAGCAAAACAATGAAGAAAGGACCAAGAGCCAGTGGAGAAAAAGCGCAAAAAAAAACAAACTATGATTACATGAGGGAAAAGACTGGAACGTCGGTGGGAAAACAGTATGTCCGCTGGTGTTCACTGAAGCGGAGGCTAAACCTGCCGACGCTCAGATGTGTCTGCAGAGTTGACTGACGTGAGTAAATGTTCTGACATGAGGCTCTTAAAGTTGCCCTAGATCGGTTTATTTAATTAATAACGCTTGGTCTTCGATCACGCCGGGCTGTCGCTTTACCGCGAGGAACTGCAGAGGGTCAGGCTCGGTCCGGCATTATTTACAATTTATTTATAAATTAATCAAACCGGCATTATGATAGTTTTGCGATACTCCCGCTAGATATTTGTTAATCGCGCCCGAGAGCGAATAATTTTTTTCGGCTCAAAAAGGTTATTTGTTTATAAAGTTATTTGTAAAGCACTTTCGTTTATAAAAAATTATCTCTACTTAGAAGTGAAATATATGGGAGGAATTTTTATTTAATTGCTTTTGCTGTTGAACACTTTATTCCTCTGAAATGTATCAATACAAAATACATCTGGAAGATTTCAGAAAACGATGAGTGAAATTGCATTGACCACCATAACTACACAGTTTGTTGAGCAGATCAAATTGTGATTTGAGTTAAAAACAGTTTCCGAGCACATACCTGCTGGCTGGCCTCCGGAGGAGCCTCTCTGGTCTCCGGCCGTTTGCAGCTCTGCTGCAGCTTGTGCTGGATGAAAGCCTCCAGGCTGGAGAACTCGCACCGACAGCGTCCGCACTTGTGGACATCATCGTCTTATAAAAAAAAAAAAAAAAGCACCCAAACCAACTATGTGAACGTGAGCTAATGTTGTAGCTTCTTCGTAGCCCAGTCCTTACCAGCACAGGGTGCTGCTTAAGTGAAACAACGTTTTAAAAAAACAACAACAAACAGCAGCCGGGTAAACCTAGAGCGATGTAACAAACTAGCTACTGTAGCTAATGTTAGTTAGCGGCTACTAGCACATTTTCATTATGGGGGAAGTTAGCAAGGCCCAAACTTGTTAACTGATGTGTAAATTAAACTTGTTTTATGCTGTCGGAAGTCTCACCTTCATCTCCCAGTGTAGTCTGGATGGTGATGGTGTCGGTGCCGTCCGTCGTTTGCTCCTTCTCTGTTTCTGCCGTATGATTATTTTCTGCATTCATGTCGTTTGACTTCTCCGTCTCTGTCGCAACGCAGCAGCGGGGCGGGAGCAAACATGGCGGATTTACGACCGCGTAGTCATAACAACTAAAGGGTTCATTCGCGTGTGGAATGAAACGGGGAAATAATTACTTTTGCTGATAAACTGCGCATTTCATCCTCGTATATTTTTAGAACTGGTTAATTCAGAGATAATTCACACATTTGAACAGGATGTATTCGAACCCGTAAATTCCGACTTTTGGCCACAAACTAAACGCAGCATCAACCTTCTACTTTGCCCTCATAGACACAGTATTACTATCATGGACAAGCCATTTATGAGCAAGAATATTAAACACCTTATATGATGGGATGACCATATTTTGATTAGCAAAAAATTAGGACATTGGGCCAATCTAAACACTGTAATAATACTCTGTTTAAAAAAAAAACTTATCATTTTAACATATGTAAAGTAGTCATGCCTTCTCTGTGGATAAAACGAATTTGTATAACAAGCCTCAGATAGCCTTTCATAAGACAACAAGTATAAAAATAACTTTTGTATAAATGATTATTGCTATATCAGAAAGTTAACTTCTACCTCTGCTCTGCTTTATAAGGCATGTTGTACCAATAAACAACTATCTGAAATAGTATCGTGTGAAAATAAGTATTCTTTTCTTTTTTCATGTAATAATAAAAATAAATAGTAGCAGTCTCACAAACAATAAATTGTATATTCCAGACTTTAGATTTCTTGACACACTGTAATCCTTTCGTGTTTAATCCTTATTGCCTTTTCTTATGGTTCTATGCTTTGTTTTGTTTTTCTCAGTAAGCTTTTTATTTACTTATTTTCATTATTTTAATCGCTGAGCACTTTGCTCGCCTTTATTGGCTGTGTAGGGGGCAATATAAATAAAAGATTGACTGATTTATTATCTCTTAAATATTTTGCCTAACCCTTTTTGTGGGTGTAACAACAAACTTAGTCAACTCACACAGTCTTTTTATTTGTTAAGGTTTTTGGTCCATGTGAACTAATCCATGTAACATGGCTCATATCACTCGCAAAGGGACTGATACCAATCCCCTCGGCCTCTGACCCAAACTTTTTATCTTTTTTTAATCTATTTATGTTTAGCACGCTATAATGTGGAAAAAAACTGTACACATTGTTCATTGCCTGTTGTTCGTTATGTGTACTCTTAGCCGGAGTGTCCTGAAAGACATTTCACCACAGTAACACGCGGTGACAGTAAAGAATCTTTGAATCTTTGAAGGGATGTATGGCACCTTTTCATACACAGAAACACATGCCAGCTTTGCACATGATGCACTATTTTCAGTAGTGCCTATGCTTTAAACAATCGTTTCTGAATTATGAAGATCCCTCAGCAGGATAGACAAATTTAAAAGTTCAGGTGGCAGTAGGAGTCACTTGGTGCATTTGGGTTTGGTCCACCTTTTTGCATCTAACAGACTAAAACATTTTGAAGCGTGTTGATATTGCATTGTTGTTTGAGTTGAGAAACAAGTTCCAACAATGAAAAAAGAAAATAGAGAATGTTCTGCAAAGATTTTATATATTTGGCAGTGATCTTAAACAGATGCCTCCAATAGTCAAATTAAAAAAGTCTTGCAGTGGGTCTCACGGCTTAATTTTTTAAAACAACACAGTATGGAAAGCATCCCCTCATTTTTTTTCATCTGCAAAGATTTGTTGCAAATTTCATAATCTAATGCTTAATATGATCTGCAGGTTCCTCGAAGGTCAGATACAACTTTAAAGGAGCAAAAGGCAAAATTTCAATATATTAGATAGAGAGAATTAAAAAATAATGATGTGAAGAACTAAAGGTATCATTTTTCTCATTGCGGACCACTCCCACCCCCTGCACCACCCCTTCATGTTGATGCTATCAGACATAAAACATAGAAACCCTCCTGGCCCAGAAAAACCTCGATAAGAATGAATCCAACTCACTCTTTTCTTGAGGATTTTTTGAATGAATTGGTACTTCTAATTGGATCTTTTTTATGATGGAGCAGAGCCAAATTTCTGTTTTCTGTCGTAGATAAACCCAACTATCAATTATACATCAATTATCAACAAGTAGCCATACACGCATGTTTACGAAGTCAAAAAAACATGCCATGGATATAGGAAAAACACAAAAACATTCACAGAAGAAAACATTGCTTTTCACTATAGCTACACTATAGCTACATACTGCCCTTTTAAATCTACTTTAACAGTTATATCTTAAATATGCTTAATTTTGGCATCACATTTATTTATATGAGAGGATCTCAAGACTTCACTTGAGAACTTTTGTGTTAGGGAACATTTGATATAGGTTCCTTGAACAGCTATTGCAACTTTCCCAATATAACTTATTAACAGGCATATATATATATATATATATATATATATATATATATATATACTTTTCTTTTTCTTTGAAAGCTTTAGGGAAAGGTTCATAACCCTAATGGTTACTGTGGTAGGAACAATGACGTAGCAATTTACTGGAGATGTTTTTATTATTATTATTATTATTATTATTATTATTATATTTTATTTAATGAGTCAGCTCTTCAGTGATCATATTTCACATGGGATATGATTATAAAGGATACATAAATGGCTGCCATGGTTATTTCCGAGATAATCTGCTGCGCATGTGGATAAAGTTGAATCAAGGCTTCACGACACTGCATGTAAACAACAACTACTTTACGGCAGCAAGGATGGCGTCGCACTTTAGCGGTGTCCTACAACTGACGGATCTCGATGACTTTATCACCCCGTCTCAGGTCAGACACTTGAACTAATATAACATATCATTATCCAAGATTAATTTAGGGAGAACGAGAGAAGCATGAATGATTCGTTTGCCTTTTGATTCAGACTTCAATCGCGAAAAAACATGATGGAGCAGCTAGCAGTTGGCTGTGTGTTTCTCTTGTCGTTTTGCTAGTTGTTTGAGTAGCTGCCCATAATGACCCAAACATTCAACAATTATAGTTTAAAGATCATCCTAAATCGACGTTACTGGTTGGGTGGGGGTGTTGCTGCTCACACGATGCCAAATACAGCCTTAAAAGCACGATTAGCCGTGGCTAAATGTAGGGGAGGGACGTAAGAAGGCTGACACTAGTCCAGTTTGCTCTCTGATGGTACGGTCCTCAAAAAAATTAAATAACTTTGAAAACACATCAAATGGGTTAGGAACAAAAGGAAATGATTTCATTTGATGAAAAAGAAAATGATCAATCCACAAAGGGAGGCCACAAAGAACTGGTGCAGCAGGCCGGTCCAAATTGCTGAAACGTTATTGAAGCGACTCAAAACGAAGGCCTGACGACATCAGGGCATGCTTCCTATGAGATGATGGATGGTGTCCTGGGGTAGCTCCCCCCAGATCCTGACCGTGAAGTGCAACCTGGTGGAACAGCTGGCACCGATTAACAGCCCCCTCTGTACCACTGGACTGACCAGATCTATTTTCCAGGAGTTGAACTGACTTGATATTATTCTCTGGTTTAACAGTCTTCCTTAAAAAAAAATGTCGGCAGTTTATTTCTGGCACGTAAACTTATGAAAGAAACAAAAAATTCAAAAACGGAACTACATCACAGTGAAAATCTTAATCCTTTTGCAGTTAAGAAAGTTCACTGATACATCTAATATGTATTTCAGAATATTATTACATTTTTACTATCATTTTATTATTAGGATGTGAATGTGTGTGTGAATGGGTGAAGGACTGACTGTGGTGTGATGATAACACAAACACCCAACCAAAAGTGAGACAAGACTCCAGGTTTATTGTTCTTTTCCTGTCTTAGTTGTTGTTGAGATGCTGGATAAATTATTATTTTTATTGCTTTATTTTGAGTCATATAAAAATAAGAAAACAATAAAAATCTGAAAAATAAACTTTATTGTTAAGGTATAAGGAAATAAGAATATTTTATTTAATATTTGCTGTCTGTTGCTTTTTTTATATATATAGGAATGTGTTAAACCAGTCAAAGTGGAGAAGAAACAAGGTAAATCTGTGGCCAAAATACAGATAGAGGATGATGGAAGTTATGTACAAGTCAACCAGGTGGGTATCTGGGCTTTTGGTCTCCTTTCTCTTGAATAAAACTGCATGACATTAAAAATCAAATCAGCTAGAACATGAGTAGCTTGTACAGGGTCTTTTCGGTTACATCGGTATTTCAGTTTGTTACTCGTAATGGAGTATTTCTGTACTCTTTGCACAACTACATGGCTTAATTATCAGCACGTTTAAAGGAGTTCTGGTCCTGCGGGTCTAACACTGAGCCTTCACCCTAATCACACCCGCCTGGCAACACTAGAAATAATTTGGCATAAGACTTTTGGCACACAGCTGCTATGCATGAAGCGCCCTGCCATTTCTCTTTCAAGGACAAAAAGGTTCTTGACAAGGAGCAAACAGTCAGCAATCTCTAAAAAGCAGAAGATAACTTCACAAGGGTCTGTGCTCTCGATACAAAACAGGTTCCTGTTGGAGAGAAGAGCCACAACTCCAAATTCTGTTTTTGTATTTAGATATTAGAAGGGCGGAAGACAAGAAGGTGAAGTTAATATTTTGATCAGCGACTCACGGTGCATAATGTAATCATGCAATGCTTACTGCAAATTCAGGCCCAGATCCACAGTATGATCACCTCAGAGTTTTATGTTAATAAAATACAGATTTTGTTGGATTATTTTAGCATAATCTCACACCAAGCAATGTGCCAGGTCAAAATTATTGCACAGGATGGCACACACTGCGATGTGGAGACTTTTGTCCTTTAAATGAAGAGAAGTTCTCCAAATTTGTCGAAACCCAGAAGTGTTTGAACCGCAGACGAGTCTTAAGTCTTGCACCCTTTGAATTAATCCCACCTGTTGTTGAAGGATGGAGGAAAGCAAAAGCTGGAGAGAGCCAAGATCACTCTGAACGACTGTCTGGCCTGCAGTGGCTGCATCACTTCCGCCGAGAGCGTCCTCATCACGCAGCAGAGTCACGAAGAGCTTTTAAAAGTGCTGCGGAGCAACAAGGTAGGTTGGTGTTGTGCTACTGGGAATAGGTTGGCAGCCTTCTTTGACCCTGGACTCAGTGCGTTACTGTTTTCTGTCCACATCATTTCGTCTTCCCACACAGAACAAAGAGACGGAGCAGAAGATCGTGGTTGTGTCCGTGTCGCCACAGTCCAGGGCTTCCCTCGCAGCACACTACAACCTCAGCAGCAGTGAGGCCGGCAGGAAGCTTACGTCTTTCCTCAAAGGCATAGGTGTGTGCCTTTTTAAAAAAAAAAATCTTTTATTAAATGACGCATAATTTAGGCAGGTTAATTTTTTTATCTGAAATTATGTTCTAGGTAATTCCTTTTTTATGGGATAGGCGTTAATAAGCCATGTGCTTCAGCCTATTCCTTTTTTCAGATACTGATTGTAAAATTTTCTGTCCGTGGTGATTTTGATTATTTTTCAGAGGTGTACTTATGTATGTGAAATGAACTATTCATTCATTCAAATGTGCCGTCGTTTTCCAGGTGTTCATCATGTGTTTGACACCAGCTTCAGTCGGACGTTCAGCCTGTTGGAGAGTCAGAGAGAGTTTGTGGAGCGATTCAGTCGGAGAGAGCAGGACAGCAAAGCCCTGCCCATGCTGACATCCGCATGTCCAGGTACCACAGGAAAAAAAAAACTAAACAAATTATGTCAAAGTGTACGTGGGGAAAATAATTCTGAAACATATTTAATCAAAGCAGAAAAGAAAGCTAAATCCGGCAACTGCTTAATAAATGTAAAACGTCATACACAATCAAGAAAGTAAAACATATTTTCGGTTTAAATGTTCCGTGTTTGATAGGGAGTGCTTTTCTTAGTGAGGTTGAACCAAATAACCCTTTCAGTTTGTTCTCTGACCATCGGCATGTGCAACGTTTCCTGTCCCTGTTGTACAGGTTGGATCTGCTATGCGGAGAAGACACACGGCGAGTATGTTCTTCCTTACATCAGCAGCACTCGCTCTCCACAGCAGATGATGGGCTCTCTGGTTAAAAGCTATTTTGCAGAACAGCAGGTATGCTTTCCCACCGACACTGATCGGGTGTGAACATACAGTGCCAAGCAAAAGTATTCCTACCTCCTGAACCTTTAAAAAAAAATAATAATCATGTTGCACCCACAATGTTCAATGTGGGGGTTTTTTTCTGGGGGGGGAGAATGTAGCGATGCTTCCTTCAGCAGGGACACGGAATCTGGTCAGAGTAAATAGGAAGATGAATAGAGCGGAGTACAATCCTAAAAACCTGAGACGGGATCAGAGACCAACTACCCCTCACATACAGCCAGAGCTACAACAGGATGGCTTAGATCAGAGTTGTTAGAATGGCCTAGTCAAAGTCCAGAGAAAAATCTAACTAAGAATCTGTGGCAAGGCTACAAAATGTATTTTGATAGGCGCTAGGCACCAGATCTTGCAAAGAAAGGGTGAATCGGTATGAATACTTTTGGTAGGTACAGTAAATAAACATAAAAGTGAAGAGTTGCTGAGCTGTCTGCGGTTTGTTTGTGTTTGTTTGTTAGGGCCTTAGTCCGCAGCAGATCTACCACGTGGCAGTGATGCCGTGCTTTGATAAGAAACTCGAGGCATCGCGCTCCGACTTCTACTTGAGCGAAGCTGAGACCCGGGAAGTGGATTGTGTCATCACTTCGGGTACATCAGCCGCCCTCCGTGTGTCTTAATGCTTGTGGAAAGAAAACCACTGTCCTTGCCTTTATACGCTTCCTTTTCTACCACAGGAGAGGTCCAAAAAATGTTGGAGGAGCAGAATGTGTTGCTTTCCGACGTTGAGCCCGCAGCCCTGGATACAATGCAAGTTTCATTCTGTCTCGATTTATTGCCCTCCATCTTTCTCACCTGAAGCATTTAAACCTACAGTTGTGGTCAAAAGTGTCATACACTTGTAAAAAAAATCATAATGTTATGGCTGTCTTGAGTCTTCAATAAGTTCTACAACTCTTATTTTTCTGTGATAGAGTGATCGGAACACATACATGTTTGTCACAAAAAACAGTCATAAAGTTTGGTTCTTTCATAAATTTATTATGGGTCTGCTGAAAATGTCACCAAATCTGCTGGGTCAAAAATATACATACAGCAACAAAATTTGTCAACTTTGGTGATGTAGCGAGTTGTGTCAATCAAATTAGCTTCATGTCATGGCCTCTTCACTTCTTCTAAGTGATTCTGATTGACTACAGCTGTTGACTTCTCATGAGCCCATTTAAATAGGGCTCATTTGACCCAGTGATTAGACTCAGCTACAAAAGCTACAATGGGAAAGTCAAAGGAACTCAGTGTGGATCTGAAAAAGCGAATTATTGACTTGAACAAGTCAGGGAAGTCACTTGGAGCCATTTCAAAGCAGCTACAGGTCCCAAGAGCAACTGTGCAGACAATTATACGCAAGTATAAAGTGCATGGAACAGTTGTGTCACTGCCACGATCAGGAAGAAAACGCAAGCTATCACATGCTGCCGAGAGGAGATTGGTCAGGATGGTCAAGAGTCAACCAAGAATCACCAAGAAGCAGGTCTGCAAGGATTTGGAAGCTGATGGAACACAGGTGTCAGTCTCCACAGTCAAGCGTGTTTTACATCGGCATGGACTGAGAGGCTGCCGTGCAAGAAAGAAGCCCTTGCTCCAGAAAAGGCACCTTATGACTCGGCTGAAGTTTGCTGCTGATCACATGGACAAAGATAAAACCTTCTGGAGGAAAGTTCTCTGGTCAGACGAAACAAAAATTGAGCTGTTTGGCCACAACACCCAGCAATATGTTTGGAGGAGAAAAGGTGAGGCCTTTAATCCCAGGAACACCATGCCTACTGTCAAGCATGGTGGTGGTAGTATTATGCTCTGGGGATGTTTTGCTGCCAGTGGAACTGGTTCTTTGCAGAAAGTAAATGGGATAATGAAGAAGGAGGATTACCTCCAAATTCTGCAGGAAAACTTAAAACCATCAGCCCGAAGGTTGGGTCTTGGGCGCAGTTGGGTGTTCCAACAAGACAATGACCCAAAACACACATCAAAAGTGGTAAAGGAATGGCTAAACCAGGCTAGAATTAAGGTTTTAGAATGGCCTTCCCAAAGTCCTGACTTAAACCCCATTGAGAACATGTGGACAGTGCTAAAGAAACAGGTTCATGCAAGAAAACCATCACATTTAGCTGAACTGCACCAATTCTGTCAAGAAGAGTGGTCAAACATTCGACCTGAAGCTTGCCAGGACCTTGTGGATGGCTACCAAAAGCGCCTAGTTGCCGTGAAAATGGCCAAGGGACATGTAACCAAATACTAATGTTGCTGTATGTATATTTTTGACCCAGCAGATTTGGTGACATTTTCAGCAGACCCATAATAAATTTATGAAAGAACCAAACTTTATGACTGTTTTTTGTGACAAACATGTATGTGTTCCGATCACTCTATCACAGAAAAATAAGAGTTGTAGAACTTATTGAAGACTCAAGACAGCCATAACATTATGATTTTTTTACAAGTGTATGTACACTTTTGACCACAACTGTACATGCTGTCTTGTTACCACAGGTTCAGCAGTGTGTGCGGGGATGAGTTCCTGAGCCATGCTGGGAGTGGCTCAGGGGGTTACCTCCATCATGTGTTCACATACGCTGCCAAGCAGCTGTTTGGAGAGGAGGTGAAGGAGCTATCCTACAAGACGCTCCGGTGAGGGGGCCTTCAGTAACGTCTCAGCATGTGGGAAAGCTTCAACAGATCAGTAGTTGAACCTTCAGCAACCACAAGGAATTATAACGAGACATGCCCTGATTATAATCTGAATGCTTCGTTGTTGTGCGAGCCTGCACATACAGTGGATAAACGTTTTAATTTAAATGTAGAAACAATTATGATTGACGAGATTTGTTATTTCCTACTCCGTGGTGCAGGAATAAAGACTTCCAGGAGGTTAGACTGGAGAAAGATGGCGCAGTCCTGCTGTGTTTCGCCTCAACGTACGGTTTCCGCAACATTCAGAACCTCGTGCAGAAACTCAAGAGGGGAAAGTCGCCTTACCACTTTGTGGAAGTTATGGCCTGCCCATCAGGTAAGGGGCATTAACAAAAACAAACTGTTAAATTCCCAAGAAGGAGAATACTAAGGATTTATTTATTTACATATTTATCCTTGTAATTTACCGCTTTCTGCACGTTTTCTTTAATTATTATTAAGAAAGTTTGTAAGTTCTCTAAATTGGCTGTTTATTATCAGACAATGAAGTTAATCAGGAATGCAGCCAAGCATTTAAATGTTGTGCTTTCACATCTACTAGATTTTTCTACAAGTCAGTACTACCAATTGGGAAAAAAGTTAGTCTAAACCACGAAAAAAAATATTTAAAAGTGAATTTTTGATCTTGAACTGCATTGTTAATTTTTATAGCAAAAGACAAAAACAAGTTGTGTATTCAACATAAATTTTTCAGAAAGTGGGGGGGAAAAAAATCACTCCATTTATTTCAGTCCTTTTGTACCTCCTTTAAATGCACAGGACATAATTACAAATATTGTTGAAGTTGTTTTCTAGTTAGATCTAGAAATGGGGAAAAAAATAAATCCTATTGTTGAAAATGCCTTTAATTGTTGTGTGCCCCTTTAAGAGAAAAGGCAGCTTGATTGTCAGTTTATCTAGTTGTCTCCTGTTACACCCTGACTAGCCAATGATGTTCATGTTCTAGAGTTTTCTTTGGATGGTTGATAACACAGAAACTGGTGGATGCCGTGTAACTTGGTCCAAATGAGTGCTGGGTGTGAGTTCATGAAAACCAAACCACATCCATATGCTTTCAGTGAAGAATTAAAGATATAAAGCCTGCAAGTGTTTTAGTCATCCTTGACAGGATGCTTGTGGTGGCTATACAGTGCAAGGAACCCCATTTAAAGAACATTCAGAACACCTTTCATTGAGGTTGTAACCTTTGATGAAAAATCTAAAAACAGGGCCCACATAATGAGCACGTCTTGTCTAATTTAACATGTATAATTTGTCGTCTTGCAGGCTGTCTAAACGGTGGTGGGCAGGTGAAGCCCTCATCCAGTCAAAACCAAAAGGACCTTCTCCACCAAGTCCAGGAACTCTACATGGCAGAGCGCCCCCTGCTGCCAGAAAATGACACCAGAGTCGCTGAGTTGTATGAAACCTGGCTTCGCACCCTGGGAGAGGAGCGAGCTAAAGAGCTGCTCCACACCAAGTACCACACGGTGGAGAAAATGAGCAACGGGCTCACTATAAAGTGGTGACGCGTGTTCTTGTCTGGCCAAGATGATGTTTGCAGACTTTTATTTTGCGTCCACATTTTGGTGCCTACAGATGAACAGCAAATGTGAACCTTTATTTCTTTAGAGATTAGAATCAAGAGCTGATTTTTGGATGTGTGCATTGTTTCTTTCCTGTGGGCCCAGTAGGGTGAAAAAAAAACCTATGTTTCTGCACTGAGAATAAACTGTTTACCCATTGTCCTCATAATTAGCTGATAATGTATTATGTGCTGGAGCTGTTACACTCTGAACATCCCTTTTCTAATCATAAGTGGGTAAAATGTCAACTTTAATTACATGTATATTTATACACTTTGAAACAAAATAAACATTTATTTAATTATTCCAGTGTTATGTAATTAATGAAACAAAGGAAGTGGGTTCAGAAAAACACTGATGTTTAATATATATTTTGAGTGCGAGGTTGGAGGCTTTTTAACAGTTTAGAGGTGTACTTCCCATTGAAAAGCAAGTTTATGTTCACAGATTATTTATTTTTTTCTTTTACCCTGTTGTCATAGACAAACAAAATTTAGTCAGAATTATTTACCTAACACACATTATCAATCAGATCTGAAACTTTCAATGTTCAAAGTACCAAAAAAAACCCAGCAACCCTCAAACAGTATGTCCAACCAACAGCAATACAGCCGAGACACAGTGCTAAAGTCACAACAAAACCAACAGATTTAAGTATTTTAGGGAGCTAGAAGGTCTTGGGAGGCTACGAAGAGAAACATTTTACAAACATTGGAATTATTTTTGGATTGAAAACTGTTAAAAGCAGAATTTAATCTCAGCTTCACTGGGAAATGGTACTGCAAGACATTGCTTGGTGCAAAACGTTTCTACACAATATAGAAACAAACAATCATTTACTGAGTTTATAGTCGACATGAGCCGGTTTTTAAGATTTTAGAAATCAACAGTTCGAAAAGCAGTAAAACTTTCCATCATAATGTAACGCTCCTACAGATGAGCAGGTACTTAAACATTTTTTTAAACATTTCTGGTCATGAAAACCAGATGGGGTTGGCGTTGAAACAAACGGAGTGCCATCCATCACATTTATTTAAGTAAAGAACTCAGTTGAATCAGCTTGTATTCTCCGTGTTTCTCTGTAAAGAACAGAATGAAGAAATAAATGTGTGATGAAACATATGAATACTGCCATTGACTGGCGACCTGTCCAGGGTGTACCCCGCCTCTCACACATTGACAGCTAGAGATGGGCGCCGGCACCCCTCACGACCCCACAAGGGATAGGCGTGTTGGAAAATGGATGAATGGAACACCTGAACATTAATTCGTTCCAACTTCAAAATTAGTTTTTGAACACATTTTTCCTATTTAAAATAATGGAAATGTAAATAATTCTATATAAATAAAATTGAATTGAATTGAACTGTGTCTGTATGTCTGCAAGCAATAGTGCAGTCTTGTTGTGACAAAGGAATATCATAATGTACATTCCTTTTATCGGCCTGTCCAGGGTGTAGCCCGCCTCTTACCCAATGACCGCTGGAGATAAGCAGATTGATGTGATTCTGTGATCCCATTTCTTCTACAATCAGATTACTCTGTTTATTTGTTAAAATAGTGCATGTTTTGTATATTGTAGGTAAAACTCAAAAAAATATGAATACATTATTCTTCTGAGTTTTTAGTTAGAAAAAAAAACAGATTATTTTTTTCTCCAGATCACACACTTGCAAGCAACATCCAAGACATTTGTATTGGGAGGAAATGGTGAATCGTAACCGGGGCCGTCTTACGCTGCTCATACTTGGCATAAAACCTCTGCTGCGTTAAATTTACTGTTAATGTTGATATTCTGGATCATTAAATCAGAAGTACTAAACTATGGACTATTTAGAATCCCCCCCCAAAAAAAATATTAATAAATAAGTCATCCTGAGGGCTGTTTCACAAAGCAGAATTTAGAAATGCAGGGTAAGAGATAAAGCCAAGCTTGAACTAGATCTGGCTTTGTCCGTTTCATGAAGGCCTATCCAGGCTAAGGAGGTGTGACTTTGTCAAGCCAGGTTTAGGTAATTCAGGTAAATGCCCACCCCCAGCCTTTTTCAGGAGCCTATGAGGCTGATCACAGATTCCCTGATTTTACAATGGATAAGCTGTGTGCGCCATACTTCAAACCAAACAAGCAACATCTTTTGATGGAGGCTTATGAGGAACTGAAGCACATTATACTCAAGAAAGGCAACACTGCCGCTATGTTTATGAACATGTGTTTGGGGCTGCTTCTGTGGCAAAAAAACCCTGTAAAACCATTTTCTCTGATCTATCCGATTCTGTGGCTCCAGAGGGCGCCGTGTCGCTGACCCCAATAACTCCTGAAAGAAAAGTGGTAGAGGAATGCAACTTTTTCACCAGCCTTTGCAAAACAATGTTCACCTCAAATCAGATTTTCATTGTGGCATTAAAGATTAATACAAATATTGTTTAAATTTAAAAACACCAGGCATAGAATCTAAAACAAATGTAAAGAAGCTAATGAAGGATACCTGAAATGAAACGAAATGATAAAAGATATAAAAAGCACCACAGAATGAATCGCCATGGTAACTTATGTGCTACTGCTTGTGTGGAACCGAGTTGAGGCTTAATTCAGCCAGGACGTCTGGAAAATCCCAGCCTGATCCGCTATCTTGGTTTTGTGAAACAGCCCTCTGCACTTTAAAGCATTTACTCTCCCCCAGTTCAAAATGAACCAGTGTTGCTTTAGACGAATGGATCTGACCACAGATTATGAGCCATTAAGGCATAACAGGGATTTATGGGGAGAGGGTCAAGCTAAAAAGCACAATCCTGCGTCCCAGCCTGGTGCCGATTGTGCAAAAATGCAGGACAAAAATAAAACCCTACTATAATGTTGCCTTTAACCAAAGATTCAGCTACAAATGTGCCACTGTCTTTAATGTAATAAAACATTCAGTCACTCTTTGATCGTTGAGCTCAAATTATCTTTAGAGCTCATAAGTAGTCCCCACTGCAAAGCCAACATGGCGTTAGGCGGCAGCCTGTCCTTGGGCTTCTTGAATTTATCCTTCTCCTTTCTCAGGACTCTCATCACATCTACAGGGTCCGTCTTCCCAGTGAACTTCTGCACGGCTTTCTCCCTGCGATAATATATAAAAAAAAAAAAAAGACAGTTTGATGACAGAGAAATGTAAAATGTAATTTTTTTAAAGCAGGATGTACTCCATCTTACAAATAAAGCTCACATTCTGTATATTAAAAGCAGCAGAAATTTTGTTTCAAATTGATTTCACGCCAAAGACTGACAGTTGATGGCTTTTCATCTAAGCGTTCCTTTCATGTTCCATACACGCTGTATATACACTAAACATCAGAACTCACGAGAGGCGAAGAAAAGGGTTGTAATCAAACTCCTCCCTTAGGGTGGACGGCACGGTGGGTTTGTCATCGTCATCTCTCGCCTAGAGGGCCAAGAAGGAGAGAAAAGAATCAATGTGGTGAAAAATAAGTCAATAACAAGATGAAACTCCAGCCTGAAAGGTACCCAAATCTGAAAACCTTGTTTTACATGCTGATTTTGCGAAAACAAAGTGTGCAATTTAATTTCTCTCGTCTAACACAAGGTTAAGTGAAAGTTATGTTGTTTTCTTGCCATGTTAAAAAATTGACAGCACTATCTTTGACTGATTTTTCTTCTTAAAAACAAGAGAAAAGTTAAAGTGTGGCTACATGGCAAAAATTGCACTTAAACGTTTAAGACAGAGATGACCTAACTTTAATAAGTTTTTCCAAGATGTAATCAAGCCATCTTTGTCTGAAATTTAAATTTGTATGATGGCCTGAAAATGCGTGACAAAAAAGCAAAAGTGGAAGAATACTATAATCCTGGCACTTTATCTGGCAGAAATCCTTTTTTGACCAATGCTAAGAATTAAACTGACTCCTGATCCTTTAAATACTTCAAGTTATTTATCCGACTACCCCAAAAGTGAAGAAATTATAGACAGCAGTATGCTTTGACTGTTTTAATGCATTTTACTCACCCTGGCCCAGCTCAGCATCTCTTTAACCTTTTCATTTTCTGGTTCCACCAACATGGCAAACTTTAGGTTCTTGATTGTGTTCTCGTGTCCACAGAACACCTTCTACAGATCAATAAGAAACCCTTATTTAAGACAGGTTCTAGTTCATATTACGGCTTTGGTATCTTTTGGAAATAAAGCCCCCTTCACACTGGACTAAGACTGCAACACAACAATGAAAATCGGACAGAACGTGGTTGGTCTCTGCAGGGCCTTGGGGGAGCTCTGCCCATTGTTCCCTGTCATCGCAATAAACAAAACATCTCAATAACCAGCTGAAACAAACAACCATGATCAGACCCTCTGTACGTGGAGATCTTTTGCATAGGTCTCCTAGTGGAACTGGGATCCCAGCTGGGAAGAAGTGCACACTCCTCCAAATTGTGCATAGGCTAGTTGACCAAAGGATTTTTTTATTGTTTTTACTGGTAGCAGTTTAAATGCAGTTTACCCATCATGATCCCAACATACAAGTCCTAATATATTTGGAGATAAGGAAGGCAGATTGCCGCACTCGGCTTTGTGCGGCAATTAGAGAGTGACACCGGAGTGGATTTTCACTCCTGTCCCGTCCCACTCCCACTGAAAACAATTGTGTCCCGTCCCAATCCCGGGCCAGAGTAGAAAAAAAAATCCTGTCCCGTCCCGCTCCTGGTAAAATTACTCCCACTCCCATCCCGCTCCCACTCAGAATGACTCCCGCTCCTGCCCTACTCCCATTCTTGTTGTCTTCATTAAGTTTTCTGGCAATACATTAAACCTGAATGTCTATGAAGGGTCAGTTAAGTTCCTGTTTTAGCTGTAGTAAAGGCCAGTTAAAGTAAAAGGAATAATAATAAATAAATAATAAAAGTAACAAACAAGGAAACAGACCATGCCTATCTTAGTTGAATAAACAAAATGTACAATGTTGCTTTTTACTAATTCATTAAGTAATTGTTTCACATGAACAATGAAGTTACTTTTATATTTCAAATTGCTGAAACTAAAGAATAATGCACCGAGAAAGAGATCTATACTCAGTTAAGAAAAAAGTGCATAAAGGCATTACTGTCACAATTTAGATAATGTGGTTCAAAAACTCAGTTTAGTAAAAAAAAAAAAATTTAAAAAGTTGAATATCATTCAAGCATATTAGTATTTTTCCATTTGCAATAAAATATCCACAAACTAATTAGGGTTTACTATCAAAACCAATACATTCATTGAACATTAAACACATTCTTAGACAGATCTCTCAACTTTTATAAAAAGTTAAAAGTGAGATTATGTTAATTTTCGAGGATGATGCGGAGCTGGAGGCGGAGCTAACTGGACCCAGGAACAGCCGGTCCAGTTGGCTCCGTCTCATTTTTACCCGACCAGACATGGAAGTACATGTTTTACTTTTGTTAAATAGTGAAACAGAAGTGTTAACACATTGTTCAGTTATTGGGTTAAAACAGAAAAAAACACAACTGTTCAGACAATACTAAATAAAATAATAAAGTAGTTTTAAGTTATTGGCCGTATTATTACACTGTTGCACATTGGGAAATTAGTCCAGGAAACACGTTTTACAAGCAGGTACTGAGTGTTAACACCGAGACATTCAACTCTCGTCAAGTTTGTTAATATTTGCAACTTTACAGTTGCGCTGTGAGTTTAATAAATAAGTCCTTACTTTTGACTTTGCGTTGCAGATCCAACTTTTCCAGGTTGAGTTTGCCACTAGCGGTTGATTTCCCCCCCCCCCCCTCCTCCCATTCTGTTTTTTGAGCGCTGGCGGAAAAAATAAACCGGAAGCACTGTTGGCTTCTGGGATCGTGTAGTTCTTTGACCTGCATTATAGTTTCGGTTTCTTGGAAAAGAACTACAAAATGGCGGCGGCGAACCTACATTTTTGATTTTCTATTTTATTTAATCTTTTCGCATCGATCCTAGTTAATTGTACCTGTTGTTGGTTTACTCCCGCTCCCGTCTGCTCCCGTTGATATTTAATCCTGTACCGTCCCAATCACGTGATATTTACTGATGTTGACTCCCATCCCGCGGGATTCCCGTGGGAATCACGTGACCCGCGGGATTCCCGAAAAAATGTCAGTCTCTAGCGGCAATCTGCAAAAGAAGCTGCTAAATGTTCTGATAGCATTTCCTCCTCTACAGCAAGGCTGAAACTGATGGCGGAGGTGCAGAAACCTCCCACATACAGAGGAATTATGTAGATTTTGACAAAACATCTTAATATAGAAATGTAGGATGGCCATGAAAGGACCAGTAAAAAACGGTTGTTGTTTGAGTGCTTAGAGTAAGATTAACATTGTTGTAATTGATTTAGGTTTCCCTCAATCCAGATGCAATCTATGTGTCGTGGAGGTTCTGGAAACAGTGTGCCAATCCTAATTCGGTGTGAAAAGGGCCTAATGCTAGAAAGTTGTAGAAAAAACAAGCCTGACTGAATGATGCAGGACAAATACTGTTTAGTTCGGCCCATTCACCGTTTCTTGAGGTAGGGAAGCAAGCACTTTGGTGAGGTTGTGGTGCATCTGTTCTGCTGTACCCTCACAAAACCTGCCACATCCACCAATAAACAGTGTGTCTCCTGAAAGCCAAAAGACAGAACGAGATGTCACAGAGCACTATGGTCACCCACCCCTTCCAGCAAACAGAAACAGCTCGTTAAAGCTCAGTTTCTCCAACCAAGATTTCTATTCAGCTGCTTCTCCAGCTCTTCACATTCATAGACAAAGACCTGTGAACACGGCCGGGGCGTCAGTGCACTCATCCTCCCAGACGTAGTAGCACATATCACCGGAGGTGTGGCAAGGAGTGAACAGGCACTTCACATTGATGGAGTTAAACTGCAAATGGAGAAAATACCGTCACGAACTGTAACTATGACTGGTGTTATAAGTGATAAAAGTAACTTACCTTCAGTTCCTGAGAGTCTGTGACTTTATCTGTCAGTCCCTCGATTCTATCATCTGCTCCGTAAACCTTGAGGCCGGGGATCTCCTTCACCAGAGCCGCATTCCCACGAGCATGGTCCCTGGAAGCACAAAATGGAAAATAAAAAATATCTCACTTGCATGCAAGCATGATCTGGTTACCCATATCGGAGGTCGAATCGCCAAATGTTTTCCATCATACTTTGCTTTTTTTTGGAAAGTGCCCTGAGAGGACACGCGTTGTGATTTGGTGCTCTATAAACAAAGGGAACTAAATTGAATAATGTTTCTAAGGTTATGATAGAAAAGTCATGAAATTCTACAAACCGCACTGGAGTGATCGAATTGTTTTCTCAGCTGTATTCAACATAGGGCAATTTATTTTTACTGCACACTGCCAGTCAGCTGGCAACTGCGCTTTTCCCTCGTTTACAAGAAATACAAATTTGGTTGTCTGGGAATATTTCTGGATGTAAAAAACACAGTTACATACTCATCTGAAACTAGATAAGCACCACCCCGTTAACATTGTTAAGGTAATGTTGTGTCGCACAATGTTGTGGGAGTGGTGGCCTAGTGGTTAGAGCACAGAGCTTCGGTCCCAGAGGTTCTGAGTTCAACTCCCACAAGCTGCCATTCTGGGTCCCTGAGCAAGACCCTTAACCCCCAATTGCTCCCCAGGCGCTGCAGAGTGGCAGCCCACTGCTCCCCAAGGGGATGGGTTAAGATGCAGAAGTGAATTTCTCCATTGTGAGATCAATAAAGTTCAATTAATTAATTAATCTTTAAAGAGCAGAACTGCAAAAAGGTAAATAAATTCTCCAAGCCAGAGCTTTGAAAACTACAGCTCCATTTAGCGTTTATTTTTTTTTAAACTCTACTCAAACTAGTATATTATAATAGAATACAACTTAATTAAACAGTCTTTTACTGTCCACTGCTGTGGAAAATGTGCCTTTTGACTCATCACTAATCAATTGAAAAAATAAAAATAAAAACAAGATTAAATATCAAGGAAGATTTGCAGTAAATATTTAAATAAAGTTATATTTCAGTTCCTTTTTTTATTTGGTAAATTAACAATAATATTTGGTGGTGGTGGGGGGGCAGTTATAACTGTAGCGATCGTTATTGTTGATTATTCGATAAAAATATAAGCAGTTGGATCATGTGTACTTCTCTGTTTTAAATCCATGTATCATGAAACTGCAATTTCTGCTCATGTCTAATCTGTTACAAAGTGCTGTCCAAAAAAGGACACATACAAATCATTGGACATAAAAAGAAATCATAAAACATGCAAAAAGTTAAAGAGACATAGGGCATGACAGAAATGTATAAAAGCCAAACAAAAAACCCCACTGATGCTAGAATGAAACCCTAGACAAAATCTAAACTAAATATGTCAGGGTTAAACTTCTAGTTTTTTGTAAGAACACAATAAATCAACCAAATGCAACTTGGGAGGAAGGTTATAACGCAGCCTGTAGACCACAACCTGAAAGAGTTGATCTCCTTTTAATTATCAGCTTTGTGCAGGGAATCTCAAACAGATTTGGATTTTGTGACTGGAGAAAAGAAGAAATCAAATAATTAGTTAGAATAAGAGAGATAAAGAGAGAGAAGCTTTGTCTAGTTTAGTGAATGAGGAAAAACAAAGGTTTAACCGTGAAGAAACGAAAGGATGAACATGGATGTGACAATAGCTCTGAGTTCCACAATGTTCCTCAGATGGAACAAGCAAGATGTTTAGATGGATTTTACGCAGGAGTTCCAGGGTTAGGTCGCCTGCAAAAGTTACGATCACTGGACCTAGTGGATGGAAAAAAAGAAGCAACCGTACACTGGTGTTCAGATATATTTCGGCAAACCGATAAAAGGCAATTATCAGTTTGACAGTGGATTAATTTAGATAACTTATTAAATTGGTGAGATTTAAAAGACAACTAAGGGTTATTTATAAAGGAAGGGTTTCCTTAAAAGGCTTAATAATATCAGCTAGAGGACAAACGTGAAATGAAAACATTGGACTGAGTATGTGTTGTTTTTGGACCCAAACGCCAAACTTACCAGTGATAGTGCGTTGTGAGAACAGCAATGAGAGACAAGTCTTCTCTTTTGACTATTTCCAGCAGCTGTCAAAAAAAAAAAAAAAAAAATTTTAATCATAGATTAAGTAATAGGGCTGCAGTGTATTTTTATTTTATTTCAGTTGGATGTTTCATTGTTGTTTGCTTTAAATTAAATGTAAGTTTTATGTTTTTCCACTGATTTGTTCTCAATTCTAAATAAATTTCAACTTTTGTGAAACATATACATACATATACATACATTTTATATATATATATATATATATATATATATTTTTTTTTTTTTTTTTTTTTTTTTTTCCAATATTTTATCTCCCACTAATGACTTGTCTCACCCGGTGGGGTACAGCGGGGTCCACAGCTATGGCCTGCTTGCTCTGCTCCTCTATCACCAGGTACATGTAGTTGTCCTCCAGGATGGAGATCACCTTCACCTTCATGGCTCCCACGCGCGCATGCACGCACCTCTGCACGCGACGCTTCCGGAAAACCAAAGCACAGCTACCGTGATATCTCTTGCAAAACGCAGCTTACAGGAAGGATGTCACGCTATGATGAATTACACCTGATCATCTCGGCTGTGCCATCAATTAAACACTTTCTGCAGCTTGTATGGCAACAAATGTAATCAACGCGCATCGACTCACAAACAGCAAAGTTATTAAAGCAAGGTTTTGCTTTCAGACCCGGAAGTTACATCGTGACCTGATCAAGTGCGTCCAGCGTCGCAGCAACACAGACCTTTTAATCAAGTCAGAAAAATTCAACTGTGTCGGGAAATTGTGTTACGGATTACAGAAATTCTTAATACTCTTTAATTTTTTTTCCAAATGTTATCTTTCTTAAAATTGTCGATCATTTCGCACGATAAACAGTACTGCACATGTTTTCACTCAAATGTTGCCAAGAAGTAATCTGCATAAAAAAAAAAAAAAAAAAAAAAACACAAATTACGTAATAAATCATGTTTTGTGTAAGTTCCTACTGAAATGCATTCAATACTAGATGGCTAATTTAATCCTTGCAAAAAAAAAGAAAGAAAACATTTTCCCCAGTTTATACTCTCATACATGATTTAGCCTGATTGAAATTTACTTTAAGGTTTAACAAAAACAAAGCACTAAAAATGGTAGCTTCACTGCAACACAAACTGCACCATCAGCTTCAGGTGTTCATGTGCAAACTATATAGGCTTAGCCCCCACTTCTGCTGTGATTTGTACCTGATGAACAAACAGGCACTTAAAACTTTGAACAGCTGATTCATTTTCAGACTTGTTTAACTTTTCTTCTTGTGGTGGTCTGACTGGACAGATCACAGTAAGAAGCAAATTTTATTTCCAAATCAGAATATGGCACAGGTCGTGTAAGTTTGCCCTCAATTAAAAAAAAAAAAAAAAAAAAAAATAGGTTGGTTTATTTAAAAAGTATAGGAAATAACACAGATTTCTATGATTCAGACTGCAGAGGGTAATCTTATTTTATTTTTTGGGTCAAAAATTGGGGGAGCAAAAACAAGTTTGCTCCTTGTTTTTAAATGGAGGCTTCATTGTTCGGGCACTGATGAATGTGTAGTATTGTACCTGCTATAAACACATTTCTGATGCTTCAATTGAAATAAAATTGCATATTTCATTGACTTTCTTCCAACAGATGCATTTTATTGCTTTTTGCAAAGAACATCATGCGGTGCTCTTTTTAGATTGTGCTTTACAAACATTCAGGATATCTTACCAGTAATGCCAACACACCAATCAGTCTTGTTAAAACTAGAAATTAAAAAGCAGTTATTGTACAATTTCCAGAAATTAGGCTTTAATAGCACTGACACAAAGAGACAATCGAAGAAAAAAACCCAAAAAAACCAATGTTAATTTCTGTGGGTGGATTTCATGTCAAGTAGTCATCTTGTTGAAGATTGTGTACATATATGATTGTTCCTTACACAGCTCTGTTTTTGTGAAATGGGTAAAAATGAAAACACTAAATGAAACTTTTAGACCATCAATATATTAACATATTTTCAAGCATTTACAAATTAAAATATTCATCTCTTAAAGCCAGATATTTTTCGAACCAGTCCCATCAACATGAGCTGAACAAACCCGATATAACATCATGATTAAAACCTTTATAGCTTTTTATACATCTGCTCTAAAGTGGGAAAAGTGGGTACATTCAGTAAAGGGGATAAATGTAGTGGATCTATTTTAAATGGCTCTGAGTACGAGTTGCAGTTATTCTTTAGTGTGACGGAAAACCTTCAGTGCTTCAAAGAGATTTAAAACAGAATTTACTCCTTAGGAACCCGGAAGTTGTCTTTTTCTTTCCGAAGGCTCCTCATGGTTTCGATCGGATCCGTCTGCTTCACATGGTCTTGAACAGACTTCTCTCTAAAACAAACATCAAAATGAATAAGGGTTGAGCTTTATGTAGCTCCAAATAAACTACAATCCTCTAAGTGAACCAGTGATCGGTCCAGTTGTACATACTTTACTCGCATGAAGGGATTAAATGTAAATTCATCTGCCAGAGTGGACGGGATAGTCGGCTCTCCATCGTTGCACTTCTCCTGCAGCAAAATAAAACAGACAAGGGAAGTTGTGCATCTTTACAAAGACTCGGCTTCTTTTCAGACATCGGACTGGAGCAATGCCATGAAAGGCCAATACCTTTGCCCACGCAAGCTTCTTCTGAATGACTTCATTGTGCGGTTCAACATGGCGTGCAAATTTCAGATTGCTGACCGTGTATTCATGGCCACAGTAAACGCGCTTGAAGAAAAAATAAAAAAAAACACAACAGAAATTAGGTTTCTCTTGTGATGATAATTATAAACTATTAGACCGTGTTTGCAAAAGCCAAAAACCGACAATGTGATTGTGGGGTCGCTACTTTAACTGCTATTGCTAAGTTTTTCTTCGTCACATCTATGAAAATATCAACAAATGCAGTTATGTTTTAAAATTCGAGTAAAGGTAATTACTGTGTACTGAACAAAATCATTCCCACAGGCTAATGCCACTAACATCATGCTTCACTGTAGGGATGGTGTGTTCAGGGTGCAGTGTTTGTCACCACACAGCATTTTACATACAGCCCAAAAAGCCCCATTTTGCTCTCCTCTGACCTGCTGTGTTCATGATGCCGTCTATTCACTAATGTTCTCCAACAAACCTGAGAGGCATTTAAGAAACAGCTGGATTTATACTCAGATTCACATACAGACAGACAGGCTCTTTTTACTGATAAGGTGACTTCTGAAGTCTGTTGATTTTTATTCAAATGTATCAGTAAAGGGGGGTGAATATAAATAAAGGCAGGGGCACACTTTTCAGATTTGTTTTCCAAATTTCTTACGTAAATGTTCAGAAATCTTGATTTAGTTTCTTTCTGCTTCACAATCACGCACCACTTTGTGTTAGCTTAACGCATAAAATCCCAACAAACTATAACAAATGTTTGTGGTCGCAATGGAAGAAAATATAGCAGCTTTTGAGAGCTATACATCCTTTTACATGGCACTGAATTTACCGTTTCTGGAGGAAGACGTCCCAGAATTTCTATCAAGGCTTTGTACATCTGCTCTGCTGTACCCTCGAAGAATTTACCACAGCCAGCCACAAATAACGTGTCACCTGCATGTAGAAAAAAAGAAAAAGATGTGACTCACTGTAACGCATTGAAAGGAAACGCATGAAAAACGGCAAAGGTCATGAAATTTGCAAACCAGTGAAAACAGCAGGTGGGTCAGAGCTGTTTTCTTTGGTCACATAGTAACAGATGTGACCTGTTGTGTGACAAGGCGTGAACAGGCATTTCACATTGAGTGATCCAAGCTAAAAAACAAAAGAGAAATCCATAAATATGAGCTCATTAGTTGCGTGGAGCTTACTGTAGGATTATAAGGAGGAAAAACAAAGCTAGGGTCTTACCTTAAAGCTGTTGGAGTGGGAAACCTTCTTTGTAATAGCGTCAACTCTGTCATCTCCTCCATAGACCTTTAGCCCCGGCATCAGCTTCACCATCTTCTCATTTCCACCTGCATGATCCCTGCAACAACAGAAGAGGAGCTGCGTGCAGGTATAAAAACACGCTTGGATGGACGAAGCGTGAATTCTTTAGGTCCGGTACATGTTTGCAGCTGGGATCAAATTTGGTAGTGGGAAAAGTCAACATGAAGCGTACCAGTGGTGATGGGTGGTCAGAACGGTGGTGAGTTTAACGCCGTGCTTTCTGACAGCTTCCACAACCTGTTGAAGGCAGAAATGAGAAAGAATTGAGCTGATGTTACGTTAGCAGAGCAAGGGTGAGTGGAGACGATACAACAAGGGAGTCACTCAAGCTGCGAATCAAGCAGGAAAAGATTGAGAGTGTAAGCTTCCCACGTCAGGCTCAGCTACCTGATGGTGAGAATACTTTAAATAAAGGCAATGTGTGATGACTGATTGATAAATGTAGCTAAAAGACAGGATTTAATGTTTCAACACACTGTCTACACCAGTTGTGTCCTGTATTTCCCAGATGTTCCCCTTGCCTAACACATCTAGACAAAAAAAAAAAAAAAGAAAAAAAAAGGAGGAAGAACGAAATCTTTACCGAATGATTTGTTCATGATTCATCTTCTTAAGAAATGGATGACTAACTGAGAAATGCATTTAGTCCTTTAAAGAAGCAGTGTTCAAGAAGTGAAACATTAAAAAAAAAAAAATGCAGGACACCAGCTCGAGGGCTGGAGTTGGGACACTGCTGGCCCAGACAAAAAAAACCTTCCATACCAATATGGATGGACAGGATAGTTTCTACTTTTTGCCAACAATGCTTGTCAGGGAAATGCACGCTGAAAAACACCCTACGTGACCTGTGATTATGCAAACCCGTAAAACATGTTCTGTTCCTGCTTCATCCGGTTCAGGGTGGCAGAGGGTCTGGCCTGGAGCCAGCCTCGGCGGTCATAGGGAGAGAGATGGACGAGCTGCCAGACCGTCCCAGGACAAACACAGACAAGCACGCTCGCCTCTGAAGTTAATTTAAAACCAGATGTTAACCCAACACACACGTTCTACACTGCAGCTGGACCGAGAGTGGTCTTCACCTCGATTGATAGGTCAAGGTTTTCTGAAGCTAGAGCAAACTTTTTCTTTGGACATCCCCCCCCCCCCATTTATTCTCTGTTCAGTTCTTGTACCGACCGGACCATCATAGCATTTTCTGTATAGCTGGGCTTAGGGAAAAACAAAAATAGACAAGTGGAGGGCAAAAAAAAAAAACACGTGCAAAGCCTAAAAAGATGGCAGATCTTTGACTATCCGGCTGATAACAATTGGACAAAGGTCCAATTTAAAGTGCTCATTGAAGTTGGTATGTTAATATCAACAAGTCTACAGTTGCTCTTCATACTCCCAATCACAAGAATTACTCATCAACACTGCAGACAGTGGAGGCATCGTAAACATAATACAAGCAAAAGATAGATTCTCAGAAATGAAAAAAAAAACAAGCGAATATTCAAAGATAAAGTGTGTAAAGCCTGCAGAAAAACCAAAGAGCAGTTTCATTGATAATACTTGGCTCTTTAATGACGTATTTGGAGTAATTCCACTTCACACTGAACATATGGCAGCTGGCTTAATCCCAGTGACATAAACACTTTATTTACACATGTAATTTACCACAGTGAATACAGACCTTTATCGGCTCCACGGGGTCAACAATGGCAGCTTCCCTGGAGTCTTCGTCGATCAGCAGGTACATGTAGTTGTCACTGAGCGCTGGCAGAAGTTCGACCCTCATGTTGGCTTGTTGGACCAGGTGGGACTTCCTCACCGTGCTGTGAAGGAGAGCTGCTGCCTGGGCCTTCACTTCCACAGGTGCTTCATGGAAGAAGACAAAACGACACGCGTTCCTTAAAGCACCCCGGTGGCTGTCTTGGTAACTTATGTTTCCGGTTCCTCTATTACTAGGGCTAAGAGCTGGTTAATTAAAACGCGTTTGATGCCACTGAAACCCCCCCCCCCCCCCCCCCAAAAAAACTGGACGACGCGTTGACGGTTTACGTCAGCGCGAGGATCCCAATAGTAACAGTTAGCCTCCTCTTCATAAACACACCTAAAACGTATTATTGTTGTTTTTATTGTCAATCATTAGTTGAACATCAGTCTCAGCTTTCCTCTTTCAAATGTTACAAATAATTACTCAAACAATAATATTTCGGAGACAGGCCAGCTGTGCTGTCTCCAGAGTTCTTACCTCACTGCCGACACAAACATAAACACATCACCGACATGCAAGGACGTGACATCGATCTTAAGCAGGCTAACATGCTACATGTTAGCAAGCTGAGCGGAATTAAAAAAAAAGTGCGGACGTACCAAACTTTAACGCTGTAGCTGCTCCTATCAGAGTGCAGGCACTCCCCACAAGTGACTTGATAAACATTACAGTAACTACAATCTTATCACGGCTGAACAAACCAGAAAAGTTTGGTTTTGGTTCAGTTCCGCGTTCCGCCTCCTTTTAACACTATCCCGCTAGGCGCTACCAATCGAATCCGATCGTATGCTCCCTAAATAGTGATAATCAGTCAGTTAAATACGCATATGATCAACACGTACGATTCATCTTACAACAATAGTTAACTCGATAAAGGGGTCAAATGTGAAAATGTAACGGTTTTGAGTTCAAGTTTTATTTACTTGTGTGTGTCCTCTGGCTTGCCGTAGGTTAACTAAACAAGTTCTTCTTCATAGATTGACAGTAGATAGACGTTCAACTCCCGGCCCTGAGTGCGCCGCCATGTTTTGAGTGTCAGGGTTGACCTAATGATTATAAATATTAATTATTGTTATCGTTCTTATTAAACATGAATAGTGTTGGTGTGGTGCTTTTTATCATATTGCATTTAATTTGTTCGCTTTTATTTAAATGTACCTCTTTTGTTACTAATTTATTATTTTTTTATTGTATTTGATTTAATGACCTTGCAATGCACTTTGATCATGGCTCTTGTTTTAAAATGTGCTGTTCAAAGTAACCCTGCATTGATGAGCAGGTATAGAAGATAATATATGGAAACACTGAAAAAGAGATATACGTATAGATGTATAGACTGAAGCAAGGATTTGTGGACAAATGAATGGATGGTATATTCTCAGAGGCAAGTTAATTTGATTTTCATATCTTGATTTAACCTTACTGATCCTCATTAGTAGTTTTAAAATGTGCACGTTTTATTCAACACCTCCTGTCCTGTCAGAGACACTGATTGTATGTATCTCGTAGCTTTCATCTGTAGTTGTCGGAGTGGCAATTATAATCTTTGCCAAACCAAAATTCCACAGTAATGATCCATTGCTGCTCTGTAGTTGTATTTCATACACAGATTTAAAAAGCATAATGTTCAAAACTTGACCCCCCCCCCCCCCCCCCTCCATACCACCACCACCAATTTTCTGGTGTCTGGCAGTTGCTTTTCCTGCCCTGGTTTGACAAAAAAGAAAAGAAAAAAAAGCATAGGCCCACTCCAGCGCATGCTGGTCATACCAGTCCCTTTACGTATAGAAAAGAAACAAAACAAAAATATAAACAATAATTAGCTTACAAAACAAACCTGGAAAATAGCCCAAAAATATAAAGTCATCCTGTAAAAATTTCAAAGTAATAAATACCCACAACAGTTGCAATTTGAAAAAGTTAGCCTGCCACTCGCAACATGGCGGACGCGCTGACGTGTCGTTCCACAGGATAAACGAAGCCAGAGCGGCATCTAACTCTTCTGTGTCTTTGGTTTCATTTACGGTCGGTCAAAGTATCTGACCTGCTCATAGCGTACTAACCTTACGTACTAAGCCAAAGTTTGTCCGCAATGGCAGCACGGAACATATCTCGGTTCTGGGAATGGGGACGGAAAATAATCTGCGTCGGCAGAAACTATGCAGACCACGCCAAAGAGCTGAAAAACGCCATTCCCACAGAGCCTGTCCTGTTCCTGAAACCTCCATCTGCCTATGTGAGAGAGGGCTCCCCCATCCTGGTGCCTCTGTACAGCAGCAACCTGCACCACGAGGTGGAGTTAGGGGTGGTCATCGGCAAAGGGGGCACAGCCATCCCCCAGTCCGCCGCGATGGAGCATGTGGCGGGCTACGCGCTGTGCTTGGACATGACGGCCCGGGACATCCAGGACGAGTGCAAGTCCAAGGGTCTGCCCTGGACCCTGGCCAAGGCCTTCAACACCTCCTGTCCTGTCAGCGACTTCATCCCCAAGGAGCGCATCCCTGACCCGGGGAACGTCAAGCTCTGGCTGAAGGTGAACGACCAGCTCCGACAGAGCGGCTGCACCTCGCAGATGATCTTCTCGGTCCCCTATTTGATCAGCTACATCAGCGACTTCATTAGTCTGGAGGAGGGGGACCTCATTCTGACCGGGACACCTAAAGGGGTCTCCGCCGTGCAGGAGCACGATGAGCTGCAAGCTGGCATCGACGATATAGTTTCTATGAACTTCAAAGTGGAGAGACCAGACCATTAGGAAGAAGAAATGCAGAGACTGACCGAGAGAAACCAGCAGGTGGCAGTACAGAGCCACTGATTATTTGGTTTAATCAGGATTGGATTAATTTATAGATTGCTGTGTGATCAGGTTAATCTTTCCAGCACTCTTAACATCTGCTGTACTGTGATCTGAACTCAAATCTGGATCAGGGATTTAAAAACATTTTTCAGTGAAAAATGACTCCTACTTAATCAACAGATGTAAAAATTAAGACACGTTTTTTAAATAAGAATTACAAGTAAAATTAATAATTTAATTTTGCAATGCAATTCACTGCTCTCCATTGCAATGCAATGGCAGGCCCCAATGAATAATTAAATTAACATGTGGTTCCTATTGTTTCCATGCGAGAGTTACTTTTTTTCTTTTTGCTTTGTGATGAACTGTTGAGTACCTAAGGATACCAAAAAATTATATACCAACCTACATTTTTTTAGACATTTCTGAAAGCCCCTCTTGAATACATTTCCGTTTTTCCAAGTAATTGGTGTTAAATTGATAGAAAATGTAAAGAAATATTATACATTTTGAAATTGCTAAACCCTGTGTATAATTCATGATATACACATGATTATAAAAACCTTGTTTCAAATAAGAGACTTTGCTTTCGTATCAACAAATTGTATTAAAAACATCTGTTTTTTATACATAGAAGAAGGGTTGGTGTCGTTTTGTAAACAAAATACTTCAATTCATCATGAATTAAGTCATAGTTCAAAAGGGGGTCATAAAGTTGACATCTATTTACCTTTAGAGTTATTATTTTATATGCAGCAGAGAGTTGTGCTTAATATAAAAAAATGTCAGACATGATGATTCCCAGCAGGATTTTCCAATGCAGAATCTGATTGTCTCTCTGCTAATGTAGGTCCTAGATGGGGATAAAACATGCATAATGGGTGTTAGCTTTACCACATCCCAAAAACTATAGGTCCCCTGATTTTCTTGTTTTGTTATTGAATAAATCTGAACTTTTAAAAAAGGTAAGTCCAAATCCTTAGAGAAGGTGACATTTTCTAAATCTCTAGGCAGTGTTCTCTTTTTATGTGCAGACTGAATTTTCAACCCGAGCTCAGGTTTTCTGCAGGTGTTTCAGCCTCACACCAGACTCCAGGAATGAGGAATGTGCAAAGATAAGGTTCTAAGTTGCCCCCAGAAACTATGTTCTAGTTGTTTTCTAATTCGTGTATTAATTTTAAATTGACCAAGTGCTCTGGTCAGATGAGGCCAACATCAAACTTTTTGGCATCAGTTTAATCTCCTGGTTTTTGAAGAAGGAAGTTTGGAAAAATTATGCTTTGGAAGCTATCCAGGATGATTTGATTGCAATGAGGGGCCTATGAACAGGCCAATGTACCGTAAGACCTTGGACGAGATGTCCAAAGCACTGAATATGGATCTGCCAGCATGACATGGAGTCAAACCTTACCACCGAGGAGACAAAGGGATGGCTAAAGAAGAACGGTAAGGTTTTGACAGTATTACAGAAAATGTGTGAAGAAAGTTGAGGCCTTGAGGAGCCAAGTGGCTGACAAGAACTCTAAATGGTAAGAGGAATATAACAGAGTCGGCAAAAATCTCTGATGTGTTCAAACCTGGTGACATGCTACGTAAAACATCTCATTGCTGCGCTTACCAATAAAGGTTTCTAAAGCCAAGTTTTAACCCAGGATTTTCTTTGGATCAATGACTTATTTCACTCTATGACATGAAAATCAATTTGCAAGGGAGACAGACATACAAAATCAAATCCCCATTGCATTCTCATGCGTTTCATTTTGTCTTTCAATTTCAGTTTAAAGGAGCATAGCGTACGTTCCAGGATTTTTGCAGACATCTGCCCCCTCTGGCGATAAATTGAAACGACACCAGTGTTGTGCATGTGCATGGGAGAAGAGGAAAAGTAACTGCAAAGGTCTTTAGTTTAGAGGCATAATGTCTTCTGAGGTAAGAAAGCTATAAATATTGAAGTTAGCCCGTGTTCTCTCACTAATGCACTGATTGCAGCGGAGACAGAACAAAGTTCTGCCGGGTGAACGAGAGTGCGCAGCACGTCACACCAGCGCGCACGCCCAGAGAATTCGGCCTTCCTCACTCTTTCATGAACTGACTAATCCAGCCTATAGAGGCATCTGCGGTAAATAGAGGATAACTAATTTTACACATTGGGCAATTGTAAGGACATGTATTGGAAAGAAAATAAATAATTTTTAACTTCAAAACTTGCACTATGCACCTTTAATAACGGTTGTAAGATGAAAGAGCCTCTTTAAGGGGAGATTTCAGGAACTTGGAATAAGTTTTCAATGCCAACGTGTAGTATATTATCAGAAATCACTGCTGGATAACTTGTAATATTGATTTCCAGGATGTGTACTGTCAACAAACCCACATTGTTGACAGATTGTTTTTAACGTCTTCTCCAGGCCCGAGCACTAGTTTCCCACGGACGTCTCTCTTTTCAACATCAAACAAAGTCTCCATCAACCTGTACCAGGCTCTGCTGTAACCGGAGTCACGCTACATCATCATGCCTCACCTGTAGGGCATGTTATCTGTAAGACTCACCAGCCCAGGTCCTCAGAGAAACCCATGTATCCATCATTCTAACATTTATCACACATTTAATAAGAGCTGGGAGCTGGGAAGTGCATCCACAGACCGGTTTCCCCCACCACGGGGTCAGAGTGGCGCTTTGTATCACGTATGTTCACAGCAGATGTCGTCTTTTATGAGATAGGAATTATACAACCGCTCCTCTTTTGTGTGACTGGGGGTATTACCTTCTCCCAGCTATTAACAAAGGCTTCAAAGCCCAGCCTCAGCTCTGATTTAACGCTCGCCACGTTAACCGGCGATGTTGTCATCAAGCCACAGCCTGAGAAGGTACATTTGACTCTTCTGAGGGGAGCGTGGATTACACGGAGACCACAGGTTTCCGATCTAACACAAACCAACAGTGATGTCAGTCGGAATGTGAAACCTAGCCCTGGGGGGAAACCGAGCCAAACGGTGGAGCTTTAAGGGGAATGTTGGTGAGAGCTGAAGAGATCACAGAACATTTTCACACACCTGCCAGCACAGCTTTTTATATACAGTACTGTGTCTGTTGAAGGGTAAACATTCCCAAAACAAGATAAGATTGACAGATTTTTAAAAGAGGCTGGATATAAGAGGATTTTTTTTAACACTTGAAAACTGACTTTCCATATAAATGAAACAAATAAATAAAATATTTGTGCAAAAATAAATACACAACTAAATCATTAATAACACAAATTTATAAAGAAACCTTCTGTTTCTCTGGGGTCAAAGTATGCGGTTACACAGAGGTCCATTTCTCTTAGGCATGATTCATACTGGGAAAGACAAGAGAACATGCAGTGTGGCAGATGTGTGTTTAAGGGGACATATTGTGCAAAATCCACTGTAGTCCAAGCTCAAGGATGCCGAAGCTACATGTGGATAAGTCAAAATGTTTGTTTGGTCATATACTACAAATATGGCCAAACAAAGTGAAGTGGAACGCTCTGCGACCTGGAGACGGGCGCGGTGTGAAGTTCCTCCTTTAGATTTAAACAGACAGCACCAAAATGAGTTTCTCTCAAAAGCACCTCAGAACAGGGATAAAAAGGGAGAATGTGGTGGTAAAGTACGGGGACACCATGGACAGTTCACCAATGCATCACACACACACACACACACACACACACACACACACACACACACACACACACACACACACACACACACACACACACACACACACACACACACACACACACACACACACACACCTCAGGGCTTGTCCTCTTTGGCATTAAGGCAACAATTCTTTTTGCCACATTGCCAGACAGGACACAGACAAAAAAAAAAGTGCATGCATGGGGAGAACATGCAAACTCCATGTAGAAAGACCCCAAGTTGGGATTCAAACCCAGAACCCTCTTGATAAGGGAGAGTAATACATTTTCCAAAGCATACGACTGCAGCATTGTTTCTATTGTGGGATACTGCAAGTGAAATGAAGGGTTCATTTTATGTGTTTTCATTCACATTTCCCATTATGCCTATAAATGTGGCGAGTGCTATATTTAAGCCCCATCAAGGAGATTCCCAAGGGCCTAATAGCTGAAAAACAATAGGTGATTAATTGAAGGATGATACATGTCTTGCGTCCTGTGTAAGGCATTGGGCGGATTTTTTTTCACCTCCAATTAGACTTTGGCTTGATGAAACAGTTAATACCATTGCCTGACAGCACAATATGGTTGTTTCTCTGTGGACTTTGCACATTCTCCCAACATGAACGTTGTGTTAATTTGCCATTAATAATTGCCTGGAAGTGTGAGTGTGTGCATGCATGCCTGTCTGTTTCTATGCCTTTAATTAAGTGGCATAGAAAATATAATAATGGTTAATGATTCAATTTAAGATACTTTTTATCTGCTGTAAATAGTGTTTTATGTCTCATACTTTTTTTTCCCTTCGCCTGTATAGTTTCTTTATGTTTATAAGCACAGAAGTCACAATGTGCTATCATGGTCAAGCGCAGAATAAAAGCAGCCAAGTCCCAATAAAAACTGTATGATCCAAAAAAAAGAAAAATACACAACAAAATGTAAACATATTACAGATGAAAGAAAACCAAATTAATTTTAGGAAAGCTTTTTTTTAAGGTTGATTGAGTATTTATGTGAAAATTCCTATAATTTAACTCAAAATCCCCACCACAGACACATAACTCAATGTGAGTTTGGTCACGCACCATGTCAATTTTAATTAGCCTAAATGGTTGAAAGAAATTAGGCTTCACACTGTCCATACCTGGGCTGAATAAGGCCTTATACCCTGGAAGAGAGTCAACCGTGTGAAAGTGTTTTGCAGCCTGGCAGTCTGCATCTTGTCCGTCTGCATTTTCAGAAACATGGCAGTTTGTGATTCCTGGCTTTGCGTGCTGCACTGAATGCCACCAGACAGGCCTGTGGTGTGGCTATTCTAAGGAAACAACCACCAACACTCAGAACCTTTGGAGTCTCTGAGTCACAGAGGATGCAGGAGACATGGAACATCACAGAGAAACACGCTCACAAGGTTAGCAAATTGATTTAATTTGATATTTTTGGACACGCAGAAGGGCTATCTTGCATGTCAGGACTGTAACCGCATTATTCCTGCATGTTAAACCCTATGCACACTGTGACTTGTCTTCTTCTAATATATCCTAAAATCTTTACAGATGTTAACTGGTACCCAAGCGTGTGTAATTACAATGCTTTGCAAAAATATACCCCTTTTCACATTTTGTCACTTTACAAATCACAAATTAAAAAAAACATCAAGATTTAAAACCACCTTCAATGTTTCAGCTTGAAGTCTGTTGATTTTTGTCTCGACCACCTTCAAACATCAACAGACTGAAAGTTTCACCCCATTGTTCTAGTTTATATAGCCCCTCAGCAAAGCATTCATACCATCTTGAACTTTTCCTTTCTTTTTCATGTTACAGTGACAAACTTAGATATATTTTAGTGTAAATGAAAAACTGATAATGGATTCATATTTAGTTTCTATGAGTCAATAGTTTAAACACAACCCAAATTCCACATGTTTCTGTGTTTACTGTGTGTTCACTGTGTGTCAAACTGTGCTCCTTTATCTTATTGATGCTGTCGGTTTAATACTGTGCTCTAAACAAAACAGCTGCATTTCTTGGGATCAGATTTTACAAATAGATATTTTATTTATGAAATAGTTGACCCCTAAAGGTAATTAATTAGCACTTTATGTCACGGTATCAGGGAAAGTGGGTCAGGTATGTCCATGCAACTCTTTTTTAGATGAAATCCAGATAAAATACCCAAATGATTGTAATTGTCATATGACAAAAAATTTAAAAGTTTGTGAGCAGGAATAGCTGTAGAAGGTGCTGTAGGTACTTCACTAGTCATTAAAAAAATGTTGCTAAAGGCACACAAATGGGAGCTTTGACAAATAAAAAATGATCCATGAAACTGGTGAATAACTTCTCTGGTTTAGTCAACGGAGCCACAGGTGAGTTATTTCAGGGGAACATGTTCTGGTTTTTATTGGCTGAATATGAAGCACTTTATTTTGTACGATTGTGGCCCCAGCCAAGTGAAAATGAATGGCTTTCCAAAAGCATTTCCACAGATTTTTATTTTTAGGGTGAAAGTTTTCCCCCCAGTTGGCAGCATTCTCTCCATTCGTACCTCGTAAAGTGGCTGCAAGCAGGCCTGCAAATTTTTATTCCCCATCTTTTCCAATCAAGGCCCTAAAACCAGACAAAAGTTGGTATTTTAAAAGCTAAAAAAAACAAAACAATGGAAGCCTTTGCAGAAGCATGTGTGTCCAGAAAAACAGATTTATGAAACGTTGCAGTAAAATTCCCATCGCCCACATTTGTGAAACAGTTCCTGTTTTCACAGAACTGCCGTGACCAAAATCTTTCCACCTTAAATCACTCTCTCATTAGCTAAAGATAGAGACACAATGTAATGTAATGTAATATCATCTTTATTGTCATTGAAACATACATTACAACGAAATTTGTTCTCTGCTTTTAACCCATCACCCTCGGGGAGCAGTGGGCTGCCATCTGCGGCGCCTGGGGAGCAATCTGGGGTTAAGGGTCTTGCTCAGGGACCCAGAGTGCAGGCGCTGGGGATCGAACCGGGTACTTGCATCCTTCTCTGAGTGCAAGCACACTGCTCTAACCACTAGGCCACCACTCCTCCTCCAATACACCAGGATTTAAGTAGATAGTATAAAGATAGTATAAAAATCAAAGGCAATTGTTGATATTCTGAATGTTTTATCTCTTAGAATAGACACAGCTTTTGTCTTGGGAATATACTTTTTTTTTATTCTTGGTTTTAAACTTTGTGTTCCCCCCCTCCTTAAGAAGATCAGTACTTATCTTCCTAAGGTTGAGGTGATGTTTGGGGAAATCTTATACGACCGGAAAAAACATGTGTTAAAAAGTTGTGTATTAATGGTTAGGTGTAACCTCAGCTGTACAGGGCTTTCTATGACTGACAGAAATAAGCATGCAGTGTAAGATCACAGCCCATTTTACATTCTCAACATTAAAGGTATATTTCATCATGTATGTTTACAGAAAATACTATGCAACATTACATTTTGGGATGACTTTGTCATAAAGTATGATGAAAGTGAATCATTTGACAGTATTCAAAATTGGCTTGTGTTTTTGGGTCAGATCACAACCAAAAGTTTATGAACTGGACAAAAATGCTTGTAGCCTACACAGATAGCTTCAGTGCCTATAAGAGCAAATGCATCTTAATATTTTACCCTGAAAAAGAGAAGGTGCTGATTCTTTGGAAAATAGTAAAATACCCCTTTAAATGTCCTCCTAACAAGAATCGGCAAACCAATGCAGATTTCAACGTCATTGGTCAAACACACCACAGTTAATGGACAAATATTCTCACAATGCTCACACTATGAGCAACACAGAGAGGGTGGGGGGATGCACAATCCCCACTGACTACTTGACAACGGAAACCTCATCCGGGCGCCTCAGACGACATTTTCAAGCCGCCCACTGGCGGAATAGCGCTCTGAGCAGTAAGCCATTTTCCCTGTATGAAAACAAGCCACTGCTTGCCAGTCCTCGTTAAGCTCGGTTGAATTTCTCACATAATTACAAGAGTTTAGTGAAAGCTGGAGATTATCTTAAGTGCCACGATGCTATGCTGATCTAGGCAAAGTTTACTCGCGGGATTGCCCTCTGAGGACATTAATGTCTTCCCCAGATGGCAGACTGAATGTGTCTGTTGGTGCCTGCTGGGCTGGCACAGAGCAGTTGTACCACCATCCCAAGCAATAAAACAGTGTATTAAATAATTTAATGATGAAGTGAGTCTTAGATATATATATATCATTTTAGTTTCTAGAGTCTTTAAAAACTAATGCCAGGGATAGCGACAAACAGAAGTCCTGACTGGAACCAGTGGAGACAGGAGGTGCTGAATGAACCGTGTGTATTTTATGAAACTCGTGAATACACACATTAGAGCGTAGCCATTTCAGTCAAACCCCAAAGACATTTACACAAACAAAGTTCAGTCTTAATCAGTTTGATTTAATTTTTGTTTTGTTCAATCAAATTTCCACTCATTATGAGACCTGGGGTAGGTTTTTTTTTCTCCAGTGGGTTCCTATCCTTGGTTGTTTCACCACTGAAGATGCTGGTTCTTTTTCTAACCCAACAGGCTAGCAGATCATGAAAGAAATGAGCTCTGTTGTTAATTCTGAGCCCACAAAGAAAGAAGTGGGGGGTTCTGGGTGAGCTCACATCTTCTGTAATTAAAGGCCGCAATACACGCAGGCCTTCGACTGTACATGTGGCCTCCATTGTGGAGGCAGTGAGGAAGACTGTGTGATTTCTCTTTAATCAACGTTATGACAAACGTATAAAAAAAGTAAAGAAATAAACCTCAGAAGGAGCAAAATTACAGAGAATTAATTAAAAAATTGCAGAACATCCATGTAAAAAACGAAAAGAGCGCTTAAAGTCCTGGTCTCAGCTTATTCACCCCTGGACAGTGTGCTGAGCATTTTTGGCATGAATACATGACAAAAGCAGATCTAGAGGCAGGTGATCAGACCTGCTGAATGATGATGGTGCAGAGCTGGGAAAAGAAGAACATGTGGATTCAAACTTAAAACCGGTTGAATTCCCACAAAAATATACAACGAACAAGTCAACAAAGCAACCTCCAAAATGGCTTGGACTAAACTGTTGAAAATGAAACAATAAACATGAAATCACTGAAACAGCTAAAGGTGAGAATGAGATTCTGCAGAGCTTTCTGTAATGGCAAAAATATAGCCAGTCACTTAAACAGTTGTTACTAAAATCATTCAGGCACTTCTCGTTGTTCAACAGAAAAAACTTTATTTGTACTTCAAACATCACAACCTTATAACAGCTGGCCAGCTTATTGCACGTCTTCATAGTTTTTTTTTGACAATTTATGCTTTTGCAAGAAAATGGCAAGTTCCTCGTCATCACTCTAACCTTTAACTTAGATCATTTAATTTGAAACTGTAGGCATTTCCCATTTTCCAGCAGGTAAAGACAGCTGCAAAAGAAACTAAAACAAATAAACAAAAGAAAATTTGTCTTTGGCATCCTATAATCCTCCGTTCAATTAAGTATTGACTTGTGACAGAAGTTCTCCTTTTATTGAGGAGAATTTCAACAAGGTGTTTGGTAAAACCCACCGTTGGTCCTCATTACATCCTGTTATTTTCACCTAATGAATGAATGCAGGGTCAGTGGTTTCTCTATAGGGACACAGCTGCAGCTTTGTGAGCTCTGTCTGCGGTGCATCACAACTCACCCCCTTCATGACTGGGAAAGTCCTTATCACTGTGTCAGACTTACATTAAATTAAATCTGTCCCACTAATGGGACAAATTTAATTAATTTTGATTTGAATGTTGGAAATGTTTGTGTCCCATTTGGACAAATCGCTCCTGCGTTCTCTGAGGCCTGTTGGAATAGTGCCGGTCCCCTTGCCCCTGCTAGGACAAGTGGGTAAAGACAATGGATTTATAATTTCATTAGAAATTAATTACTACATTTAATTTAAAACCTACATTTAGATCGAAAAGTCAGCTATTCGTGACAATAACACAAAACAAATATTTAGAGTGAATAAAGGTCTTTAAAAATCAATATGAAGAAAAACTAACTTAAAGGGGACTTAACATGTTTTTAATAGCTTCATATCCACATTGAAATCATTCAGTTGTGGTCTTTATAAAGTTAAACTGTAATGTTTTGGTCTGAATTCCTCGTTATTCTTGCCCCACAGCCCCTCTCTTACCCCCTGTTCAGATATGCGTTGGAGAGCAACTCATTTTGGTGCCGTCTCTTTAAATCTAAAGGAGGCACTTCACACCCTGCCCCTATCAGGTCACAGAGCTTTCCTCTCCACACCGTTTGGCCATTTTTATAGCATGGTGGGCGACAATGTACTGAATTGTGAGGTTTAAAGAGGATTCCTTGAGCTTGGACTACAAAATTGCAGTGACAAATAATGGCAGGATTCGGTAATTAGTAAGCCAGAAGTCCATGACATAGTGGCGTTTATTCAGTGTTTCACATATTCACTGAGTTATACCTGCCGACTAACCCAGCTCTCCTCTTCACAGTGATCCTGATACGAGTTCCTATCAGTTCCCAGTAAAACCAGTTTGATAATAAATTGTTTACAATGTTCACTTCTTGTGTTGGCTCAACAAATGTAACAGACAATAGAGAACGTCTTTAATAATATGACCCAAACAGAAAATAAAGATTTAGCACCTGGACTGACTAAATTTAACTTTTTTGCACTCTTAGAGACTCCAAGTACACAACAAAATGTATTTAAGTGCTAAAAAAAGAGGATTTTGCACGATATGTCCCCTTTAAGATTAGCTGCAATCAGGAATCTTAATTCCTAGAAAAAATAAATAAAAATAAAAAACAAAAGAAAGGTAAACTTTGGTTAACTTTTAAAAACATCAATGGTCCTCGGTGCCCTTAAGTTTTCAGGAAATCTGCTCCACAACATTAAATGTCAGTGAGGGATGCTGAATACCGAGCATTCGACTCAAATTTACAGATCCAAATGTCTGGTATCTTTCTGTTTAACCTTTGTTAAAAGTCTTGCATATGCGTACAATTTTGTTGTTAAAATAAAGATGGAAACTTACTTGCTTGTTTCTCACTGTTTTAACAGTATTAAAATGCAAAGTGCATCTTCTGATCGCTGAGCACAAAAGACACTATGGTTCAACTATTTGTTTTTGTTTCTTCATTTAAAAAGAACAGCTGAAGGTAACTCTAGTCTAATTCTTAACAGCTTTGTTCACATCAAAGTGTACATTTATGCTGGTAGCGGTTAGCTTTGCACACAAGAAGCACAGCGATGAAAGAGATGAATGCTCAGATGTGGTTGATGATGACGCTTGTTTGACTGTAGCGTGATTAAAACTACAACAGGTAGAAGGAATGTAAGTATAGCGATATAGCAGATCAGTTCAGAGATGAGTGATGTTAACTCTCCTGCTCTGTCTTGGATTGCCCGCACATTTGTTGACACATTTACAGACTATAGTCGTGGGTTTCTGTGATTGGAGTACAATTTCCGAATTATAATAACTCCGTATTCTAGAGCCTATCAACATAAAGTATTGATCCTTCTGTCTGTGAAATAATTAATGAAAACATTATTTTCTACATTCTGATTTTTGCTATTGACGAGAACAGTAGTTTAGCAGCAGCTGTACGGTGTTGGTAGGAGCAGTACTGCTAACGAGAGAGGTCAATGTCCTAATGCAGATATCCTGTGATGTGATTACAGAGGGGCCCCTGACCCTCTGGACCTTCATGTCTAGCTAGGCCCCTGGGATGTGACATTAACTGCTGCAGCATCTCAAGCCCAAACAAGCAGGACAGAAACTCACATTAAAGGCTTTGTCATCACAGCGAAACATCACCAGTGTTGACACGTCTGAGAAGGACAGCTTTCACATGAGCTGCAGCCTGCTTTGTATGTTCATCTTTTGGCTTTCTGCAGAAGGGTTTTTCCCAATTTCCAGCTGAGATAAAGATGTTTGTATGGCAGCTTGAGATGTGATTAACGGCTCTTTGAAGGAAAGCAGACCTTGTTGGTTTGATTCTCTCTAACAGTCCTTATTATTCATTTATCATTTTGTGCATTTCTAAGACGGCTGCTTATGGTAACTCGTGTCATCTGATAAACAAACGCTGAAACCAATAATAGGCTAAGACTTGGATCAATGGTTGCATTTTTTTATGTTGATGCAAATTATGTGATGACCCTTACTTTTTTTCTTGCAAACAGCACTCTTTGCTATACAGACATTGTCATTTGAAAACTGCATATGAATACTGTTGTGTTTTTTTTATGCTCAAACTTTTGATATTGTCTCTTGGAGTTGCCAACCCTTCACTAAAAATGAACCGATTGACAAAATATCTTTAGATACCTGCGTATTGGGCACTCATGCCCATGCCCAATCTGCTGCTCTCCTCCCCTTTTTCCTGCTCTTCGTCTCACTCAGGGGAGAAGCAATGGAGGAGGGTGTGTGTGCATCCATATAAAACAAAGAAGATGACCATAAAAAAGGACAACTCACAGTACCGCCTGAGTGAGGACGGCAGCAGATCCATGGGTAGAAATGGCTCAGAGCCAACCTGCAGTGAACAACACCATCACAATTCTGTTTTTACAAAAAAATCTTTATTTCCTGCACCAGCTTGTACACCTGCAAGTAAGGGACTCCTTTCTTTTTACAACACATCCACTAGTGATACTGGCCGCTAACATCCGTCTGGCTGATAATCTCTGCAACAAAAGCTAAATGTTCAAGCCATGGAGCCTTTCTGAGATAAATTCAAAGCAGTAATGAAAGAAGTGGGGACTACTGTCATATCTTGAGAAGCGCAGCAGTTGGTTACAGTGGCGGCTTGTCAATAGGGGGCGCTCAGGCGCAGCCTCAATCAAAATTCCAGAAAAAAACACTATAAACATTAAACATAGACTATGGAATAAAAAGTAATTAACACATCTGTTCTGTCAGAGAATATGTCTGACATTTGATTTTTTTTGCATTCTCATTCCATTTTGTTTATATTTGGGGGGTTTGTAAAAAAAGATTTTCACAAGGCTTTCATTGGATGAAAAAAAGCGGATAAAAGAACTTGAACCTGGCCGACCCAACTTTAAAGTCCAGTTGCCGGCAATTGACAGTGGATGGCTTTATGTTCTAGTAGAGTTTATCATTGTGTGGTAATCTCTGACCTCTAAGGTAAACCCCCCTTCCCCCACCCGCCCTCCCTATCATTTTACTATCAGCCGCCGCTGGTTGGTTACCATGATGACTGAACGTGGGCAGGTGAAGAGACATCACTGGTGATTAAGGAACTGAACTGATTTACCAGGCAGCTACCCCTTGTTGCTTGGGCATCAAGAGATTTAAGATGCTGCTCTCCTCCCTCATTCTGTTTTAATCTCCTGGCATCTGAAGGAGATGTTAGGAGTTCATAAATATCCACTGGAGAAGATAAATTTGATGTCATTTCATTCTGTTTTATTCAGTGTCTGTGTTAATTGAACCATTTATGATGAGCAAAAAAAAAAAAAAAATACCAGATAAAGTTGGTTCTCTGTAAGGAAGCTGAACTTTAGAACTTACTGTTTTAAAGAGAATTTAAAATTCTTCTTCTAACGTATAAAGCCCTTAATAACCAAGCTCCATCATATATCAGAGCTCTGATTACCCCGTATGTTCCTAACAGAGCACTTCGCTCTCAGACTGCAGGTCTGCTGGTGGTTCCTAGAGTCTCTAAAAGTAGAATGGGAGGCAGATCCTTTAGCTATCAGGCTCCTCTCCTGTGGAACCAACTCCCAGTTTTGGTCCGTGAGGCAGACACCCTATCTATTTTTAAGACTAATCTTAAAACTTTCCTTTTTGACAAAGCTTATAGTTAGAGTGGCTCATGTTACCCTGAGCTATCTCTATAGTTGTGCTGTGATAGGCCTAGGCTGCTGGAGGACATCAGGGTCTAATTTTCTCACTCTACTGATTTCTACTGTTCTTCATTCTACGGTTCTCCAGTTTTGCATTGTATTACATTGAAATGACTCTCGTCATTTCAGCTTTTAACTTTTTGCTCTCTCTCTTTTTCTTCATAGTAGGTACACCTGGTCTGGCGTTCTGTTAACTTTGACATCATCCAGAGAAGACGGCTCACCCGTTACTACCATCTAATGTAGAACAGATTACTAGATCAATGTGTGCTTCTGTGCTTTTTGTCTCTCTTGTTGTGTCTCTGCTCTGTCTTCTGTAACCCCCAGTCGGTCGAGGCAGATGACCGTTCATACTGAGCCCGGTTCTGCCGGAGGTTTTTTTTTTTCCCGTTAATGGGTGGTTTTTCTTCCCACTGTCGCTTCATGCTTGCTCAGTATGAGGGATTGCTGCAAAGCCATGTACAATGCAGACGACTCTCCCTGTGGCTCTACGGTTCCCCAGGAGTGAATGCTGCTTGTCGGGACTTTGATGCAATCAACTGGTTTCCTTATATAGGACATTTTGACCAATCTGTATAATCTGACCCAATCTGTATAATATGATTGAACTTGATTTTGTAAAGTGCCTTGAGATGACATGTTTCATGATTTGGCGCTATATAAATAAAATTGAATTGAATTGAATTGAATTGAATAAATCCACAATAACCACCAAATACAGTATTGGTATGTGTGCTTTTAATTAGATATTTACATTTGAGGTATAAATTGCGATCAATACAATGTTTTACAACATCAAACAAATGATCTGATTGTCTATTTTGAGTGAAACAAAAAAAATGCAACAAAAATATGAAAGTGTCAAAGTATGACATTGTCCCCAATGCCCTGTCAGTTATTATGCCATTTCCGCTCGCTCTTTGCCACGTAATGAACAGTTCATGGTAATAAATAAAATGTCTTTGTATAAAAATGTACTATTCATATCAACATAAACTATAAATATGACCTTATTTTATAAATACAAATCTGTATAAAAGAAAGGAAAGTGAAACCTTCAAACCAAAATGAAACATAAGAGAGCAGTTTAAAGTTCTCATGGGTGTATATTAGCACATTAGCAGCACGTGGTCATTCTGAGCTCCACCTCTACAGCTAAAATGTTGCAGTTTATGAGTGCTGCATGTCATGTTGAATCCACAGGCAAAATGATCTTTGCCTTCAGCCCTCCCTGAGAATCTTTGATCTGTGAAAACTGAAAAGAAACATTAAGAGGCTTTTCTTAAGGCAGAACCTTGTTGATCAGTCCCAGCCAAAGTTTTGTCCACACATCTGATAGAACCGTTGGTTAAAAGGTCTGTAGAAGTCCCTGAGTCTCTGCAGAACCTCAGCTGGGATCTGGGGATGAGGTCTACCCTTAGACTTCCCAAGGCAGCGAGGTCTGCTGCTCCCCTCCGGCTTCTTCAGGCAGGGAAAACCTTTAGTCTGGTTGAAGTAGAAATGTTTGTCCGAAATGACCCTTTTCAGACCCAGGAAGTCCTGAACCCTTCCCATCTCCCCTGCGGGGTCGGACACAAGTCGCTCGCCGCTGACAAACAGAAAGTGAGACAGTGGGAAATACCGGAGCCAGTTCTCCAGATGCTTGGCGTAGAGGCCAATGCGCACGGCGCTCCAAGCGGTGTCGATCGGTCCTGTGGAGGAGTTCTTCAAGGCAAGGCTCTGGAAGGAAGGGAGTCCCGGGTTCTTGGTGAGGGTTTGGGTGTAGTCAGACACAACCCGCGTCACGGGGTCCCTCACTACAACGATTAGCTTGGTTTGGCAGTTCATGGTGCAGACACGGCTGGGAGCCTCCTTGGTTACAAAGTAGCTTGGTGTCTTCTCCATAGTGATCTGCCCGTCCAGAGTCCGGGGCATCAGGTTCCTGGATGGAAAGAAGAAATTTCCTGTTAGGCATTTTGACCCAATCCATGCCGTCACAAGAATGTTTCATCAATAAACATAAAAGGCTTGGATCCCGACCACACACGGTTTTCTTTTGTTCTAGTGCCATGCAAAAGTAATTATACCTCTTCAACTGTTTTTTTTTTTTGTTCTCACATTACATCCACCAACTTAAATTTATTTTAGTTAGGCAGAGTAGCACATGGAAGTGCATAATTGTGAAATTGAAGGTTTGTGACACATGATAAATGAGACACATAAAAAAAATATATATATAAGAAATGGATGGTATGCATATACATTAAGCAACCTCTAAGGTTCTACTTTGTAGAACCACATTTTGTTACAGCTGAATTTCACCCCTTATTGTTTTTGCTGAACAACTCAAGCTAAATTCTGTGAACATCCCTTTTAAGGCACGCCACAGATTCTCCGCCGGCTTTACGTGTGAACTTTGACCATTCTAACACGTTAATATGCTTTTCATTGCAGCTCTGCCTGAATGTTTAGAGTCGTCCTGCTGCTGGAAATTAAACCTTCACGCTAGTCTCACATCTTTGGAAGTCTTTCTTCTATCGTGTATTTATCTTCATCCATCATCACATCAACTCTGACCAGCTTCTCTGTCCCTGCTAAAACAAAGAGCAAGCATGATGCTGCCGCCACCATGTTTCATCGTTTAGATGGTATGTTCATGATTTTAGTGGTGCGTCAAATGTTTTTTATGTAAGTCAAAAAGTTCTTAAACTTAGAAATTTAGTCTAAAACAAGGCCAACAGCTTCTTAAATATATTTTGTCATGTCCCCATGACTGCAAGTAGGACTTATGGTTTTCTTCATGCAATACTTTGTTTTTGCCACTCTTTCATGAAGGCCAGAATTGGATCTGTGCAGCTCCTCTTGACTGCTTTGGCTGCTTCTCTGATTAATGCTCTCCTTGTCAGGTCCATCAGTTTAGCAGGAAGACCATGCCTCGCTTTTTCTTTTCAGATCGCGGTTTGAACAGTGCTGCACTTCTGGATTTTTTTCAGGGATATCGTAGCAAAGTAACATTTTTTTTAAAAAAACAATTGTCCCTTTTCCTTCCATTTATCAATGATGCACTATTTTGTATTGATTTCTCACATAAAATCATAAGTACATTGAAACAGAAACCCATTGATTTCCGTGGTTGTAACGTTAAAAAAATGGAAAAAAGAATTAGCATTTGACATCTAAAACCTGAAGGAGCAAACCTACAGTCACACTTGCCAACTTAATCACCCACTTTTTTTTTTAGTAACCCTAACCCTTCTTTCATTAAATCGCCTGAAATCGTGCATGATTAAAGGTTCGGATCCAATATAGTGTTATTGTTTGCAGCCCCTCAGAGCCTCACTCTAAGGTCTGCAGAGCAGGGCCATCCACTCACTTTGGGTCTGATGAGTCTAAAACCACAAAACCTCGAGAACCACTTAACAGCAATTTCCTACAGATTTCCACCCCCTCTTCTTCCTGCAAGAGCAAAGCGCCCACCCCGCTTCATCCTCGCCTCCCCTGCCGGTTCCTGCACGTATTTAAAGAGTCCAATATGTCTGCAGGAAGTGTGACCAGGCTGCCCAGCTGCTGAGCTCAGCTAGTGTGTTAAACATGTGGCTGCAAGGGGGGAAAACACTGCGCACAATAGATCAATACAAACACTGTATGTGCTAAAGCATGTGATACGTTCTCATTTGTGTAAAATAATCTGTGTCCATAGAACAATAAACCGATTCATCTATTCATTTTGTTTCATGGGCACTTCACAAACAACATATGCGTGGTATCGCTTGTGCACATTGTTCTTCATTCTTCTTCTGTGGTTTGATTTCTAGTCCATCTATCAAACAGGCATTGTGGGCACCGTTCAGGTTTCAGATGTGCTCGTGATTGACAAGAAAACTGTACGAGCCAGACTTGTGGCAGACTTGGATTTCAGAAGCACATCGGTTTCCCTGACAAATAGACGACGAGCGATGATTAAAACGCGGGAGTAACTGTCTGTAGCCCATTTTGGCTGCATACATCTTATTGTGTTACTGGAAACGGAGAGCATTCATGTGGTTTCCCATAAAATAAACAAGTAATGGAGCATTTGGGCTTTATTTGTTTCACATTGGAAGCCTCAATTGAGTCCAAATGGCCATAAGAAGAGGTCATTCAGGAATGCAGATCAGTTTTGAGGGGAATTTATTTTCCCACTGAGACTTTTCACCATGAAAGACTGATTTGATAATTAGTGAAATGCAAACAAAAGTCTGCATTGAATTAATGTTGTAGCTTGTTTTCAGGAGTCTGCATAAGAAAGATAACAAATTAAAGGAAAAATCCTTTTATTTATTTGAGCTTATGAAAGACGGAGAAATAGCTGTTTTGCTTCAATACAGGGGAGACACTACTTAAAGTTGTTATTTAGGGTTTTTGATCCCTCATATAGGCAGTTGTCAGCAGTCCAAAGCATCAGCTGGGATCATTTAGTCAAGAGCAACATTAGTCAGGATGAATAATGAGTATATGAGTGTAAACCCATGAATGTGAAAAGCAAACATCTTGAAAGTCAAGAAAAGAGTTGGATCAAGCAAATCCACAGACAAATATATGGTGGGAGAGTTTTAACAATGGGAGTGAATTCATTAGATTTCATCACTTCAAATATGGCATAAATTAAGCTTCTCAGTACTTTAGCTAAGACGTTTTGGGACCTGTCTGAACTAACACAGATATTTTTCTGAAACAGACTTTTTTTCAACCATGTCGGCACCTCTCATCCTCAGGTAAACAGCATTTTAAGTGGTGCTTAAGTGAGATTTTTTTTAAAGCTCTGTTTTATTGTATCCTTATGTAAATGACAACATGCCTCCTTTATACACCACTGCTTTATCTTGTCAAAACAAGAAAAGGCTATTTTAGCCCATTTTTGCAGTAATAGAGTTGACACCATGACACAAGTAGTATACATACATATATATATATATATATATATATATATATATATATATATATATATATATATATATATATATATATATATATATATATACACACACACACATAGGGCGCAGTGTGTAGCACTGTTGCTATGCAGCAAGAAGGTCCTGGGTTCAAGTCCTACACTTGCCCTGAGTTTTTCTGCATGTAGTTTGCGATCTTTTCCCTGTGCATGCGTGGGTTCTCTCCAGGTACTTCGGCTTCCTCCCATAGTCCAAAAACGTGAGTGTTAGGTTAATTGGCCTCTCTAAATTCTCCTTAGGTGTGAGTGTGTGTGAGAATGGTTGTTTGTCCTGTTTGTGTCTGTGTTGCCCTGCGATAGACTGGCGATCTATCCAGTGTGTACCCCACCTCTCGCCCATTGACAGCTGGAGATAGGCACCAGCCCCCCTCATGACCCCACAAGGGATACACATGTTAGAAAATGGATGGACAGGGCACACTCGTGGCGTAGCGGGTAGCGCGACCCATGTTTGGAGGCTTTTAGTCCTCGAACCCGGGTTCAAATCCCACCCGTGGTCCTTTGCCACATGTCTCTCCCCTTCTTCTGCCCCTTTCCTGTCAGTCTACTGTCAATAAAAGCGAGCCACTAGAAGCTGCAAAAAATCTAAAAAAAAAAAGAGGATGGATGGATATATATACAGTATATGCACACCATTTTCTTTCAGTAATCAAACTGACTATATATATATATATATATATATAAACCAGTGACAGCAGGTAGATGATGAGTACCGGAAAAATGGAAGGCCCGTGAAAGGGTCTTCAATTTAGCCCCACCCCGGATGGCAAAACAGTGCCAGCTTGTAGTGACATCTTAGCTGCAGCATCAAATGAGAATATCATCATAAGTTTTTGTACTTTTCAACAATCTTTGACTTTTTAATGTGTAATTTTTCAATGCCAAATCTGTTTTTCAATGTTTAATTTTTGAATGTTTGATTTTACAATGCCAAATCTCTTTTTCAATGTTTAAGTTTTCAATGTTTGATTTTACAATGCCAAATCTCTTTTCAATGTTGCTGCTGTCACTGTTTTAGCTCCACAGAATTTAAGATATTTGACCAAGGCCTTTACTGGAACTTGTGCTTTGGTAAAATGAGACTAAGATTTAGATTTTCTGCAACAAAAACTGCAGGCTGGTTTGATGTGAAACAAAGAATGAATATGTGGAAAAACACCTCATTACTACTGCTACGTAAAGTGGAAGATTTGTTATGCTGTGGGCCTGTTCCAGAGGCCCTGGGAAGTTCATGTCTTTTTTTAATAGATACTTTAAAAAAAAGATCAAATGATTTTAAATGAAAATCTTGTGGACTTTAACAATAAACTTATAAGAGGGCCTCCTCTTGTCCATATAAAAATCAAAATATGTGGCAAAATGAACACAGAAATGGTCAACCAGACTCTAAATCAGCATTTTTCCATGGTCATTTCAGTAACCAGACATCCTGTTGAAAACCTGTGGCATGAACTAAAGAAAAGAGAGCTTAAGAAAAGATTCAGGACTTTTGATGATCCACTGTAGAGAGATTTTGCCAAGATCTGTCTTTCTGTTTGTGCCAACCTTGTGAAATGTGATAGACCAAGACTAATTTACTGAATGAGGTTGTGCAAAGCATTACCAGCAGCAGCACCACTAATCATGGAACTAGTGAATTTGTTCAAAACAGTTCTTTCTAGAGGTTGTATTTTTTTTTTCTCACTGAATAAATGCAATGACGCTTTTTACACATCTTCAATAAGGGTGCCAAGAACTTGGGCTTCACTGCATATTCACAGAAGCGTGTGTGAGTGAGAGAGAGATCTTTATCTTCTGTAGTTCTAGTGTGAGCTTCATAACGTTTCGGGACAAACTTTACAGGGCAGTAATTCAGTTTAGAGTTTGTAATAAAAAACAATTGAAGTAGTTTTAAAGGGAAACACAAATAAAACCTTATGTGGATTTAAGAGGTAAATGCAGGTGAATGAATTCTTGTGGGAACCATTGCTGAAGGACCTTTAAGAAAGTTTTAAGTCTTTTGTGTTTACTTCAAGGTGAGCCATTTCATCCCTCTCCCATTAACAGATCCCCATAATAAAAGGCCATTAATTGATTACTATCCAATTGCGAGAGCTGCAAGCGACCTCTCCGCTGCCTCCTTACTCTGTGTATCTGAGTCTAATCAATATGTCTGTCTCTTTGACAGATTGGGCTCAACGCTTGTGTTTGCGTGCATGAGTGTGGCGTTCACTCTGCACACACAGGGCCACATAGGTAACAGTGTTTGCTGATAAGTGAATTAGCGCCTGTCCTTCTCTCTGCCCTCTGCTTTCGTCACATAAGGGGCTTAGATTTGTCCTTCACTCCTTCGGTTGAGCGACACCTTAGATAATGACCATTAGTTTTCTTTCCGTACTCTTGCATAGTTAATGAGTTGTGGCTTTTACCCCGCTCCCTCCAAGTGCCTAACCCCTATTGATCAATCAGTCTCATTAACAGAGGATCAATGAGGAGCAATTTCTGTCATAAATCTGTCTGCATGTGGCGACAAGAAGAACTGTAACTCTGTCAAGGGTGATTAACTGAAAACACTATACTGCATGTGCAACCCAAAACTCTTGTTTTACATAAGAAACTCCGTTATGTCTTGTTTTTGTGCCTAAATGTGAGCTCGGGGTACAAATGTGTTTTTTATTTAGCCCATCATAAAAAGCCTTGCTGACAAACCATATGAGTCTGTAACTCCCTGCTGTTAAAAGGATGTAACGCTTTTCCTCCCTAAAGTGCCACAGAGGCGATTGCACCGCTGATATGTTGGAGGCGGTCTGAATTGCATGATTAAAAAAAAAAAAAAAAAAACTGCGAGGATATGGCCAACAGACTTCCTGCCCCTCGGAGTAGTAAAGTGCTGCTGCTACGCCCCTGCAGCATCTTAACAAATGGTTTAAAAAACAGCAAGATCCTTAAAAATCTGTCATGTCCCTTTCTCATTTGCGAACAGGTCTGTAACTTGAGGGCTTATATTAAAGCCGTTTACTGGGCCATTTACACAAAGACAGTTTATTTTTTCTCCTGGGGGAGACATTTTTGCTGCGATAGGCGTCTTTTCATCCTAAATATTGTTCTTAGCAGGGACCTAATTAACAAAGCTGGTGGAAAATCGAGGCCGTAAAACTAAGAGCGCTCAAACAAACAATGTGAGGGAAAACACTTCCCAGCAGAGTTGTTGTGCTCAAAGTGTGACAGAGGAAGCCTTAAGGCTACAGACCGCCTGACAGGACGAGTGGGAACTTCCATTTCAAAATGAAATACTGCTTCTCAACACCTCTGACAAGGGAGCAAAGGTTTAATGATACTGGAAGTTAACGGAAGTGACGGTTTTAAACAAAGGAAAATCTGGTGGTTGGGTCCCCTGCTGATGATTTTCAATCCATCCTGGTTCCAGTTAGTCACCCATTAGCTTATGTCAGCATTTATTCCTGCATGATTTATAGACGGACGGAGAAACAGGCTGCCTGCCCCTGTTCAAATAAAAACTAAAAGCAAAACCTTTAAAGCAAAGAGTTCGCCCACTACTTTCTTTTACAGTGGCTTGCAAAAGTATTCATAGTTCTTGAATGTTTTCACCATTTTTCACGTTCCGACCACAAACTTCCATGTCTTTTATAGGGATTTTATTCAATAGTCCAACACAAAGTTGCACACAACTGTGAAGTGGAAGGAAGTGGATACATGGGTTTCATCTATTTTTCTAAAAATCTGAGAAGCATGGTGTGCATTTGTATTCAGCTCTCTTCACTTAAATTCCCTTGAATAAAAATCTTGCACAAGTCATCAATTGACTTCAAGAGTCACCTAATTAGCAAAATAGTTCAAGTTCAGCAAAAAAAAGAGCATAAATTAGTGTCTAGATGTACATAAAGTATTAACTACAGAGGGCTAAATACAAATGCTTGCCACACACTTCAGATTTAAATGTTTAAAAACACAAATGTTTAAAACTACGTATCATTTTCCTACCATTTCACAATTATGTACTACTTTCGTTGGTTTATTATACCCAAACATGGTGAAGTTTGTGGTTGTAATGTGATAAAAATGTAAACAAGTTAAAGGAGAATGAATACTTCATTGTGGCACTAAGTGAATGATTCAAGTCCATCTGGGAAGCTGACTGCTCCTAAGAACATCGTCACTAGCTCATATTAGATGGATAGAGGATGCCTACCCTCATTATTAATAATGCAGTAATGGACTAAGTGAAAGGTTTTCTCGATTGGAGGTTAGCTAAAGTGCTGTAATTCCACAGAAACTACTTGAAGTAGACGTCTATAAAAGAATGAAATAATTTATGTTGGTACTTTAGCCTCGTTGATGCCTACTTAGCGACTATGGGTGGCCATTATAATTAGGAGTTTTTAGAAAATAAAAAGTCTATGATACCTTCCAGGGAAGTCCAATACTGCCTGTAGTTGTTGCAGTCAGAATATTTATCGACTGCAGTTTCTAGGAATGAACCTGGCAGCCTTACTTCAGATACTTATGTGAACGACTCCACAAAAGCTGAGATTCAACCATTTACATAATGGTTGACAGCGGGTCGCGAGAAAAACAAATCATTTCTGCCTTAAGGCTGCTGAACCGAGTTTTAATCCTCAAACTCAAAATGGTGGTGTAATGTCAAAAGTCTGAGAAATCTGCAAAGGGATTCTGACTTTCCAGGGGTTGAAATAATGTAGCTACATACAGTACGTGTTTAGCGTCTAGATGAAGCGATGTATTCACAAAACTCATAAATAAAAGCATTTTTAAATGTGAAAGTAAACATCAATGTATAATGTCCATTTTTTACCGTAACAGCGCACAAAACAGTTTTAGGGGTTTAATAATCATCCAGGAAAAGTTGGACGTCCACCATTTCGATCTACAAAGAAATACAATTGATTGCCAGAAAATGCAGATCTCCGTAGTCCTCCAAGGTTTTGCTCTAATCATGAATTTTATTCTGTAGTATTGAATTAAGGAGCATGAGGATGATTGTCCTGCAGTGCTCAGAAATGTACAACACCCGTTTACAAGCTCTTCGGGGGGAGATGTAACTTTGGTGATCACAGAATATTTCCTTCAATGCCATCATCAAAACTAAATTTTGGTTAGTTTCACGCTTTAGTTTCCTGTCTGGCCATTTTCCATTTTGTTTGTCATGCAAATAAGCAAAAAGCAAAACAATTGCAGCACTGCAGCCCTTACTGGGTTCAATAACTAAAATGCAACTTTTGGCAGATTTGGACATTGAATCTAGATTTATTATTATTATTATTATTGAATTTGAGTCTCTGGAGGTTCAGCCTTGTCGTTTGAGCCAGTTTGATTCAGATGACTCCCAATCCCTGAGAGATACTGGTGTGGATGGAAAAGCTGGGGCAAACGACGACAATGAAAAACATTGTCTTCAACCGAATCTTACTATTTTCTTACATTACTATTATCCTGTTTGAAATATTCTCCCTGCATATTCACCTCCAAAATGAGTAAATACAGTAAATGCTTGAATTACTTTAAATTTTAGATGTTTTGCCAGTACAGTGGCACAGTCCTGCACACGGTCCAAGCTGACAACTACTTCAGCTTCCCCGAACCACCTCCATTCAACACTGGAGTGGTGGTGATAGTATGTGCTATACTGCAGGTGCATGTACGATGGGGCTAATTGGTAGCAATGGGCTTATCATAAGTCTTTCTGCATAGTGATAATTTTTGGCTGAAGTAGCAATAGACAGAGCAATCCTGCCAGTAGCATTGTGTGTACTAGAAAATCATCCTAATTGAATAAAACAACCAGACCACACATAGGGGTTTTATAATGAAATATTTCTGTACTGGCCTGGTACTCTTTTCAAAATGCTTCCATATGTTTTTTGCAGTTTTCTCACATACGTCTCAAACCTACAGCTGTATAAAATACAGTTAACATCACTGAAAGAGAAATTTGATTAGAAACATCCAAAGGATACAAGGGCGAGAAATAAAGGATGAACATAGTCCAATGAAAGATTTTGTGATATCATTGGAGGTGTGTGCACCTGGAAACTTGTCGTTGAGAGGGCAGATTTTATCCCGATCAAACAATAATGTATAATACATTACAAAACAAGTAGCGCAACTGACCATTGCATATTCTTCGACAGGTGATAAACCATATGCAAAGAGAGTTTGACTGATTTTACTAAATAGATTTTACTTATACTTCTAAACTTTTATTTTATCTTTATTTTCACGGATTGAAAATTGAAAAAGATAATAATGATTTGGTCACTGCATGCATGCCAAAAATAAATCAGCAGCAGATTTTACATAAAGTTACAAATGTTGATATGAGCAAAAGACAAAAATAAGGTAAGGGCATGAAAGAGCAAACAAAAACTTTGGTCTAGCACAAATAAATAAAATTTAAATGAAAAGAAATTAAGCTAGATGTCACCGAAATGCTAATTCATTTTCAAGTGAATACAGCAATGTTTTAGTGTTGCTTTTTTCTCTGTTTATTCTCAGATACAGTAACGCTGATTTTAAAAAGTTAGAAGAGGAGGAAACTCTTTTATATGTGGATGACTGTTCACCATGCTGTCGTTGATTGTGTCATGAGAAAACATTGGTCTTAGTTTGCTTTTTGTTTTGTTTACTGGCTCACGCTACTCTTTGCTGGAAATTGCAGTGCAACCGAGCATGACTAGCAAGCATCTGAGGCATCCGCTGGAACAGAACCATAATTTCTTTCATTATTTTTCTCACAGACCTAAAACGACTCAGCTGAAACCTTTCCACAAATTTTTACAAGCACCCCAAAATGAACCACAATGTGTGCCTTAAATTGTTATAATTCTCCCCATATGGGGTTTGAGTGTGGGCTTTTCCCAAACCTTATAACACCACCTAAAACCCAACTACGGCCAAAACCCACCATCATTAAAACACATTACAGCTCTACACTGTGGAAGCCACTTCCTGATCTGCTACGCCAATCAGGGGCACTGAGCCTCCATCACTAATGGCCTTAGGGCTTCGTGTACAAGGAGGCATTGGGAAAATTGCCCCCACTTGGGAAAATGTGTCCCCATGAGCATTAAAGTCCACTTCTAAAACCTCAGCTGTCGAAAATCAAGACTAGCAGGATAAGTATTTGAACATGACTTCTTTGAAAGCTGAATGTAGAATTATTTTGCACTTTTATTTATATTTATGGTAGTAGTATGTATACTAACATACTCTATTAAGTAATACACATCATATAGATTAGTTATACGCAGCCTGATGTTGTCAATTCCTTATCTCCATTAATAGTGATGATTTTCCACTTACATCTGATAAAAACTCGACATTTAAGAATATAGTATTAGAGCAGACTAATAAAAAATAAAACAAATTATTATACAGACGTGTATGGAGGTAGAAGAGTCTCAATATTTACAAATACACATGTAATTCACACACGCACACAAGCTCCACCCATGCACAGGATGATTCAAACAAGCACACAAGATTTACACATGCACAGGACAAGATTATAAGAATATATTGATTTACTAACTACCTCTGGTCTTTAAACTTCACCGCATTTCTGTGTGGATCCCCTGACTTGACTCGATACACAAATGCATTTTATTAACAGAATGATTTGCAACCAATCAGAAATCTTCCTTGTTTCAGCCAGTCACAAAAATGTACTCCATGTGGGTACTTTATGTGTTTAGCTCATACTTATGAGCCAAACACATGAATCTTTTCTCAGAGTATGTAGTATGAGCCCAGGGTGCATGCAGCTGGTGGAGTTCAGATTGTTTAGACCTCAGAATGGATTCTGGCAACGCCAGTGGAGCGGTAAGTGAAACATATGAATTGACATGTTTAGCGTGCTATCTACTTGGTATGATACATTGCTTAATTATTGATTTTCCATCCATCCATCCTCTAACCTGCTTAATCCCTCATGGGGTCACGGGGTGCCCATCTCCAGCATTCACTGGGCGAATGTAGTCTATCGCAGGGCAACACAGAAACAAATGGGACAAACAACCATTCACACAATGGGCAATTTAGAGAAGCCAGTTAACCTAACAGTCATGTTTTTGGACTGTGGGAGGAATCTGAGTACCTGGAGAGAACCCACGCATGCACAGGGAGAACATGCAAACTCCATGCAGTTTGCACTCCAGGGTTGGATTTGAACCCAAAACCTTCTTGCTGCAAGGCAACAGCACTACCCACTGTGCCACTCTGCAGCCCCTAATCATTGATTTTAATCGGTTTGATTGTGCAACTATAGCATGAGCTATCGCTAAGAAAGCAAGCTATCGCTAAGCAAGCAAGCTATGCTGGCGCATCTAGATTAACCTTACTGAAAAACAAAAACAACTAGATTTTTTGTCTCGTAAAATGCTTCTTTTGCAATAGTTTGATGCTTTTGTTTATTACCTAGTCGGCCACCTTGTCATCCGTATTACTGTTTTGAAACTAGACCTAGACATGCTCTCTGCTTCTGAAAGTAAGCTGCTGCAGTTCAGTGTGCACGCCTCAGTTATATTCAGAAGTTACTTGACTTGAAATGGCAGACCCTGTCAAACAGTCACTTTATTCACAATAATGCAAACTTTATGTAAAGATGATAGCTTGCTTCATAATGACATGCAAAAGCCAAGAGTAGCTCCATAGCATAGCTTGATGTACTTATCTCGCTAGCTAATTTTACAGTTGCACAATTAAACCGTTTAAAATTGATAAATAAGCAAAGTTTCATACCAAGCGGATAGCGAACTAAACATATTAAGTTATATGTTTCACTTACCGCTCCACTGGCATTGCCAGAATCCATGCTGAGGTCTAAACAATCTGAACTCCACCAGCTGCATGCACCCTGGGCTCATAATACATGCATAGCTCTCTGTGAACAAGTTCATGTGATTGGCTTATAAGTAAATCATCACCTACGTGGAATATATTCTTGTGATTGGCTCAAACAAGGGAGATTACTGATTGGTTGCAAATTATTCAGTTAAAAAATTAACATTTGTGTATCGAATCAAGTCAGGGGGGTCTCAAAAATCCACACAGAACTGCAGTGAAGTTTAAAGACCAGAGGTAGTTAGTAAATCAATATATAATTTTGTATGGATCAGAAATACTTTTGTGAACCTTGTCCTGTGCATGTGTAAATCTTGTGTGCTTGTTTGAATCGTCCTGTGCACGTGTGGATCTTGTTCTGTGCATGTATGAATCACATATGTGTATTTGTAAATATTGAGACACTTCTAGCTCCATAGGGTGTGGCTTCAATGAAAAGTATTTTAATTGTATATATTAAAATAATCCCTTAAACACATCCTCAGATGATCAGTTTTAATCATCCTTTTCACACCAATCTTATCCTTTATTTAAAGCTATTGTTCATTTAAGCTTGTACATTTCTAGCACCCCTATATTTAAATGATTTCTATAATCTTTTAGCAGCAATCAAAGTCTTGGAAGCTAGGACTGTGGATCACCAACAAAATAAGTTTCAATATAAAGGCTGATTTTAGTTTTGGTAAAAAAAAAAAAAAAAGGTTTTCCAAATAACAAAACATATCTCCCAAAATGTCAAAAGGTGTTCTCCAGAAATGAGCTTGGCACCTTGATGGATTTCTCCTAGAATTAAAACACTTTGTTCTAATCAAGGAAAACAATTAAATGATTGTATATGCTAAGACAAAATGGTTCCAACAGTTACCACAACAGCCATTGTCTCATGAAACACTGCAGATTCTTAGCTGTCTGCAGTGGCTGACAAATCCCATATGTAAGCTTTACAACATCACAAAGTCTTTAAATCTTTGCCTCATTTGAAATGCATTGGTTGTCGGTTTTCTGTTCCAGGAAGGAGCCAAGCGCACACATGCGCACAAGACAGTGCCATGGAAAAACAGACGTGAGAGACAAAGGAGATAAAAGCACAGACAAACGTTTATGAATGAGGTCTCACACTGTCCTGGCAGGGGACTGCAGCCTCTATGATGTGCCTTCACCAGTGCAGCTCACTTAGCCACTGACACCAAACGCTCCAAACACAGCAGCTTACAAATTTCAGCCATCTGTTAAACTCAACTATAATTTGTGCTTCTTTCTCCATCCTGGACATGCCAAAGCAGAATCGGTGTGTATTAGTAATGAAAATCCACTCTACCTGTGTGTAGATGTTAAAAGCAGGTTTGCTTATAGAACAAACGTTGGACATCTAACAGAGCAATGTTCAATCCATCAGATTAAAAGGGAAAGAGTATGTCACAACTGCAAATTTACCAAGTCTTAGCCATCTGTCTAAACTGACAGGTAGGCCAGCATGAGGATTACTCATAGAGGCAGCCAAGAGATCTACAGTAACTCTGGGGGAGCTGCAGAGATCTGTTGCTCAGGTATTATTTGTGCACTCCATAAAGCTGTTTTTTATGGACTGGATTTGCCGGAAGAAAGCCTCTGCTAAACGAACACCATAAGACTTTGTGTTGGCAGTTTGCTACATGCAATTTAGGTGACACAGCAAACGTGGAAAACGGGGCTCTGGTTAGATGAGACCAACAGTTTGGCCCATAAGCACAATGTATAGTAGGAAACTAACAGCATATTACCCTGAACACATTTTGCTGGGTGGATTATTTTCTTCAGAAGGGAATAGTAAATTGTTAGGAGTTGGTAGAAAGATGTAAGGCGCTAAATGCAGACCAAACCTGGAAGTAAACCTTTGTGAGGCTGCAAAATATGTTATACTGAGGCAATATTTTAGCAGAACCAGTTGCAAGTCAGAAAAAAGATTTGCCAATTATTGTACTTAAGGACCAGACTATTTACTGTCAGAAACGCAATCCAATAGAAATGTATGCCTCTGCATGCATATATTGTTATATACATTGCATTCAAACTCTAATGATGAAAATCGTGGAGGGAAACCTTCAAGAGGCTCCAAAATGCTTCAGACTGAAGTAGAGGTTCACCCTGCAGCCATACCGGACCTGTGTGAAAGTGGCCCAGTTAAAGTCCAGACCTGAATCCAGCAGCTGAAAATCTGTTCAGAGACACTTTCCATCTGATCAAACTAAGTTTTAGCTATTTTGTTCAGAAGAAGGTAAGAAAATGTGTTAAACCTAGAGAGACAAAACCCCAAAGGTGGGCTAAACACCAGGTGCATACACCTGTCAGGTATTGGTTGGTGAAAAATACCGAAAACAATGCATTTCCATTTCACAGTTATGCTTTGTAATCTTTATACCTTATCACACCAAATCTCAGAAATATATACTGAAGTTTGAGGTTGTAACAGATAAAATATGGAAATATTTAAAAGGAGAAATCGTTTTTCAAGGCACTTTATGTAAACAAGCAAAGATCAAACATGTCTGAAAACCTCTAAAGGACTAGATTAAAACTCTTTCTGAGTATCCACAAGCAAAACAAAGTATCCAATTGTTCCTCTGAGAGAGCCTTCATCAAAAGAATACATGGATAAATCACTGATGTTCACAAATATTTTCTCCTTGTGAATTTTTTATCTTTTCCCATCAAACTAAGAGCGCAGCTCCAAATCTTTATAACCAGATATTTTAACCGGTGAGGTCCAGCATTTTGGTCCTCATTGTAATCTTAGACCTGAACAAACACTTAACGTTGGTTTATTTGACCCCTGAAATCCTGGAAAAACTGGCAAACACACACAATCACCCTGCAGACAACTGCAAACACGTCTGACCAATATCTGGCATGCACTGGCAACTAAGGTGTCGTGTTTAGTCGACATTTTATGGCCTCAGTATTTCAAAAATATGCCAAGTGAATGCACAGTTCCACTTGGTATGAATTATTTCAGTAAACCAGGTGTCTTTCAGTTTTTCCTCCTTCTGTGGGACACTGAGTAAGATTTTTTTTAATTCTAATGCACGTCTTACAGATTTAGTTTGACACAGTTTAAGAAAAATGAAACAACAGAGATGTTTGTCAACCGTATTTTGTTTAATTTGTACTGTTTTGTAGATTTCACTGTGTGGCGAATCCATTTTACAGCCCCTGCTGGTGTTGCAGCAAAATTAGTGGACCAACAAAACAGCATGTTTAGAGGGTTTTAAAGAACCAGTCGGGCTAATTGAAACACACAAAAAACACATATAAAATGCACCCTGGAAGCCCCAGATCTGCCACAGGTATTCCCACATAAGAACTTTGTCTGGGAGGAAGACGGTGAAGCGAGCTGAGGATAGAAACAGAGCATCAGCCGGTGGTGAGGGCGCTGAATAAAATATGCAAAAAGAACGTGTGAAAGCTTGGATGCAAATGTGCTAATGAGAAACAGGAGAAGAACTATGTGTAAATGAGTAGGGTAATGGGTAGAAAATAGCTCAAATTCGTACGGTGAGTAAAGAGAAAGAAGGAGGGGAAGAAAATGCTCAGCATGTTAAAATTATCAGCGGTGAAACTGCTTCCATGTGGCCAGATGTTCCCCGCTAGAGCAGACCGAAGAGGTTAAGAAGAATGGCAAGACAGGGTGGAATTACATCTGAGAAGTCTCTGAAGTCTGTGTTTATCAGTGCTCCTCATCCTGTTATGACCTCCGTCTCTCCTTATGGCACCTTTCTAGCTCAGAGGTCTCAAAATACTATTGTCCCGTCAGCCTGATGAGAGCTCAGCTGGGACCAGGTTCAGAAGCTCGCAGAACATCTGGAGATGATCAAGAACAGCTTCATCCTGAGCTAGAACCCTCTTTAGAACTGCGCTCAGACAGAAACTGCAGTTCTGGTCCAACAGGTCGATCTGTAATCAGCTGCTGCTGCAACAGAAGCTAATTAGGAAATCAAAAATGGCGCGGCGTCATCAAAATCGTCACATCTAGACGAGCTGACAATAACAGCCACGCTGGGTCTTCTTTCTTCGACAAGCAGACTGATCACCGCTGGCTCTCTTTGCAGAGCACAACCAGAGCAAACACAGGCTGACAGGTGGAAGTGTGGGTTGTAAATGGTTTATAAATGAGCGTCAAGATGATGAACAGCTCCTTTGGGACCTCAGGGGCCCTTTGATCTACAGTGCAGCACAGAGTGAGGGTACTGTGTGAAGCTGATCCGAGTCCATCGGTCGTTCTGTGTTCTGGCTCGTTTATTGACGGTATACATCGGCACATCTGCACAAGGGGCTCAACTTCAGCAGGGACGGTGTTCATGGTTTATAGGTTTGGAATGTGTTCATTTTGAAACCTTGGCTTGTTGCTGCCACATTTATGTCTTCTGGATCATCGTGATGCATATATGCTCCCATCTACCATACAGCACTGAGGTTCAGAAAAAGGCCCAAAATCAGTTTTCCATCATTTAACATTGTACTCTGAGATCTGCTTACTCCTTATGCAAATTCAAACACCTGCACATTATTCTTTTACAAACATTTTCAGATCTTACTTTCACTTTTTCCAAGATTTTGTTCCTTTTATAACTGAATGCCTGCACATTTTTAATGCATTCTACCACCAACAGGTGAAATCCCCTCCAAAACCATCTGGATATTAAAGCTACTTGCCAGATGTGTTCTGGTAAAAAGGCTAACTTACTTTATATATAGCTGCCACCTATAGGATAGAATGTTATTATTAGTTTATTTCACTATTTTGTTGTGAATCATTAATTGATCAAGACGAGTTTTCAAATATTCCTGGTGTCTCTGGTCACATCACATGAGGACTAATGCAACTGATCAGATTTCTTTTGAGTATTCTCATATTTACTTTCCCATATATGTACTTTTTTTAAACCTTTGCTTGCATTTTGTACTTTTTAGATATTTTTATGAACACTGCATGTATTTCAGAGACAGCACAGTAAGATTTCTGGAAGTGGGTTGTCAAAAAGACCAGGGCAGACAGGAGGGGTCAGATTTCATCCTAAGGATTTCAGGTTGTTATATAACCCTCATTGTCTGCTCGTTGTGTTTCATTGGGATGATGTTCCAGGCCTGCTACTTCTGTTGAACATGATTTTCAGGCCCAAAAACTTTTAATGAGCCCAGCCCTGTGAGTTAGGCCCACCATATGCACTTGTAGTACAGTCTCTACCACCATATATCGCTATTGTTGCAGGCAACATCAGAAGGAAGCACGAGAGAAAAAAAATCAGCTTTGTCAGTTACAGCAGATCCATAATGGCTTGGGGGTCTTCGGAGTCAAACTACGGCTCACATACATAGGGTTGAAGTCCTTTCACCTCAACTGCAACCCAATTGGTTCTGAATCAACATCTGTCAAAAGTCACTCATCTGCAACAATGTTAATCTGCTCTCCTGCCTCCTGTGATGTCATGGACCCAAATACACCTACAAGAGGATTAGCTGTTATTGTCTTCATTTTGCTTTTGTAAAAGCTCAGAAAATCTAACACCGATCTGCATCTTTAAACAGCTGGTTCTCAAGAAAGGAATCTAAACTAATTTTAGACGTCTTAGATTAAGAAATGTCTGGTTTGCTTGTTGCTTAATCACTGTACTGACTGTTTGCATAGATTTCCATATTTAATACAGTTTTCAGTTTCATGAACTCTTTCAATGAATTGTAATGAGAGGTGGGCAGTAACTGCTTGGGTTTACTCCATGACATTAACTTGTGTGAAGTTTTTTTCTAAAAGCATGTGCTTTTAAGAATAGTTTTAGTGCACCCGCGTTTGACTTCTCCCTCATTTTTTAGATAACGCTGCTTCGACTTAAATACAATTTGTAGATCCAAGTGAGAGTTCTTTTATTAAAACAAGATTAATGTCTACCTGCTGAGCCTTCTTTGCCACTTTAAGGGCAAATAAACACACATTATATGGTATATTTTGGGACTGGGAGAATATATACAGTATGTAACCTAAAGTACACAAAAACATAACGCTGTGGACAAGTAAGTTTCTCGTGCCTCAGTTTACATTTTTTAAGATGGTTTTTAATATGTGTAGTTATTTTTCAAAAAGGTATATAAGAAATTACCCATAATGGTCTAGTTTTGTCTTTCTGATAACATTGTTTCCAATAAATAAAACTATTTGTTTTGGAAACGATATAATTAAAATACTAATCGAATCAAACATTCATAGACTTTTCACGAAATTCAGCTTTTCTCTTATATTTTGAATGACTATCTATAAGAGCTGACACAACAGATTTTGTAGCTGACATGTCTTTTTATCTTGCTTTGACAACTGCATCATTTAATGGTTTAAAGCTATTTTAACAGTCGTGCCAATAAAATATAATAAAATAACCCCCCACCCTCCCTGCTTTTATTTTCCCTTTAAAACGTAGTGGTAAAGCAACAACTTGTTTGATTCTGTAAGCAGTCATACCTGTACCACTCCAGCCCTCTGTCATAAAACCTGTCGAAGAAATGAGGCTCTGCGCCAAACGCCCTCACGTCCGGATGGATGCGCAGAAACTCCAGCAGGGCGCGGGTTCCTCCTTTCTTCACACCGATTATAATCGCATTTGGAAGCTTTTTAGTCCCGTAGGTGTTGGAAACGGGGATGCTGTTTGTCTCCTTCTCGCTGCCCTGCTCGTACTGCTGCAGCTCCTCCACCGCGTCCACCTGCGGCGCGTCCGGAGAGGCTGTACGGTTCTGGAGCTGCGCGCCGGAGCGGAGAGGAGGAGGCGGCCGCAAGTCCAACTGCACCTGGTTGCGATCGTCCAGGTTGTCATAGTCCCCATCTGCAGCTTCTTGGCTATATAAAGTCCTCGGAGCCGAATCGCAAAGTCCGGTGAGACAGTAGAAGAAATAGGTGAATATCAGGACCATGGTGAAGAACACGGAGACTTTGGAGAGCACCTTTCCAAAGTTAAACCTGACTCTGTTGCCGCCACATCCCATGAGTTGATCTCCTGCTGGACCCCAAAGGACCGAAACCTTGACAACATGCTTCTTCCTCCTACATGGATCGGAATAAGATCTGTATGAGACAGAACCTGTTGCGCAAATAAATGAGACTTCCTTCAGTGATCCACAGTGGTGGCAGCGATGATTTGTCAAAAAGGAAGTTTCAGTGTTTGTCAAGTAAAAAAAAAAAATGAAACGTCCACACAAAATCACTTTTACTTGGAAAGCATGTTTGTCTCGAAATAGAGTTGTTTTTATGTTGAGACTTTCCAGCCTCTGGTGCGCTCTGAGGGGTTCTTTCCTTCTCCACTGCGCTCTTCATTCGCCCCTCAGTCGACACGCCCTGCAAGTCTCCACCCCACAGATGGCAGATGACAGCTTACTGGGCCAAGAAGTTACACATTTGAAAAGGTGATGCATATTAACAAAGAATCTTTCGGTTGTATTTGCACACCACGCCAAACTTTAGAGTTTTTCTTTCATTATTCATATTCATATTAAAATCTATCAGACATCATAACATTATATATATATATATATATATATATATATATATATATATATATATATATATATATATATATATATATATATATATAAAAGCACAGTTCCTTACAGCAGTGTTCATGCTCCTGTAAAATTGGTAAGCAACAGGAACATACTTTATGCATAATTTTCAAAGGTTTCCACAAAGAAAAATCTGAAAGTGTAGTGTGCATTTGTATTTAGCCTCCTTTCTTCTGATGCCCCCAAATAAACACGCCAGCAGCATGAACACCAAGGAAGACCGTCAAAAGAAGTGTGAAAATATGAAAAGCACGGTAACTACCCTGAGACAATACTCTTTTTTTTTTTAGAACAAACTTCAGCACGTCGACTGCTTCAGGTCTTTTGAGGTACATGTCTGCCTTTTTTGCACATCTAAAGACTGGGTGAGAGACTTTGATCTAAACTATTCCACCGCAGCTCTGGCTGGATGTTTGAAGGCCTTTCTTCCAGGATCGCCATCTATTTAGGTCCACCCATTTCCCCTCTGACCACCTATCCTGTAAATTCTGAAGAATAAAAAAACACCCGCAGCATAATGATGCCATCGCCGTTTTTGGCGTTTTCAGGGTGATGGACAGTGGTTTTGCGCCTCACCACACAATCTGCACATAGTCCAGAAAGTTCAGTTTCGGTTTCATCTGACTAGAGCACGTTTTGCATGTTGGCCGTGACAGATTTCATAAGGCTTTCTTTCCACAATTGCCTTCTTATTGTCACTCCTCCATGCAGCCAGGAAGCTCCCATCAATAGATTCTCCTTTCTGAGCTGTGAATCTCTGCAGCTCCTCCAGAGTTAACAGGGGGAGGAGATTATTGATTTATGTGGATGACCATGATGTCTTCATGCTACAGTTTTGCTGTTTACTAAACGGGTGACTTATGAAATCCTCACATCTTTTCAGATATTTACTTGATTAAAAAAATTATTTCATACTTTGGGTTGGTTTGTTACAGAAAAAACTGAAAATCTTTGGTTGTAATATGAAGAAATGTAAAAAAAAAGCTTTCAGACACCTGAATACCTTTTGAAGGTTCAACTTTATAAGCATTGCCCACACAGAGGAACATCCTGTTTTGCCTCTTGACCGACGCGTCTACTTCCAAATGACCCACTCCCCTTATTGTTTCCTACTTCCTTTTATTCTCTGTCTCTACCTTGAGACACAACACCAAACCAAAACACAGACACAGATTCTCCTGAAACGCACCTTTAAAACAAAAGGGGCTCAGGAGAAGAGAAGAACAGCTCCCTGGCCCGTACTGTATGACAGGCGGAGAGCGTCACCTTCGGGGTATGTTCAGGAGGGGTCGGCGCTGGGGTGTTTCTCTGACTTTGTAAAGCCGGAGCAGGTATAAGGTTACTCCTGACAGTGAGGTGAAGTTCAGACTTTGAACCGACTGTGGGGAATCTGTTTTGAAGGATAAGAGGATAAAAAAGAGGGTGGAGTGGTAAAGGATGGATAATCTATCTAAAGAAGAGGTGAATAAGTCAGCCCTTAAGCGATGTAAGCTCAGGGAGATCCTGAATACACCTCACTGTAAGGTTGGAACATTATGTGTTTTGTTTTATCTTTTTTTAAGCAGCATTAGTTTCTTTTCTTTTAGAAAACAAAGATTTGATGGTTTGAGGATAAATATTACTTTCTGTCTTTTTCTTGTGTATCATTTGATAACACTTGTATTTACCTGGAGAATCTCTCAAACGTAAACTGAACACGGTCTTCTTATTAGCAGAGACATGGCAAAAAAATATAATTTTTAAGGTGTCAATGTATATATAATGTACTCTTCAAAGTACTGCACTCATTAAAATTTTCTCTGACCTGTACAAACCAAAATTATATGGTTTTCATTACGGATTAAGATGCCCAAAATCGGTTTAGAAAAATTGGGAGAAGAATTGTTTACCCCCATGGCTCATTTGGGTAAAGATCCACGAGCATCAAAAAATTAGAAACCTGAGAATTAAAAGTGGGTGTACTTAGTTTCACTTTTCCTGCATTATTAAAAATACTCATTGCATTGAGGACTTATTGTTTGTTCCTGGGCATGAATAAAAAAAAAATGTAATTTACAAACAAGACGTGAAGTACATACAACAGGGATTAAACTGCAGAGGGAAAAAATACGTTTTACAAAGCAAAATGCTGTGAAATGTTTGCTATTTACTCTGGAAAATTGTTTATTTTCTTTACATTTCTTTCCTCTGTGTGCTTTCCTTTCTTCTGTTCTGTTCATGTACAGCACTTTGAAATGTCTTGTTACTAAAATGTTCTTTACCAAAAAAAAAACTGTGCCGCGACTTACATGAACTGCTCACGTTGGTTCCCTTCACAAAACGGATAGCTTGAATACAGTTAGCATTTTAACATGGCTGCTCAGAGTAATAAAATGAAACATTTTGTATTAGTTCAGACAAAAAATAAAAGTTAAGGGAAAAGAAATGTATAGCTTAGTAAGGATTCTCGTTGAGCTTTGCGACGGACATATGGTCAAAAATGGTTCATTCAAGAAATTTCAAAAAAGAAATGGAGTTTGCAGAATGACTTTCAAATTATTGGTTGTATGTTTTTAAGACCAAAAAATGAAAGAAAAAAAACATGGCAAAAACCAATACACTTATTTTATCTCTGTTTTATTTATAGGCATTACATTTCAGACATTTCCTTCTAGTTCATCCATTTACCAGCTTTTTTATATTTAATGCTTCATCCTTTAATTTTTCAATTACTCTGTTCTGATTTTTAAACCTGTGCTGGTTTTTAGACACAACATAGTTATTACTAGAGCAAAAGACTGAATTTGGTGGATAAAAGGTAGAGCTCAGTATTTTAAAAACTGTTTTTTTTTCTGTAAATCTCCATCAATTTTGGAGCTGTTTGAAAATTTGTGGGAGATTTTGCTTGGACTTGATCTCAAAGTGACTGTAGATACGCCACGCTCCATCCTCAACAACGACACGAAAGGTCTGCCTTAAAAGCATTGCTAAGGTAAATGTTTTCTACTCAAATTTCCATATTGCTCTGAAAACGGCTGGAAATGTCCTGTCTGGAAAGGTTTTACATTTTCTAAATCTTAAATGTGTAAGAACCTTACGGACACTCAAAGTTTTTTTTTAACTAACCTAAATGTAATATTGGATCAGTATGAATGGTTTCAATGGGGCATTAAGATGAAATCCAAATAATAACTTTGTCTTTAAGACCATGTTTGAAGTCTCATGAACCAGCCTTGCTTGGAGTGAAAGTACTGTTTTCACTTGAGGCTTTGTACAAACCAAACAAACAAGGCATGAGGATGTTAATTAGAGAGCTTTAGAGATCCTAGTAGGTGTATTATGTTACCAGTGGACAGAGCCAGTCTTGCTTTTTTTCCCCCTCTGGTCTTCAGGTGGAGCAGATCAGTCTCAGCATCTTCAGAGTGGGATCAAACTCTTAATGAAAATCCTGACAAATTATATCTGCCAAATGTCGAACTGTCCAGTTAAAGAACATGTGACGCCTTTAAGTTCCACATTAAAAAGCCATCGATTGTTGATTCCTGCTCAAACAAAGCTCTCTGTAAAGGCAAGTGTACAATAAGGACACGTTTTATGAATGCTTTTCTAACTTTTAAATGGCAGCAGTCAGCAGGAGCAAGGTCACAATCTCGGCCTTGCTTTCACTAGATGTATTAATTTCTCTCCCCTTGTGATAAAGGCTCCGTTTGGAGCTGCACTGACAGGTTTGGACCTCGGAGTGTAAACACAGAGATTAAAGAAGCGCACAGACGGGGCTGTGGAAAACAAATATGCAAGCTGTGAGCTGCGCCTGGGTGTATGCAGGGCTGAAGCTGGATCCCACATCGGTGAGCTCACACTCATGTGCAGGCGTTTATGCATGCGTGTGTGCAATCCAGGCGATATTTCCAGCCATCCTGCCCGCAGGTTTGCTCTGGTGCTGCATCCCTGCTGCGTGTGCCAGGAGATAGAGATTTCCACTGCCAGAGGTCTGCCCGCGGCGCGTACATGTGTCAGCCATTACAGCAAATTAGAAATCCTCTGCAGCCATGGGTGAATGTTCCACTCCAATTTTGTAATCTCCAGGATGAAGGAGAGGCTGTCACCTATTTGCGATTCCCGGCAGAACCCTTGGAGCCACTACAGCAGCTCTTTAAGTTCACCGCTCAGGAGAAAGTCGTTTAGCGGATCCATGGCTGCGCCTTCCTACAACCTTGTCACAGCACATTAGATGTCTGGAATTAAAAATCAGGGAGATTCCCATTTACTTGCATCATACATGACCAATTCATACATCATATGGCTTTGCAAAAGTCTTCATATAATGCCTTAACTTTCTGTAATGTTACAAACACAAAGTCCAAGTTATTTTGCTAGAAGGGAAGTGGATCATAATTTGCTAAGTGAAATGAAAAGGTGATTTATTTTTTATTGTTTTTACATATTGTTTACAAATAGAAAATTCGAAAAGGCCCCTCTGAGTCAACATTTGAACCACATTTTGCTGTTAATACAGCAGCAAGTCTTTCGGTGTATGTCTAACACCTTTGCACATCTGGAGGTGGAAAGTTTTGTTTATTCTTCTTCTGCAAATTAGCTCTCGCCACAGATTAAGGTCCAGACTTGGAATAGGCCACTCTAACACATGCTTGAAAGAAACCAGAGGTGTGCAGCCTGCAGGGCTGCATATGGCCCTGAAGGCTCCCCACAATAGCTCTTTCATTTAAGAGTAAAAAAAAAAACTTTTATCTAATATAAAAGGTAAGAAAAACCTAGTTTTAGACATTTTCATGTTTTTATGCAACGTCGGCAAAGTATTTTCCACAGCAGGACTAAAAGTTGTCAGACAAATGTTTTATTTAATAAATATTTTGTGTTTTTTGTCATCAGGGTGGAAATTCTGTATGTTTTTGTGATTTTTCTGTTAATATGAAATTCAAGAAGACCTTTTCTTAAGCTATTCCTTATACCCAGAAAAAAAAAGTAGAAACGTTCAAAAGGCAATGAATGCTTCAGCAAAGCATGGCGACCTTTTGTGGATTTCCTAGCCTTCAGCAGATTATCTAAAGCAAGTTAAACACACACAAAAAAAGCCATTTCAATCTTCATATTGTTGTGTCTCAGCTTTGACTGTTTGAAGAAAGAACAGATGCCACGTTCTCTCTCTCAGACATGAAAGACGTTTACCAGCCAGGCCCTCAGGTAGGGAGGATCTCAGCGCACAAAGGCTCACAACAAAGCAGCTGCAAAGCCCCACCTCCCCGACTTTTCCTCCACAAACTCAGTCATAAAGACTGATAGATGGAGGGTTGAAAAACGTCGCCCTGATCTCTCCATCCACGCACACAAAGCCTCTTCCTGTTCTCCTCCCACCCTTCATTGGTTGCGCCCTGCCACCTTCGCACAGGTGCACCGAAGCCTCCAGACTCCCGAACTTGCCCCGCAGCTTTATGAAGACATCACCGAATGGATCGGTTGAGCTGAGATCAAAGAAACGTGTGTTTCGGAGTTTGCGCAACACTCTTCACGGCCTTGAAAGCAGGCCCACATCATGCCTGGGAGTGCAACATGGAAGCAATTTATATCTGTGGAAGAGTTTTCTGGCTTTAATTTCAACTGTTTGGATTATATTTTGGTTTTATTTTTTCAAACAGCATTTCTTTTAGATAAACAAAACAACAACAAACAAAAAGAATCTGCCTTTTCTAGCAGCAACCAGCCAGCTGCGGAGGACGGTTTTCAATATGTCTTTCATCTTGACAATAAAAACTTAAATACCTTTCCAGGGAACATGTCTATACAAGAGCGTCTGACTTTTTTCAAAAGTGTTATTTACTGTTTCTCTGGGCCTCATCGTCGCAGGGGAATCGGGCAAGATGGAATCCAGAGGGAATTAAAGTGAATGACAATCATGTCATCGCATAAGCCGCAGACCGTTCGGGAAATGCCTTCCTTTCTAATCCACAGCTCTGCGGTGAAAAGTGTGGGATCTGGTGGTTGGCTCCAAAGTGGCGTTGGGTGTGTTAGGAAGGGTGGAGGAGCGAGGCCAGGGGTGAGGGTGAGGGGGGGGGGGGGGGGGGGGGGGGAAGGAAGGGTGTATGTGTTGGTGCCTGTGTGATGAGTGGGAGAGACAGAGGAGCAAAGCTGATGAGGCGATGCTCAAGAGGAGGCTGTTGTCATTAGCTAAGTATACAATTTCATGCCTCCGAGCTCAGTTTGGGAGAGTTTTAATCATCTGGATGTAGTTCTGACAAAAGGCGCAAAGGTGGAGCAGGCATTTCAAACTGAAGCGTGAGTCTGATTGACAACCATATCTTTGGGATCTTACAGTGCCTTGCCAAAGGATTTAATGCACTTTGAACCTTTTCCACGTGACATCCACATCTTTTAATGGGGGTTTGTGTGATAGACCAACACAAATTAGTGCGTGACTGTGATGCAGAGAGAAAATCTCAAAAGTGTGACACGTATCAGTATCCAGTCTCCTTTTCTCTGACACCCCTACATAAAATCCAGTGCGACCAGTTGTGCTCAGAAGTCGCCTAATCGGTAAATAGAGTCCAGTTATGTGTAACTGGATCGAAAAAGTGTCTGTCCAGTTTTTCTAAAGAGCTCTAAGACTTGTTAGATGACTAAAGAAACAAGCAGCATCATGAAGGCCAAGGAACACAGCAGGAATATGAAGTCTGTGAAGTCTTTAGCAGGTTGACGTTGTAAAACACGGCAAGCCCTGAACGTCTCGCAGAGCCCTGTTCAATCCGTCGTCTACAAACAGAATGAGATACAACTGCAGACCAGCCAGAGAATGGCTGTCCACTGGTACTGAGACCTTCACCATGAGAGTACAAATCAGGGAAGTAGTAAAGGGGTTGGTGGTAACTCTGGAGGGGCTGCAGAGATCCACAGCTCGGGTGGAGAAACAGTCGACAGGACAACCGCTAGTCGCTCCCTTTACAAATCTGACCTTTCTACAATAATGGCAAGAAAGAGAGCCATGTGGCAGAGGGTGCTCTGGTCTGTTGAGACAGAAAAAAACCTTCTTTGTTTTCTTCCATAACGTTTCTGCAAAATGTTAAGGAAGAAAACAAACATTGCCCATCATCCTGCACATAATTTCTCCGCCATGAAACATGGTGATGGCACGATTATGCTGTGAGGATTATTTTTCACAAGTAAGGACAGAGAAGCTGGTCAGAGTTGATGGGAAGAGAGATGGAGCTTAGTGCAGGACAATCAAGGTGAAAAATCTCTCTCTCTCTGAGTCTGAAAAAGACTTTAGACTGAAGCAGAAGTTCAACTTCCAAAAGGACAACAACCTCCACCCACATACCATCAGCAATACAATGGGAATGTTTAGACCAAAGCATATCCATATGTAAGAATGGCCTTGTCAAAGAACTAAATCCAATTTAGAATATATGGCAAGACTTGAATAGTGATGTTCACAGATGCTCTCTATTCAATTTGACTAAACCTGAGTTATTTTGCAAACAAAAATAAGCATATGTTAGTTTCTGGATGTCCAAACCTGGTGGATACTTACCCCATAAGACTTGCAGGTGTATTTGCAGAAAAAGATGGTTTGTCAAACTATCTACTCAGGAAAAACACTTACATGGGATTTGTATCGTTAGAAAATAAAATATGTTGACAATAATGGTTCGTCCCTTGGATTTAGTAACCTTTTCCATCGATGAATGAGACATAGTCATTTTTGGTAGGTTAAGCAGCAAAAACAAAAAGTACTGGACTGAACACACACACAATTAACCAGACTAGAGGGGAACTTTAAATGAAACCCTGATGAACCATCTATCAAGACCACTTTAAAAGAAAGCTGGGCTCTTTGAAATGAAAATAGGAAGACACCAGGAGTGATTTTAAACTTTTGCATAGTTCTGTACATATATGCATGTGGTTACGGAGGCCTATTGTTCCATCCTGCGACTATCTGTGGTGGCCGATCCTATATATGGTTTCTCAGTGAAATGCCTGTGGGTTGCTCCTTGTGGCTTCCTTTCATTGAAACTCCTCGTCGCCTTTAACGTTGATTGCCGTGACGTCAGCTGGAAACCTCAGGCCTGCCTTTTATGTGTCGCTGTCACCATCTATTTCCGCCCAGCGAGCGAAAAACAACTTTCTTTCCATCGCCGTGAATCCCCAACGTGAACCCTCCGATTGAACACTGGGCTTCTGTTACTGGGGCCAGAGTCTGCACCCAAATAGGGGCTCTCGATAGTTTTCACACTCGCTCAGCACGTGTAAAACAGCAAAAACGAGCCAGGATTTCCGCGCACACGGTTGGCAGGATGCCGCGGGATTTCGCTGGGTCCTGCATGTTCATCGGTGTAAACAAGTCCATGTTCATTTCTGTAAATAAAAACACAAACAGCCATTAGATGGGTGTTAACGGAGCATAATTACTGGCGTAAAACCACAGCAGTTCGCCTGTCCGCTCTCCGGAGTTTCCCATGTTTTTCGAATTCCGATCTGTCACTGTAACTGTGAGGAGAGAAAAAAATAAGAGCTGTCATCTTCAAAAAGAAGAGAGGAGGAGGGAAAAACTTCTCCTGACCATGGGCTCACAGTTGAGTCAGTTCTGCTAAAATAGGATCACCTGTCCCGTTAGATCCTGCAGGCCGGTGGGTGGGAGGGAGGGAGGGAGTGTGTGCGGCAGAAACAGGAGATAGGCCTCTACCCTGTGGGATCTTTCACAGGAATGTGAATTTGTGTGAGACCCAAATGAGCAAACCGGCAGCTCTGGTGCTGAAGGTTGTTTTGGCCAAGAGGGACAGGAGTGTACCAAATATGTGACCCGGCAGGGGTGGGGGGGAAACCAGACCTGCTGTGAGACAAATGAGGTGTTAAAGTGGCATATTTCCCTTTGGGCATTGACATGTTGATTAGTTTGAGTAAGATGAATCAAAAGTGATAGAGCTTTTAATTGCTTTGAAACGCACTATTCAACATAGATTTAACACCAGTTTGTTCTGTCGAAACGTATAAATACAGTCGGAGGCGTCAACATCAGGAAGTAAGATTTTTTTTCATTTTCTCCAGAAACAGTTGTTCTTCCTAACAACTACAGTGTTGTTAGCAGACAGCAGACACATTTTAAGACAAAAAAAAATCAGAGTTGTCAAAAAGCAGTGTTTCGTATTTAGAAAATAAAGGAAGTAGACTGAAAGGTCTCAAAACGCAACAAAATCATGTACCGATCTGAAGAAACCCAAAAGCAAATAAGCTGCATTTGCATGGACAAACGTAATAGGCATAAATGGCCGATTGTTTAAACAGATTGGCTTGTAAACAGCCCAGTCGGAATATGATGATCGGATTATCGGAATTAAATTGTAATCCGAATGAGAGGGGTGGATTATGCCGATTGATAAAACAATTAACGTGCATGTAAACGCTTGTCAGGCTCAAATTATTCCGAATGTGGCAAACTGACCCGAGTGCGCCCGACGTAAACGTGACGTATTACTACGTAGGTGAGTGGGGAGTTTGATAACTGCGTATGTCAGAGTGGTTCTATTCTGAATAAAGACAGGTGCATGTACACGCACATTATGATCGGATTAATTGGTTGTGTGCATGTAAACATAGCTAGTGATTGCTATTTATGAAAAGAGCCCAGAACAACATCTAAAGCATTGCAGGCCTCACTCGCCCTAAGTAAGGTCATAGTTCAAGATTCAACAGCAAGAGCGAGACTGTAAGCGAGTGGTGCTGGCAAAAAAAGAACCCAGACATAAAACTAACAAAAGCATTTCAGAAAAATCAAAATATCTTGAGTCAAACACAGTGGTGGTAGTGTGATGGTCTGGAGGGCTGCTTTGCTGCTTCGGTCTTAGCTGCACTTGGGTTATACGACAGGACAATCATCCGAAACACACAAGCAACTTAAATTCTGAATTGTGCAGAAAAATAAAACAAATCTTAAGGTTTTGGTGCGACCTAGTCAAAGTTTAGATTTAGATCTGAGTGAGGTCCTGTAGAACGACCTCAAATAGGCAAAGTGGACCAATATTCCTCCGCAGCGACGGAGAAGATGCGCCCATATCTGTTACCTGAACTCTGTTGCTTTTGACTGAGTTGTTGGGTTTTTGTGCCAGCTTGACTCCAAATGTAATTTCACAATTCAGCGCAGGTTCATCACTTCTTCAGTTGTGGGGATCTAAAATCACATATCCATCTTTTCTCTTCAAAGGGTGACCACAGGCTCATTTTCTTGTTGGCCTGATAATCATAAGAGGTTGTCAGAGAGCTCCATTCCTGTGGGAACATATTCGGAGTCGTCTTCTTTTTCAACCTCCACGCCAGTGGAAGCGCAGCACTCAAAAACACATAACTCGTCCTCCCCTTCCTGAAGCGCTCATCTGGTCTCACTTTAGGCTTTTGAGGTCTGTGATTTTTTTTTTGTAGGGTGGGGGGACACGACAGAGCTGCTGGTCCACATGAGAGCGGGGAAGCTTTTCTGAAGGCGAGCCCAAAACAGATTAGAAGTTAATGAGGATTCACTTCCTGCAGTAATTGTTGCAGATCGGAACTGAAAACCGCCGACTTCAATGTGTTTGATACTGGCAGTGTTCTCTGCTTGACAAGCAAATAAAGGGAGACTTAAGAGTTGCTGTGCTGTGAGTGACAGGGATGATTATGGGGTATTTGATTTTTTGGAATGGAAGGATATAGAGAAATAGTGATGATTATCTTGGATACGGAGGCAGACGAATGATTTAGTGCTGTTGAGTTTCGTTAGAAAGCAAATGTGCCTCTCTCGGTTGCACAGCGTAAGTGCTCAAGGCCGTAAAACTCAAAAAGGTATGTGGAAATCCCCTGATTTAACAAGCATCCACATATATCACACAAACACAGCAAAAGGCTTTATTGCTTCTGAATTTAATATTTAACTAAATTGAAGTCCCTTTAAAGAAGTCTCCTTTTTTGTCCTCTTGCAGGTTGAGTTAGAAATGCTTTCTATCCCCTTTAACATTTACATCATGCAGGGAGAAACACAGACTCAAGACACCTCCTTCACTCTCTTTAAACAACGGGAGTAATGTAGATTATAAGGCAGCGATTGGCTTGTAATCACTGAGCAGTTTAAAGAGCTAAAGCACCTCCAGACAATTTTTTTTTGCACAGGAGTTAGCAATCAGTATGAACCTAAGGAGCAATTTCTACTATCAGGACCACCCATCAGTGGGGTCTCTGTGGGAATTCGGAGAGGGTCACGAGGTCTGTACAGCTGTTTATGTGTGAGTTGCAAGTTTTCACAGACACTAAAGAGGGAAATGTCAGATCAAACAAGGGAAGGAGTATTTGCTGACTGCTTTGTGATACAGGGCCTCGCAAAGGTTTTCATACCCATACACAGTGTTCACAATTCTAAACATAAACTTTGTATTTTACCGAGATTTCATGCCACAGAACAGTTGGTTGAAGGTAAAATAAAATAAAAAAGCATTTCAAATAAAAGTATGGAAATTTTAACATTTGAAATGGTAAATTTAAACTTTGCACAACAACCAATTCCTGCTAACCTGGCAAGCCAGATCGATCACGTGCAGCACTCTCTGTTCTGCACATTATCAATGTTGGTCTGCTCCCATCTGATCCGTTCGGGGAAAGGAGGGACATTCAGCAGATCTTCCCGAGCTGATGGGGTGGGGCGACACCCAGTGCCCGCCTACCAACGTTTGGTTTTAGCCAATCATGGTAGCAACTGAAAATCTCGTAAGCAGCAGGCGGCATGAGAAACCACAACCAGTTACGCCGGTCAAGGCACGCTTATTTGGATAGCGGCACTCGTGAAGCTGGTGGATTCTGACAAAACAGATGTGATAGCAGCAGTTACGTGAGCATGCTCCTACGCTGCCGTATTTATTTTGGTTCGGCTGTGGCCTTGGCAGCTATTGCTTTCATCACAGTTGGTAATGCCCTCCTTAAACCATAATACTGCATTATGATTGATCCGTCCTGTTTTGGGTCGGTCTCCAACGGTTGAGGCAGGAGCGGGACAAGACGCATTCTCGTGTGTTTGTGAATGCACAAATACCGCGAGAAATCAGCTTGCAGGCAAGGTTAAAGGAGCTATAAGTAATAATGACACTTCGTGGTTAAAATCTGAACAACAAAAACACAATGCCTTTCACGGAGACCAGATCAACTCAACGATGCATTGTTGCTGTGAAATGCAACTGAATTTGTCCTTCCACAGGATAGGTATATGATGTTGTATTCTGCTCTACTTCTGGTCCGCTTCTTTTACTGGCTTCCATGTTTGCAGGCTGCTGCTCTTTTGCCAAAATAAAATACCAAAAGCTGCGCTCTGTTTTGGGAACCCTGGGAACTTTCATATGATTGGCTGAGGAACCAGGAAGTAAACACGGGCTACACTCTGAACCAAAGTAGTTCCGGACCGTCCCTCTAGGTTTGAAAGGAGAAAAACATGACTAAGACATTGTTAATGGAGAGGATTGTTTTTTTTTATATAGGGAATGTTACTTCCATCCCGGGTGAGAAATGAGAAAGATTTAGGTTGATTTTACAGTAAATATCTTACTTATTGCTCCTTTAAGTTACTGCAACTACAACTGCAAATCTTTGGGGTATGTTTCTGCCACCTTATAACATCAATAGACTGAAATGTGTGCCTATTCTTCTTGAAACTATCGCTCAAACTCAGTCAAACTGTATCAAGATTCAAATAAAAAGGGTTTTCAAGTTTTGCCCAAGAATATCATTTGGATCTATTTCCAGACTTTGACTGGGCCATTCTAACACATGGAAATGCTTTGATCTAAGCAGTTCTATTGGCCCTGGCTGTGTGTTCAAGGTGGTTCTCGTGTGGAAAGGGGAACCGCTACACTAGTTACAAACCTTCTGCAGCCTTTAACAGGGTTTCTATCATTATCATCCGGCATTCATCTCCATCCGTCTTCAAATAAACTCTGACCAAGCTGTCACATCTGCAGAAACACATCCCCACAGTGTGATACTATCACCACCATCTTTCTGCCTGAGATGGTTTGGTCAAGGTGACGTTAAGTGTTTAGGTTTGTTTTTGTAATGTGATGCAACTTTTAAACATGACATACTGCGCCTTGCAAAAGTATTCAATCTCCTTTGGCATTTTTTCTGTTTGGTTGCCTCACAACCTGGAATTAAGATGGATTGTATGAGTTTGTGCTATTTAATTTACAGAGCATGCCTACAACTAAGAAGTTGTACCACTTTTTGTCACCATGAAGCAAACAACAAATAGGACAAGAAAATGGCAAACCCTAACTCTTGCATAACTGATTTTAGGCCATTCCTCAAGGTTAAACTGCTCCAGCTCCTTCATGTTGGAGGGTATTGAACAGCAATCTTCTAGCCTAACCACAGATTCTCAGTTGGATTGAGCTTTGGGCTTTGACTAGGCCATTCCAATAAATGTATTGGATATTGTCCTGCTGGATGGTGAAAATATTTCCCAGTCTCAATCACATGCAGACTGACATAGACTTTGCTCAAGAATATTTCTGTATTTGGTATTGATCATAGGGTCAGTGGACGTCATTGGTGCAGGAGTTAGGAGTTCGTCCTCTAACTGTCCAGTTGCCGTTTGAACCCCCACTCCGACCATCTCAGTCATTGTGTCCTTGGGCAAGACACTTCACTCACTTTGCCTGCTGGCGGTGGTTCGCTGTGGCCACGAATGTAGCTCACCACCGCCAGCGTATGAATGCGTGATGGCGGGTGAATGACTGATTGTAATGTAAAGCTCTTTGGGGTCTTCAGGACTTGATAAAGCACTATAAAAGTGCACAGCATTTATCGTCCTTCCTTCCTTTGACTCGGACCAGTTTCTTAGTCTGTAGTCTGGTGAAAAACATTCTTCATTCATTCTTGAGGTGATGGATGTGTGGGTTTACACCACACAGTTTTATTCTCATCTGACCAGAGATTCTTCCTTCATCGATTTGGGGAGTCACCCAAGTACCTTTTGGCAAACTCAACACGTGCCTTCTTATTTTCAACACTAAGTAATGGCTTTTTTCTTCCGGCCGCTCCTCCTTAAAGCCCAGCTCTATGGAGTGTCCGGCTTATTGTGGTCCTACGGACAGATCCTCCAGTCTCTGCTGTGGAGCTTTGCAGCTCCAACTGGGTTACCTTTGGACTCTGTGCTGCTGATTAATGGCTCCTTGCCTGGTCTGTGAGTTCTGGTGCATGGCCCTCACCTGATAGGTTTGTTGTGGTACCATGCACTTTCCTTTTGAAGATGATAGATTTAATGGTGTTTCAGGGGAACATCACAGATTTTAATATTTTTTATAACTTGACCCTGACTTGTACTTCTCAACAACTTTGTCCCTGACTTGTTTGGAGAGCTCCTTGGTCTTCAAGGTGCGATGCCTCTTGCTTAGTAGTGCTGCAGCCTCTGAGGCCTTTACGAAAACATGCGTTTATACTGACAGGTCATGTGACACTTAGGTGGCACCCAGATGGACTTCATTTGATTAATTATGGGATTTTTGCAGGTAATTGCTCGCACAAGAATTTTCTATGAGCTTTATAACAAAGAGGGTGGATACATATGCATGTTCCAAATGTTCAGTTTTTCCTATTTTTTAAATTCCTTTTATTAACTATTTTTCTCATTTAACCGGACCATTTTGTGCTGATCCATATTGCAAAATAAGATTTAAAAACATTACACATCACAGATTGGAATGTTTCAAAATAAAAGCCAAGGGTGGTGAATACTTTTGCAAGGCACTGTATCGACACTCTGGAGACGGTGTGTTTAATTTCCACGACCTCTAACTGAGACTCAAAGCTGGAGAAATGAATTCATGGAAGATCCGTTTTAAGGTTTTTCAAAACCCCAGATGGTCTCGTATTAAACAGCCGACACAATGGGCCACCACATTCTCCTTCTTTTAACTCATCCCTCACCCGCTCTGATGTCCAAGTAAAACAAGGACCCCCTCTATAAGATGATGATAGTGAACAATAACAGTCCCACACACCTCAAGTACTCCTTTGAAGCCATGCCGCCATCTGCAGGGGCCTATCTCCCTGAAGCTGATCAGAGTGCAGATAGTAAATGATGTTTGCAAACAGATGTATGTCTAAAAGCCGTCTGTGTTATTGAAGCTGCCAGCACTCAGAACCAGGAAGATGATTGTGTGATAAATCTGACAATACAGAGGGAGGCAGAAGTCATTGAATTTTAGATTTTGTTTATTTTCCCATTAGCAGCCCTCATGCTTTCAGAGAGGACCTTTTGGAGAAGGCCCGAGTTTGCACTCTGCACAGTCCAACGCTTGTTTAAACAACAAGTGACACTTTGCCATACAGCCATCAGTTTAAAGGTTATTCTTTTTAATGTTCTTTTTCTGATTCTCCATAGGGTCAGAGTCTAAAATGTGGGGGGGGATTTAAGGAGGAGGTGACCATTTTGCTAATTTGTCATTTTGTACTTGAGGTTTGGTTGTTTAACAGCCAACTTTTTCATGTATGAAAAGACAATGTCTTCCATGCCTTGTGTTTATTTGTTCCCACTTTGACAACTGATGATTTGAAATCCTTTTCCATGACCTGCTCATATTTTCTTTTTTCTGCCCTGTCCGTATTTTTAAGAAAAAAAAATGATGCCCCCAGCATGATACTGCCATCACCATGCTCCCTGTTTGGGGTGAAGTTCAGGGTAATGTTTTGATTTTACCTTCTTCTGACTGTAGATAGATTTGATGTTTAATGTTTTGGAATGCCGCAGCCAGAGTCCCAACCTTAAGCTAAAAGAAAATCTTTGGAGATAGCGACCAATCAGAGTGATGGAAAGGAGACCTTCCAATCTCATGGACTTGGAGCTCATCAGAAAAGATGAATATTGGTGGAAACACACAAAGAGCTGGTTGGTGATGATAAGAAATGGTTAATTGCTGTAATGTTAACACAGACATTTCCATGAAGGGTGCAAATAATATCCACATTTCAATATTTTGCAGTATGTAAATGAAAATTCTCAGTGTGTTTGTCTGTTTTAACAAGAATGGACCGCTGTACATTGACTTACAATCTTTTAGGAGATGCCTGTGTCATTTTCAGTCAGAAACACAGTAATTGCTTAAAATAAACTGGACTACAATTGGTGGAAAATTGGTGGAAATGAATAACATTTGTTGGGGGAAAAATGTTAAACGCGCTCTTGATGAATTTATGTTTTAAATCACTGAATTCAAGTCTTCTGCAGCACAACATGATCTTTTTGTAAAACCATAATCCCATTTAGAGCTGAAATGCAAACCTTCAGTACTTTCTGACTTCCAAGTTTGAACATTTCCATGTGACATTTCCTAAATGTTCTGAACTTTTAAAGTGTTACAATGCAATCCAAGTATTCTTTAGATTTTCCTTGATGTTTTCTTTTCCTACACTCATACCTTCTTTTAATCTTTTAAAGTTGATCTTCAGGCACTTTGCTGTTTAACGCTATTGATTGCAGCATTTTGTTGTAATCTGATCTGCAGTGTACGAAAGATATGTCCATGTGATGACACATGCCCATCTTAACTACAGTAAGAAAAATAAACAGACGGGAAACCGTAAAGAACAGGGAAAGGAAACAGGATGTTTTCAGGTGGCAAATAGAGGTAGGCTGGGATGAAATGTGTCTGAAACAGGCAAAGAGATGAATTGACGTGGATTAGACATTTCAAACTATCATATTGAGACAAAAAACGCCTGTGCTTGATGACAAAATTATACTTTTATTATACATTTTTGGTAAATGTGTTTATTGGTCATAGCATAAAAAAAGAAATTATTCAAAGGAGCAGTTTTCTAAATGTTTTTGTTTTACTTTGTGGATCTTCTAACTCTTTAATTTCTCTTAGTGTCGTCTTTTACAAAACAGAATTTTCTTAATTTGTTGCCACTTTGAAAATGCTCTCATGTCTTTTGTCTATCTTTCATTAAAGACCTATGACATCGTTAACAAAATAACTTTTGTGGAATATAGCTTTTTTGGTCATATATATATATATATATGTATATATATATATATGTGTATATATATATATGTGTATATATATATATGTGTATATATATATATATATATATATATATATATATATATATATATATATATATATATATGTGTGTGTGTGTGTGTGTGTGTGTGTGTGTGTGTGTGTGTGTGTGTGTGTGTGTGTGTGTGTGTGTGTATTTCCTGAAACGGTGATGCCTTTTTCAAAACCTTTTTGGGTTTTTTGTGATGAATTATGTGTACTTCACTCACCATTTAAACTCAGTAACAATGGCGAAAGGATGAACAAATTTGTTTCTGTCATGACATAAACCAAAACAATCAGTTTTGAGCTCCCAGAAAGATCCTTTCAAGCCATTCCAGTATCATTTATAAAGACTTATTTACTCCTCAAGACAGAGAAGGAAAGGCGTTTGGCCAGCACATGTACAGCACCACTGAAACATGTGGAGAGCAGCCTCCTCTGTGTATGAATGGAGACACCCTATACGGCCTACATATTAGTCTCTGATGAAAGGAGCTTTCTGTATTTTTGTTGCAATCTCACATTAAGGGGCTTTATTCTTCTAACAAAGTAATCCCAGCCTTGGTGGTGAGCTCAGCGGTGCTGGACAGATGTTCCTGGATGAACCTGGATATGATGGCATGGCTTGTGGACGCTCGATGACACGCCATTTTCTGGGGTTGCAAAACAGAAGCAGGTGCAGTTCCTGTAAACATCTAAAATTAAGCAACAAGCTCATGTACACTCCAATTAAAACAAGATGTCCTGCCCATGAGTCAGTGTGTTTAGTCAGGCCTCGGGGCTGTCGGCCTGTGGGAGTAAAGGGGGAGACTTTGGAGGAGCAGCGGTTTTGATGTAATTAAAGATCCCATTTGGTTGAAAGCAGGATGAGCCCCAGAGGTCAGGGGAAGAGCGATGCTATCGGAGGATTACCACTTCCTCCTTCCTGTTTGCTTCCTCTTGGCCATACAGCTGTGCTCCGATGCCATCCAGAAGGGCTGCTCTCAGAGATAGCAAAAGCTAATTATGACCCTGCGTCCTTTTCCTCCCTCTTCATTCCCGAGTCTCAGATGTGGTTCATCTTTTACTTCCTCTCGTCTCTGTTAGCGAGGATGTCACTCTTTCCCTTTTGAAACTTTCCCACTCGCAAAGATGCCACAGAAGTACTTTGTGATCCAGCTGGCCCCGTGTACAGAAGAAGCAACAAAGATCCCTGATCAGTCACATGGAAATTATTAGAGTATTAATGGTGGGGCTTGAGGTGAGGTCAGAGAGAAGCATCAGGACACCAGAGGACATCAGGGCAGGATTTAGCTCGGAAAAGGATGCGCCTAAAATAAAGACGGCGTGCGTTTTCCACCAGTGCTGCCTTCAAAGTCAGCTGAGTTGTTTTGATCGCACACCTTACAGGCAAAATCATCCCCACATCAAATGCACAGACTTTGCTTTAAACACCGAAGCGTCGCTCCGTACGAATGTTTGCGCTTCCTGTCCTAATCCCCTGACTGACACCGACGCTTTCATCTCATGCTCTGATCTTCTGGCCTTTGAAACGAGCAGCTCCACACCTGCTCATCCCAGACACCTAAAAACTCCCTGAAAGCCACCGAGCGTGCCTCCACATCCCCGCTTTGTTTGAAATTCCTCCGCTGGGTCAACAAAAGAGGCTCGCTGGGTGGAAGAAAAAGAAAAGATGCCTTCATGTCTGTTACGTGGACTCGTGGGAGGTGAACTTAAGGGTGTTTTCCACAAATTTCTCACCTTGGAACAGCACAGTCCAGAGAAACAGCACCGTGCAGTGGAGGAATGAGGCACAGGAGCATGTACCTGTAGTCTTCTGCAGTGTTTTGGTTTATAAACATGTATAAGTAAGTAGAGAAAGGAAAAATAAATGGTGATAGAAAGTTAATGTATCAACAAATGCAGTTTTTAGGCCGTCGTGTAGCTCAGTGGTAGAGTGGGGACACCATATACAGAGGCAATAGTACACGTATCCATCCTGGGTTCGATTCTAACCTGGGAAATGTTACCTTTCCTTTCAAACTATTGATGAATAAAGGTCAGAAGGTGTTTTAAAATCTTAAAAATAAGCATGAAATACAGTGTGAACAATACATTTACAGTTATTAACTTGTGGAAAGGAGAGGCGATATCACGGCATCGTTGCAAAATTACTCACAAGAAGGTTCTAGTCTGAATAATTGTGGCAAAATAAGACAATGCAAAAAAAAAAGGTGTTGCCATTGATTTGATTCTATGTTTTCAGAAAATAAACTACATTGGAATTGCGAAATGATTGCTCACACAAGTTGAGAGTTTTCAACTTTATTATACCTGCAGCACCATGCAAAGGTATCATTTTGTTTTCACGTTTCGTCACTTTGTGTTGCCTGTATTTGTGTTCACCCTGCTTTACTTTGATACTCCTAATCAAACTTCCGTACAATTAGGTAGCATTCAAAAGTCATCTAATTTGTAAGTACAAGCTACATTCATATTCAGTAAATTAGAATATGCATTTCTTGTTTGTCATATTAAAAATACCTTAAAGCTGGTATTAAACATAATTTTGATTAATCCCCCATTTCTGCATGAAAAAAATGCTTATTTTTATTGATATGATGCAATATTCTAATTTTAAATGCAGTGGTTTTTTTAGCTGAATGTGGGGAAAACATAATTAACAGAGATAAAGCCTTTAAAACATCATCATTTTGCGTTAATCTATATAATATGTTTCCCGTAGTGAAATAAATGAACTTTTCAATAATATTCAAATTTATTAGATATAATTTCATCTCAGGCTAAATCCAGCTGTTCTGTGAAGACCACATAAGTTTGTTGGAGAACATTAGTGAACAAACAGCAACGTGAAGGCCAAGAAACAAAGCAGAGATGGGAGGGAGAAATGGTGGAGAAGTTTATAACAAGGTCCTTAAACTTAAACACATATCCTTGTATTACCTGAAAATAGAGCATGTCACATCTGCAAACCTATCAAGACAGGGCCAAGGCGACAAGCGTTTTCCAGAGAAGCAGCCAATCGGCCAGCTTGTAACTCTGGAGGACCTGCAGCGATCCGCTGCTCGGGTGGGGGAATTTGCTGACAGCAGAAATATGACTGGTAACTTCACAAATCAGACCTTTATGAAAGAATGGCATGCAAGTTTTGAAAGACAATACTAGGAAAACAAATTTTAAACCACCCACAAGCCGTGTAAGGAAAGCAGCAAACATGTGGGAGGAGGTGACATTTCTGCCGTACATGTAAAACTGACACTGAAAATCACAATGCACACGTTTTGTAGAGGCAGCGTTACACTGTGGGGATTCTTTTCTTTCACATGAACGGGAAAATTGGTCCGAGTGGGAAGATGGATGGAGCGGTTAGAATGGCCCAGTTCAAAGGCTTGAAACAGTGAAGTCTGTGTTGTAACGTGACAAAACGTGACAAAACGTGACAAAACGTGCTAAAAGCAGTGACGCATGAGGTAGCAAAAGTGATGCCAACGAAGAGCTTGTAGTTTTTGTCAGATTAATTTTATTAAACTTTTGAGGAAGGATAATGTTAATTAAAAAAACATTATCATCTTTCAGCTCTGCTCCAGAACCTTTTTTACTAAGTACTGAAGCTCGTAGTTGAAAAAGCTCCTCCGACTGCTCCTGGCCGCTTGCCGTCCCCCATCCATCAGTGCAAAGGAGCTCCATAAAGGTTTGTTCTGAAGCACGTCATCCACGATGGGAAACAGGTTTAACTACAACATCTCACTTTTATGTCCACTACTCTCTGCCGTGGAAAGAGAATATGTTACACATTTGGTTCCAGGGTCGGTATTTTGTTGTTGTATAAAAAAATTAAAATCACTTTTAGGGATGAACATCAGTGAGCTGCTGAAGACTCAGAAGCGTGACAATCCCTCTTCCGGTCCGTCGTGAAGGAACTCGTGGCCCAGTCCATTCCCACACTTCCCACAGCAAACCTAAGCATTATATTTTTAGAAGGTCTGAATAAAAAATGTTTACGTTAAAATCAAGCCAGCGCTTATTTTACAGGGGTACTCCACCTTTACAGGCCCCCACGCCTCAGGATATCTAGAGACGCTGTCCTTATGGATCGTCTCCGAGAAGGAAGGCCACGGAGAAGAGTGCTCAAATTTTGAAGTGCTGGAAAATAACTCATGGCCACATTTGGAACACACATAAATACCTGAAGACATGGAAAGGCAAAAAGAAAGGTGAATAGTACTAAAGTACTTGGTTCTCAGCCATTACTTTTTTATTACGCAGGTGGATCCAAATAAATGTGAATATTTAAAAAAGGTTATTTATTTCAGAGATTCGGTTGATGGATTCTAGACATTGATGTTTTGTAGGCTGTTATTTTTGTTAATTTTGATAACTACAGCTTAGACGAACAAAAACACATCTGTCGGTCAACCAACCATGGAGGAGACAGCAATTGACACCCTTTACAAGGATGGCAAGCCACAGATGGTCAATGCCAGAAAGGCAGGCTGTGCAGATAGTGTTGTATCCAGGCCAGTTAGTGGAAAATTTAGTGGAAGAAAAAAGTGTGATTGAAAATAAAGGACAAAGGCTTAGAAGCTTGGCATGGATTGCAGCTGGAGTAAGTTTCTAAAGAGTCGCCACTCTTGAATCAGAGACATATGTGCATTTTGTATTTTATGTGGATATCAAGGTCCAAGAGTCTGGATGAAGAGGGGAGAGGACAGAATCCTGGGGTGCCATGTTATCTGTTCATGATAGTCTACTGTATTTTATCCAGCCGAGTCAGCACAGCCGTTTACCAGGGTACCTGAACACACCACCAAAGGTAGCAACACCTGCTGCATGGGAAAGTGTATTAAATCTTTAGGCAATTTGTAACCAAGCTGTCATAAATACGCCATTGATGAATGTGCAATATTTACCAAATATAACACAGTTTGGAAACACTGAAGTGATTCTCACAGCAAATTCAGTTGAGAAGTCGGTTTACAGCAGATGATGAACAGCTGAAGGATGACGCCTCTATTTGGTCTTGTTACAAGGAGTTTTCCCCCGTTTCTTAAAAAAATTACTTTCAGATACTGGTCCTTCATGATTAAGAGTGTTAAGACCTAAGTCTTGTACTCCAATTAAAGCTTTCTCTTTGTTCTTTAACAAAAGCTGATCCCAAGCTCGATATTATTCTTTATAATAAAGGCTGTTCTTTGTTCTGGAGAATAACTAAGTAATTTGAATAATTAGAAATTGAGTTTTTGCCACTCATTGCTCAGAACTGCTTTAAAAGGATAAGACGAGCAGGTTTCAGGGGCTACACATGCAGCACAGCAGCCCTCTGACACTCACCTGGCTGGAAGTTATCTCTATAAACCTCTCCCCCAGAAAAGGAGCAGTATGACATTTCCTCCATTCAGATGTCAAGTTTCTTAAACCTCACTAGTTATGCTTTAGCTTGCAAACGTACGTCACTCTGGGGAGGCTGACCCAGCTAAAACTGGGAGAAGCCGGTGTGTCCAGATCAAGTATCAACAGCTGACGCACTGTTGTGTAACGTTTCAGCTTAATATCACTACCTCCACCTAGTGGCAGTGTTTTGTATAGCACCTTTTATTTTTTTATACTCAACACACAAACTGCATTAACAAACACATTTATTTGACTTTTATTTAAAACATAGCAATCATTGTGCATAATTTACATAAAATACTTATCTCATAGAACAATCTAAGGAATATTACGTGTATGTCGTACGTTGTTCAAAAATATTGATTAATCCCTAGAAAGGACTTCCCCCATTTCTTTCTGACAGGCTGATAAAAAGCACCGAACTGATATAAACAGCCTGTGTTCGTATCAGGGTGTGACTTGTGCGCTGAATCTAGTAGCTCGATCTGTGATAAATTGCATAGCTGAAGGGTTTCCACTGCTGCTCTGTGTCCTCGCTCTCCAGTGAGGCCGTCATTCATCAGAGTCCTGGGGCTCCCTGAGAGGACTTTGTCCCAGAACCCTTCATTCGCTGCCCACACCTTCTGCAGCACAGAGAAGCTCCTAATCCTTCGGCACTCCCTCACCGCTCACTTTATTGTCCATCGACCTTATCTGGGGATGGGGATAAAAATGAGGGCAAGAGGTTTTCATTCAACAAATGATACTGTGCACACAGCATTGCTACACTAAGTCTGTTTGTTATAAGATGCTAATGGAAAATAGACTTATCCAAAAATATATATGTACCTTTAGGGACGAACTTCAGTGAGCTGCTGAATATTCAGAAGCGAGAAACCCCCTTGGCCGGACCGTCATTCACAAATTCATGCCCAAGACCGTTTCCACACTTCCCACACTTTACCTGGAATAGCATGACACGAAATAGTCTTAAAACAACATTTTTTTTTTAGGAGAAATTAGAGATTTTGCAGTATCAGTTAATAACCCAAAAGGCTGTTCTGAAGGCACCTTATAAGCCCCGGGCCTCTCCTTATATTTGGACACGCTGTTTTCATGGACGGTCTCTGTGAAGGCCGGCCAGGGGGACGAGTGCTCGTACTTGGAGCGGCTGGAGAACAGCTCATGGTCACACTTGGAGCAAACGTAAATCCCTGAGAGGAAATGGATAAACAATTTTAGGCAAACCGAAGCTGAGGTTTCACTGTATCACAAACACATTAACGCCCCTTCCACTTTTTCACAAAGGCTTCGTGTCTTTTTAATGGTATTCTATGTGATAGACGACCATAAAGTACTGCAGGAGAAAGAATCTGATCATAAGACAAATGCTAGTCATGCACTCCAAATCAAGAAGGCCACAAAAGTCTTAACATGTGGGCGGTTCCTCGTCATAGCTGATGGGAAGATGGGTGGAGCTTAAACACAGGACCTGCAAAAGACCTGAGACGGAGTTTCGACTTCAGGCAGAATGACCCTAAAAAAAACAGCCAGAACTAAACCACTTGGATCAAGGCATATTTACGTATAAGACCGGCCTAGTCAAAGCCTGATCCAAATCCAATGGAGTATTGCTGACAAATATGCTGTCAGCACACCCTCCAGTCAATCTGTCTGAGCTTGAGCTATAAAGCAAAGAACAAAGGGCAAAAAATATATATATATATCTAAATGCAAAGCTTATACAGACACGCCCCAACAGCCTTGCAGGTGTTATGTGGCAGTTCTTTCAATGTTTCTCCTGCCAGTGGGACACATTTACCAGAGCGAGGAACCTATAAGTTTTACTTTATTTTATTATGTTTTTAAGAAGAAACAAAATGTCTCCCCTGGCAGAACTAATCCACAATAATTATCTAGTTCTGTGTGAGTTATTGTGTAACCAAAACACTGGTTACAAAACTTCCGACTGCTAAAAGACGACCTGCGTCTACAGCTGGAGTAATACTGCACCCCAAGCAAAATGCCAACTTTATGTTTCTATATCCCGGACACACACCAGTATTTAACATTACACGCGCTTTAAAAGTTACATAGCGGGTGACGCAAGCAGTGACATAACTACTGGCCGACCAGCAGCGGACACCGGCAAGAGAATGCGACGACGTGACAAGACGTAAGTGTAACGAAGAAGAAGATACCTGGTTTAAAGTGGTCTTTTAAAACCTCTCCGCCGAAAAAGGAGCAAAACGACATCGCTGCCCGTGAACTTAATCCCGTGTTTCTGTGCCGCACCGAAACAAAACGCAACGAGACAACGTCACTTCCTGTTTGGTTTTTTGTCTTCCCCGAATTTCACAATAAAATCTTCGTGAAAAGTTTTGGCACGATTATTTTTATGGTGAGAATTAAGAATAAAGGCAGAAATATATAAATGCCCCAATAATATACAGCAATACACTTAAAATATAACAGTTAATTTAAAAACATGAAAAATAATTATATATTAATTCAAATGTCATTGTTCAAAATATACATTTTATTTACTTTACCACATGTTTTATAATTTAATTGCCCTTTTTTTTCTCTATCTATATATATATTTCCTGCACATTCATTTATTCATGAATGTGCAGTTCCTTTCCCCTGGCTGCTAAACGGAAGTGTAGGCGTGTACTATAGACTGACCAATAGCAGAGGAGCTGACCCACCTAAGGACAGCCCACCTTATTTCCATAATGAGGCAGAAAGTCATAAGGGAAAGTAAAAAAGATAGAAAATTGTAAAAGGAATACATAGAAATAGAACAGCTTGTTGGGAGAAACAGACATGAATGCATCATAATTAAAAGATTAACATTATTTTTAAAACAGTTAACTTAAAATCAAATTCTTAAATGATGTGTTGGAAATTCCATCCATCTATTTTCTAACACGTCTATCCCTCATGGGGTCGCGAGGGGTGCTGGTGCCTATCTCCAGCTGTCAATGGGCGAGAGGCGGGGTACACCGTGGACAGGTCGCCAGTCTTTCGCAGGGCAACACAGAGACAAACAGGACAAACACACACTCAAACCTGACAGTCATGTCTTTTGGACTGTGGGAGGAAGCTGGAGTACCCGGAGAGAACCCACGCATGCACAGGGAGAACATGCAAACTCCATGCAGAAAGACCCAGGGTGGACTCAAACCCAGGACCTTCTTGCTGCAAGGCAGCAGCACCACTGTGCAGCCCATGTTGGAAATTATTAGACGAAAAAAATGTGAAGATTAATTCAATTGTAAAATGTGGTAAGGTAAACAAATAGACAAAGACATGGGCAAAAGTAACTTATTTGTGTATTTAATGAATTGGTTTATGTATTGGGTCATATATATCATTTCGCTTTAATTTCAATTCAGTTTTCCATCCTCCATATTTTTTTTAACATTAGTCGTTAATCCTAAAACAGGTGATGGTCCTTTATGCTGTCACTTTTCTAAATAAATGTGCCAATACTCGCCTTTTATTTACAAATAAAGTGTAGTGTAGTCGTGTATAGTGTATTATCTACCCAGAAAAAAAATATCATGATTGCTATTTCTTACTCGTGGAAACATGAGAAGGGTATACTTAAAAACACTCGACAATGACTAAACGAGTCATTGTCTTTATGTATAAAGTGTATGCTTTATACATAAAGCATACATTTTTCATTTCATTTCCATTGCAAAATGTTTATTGCCTTTTTAACGATGCTATGTTCAGTCAGAAGCAGCCTTCTTAAAACTTTACATATAAAGCCATGTGAATAGTTTTAGGTTAACTGTAACCGTTTGCTGCAGTATCAGTTTTTTTGGTAATTAAATTAAGTGTATATATGGCCACCTACCGTGTTTCCCATTTTTGAATATGGGATTAACATTTAATTGTAATTTACATAACATGGAGAGATGCACAAAATTACCTCCATGCGGCCACAACCATGAAATGCATTTGGAACAAATCCTGAAATAACCATTATCGCCCTTTTTATGTAAAGCAGTTCAAAATAGAGAGTGAAGCCAGACGGATTTCTCGGGGCTTTCTGATTGTCATGTTAAAGCAGTTTAGTCGGGGATGAATGTCTGACTTGCAGCGGTCTTATGTTTGCAACGATTTTGCGCGACCTGGCCTGGATTGTCCAGGTCGTGCGCTTACATAAGTATGCGCACAGAACTGCGGTGTCGGTAGAGTTGAACTCAGTCCGTGTTTTGACGCTGAAGCAGCAGGGAAGAGGAGGAGGAGTCGCTGATCCCATCTAATCTGGATTAAATAGTCCCCTCTGCGGTCAGGATTCCCTGGAATGACATTTTGATGGAGCTGAACTGGGTTGACGCTTCATGCAGCGAGCAGCGACGTCTAAACTGCGGCGGACTGGATGCTTCTGTAATGAAGTTTCGGCGATTTTTTTTTTTTTTTTTTTTTTTTGTGACGAGGAAGAGCTGCAGGGGCAGTAAAGTTGTGTGAGTATTTTCTGCCACACACATGGATGGATACTACCGGTGTGCGGCAGCAGCAGCACGCTGCGCTCTGCAGCAGCAGCAGGCGGACTGAACACTGCAGCCCGCGCTTCATGCACGCTACTGCGCTTAACCATGAGCGCCTCATCACGGAATAAACAAGGCCATCACGCCGCGGTAAGGTGAGTAGGACCTACTGTTACCGCTGAGTGCAAATGAGCGAGTGTTTTACAATATTTAAAGCAGTACACTTGTTTATAAGTGCAGTCAGAACAATTTCTCTGGAGAGGATGCCCGTGAGGCAAGCTATACAAGTTATTTGATCTAACATTATGTTGCAGACACCAGATGCAGATGCTGCTTGGATAACATAGAGCCTAAAGGTCTGGGAATAAATGTTCTGCCTTTTTTTTTAGTCTGCAATCATTATATGTCATCTCTGGCATACAAGAAGCAGTATTCCATTTTATTATATTTAATTATTTTTATTTTATCCAATTTTAACTCCTTATCTGGGATAGACTGAGTGCCACAAGCACACAGAGTTCAAAATACTGATTTCAGGTTCAGTGTAAGGTTTATTTATTTTTATTTCATTTTAGCTGCTTTTATCAACATTTTAACTCATCCATCATTGGATGAGTTCAAATTATTACCAATCAGCACTGAATTAGGCAGACTAGGGGGTGTCAAAATATTATAATGTGGCACAGTCACAGTCAGTGTTATAGTGGCACAGTCAGCACTGCATCAGTCTGCAAATGTACTCACCATCACATCAGATTTTATTACCAGATATCAAAATAAAAAATAAAAACAGGTTATTACACATAGATTGCCAGTATCATTCATACCTTGAGCAAACAGTTTTCAGTCACCCTATCAGGTTTACACAACCCTGTATGAACAGTGTATTTGTAGCCTAAACATCCAGTTTTCGGTAAACATATTTATTGTCTCACTGTCTGACAATAAGCAAGTAAACAGAGACATTTAGAACAGATGTTTTGCAAACTTTAAAAAAAAAATGCCTGCTCACATTTCTGTTGTCTTCGTTAAAATAGCCTTTTAAACTGTATGACTTGAGTCAAATGTTTTCAATTTCTTTCCACAAGCTTGCTGGTATTTTTGGCTCGTTCCTCTCCACAGATCTGGTGTAACTGAGTCAGGTTTGTAGGATCGTACACACCTTTCAACTCTGCCCACTCAGATCAGAGCTTTGTAGCCACTTCAAAACATTGACTTTGTTGACCTTAATGTACTTAGTGAATGATTTGGCCACATGCGTAGGGTCATTGCTGATAAGGGTTGTTTGTTGCATTGCTTGTTTGTTTGCTTGCTTTTTTTAAATGTACTGTTTTTGTGAGAATCAGATCACCAGACTCCTTCTTTTTCTTGAAAAGTTATTGAGAGCTCAGGGTTTGTTTGTACCCCGGAGCCCCTCTCTGTTCAGCCCACCGCATACACCAATGTGCACACGATATTTCAAAGAGAAGGCAATCATCATACATGTTTTATACAAAAGAAAACATATATGGAGCTCAGAGCCTGCATTAGGTCAGAGCCCTGTCACGCACACTCTGTAGCTGCTCGCTGTAACATTGTCTAACTGGAAAACGCGTCTGTGCCTAAGCATTAACTTCGTAGCCAATGTTTAGAGATGTTGCTTCAGTATTTCCACATAATTGCCTTTGATTATGATGTTGATCTATTCTTTGAAGTGCATCAGCCCTTCCTGCAGCATCCAGACAACTTAATACTCCCACCGTTAAACTTCACACACGCGACGGTGTTCTCAGACCTTTAAAAACCTTTAAAAATGTGGTCATTATCGCCACTTCAACTTTAGTTTCGTCAGACAGGAAGATGAGATGTCACCTTAATTTAAGGTTGTTGTCCTTTGAGCGCTTACACCAACTGCGGCTTTTCCTCTCTTAGTGGCCTTTCAGCCCATTTTGGTACAGCAATCATTTCCCTCTCCATAATGACACTTTCCAACGAGCTTCAGCCAGCATCTTCACATGCGCTATTGCTCTCGCCTTGGGACTGATGTGTACATTTTACATCAAATGCGTTCATCTCTGGGACACAGAACCTGTCTCCTTCCTGAACGCTATGATGGCTAGGTATGTCAGTGGTGTTTATACCTTCAGACATCTGGAAATTGCACTCAATAAGGAACCATAACTGTGGTGCTCCACCCTTCTCTTCCTGATATCCTGGCTCATTTATTTTTATTTTTATGTAGCACACATAGAAGCAGTTTTTTTAAGGTGTTTCCTTACGACACATCCACAGCTGTGTTAATCACAATCTTTCCCAGTTTACAGTCATATTCATTAAATTAGAATAAGTGTTCTGATCTGGGCCGTTTGTCAGATTAAAAATACCATTTGAAAGTAACATCCTTTAATCGTGTATTAGATGTTTTCCATTTGGCCAATTTTTTTATTTGTCCTATGTAACATCCTAATCCCAAATCAGGTGTTTTCATTAGCTGTAGGGGGAAATCACCATAGTTAACAGAAATAAAGGCTTGAAAACAGCAGTCTGTGTGTAATGAACCTATATGTTTTAGTATATATTTTCCACAGACTTCAGTAACATTTCAAGTCAACTTTGCACCAAATTAGTGTCTTAACTCTTTAACTGGTTATCATTTATCACTGTGGCTTCATGCAGATGCATTTTGTCAATTGGCTTACTGAAATAAGATAAGATAAGATAAGATAGTCTTTATTGATCTCACAATGGAGAAATTCACTCGTCACATCGGCTCATACAAGAAGGTGCAGAGTAGGGAAGGTGCATTCAGTTATATACAATGAGTCTTCATATATACAATGGATCAAAAAGAATACCAAAAAAAAAATACAAAAACAGGAAATAGGAATGGGCATATGATGTCTCATTTACATTCTTAGTGGTCTATATATATATAAACATATCTATATACTTAAATATATACATATATCTATGCGCCTAAATACATACGTACTTACGCGTATATATGTGCATATACATTGTATACATTTGTACATACATACATACATGTGTACTGGCATATGTTCAGGTGTTGATAGCAGCAGAAGTCACTACATCAGGATTATTGCACGGGTTGTAGGACAGTGTATTAAATAGATTATTGCACCTTGGTTATTGCCCATTAATTATTACAGTTGTGGTCACAGTTACAGTGCAGCATTGTAAAACCTGATTGCAGCAGGAATGAATGACCTGCGGTAACGCTCCTTCTTACAGACAGGATGTCTAAGTCTGGCACTAAAGGAGCTGCTCAGCTCCTCTACAGTCTGGTGCAGGGGGTGGAAGGTGTTGTCCATGATGGATGTGAGCTTGGACAACAAATGAACTTTTCAATCACAATGTAATTTATTGATAGTGAGAAATAAATCTTATGTGAATCTCTGTACAGTGTATGTAAATATATGGTTTCAACTGCAGATAAAAGCAGTCTGTCATGGTTATTCTGGGTCATGAGTCTCCTCCGCTGTTATCTGAAAAGTCTGGGAACAACTGCTTTAAAAAACACAGGAAATCATTTCTTATATTATATATCCTGTTTAATAAAAAATAAAACTTATCATTGATGTTCAGGTATGAGTTTTTCCGTCTCTCCTCTTATCTGAGCAGAAACTGGCTCTGAGTCCTCTTTGGAAAGCTGCCAGGCCTCTGCTGACTCCACTCAGCAGTAAAGATATTCAAGGTTTTGCTCCTTATGTCAGCACGAACTTCTTCCAAATTGACTCCTGAGCTGAAATTGATTAGGCTGATGGAGGACGGTCTGCAGCAGCAGCAGCAGCAGCAGCAGCTTAACCGTCGGCAGAGTGGCACTTTTGGTTAATTAGATTGAAAACAAAAAGCCCAGCGGGTTTGTGCTTAAATCGATGTTCTGGTTGTGTTCATGAAGTGGTGACATATTGTGGGAACCTACAGCAAGTTATGCAAGTTGTTAATGAATTCCCATTATGATGTATTGGAGCGATGCCTCTGTTGCACAATTTCCAAATAAAATGGATTATTTAAAATGATTTGCTGAGTTTATTTGTCCTCAAATGTGCTGGTTAAATGCATGTGAGAAGATTATTATTTACTTTGTTGAAACCTAGAACAAGGGAATGTATTTGAGATAGGAACTGATTTAACATCCTTTTTTTTGGTAAATTTGTCAAAAATACATCTAAAGTGTTGGAGATTACAGTTAATCCGCTGACAGCCTGGGTCATTTAGCTTTGTATACCCTCAGTTTATGAGGCTTGTCTACCTAGCATAATGCATGCCTGTGGTTGTGCAGTGTAAATAAACTTTTAAAAGGCTCTATAGACCAACGTGCTCCCAAGGGCAGGATCTATATGGTGTGCTTTCAAAGCTATAATAGGGCTGGACGATATAGAAAAACAGCATATCAATAAAATAGATTATCTATAAATTCAAAACATATATTTTAAGTGCGCCCCTGGCCGTTTTATGCTGTTACTTAGCGACATATTTTTAGATAAAGAACACAAACACTGAATTCAAACTCAACCCTTTATTCAACCAACTTTTTACCAAAACTGCAAGTTTTTAAAAAAGAAAAAAGAAAGTGTGCTCTCTGGACTCTCTAAAGAGGGCGGAGCTTGGTCCCTGGGTCTAAGTTTGTGATTGGTTGGGTGGATGTAATGACTGTAATATTAACCTACATGGCTAGAATGCAAAAGGAAGGAAAAGTGTTATTCTATTAAACTTTTTACTGACCCTTTTTTTCTATCATCGATATACGTCTATCGAGCGATATATATTGTTATTGAATTATCATCCAGCCCTAAGCTATAATGGCCGATAGTTTGCTAAAAGCCAGTTTTTTTAACGTTCGTCACAAAGTAAAGTGTTGACCCCACGTTGATGTAACAGCAAACAGGCTTAAATAGGCAACTGGACTTTTGCTTCGTTTTTCTGAAAACGACTTGCACTTGAGAAACCTGCAGTTGGAGCGCTGCTGCATTCCAAGTCGGATGCAAGTCAACGACCCGCCCGTCACTATCCTGGGTCGTTAGAGCCTATTGCCTGATGTGAGTGGAGTACTTGGTTACCTGAGTCATGATGAGACTGCTTATGTAATCACTCCCCAGTGTGAAGTGTCCACTTATATCTTCGGGCTGTGCTGGATCCCTGCATGCCTGCAGAGAAATCATTTAAGATTAAAGAAAAGTTGCCGAGGGGGTTAAAAACAAGGGCAGTAAGGTTAAAAGCAAAGGTAGATATGCTGTCTTGCAGATTTCTTAAAGCTGATACATTAGCTACAGTTTAACATGTTGTGCTTCTCTCCTCCCTTTGCAGGGTAAATCTCAACAATCCACCAATTATGAGCAGCTAAACATACAGCTTCAAGTGCACGACCTTAGCTTCTGGTTTGAATCCATCATGGAGGAGAGCAAACTTATCTTCAGCCTTGACCACCTGGATGAGGGTCCCTCTGTCGTCTTTTCAAAAGACAGACCACAAACCCTGGGGTGTCAACGTGAACTCAGTCTAAGTATGAATCTAGACCTGAACCAAAGCCACCGAACTCAGCCTCTCTACCTGCCTCACTCTCCTTCATCTCCAGGCTCTCTATCCGATTTGTCAGCATTATCAACAGACCTCCTCATCTCGACTGGCTTGGTCAAATCGTCCTCCACAGACCTGAAGCCAAAGGACAGCAGCACCCTGAGAGGTAAGCCCCTCCTCAGCCTGGTCAAGTCCCTCAGTACAGAGATCTCCCGCCGAGGTGAGCCTGACAACAACCTCTCAAAGTCAGACTCCAAGCTGCATCTGCATCCCTGGAAGCATGTTACTCATCCAAAGATGCCAGAATATGGGCCTACAGCAGGGGTGCTGAGCGAAAATGACGACTGGGTATCTCCTCTGTCCACCGGCAGCATGTCTCCCACTGAACCCAGAGGCAGTTCCCTGATTGCTGAGCTGGAGGACACCAGGAGGAAGTTTTCAGAGGCCATGCAGGATCCACTAAGCATGCTGAGTAAGATCATGGGGGACGAGAACTCTGGAAGCCCCAAGCAGGTTAGGGGGTCTGGTACTGGAGACTCACCGTCCTCCCAGGGCGGCTGTGAAAGAGACAGGAGCAGTGAAGACTCAGACCTCAGGTGTAGAAAGAGAACAGACAATGAGCACAGAGCTGTGTGTGATGACCCGCTCAAAAGACTCCAAAAGGATTCATTGATGCAATCTTCAATCTTCCCAAAACAAAACAACCAAAGCAGAGACAAGCGTCTGAAAATCTGCACTTATGGGGATGTGATCCAAGTGGTGGAGCTTCAGAACGGATCCACAGGCAGACATCATAAAATGGACCCCGAGCCTCAAGTCTCTTTTTCAGGATCACCGTTGCCTTTTTACTGGCTCATCCCCGTAGGTCTACTGGCTTACGGCCTCTTTGTCCTCCCTCTGCCTCCGTACTTAACCGGTCTGTCCATGGGGATCGCATGCGGCTTTATATTGGGCTTGGTGGTGGTCTTTGTGTTTGCCCCGCGACATTCCCGCAGCAAAAAGGGGTCTCAAAGCAGGTCCAGATCCATCAAAGTGGATCCGCTGGATGTGGAGCTCATGGATACCGGAATCATTGAGGTAATACCTGACAGATACTTTGATTAAATGGTGATACTTCTTTTTCAAATGTATTTATTTTGATTTGTTTTTATTTATACAAGTTGTTAAGGTGTGTTAAATAAGATTATGAACACTTAAAGCAATAAAAAGCAGCAACAAATGTCCATTGAACCTCTTTAAAAGCTGTTCTAAAATGTTCAGTTTGGAGTTTCAGGTCTTGCAGCAGGGATCCCACGACGGCAAATTAAATGCAACAAATATAACAACAAATACAGTACTAAATGCATGCATTGACTCTTCTGGTTCAGGTGTGTAAAAAGTCTTAAAATTAATCAATCTTTTATTGCAGTAACATCATCTCACTGAAAGATTTAGTAAAATCCATCTTTTAATTTTAGTGCATTCATGGATCAAACAACCCTGGTTAGGATTATTTAAAAGTTATGGCAAACCCTGATTTCTTTAAAATTAACATAATTAAAGCATTTCTTACTTAATGCTTTTCTTTTTTCAGTGGGTGAGAGTGCCTAAGAACGTCTAACTAGTAATCCATGACGTTCTTTGTCCAGGGGTATAAATTTTATATAGGCCTGTTTCTCTCAGCCGCTGGATAATCCAGGGTTATTGTGGATAACAATCTGCTCCTTAATACCTCAAAGACAAAAGAGCTCATAATAGACTACAGGAAGAAAAGAAACGGACATTACACTAATAATATTGTTATAATATTCTTATTTATTTATTTTATTAACACTGACAGATGGGACTTAATTTCGTTGTTCATGTGATAATGATAATAAAGATCTAATCTAATCTAAAAAAAAATCAAATCGATAATCCAGGGTTATTGTGGATAAAAAGTCAGCATGTGCCATTTTGCTGCATTATTGTGAAACGCAGTAAATTAATAATGACTTTCATTTTGCAAGCAGAAAAGCCTATAAGGTCATGTGTAAAATATGAATAACTGTAAAAGATTTCCATCCTAATATTGTTTCAGTCAAGCTTCTGACTTTAGCGCCACATCAAGTAATGCACAGCCTCTAAGAAGACATTACTTTGGCTACATATTCTGTTATCTCTGTACGTTATCCTCTTAAAGCGTCTCTTTTTTTTTGCACACTAACAATTTGGCTGCATGAAAACCAGCCTGGGGCGACATTATGACGTTTGCAAGAGGTCGGCACAACAGTATTTATGGACGATGCTGTAAAGCACAAGCAGCCCTTCATAGATTATTTTTCAGGTTATTTCTGTCCAACAAGCTGCCTGCAGGTTCAGCAGTATGCAGAGGATCACGATGACTGCGGAGTTATTGAGGAAAACAAAGCGACATTATACATCCACTTTGAAGTGAGATGGATGCATTCTGCTCGGTCTCAGGTTTCCCCTCCTGCTGAGCTGTACTGTTACATTTTGCACCATCGCTGTGGCATTAACACCATCTCACAGCTTCTTCATTGCTTGTATTATTATGTATTGTTTTAGATTTAGAGGCCTGCTTGTTTACTTTCAGGGCTGGATGAATGAGGCGCACGGTTACGATCCTGATACCTTCCACCCTTCCGCAATGCACTCAGTCTATGTGACGCTGGATGGCAGCCGGCTGCACTTGGCAACCCCCCGTGGCAACATCCCCCGGTGGGCAGCTTTTGATAAGCCACACCACGAGGCCGTGTTTCTGATCAGCCGTACTTACCAGCTGGCTAACAGTGAGGTGAATGTTTTACCTAGTAAATCTAACCTATTCCCCTCAGTACAGCAGGGCACAGACTGCAGTGTGGAGTCAGCTAGAAAGCAGAGGTGACCTCTGAACTGAACTTCTCACACTGACCTGTCTTCACCCGCTTTGTCACCCAACACGGAGGTGACAGACCTACAGGACCGAGTGATGAAACACTGAATAAGCTTGACCTGTCTGCTCTGCAGAGCCTCCAAAACATTTCAGCTCAGTGACAGAAGGAACATTTTGAATACCCTCATTTTAACATGCATAGAAAGGTTTAGAGGAATGAAAATGAAATGGAAAGGACTCTTATTTGTCGGTGCCTGATGCAAATGTTTTCCCCGCAGGTGTCTCTGGTCCCCCCTGGTTTAGCTCGTAAGAGGGTTTGGAACAAGAAGTACCCCATCTGCATCACTGTGTCTGAGGGGGAGCTGGGGGAGAAGAGCCTATTGGAGGGGCAGGAGGAGGGTGAAATAGCACAGAAGTCTACCATCCCCAGCCATCGGTCCCCTGCCACGCTGTATCTGTTTGGCCGCACGGGAAGAGAGAAAGAGGAGTGGTTTCAGCACCTTCTATTGGCCTCGAAGGCTGCAGGCCAAAGCGAATTGAACTCAGAGGAAAACGAAGGTAATTGGGACGTGTTTAGCTGGCAAGCACTTTATCTTCTTTTTGCTAACAGTGCAAGCAGACAATCGTGGTTTTATCACTTTATGCTGTCATCTTCTTCCTGTTATCCAGAAGCACAGAGTGGAGGGGAGGCTGTTAAGGAAAGCACAGAAGAGATGCCCGACTTGTCGGCTAAAACAAGAACTATGTTGGAGTACAGCAACTACATGATGCAGCTGATTGGCTCAGATAGATGCAGCCCTACCCCCATCTGCAGTGACAAAGGAAGCCCCTCAGCTGGCATAAAGGTTCACAAACTACTTTTGTATTTTGCTTTAGCTCCAAAATTACACATCTAGTGTCTTGCAAAATATTCACACTGCATAAACTTTTTCCACATTCTGTCACCACAACCACAGTCTTTGATGTACTACGTTGATGATAACCCAGTGTGTAAGATTTTCACACTGGTGCACCATCTAGTTGTGCGCTAAATGAATTACAAACGACCTTGCTGTTAAGCGCGTAATAGCTATGACAGAAGCCATGGAGTATCATAAATGTAAACTTGTCCTCAGGTATTTGGTACCAAGCCACTGCTAATAGCTAATAGCTACGCCTATTGTGTGAAATGGTTTTTGGCACTGTTGCCAGGTTTGCTTGTTTTTTCTAAACTTGCTTGTAAATTCTGTGAGTTGTGGTTTTTTGGGCTAATTTCTGAACGTGTAGTCACCTTTTTTGGGGACTAATATAAGCGACTATAAACAAGAGTAAATAGACCCGCTTCTGCTGTTGCACTACAGTGAACGGCTGATATCCCTCCTCCCCACACATACTCCGGGTGTGGGAGACGAACAAACGAGCTGTCCCTCCTGGGAGGACAGAGTGGTTTTTGGGACTACGCTGCCCTGTCGCTAACATAAAGCCAACATAAACCTCACTGTTATATTGAATTAACTTACCTGTCCAGCAGAAAGCCTGCAACCTCTTCATCTGTGTTAAATCCCCGCTCCCTTGTGAATTATTTCCACCTCGTAATAATAGCCAATAAAGCCTCTTGTTTTCTCCCAGTTATTACTTCTTTTTCTTTTCTTGGTTACTTCATCTTCCCTCTCGCTGGTAAAGAGGTAGTCCTCCATTTCAACAGAAAAGGGCAAATAAAATTATCTACAGTCGTCTTTGTTTGTTTTCTACTCCCCCTCCACCGACAGCAGGTCTTAATATAGAAGACAGATAGGGAAAAGGTGTAAGGCTGACAAGTTTGGCTCCTTTCAGCTTCTGAAATCAGAAATAGTGATGCCACATTGCGTCTCCCAGTGGGTGCACCAAGGTCCTATGTATTTATATACTACTAATTCTAAGTTGAGAACGCTTTCATTTTTGATATGAGGTTATTAGACTTTGCCAGAATATGTATTTATAAAAGCAATACTGTATTTTTTGCTAATTACGTATATGTCAAAGTAGTCACACACTGTCCCTTTAAAATGTAACTCACCCTGATGTAAAGGCATAACCCCGCCCCCAGACAAGTTTTGAAAGATGCCACCCAAGTAGGTGGTACCACGAAACACGGCTAAGTGTAGGGATGAGCAGCGTGGGTTAAGCAATTGGCAGTGGTCAGGATGAGGGAAAGTGACATGCTGAAACATAGAGGGACAAGGGCACCATCTGGTGATTTTTGCCATGGATTGGTCTTTTGAGGTGGAAGATATTTCACCTTCCTCGTCATTGGAGTTCAAGGGACACTCTGTGGAGTCCAGCGGACTAGAGCGTTATCAGTTCGAGCCGCTGGCTTAAGGCGCTTACTCAGCAATGGCTCTGCTGAGGCGGTGGAAGACAGGGTCTGTGTACAAGCCTCCAGAACTAAGGAAACCCCCTACACTTCACTTTCTCCCCATCCTAACACTGTTTCTGTGTGCCTGGGATTGCTGTGACCTTTTGGAGCCAGGTCCACCTGTCATTTGCTGCTCTCGGGGTGCTGTGTGTTGCAGGCCTTCTACCATTCTTACCACTCTCACAACTGTGCCCCTCCATGTGACAAATGTTTTGTTCAACAGTGGCTCTCTTCTGTCCACTCCTAGATAAAGGCCAGATTTGCAGGACGCACAAGTAAGAGACAGTTTTTCCCAGCTGAGCTGTGGATCTCTAACACTCACCCATAGTTAACATGGGCCTCTTGGCTGCTTCTCCAATTAAAACTTCCCTTGCCCGGACGTTGAGTTTAGGTGGTCAGCCACATCTTGGTAAGCCTAGAACCATTTCATAAGATGATGGGCTGAAAGCTGATAATGTTAAAAGCTCCGAGACCTTCCTATGGATTACATTCAGTCGGAATCTATTCACTAATTTTGTTTTATCCAGGTTCATTCTTATTAAATTTATTCAGGTTATCAACAAAGTGGACCTCGATTATGTGCAAATTTGTGTTGGTTTCTCACATAAAATCACAATGAAATACATTAGAGTCTAAGTAGGGTAGAGTAGAGTAGAGATTGAGCTTTCTTTCCCTTATATAGTAATCATTTTCTTGCTACTCTTTGCAGGTCTCCACCGAAGACCGTGTTTCTGGGGGTGAAGCTGGAGGGGACTCTGAGGAAGCAACTGAATCGGGTGGATGCTCCCCAGATGGCCAGCCCGCCTGGATAAATTCCCTGGTGGGGAGGATTTTCTGGGACTTTCTCCGAGAGAAATACTGGGCTAATCAGGTGGCTCACAAAATCCAGAAGAAACTCAGCAAGATCAAGGTGAAGCTGGCTGATTTGATGTTTGGGGCAGCTGGTTTTAAATATGTTATCCATCAGCCGGTCAACGGACATCAACTGTTCAAGGATTACCAGATTTGACTTATTTGAAGTTGAAATAAGATGCTCAACTATTTTTTATCATTGTGTTAGCAGCAGAAGCATTAAAGGTTCAACAACAAATTGCGTGGCTTTCTCGTATGGCTTGTTTTCGCGCAAGCTAATAACCCTTTACAACAGTCACTTATACTCTTCAGCTCTTTTTGTTTAGATGAGAGAGAAATTGTTGATGATAATGCGCTCTTCCTGGTGTTCCAAGGCAGGTCCGATGCCACAGAAGAGGAATGATGACGCTGCATCACCCATTACTCATTCACTCTTCTTTTTCACTAACATCATCCCTTAGTCTCCCGCATGCAGACTCATTCATCTCCACTACAGCTATCCTTTCCTGCTCTTTGGTTCGGGTTAGCGGCAGATACCTACATCTGTGAGTTTTTCCTCTTTGACACTAGCACACCATATTTTACAGATGCAATTCTCCTCCTGCTTTATACAGTTGCCTTACTTCATGAACGAGTTGACGCTGGCTGACTTGGACATGGGAAGCTGCCTTCCACAGGTCCTAACCACATCAAAGCCTACGCTGGACCGCAGAGGTGCAGTATGCTTTATACCAACACAGGAAACATCCGACATATGTTACAACCCCGCTTCGCTGTGTTTTGTTTTGTTGGTTGCTCGGGTTTTTAAGTGCAGCATTTGGATTTTGTTTTTCTTCCAGCATCAGCCTGAGTGAAAAAAAGCTCAACACAGGCTCCAAAATGATGCAAGATGACTAAAATCAGAATAAGCATTGTTCCAAGCTAAAACAAAGCTTAAACTTTATAAGAGAACACATGGCATTGCAATCTTATTGTTACATATTGCTACACAGATATTGGTTAGGATTAATGGACTTTTTTCTAACTCTAGTTTTTCTTTTCCGTCTTCTTAGTGCACACGCTGCTCTAATTGATTTGTCTGATTTCGGTCACTAGGAATGATTTTAGTTGTGGGAATAAAGGATGTTCATAGTCCATTCAAGTAGATAAATAAACTGGTAAGCCAAAATTTAAGGCAAATACTGCTTCCAAGCAGTCCTTTGCAATTGCAACTTTGCACATGTTGATGTTGCAATGGCAATAGTCATTCAATATATAGTGTAGGTCACTTCACATTGTGTAACATTTTAGTTAAACTGAGTTTATATGACACTTATTCACCCGAATCTATTGAAATGGAGTTTGGCTTATTTTACAGCAATTACATGATGATTACCCTCTATTATGTAAATAAGGTCAATCCAAGTAGTGAAGAAACATTTACAATAATCAATTTTCAGTGTGACAGAGCCCTATTATGTGGGTTAGATAGGAAAACACACAATAATAATTTTGTGTTCTCAAACCAACATCCAAATCAGTGGCATATCTGATTAATGTGCACAAAAAACTTAAATTTGATTGATGCTATATGGATGTGGTGACGCTGAGGTGCCAGTATTTGCTGCAGTTCTACAGTGAGCTTTTTTTTATATCCATCACCTTCCAGCTTACTGTACATAGTACATAAAATTTTTTTATTTTATTTTTTTTTTTTTTATATAAGATATGGACAAGTTTAGGTCTGTAGATGTTGTCTTGGATTAATTTCCTGAAGGAAGATCAACACGCATTATCCTTACTTGAAAGGTACATTCTCTTGTATTTCCACGTGGGGGTTATTTATTTTTAGTGCCTCCAAAAAAAAATTACAAATATGCAAAACAAGGGCCTGGAGTCAAACCACAACTTTAACAGGAACTGAAAGTACAAAACAGACAGGGAAACAAACACAGCATCTGCTTGTTAGTGAGACTGATTAACCCAAACTTGGAAAACTTGGCAGACAACTAGCTATCTGGCAGAGTGTGGCAGAAAAAGAGAAGCTTAAGTACGGCTGAGGAGAGAGTGAGACGATATGGATAAGTTCATTAGAAAGAAGGAACAAGGTTTCTAGGTCTAGTGATCTAGAAACCCACAAAAGGGAAACTGAGGACATCTCCCATGTTAATTTCATATATATATATATATATATGTATGTATCTATCTATGTATAGATTGAATATACTACCGTTGTCATTACAGTGGTTGTAAAACAGTACATACTTGGCCTTTTTAGTTAGTGTGTGCGTAGCTGTTTGTCCCACATGTCTCTTTACTGCCCTGTGATGGACAGGCGACCTCGCCAAGGTGTACCCTGACTTTCCCTTCATGACTGCTAAAGATAGGCCCCAGCTACCCAAACCTGCATGGATAAGTAGGTATCAACAATGGATAGATGGATGGGTAATTCCAAAATGTCTTCTGAGTATCGCTAAAGACAGCCCAAATACCACCAGTGGCACCTGTACCAGAGTTTAGGAATCGTGGTAATAGATTTTCTCAACATACAGTTTATTATGAGTAGATGAATATTATAGTTTGGTATTTATTTCATGGACAGAAGCCACAGGTACTTTATTTGTTTATAGTGTGATAAACCACAGACTAGTACACACAAATTATATTACTGTTGTAATTATTTCACAAAGATCATTCAGATACCATTTATTTATTTATTCATTTTTCGTCGTAGCAAGGAACAACAGTTCATTCAGTTGGTTCAGGTCATAATCTTATTTGTTGTGTACCAAAAAGGACCGCGACCTCTTACTCTCATTTAGTGAAGTGATTAGCAATCCTCTTAATCCAGCTTTACCATCCATGACATGTCACATCTAAGCGCTACTGATCCAACATCTCTCAATCCGGTTTAGATCAAGAAGAGCTTTTGGCTCATGCTCCAAAACAACCTTGTGGCTTAGATCAAACTTCATTAAGAACACTGTTTATCAGTATCCCTGCTGCTTAACTTCCTCCGCCTGTTTTATCCCCAGGTTTGTGGCTGGACCTGGAGTTAATGTACACAGGCTGCCTACAGATGACCCTGGAGACCAAGATGAACCTGTGTAAGCTTGGCAAAGAGGGAGAGGATGAACCTCACAACATTCCGGAGAACCTGCAAATGGGGTGAGTCTCCATGCAAAATTTTACATGAAACATATTTGGGTTTACAAAAGAAAGAAGTTCAGAGCTCAAGGTTCACAGTAACCCACACAGCTGTGCTTTTCAGCTCCAAGCCGAGGCTGTGTATATTGGTAGATAGTGATGAAGAGTCCTCCAGTGCTGGGTCTTCTGATGAAGAGGAATTACCCTCATCTGATCCACAGAGTGCACTGGCTGACAGAAGTTCTCCAGGAGCAGCTGATGGGTAAATTTCTGCTTTCATCATAAATAAAATCCTAGATGAACGGCATACCAGATATGGCTTTGTGTTTACACCTGTGCCGTTTTGATCCATTACAGGCACACAGGTGGTAGCACAGGCAGGAAAATCCTGAGATTTGTGGACAAGATAACCAAATCCAAATACTTCCAAAAGGCAACAGAAAATGAGTACATCAAGAAGAAAATAGCAGAGGTCTCAAACATGCCCCTCATGCTGAGTGTGGAGGTCCTGGAGCTTTCCGGAACGCTGACCATCAACATCCCGCCTCCTCCTACTGATAGGATATGGTACTTTTACCTTCCTAGCCTTGTCTTCTTATTTAAGAATTTCATATGCGCTTGCTTGTTTTTTCCTTCTGTCGTTGTCTTTGCTAACATTTGTCTGGTCTCAGGTACAGTTTCCGAGTGCCTCCCAGGTTAGACCTCCATGTGCGCCCCATGCTTGGAGAGAGGGAAGTCACCTTCACTCACGTGACAGAGTGGATCGAGAGAAAACTGCAGTGTGAGTTCCAGGTCAGTCCGTCAACTCACCATCTGTGTTGCCTTGAGATAATTCAGCAATCTCTTCACTAATCCAATGAATGTCGCTCCCTTCTGGATCTGAACAGAAAATATTCGTCATGCCCAACATGGATGATTTATATCTGCCCCTGATGACATCTGGCCTGGAAAACCCACCTGCATCCTGCCATTCCTCTGTGATTTCATCTTCCCACCAGTCTTCCATGGAGTCTCAGGAATACTTGTCAGAATAGCGCAACCCTGTGGCTGCAGAGCAAATATTATGTTGAAGAAAACGAGATGTCATGCATCTATTGAGATGAAACCTTGAGAGGGTGTTAGGAGGCGACAGATTGGCGGTCATCCTAATTGACCTTGTAATTAGCAAAGGAAGCCATGCTGAACTCAAACTGTGACCTTGGGACCGTCGAAGCCAGGATAAGTGCCGCCTACAGAGAGTTTAATGACTGATATTACATTAGCTAACGAACGTCTTTTTAAAGTGATGCAAACTGGAACTGCAAAAGACCAAAAAAAAGTCTCCATCCAGCCGTCCGTCCATCCACTTTGCATGTCATTCATTTTACTTTTCTTCTAGAAATGAACCTTACTTGAAATTTCAAAAGGTGTTCCTTTATTAAAGTTTAATTTGCAGACATCACAGCTAATAGAAAAACAGACATCTATTCCAGTTACTATTCTAAAAAAAAAAAAAGCTAGTTTAAAAAGACCACATTCTGAAAAAGTGAAATAAATGTATTATGCTGCAAGAATATCAGCCTTTCTTTCAGGCCTCCTCTGGCAGAGTTTGCAGCATTGTCTTTAGAGGATCTTTTTTCTGGGGCCCCTATGAATAAAGCAGAGGTTATAGTTGAAAAAAACAACAACTTCAGACCGCTAAATATAGCATGTGATTTATACAGTTCTTGCTTTGTGAGTGTTGGATTTGAGCTCGAATACAAGTCGTCTTCCCCTCACTATAAAGGCTCTTTTCTCTTGAGCCGATTGGAAGCGCCCATGGCCGAATTTGGAAACGGTGTCGATGAACTTAAAGCGTAATTACAACTTTAGCGTACTTCCCCTGCAGGTTTTGTGTTAAATTGAGTTTTCTTACCTTTCTGAGGGTGAGGACACATTTCTTAACGCCCACAACGCAGCCTTTCACCACGACAAAATCATTAGTTACTTCATCATAGTGGGGAACACCTCCCTAATGAGATAAAATCCAGAAAAGAAGACAATGGAGGACAATATTTTCATCAGGATGGCTCAGGAAACGGTATATTTTATGCAGAAGACAACCTCAAGAACCTTTATTAATCATCTATAACAAAAGCCATATACAGTTTTGTTATTTTTCGTATGATCAATAAAGCATCAGATATGTTAGAAAAAACTAAATACAATTTTTTGATAAGTATATCATGTCATGTAGAAACAATACACGACCACATACCAAAACCATTAAGGGTTCATTGACTTATACATCACCCCCACATATGTTGGTATCTCTGGTAAAAATTGGTTCACCAAAAGCCTTAAAATAAATTAATCTGTTATTACAGAATCATTTTCTCACACAGAAAATTTTAAAAGGAATCCAGGCATTAATATTTATCAAGTCAGGGAAAAAAAATCCAAAATGGCATCCCCAGTGACTCCATAAATGAATAGGTGCAATATTTAATTTCTACTTTGCATTGTTTAAAGTTTGTTTTTTATGTCAAGGAACCTTACTCAGTAACACATGGCTTCCTGTTTTGTTGAGCTACAAATATGGCATAACAAAGAGGCCCACTTAGCCGCTTTTCCAACATGAAATGATAAGAGAGCGGGCCATTTAAGTCCCAGTAAGGAAGTTGTTGATCATCCTGTAAAAACAATGGCTACAAAAACATGAGTCATTTTTTGATAAATAATCAAAGACTTTGAAACAACTGCATATGAGGCGAATAGTGCTATGGAGGGTTAAAGGGGACAATATTAAATAAATTCATATATAATGAAATAAATAAATGTAATTATACAATGAAATAAATAAATGTACCATGAAAAAATAAAATGTAAAATGAAATAATGAAATGTAGAGTGAAATAAATAAATTCACCATTAAATGTCCCATTAAATAATTAAATGTATCATTAAATGTACCATGAAATAAATAATGTGCCATGAAATAACGAAATGTAAAATAAAATAATAAAATATAAAATGAAATACATAAATGTACCATTAAATGTTCCATTAAATAATTAAATGTACAGTTTCTTTATTTAATATGTCATTAAACACTTAAATGCACCATTAAATTATGAAATATGCCTTTTAAATTATGACATTAAATAATTAAATGTCATTTTTGCTAAATAAATATATTTGAATATACATTTAATTATTTCACTCTGTATTTATTTATTTCATGGTGTCACACAGCAGACCAATCATGAAATCACTTAAACTGTCGCCTTCACCCATCAAATTTAGGGGGCGGGACTAAGGAGATTCTGACGCCTGATTGGCTGCACTCATACTGGGCAAGACAAAACAACTTCTTCATGTGCTATAAAGAAGTTGTTGGCACATTATTTATTTAATGTGTTATTTATTTATTTAGTATTGTCCCCTTTAACCCTCCATATGAATGTGCCATTAAAACACAAAGAGGATTTGATGTAAACCACAGTACTGGACCTCTGGCTGCATGTTTAGGGGTCGTTGCCCCGCTGGAGTCTTTTTCTGCCTTAAACAGGTTTTCCTCCTGGATTGTCTTGAATTTCCTACCATCCGTCTTCTCACCAATAAAGAGAAGCAACCCCACATCATAATGCTACCACCATTCAGGGTGATGTACAGTGTTAGTTTTACTAGTTAATTGACTTCTACGGGCAGTTAGTTGCACCATTTTTAATTTAGGGGCATCAAATTAAAGGGCTATGAACACAAATGCATGCCACACCTTCCAGATTTTTATTTCTGAACAAGACCATGGATCCTTTTTCCTTCATTTCCTGATTATTTCTAGCTATGTGTTGGCCTATTATTTAAAATCCCAAAGGAAGCAGTAAAATTTTTGGTTGTAATGAAACAAAACTTACAAAATGTTAAATATAAGTATATGAATATGATATTTTTTTGCAAGGCACTGTGTATTGCTGCTGACTGGCAAGGATGATAGGGAGGGTTAATCAAAATCTCCAAAGCTCACTAATAGAGAAAAGGAGCAAGTTTTCCAATGCAAGATTCCACAACTTAACTGACACCTGGATTTATTTTAAATATTTTTCATATTTACCAGGGATGCCAATAAATGTGGAGTGTGCTTTAAATGGGAGTTTTATTATAAGCAGTGAGAGAATACCATTGGAGTGATGGTTTTCTGGCTCAGGCCGTAGTTAGTGGAGGCATTGTTTCGCACCACCCTTCCATCCTGGATGTAAACACCTTTGCCGATACGGAATACCTGAGGACATAAGATCCAGTAAAATAACTGGCATAAAACAGCTCTCTCTGTCTGATGTCTTGAATAATGTGCCTGCCCTGATCACCCACTCCCAGAGGAGTTTGGCTTCTCCCCTCAGGACGGCGAGAAGGATCTAACTGCTCTCATGATCATATTTTATTACTCAATTTATGTATGGTTAATAGTGTTGTGATTGTTGTATATGAATGTTGTGTGTCACGCTACACTGCAAAACCAATTTCCCTGCAGAGGAAGAATAAAAATGACTATGATAACAGAAAACCTCAGAGGAGATGATAGTTTTCATCAAATTAAATGTTACTCTATTTGGTTGTATATTTATACATTTGAGAAAATGGAAATAAAGGACTCTGGTCCAGTATCAGGGTACCTTCTTGTTGATCTCAGTACGGTGCTGATAACCTTTCTGCCCGAGCTACGGTGAAGGCTACGTGTGCGGGATGCCAGGCACCAATGCAGGCCACCTTTCTCAGCCTCTTGTGGGTCTTTCTTGGGAGCTTCTTTGCATGTCAGCGACTTGTCACTCCCAATACCAGGAAGCACTGATGCAGTCTGTCTTTTTCTGTATATTATGGACAGCCTGTTAGTGCAGCAACCTACAGCACAGTTCCTACCTTTGAAGCCGTGTCCTTTGGTGACTCCAATGACATCGGTCATCTCATCCTGGTTAAAGGCCGCAGAACTTGGCACGGCTTTCTCCAGGTGCTTTTTGGCCCCGCTCACTTTGTCTGGGACCGTGCCCCCCTTCAGCTGCACCTCCATGATGTGAGCCTACTTCTGCTTTATGGGCAACAGCCGCATCTGGTAACAGACAAAGGAACAACAAGCAAAACGAGCTCTGAAGTCTTGGACAATTTTGTCACCTGAGGTGAGATCAATAGCTGTCGTTACCAGTGTTGGGGGTAACACGTTATAAGTAACGCGTTAGAGTACTCTTATTAGGTTTTTTCAGTAACGAGTAATCTAACGCGTTAGTTTTGCGAATTCAGTAATCAGTAACTCCGTTATTTTCCAAAATAAGCACTCGTTACTCCGTTACTTTAAGAATTTCCCTCGATAAGGAAAGTGAAGTCCCTGCTTTTCTGCATTTAGTCAGATGCGGCTGCTTGCGTCTGTACCCTGCTCCTCCTTGCCTCTGTGTGTGTGTGTGTGTGTGTGTGTGTGTGTGTGTGTGTGTGTGTGTGTGTGTGTGCGCGCGCGCACCTGTGTGTGTAAGCTATTTGTGTTTGTACCGCGGCAAGATGGGCAAGAAGACAGCGTTTGATTCTTGGAGGTAAGCACGTTATTTTGAGTTAAACAGCGAAAAGGACAAGAACATGGGTCCGGCAACACGGATGCGTCGGCGCATGAGTCGAGCTCGTACAGAAAAACCTGTGTCGACGCGCTTATGTGCTACGTGACCGATACAGGAACTGTTTCGAACTGACTGACGCGCCAAACTGTTTATGTTTCTTCTGAACTGCGCGCGTGTGCATTCGCGCACTGCATCTGGATTCAGCGCGCACAGCAAAGCTATGCTGCACAGTCGTTTCAGAAAAAACGGCTGATCTACACTGAGTAGAAAGCTGCAACTCTGAGCAGCTCTTCCTCCCTTTGTCATTCTCAGCCAGGCCCGTATTAAGACAATGTGGTGCCCCTGGGCACTATACCTCAAAGCCCCCCCCCCCCTTACCCGTGCTGTCCTCCGGTCAAAAACATCAGACATAATCAAGGGGATTTCTTTACTATTTACTAACTTACACAACTACATGTAGGCATATGAGCAGTGAGCAATATTCAAATATCTCATTTTAAAATGTTGAAATCAAAAAAATCTTGATTTATTTATCATTTATTATTATTGTGACATCAGTGTTCACAAAACGAATAATGCATGGTCTTTCAACAATTTCAAGTAGCTAAATAATATAACTATTTATGAAAAATATATTTTTAAAGCATGTGTCATGTGGTGCCCCCCCATGGTTGGTGCCCCTGGGCACTGGCCCACTGGCCCTTATGGATAACGTGAGCATGAAAAAAATCCCGATCACTGGAACGCAAATAACGTGATTCACCATGGCAATGACAGGAAAAAAGTTTGGAATTGCGCATGTCCTGCGAGTAGAATTAGAAATATTTAAAGAAGGCATATGGACAATATTAAACCATAAGAAACAATGCCGTTGCTGCTGAAAACCGCAAGAGAAAATTGTTGAAAAAGTCAATGCATGCGCGATATGAAAGTTATGTGATGGAGAATTAAAGCTGCTTTCACCACACTTCACTGTTCAACACAAAAGGGGGAGTATGTGTGTGTGTGTGTGTGTGTGTGTGTGTGGGGGGTGCATTGAATGGACATGTCAGCAAAAAATTTGTAAAAAAATAAATAAAAAAGCCAGAAACGAAAAAGTAACGCAATAGTTACTTTTACTAGTAACTAGTTACTTTTATAGTGGAGTAACTCAGTTAGTAACTCAGTTACTTTTTGGGAGAAGTAACTAGTAACTATAACTAATTACTTTTTCAAAGTAACTTGCCCAACACTGGTCGTTACACTAATGCACTGAGGAACAACTGGACTGAGCCCACCTGAGAGTGAACAACAACCCTGATGACCAAACAGTACTTCTTCATCAGATTAAAATCCTTATCCAGCTGCTTCTTTCTGGCCTCATCCTGCCACGTCCTGCTGTAGTTGGTGAAAGCCTTCTTCTTGCTCTACCCTCCTGTAAGCTCAGTGTAGTTATGTATGAGACCGCTGGTCTCTCAATTAAACGTCGGCGCAGGAGATAAGCCACCCAATGCCCGCACCACTTTCTGTGAAGTCTGCGCCTGACAAAGATGGTTTTCAGAGCACGCTGAATGTCTTTGATGTCTCTGTAAAAGAGACACAAAGAGAAAAAAGATTTTTACTGCACGTACTCCCAGTTTGGATACACTTATCAACTGCACACATGCTGTAGCTTTGGGCTTTTAATGATTATTTAACTGTTTAACTGTGCAATTCTAACTATTCTGTATCCACTGATACAACCTGCAAATTCGGTTAATTTTAAATGTCAAAGGACATTTTTGCACAAACATATATATGGCAATTTCCCTGAAGTAGCTGTGCATACCTGGGACCAGGGCGGTGAACCTCCCTCAGAGTGTGGGTCATGCCAGCCTTATATCGGCGGTGAGGTGGACAGGGTGGCTGGGGTCGTCTTCGGGCCTTGTGCGTACCCTACCCTTGTGCTTCTTGCTGCACCTGTGGGGCAAGAACCCCATGTGCCCGTGGCGTGGGGTGTGGAACATGACTGAAAAAAATAGCGTAAACAGCATTAGATAGAAGTAAGGAACATCCCGAACAGCCAGTAAAATAGATAAGATTTCCACTGAAACATTCAAATAACCTTTCCCAGGCATAGTTTACACCATTTGAATTTATCTACAAATTTTCTTCACATGCGGATATTTGCAAAAATAGTGCTGAGATGTAATCTTAAATTAAACTGGACATTAAGGATCATTTTTGCAAAGAAATTCACACCAGGCTAAAACTCAGAAAATGGACAGGTTTTTACACAACCAGCCATTAGTTTCACACGGTTATTTGAACAGTTTATTACTTGTAAATCCAACAGCCAAACACACACTTTCATGAAAAGGACAAAGACACAACATACGGCTCCATTCTGACCACATAAATGTGTAGAGTTTGCACATTGTAGAGTACAGTAATGGAACAGTGATGCTGTTGGCCTGTTTCAAAAGTCCCTTGTATCCTTGCTGGGTAGCATTTAAGTATGAACTTGATATTTCAAGGCATTTTGGATAAAACTGGACTCTGCCTGAAAATTTACTTTAATTGCTTAGGCTGGCAGATAAAACTAAAATTCATGAAATACTGCAAACCAGGAACATGCTTTTTAAAATCTAATTTCCATAATTATTTGCATTTTCATTAATCAAATCATCAAACATTTAGATGTTCACATTTCATTTTCATTTAGATAATCGAACATTTTAAAATTAAATAACCATTGATTTGGTTTGACTTGTGGCATTAATATCTCTCTGGCGCCATCTATTGTATTTAAAAGGTATAACAGTTCAACCCATTGCCTTTACCCTTCGACCTCAATGTTTTTATGCCCTTTAGGTGAAATAAATTGTTTCACTTTTTTTGGTTTATTCTCACTGAAATCCCTTTTCAAGTTAATCTCAAAATAAATACGCAGCTGCAAAATGAAATTTGAACCTTTTATTTTGTTGACCTCTAATTCGCCATTGCGCGGTGTCTTACGGCGCATGCGCCTCCTCGAAAGGAGCTCTGTCGAGGTCGAACTGCAGGGGCTAGGTATACTTGGGCAAAAACAAAGCGCAAAATGCCCCGAGACTATGAAAAGGGAGCATACCCTGAGCCTCCACGGCAGACCCCGGCCGTGGACAAGCAGACGGCGCTGCCGAACCCGGCTCTAATTCTGTCTAAACTCTTCTTTTACACCGTGGACCTGCCTGTCACCACATTTAGGGGTAAGAGGAGCTAGCTGGGCTAACAACAGGACGCCGTGCAAGCTAGCGCGGCCTTCGTTCGGTTTTTAATCTCCGTTCCGTTCTTTATCCAGATACTATTGACAGCATCCGGTCAAAAAACAAGCTGGTTTACTACCACCAGAAGTTCCGGCGTGTCCCCGACCTGACGGAGTGCCAGGAGGGAGATTACCCCTGCTACTATGAGGCAGAGATGCAGTGGAGGAGAGACTAGTGAGTGAAACCAATTGAGGAAACCTTTGCAGGGCACTGTGTGAGTGAATATAAAACAGAAAACACGCAATATAATGCTCATGCTGGAATATAATCCCAAAAAAATCTGGTTCTAAATCAGTAAAACATACATCTAAACCTGCGTGTGAATCTTCTCACTCGGCAACAGTCCATCAGTGATGGGGGGTCCCTCTCAGGAGAAGACGTATGGGTCTGGAACCAGCATCTCTGGAGCCACATGTGGTTCTTCGGGCCCTTAAAGGTTGTTCTAAATAGCTTCAGCTAAAACCAATATATAAATGAGCAATGCTTGCAAATATAAACGTAATATAAAAGGATATTATCAGGGTTTCTGTGTATTTTTGTGTAGTATAGAAGTAAAAAAAATCCCACAACAGAATGAGACTAATTATAAAAGGAATCCCGTTTTTAGTCATTAGTTCACAAACTGTATGTTTTTATCTTATCTTTTCCATATATAATACATCTTCCATTCAAAAAAAATGTTTTAACTGTATTTTTTTTTTCCAAAACCCAAACAGATATGGTCGTGATTCTTCACCCGTTAAATAATTTGTATTGTAGGCGTAACGCGATACGCTACCTTTTATCTTCATGATTCAAGCAGGTTTTGTGGATCCAGACAAGCTGCGGTAGTGAGTGAAGCAGTTCTGAAGGTTGCCAAGACCTGGTTTATAAGGAAGAGAGATTAAAAACTCCATTGGGATAAAAAGTCTTCTCGTTACGACGCTAATGCCCACTGTTTTAAAGCCAAGGAGACCAGAAGACTTGGCAGAGACTGTTTTTAACGGGATATTGGAACAGCATCGAGTCGGCTGTTATGGAAAAACCAGTGTTACTTCGCACTGAGTCGTTTCCCAGTTTAAGAAGGCAGGTTCTCATTATCCTTCTTACTTCCAACAGGTTTGGATTCTGTTCATTGGTGTACAGGATTAAATAAAGATGTCAGACGGGGGACAATCCACACCCGTATTTCTGAACGTGGTCGTCACTGTGGGTTGTTGTTGTTTTTCTCCCCCCCCTCACAGTAAAGTGGATCAGGAGATCGTGAAGGTGATCCAGGAACGAATGAGGGCCTGTCAGCAGAGAGAGGGGTTCAGCTACGAGCAGAACTGCGCCAAAGAAATCCAGCAGTTCAAGGAGGTGACCAAGAACTACCAGTCGCGCTGTAAGGACCTTGCTGCTGATGCAGTACTACATCTAAGTGACGATGTCATCATGCTTTTATTTTTTTAATGTTGCACATTACATTTTTTTTAATCAGTATTGACATGCAACACTTTTCACATATGTAGTCGTGTAGGCCACTGGCTTTATTTATTATTGCTGCATTTAAGTTTTTATGTAAACGGCAAAAACTGGCAGGTCATGGCCTCTACAAAACCAGGTTACATCTGTTGCCCTTTTTGTTTAAAAATGTAATTGTTGCAAAAATAAGGTTGAGTTCAAGTACGAGTATGATTAGATTGTTTATACAGAGATGTTTTTTTCTCTGTAAAGGTCTCACGTTTTAATTATGGCCTTAATTCCTTTCCAGATGGAGACCTGGGAGCGTATGCTAGCGCGAGGAAGTGTCTAATGAAGCAAAAAGAGCGAATGATGGCAGCTCAGGCCCAGAGTGCTTAGTAACAGCCCTTTCTGTCCAGTGTATTAATTGTATAATAAAGTTTATGTGATTAAAAACTGTTTAAAGTCTTTGCTTTCAGTAAATGGGTATTAAGGTTAAATGCTGAGTTTTTTTTTAGTGCAGATGTTACTTTTTTTTCCACACCTCTAACCAAGTTATTAATCAGCTAGCTGCTAATTTGAGCTGCACTGCCCAGTGGTAAGATATATTCAGCTAAACTAATTTTACGTATCACTACTTTCCTCTTTTCCCAGTCCAGGTGTTTGATAGCCACATTCAAACATTGTGTAAACCAGGCCAGTCATTTAAAAAACAATTACTGAGTAATGTAAAATGAACCTTGAAGAAATGTTTCAAACTTAATGTTTTTCATTTCAAAATGTTGAGACCAGAATTTTCTTATATTCTGATTATCAGTAGCCCCCCCCCCCCAGAAAAAAAAGTTAGCATCTGATTCCCCAATGTGGCAAGTTACCATTTCATTGATTTTTAATGCCTGATTTATCTTGGATACAACTGTTTTTGAAAATAGTTTTTAAATAGTGAAGACCTTTTAAACTGAATTATTTTACGCTTAATATTCTCCAAATCAGGGGTTCCCAAACTTTTGAGCCTATGACTCCCAAATTAACGATGTCAGACTTGTGACCCCCTTTTGGGGGTAAATTACGAGCTCTCTGAAAGGAGCTGAACCTCATCACTGATGTAAATTTTTGACATTTTACCCACTTATGGTAAAAATGTTAAAGACAATGATGTATTTCACTTTAATATAACAAATCAATGGAAACTTTAAAATTTTAATCTGGAAAATAACCTATCCGATATTTATCCAATATAATCTTTCTGCAAATGGCAGATGTTCTCCACCCCACAGAAAACACTAAACTCAAATTCCAGTTTTCACAAGTTACAACGGAAACAAAAAGTCCAACACGTGGTACGTCTGAACGTTTATTCAACGATCTTTTGTACAAAACATTTAGGAGGTTGGAGGTGGCACGGGCTGGCCCCTCTGCACAGACACCCTGGTGTGAGTCTTAGCCAGATGGTCGGTGAACTCCTGGGAAAACAAGACATTTGTTTTACTAAAACTGAACAGACAATATAAAAAAAAAAAGTATTTGTTACACTGACCTGGTATGGAGACTTTGTGAAAACGGTTTCCTTCCACAGATCTGGGGTCAGGTAGCTGTAGGTCTTTGAGATGGCATCAAAGGTGGCCTTAGCTGTGGAAGAGGCAGTTATTAGATGATGCACAGAAAAACCAGTAAAACACACAGAACTATTTTAGAAGAAAAGTTTGTTGAATAGCATTTTTGGGAACAGAGAAGACCACTGAAATGTCTTCCTGCCGTGCATTATTCGTCACTTTCTCTCCCGAAAACGACAGCAGCACCACTGCCGAGGTGAAGCCGAGCAGAGCAAGGAGAAACCCAAAGGCACGGTTCTGTGTCTGCAGTCCAGAAAAGCCCAGAGGAGGCTTACCAAAGTTGCCGAGGGTGGCGGTGCAGCCCCTGGCAGAGGTGTAGCAGTCATCGATACCAGCCATCATGAGCAGCTTTTTGGGCACGGGGGCAGACACAATTCCAGTACCGCGGGGAGCCGGGATGAGACGCACCAGCACAGACCCGCAGCGGCCCGTCACCTTGCAGGGGACGGTGTGGGGTTTGCCGATCTTGTTGCCCCAGTAGCCTCTCCTGACTGGAACGATCGACAGCTTGGCCAGGATGATGGCTCCACGGATAGCCGTGGCTACCTCCTTGGAGCACTTCACTCCCAGACCAACGTGGCCGTTGTAGTCGCCAATGGCAACAAAGGCCTGCAGACAACGAGGGGCCGGATTAAAGGGGTAACCATGCAACAAAATGAGCGGGGCGAACGTTCAGATCTGACTTTTACCTTAAACCTTGTGCGCTGACCGGCCCTGGTCTGCTTTTGGACGGGCATGATCTTCAGGACCTCATCTTTCAGAGCAGAACCCAGGAAGAAGTCAATGATCTCTGACTCCTACAAAAAAGAACAATGTTACAACGGATGTTATATTTTACCATCAAGGCTCCTACACATGTTAACGTTTAAAAGTCGACACTTCTTTTTATTTTTCAAGTAAATTTTGGGTCCAAATATGGGACCACCACAAACAAACAGCTAGAAGGAAAAGACAAGGATAATGGGTTAATTGATGATAAATAGGATCCAGAAATGGATGTAGGGATAGATTTAAGATAACAGACACGAGTGAAAGGAAATTGACAGAAATATGACAGATTGGTAAATGAATGATGGGTCAAAAAATGTAATTGTAAATTGCAGCAAAAAGTGACCTCTTGGAAGTGAAAGGTCAGACTGAACAAATGGAAAGTTGTAAGAAGGGTGGACAGATGGCACCAAGGACAGATGGAAAGCTTCATAACTTTCTAAAATGACAAGTTCTAGATGTGGCAGATAGGGATAGAGGCTCTGGTAACTATTCACTTTTTCTAAAAAAAAAAAAAAAATATATATATATATATATATATATATAACACACACTGGTAAAAACAAACATTAAGTAATCTTTATCTGCGTTTACCATTAAACAGTTGAAGTGTGCATTTCAAGCTCCTACCTTGATAGGAAGAGAATACAGGTAGATCTCCTCCAGGGTCTTGATCTTCATGTCCTTAACAAGGCGGCCCAGCTTGGTGACGGGCACCCACTACAAGAGCGAATAGCGCATCTCCGTCAACAAACATTTAAGGCCAGTGAATTTTAACCTTATCAAAAAATAAAAACGCACCTCCTTGTCCTCGGACTTGCCACCCCGAGCACCGCGGCCCCTTCCACGGCCCCTGCCGCGTCCACGGCCGCGACCTCGGCCACCTGCTCCGAAACCTCCGCGAAAACCTCCTCTACCACCGGCGTCGTCCGCCATTTGCTGTACATGCCGAAATAAAAGCCAAACATTGGGTTATTTGCTAGACCGGGCCACAATGTGGGTCTAATTCTAGCCAGCGGCAACGAGCATCACCGCCATGTTTAGGGATTTTATTTTTCCTTTAAAAGTGAGTTTTGCTTCCATCTGCTTTGAAATATTGGTAGGTAAATAGGAGAAAATGTGTATATATTCGATTATATGTAAAATGAATGTGTTTAATTGAACGATGTGTGAGATAATTAAAGATTTCACGACAAATGTGGGCAGATGCGTAAACTTACGTGATCAGTATAACAGGAAGAAAGACCATCCGGAAGTTCCGCCGGGGGTTATTTGGAATGTGTCATCGCGATATTTCGGTGGTGCGGGAACATGCTCTCTGCTGCCTCTATTGGTAGTTTTTCCAAAAATGGTTTTATTGTTTATTTCCCACTAATATATTGAACTTGACTTTGTAAAGTGCCTTGAGATGACATGTTTCATGAATTGGCGCTATATAAATAAAATTGAATTGAATTGAATTTAATTAATATAACAATATATAATGTTACACCATTGGACGTACTTGATTACATATTTGTGTATTTTTTTAACAAAATTGATAGATAACTGCCGCAAGCATGTACGTTATTTATTTATAATGCTTTGTTTGGTTTAAACAATTAAAAGAAAATATATTTATTTTAAATATCATACATACATTATGGACCTTATTTTACACCTGTCTTTTAATATTTTTTAAAGCATAATTGTAAATCCGTTAGTCTGGCAGGCAAAGACTTTAGTAAGTGCCTCCAGTATTTGTAGCAACAATGAACACTACTATTGCTTTTATAGAACAATCCCTACTGTCTTTTTTATAACTTGTTACAATACAATTATTAAATTTTTATCCAATTAATGAATTAATCTTGCTGAGAAAAAGTATTACTCTTGTATTGTATGGCCCACAAATGATTTAAAGCATTTGAAAGTATCAAAAATTAAAAAGTTTAGAGTATTTGTTATAAATTCTCAATCATCCATGATTGGATTTATTCTCTACTCCTCCTAAGGAAAGATGCACAGACAATTCAATGTTGAAAGTTTTTACTTATAAAATAATTAAAACTAATGTACAAACTGGCCAATGAATCACTCATATCTAGCACATCACCTGCAGGAAACAAACACAAGCAGAAAAAACACGAGAGCAACGTGCTCTCTAACAGTTGCTGTGGCCGCTTGAAGTCCCACTGAAGCTACCGCTGCTATCTCCGGGGTCCTCCTCCTCCTCCACCTCGTGCAGATCATCCATTACCTCCAGGCTCTCACAGATTAACCCTATTTGCCTCTTTATGTGCGTCATGGTACTCTGCATCCTCCTCATCTTCCGCTGTAGGGCCGTGGCGATGGCCCTGTGGTTCCTCTGCCTGGTCTCGTACTCCTGCCTCAGCTGCTTGTAGCAGTTGTGCTGAGCCTGGGTGCTGTGAGTGAGTATCGTCCCGCAGCCCATGTGGCAGGGCTGGCGCCAGTGCTCGCAGTGGCGCGCGTGTGTGTCCAGGTCCCTGCGGAGAAGCTGCGCCCTGCAGCCCTGGTACGGGCAGGGGATGAGCTCGTACAGGCAGCTCATGCTGTGACAGTACTGCTCTGAGAGGGGAAAGGTGTCTTTACAGCCACGGATCTCGTTTTTACACTGGGACAGTAAACATACACACAGATCGTTAATAATTACACAATTCAAATGAGGCGCACAATATTTGGCAGGGTAAGTAGAACATTTATTATTTATATATTTATTCCAAGCAATAGTAGATTCAGATATTACATTCCCATTGTCAAATTTGGCCGAGTGTTTAGTCGGGCAATTGATATGTAAGTAAACCCTAAAAATATTTTGTATCCAATGAGAGATTGAAGTGAAATGTCTATTAAAGGATACGACAGCTCACCTCACAAATATGTTTAAACTAGAAACATTTCTTACCTTTATTTTCATGCGTCCAATCGATTTGCTGAGCTTGTACATGACAAAAATCAAGCTTGGGTTTACTGGCTTCCTGCAGCAGGGGCAGGTCTCCTGTCTACACAAGACAAATATCTTTTTAGTACTTATTTCTGTACTCGAAAGACAAATCAACGCTCATTTACAACACCGATCAGATGTACAGTGTTCTGGACCTTTTTAGCCACTGTAAGATGCATTTCTTGCAGAAGATGTGGTGGCACGCACTTCTCACTGCACATCTGAGGACTCCCTGACAAATGGTGCAGATCAAATCGTAGTCTGGGGGGTCGACAAACAGCTCCACATCGTAGCCCCCACTCTGTGTCGAAACGTCTGGGTCTGCCTAGATATGCGTAATGTATATATATGAAAATTTTACTGTAGTATAGACTTTGCTGAATAACCTTTGGTTCTGGAGCAGAAGGATTATAGGCCAAAACTGAGACAACGGAGGAGGACGTTTATTTATGAAACAGCATGTAGAGCAAAACATGGTGCCCCCACAGCTCCCTACAACAGTTTCTTAGCATAAAAGAAGGGACAACAAAACAGAATTGTTCTGGAAAGTCATATGACCAAACACATGATTACCAAAAAACAAAATAAAAAATAAATACTACGAAAGAGCAATTTCTTCCCTTTTTGTCACAGTAACAATAAAACAATCCGTCTTATTTCAGCCTCATGCTTAATTCAGTTTTTAATTAATTCAAATATAATCCCTAACGGTAAAGAGCTATTATCACTTAAGTTAGTTTTGTTTAGCGCCAAAGACACAACTCTACTTCATTCGCAAAGCTTTTCCCGCACATACTTTTTATTAAATGTTTTTTATTTTATCCACAGAAAAAATAATAATAAAGCAAAATCATCAAAATAAAAAAAAGCGAACAAATGTAAACAGCTTTTACTCACCATGACAACTCTTCGTCCCTTATGGCATTTCCATTCCCGGCGCTGCTTTACTCCATATTATCGATCACTCACATGCCCACTCACAGACACACACCCTTGTTATCAATACAACACACACATGAATATTCCTGACAGAACATGAAGGAGGGAGTGCGTCCGGGGACAAATGGGGACTGTAGTTTTCACTGTGGGCAGCGCAGCGTCCTTTCCCTGCTGTTCTAGCATCAAACTCAAGCTTCCCGTGCCTGGCGGGGACTTTTAAAACCTGCCTCTACCTATTGTTGAGGCCAAGCCAAATGATAATATGTTTAAATCAGTTTAGGTTAATCTTAGCAACACAGCTGACTTAATATAAAAGAGTTTTCAGAGCCAGCAATGGAGTAATTTTGGGCTTTATTTTCGAGCGTGTCTAGCTAACAGGTTGGCACGACAACAAAGCCTCCATATTGGAGAGGGACACCTGTCTTTCAACAATTTCAGACAGCCTCTGGATGGGAGGCGGGTACAGACTGTTTTTTATTTAAAAGTGTAAATGAATGTATTCATTGCAGATCATGCCGAGTCGTTTGACTATCATAGATAATCTGTAATAATTTATGACAATTATTTTGTTGGACCTAAAATTTATGGTAATCCAACCAAATATATCCAACAAATCAATTTATTAACAGATATAGAAATGTCTTGAATGAGTCCTGTACATTCTGTAAAACATCTCGTGAAAAAAAATTGCCATCTTTTCTACAACTGTATTTATGTTAGATTTTTTTTGGACTGAAATTGAACACTTATTTCAAGTATATTGTGGCATATATGAACATCCTCCTCTTTAGTGAGAGGAAAGACCACAAGTCCCATGCTTTTATTTTGATTTTTTTAAATTTTGTTTGGTAAATTATACATTAATAACTGTAAGTTGTCCAATGCAAAAACCAATATTTTTCAATTTAAGGTTGAACTGAAACCTTCTTTAGATCTCTGAAAGGCTCAATAAATCTGAAAGCAGTGAAGACTTAATGTTTTTAATGTCTTATAATGCCTTATATCTTTCTATTGATTATAAGTAGTACTTTTTGTCATTTTTAAAATTTATTTTTGTCAATTTTGTGTTGAATTGTAGTTTGTTCATTGAAACGATCAAGAAAAAGGAACGCACCATTATATCAGATAACTTTCTAGTTTCTAAGTTACTGTATGATCTACACCACAAAAATGATGATTAAAAAAAACCCAGGGAAAAAAAACGTCATCATGAAATTTAATAAACCTCAAACATGTTTTTAAATCAGTCTGTACTATGCAGCATAGACATAATATAATCTTATATAATGTCTATGCTATGGTGTACTCTACTAATGTGGCGGACGAAGTCGCGTACGTACGTTCTGTACGCAGGGTCTTACGTCATGAACCTTTCACCAATCACAGCTCCGCGGAGTCCGCTCGTTCAGATGGCGTACAACGTGTGCGACTCGGGTAACAACATGCGGGACGGATTGTGGTGGCTGTAGTCAACGTGTGAAATGAGAAGCCGGTGATTTATATCGTGTTTATTTACGACTGTATTCTGCTTTAGGAGGCTCCAGTCAGCAGTATGGCGAACAAAAACCTCCAGTTTAAAACGAAGTAAGTTTTTAGCCCGTAGGACTTAGAGCAGAGGAGTTTGTGTGCGATGGGAAACTGCAACCTCTCTTATTGATGGGTTTCCGTCTTTATTCCATTGCAGTTACGCCGTTTCCAGCAAGATCGAGCCGTTTTACAAAGGCGGGAAGGTGCAGGTGAGTTTTGAGAGGTTTGTTTAAGCTGGGCTGTGGTTAGAGACTGATAAAATGTTGATTGTCCGCGTGGATGGTTTTTATTCCAGATCAGCAAAGATGAGAAGTACATTTTCTGCACATGTGGATCACGAGTCAATGTTGTGGAGATCAGCACAGGCAAGATCGTCCACTGCGTGGAACATGTGAGTTCAGACGGCTTGCGAATCCTGTCAATAGTTTTTTTTTTATTATTATTAACGTTAACTCCATATTGGCTATGAAACAGAACTATAAGTACAACTAGGTAACATTTAAGCTTAAAGTGGATTAAAACCTATCAGCTGAAATGTTCTTATCGGTGGCTGCCGTTAAACATCGAATCTAATAGCATTTTGAGTTTAATCTTGTCCAGACATTTCATCTTATACTGTTTTGCCACTAGGATAAGAAATACAACCTGCCATTCATTGTCGTCTTCTTAATAATGTAAAGAAACTAGATGCAGGTGCACGCTGTCATTGGAAGTGTTGTGTGTTTTTCCCTCCCCTGCAGGATGATCAAGAGGATATCACGTCGTTTGCACTGAGCTGCGATGATGAGGTAGGCCATGCTCACTGCACTTAAGCATCATGGTGTAACGGCAGTGGTAAAAACAGCAAACCCCGTGTTTCCTTTGTGTCCAGCTGCTGGTGACGGCCAGCAGAGCTTTGCTACTAAAGCAGTGGGACTGGAGGCAGGCCAGCTGCACTCGCTCCTGGAAGGCCATTCATACCATCCCTGTAGCCAGCATGACCTTTGACTCCACCTCCACCCTACTTGCAACCGGTCAGCAATGCCGCACCGATCACCAAATGTGTGCTGCATCACCAAGAAACCCCACGTTTTACTCATTTGTGTTTGTCCTCCAGGCGGCTGTGATGCCACTATAAAAGTTTGGGATGTGGTCAAGCAGTACTGCACTCACAACCTTAAAGGGTCATCTGGTGTTGTGCAGTAAGTATCGGTTACCATAAAGGAGGCCCAGAAATGAGAATTAAACAGGCTATTTCTTGCGGCCTCATGCACCTGCAGTAAGTTTTCGTAAAAGTTTTGCTGTGATACAACCTCACGCTTCAATATGTTATAGGTTTATGCGATAGACAAAAAGAAAGTGGCGCTTAGTTGTGAAGTGGAAGAAAAATAATATAGGATTTGTGTTACAAGTTTATTTGGTTTCTTTTAGAGATAAAAATTTAAGTATATGGTCTGTGTTTGTTTTCCGGGACCCTGAGCCAATGCCTTGTAGAATAACCTTCTGCTACAGTTACAGCTGCAAAGTCCTTCGAAGTCCGTCTCTGTCGGCTTTTCACATTTGGAGACTGAAACTCGCGTCTTCAGGCAGCCTCTGTGCACATGCGTTTTCAAGTTTATCGTTTATTGTTAAAAAAGATCGCCTTTAGCTGTCACCAAAAGTGGGACGAGCTAGTCTTCCTGGGGTCCACAAGACAAAACAAAAATCACTTAACAATTAAACATTGTAGACATTATTATCGATGTCCTCAGAAATCATTCCGAATAAGTTATTACATTCATTCTCACTTTCAAGTCCTGCTAGAGATTGTCAATCAGATCTAGGTCTTGGATTCAACTGGACCATTCTAACACATGAATATGCTTTGGTCAAAACCACCGTATTGCATTGCTATGAGGATTGTGTTCAGGGGGAGGTGCAGCATTGTTCTTTTGCCACATGAAGTGTTTTGTATTCGTATGAAAAGTTACATTTTGATCCCACATGTTTGCTTTTTTTTTTTTACCTGCACTGCTTGTGGCAAACTTTAAGCAGGATTCCTTATCGTTTTCTTTCAACTACGACTTTCCTCTCGTGTTTTATCTTTCCTTTTTAATAAAGGCAAGATCAGTAGTGGGCACAACTAACAGTTGTTCCCATTAACAGATTCTCCCACTTGGGATCTCTGCAGCTCCTCCAAAGTTAACGCGGACCTGCTTACTCGGATAGATAATTTCCCTCCTCGGCCTGTTAGTTTAGGTGGACCGCCATGTTTCTCGTTTTTCATTGTTTTGGTTGTGAGAAAATATGGAATAATTGAAGCTTAAACATAACGCAGTGGTACAGAAGTTACGGCTTTGCTAAAGAGAAATGAGACGGTTTCGTTTTCTCTGTGTGTTTGTGCAGCTTGGTCCAGTTCCACCCTGACATCAGCCGCCTGCAGCTGTTCTCCTCGTCTCTGGACTGCGGCATTCGGCTGTGGGACCTGCGCTCCAGCCAGTGCGTCTGCGTCCTGCAGAGCCACTACAGCGCCGTCACCTCTCTCAGCTTCAGCAGAAATGGTGACGCCATGGTCAGGTACGCAGAAATCGGCCACCTCGCAGATCTTTTCTCTTTTTTCGTCCCACTGCTGTGTGTGTGGCTGGACTGTAGGATTCTTACTGATTGGACTTAAATGTTTACGTGTAGTTCTGGGAGGGATAAAATCTGCACCGTTTGGGACCTGAAATCCCACCAGGCTAAGAGAACTGTTCCAGTTTATGAGGTAAGATGTGAGAAAGTTTTCTTTTCTTTTTTTTTTTTTACTGTAGAAGTAAACTGAGTGTTTGTGTTCTCTTCTCTCCAGGCTGTCGAGGGAGTCGTGCTGCTGCCTAAGAAGACAGACTTGTCCCAGATTGGAGTAAAAAGCAAAAACCTGCATTTTATCACAGCTGGCAGCAAAGGTTTGAACCACAGCCATCTTTCTGCACCTTTGTTTACATCTCCATCCCTCACCTTTGTTTTCCTTTTCCCCTGCAGGTGTGCTGAGAGTGTGGGAGGCCAGCACTGCTCGCTGTGTTTATACCCAGGCCCTTCCCTCTACCCTGGCTCTTTCCTCTGAGGAAGACGAAGAGGAGGACAACCCTCGCAGTTTGACGCACCTTTTCCACCTGCCGGCCTCTTCCAGATTAGCAGCGGTCACAGCAGAGCACAACATACTCTTCTACCAGCTTCCCGATCTCTCCACACAGCAGCAAGTCAGTACTGGGACTTACTTATTGACCGATCGCATGCATGACTCATGCTCCATGTGCAGTGAGTTATTATTCTGCAAAACTTGGAAAGTGGAAAATGGTTGGAAGGTGCTTCAAAAAATCGGAGCGGTGTGAGATCATTACCTCCTGCAAGAACCGGACTAGTGACTAACGTCACTCGGCCTTTAAGGATAACAACCAGATTTAAGAACTCCTCGGGAACCAGTGAGGTTCAAGCAAGCTATGAATTGGAAAGTCTTATGACAGCATGTGTAACCGTCTACAACTAGTTTCATATCACTACAGAGCAGTGGTTCCCAATAGGGCTGTTAACAAAAGATTTTCCAATTATGAATTGATTCTCATATTAAATCCTAAAGATCGATTCATTTAACCAAAGATCGACTTAAAAATAATAAATTTTCCACATGAACGTAAATGTGTGAGCCGGCACTACTTGCTCCGCGCTAAAAGGCACGCACAGAGCTCAATTTTTACGACCGCTCATGTGGTCACACTTTAAACGAGAAGCCTTCACATGGAGCTGTTTCATATGTGACACCGAACTCGATGCACTGAGCTGCTCCAAGCAGGCGGTCGCCAGGTCGCGCGGCATCACAGTCCCTCTCTCTGTGCGCACTGACAGATGTGAGTCAGAGCAAAGCCCGCTTGGCTCACAGTCCGGGTATGTGGGAGCCTTCACACTTCACTCCGGGATGTGAATTTTTAATGTCATATTTTTAATAATGCACCAGGTTAGCGTCCAAATTTAGTGTCACTTTTGGTTTAAACCAGTATTTATGAATTGAACTGAATAGAAATAGCAGCTGTAGATGTCTCTGGTGTCTATTTTCTACCCTGGATCTGCTTGGTTATTCTGCCCCCCACAGCAGCCGTCTCAACATTCAGGGAGAGGCTTTGGTCCTTACAGCCGCCACCATTACTTTATTTACAGCTACCATTACTTTATTCATTTGCTGTCGAATTTTTACGATACTAGTATCAATATGTCGCATAACTACATAAAATTCAGGTAACAGCTAAAAAATGTTTTTAATACCAGCAATTCAGTTCTAGATCAGATCGAATTGAACCAAAAAGAATCGATTCTAAATCTTGAGTATCGGAATCGAATCGATTCTTGAAATTTGAATCGATACCCAGCAGTAGTTCCCAACCCGGGTCCTCAGGGATACCTGTCCTGCGTGTTTTAGATGTGTCTCTGTTCCAGCTCACCTGATTCAAATGTTTGCATTAGTGCTGCAGAAGCCTCTTAATCTTAATCATTTATTCATTTAAGTCAGATGTGTGGGAGCAGGGAGACACCTCAGACACGCAGGACAGGGGTACCTGAGGACCAGGGTTGGGAACCACTTCTGTAGAGTGCTGACCAAGAAGGAAGCATGCACGTCTGCATGGGTTGCTCCACAAAAGGCGAACGCCTCGTGGGGAACGGTGTTATGGCCAGACCTGACACAGACTGGGCTGTTTGGCCCCTATGACAAGATGACTGTTTGAGGAGTGAATGTACGGCTTTTAAACTTAAAAACACTGTCCTCAGGGTCAAGCTAGGTGGTGGTAGCGTCATGCAGAGGGAAGGTTTTGTTGCAGGGGTACAGGTCCTCTGCTTAAAGTGGAAAGAATAATAAAGCTGGAGGACTACCTCCACGTTTGAATCTCGGACATAGTTGGATGTTCCAGCAGAAAAGTGATGCTATTTTGGGATGGATAATGCAGGCAGACATTAAACAACTGTAATGGCCTTGACCTCAACTTTTTTTTTTTTCTTAAATAATTCACACACCACGCTAAATCGCCAGGTCTGAGCCAGGAAAACAACCACTTTCACTGAGCTCCACTTTTCCCTTATGAGCAGATAAGTCAAAATTTCAGCTCAGAAGCCTGTTGATGGCTTAAAGAAGCGTGCGGCTCCTCTGCAACCAGCTGGAAAATGTAACCAAATATTAAAGGGGGGAGAGTTGTGTGTAAATTTGCTTGTATATATTCCTGTGTTAATCAGTCATGATAAGGAGTGATTACAGTTAATCATAATAAGCCCAAAGATTGGCTGTATTTCATGCAGATGATGAGTGCATGGAAACTTCTGTCATTAGTAATATTGTGCATTTTCCTCATTTAAATGTTGTTTCAAGTAGCTATAGATACAGTTTATGCCAGAATTTATGGACCCTTGTGTCTCTGTTGTGCCTCCCATAGTTCGTGGGCTACAACGACGAGGTGCTGGACGTGAAGTTCCTGGGTAAAGACGACAGTCACATTGTGGTGGCCACGAACAGCTGCCAGCTGAAGGTCTTCCAGCTGCTCACCAACAGCTGCCAGATCCTCTACGGACACACAGGTGAGCGAGCAGCAGAGGGCAGCGTCCGCCCAGAAAGCCGTTGCACCTGATTCAACGAGCTCAATCATTCAGAGCCAAACCTTTACTGGGCTGCTTGCTGTTTTAGTCATAGCTACAGTGATATAGTACTTTTATACAAACACACAAGGCAGTTTAACTCCCGGATGGTTCAGTTTATGACGTTGAAACAGAAGCAAGTCACTATTAACTATTAACATGTATGTTAATAGTGCTTTCTAACTTCTTTAATGAGATTTGTGACTTTGTTGGGAGTCAGGCTTTCTTACGAACCATCCATCCATCCATCCATTTTCTAACACGTTTATCCCTTGAGGGGTTGTGAGGGGTGCTGGTGCCTATTTCCAGGTGTCAATGGGGAGAGGCATGGTACACCCTGGATAGATCGGCAGTCTATCGCAGGACAACACAGAGACAAACAAGACAAACAAACATTCTCACACACACTCACACTTAAGGAGAATTTAGAGACTAATTAACCTAACAGTCATGTTTTTGGACTGTGGGAGGAAGCCGGAGTCGCTGGAGAGAACCCACGCATGCACAGGGAGAACATGCAAAGTCCACGCAGAAAGACCCAGGGCAAGGGTAGGACTCGAACCCAGGACCTTCTTGCTGCATGGCAACAGTGCTACCCACGGTTTTCTTATGAACCATCTAACAGAAAAGAAAGTCAAAGTAAAAGGAAACAATAACTGTAACTGGTGCCAGAATCTAGAGACACCTTGAGGCAGCTGACTGTTTATGACTTGCTGAACAGGTTGAATGGAGACCTTTACATCCGCTCTGTGTAATCCGTCTATCTTCCACAGACACCGTCCTCACTCTGGACGTGTTCAAGAAAGCCTCCCTGTTTGCAAGCTGTGCCAAGGTAAAGTCAAAACCTCCTGCAACCACACGGAAACATTAACGCACAGCAAAGACTGAACCTTGTTTATCCATGTGGCGCAAGCATCCTCAGTTTTCCAGCACTGTATCAAAATATCTCTGGAAGCTATATACATTTGCATGTTGTGTGTGTGTGTGTGTGTGTGTGAGCGTAGGACCGGTCAGTGCGCGTCTGGCAGATGGACAGTGACGGCGGTCAGGTCCGATGTGTAGCTCAGGGATCCAGCCACACTAACGCTGTGGGCTCCATCAGCTGCTCCAGGTAACTCTTTGCTTGCTGAGGCTTCCCACCCGTCCTGCGCACACACAGCGCGACGGCTGCTGATCGGTGAATTTCCATCTCGGTGCGTGTCCAGGTTGAAAGCCTCCTTCGTCGTGACCGGCAGTCAGGACTGCACCGTGAAGGTGTGGGATCTGCCGGCAGAGTTCTCCGGAGCAGAGATCCATCAGCTGAGCCCCCGCACCACCGAGAAGGCGCACGATAAGGTACAATCTCTGCTCTAGTTTTCAAATATTCAATTAATCCAGAGTGTAAACCAAAAAGGAAAAAAAAAAAACAAAGATTCTACTGCAACTTTGGATAGCTTGCTTATGCTAAGTGAACTAAAAACGTAAAATCAGGTCCAAGAAAGGATCAGGGAAGAAGGCGAGAGTTGGAGAGAACCCATGCATGCACAGGGAAAACATGCAAACTCCATGCAGAAAGGCACACATGGCTGGGATGTGAACCCATGTCCCTCTTGCTGCGAGGCAACAGTGCTACCAACTGTGTAGCTCAGGCATTTTTTACGCCATCGTTCAGAACGATGTGGATCTGAATCAGCGGTCTCAAGGTCAAATCCTCGACGGCCGATGTGCTGCAACTTGTAGACATGCCCTACCCTACACACCTGAATCAGCTGGCTAAACTACCTCACCAGCATGCAGCCCATCTCTGCAGAGGTTTGCTAATGAGCTGACGCTGGAGTCAGGCGTGTTGAAGCAGAGACGCATCTAAGGGTTGCAGGACACCGGCCCTCCAGGAACGGAGTTTGAGACCCCTGAACTAAATAATCTTGATTATATTTTTCAATAAAGGACAGTGCATTTCCCAACTCCTTAATGGTCACAGGTCCAGGTTGTTGTTTCCAATTATTGCCCCGACTGGCCACATTTATGCAAACAGATATGTTTTTGTAACCATATTTACAGACATATAACGATCATATGCATTTGCCTTTCTTAAATGTTATCTTCACTTGTCTTTCCCATTTTGAGCAGTGTCTAAGACATATGGGCCTCTGTCAAGCCCTATTTATGCCCCAAGGATAAGGAGTTTGTATTACTAATTAAAAGTTGTTAGATATTAAAATGCTTTAAAAAAGGGATTTGAATAAATTATCTCCAAGTAAGGGTTGGATTTTCCAACTTGAAGCTTTCCTCTGCAGCCTTTAAGGCTGAAAGAATCGGGAACGCTACCATTTACAAAGTCTTGACATAAGTATGGAAAGATAAATTTAGCATGGAAAAAAAAGTTTGAGTCAGCATATTTTGTCTTTTTCTATTTTGTAAAAGAGCAAGATATGTATGTCTAAAAATACTTGCATCCGCACAGTTTTTAAACTGGTTTATGCAGGGTGGCTCTGCTCAGAAGGAAACACAATCGTTTTTCTGCCATCGGTGAGACACTGGACGGAAACATTCTCACGTAGCGCTACTTCCTGCTGCGCCCGCACGCTTCAGGTGTGACACGAACAAGAATAAAAAGTCGTCTGTGCCGGGTTACCTAACTTTCCTTTTGTCTTGCGGAGTCACATTCTTTTAACTTTGTAAAAACATCCGGCCCTGTTACCTTGGAAGTGTTTCCTGAATACTAAGAATGAGTTTCTATTGGGGGAGGAGGGGATGCTCTTAAATGTTTATGTTCAATGCTCTGAATCTTTTAAGTCGGATCCCCCCTCCCCCCCTACTTAGGCTGCTACTCCCGTGGCCCGATCCCAGATAAGCAGAAGAAGAAGCTCTGAATCTTTTTTTTTTTTTTAAATCATTCCTGACGGATTCCTGTGCTTCTCGCCTTCATTGTGTCTGCAGGACGTAAACAGTGTTGCAGTATCTCCCAACGACAAACTGCTGGCCTCTGGCTCCCAGGACCGCACGGCCAAACTCTGGTCCCTATCGGGGGATGGAAACCTGGGACTCCTGGGGGTGTTTCGGGGCCACCGTCGAGGGATTTGGAGCGTCTGTTTCTCACCTGTGGACCAGGTCCTGGCCTCCTGCTCCGCCGACGGCACCACCAAGCTGTGGAGCCTGCAGGACTTCAGCTGCCTCAAGGTGGGACTGCATCAAGGGATCCCAGTCATGTACTGGTGTTACATTTTAGAAAGCGCGTTAAGATAACTGAGAAATGTTCAATTCATTTCTCTTCAAGACATTTGAGGGCCACGACGCATCGGTTCTGAAAGTGATCTTTGTGAGCCGGGGCACCCAGCTGCTGACCAGGTAGTAGCTCACCTCTGTCCACATGTTTGTTCATTCCTTGTAGAAGCTCAGCGTATAATTGCATTATAGAGTTTTAAAAGATAAAACGCAGTTATTTAGAGCCTTGCAAAAAATATTTGTACCCCTTGAACCTGTGGCTGTTGAAGAAAAAGCATTCCCACAGCATGGTGCTGCCTTCACCATGCGTCACTACAGACGTGCGTTCAGAGGGACGTTCCTTCCTTTTCACCATAATGGTGTTTTAAATAAAGGCCATTAAAGTTACATTTAGGTTTGTTCAGACTAGAAATCTTTCATCTACATTTTGCTGCTCCCTTTTCCTTCAACGACGTCTTTCTTTCTTGGATTTTGGAGAGTGCACAGTTGTCAACGGATTCTCCCTCAAACAGCTTTGGATTTCTTTGACGCGCTCTTATCCAGCCTGTCACTAAGGTGGACGACCATGTCTTGGTAGTGTTGTAGCTGTGCAATACCTCTCTCTGAAATGCTCTAATGTTTTGTTACGGTTTTTGTACATTTCTTCTTGCACATCAAAATTAGGAGCTACCTGTGATCGATCATAAAAATTCCCACTAAAATAGATTTATAATGTGTTCGAGGGGCATGAATACTTAAGAAGGCAGCTGCAACCACAGCAGCTGCTTTCAATTACCAAGTTGTGAGATTTTCACTAAGGTTTTTAAATAATTGTTACAGTTTTGTAGAGTTTACAGTGTTTAAACTACCTCATGGATTACACTTTTTTTTATCTCTCCAGTGTCTGTTTGTGCTTTCAATGTCCTCAATTGTATAAAATCAACAAACCTCTAAATGTTTTGCGATTGACTTTTTTTTCTTCGCCCCAGCGGCTCAGATGGTTTAGTGAAGCTGTGGACCATAAAGACCAACGAGTGCGTGAAGACGTTGGACGCCCACCAGGACAAAGTGTGGGGTCTCCACGGCAGCCGTAAGGACGATAAGATGGTCACAGGCTCAGCAGACTCAAACATCACAGTGTGGGCGGTGAGTTGGAGTCACTGACCGCCACCGACTGAGCACGACAGTTGCTGAGCAGATTATTTAAAAGACTGACTTCATCAAAAAGCAGTTCAGTAAAGATTAGGTATACTAATGGACTGCCATATATTTCATACTCTATATGAAAAAACTTTTGGCTGCGGCACTTTAATGAATGCTTTTCTTTTAACAAAACATATAGTGCCTTTGTTTGTCAGTGTTTTTGAGGTTTGTACAGCAGGGTGTTTTACTGCTAATGCTTTTCTTTAGGAAAACAGCCCCTTTCTTTCATGTCATTCGGTAACTGATGCCATATTTTGCGCCACTAGGATGTGACTGAAGTGGAGCTGGCTGAGGAACAGGCCAAACAAGAGGATCAGATACTGAAGTAAGACGTGCACAACGGGTTGTTTTTAATTTGTGTCGCAGAATTTGAATACATGGCACTTGAAATATTTCTATCCAATATTACTTCCAAGCCGGCCTTTGCAATTTACGCATCGATAATGCGATGCGGTACATCGCGTAACTCTGTCAGTTATAATCTCATCTAAAAGTTAATTTATTTTATTTAGTAATTCAATTCAAAAGGGAAACCCATTAAGTATATTGATTCAATGTACACATATTTATTTCAATGATTTATTTCTTTTATTTTTGATGATTATGGCTTAAAATTTAGGAAAACCCAAAATTCAGGTTCTCACACTTTGCCCTTTTTTCCTTCCACTAAAATGTCCATAATTGTGCTTGGATACTGCACCCTGGACACAAAGCTTCTTTAACAATGACCGTGAGACGCTTACCGTCCTGCTAATCCAGCAGTTTTCCCTGTTATCGTATAGGCAAAACGTTACATTTCGTAATTAAAATAATATTTATTAATTGCTTGTCAGCTATAATAAGCAGAAATAAATGCTTGAAATGCATCACTCGGTGTGTAATACTTCAATATATCAGGTGCATTTTACTGCAGGGCGCTACATTATTATGTCAAAAAGTGTAAATAACATCATGTCTGGACCTACACGTTTATATTAACCTGGTCAGCCAGAATGATAACGTGTAGCACTCTAGTTCTGCACATTATCAATCTGGGACTGCTCCATTTGAATCCGTTTGGGGAAAGGGGGAATTTCAGCATAACTCTCTGAGCCGATTGGGCGAAGCGACACCTTGTGCCCGCCTATCAAAGGTTGGTTTTAGCCAATCACGGTATCAAATTAAAATGTATGCAGCTGCTACACTGTGAGAAACTACAAGAACGTAAGCTCGTCAGCAGGTCTCGCTTTCGTCGCACCAGTGTGTCTCGCCTTAATACTCAATACTGCAACGCGATTGGCCCGAACTGTTTTTTTTGGTCCGGACACAAACGGTTGAAGCCGGAGCGGTACGACTCGTGTGTTTGTGAACGCACAAATACAGCGAGAATTCATCTCGCAGGCAAGGTCAGTTTTATATAATTAAGATATTAAACAAAGTGTGCAGTAAAACATTTTTATGCCTTATCAAGCATCTGCATTCTTCTGTTTGGAGTTGATGCAATAAAAACCTCATAGTAAGTGTATTCAGTTTCTCACCAGCAGGTTCGTTCTGTGTGTTTTTGTTGCGTCTGAAGGAAGCAGGAGTTGTCCAACCTGCTGCATGAGAAGAAATATCTGAAGGCTCTGGGTCTCGCCATCTCCCTGGACCAGCCTCACACGGTGCTCACTGTTATCAAAGGTACCTGATTTGATCTGAACTATGTTAGTTAAATACACAAACCACCTTTGTATTTTCCACTTCTTGTTTATCTTCAGTGTGTCATCACTCCTTCTGATAGGCTTCTCAGTGAGTCAATTGTGCATTGGAGCATAAACAACACAAGCATGACCTTTTCCTACCAGTAACTGTTGTCCTGCATCATCACTGGAGAAAAAAACGAAGAACCAGATTCATAACTGGATATGATGCAACAAATGTGCCACAGAAATCCAAAGACGTGAAACTGTGCTGCTAGAAACAAGCTTTAGAGAGCCACGCGTATCTGTATCTGATCAAATCTGAAGCCAGCCAGTTGTCTGTGTGGAAAATTTTCTACTTGTTTCGAACTCGGCCAGAATAAATGGGTCTCTGCAGCTAAATAATGGCTGTCTGTGTTTTTTAGCGATTCGTCAGGCGGAGGAAGGCGGCGATCTGCTGGAAAAGACGCTGCTGAAACTGCGAGTAGATCAAAAAGGTAGCAAACAAATAAATCTGTTTTTTTTTTTTCTGACATACACCATCAGTGGCGCTTGAACTATGTGGAAGCCATTAATGTCTTAAATATGCTACTTTTAAAGGAACTTTAAGTAAGATATTTATTGTAAAATCAACCTTAAATCATTCTCATTTGTCACCCAGGATGGAAGTAACATTACCTATCGGTTTTCTCCATCAACAATGTCTTAGTCGTGTTTTTCTCCTTTCAAACCTAGAGGTACGGTCCAGGGGTCCGTTCTTCGTACGTCGCTAACTCAGTTAGCTGGATTTGATTGTTGACGATTTGGCATAATCTTGGATCGTTTGGTTCTTCGAAACTCATCCTGGACTTGCTGTCATAGCAACATGTGCGCAAGCTTAAGCCTGGTCACGAGCAGGCTTATTTCATGTAAACAGGATTAGATCGCAGCTTTATAAGCGGAGGAGATAGGGAAGTCTGCCGTAGCCATGTCCATTTTTACGACTGCAACCTGTTGCGGAAGGTGCAAGAATAATTCGCAGAGCTTTTCGAATTAATCGCGCATTGCGAGACAGACAGGATCCTTTAGCGCAGCGCGACAGTGTAATTGTAAAGAGATATTGTTTTTCTCGTGAGGCCGTTATTTACATACTTCATTTCTTGGAACCACACGGAGGAGTGATTGTTTTTATGTTCATCCAAAGAGTTTTTTTTTTGAGTGCATTTAAAAGTGTCCTTTAAAAAGAGGCAAAAGTGGCTTTTTAAAATACAGTATAATAATTAAAGGCTACCATTTTGTAGAATATTCTTGTACTTCACTTTTTTCCCCATGTTCTAGTCAGTCCCGTGGAGGCTCTGACATTAAAGAACAAAGTAAATATAAAATTATTAAAGTGCAAAAATACATACTTTCGAAAGTGATAGAAACATCTAACATGGACAGCACTTAGACATTTAATTTGTCTGCTGCTTTTTGCCAGCCCTCTCTCCTGGCTTTAGCAGACTTTGAGGTGTTCCCTGTCGTTTTAATTAATGACTCAAATTCGGCATAACCTTCCATTAAAAGCTCTTGTTCTGCTTGGGAGAAAAACTGTGGGCGTTATTTGGCCATGCTGAACAGCCAATAGCAGCGTTGCTGATCATTGTTTCTACTATCGATACATTTCCCCTTTTAAACTGACGCATGAACGCACAGTTATCTCAGATAACTCAATCCAGCCATACTAATCGTAAACAACAGGTGTGTTCGAAGAACTCAATTAGCCGGATCATGATTAGCACAATGATATCATCTTGGATGTCTCATTTGATCTCGGATGTTTTAAGCAACATACGAAGAACGGACCCCAGAACTACTTTGTAGGTTCGGAGTGTAGCCCGTGTTTACTTCCTGGTTCTTCAGCCAATCTTATAAGATTTCCCAGGGTTCCCAAAACAGAGCACAACATTTGGTATTTTATTTTGGTAAAAGAGCAGCAGCCTGCAAACATGGAAGCCAGTAGGAGAAGGAGACCAGAACTAAAACAGAATACAAAATCATAGACCTATCCTGTGGAAGGAAAAATTCACAACAGCAACACACCGTTTACAAACGGCATATTAGATTGTTCTGATTGGCAAACTGTTGTACTGATTTGAGCCACAAGGTGTCAGTATTACTTATAGCTCCTTTAAATATTCAATGGTCAGTTATAAACACCTAAATAAAAGTTTTTTTTCAGTATCTGATGTTCTGATTGCTGTCCCACTCAGAGTCGCTCCTGCGCTACTGCGTCGTGTGGAACACCAACGCCAGGAACTGTCTGGATGCCCAGGCGGTCCTTCGGGTGCTGCTGACGCACCTGCCGCCCGAGGAGCTGCTGCAGTACCAGGCGGTCCGGACACACCTGGAGGGTCTCATCCCGTATACAGGTCAGCAGGCAGCAAAAAATCTGCCCGTTTTTTGGACTTAGATTAAAATACTCGCACTGATATTTATCGGCTTTTCCGTGAGAACTGAGCTGCCAATCCAGAGAAAAGACATTTTCAATTATCACAGAAAACAGAAAGAAATGTGCTGCACGTTATTTGATAGAAGTAGCTTTGATTCCAATAGAAAACTAATTAGTAGACTGCCAGAGGCCGGCCTCTGTGTCCCTTTTGTCTTTATCAGAGTAACTCATAAAAGTGCAGCAAAGTATAGGCTGCTGCTTGTTGCATTTATAGACTGAAAATCATGTTTTTACCTCTGAACATGAAAAATCTAAAATTAAGATTTGAAGGGTTTTAGCTGCCAAGAGCCGAGCAGGTACAAGGCCGGTTCTGTCCTCTGGACGATTAGTGATCAATGGTGAGAAGGGAAAAGCTCTGGTTATGGATCTAGTAATGATTTAAAGAGGTTTCAAAGAATTTAAATTGGCCACTCCACTGTTTTTACAGCAGTCTACAACTGGAGAACAATAAAAATAATTGCCAAAACGCCCCGATGAAGCCATTTAAGCAAAGTCACACAGAAAGCAGATCACAAGACGCTAAAAGAAGTCTCCAAAACCCCTAAAATGTCACCACGGGGCCTGCAGCAGGTTCTTGCTGATGAAAGTGTGTACCTTTGCATTCAGATGTAGACCACTGCAGAAATGTAAATTCGGTGGCAGGTTTTGCTGTCTATGAAAAACGCAAAGGCCAGACAGCTGTTTGCCAGAGAGAACAGAGTCAAAGGACATTTTACCATAAGGCCTGGTATTTGAACAGAGTCTAAAGCTGAGTCCTTTTTAAGACCAGAAGAGAGGATATGTTTGGCATAAAGCAAACCCATTATTCCCTGAAAGATACCGTCATACCAGCTGTGAGGCAGGGATGGTTGAGGAGAATGTGAGACCATCTGTAAAGAAAAATAAAACCTAAAGCAAGACGGCACCCTGCAACACGACAATGACCTGAAAGATGCCATTAAATCCACCAAGGACTAACTGAGAATTATGAAGTGGGGGTCCTGAGCTGAGTCAAAACGGATGCTCTGTGGTGGCTTGTAACCGGCTGCAGATGCAAGAAACCCTTCAAACATCTTACAGATGACACTGAGGAGTGGGTACTTATCTCAGAGACTGGTAGATGTGCCAAGACACGTCTCACTGCAAACCAGAGAATATCATCATAAGTTTTTACTTTATAACAATGTTTGACTTTTCAAGCTGTCACTGTTTTTAGCTCCGTAGTTTTTGACATGAACGTTGTCTGTGGAAAAGCTTTCTCCCGCTCTCCATGAGTACCGTCTTCCTGCCAACCTGTTGGGATCACAATGAGTGAATAGCAATTCAACAACACGCATAGGATGATTCAAGCACTGACTCCTTTCCTTTATCAATGATGATGAGACTCGTACAAAAAACAAAATTGAAAAGGTTTGCTGTATAGTCTGCCTTCACTGGCTCTTTAGTGTGACAAAACGTGGCTTTAAGTATTGTTCATTCAAGCTTTCACAATTGAAGACAAGTAAATGACCTTGAGTTTCTACTAGTGACACCATCCTAAAAGCCACCTGGACCTCTTGTTTCTTGAAGACGTTTCCTCCTTTCTTCGTGGGTTGGAGAGAAGCAGTAGTAGTTATGGTCAGAACAGAGATTCATGGACATTTTGACATTATTACATTTTGATTACTAAATAAGTATACCGACACCCTAAGCTGATTTTTATGCCGATTTCTTAAGTTTATTGAAAATAGGTGGTTGTTTCTTCTCCTTCCTGCAGAGAGACACATGGAGAGGATCGGCCGTCTGCTGCAGGCGTCCATGTTTCTCAACTACATGTGGCAGAAGATGAGAGTGGCTGGGGCATCATCTGGGTGAGATGTTTAACTCTTTAGCTTATTTCTTCTACCAGGGCTTTGCGTGGAGCCTTCAGACAGGTTTATTTCCTGGTTCGTACGTGCAGCTCGTCTTGTACCGTCCTCTGTTATTAGTTGCAGGTGAACTTGACATTTCTAATTAGAGATGGCTTCATTGAAAGTTGCATCACAACACAAGGCTGAGGCAGCGCTTCCTTTTCATGGCGACCTAGTATTACTCGCCGAGCTGCATTTTTGTCTCCGCTGAACGAAGCTGTGAATGGTTAACTAAAGGTCTCCCACACTGAGGTCACAGGCAGGAAAAACTATAAGGGATTGCTGCAAACGTTCTGCAACTGGGATCTATATATATATATATATATATATATATATATATATATATATATATATATATATATATATATATTTTATTTTTTATATATGCTAGTAAGAGATTGAATGCCAATCTAATGGATTTTATTACATCTTGTCTAGTATGGAGCAGGATGAAGAGATGGACACCACTCCTCTCACGCAGACGCAGCCCTTGTTTTTCATCGACAAAGAAAACGTAAAAGGCAGCAGCGATGAGAGGGGAGACCGCGACGACGACGGTGATAGCGAGCAAGAAGAGGAGCCGTGCTCTCGCGAGGAAGATGAAGAGGAGGCCGACGAAGTCAGTGCCTCGAAGAAAGCCTCCACTAGCGACGCACGGGAGAAGAACAGAGAGAGCACCAAAACCAACGGGCACCACCAGTCAGAGAGCGAGGAGAGCTCAGAGGAGGAAGAGCTGGAGGACGATCATGCAGTGCAAGTGGTGAAAAATGTCCCGGTTTCATCCGCTCCACAATGCCCGACTTTAAGCTGACAGCATCGCCGCGCTCACTTCTAGAAAGAAACCACCTGAGGTTTCAGTCTGCAGATCAATAGCTGACTGACTGACTGGCAGCAGCCAGGGAAACAAAGCGGGGAATTGAGGCAAATGCAGATAGCAGGTTTCACTGTAAATATTTGTGTCCCGCCTAAATCAGTTCCTCCATGCAGGTTTTAGGACTGGGGTTACAGAAACACTGAAGCATCCTGATTCTATTTTATGTAACATCAAGGAAGCCTTAAGGAGGAAGAAATGGCTAATAAGCATCTAGGCTGTGCGCCAGGGCTATTCTCTTGAAGCAGATACTAATTAGTAGATATGCAGCAGTGCATCTATTTACGGGATTAGAAATCTAACGCTTCTTCGTAAGACCAACACAGCCACATTCAATTTCTAATGTAGTGACTCATATGTTGATGAATAAAAAAAATCTCTGTTTAGGGGCCTATTTGTAACAGTGGTTTTAGATTTGACATGTTATTCATCTTGTTGTTAAGCAGGTGACTTCAAACAAGCAAAAGCTCAGAGATCTCAGGCTTAATTTAAACAAAAACAACAAAAAAAACCAGCAGGTTTCTGAAGAAGTAGAGAATTATGTGGTATTATGCCAAATATGAATCAATAAAATCATCAGGTATTTAATTTTGCAAAAACAAATCCTGTTGCAGTGAGGATGCATGTTTTGGTCCTCTGGTTTCACTAATGAGGAAACCAGAGGACTAAAACCTACCAGATCTTTTTAAAACCAGGAGTTGTTTCCAAGCAGAACTTTTGCATCTTGCTTTTTTGAAGCCTCCTTACCCCCCCTGCATTTGAAAAGATGTCAGTTTTTACACGTCTAAAAGGTCTTGAGTTGTTTTTAAGGGAATAAGCATAAATTCCTACTTCCTAATGCATCTGGGAAAGAAAACCCAGATCTCTCAAGTTCTGGTGCTTTGTGCTCTTCATGCCCCTCTAACTTTTTCCACATTTAATCCCATTAGTCACAAACATCAATGCATTTCCTCGGGAATCTGAGCGATAGACCAACGCGAAGTAGCTCATGATTGTGACATGGATTCAGAGTTTTCACATTTACTGTAAAATAAAAAGTATTTGTATTCAGCCTCCTTTACTCTGATACTCCTTAATAAAAATCCAGTGCAACCAAATGCCTACAGGAGTCACCTAACTGGTAATTCGGCTCTACCTGTGTGTAACATAATCTCAGTATAAACCCATCTCTTCTGTGTAAGCCTCAAAGGTTGGTTAGAGAAGACCAAGGGACACAGCAGACGGGTGAGGTGGTGGAGACGTTTAAAGCAGGGTTTGTTTGTTTTTTTAACATCTCACAGTCTGCCATCGATCTAAACTGACAGGAGAAGGCAAGGGGAGCAGTAATCGGAGAGCTAGCACAGCTTGGAGCCTTATGGGTAACTCAAGGGGAGCTGCAGAGAATCATCAGATGATGGCTATTAGAGTAAATCTGGCTTTTATTAGAGAGAATAAAGTCATTGACTGAAAGCCAATAGAATTTCAGCTTAAAGTTTGCTATAAGCCACTTAGGAAGCACAGCATACATGTGGGAGAAGGAGCTCTGGTCAGATAAGACCAAAGTTTGATGTTTTTTGGCCTACGAGCACAATGTGACATACAGCGGAAATTAAAATGGCTCTGAACACTTCATTCCCACTGTGAAACATGGTGGGGGAAGCTTCGTGCTGCTGCATGCCCACGGCAACTTGAGACTGGAGCGGAGGTTCACGTCACATCAGGGAAACGGCTGCAAACGTGCAAACAGAGCTGCAAGCGAAGGGTTTTGGGGTCAAAGCAGGTTAACGTGCTAGAATGGCCCAGTCAAAGTCCAGATCTAAATTAAACTGAGCATCTTTTGAAAGAATTATAAAACTACTGCTCACAGCAGATTTGTTCAATCTGACTAGTTTGAGCTATTTCACAAAGCAAAGTAGACAAAAATTAGAGTCAGAGCCGCGAGAGAGACATCACGTAAAACAAACTGTGAAAGGGAAGGATTTTCACCACGGTTTAGATTTCTTACGCGGGAAAAAGCCCATGTGTGGAACATTTTCTTTCAGGTATGACACAAAACATTTAGGTTTAAATCCACCAGATACTTTTATTGTTTTCGCTGCGTTTACCTGGTATAATATGTACAGAAATCATATGCACAGTATGTAGAAGAGTTGATAAAAAATTTATGGCACATAATCCTTTAGTTTTTTCTCTCTAGGAGCAGATAAAGCTTTCTTTCCTGTGCACTTAGCACTTTACATTACATAGTGAAAGCTTTCTAGTTGGGAAATACATCAAGTTGGTAGGTTACTTTTTTTTTTTTAATTAATATTAAAGTATTGATCACCTAAGTGGCATGACTTCCTCGTAATAATATTGCAGCATATGTATTTTCTGCTCGTTTTTTTACACATTTTTATATCCCAAAATCGTCATCAAACCAATTTGCACAGTTGATGCCAAAGAACACGATCTGCTCAAACAAGAGTAGCAATAATAAAACCGTTACAATGGATGTTTTATCGACTGGGGACCTCAGTCTGTGTTGGTGACGGCCTGCTTTTGGTTACATTCTTACGGGTGACCGTGCTACAGCGGGTGAGGATATCCTGGGCACGGGGTCTGGGGGGCACCATGGGGAGCCTGGGCCCCTTGGAGAGGTTGGGGTCGGAGACACTGTGGAGTAAAGTTCCCTGAGGGTGGCTTGTTGGGCTGAGGCGGTTGGCCGCCATCGGAGGGGGCGTGCGGGAGAGTCGCAGCTGTTCACTGCTGGCGCTGCCGCTCAGGTTGAGGGAGGAGCCGGCAGACATGGAGAGGGCGTCGTCGCTGAAGCTGTCGCTGTCGAAGCTGTCCATCGACTCTGCCCTGAGGATGCCGCCGCTCTGCTCCCCCTCATCGTCGTCATCGCTCTGCACCGTGATGACCGGAAGAGGGGCTGGCATTGCGGAAGTGGGAGTGGTGGAGGGTCGTCTTGCTGGAACAGGCTGAGCGTAGGGCTCCTCAGAGAAACTGTTCAGAGACTGGGACCGGTGGAAGCGTTCTGGTTGGCTCGGGCTGGGGGAAGTGGGCCTGGAGTTGGGAATTTGAGGCAGGGTGCCATGGGAACGGCTATGGTGCAGGGGAGCAGAGGGCATGAGGAGGGAGGACAAGTTTTGCGCTTTATGCTGAGGCATCTGGATGTGAGGGTATCTGTAGGGCTGCAGGTACAGCGTCGGGATGTAACCGACTTTTCCATTGTGTCTGTCAGAAAAACAGATGAAAATGAACTTGTCAGCAAAGGACATTTACATACGGAGTTTAACCATAACAGCAACTTTAACAGTACTGAGCTGCCTAATAAAAAAAATTTATACTTTTAATTTTATGCCCCCATATAAAAACCTGTGTACCAAGTTGCCTCCATTGGTCAATACTTTGTAGAACCAATGTTCACAGCAATTACAGCTACAGGTCTTTTAAGTTTGTACTTTGACTAGGCCGTTGTAACTCATATATACGCTTTGATCATTCCATAACAGCCCTGGCTGCATGTTCAGGGTTGTTGTCTGGCTTTTAACAGGCTTCTTCCTGGATTGCCATGTGTTTAGCTCAATAGATCTGCTTATCAACTCTGAGCAATTTACTTATCCCCACAGCATGGGACTGCCACCACCATGCTCCACAATGGAGAAATATTTTTCATTTTTCTTTAAGTGCGACGTGCAGCGTTTGCATGGAGGCCAAAAGATTGAAATGTTTGAGGCGTTTAAAGCTTTGGAGTTGTTTGCCGTGTTCCTTGATCGTCATAATGTTGTTTGTTCACCGATGTTCTCTAACAAGCTTCTAAAGCTTTCACAGAGCAACTATGTTTATTTCAACATTAAGTTACAAACAGGTTCACGCTGTATGCAAATTAAATATGTAAATAGCAGAACAATAACCTTCTGCGAACCATTTCAGCAACTGTAGAATGATAACATTTTTACCTGATGAGCCACCAGCCGTTTTCAGATTGCTGCAGCACCTCCACCACTGCACCGATGTTCACGCTCACTTCATCTACTGTGGTGGAAGTGTAGCTCTTGACGGCTGTGTAAAGCGTCCCTGTAGGCGGCATAAAAAGAGCTTTAGGACTAATCTTCTCTAACAAACCAGCTAATGTAGTCGAGGTGTTGATTTCTGTGTGGGTACCTTTTTCTGGTATCCTATTCACCTCCTCTTCATCCTCCTCATCTTCTAGCTTCTCCAGGTAGGGAGCAGGGAACCAGGCCATCCTCTTCTCCTCGTTCTCTACAAGCCACCACCCTGCAGATGAAATCATGCGTTGATGAGATCCCAGAACGGATCTGGACCCGTTGCAAACGCTGCTCGAGGTGTGAGTTGCTCGCCTGTTTTTTCTTTGATGAGAACGTCAAGTCGCTCATCCGCAGCAGCTTTGAAAGGTTTGTTTTTGGTGTCTTTGGTCTCATATGGGGCCACACATCGGTAGGTCTCTGTGACGAATGGCTGGGTCACATTACCGCCGGTGTCATGTCCTCCAAAGCTCCCGATCTTGTCCTCCGAGGGCATGATCATGATACTGAAATAAATACACAGATATATATCTATTTATAATCGGCGTACATCCAATTTGTTGTGCAATTCAAAATCTAAACTTTTAGTAGCCCCTTTATTTTGAATTACTCTTCCCTCTGGAAATAGGAATTACACCCTGTAAACTTATTGTAAGTCTTTCTTAGTTATGCAGAATCTATTCTAGTGTAAGCAAACACACCAGATTTGGTGTAATACACCTGTAATACCCGCCTTCCTCTACAGCTCATCAAGATGTCCTTCCTGGACCTAATAGGTCCACGTTTTATCTAAATTTGTTTAAATAAACAAAGTTGTTTTTTTTTTTAAATGAGTGATCTTGTTTTGCTAATTGGGAAGCTCAGAAATATTTGAAATAATCCATGATTAGTCGTAGCTTTAACTTGATTGACATTTTAAACGTTAAAACAAAACCAGTCCTAAAATAGGTATGACTGCAGTGATCCTCTTGTGTCTTTCTAAGTTAGCAAAACATGGTTTAGAAATAATTATGGAATCTTTATTATTGGCTGTCTAACACGACTTGTCTCGCACGCTACTTGAAGTCTGCTTCTGATTGGTCGATCAGCTCGTTGAGTCCTGCCCTGAGCAGAGTTCAGTCAGGCCTCACGCATAAGACTCTGCAACTTTCAGGCTAAAAGCTGGTGGTAGCGAGAGATTTTGAAACTTAAAGCGCACAAAAAAAAGATTCTGACGTATAAATGGGTGTCTGTACGTCCTACCACACAACTTTCCTTTATACATTTGCGTGGAACTGGGTGCAGCCGCACGTTTATCTTGGGCCTACATGTCCCCGCCTCTAAATACATATCCAAGTCAGTAAAAATACTCGGAAGGTACCCACCCGTGTCCACACGCTGAGGGATAATTATAGAGCAGTGCAGCAAACCAACAGCTTCTTGAGTGACTCATTAAAGAAACCAAAAATAAAAAGTTTGTCCGCTCAAACCCGTTTTATTCAACAATGTCTATCAAAGCCAAACTGCTGTCTTGGTGCTGCATTGAGCGCAATAATAGCTTATTGCTGATCATAATGTGACTCAAGTCATGTGACTCGAGTCCACACCGCTTTCTGTGCGTAGTCATGCTTTATACATGAGGATGAGGTCCCAGAAAACCCAGCAGTATGTCTAAGGCCTGATCCTGACCCTTTTTTTATACATAAGCCATGCTATATTCATGTATTTCTGTGTAAAGTTGTGCAGGATTCAAATTTTTTCTCCTCACTTATGAATAATTTGGGAACATGCTAACTTTTTTTTATTTTTTAATGCTTGTTGGTAAATCCAGAGTGAGGAAGCGACGTCTAACAGGTGGTGCAAGAAGAAGCGCCGCTTGCCATCTCAGGATTATCTGTGTCAAATAAAACCACCTAGAGAGAATCTCGGTGACAGTTCTCTGAGTAAACGGTCTTCGCTGACCTCTTTCCAGTTCTTTCCCTGGCAGCTCTCCTTTTTTGAAGGTTAAACTAAAATTTACTTACAACCTCGTTTTTTTCTCCCTTTTATTTTTTCTTCTAAATTTTCCAATGTCAGATCAACATTATAAGAACCCCCAAATTATATGAAAAGGCCCTTTCCTTAGCCGTCAGAGAGAGAGATTAATTCTTGACAAATCTTAAGACTTTACTTAGTTTAATTAGCATGATAGGCATCCAATTCCTTTACCATAAACTCCCCCTTATTGCTTGTACACTGCAAAATAGAAACTAAAAATTAATAAAATTTTCTTGACATGACTGAATTTGTCCTTGATTTGAGCAGGTAAATAAGATTACCTAAACTTGCCTGCAAGATGAATTATCGCGGTATTTGTGCGTTCACAAACACTAATGTGTAGAACTAGAGTGCTACATATTATCAATCTGGCTGGCCAGGTTAAAGATGATCTGCAGTACGTCCAATTATCTTATTTTAGGGGTAAAAATACCAATATTCCGTTGGCAGATAATCGTATTTACTGACTCAAATCAAGAACAATAACACTAATTTCAAGAAAAGTTTACCTGATTTGAGTTTCCTTTTTTTCAGTGTAGTAGTGTCATTCGCTTGTTTGCTTAAAGGGGGACTTTTCAGTTCTTCCTTTTCACATTGAAATAATTCAGTTGTGATCTATATAAATTGGAACTGCAATGCTTTGATCTGAATTCCTCGTTTGTTTACCTCCACGTTTCCCCTTCTTGCCCCTGTTTTGACTTGTGTCTGAGAGCAACTTGTTTAAGTGCTGTCTCTTTAAATCTAAAGGAGACACTTCACACCTTGCCCCCTCCCGGTCACAGAGCATTTAACACCCTTTTCAGCCACTTTTGTAGTACGCTGTGGGATGGTGTAATGAACATCTGATGACTTATCCTCTTGTACCTTCAGCTTAGACTACAATATTGCTCAGAGACAAAAAAAAAATGGCAGAGTTGCAAGACTGGTAAGCCCTTATTTGGTAACTCCGCAGGAAATACTGTGACAGTAGTTCAAAAAACACAATAGAAAACCAAAAAAACTGAGCGGCTTCAAAAATATGAGTGTGATGTCTGTGCTACACTACATATTAGTCTCATAGCAAGAATTGAGACAGGATACACAAAAATGATTGGCAGAGAGCCCTGATAACCAGATATGGAGCTAACAGATCTAACAGCAATATTTTCTTTTTCTTATTTTTCCTAGTTTTGTTAAGATTTCTGATAATCTTCTCTGCTCACTGCATGCCTTTAAAACGGCTCCAACTGTTGTAGAGGTTTCCCTTACCAGTTTTTGGTGAACTCTGGCTGCAGCTCCTTCTCCTTCGGTTGCAAGAACTTTACAAGATCTGCAGACTGAGAGACCCGTTGATCACAGCTCAGGAGGTCATTGCAGTATTTCTGCAAATACTTGAGGCGCACCAGCGACTTATTAGGCCCCTTTCCTTGGCTCTTCTGCTTCACTTTGTTGCCTGATCAACAAAAATATAAATATTTTTAAAAATTCCAACCATGTCTAGCTGGACATGTAATATTTACACCAAGCAACCCTCACCCACTTTGAAATTTAGGAAGGATTCTGTCAGATTTATTCAGTTTACTTCCAGATGAAAACTTCTTCTTCAGTCGTTTCTATAAGGGGCAAAAAAAACCAAAACATTTATATTTTGCACAAAATTGGGGAGTAAACCGAGGCTTTAATACTTACATGCATTTCTCCGAAATTCTCAAAACTTCTGTAAACGACAATCTCATTCTGATCCGACCAAAGCACAGAGGTTATGAACAGCTGTAAGTAGATAACAACATATTCATAAAGGCTAAAACTTCGCTTAATTATTTCATAAAAGTAAAGGCTTCATTTCTCCTTACCTCGGTCTTCTCCTTGTGTAGGACTCCAGTTAAATGGATGCTGATGGGATAACGCTCAGGGCCCATGATGGCTGCTGGATGGCTAGAAAGGAAATGCTGTGCAGGTATGAGCTGCAATAGACACCTCTCAGTCTCATTCAGGAGTGCGCAGATGATACCCTGCAGGTGAGTTTTTATTTCCTCAGCCAGAGACAGGCGTGGCCAGACAACTCACACAGCCTCTCTTTGATGGAAAATCAATGATCATCCGCATAGAAAGAATTCCTGCAATGTCCCAAAGTCAGCACGGTTGACAGTGAGAAATGTGCAACTTAAAGAAAACTAAAGGGTTAGCTTAATCGGTTCTAGCAGATTGAATTGAAGCCCTTCAACTTATCTGAGACTAAAATACAGTGAAACAAAATACAAATGAGTGACTGAGTGAAGACTCAGGCACTCCTAACACAGGATGACCTTAATAATTCCTTATCCGGATGAAGAGTTTTTCTCCTGTTTGTCAGCTACAAAAGCTTGACAAGGAACATGCTTGAAGTAAAACATGAACACCACTGAGTTCTTAATAACTAAATCAATTCTGTTTCTACAAAAAAAAAATTATAACAAATCTGACTGTAAATATGTACATGTATAAAAGACTGGATAAAAATATATTTCTTAATAGCCTATATTTAAGCAGTTGAATAAATGTCACTTTCATTTTATTGACTCTAATGAAATCTGAAAATAAAGTAGTAGGTCAAGCAGTGCTGTGAAAGACTACATGCCTCCTTACAGATTGCTGTTTTTGCCATTTTGTCTTAATGTCAACAAATTTTAATATCAGTCCAAGGTAATTAAGTAAAAACAATATGTGCTTTTCAAATGATTTATTAGAGGGAAAAGTCCTCTACACTAAGTTGGCGTGTGTGAAAATAATTTCCCACATTGTTAAATCCCAGGTTAAGGTTCCCTACTTCTGCTCTTTGAAGCTGCTGCCATCCAGAGGTAGTGACGAATGTTTCAGCTCAGCTGAGAAGAAAACTGGTATCCCTGAAGTTTATGAAAACGCAGCATATGGACAGAAATAAAACACATCCAAAAATGAAATGTCACTAAATAGGAAGTCATACGTCAAAGTTTATAGATTATAAAGAGGCGTCATCATTCAAAGGATGACAACTGTAAAGGATGTATTCTTACTGCATGGAATGTCCTGCATATTTAATAGATGTAACTCTTCGCATTTATAGATTACTTCCCTGACATTATTCCATAAAATATCCTAAATTCAACAGGCGGCTCTGGGATTCCTTACAAGAAGTGATGAGTTCATTGCTTTAAGCTCACAGAACCAAAGGGCAATTGAAAACATTTTTTATAAAATAGTTTATTGAACTTTAATGTCCACTCTGCTCAACATCATCAAAATAGAAACAATCTACATGATACACTCTTAAGTTTTTGCTCTTTTCCATTGCACGTTTTCTGTTAAATGATTAATGATAAAAATAATCTATAAAAAGCAACACTTGATGATTGTGACGTATGCTTGTCATTTCACTGGTTTAACTTCGACTTGCTTTAACCCAGCTGTAAAACTGACCAGCCGAATGCACTTACATCATCCCTGTTCAGGAAAATGTAAAGGATCCCAATAGGATGAAACTATATTTTCCAATCTATTACACTAAATAAATCCCAGCCTAAGACGTTTGTCTTTGAGGAGAAAATTTGCTTTATAAGCAATTTAAAACGTAAGGCAACATAGTTTTCTTTTAGTAAGAAATTGGGTTTTGCTCCCTCCTCCTTACTTTCAGGTCTCACAAGGTGCCTTCACCTTACCTGAAGCTCAGTGTTTTAAACTCTAAAACCTCCCACAGGAAAATTCACTGCTTCCTTGCAAAATTATTTACTCCAAAACCATATATGTCTCCTTTTTTGGGTCCAAGACTTCAGAAACATCCTGACAAATAATTTAATATTGTTCAAATGAAACAATAGTCTAAATTATGATAAATTAAACATTTAAGAGGCAATTAAAAATCTTGCCTTTAGAATTCTTTGGCTTGCATAGAAAACTATTTGAGAAAAACATGGTTATTAATCACCTGTCTGCATCCAACTGGAACCCTTTCAGCTGTTTCACCTCAACTAAACATTCATCAGCTTGCAACAAAACTATTCTTGCTTATAATACAATCCTTCAGCCATAAACCAACAACAGATCTCTTTGAGTGTTGAATATAAGAATTATCTTCATTGTTGAACAAAATTCACTTTAACCTTTGCAATCATTCACTAAAAGTGCAACGTGTCTCTACAATGAAGAGTCTACTGTGATATTCGATAACAGAGGAATAAACACTGAATGGCAAATGAATTAAATAAAAACAAGCCAAACAAGTAACAAATTATTTGCCTTCACTTCAGCAGCTCAGTCTGAACTATTATGCGTCACTGATCATCTGTGCAACTCTTCTTCAGTCCGTGCTTTCCTTTTATCAGGTTAGGACAACAGCACCTGGCAACTTGTTGGTTTCCTCCCAGAGAGGAAAACAGGTCCTCCATCGGTGTTGCGGCTATATGTTCCAGTTAACCGCAGGGCGGTATGAGCCGTCTCTCCACGCAGAGTGTCTTTTTAAATCACCGAAACTCATAAATAGGCATACTATGCTCCTGAATATGGTTTAGACTAAGTGACTGGTACCTGCAGAAATGGAAAAAAAAAGAAGCTCATATGGATAACTGTATCCAAAAGAGAAGATATTTCTGTGGAAATATAGTTGTGGTATAGTTGTATTACCACTCTGAGCTCCTGTGGTAATAGTAGCCCTCGATGGTGGCTGTGGACTTCTGGAAGCAGATGTAATAGAAGCCAGCGAAGGAGGCACCGCTGATGTCTTTGATCGTGTGGTCAGGAACAAGAAACTGCTCCTGAAAGACAACAACAAGCACCAAAACTGAAGAATAATTCGAAAAGAAGTAAGAAAAAAAAAGTGAAGGAACAACCTGCTCACCTTCCACCTCATGAAGATGTAGTCACCGTTTTCCAACGCACTATAGTCAAAGTTGTCCGAGTTAAATGTTTTGCTATATTTGTAAAAAGCCGGAAACTTCCCCTGTTGAGAGAATGGGAAATATGGGAATCAATCAAACAAACATGATCTAAAACCTGTTCTTCCATCAGCCATCTAAATCTGACAAATCATTACATCCTGAGACCCTAAAAATTCTGGTTAGAAGATACCAAATGTTGGCGTCCACAGGCTTTTTAGTCATATGAAACAGTCCTCAAGTGGCCTTAGGAGTGATAACACCAGATTCAACACAACTGCTCCCCATTAACACCGGACACCTTATGACATGACACCTTTGGAGGGAAAATGGCTAATTGCCCACAATTTGGACACTTTCATTTAGAGGTGTACCCACCTTTGTCACAGCTTGTCCAGTGAAAAGATATGACAGAATATTTAGAAAAATATGAGGGAGTACTCACTTTTGTGAGATACCGCACATTTACACTTTTGACAGCAGTTGTATCACTTCTATGCATTTTCAGGTGACAGCACATTTCAGCAGAGGTGTGATCAGTGATTAAAATTTGGACCAATGGTTACAAACTATAACCCCCCTCCCCCCACAAACAACAAAATAGTTTAAATTTAACTCAATTAAAATTAAATTTGTGACCGCTGCTCATTCTGAACGGATACTGCTATTATACCGTAACATTTGGTAAAAGCACACGTAGAACCCAGACAGACATACCCAGTGCTTTCTGTCCACATCCTCGTCTGCGTCCCACTTCCGCGTTAAAAAAGGCCGCCTGCAGCTGATTATTTCACCGACAAAGAACGTTGTAAGGGTGGGAAACTCCTGTCACACATAAAAGACATGAAGGAGAAGAAAAACCTTAATGTTGCTTATTAAGAGCAGGGTTCCATTCAGGACTCTACCAGACCAATTAGCATATACCCCGTTTACTCTACCCCTTTTTAACCGTGCCGAGACCAGTCCGAGCTCGGTAACCGAGATAACTATCGAGTGTAAATGGAACGCAAACTGAACCGAGCCAGACACAACCGGACCGCGCCAAATCTAGACCAGTTCCATGTGTGGGCTCGGCTCGGTTTTTCAGTAGCCCGGTTCTCTGATAACGAAGAGCGCATGAGCAGACCGCGTCATCTCCTTACAGCCAGCTGACATTTCAGACATGATTTCCACACGATTTCCAGTGATGATTCTGCTTAGCGGTGTGATGAACCTCAGCGTCGGTCGTTGTTTCCTGCGTCTGTAAATCCTTATTAGACGTTCGTTTGTCTTATCCACTTCCCAAAAGCCGACTCTATCAAGTAAATTCACCAAAAGTTGCAGTCTTCGCCTGATCCTCCGCAAACGACGAAATATAAACAAAAATAACTTCCTGAATGTTACGGGCGCCGCCATTTTTATTTGCTTGATTAGTAAAATAGTTTTCTACCTTCTTTTTGGTCAAATTTAAAGTATAAACAATAACAAAAACCTTCATGATGAATTCAAGGTAGATAGTTTCAACAGAGGTCAGGCTATGGACATGGAACCAGCAAAAATAATAATAATAATAATAAGAAGAAGAAGAAAAAAAAATCACTGGGTAAGAAAAAGACTGGATTGGTGAGTGACTGGAAATGAAATATTTTTCCATGGTATACTTATCCTTTTCCAAACTCATCCAAACATGAAAAATACCCAACCTAATTTAATTTCCCCATTTCCAAGGTAGGATTTGGCCTTTTATAAACTGCAGGACTTGGATGAAGCGTTTTGGGAGTACTTCTTATTTCACAGTCACCCTTGATCTGTCTTAAGCCTGCAGTTTGGGACGGCCTCACCCATATGTTGTTCAGATACATTAAAGTTCCCTGAACCATGGCTCTCCAGTGAGGAGCCCATTTCCAAATGTAATCAGCGCTATGACTGCACTCATCGACTGAGGCCTTAATCCTCGTCACAGCCGTCCTGAGGTCGACTCCAGCCCGTGGACCTTTGCCACATGTCTCTCCTCGCCCCCTCTCAGCCTCGGAGCTGAGCCTGGAAATCTACTTTCGATAATAGGTCACTGGTGCCACAAAATAAATAAATAATAATTAATAAAACACTGACTTTGTGAGTAATTGGGCTCAGCCAGCATCTCAACAAGGTCATGGTCAACATTTGCACCATATCGAGTTCATCTCTGGGTCACAGGCAACGTCTCATTACCGGACAGCGTGATGGCTGGCTGGACATTCCCGTGGTTTTTAAAACTTGCATAGAACCGTTTCAACAGAAGAACGCGGCACCTTCAAGCATCTGGAAATGGTCATCATTGGTGACCCAGACTTGGTGAGACCATCAGCACTCTTCCTGATATTGTGCTGATTTTATTTTGACTTTCCCCAAGATGTCACACAATGAAGCAATGCGTTTGACACATTGCGTTAATATAGCCTCCATTTAACTAAATATCTTGTTTTAACTGCAAAACCTTTAGAATCCGTGTGAAATAAATGAACAGAAAGAACTGGACACGTCATGCAGTGTTTATGACTAACATACCATCTTTAAGATAAGCTCATAATGTACCGTAATACACTTCTCCCTATCCCCTGGGCTGTGGACCGCCACCGGGCTGTGGGTCGTTTTGTACGGGCTGTAAAAATAAATAAATGTAAATAACATTTGTTTCATTGATTATTTTAGTCTGAAGGCTGTGTAATTTTTAATAAAAAATGCCCAGATTTTGTCAGAAACATCCATGACAAACATCCATGTCAACAAATGCGCAGTTATTGTCATACTTAGTGGCTACCTGTATTGTTAAGGCTAAGAAGCCATTCACTATTGTGAGGAACTGATCCTGGCAGCCACTGAACTTCTAGGAGAGGCTGTACAGTGAAGGCAGCATGTAAAGATTGTTGCAATGAGCAAAAGGGTTCATTTATGAAGTAAAATGGGCATAAGCAGCCCAATTCAGGTGTCATTGTCTCCCATTACCCCTTCATGGGACAGTCTCTGCAGAGAAACAAGCTCAGGACTTCCACTTATTCAGCATTATGCGAGTTGTTTTGTTCATTCACTTTATATTTGTGAATATTGATATCATATTTAGTAAATATACAGTTTTTTATGCTGGTAGTACCATTTTATTTTGTTGTATTTATCCACCAAACGTTAAAGGATGGCCCGCGAAATTACTGTCTAATATTAAACCGGCCTGTGGCTCAAAAAATATTGGGGATCCCTTCTGTCATACTGAACAGTTTGGCCTTCAAATGAATAAATAAAAAAAACACTTTTCTACACAGAAAAGAGAACATTTGCTTTCCCATTATAAACATTCAAATTTCACTGTTACTATTTAACATAACTGCTCATCTTCCACAGACAAACCTTACCTCCAGACCCAGGAACCTTTTCTTTTTCCATGTTGCATTTTTTTTAAGGGTATCTGGCTGAAAAGGTCTCCAATCGGTTCATTTTAACCAATCTAACATTCTCTTGATTTAGCTTGTCTGGAGCAAGCGTGAACCAGTCTGTTCTGCTCAGCCTTTGGAAGCATAAAGGTTAGTTTTACTACATCTGACCTAGTTTGTCATGGCTTACCTCAGTCAGGCCTTTGATCTTCAGGTATCCACACAAATATGAGTCGTCCATTGTCACATGCTGTCAAGCGCAAACAGATTCAAGGTACATCTGGTTATGTCGCACAGGGCCACAAAAAGTGCAAAGGCAAAAACAGCACAAGGAGGGGTTTAAACAAATACTTAAACGCAAAAGCTAGAATGCATCGCATTTTATACTTCAAAGTCTGCTCTTCCTATCAAATGATCACCTGGTGCAAAGCTTTTTACACAGGTGTCAAAAACTAACAATTAGTCTATATGCAAAACAAAAACACACCAAAAATATTCATGTTTAAGCTATTTTGCGGGGGTTATAATAAAAAAATGTTTCAATTACCTGCAAAACAACTTCGACGTCGTAGGAGTTCCCTTTGCTCCTCTGATAACCACGGTACTGCGCGCCGCTGTAGAGCAGAGAGGTGGCCACCCCGGGCTGGTGGGTGTTGATCGGCGCGGGGGGAACAAGACAGGCCGAGGATGGACAGGCCGCGCCGGCTGGACAGCTGCACTCTGCTCGGACAGGCATGGTGAGCGCTGAAGAAACGCCGTCAGTAACTGTCATGAACTTCAACACTGAGCACACCACAACCGGAAACAGAAAAGGAGACTGACAGAAGTTTTATTAGCTCAAAAGCAACATACAGGCTGCTCAAATGTATTTGCTTTCATTAGACCGCAGGACGGAGGATAGGAGTTGCGACACTTCCGGTAATCGCTCAGCTTCCTTGGATTTTATTGGCTAAAAACTACGAGGTTGGTAGGAGCGCGGTTCTTATTGGATGATGTGTCGCCATAAATCCTGGGAGTTGTATTTAAACACCACGGAGGCTAAAAAAAAAAGATTTTTTTTTTTTTATAAACTCCCAGGTTAATTTTTATTGCTAAGAATAAAGCCTGTATGTGTAAATCAGATAAAAATGAATAAGTCAATGAATCTGGAACTACTTGAGGATTATGATTGTTTTCTCTATTAAAGGTGTTTGCTAAATTATTATGATCATTTAAAATGGTTAAACAAGTTTTAAATTGTGTTAATATGTTGAGAGGAGTAATTAATAATGCTTGTTTGCTTGTTTTGAAAACCAAAAACTCAAGTGGCCATAGCCTTTGAACTGTTTCTTGTTTTTCACAGCCACATGTTTATATACATAGTTTTTTTGGATTTTCTCATAGACCAACAGCTTTGAAAAATAAAAAAAAAGCTTAGTAAGTGAATATAGAGTGAAATACGGGTTTCAAGTCTTGGAGCAGGTTCTCCATTGAATTTATATCTACTATGATTAGATTTTTACTCATAGTAGAAGCTCAAAGGTCTAACTTTGACCTCATCTGACCAAAGCATTCCTTTACACGCTTGCTGTGCTCACAACATTCCTTAAGGCAAACTTTTACAAAGGGCTTTCTTTTAACAGTTGCTTTATATTTGCCTTTCTTACACAGGGCTCAGATTAGGGGTGTGCAATTTTCCCACCTGAGTTGTGGATCTCTGAAGCTCCTCCATGGGCCTGTTAGCTACAATAATGCTTTTCTTATCTGGCCTGTTAGTTTACGTGGCAAGTCATAATCTGTTGCATTTAATGTTATGCCATTTTCTTTCCATTTCGGAGCAATGGGTTGAAAAGTGCAACAGTATGGTTTTATAACCTCACCCTATTTCAAACTTCTCCTCAACCTTACCATATATAATACTCTGTGGTGTTTCAATTCAATTAAGTTTATTTATATTGCGCCAATTCACAACATGTCACAAAAACAAGTCAATTCAAAGAAGTCATATACAGATTCTAAGTCACTACATAAATTCCAATTGATCCTATTTATCATGCAATAGTCATGCTCAGTTTATTATTCAGTTTGGTTAAAAAGTTTTCTATCTAAGGAAAATTAGCAGATTGCATCAAGTCATTAACATTCGGCATTCATTGTATCATTGACTTTGCAGCTATCCCAAGCATGCATGTAGCGACAGTGGAAAGAAAAAAAGAAGAAAGCTTCAGCAGAACCAGGCTCAGTGTGAACAGCCATCTGTTACGACCAACTGGGGGTTTAAGAAGACAGAGCAGAGACAAAAAAAATAACAGAAGCTGTTTCCTAGTTTTCATATTGATATTTATTTCCTAATTTTCTCCAACCTCTGTTCTAAATTTCTGAGGCTGTCAAAGAACAACAGGGTTGATACTACAACTAAATTACACATAGGTGGACTCAATTTGTTTTAGTTGTATCAGAGTACAGGGAGCTGAATATTCATGCCACATGTTGAGTTTTTTGTTTTTGTGATTAAAAAAAGCAGATATTTTCATTTGATTTCACAAACATGCCAAAATACTAGTTGGTGGATCACACAAAATCCAAACCACTTTTGCAAGGCTCAAGGATTTTAACAAAAAAAAAATGGGGTGAAAAAATTAATGACTGTTATTGAGAGGCCTCTGGTGCAATGACATCTTGTGATAAATTCAATGCAAGCCCTCCAGCTGTTTCGTCATATAGTCGACATATTGTTGGATTTCAGAGATCCGCATGCGATTCCTCTTTTCCTCTTTTTCCTGAATCTGCAATAGAGCATAAAGATGGAGGTTGCGGAAGGTTGTTATTTACGTTGAACATGCACTTGTGTGTTTAATATTAAGTTCTTTACTTCGTTAATGAGAGCTGCTTTCAAGTCATTGACTTGTGTAACCATCTGGATTTCTGTGTCATCGGTTGTCTCCAGGGGGTCATCAGGGCCGGCTGAATCGTTGCTTGTAAACAGCTACACATAAAGAAATTTTTACTCTCAGCAGGAATCTTTTTTTCCATTTTGATAATAAACATATTGTTGGCCATAATTATTGATTTCTCTGGTAAAGATGTGTAAAAACCTCAAAATTAATCTCATCCCAAAATCAAAATGACTGGTGGTTCGAAATGCCGAACGGAGGTGGTGAAAGAGTGGATTCCAGGTTCACTGTGACATTTATAAAGCGAGACTTCACAGATACAATACAGATATATAAATAGAAAATGAAAACCTCTAAGCCTGAGTTTCGGACTGTTAAAAAAGCTTATGCTCCAGGGCTGCCTGGACAGCACTGACTGGACTGCTTTTGAAGATCCAGCCTCTAACTTAAAACCAACTAACTTCTGTGAGGATTAAGACCATCTGCAGCTTCAACAACAACAACAACAACAAACCATGGTTTAAACTTTTGAAATAAAGTTATTCTCGTTCTAAAAACCCCCACTTGTTTAGCATTACCTTTAACTTTTCTATTTAAACAATTAATGGAAACAATTAACGGAAATGATTTCAGTCTGTAGTCCAACTTTTCTTTACTGTCTGTTATTCTACCACTGAGATATACTTTTTGTGTTTTCTTTTCTATTTTTTTTTCCTCATTTGAATTGTCTTGTTGCTGAAATGTTATATTCAAATATACTCACCTGGTACAATCTCTTTAAAATAAATCTGACTGAGGCTTTTGTTTTTATTTATACTTTTTTCAATTTGACCAGAGCTTTTACAATTTTTTAAGTGGTAATTAATAACTTGTATAAATAAGACTTGACACAGAGGCCCATTACTTTAGCTATGAGCCAGTGGGCAAAACTTTGTGTGCTTTGATAAGATCAGATGAAGTTTCATCTTTTCTGCTAAAAATAAATAAAAAACACGTCAGGTGGGTCAGGTGTGTCAGGTGTGTCAGGTGTGAAACAAATAATGGATGCATGAATAAGAAACTCATGTACATTGTTAATTATGGTGAAAGATCCATGATGATGTCGCTCTGTTTGTTTTCCAAAAGGCCCTGGGAACCTAGTCAAGAGTGAATGACAGCGTGAAATACCAAAAAAAATAAAATTAAAATCTGATGGCATTTCTATAGAGGTTGTGCATATCTTTGTGTATGCTTCTTCAAATTCTGCTACAATCTGTGACACCCTCTGCTTGTAGTAAGTCTCAGTCTGACCGCAGGAAACTGAAAAATTGGGTAAATTGGTTCTTTTAGCAGAATACTGGCCAGATCAACAAAGAGATGGTTGTACAATCACAAAATCGACCTTCCATGCACCTCGCAGTCCCTTGGCATGAATCCTACTGAAATACTGGGGTTTGAGCTAAAAGGAAGAGAACATAATATGAAAATCTAGAGAGGTTGTGCAGAGAAATGGCCAACGATCCATCTCTCCATTTACTCCAACCTTATGAAATAAAATAGGAGAACACTAATGACTGCCCTTTAGGCTTGAAGGAGCTACTACAAAAGTATTAAATGTGACCTACAATATATTGTTCCACTAGTGATTTAGTAATAATCGATTATTTCTAATTGATTATGTGGGATCATTTCCCCTCTGAATAAATGTTCTTAAATGAAAGACATTTTTCTTCATTACTTATTGGCCGATTGTACATGAACCACAACCACCCATTCATGATCTGTTCTGACTTATTTAAGCTTCTTACACATCTTTACCAGGGTTACCTTAGATTTGGCTGGCATTCTATTTTCCTGCTGACATAACTGAGCAAATGCATGTATAGTTCAAAGAAGAGATGTACTGAAGTGAAAAAAGTAAACAATTGACTGCACTGCACTGTCCCATATTGCATATTGTCCCATTATCAAATTGGAAGGCTGCTAAAGACTATAAGAAAATCTTGTTCACAAGACATTGAATTAATCTCTTGATACTTTTAATATTCTAAATGACGCATTCTTTTGAAAACTGTTAAGAAATTTCATTGCTTAAATTATTCCTATAGTTGCTTTTCTGCTAAAGAATAAATGAGTGTATCTGTTGCAAAATTTCACTACGGATTACCCACCATGTCAGAGAGGTAGTTGTCAAACTGTTTGATGTTGTCCTGATATAAAAAGAAACAACAACAGAGGCTAAAGTAAATTATTTAATCTAAAACCACGTAAAACATTACCAGATGCTAGCAAACAAAGAGAATCTTGTGTAATCTTACGTCTAGATTTCCGATCAATTCAAACTCCAGAGTGAAGAGGCTTTTGTAGAGCTGCGAGATTTCATCGATGCAGTTGTCGATTTGAATCTTTTTTACCTCTGGGTCTTCTAGCTTCTTTATTTTGGCTCTCCTCTAGAACGTTTAAAACTCGTTAGAAAACAAGAATAAAAATCAGTATAAGAAAATACCGAAAATATATAATTATTTACGGCACACAAAGCAATTTGGTCAACTTGACTGAGTTCAATATCTTTTAAAATAAAGATATCTTTGCCTTCTCTGCTTGCCTGTGTCTGCTGTTCCTCAAACTCTCCTAGAATGTGTGCCACCCTCTGCTGGTAGTAAGCCTTAGTCTCAAGTTGGCCACAGATGAAAGAGTTCAACTCTGCCTCCATTTGTTGGTGCTCAGCTGAGCCTATGGCAAATTTCTGCGAACACAGCTCTGTCATTTGACTCTTAAATGTAAGGGTAAAGTCAAGGAATATCAGGGATGTATTCAGTTTGCGCAGTTTGATGAACAAATACTACAGCCTGGTTTAAAGAAAACAGAGGATATGACTGAAGTGCAGGAGCCACTCCTGGAAAGCATTGTGGCTTGGTTGACTCCGCATTGCCTTTCATCACAGTATTGTCTACAAAAGCATCCTGTAAAAAGAAAGAACATCAATTAGACAAGAAATGCAAGAAATAAAATGTGTTCACTTGGAAAAAATCAGCATTTTAAAACATGATTTTTATCATACTTTGTGTATTTTTACCTGGTGTTGCACGAACCCATAAGCTTGTTGCTGTTCCTGCAACTCTTGAAGTCCTAATTGCTTGAGCTCATCTTGGTATTTGTTGAAGGCTTCTTCTCTCTGTATTTGCACAGACAGAAATGGCTTACACACTGTATGGGGCATACAGTTTAATTGTGAAATTACGCAAAACTGCTTTAGAAAATTGAGGAACCCAAAAAGACGCAAAAGAATATAGACTTACCAACTTTTGGCCAATTAAAATATTTTCTAAGAGCCTCACATTTGGGAGAAAGGCAGCAATATAAAACGAGTGATCGTCCTTCTCGTTGAAAGGATTTCCAGCGATAGAGAGTTTGAACAAGTTTTTAAACCTCCTGAGGTAGAGCACCTTTGTAATAAATAAGACATGCACAAGGTCAGGCAAACATTCTATAATTTTACATAAAATTAAGGTTGTTTTGATAGAGGAAAAAAATGCTTACAGCCTCCTTCTGTCTTATGAGGTTTTTTGAAATGAAGAAGTGACTGAGGTTCTCAAGTGTATCCATGTTTTCAAGGAGAGAGATTTGGTTGTTGGACAAATTCAGCAATTGAAGTTTCCTCAGAGAATCCAGACCCTCAATGTTCTTGATCCTGTTTAACGACAGATCTACAAATACATTTAACACAACCATAAAGGATTTCTGAGAATACATTGCCTTGTGAAAGTCGTCATGCCCCTTGAACTTTCCCTCACTTTGTCACATTGTAATCACAAACCTGAATATATTTTATTAGGGTTGGTTTTCCAGGCTTGGGATAGACCAACACAAAGCAGTGCATAGTTGTGAAGTGGAATTAAAAAGATTATATGAGTTGAAACATGTTGTACAGCTACTATAAATAGAGTCCACCTATGTGTAAATTAAGTGAAGTGCCCAAGGGCCTGTTCTGTGAAGTTCTCAGAGGTTTGTTTGTGAGCACTGGTGAATAAACAGCACAAATGAAGACCAAGAAACACACCACAGAAGCCTTAGGAGATAAAACAAAATTCCAAACCATGAACATATCACTGAGAGTCCTAAACAAATGTTAACCTACCAAAACACCCTAAACTGACAGGTTGGGAAAATAGGGCCTTAATCATATAAGCAGCGATAAGGTGCATAGTAACTCTGGAGGAGGTGGACTAATCTACAGCTCTGGTGGGAGAATCTGTCTATATGACAACTTTCAGTTGTGCTCTCCACAATTCTGGTCTTTGTGGAAGAGTAGCACATAGAAAGTGCTGTTTGCAGTTTGCTATATGGCATGTACGGGACACAAAAAATATGTGGAAGAATGTGATCTAGTCACATGAGGCCAAAATTGACCATTTGGCGACATGCAAATTGTATTTGTGGAGGAAGACCGGCCATTTGGGCAGTGTCACAGGTTTGCATTTGAAAGAGGGATGCACATGCATTCGGGTGATAAATACAAGCCCTTAGTAACCAAGTTTCCTATTTCTTTTATCGATGGATAGTCAATAGGAAGTTGGTGCCCTCATGTGATGAATAGGCATGTCCCGATAATATGGAAACTGTGTTTAGATAAAATGCAGTGCATTTAATCTAAACACTACACCTCTGGGAACTTCCAATGCAGGTCACCCTGAAAACATCAACCCCATTATTAAACACACTGGTGATCATTCAATTTGTGGTTGTAGTGTGATTTAATGTGAAAAAGCTTAAGGGGAGATGAATACTTTGAAAAGGCTTATGAAATGTTTTCCAGAATTTATCCAGCACACAGCGGTAACAGACATGGACTGAACATGAATTAAACGGTCTCTTACTAAGCCAGGTTAGATTAGTCAGATGGTCCAGGCCCCAGATCTTCTCGATGAGGTTGTTATTAAGATCCAGCCTTACCAGAGATGTAAAATCACGTAGGAACTCCATCTTGGAGATTTCTGGAAACATCAACAAAAGGAATCAGTTCACAAAATTAGACCTGAAACCGTTGTCATTCAGCAGTCAAAAAGGCCAATTTTTGATATAATTTTTTTTTACCTTTGAATTCTACGCATAAACTGATGTATTCACTTTGGTCGAGACTCTCAAGATTGTTGTTGTGTAGGGCCTGTTTTTCTTTTTCACTGAGATATTGGAGAAAGTCAATCTCCTGAGTGTCGTCATCCGTCGAGGAAAATTCAGAGTCAAAGTCCATGTTGCTGCAGTTTAGACTGTTGAACACTGCAAGGTAAATCATACATTAAACCCAACTAAAACTATTGATGAGGTGACAAAGATTAGATCGACTATTAACTTGATTTGAACTTCCTAAGTGTAAATGTTTTTTATATACTTACCAATGACAATAATAAAAAAATGTTACTGTTCGTTTAATCAATGTTGAGTCGAAACAGCCAACACGTACGTAATTTTGTTTTCTTCTTGTTGCTAAGCAACACGTTGACGCATCCAGAAGTAAATTGTTCAAATAGATAATTATTTTTAATTTGTTGGAAATAATTAACCAACTCGCCAGTTGAAGCGTTTCCCTTGTTTTTAGCCTGTTATTTTATTTATTAATTTTTATTAGTCTCTAGACGTCGCCGTGTAACGGTCTTCCCTCAGTTTACGCCGTGTTACGTAGCAACAGGTTGATACTTTCAAGCGTCTTTGTTAAATATACAAACATAATATTTTTCAGTTTAATTTATTAAAAGAATGAGGCAACTCAAAATTATTCCTTATTAAACGTTTTTTTTTTATCTTGCGCACGGTTTCGTTGGCGAGATACTTCTGAGAAATGCTGCGTAGTTTTTTCTTGCTACAGCCAGACAAATTCCGGGCTTCACCCGCTTTAACCAATAGGATTCATCGGTGGGCGGGTCTTAGCTGCGTAGCTGCCTCTGGGCCTCAGCCTCCGTCATTTCCAAAGCGGATCGTTTGTTGTCAAAATGGAGTTTCTACTTGGAAACCCTTACAGCACGCCCGTGGGCCAGTGTATAGGTACGTGAAGCCGCTGGGGAGTCCATTTAGAGATGTGCTGTTGTGTCTTTACATTGAGACATTTAGAGTTCGCAATTAGGTTGGGAGGATAAAGCTGGCATCTTCCTTAGCGAACGCCATCCACTGGGAAGGAGCTCTCAGCTAGCGTTAGCCAGAACAATCTGAATCAAGAACTTCTCTTTACTCGGTTTTCTGTTACGTTAAATCGCCCTACATCCGCGAGGACAATGACTTGCAGCTTTCAGGGAAGTCAAGTCACCGAGATTTATTGCCAAGTGAGGTCATTTGGCTGTTGTAGGGCTTGCCGAGATTCTGCTCACAGTCTCTGAATTAACAGTTGACCCGAGCGGTCAGCGTCATTTCTAATTTCAGACGTCCAGACCCTGTAATAAAGTGGCACTTTCTGCTGATCTGCGGAGCGCAAGGAAGCAATTTGGCGTACCGCACCCCATGTTGGAGTAGTTAACTTATGTTTGAACTGACTCCCGTTCAGTAGTTGTTTTGATTAATCATACCGTCAATTTGCAATTGCCTTTTTTTATCCCCAGAGTTACATATTTCAAGTGCCTTTTCCTAATCATTGCCTATGATTATGGTTTAGAACCCATCAAAGTCCTCAGATTTCTTTAGAAAGTCAGAATAGTACATAAACAAATAAAATAATGGCTTTAAAAATAAATAAAAAGCAAAAATCAGTTGATATGACTGGAACGCTGAGCAACAGTCCATTACTCTCTCCTCTTTGCTTCACAATCCTCTCACGCCTGGCTATGTTGCTTTTTTTTTTTTTTCTATCACACTTTTTCCTTCCACTAAACTTCCAGTTAAAATCCTTGGATACAGCACTCTGTGAATAGCTAGCAGTGGGCTTTTATGGCTCTGGAGGATGTCAGTACCCGACTGCTGGGCTACTGGGAAGTCATCAGTTGTTCCCATGGTTGTGTACATAATTATAACATATTTTTGAGTTAAAATTTCTTTGTGTTGGTCTAAAGTAATATTCAGGTGTCTTTTTGGAGACTGAATGCTAGATTTTAATTATCTCTCTAAGCCGTAGATATCAAAATCAAGAGAAATAAACATTGGAAATGAATCCCTCTGTGTGTGATAAATCTTTATAAGGAGTTTAACCTGTTTGATTCAGCTGCTTAACTTGTTAGTGGCATTCAAATTTATTAAAATACGAATGCGCACTAGCACTGAAGTCATACAACAGCTTAGGGTCCAGCTTAGGGTTGCAATGTTTTTTTTTTTGCTTTTATATTGTAGCCAAATATCTGCATACATTAATCTGAACTGTTTTCCGATAATATTTTTATTAGCACTTGGCCAACTGGTTGACTTTATTGCGATGTTCCTATGTAGTCTTAAAAGAAAAAGTATGGAAATTGATATAATTTTCCACATTTGGATAAATATGGAAAAAAGAAAGTTAAGCTTAGAAACAAACTTGAGTTTTATTCCTTATGACATTGCCTAAAAGTTACAGTTTTACAGAAGATCACCCCTTGGCTTTATTAGTTACACCACAGGTGGACTTAAAGCATGTTTCAATGATTTAAAATAAATAAATAATATAAATAAATAAATAAGACGCACAGATCGGTACACGATGATAAATTAAATACACGCACAGCTAAAGAGCACGTTGGTATGGTTGTTGTTCACGGTTGGGTACACAAGGCACGGGCTATGGTTTATCCCTTTACACATTCTCTTACTCTTTGCACTTTTTTATTTTTCTGTGTATTTCTATCTTATCTGTCTGCTTCTTTCCTGAACATCAGTCAATCACAAGCACATCATATGATGCTACCTGGGTCTATGTATGACTATTTTCTCAAGGGCATGCATCTTCTAACTTCTCACTCACATCTATGGCGAATGTAAAGTTTGTGACATGGAATGTGCATGGGGCTGGCACCAGAGAGAAAAAAATGAAGATCATTAACCAGCTTACTAGATTAAAGGCAGATGTTGTATTATTGCAAGAAACCCACAAATCAGCTACAAATGCAAGTGAGCTTAACTCACCTGAGTTCCCTAATGTGTTTGCGGCCTGCTATAACTCTAGACAGAGAGGTGTAGCAATCTTAATCCACAAAAGCGTTAGTTTTAAAATATTAGATAAAACTATAGATCCTGAAGGTAGATACATAATAATTAAAATAGCTATCCATAACCAGAAGCTATGTATTGTCAGTATATATAGTCCAAATGTTGATGACCCCTCTTTTTTCCACCAATTCTTCCTTGCACTTTCAAAACACGGGGATTGTTCACTAATTATAGGAGGTGACTTCAACTTTGGTTTAAATAACGATATAGACAGGTTGAATAAAACAGGGACTCAGCGTAGTTGGCAGTCAGTAAATGTAGTCAAACAATACATGAGTGATTTTGGTCTTTGCGATGCATGGCGTTCTCTTCATCCTATTAGTAAAGAATACACTTTTTTCTCAAATGTTCACCATTCGTACTCTCGTCTGGACTACTTTCTTATAAGTAGCTCACTGCTGTCGGTCGTTTCAGAGACGGTAATTCATCCTATTGCTATCAGTGATCACGCTCCTGTTACTCTCACCTTAATTAATAAAAAAATAACCACACAAAACAAAAGCTGGAGATTTAATACATCACTGCTTAAAGATGAAGAATTTATAAAATTCATTAAAGAACAGTGGGCTTCATACTTAGAATACAATGATCAACCAGGTACATCGGCATCGATATTGTGGGAAGCTGGAAAAGCAGTGATGAGAGGTAAAATAATTTCTTTCTCATCTCATAAAAAGAAAAAAGAAAACAAAAAGATTCAGGAATTAGAAGAGAAACTTAAGTTACTAGATTTATCTCAAGAAGAAGGGAAGTTAGGTAAAATCCGTGAAGTAAAATTAGAACTAAACCACTATATTGAAAAGCAAAATAGATTTCTAATACAAAGACTCCGAATAGAAAATTTTGAACATGGCAATAAGTCAGGAAGCTTTCTAGCTAATCAGCTTAAAATAAATAAGGAGAAAACTACTATATTTGCAGTTACAGATTCAACTGGTAATACAGTAAGTGAACCAGAGTGTATAAATAATACCTTCCGCGATTTCTATAAATCTTTATACACACCACAGATAAATCCATCAGAGAAGGATATTAAGCAATTTCTGGATAAAATTACACTTCCTAAATTATCAGATAACCAAAGAATGACACTGGACTCCCCGCTGACAACAGCTGAAACCCAGGAAGCTCTTAAAAGCATGCCTAATAAAAAGGCTCCAGGTCCAGATGGATTCCCCACTGAGTTTTACAAAGAGTTCTGGAATATTCTAGCCCCAACGTTCCACAGAATGTTGCAGGAAATACAGGAAAAAGGTAGATTTCCAGCTAATATGAACTCTGCCACCATCAGCCTTCTGCTCAAGCCAGACAAAGATCCTATGTTGCCCACCAGCTATCGTCCCATATCCTTAATTAATGTGGATATTAAGATAATCTGTAAAGCTTTAGCAAAAAGATTAGACAAAGTAACTCCTCTCATAATACATCCAGATCAAACTGGTTTCATCAGAGGAAGGCAGTCATCCACAAATACACGCCGATTACTTAATTTAATTGATTATTCCTACAGTAAAAACATTAAAACCAATATATTGTCTTTAGACGCAGAAAAAGCATTTGATAGAGTAAATTGGAAATTTTTATTCGCTACTCTTCATAAATTCGGTTTTGGCGATTTCTTCATAAACTGGTTAAAAATTCTATACAATTCTCCAACAGCCTGTGTCAGGACAAATAATCAAATATCTTCCAGTTTTTGTCTACAGAGGGGCACCAGGCAAGGATGCCCTCTTTCTCCATCACTTTTTGCCATCTTTATAGAACCTCTAGCAGCAACAATCAGACAAACAAAAGCTGTAAAAGGTATAAAATGCATGAAAATAGAGCACAAGATTAGTCTGTACGCGGATGATGTATTACTTTATCTCCAGCATTCAAATAACTCTCTTTTACAAGTAATTAGAATACTAGAATCTTTCTCCAAAGTATCAGATTACTCGTTAAACTGGTCTAAATCTACGGTACTGTCAATTAATTGCTCTCTCGAAAACTCCCTAAATTTACAAATGCAATCAGGAAATATTAAATATTTAGGTATTACTGTGTCGAATAAATTAACAGATTTACTTAAACTTAACCATGCCCCACTTTTAAACAGGATAGAAGAGGACCTTGAAAGATGGAAATCGCTTCCAATCACACTTATGGGTAGGGTAGCTTCAATAAAAATGATGGTCCTACCTAGAATTAATTATTTATTTTCAATGATCCCCAATAAACCATCATCTGACTGGTTTAAATCTCTAGACTCTGCCATTTCTAGATTTCTTTGGAAAGATAAACCCCCACGTATTAGCTTAAAGACAATACAGAAGACTAAAGACAGGGGAGGATTAGATCTGCCTAACTTCCATAACTATTACTTAGCAAATAGGCTACAATACATCTCTAAATGGATAAAAAATAGTCTTTTAGATGAGCCTTGGTTAGATATAGAACAGGAAATGTGCAATAATATCATGATTTCAGATCTGCCGTTTATAAGCTCAAATATAAAACGGCATACATGCTTCAAATATATCAACATTAGTTCTACTCTGACAGCATGGTGGGAGTTCCTCAAAATGACAAAGTCATCCCTTATCCCATGCAGTCGTACACCTATCTGGAATAACCCTGATATCCTACAAAATAATAAAATGATAAACTTTACATACTGGAAGAATAAAGGTATTAAATATCTGGAACATCTACTTGACGGAACCGAGTTCATCAATTTTGCTAAACTAAATATGCAATATGGCATTAGTAAAAATAAATTCTTGGAATATGAGCAACTTAAATCTATAATTAAAAATAAATATAAGCATATTAATGGTGGTTTACAAGTCCCAACTAATATAATAGAGTTCTTAGATTTAACCCCCCCCAAACTACTGTCTAAATCATACAGGACACTGACTAAAATAGATGATTCGATATCTCTTCCTATAATGAAGTGGGAAAAAGATTTATCAGGCACCTTTGAACAAAATTTCTGGGCTCAGACATGTCTAAGAACTTTCAAATTGACTAGAAACACCAACTTACAACTAATACAATACAAAATCCTTCACAGAGTACATTACACAGGACAAAGATTATTCAAGATGGGTCTGGCACAATCTAATATCTGCCCACACTGCATAGGCAATCATCCTGATAATTATTTTCATGCGTTATGGTTATGCACACCAGTCCAGAGGTTCTGGACACAGATATGTAAGGACTTATCAAGGTGCTTGAGCTGTAAGATTACACCATCCCCATCAGTTTGCCTGCTCGGTAATTTTGAGGAAAGTCCTCTGAAAAAAGAAATAGTTTACATGGTTTTTACTGCTTTATGCATCGCAAAGAAAACTATCCTCATGAATTGGAAAAGTAAACAAAATCTCAGTATCAATCAGTATAGAGACCTTTTGTTGGATCATATTAATCTAGAGACAGCATCTGCTTCCACATCTCATTGGTCTTTTTGGGCTCCTCTGATCAACACCATCACTTAGTGGAATAGGGGGCGGTGGGTTGCTTCCTGCAGGGCGCAGTGGCTGGATGGAGGGGTTCCTGGGGCCCTGGGGGCACTTGGAGTAGGGCGCCTGGTGGATCCGGCTCCGGGGTCTGTTGCCCCCATCTGGGAGGAGTTTGGGAGGCCTACGGGTGGCCTACAGCAGCCGCTTGCGGCGCTCTTTGGGAGCTGCGTGTTGACGGACGTGGGTTACTGACCTGGTGGCTGTGCTGCCGCTGGGTGGGGCCGGGGTGGGTCTGGGGGTCTGGGGTCCCTGGGGCGCGCCGCCCTCGGGCGCGGGCCCCGGCGGGGCCTCGGGGGTTCCGGTTCCGGGGGGTGTGCCGCTTTTGGTGTGGGCCGGCGCGCGCCCGGGTGTCCGCCCCTGCACGGGGCCTCTGGTGCGCTGGGGGGCCTCGGGGCCCGTTGAGCTGGTAGGGGGGCATGGTCATTAACACCTCTGGGCAGATGCTCTTCTCCTTCATTGGATAGGCACTCTGCCAGTGGGGGGAGGGGGAAAGGAGGGGGAGTAGGGATCTACCCAGCCTGGATGTCTACTGTCGAATGTATGGTGAGTTGTTTGAACGTTAATGTTGGGGAGGGATTAAATCCACGGGTGGGGGGGGGGGGGTTGGGGGGGGTTGACGTTCTGGTGGGCTTGTGTCCGGCCCCCTGTCCCGGTCCTGGTCCGTGTCGTCTTCCGGTGCGGGTTTCACCTGGGGGGTGGGGTTGGGGTGGCTCGTGCGGGCCGGCTGGCCAGGGTCCCCCCCTCTTATTATTATTATTATTATTATTATTATTATTATTATTATTATTATTTATTTATTTATTTATTTATTTATTTAGTTTAAGTAGGCTTGGTGGGTGGGCTGGGGGGGGCTTAGGTGTTGGTCCTGGTGGGTGGTTGGCTGGCGGGCCCTGCGGCCTCTCCCTGGCCCCCGGGCTACGGTGGTGCCGCTGGCGAGGCCCCCTTCTCTAGGTGGGGCTTTCGGGGAGCGGGGGTGCCTATTGGAGTCAGTAGGGGAGCTGGCTCCCTGGGTTGGCTTCCCAGTCATTTGCTCCCCATCCCCGGACTCCTCCCTCTGCCTGCTCCATCACGCCGCCACACATGTAGGTCATGAGGGAGGGGGCGTTACTGGAGGTTGCCACTTTCTGGTGACGCCCCTCTCCCCAATTTTATTTTGCATCTTAGACACTTTCACTTCAAACATTTTTCACATCACACACTCATATAGGCATGGTGGGGGGAAGACGTCTGGGAGGGGGCTTATGTTGTGTGGGCCTCACCTCGGACGGCTCCCTTCACCTCCTCTCCCACTTAGACATTGAGGGCTCTGGGCAGTCACACGGAGGGGGTGCGCTGGCAACAGCTACCTTCCGAAAGGGGGGTGGGCTTTGCCGTGCATCCCCTTCGGCGCTCCCAGTTTTTAAACGCACTTGAGAACAACATGCAACAACACAACATTTGAGCAGGCGTAGGGAGGGTCGGGGTCTTCTGCACACCCCCGTTCTCCGATGGAGGCAAGGAGTCTGGGGCCTGGAGGAGGTGCGGGCCACTGTGTCCGGGGTCTTGGCGGGGGGCTGCGGTGTGCGGTCAGCGGCCTACCAGGTCTGGGGCTGATGCCTCCGCACCCCCCAGGGGACGGGGGGCAGGGATGGCAAGGGTAAGGTGGGGGGAGGGAGTGGGTTTATTAGGTATTTAGGGGGAGGGGGGGGCTCTGGCCGGGTGGCTCGTGCGGGTCGTGTTGGCCCGCCCTCTTGGGGGGGCCCGGTCCGGGGGGCGTCTGGTCGGGGGCCGGGGCCGGGGGTCGGGCACATGCAGTCGTATAGTCGATTTGGGCTGACCCCCCCCCCCTTTGGTCAGTGTTGGATGTGAGTGTTATGTGGGAATGTGTGTACAGCGTCTTTTTTTTTTTTTTTTTTTTTTTTTTTTTTTTTTGTGTGTGGCGAGCGGGGCACAAGGGAGGGATGGGGTGAATGAGTTATTTTTTTTTTTTTTCAGGTATGGGTGTGGTCCGCTCCCTCTCCCAAGAACATCTCAAGTCTCCGATAGGTGCGGAGCCCATCCCCCCACGTCCTGCCCTCCTCCTCTTCGTTGGCGGGCGCCTTGGCCCCCTGGCGCGTTAGTTGGCTTCGGGTTTGGGGCGGGTTCCCGGGCGTGCGCCGGCCCGCTCCTGGCGGCCTCTTCGCGGGGCCTGGCCCCCCGGGGGGCGGCCGGGGCCCTCGTCACGGGGGCGGGGCGCCCCTGGGGCCTCTGGCCCTCAGGGCCCATGGCCGGGACCACTTCAGCGGGGCTGGCTGCCGGCGGAGCCCACGGGCTCGTCTCCGCGGCTCTTGAGGGCGTCGGCATTGCGGTGGCTGGGGGATTTCCTCGGGGTCGTCTCTGCTCCTTCCTTGGGGGGGGGGTTGCAGATATCCTGTGTCGGCCCCTCCTGGGCGACCTGCTTTAGGGGCCCCTTTGGGAGTCCGGGGCTACGGGTCCCCTGACGCCTGCCTCTGTGCTCGGGGAAGGTGGGTCTTTGGTTCTCCACAATCACTATCAAGCTATTTCTGGATAATCTTCACCTAAACTAGTGCACTTTCACATCTCCCACTGGTGCTGGGTCCCAGGTATTAAGTGTTCACTTATATACAGTAATCTTATAATTTATTTATTTATTTATGTTGTGTCACGTTCTTTTTTCAAATATCACATTACACATGTCAGCTTACATAATAATATATATGATTTAGCAATGGCACCTAGGTGTTATTCGAGTGTATCTGTTGCTTTATGTCTGTTGGTTGTGCTGTTCTTTTTGTGTCTCTTTCCAGGTGATGGAGCAGACAGAGGACATTTTATCATTCTCTTCCTTTTATCTCCTCTTACTTTCACCTCTACTCTTTTTTTTTTTTCTTTTCTTTCACTTTTTGTTCTTCCTTTACTCTCCCATTGTCATGTCCATATAATTTGAAATTCTCCTTGCAGGAATCATAATAAAGCTATTTACAAGCATAAATCAAGTGGAGCACTATGGCGAAAGCTGTTTGCTCCACTTGTAAAAGCAAAATCTGTCGAGCTCCATCTGGCATTGAGATATCAATTCCTATTGCCATAGTGCTAGACAGGACACTGGGAAAAAAAAAAAAAAAAAAAAAAAAAAAAAAAAAAGTTACAGTTTAGAATTTCTTATAAATAAAAAGCTTTTCGCCTTAAATTTAGCTCTTGCTCTTTAATTTTAATTTCCCTCATACAAATTTAGTCTTATTGGCTAAACCGTTGTTTTGAGCTGCTGTAAGAAGATGCAGATAAAAGCACAGACTCATTGTATCATAAAAAATTGACCATTTTACTGTTTTTAAAGTCCCGATAAAAGAGGGACTAGAGGCACACAGTGGGTTCCGATTTAATGTCAAACTAAGCCTTGACACGCCTCTCTTTTTTTTTATTTTCTTTTTTCCTCCATTTTTACAAACAGGCATCAAAAGTCACAGATTTCCAGATTGTTGTACAAACAGTCAGATACATTCAGGAGATTTAGAGAGGTGGAAAATGTGTTAGAAATGTCTGCATTTTTTTTTTTAAAGCTAGCACAAGTTCATTCATTATTTGTGCTTCTGTGACTTAAGAGTTGAAAGAATAACCTCTTACTTGTTTCGTCTCAGACGTGTAAAGTGTAAGTGGAAAAAGTGCATCAGGATCACTATTATTGATTGTGTTTTCCAGCAGAGCCCTCCCTCTACCTTGTGCTTAGGTTTTGATTATGTATATATATATATATATATATATATATATATATATATATATATATATTTTTTATTTATTTATTTATTTATTTTTTTTTTTTTTTTACTGGAGGTGTGGTGTTGCTGGCTGGGGGAGAAAAAGTTTTAACCCTTTAAAGCCTGACACAGGTGATTGTGAGGAAACTCATATTTTGGCTTTTAAAAAAACCCAACAGGCTTTCAAATTTTCTTTGTATCGTAACTGATACATTAGACCAAAACATACGTTTTCCTCTGGTTTTCTGCCTTTTCATACAGCGCGTGCAAAATCTCCTCGTTTCTATGTCGCAAAGTGTACGTTCAGAAAAACTGCTGCCTCTGCTGACGAGACAGAGCTCTCAGAAATATCTGTGTCAAAAACGGCACAGCTGGAGTTACAGGGTTACGCACTCGTAACAACAGGAAAAGCAATCATGCCGACAAGGCAAGCGGCTGTGGGGATGGAGAAAGCAAGGGGCTTAAAGGTCCGCATTGAGGAGAGACTTTGCGGCTTTGTTGGCGAGTACGTGGCACGGCTTGTCACCGACAGAGGCAACGTGATCAACTGGCTCCGGTTCCCACGTCCGTTACCACGACCGCTGGGGGTCGGCGCGGTTTTGGCACCACACTGACATGAACTCATCCATTTAGCCTTGTTACTAAAGCTCCAGTTGTTCAACGCTGTTCCTCCGCGCCCGTTTCTCCTCCTCGTTGCTTCTCGGGCCTCTTGCGCCCTGTCCCGCCCTGACTCCACAATCCATTTGAGGAGCTTACAGGAAAGAGGGCTGCGGTTAATTCCTCCGAAGTCGACTTCTAGATGCGCCTAATACCCAGAAGTCGGGCACAGCTTTAGGCGTCGTTTCGGTCGAAATTTTTTTGCCCGCCCTCAATCGTGCTGCAGATAAGAAAAGAGATTTGGTTTCATCAGGACGCTCACATGGAGCAACGCAGGGAGGAAGCTGTAGTCTGGCACTGAGGGGGAGGCATCCTCTACGGCGCTGGGGAAAAAAAGCGTCTCGGCAGCAACCCTGGCTCTTCTGAAAGATCTCATCACGTTACCTAAGCAGAGCAACAACAACAACAAAAACACACATCATTAAAGACTCCTCCCATTTATGGGACTTGTATTAGATTTTAAAATCTTTTGAAGTAAAATTCTGTAGATTTCTGCAGCAGCTTGGCATCTTATGTATGAGCCACTGCTGTTTATTTTAGCTCGGTGCACTCTAATTGTTCATTGGATGGATTAAAAAGTGCTGCGGTGATGTGTTTACACAGCTTCCAAAAAGTGGGAGTTTTCACATTTATTGAATATTATAGGTTAAAGTCAGATGTTTCATCAATAAGCTGCTGGTGGGAGCCGATTGAAGCAAAATTGACTTACTCTGATCGTTATGTTGGAAATTTAGAGGAATATTAACACTTATTCGGTTAATACATTCGGGCTTTCACAGATAAAAATTCAAAAACATTAAGGCAGTTCTGTTACTTTAGCCTATTTTACATTATTTTAATTGGTTTGAATTTTTTATTTTTTTTTCGCAGAACATCACTAGCGTCTTGCTTCTCTCAGATCCATCCCTGAGTCAAAATGTCTTCATTTGATTTTGTGAAATATGTTTTTCTCAAACGGTTGAATACGGACGGTGGCGTGTAATCCACATCCTGGTTGACCTCTTTGTGTCTCTCCCTCCAGAGAGAGCCACAGACGGAGGCCTGCAGAGCGAGGACTGGACTCTGAACATGGAGATCTGCGACATCATAAACGAAACGGACGAGGGGTGAGCGATTTGTAATCCGTCGTCGTTGGAGCGGCGCAAATTGCTCTGAAGCATTTAGTGTGGGTCCGTCGTCCAAAAAAAACGCTCCACCTCCCACGGCAGCTCGTAACACAGCTTTTACCGTCTTATCGCCGGACGGCTGGAGCGAGCGACTGGAGCGAATAATGCACTGCCTACTGTTATTTGCCAGAAGTCAGCGCGGCAGACAAAAGAAGCCTTTGTTTGTTGTTTTCCCGTGTCACCGAGTGCATGAATGAAAGATTTCAGATCCTCAGCCGCTGCCCTGCAATGAAAGATGCCCAGTCCGCAGTGAATAATGAGACTCCAAGTCGGCAAGATCTCTAATTGTAGAACCAGAAAAACTATGCAATGCAAGTATTGAATATGTACAGAAAATATTTGTATTTCTATACTTTTTTCGATGGCAGATGCATCCACCCGCCCGCACTATTTTCATGCGGAATGGTGTATTTACACTTTAAATGATGGACTAAATCTGGACTAAGGGGGGGGGAAAAGTAAATGCATCTGTTTCACATTCCTCAGGCCAGCCCTTTGTCTTGGTTGACCACCCTCTCTACCACCTTGCAACAAACGCTGAAGAGGGAAAAAAAAGCAAACAAACATGGAGCATTTTGTCTTCAAGATGTTCAGTAGAAAAAAAAGTCTGGAAAAAAAACCACCTGAAAATCAGGTTGTGTTTTGATTAACCTTCGTTAGACGTCATCCTAACACGCGCTTTGCGCGTCTCTTGCGAAGATCGGCTTTGTAAAAGCGTGACGGCAGATAGCGTGCACTTGAACGAGATGAAGCAAAACGAATGCGACGCGCGATAGCAAAAGAATCGGCTATACGTCCACTGAATGCATTCATGTGCTTCTTGCTTTGGAGGGGAAAAAAAAAAAAAGAACATCTGACTTTATTTTCTATCTACATCCATCTTTATCAGTTTCGGCAGCCTTACTAAGTACCTGTTAGGAGCTTATGAATGAGCTCATAACAGCTTATTATGCCCCATCTTCATTGAAGGGATGGATAGTATTAGGCAGAAAGCCAGCCTGAGCTCTTTATGCACGGCTAGCTTTGATCTTGCCTTTGGGTAGAGGCCTTCTGTAGTCACTCAGAAAGGAAAAAAAAAAAGGACAGCCAGATGGTGTGACAGTCCCTCTCAGTCTCACTCAAATAGTTTCACTCGCGGACAGACCGGCATCTGTTATTGCGGCCCCCGAAAAGAGTCCGTTCCAACCAAGTCGGGGGTTGTTACGCTCGCTCTCAGCGGGGTAGCTTAACGCTGCTTTCTTTCCAGGCCGAAAGACGCCATGCGGGCCCTAAAGAAGAGGCTGACTGGCAACAAGAACTACAGGGAGGTCATGCTGGCGCTGACGGTAAGTCGTTCGGCCGGTCAGCCGGGTGGCGATTCTGCAGCGGTAGCGTTGAGTTTAGGGCGAAAGCCATCTGAGATGCCCCCGAAATGTGTTGCAAACAAACTGAATGCACAACCCACACACACATCTGAATGAAAAGAACAAAGCGGCGATTTGGGAAATTAATTTTCCTTTCCAGTTTACAAAAGTCTAAAAAGCCCCGAAAAGATGTAAAGGTTCTAAGAAGCCGACTTTGACACTTAAAAAGCTTTAAACACGACTGACCAAACGGTGTTCAGTCAGTTCATCAGAAGGTGATGATATCAGGGTTCCCGCCTCGCCTGGAAACGTCTGGAGTTTGATTTCAGCGTTTTTCATGCCTGGCCCAAGTTATCTTTCCTGTTTTCCTTCCTTGTGTCTTTCCTTCCATCCTTCTTTCTGTGTCCTTCCTTTTTTGGATACTTCCTTGTGCCCTTTGTCCTTCCCTTCCTTATGTCTTTCATTTTCTTGCTGTCCCTCATCAAGCCCCTACTTCTTTCCTTCCATGTGTCCTTCCTTCTTTCCTTCCTTTAAGTCATACAAGGTCCTTCCTTTATCCTTTTAGTCATTTGTTGCTTATTAAGTTATTATTTCCTTACTCTTATTCCTTTAATCCTTCTTTCCTTTTTTCTTCCGCTGTTTTTTCACCTTTTTTTTCTTCATGTCCTGTTTCCTTTGCCGCCTTCCCTTTCAAAAAATTAACACAAAGGACAGAAAACTCTAGAAAATCAGGAATATGGAAACCTTGAAGGATGCGTATAAGAGCCCCTCGCACATTTGTTTGGCTGTAAAGACCCGGATAACTGTCATTTTTGAGAAAAGGGAGCCGATATTGACAGCTAACCCGAACAGTTTGCAGCAGAACACCAAAGCTCTACCTGACCCGATGCTGGCGGATATTCCTTCCCTTCCTCCTCTGCCTCTTTGTTCGTAACGTCCCTCTGCATGACCGTCCGGCTTTCTGCAGGTGTTGGAGACGTGTGTGAAGAACTGCGGTCACCGGTTTCACGTCCAGGTGGCCAACAGAGACTTCATTGATGGCGTCCTGGTGAAAATCATCTCCCCCAAAGCCAACCCTCCCACAATTGTGCAAGACAAAGTGCTGTCCCTCATACAGGTAATGCGGCTTTCTCTCCTTTGGTTTCCTGTCTATTCAGGCGTTATTTGCACCGCTTTATCAAAACATTCTGTTAAAAAAATGGGTCTTAGCGCTTGTGTTGTGGTGCCAGATGAACATCGCCTTGCAAAACGTCTTCAAGCGCATGAACTTTTTTACATTCTGTCGCGTTACATTTTAAATAGAAAGAACTAAAAAACAGTGATGGGAAGATTTAAAGGTAATATTTCAGATGGACTATGGTATGACGTCACACCGCATCTTTCTATGTCGTTCCCCAGTCTCCCTGTCGTCCTAGGTGGGGGGCCATGTCTTGGTACGGCAGTGCTTTGTGACTCATTTTGAAACTTAGGACGATGATTTATATCCTAACCCTACTCCAGATTTCTCCACCACTTTCTCCCTGACCCGTCTGCTGTTAACCTTCCCTCCGAGCCAAATTCAGAAACACACGAGAAGCCATCTTGTCCCACTCCCCATCTCAAACGTTCAGACCGAACAAAAAAACCGGCTTGGGCCAATCACGCTGCAGTATAATGGTTGAAGGCGGGACATACCAGCTGTGACGAAAGCAAAGGCTGCTAAGCCCATAGCTGAAGCAAAACAAACATGGCTGCTGCTATCACATCGGTTTTGTCAGAATCCAAAGTGTCATCTTTGAAAGAAGAACAGCTAGAAGTTCCCTGACCAGCGTAGCTTGTTGTGGTTTTCTCATAGCGCCTGCTGATTACCACATTTTCATTTAATGCCGCGGGCACTGGCTGTCGCTTCGCCCAGTCAGCTCGGAAAGTTCTGCTGAATGTCCCTCCTTTCTCCAAACGGATCGATAGGGGCAGTCCAGATTGTTAATGTGCAGAACGGAGAGTGCTGCACGTTCTGCTGGAGTCTGCTGTGCCCCTCGGTCTTCATGATATTGTTTGTTCATTAATGTACACCCTAACCTGTGAGGTCTTCACACATACACCTGGATTTATATTCAAAATAAACTGGATAAAACTTATTCAATAGTTAGGTGACTTCTGGTTGAAATTGGTTGATTTGTTTTTTCTTTTCTTTGGATCGTTTCTTTATTTGTAAAAAAGAAAACGCTGTATCTTTTTCTTCCACTTTGCAATTTTACGCCCCTCTGGGTTGATCCGTCACATAAAATCCCACCAAAGTTCAATAAAGTGTGTGGTTGTAACACAACAAGATGTTGAAAAGATCAGGAAGTACGAGCATTTATGCAACCTGTAGGTCAGTTATGTTAAAAGCAACTCAGTTTCTAGCGGAGGGAGCTGCTCTCTTCAGTTTCATCGTTGAGGTTTTTAAAAAAAAAAAAAAAAAAAAAAAAAGGTTCTCGAAGAAAGAGCTTGTTATGTTCACTTTCCTTTTCAGTGGTTATCAGAAACAAAAAAAATGTTTGCATGAGTTATTTACTTTCCCCTAACAGTCCTGGGCCGATGCCTTCAGGAGCAGTCCTGATCTCACCGGCGTGGTCCATATCTATGAGGAGCTGAAGCGGAAAGGCGTCGAGTTTCCAATGGCGGACCTGGATGCGTTGTCTCCCATTCACACGCCACAGAGGGTAGGAATAAAAACCGATTCTGCATGTTTGCAGAGGAATTCTGTCGGAAATTCACCATTTTTCTTTCATCTAATAGGGCACACCTGAAGTGGACCCAGCTATGATGAAGTACCTCGCTCCTAACCCGTCGGCTGCTGGCCCTCCTAAACCCAGCCAGCCGGCTCCCACCGCCGCTCAGGCCTCCAACATCCCCAGCCCTGTCGCTGTGAGCCCTGAACAGGTGATGATCACTTCATAATTGGGTTTTTTTTTTAGCTGCCGACTTGCAGTTAAGTAGCGAATAAAAGGCACTTTTCTAGATGCTGCTCGCTGAAACAGACTGGAATTCCTTTATTGACTTCTTTGGGCTTTCAGATTGCCCGGCTGCGGAGCGAGCTGGACATTGTGAGAGGGAACATTAAAGTCATGTCGGAGATGCTGACAGAGCTGGTCCCCGGCCAGGAAGATGCTCCGGACCTAGAACTGCTCCAGGTAAGATTTGAACCTACGCCACTTCAAACTATATCAATGCGCAGACATTAACAATCTTAAAATCTGTCAAAAACGCAGCTATGGAATGAATGATTTATCTTGTCATTCAATTATTTACCAGTTGGTAAGCTTTACTGGTTGAGCTTCACCCTAAAGGATAAGCATTGCGCTCGGTGCAAACATACATTTAGTGCAATCACACGCCCCGCAGATCATTCAGGTCGGATCGGGTCTAATTACGGCAACAGTCAGACAGGGAAAAAAAAAAACATTAAATATGTTTGGACTCCACAGACTGCATCTGAGAGCTCGTGCAGATGCAAAGTAGTGGCAGTTTTTTAAGATGGAGCAAACTGCGCCATTTAACTTGAGAAACCTTTTGGTTTAGGGCTGAACTTGAGCTCTTTGTGCGCGGAGCTTCTATTTTTCCCCTGCATGTGCTGCTTCCCTTCGCCTTTATTCTCTGTAAAACGCCTTCGGGCATGAGTGTGTGTTTGCACGGCTGTTTGTCCCGTGTGTCTCTGTGGCGCCCTGTGATGGAGTGGCCCCCTGTCCAGGGTGCACCCTGCCTCTCGCCCCAGTGACCACTGGAGATGGGCACCAGCACCCCTGCGACCCTGCCCAGATCAGCGGGCATAGACCATAGACGGAGGGATGTGTGGATGTTCATCCTTATGTGTGAGCCACTCTAATGGCTAAACTGACAACAACAAAGAGCCTTTTTAGTGACCGGGGAAAACCAAGAGGCGTCTGTCGCTACGACCTTAAAAAAAAAAAAAGAATTAATAGAAAATTATTACAAAAAAGCCTAAAGGTTTTCCTGTAGTAGCCCCGTGTGTCCATCAGGGGGTGTGATGTATCAAGTTTTCACGCCTCCAACAGTTCAAAGAGGTGTGAGACAGGGATGGAGGTGAAATTCCCTGAAATGGCAGTCGGCCAGTGTTACAGGGACCCGTGCAGAGTTTAATGCCCTCTGGCCAAATCCACTCAGGTATTTGTGTCAGCCCCACGGGTTTGGTTCGCTGCTCACAAACTGCTGCCAATTCTAATCACTATTCTGTGAATCTTTTCCGCGTTGCTACGTAATAGAGTCGAGCAATTTTCATATCATATTTGCAGAAGGAGACACGGTTATGTTATTAACAAAGACATTTTTGCCTCTTTTGTTTTGGCTTTTTTTTGTTTGTCGCTTGCGCTGTGGGCTCCTCGCGGCTCTTTTGTTTTCTGTGTCCCTTCCCTCTGTGCGTCGATCTGTCGGCGCGTCCCTCGCATCCAGGAGCTGAACAGAACGTGCCACGCCATGCAGCAGAGAGTGGTGGAGCTGATAAGCCGCGTGTCCAACGAGGAAGTGACCGAGGAGCTGCTGCACGTCAACGATGACCTCAACAATATATTCCTTCGATATGAGAGGTGCGTTCAGTCAAAGCCGCTTTTCCTGAGCTAAATCTTCAAAATTTGCTCGGCTACAGATAAGGATTACTCTTGATCTTAAGACTCAACTGTGATAAAAGGTGCTTTGATTATTTCTGCTTTCATTTTACAAAACATCGTTACAATGAAGAGTGCCGTGCAGAAGTGATTCTCCTGAGGGTTTTTTTTTTTTGCTTCCATGTTGCTAAAAGCCTCAGTCAGAGGGTGTTTGAAGATGAGAGCCATCAGAGCATGAGGTGAAACATTCACAGGATTTTCTGCTCCTTACAGGTATGAGAGGTACAGGACGGGCAGGGCTGCACAAAACAATGGGGCAAGTATCATCAGTAGACGGATTGCAAGCAACATATTTTCTACATTTAATTGCATTATCATACAGTCCTGCTCGCCATTATTGGCACCCCTGAAGTCTAAGTACATATAATGGAATATTTCCTGAAGGAAATTCATCAAGTGATACAACATTTTACTGCTGATAGCTTGTGCTTGACGCAAAACAGCAAATGATAAAAAAACATTTCAAAAGATAATCATTATGAGGAAAACAAAGAAAAACATAATGTTTACCATGTCAATGGTATTGGCACCATTTGCTGCAAATCAGTATCAAAACCCAATTCGGCTCACCTGTTGCAAATCACAAATAAAGATCACTTGTGATGAACTGCCTCCACACATGTGACATGAATTAACCAATGAATGATCATGTTGGTGCTTTTAAAGGCACCTGTTAGTCCATCTTCACATGTGACAATGGTAAAGACAAAGGAGCTGTCTGAGGACACCAGAAATGCTATTATTTGTAAGCACAAGAACCCCAAAGGGTATAAAGCCATCTCCAAAGACCTTGGTATCCCTGTTTCAACGGTGCTTTATGTTATTAAGAAGTTTTCCAGGCATGGAGCTGTCAAGAACCTCCCTGGACGTGGGGGGGAAGAGAAAAATTGATGACAGAAGTCTTCGACGGTTGGTGTGAATGGTGGAAAAAAACACCACATCAAACATCTAAAGACCAACCTGGAGCAGCCTGGTGTGATTGTTTCAGCAAGTACCACACGCCGCACACTAAACAAAGTGGGGCTCTATGGGCGGAGGCCAAGGAAGACCCCATTGCTAAAGAAAAGACATAAAAAAGAACAACTGATCTTCGCAAAAGAGAACCTGGACAAACCTCAAGCCTTCTGGGACAACATTTTATGGACAGATGAAACAAAAGTGGAGCTTTTCGGTAATTCACACAAACAGTATGTTTACAGACGGCGCAATGAAGCCTTTAAAGAAAAGAACACCATACCAACAATCAAGCATGGTGGAGGATCCATAATGCTGTGGGGCTGCTTTGCGGCATCTGGTACTGGAGGCCTTGACCGCATCTCATTCATCATGAAATCAGAAGATTATCAAGAAATTCTAGAGCGAAATGTCTTGGCCAGTGTAAGAAAACTTGGTTTGAGGCGAAGATCCTGGGTCTTCCAGCAAGATAATGACCCAAAGCACACCTCCAAAAGCACGCAGGCATGGTTGAAAGGGAAAAAATTGACTGTTTTAAAATGGCCAGCAATGAGTCCTGATCTCAATCCAATTGAAAATCTTTGGGTAGAGTTGAAATCTGCCATTGGAGAAAGGAGCCCTGCAAATGTACAAGAGCTTGAGCAGATTGTAAAAGAAGAGTGGGAGAAAATGCCACCCGAGAAGTGCAAGAAGCTTCTAGATGAATATAAGAAACGTTTGGAGGCTGTCGTTGCTGCCAAAGGCTGTGCAACCAAATATTAGGGATGGGTGTCAATATTAGTGCACATGCTGGTTTTCTGTTTTGTCCTTTGGAATTAAAATATTTGTGTTGAAATGGTAACTGTCTTTGTTAAATTATTTTGGACCTCAAATTGAAAGATCCTGCTGATAGAAGTTTTGAACATTTCCATTTATTTCTGAAGATATTCCCTCAGCTATGCAAAACATGAAGGGGTGACAATAATGGTGAGCAGGACTGTATGTGGCAGTTCATTGGATGTTAATGGGTCTATATTATGCTAAATAAACTTTTTTTGAGCGTTTTACTGTTATGATGCTATCCTTTCACCAAAATTGTGCCCAGAGTGGTGTTTTGCTTGATTTATGCATGTCTGAGTAATCGTGGTGAATTCAGCTCCCCGTCCTAGAAAACCGGCGTCCATCACGTTTCTATGTAGATCGGTCATCACCCGTCCCCTCCAGGGAGCGCCTACCTTGACGGCGCTACCCCTGCCCAGTAAACAAGACGCCCACCGAGCGCTGATGTGATTCAGAGCGCGATCATTCCTGCTCAAAGTTGAGAGCAGGTGGCTGTTTTAGCACCTAATCTGCACGGCGACAGCAACCGCTCTTTTTTTGAGACCATGCTGGAGCGGCTTAAAGAAAAACACGATCGATGGCATTTTAAAAGATGCCATTGAGATTTTTCTAAATAAATTTGTTCCGTTTTAGTATCTGAATTACTTACCAGTGGTGGGCTGGTGGTTATGGAGTCGGGCGTTTGCATTTTGGACAGTCCGCAAAGGTCGGTGGTTCAAAACTCAGTCTGTCACTCTGGGTCCCAGAGCAACACCCTTGACAACAGATTGGTTCCCGCGCGCAGCACACATCTCCCTAAGGGACGGGTTAAACGCAGGGACATATTTCCCCTCTGTGGGACTATATAGGGCGATATTATTAGTTTTCTGTTATATTTTACACAAGCAGTCAAAAAACAACATAAAAGGCGCTTCAAATTCTGAAAACTGGACCGCTGTAGCTCTTCCAGTCTGTTTTATGAGGTAGACCAGCTCTTCTGATACGCCACATTGCTGCATGTGTTGATATTTGGTTCTACCTTAGTGCTTTGTTTGCTTGTGCTGACAGCAGCCAGTATGAAAGCAATCTTAGATTTTATTCCAGCCTTTGGACCTTGGATCCGTACCTGAACCGACACGTTGGCAGCCGGACCTTCTCCATGTTCTGTGTTCCAGTACGTCCTGTGCTAATTTTTGGCCTTGGTGCTGTTTCTGTTGCTTGATTTTCATCGCCTTGCAAAATTGCTCTTACACATTGTATACTTCAGTGTATTTTGTTGGGATTTGATGTCAAAGACCAACACAGAGCAACACGTTATTGCAAAGTGGAAGGCATTCACGGTTTTTAGAGTCTTTTACAGATGACGCTTCCAAGATCCACACCATAAATGTCAGTTGATCCCTTCAACCAGTCTGGCTTTTATGAGGAAGAGTAAAAAAAAATGTAAACCCGCTCTTAAAGAAAAGCCATAAAAATACAGCTTTTGTCTCCTTTGACCTTTTATATTTTGCAGCAGGATATGAAAGAGAGACGGCCAACATTTAGATGAAGGGGATCTGGTCAGACGGGACCAAACTGACCCTTTTGGCCCAAATGCAAGAGCCCTTTGTGGCAGAGAAATGACACTGCACATCAAGCTTAACAAATCTCCTCTGGGACAGACGGTGGTGGCAGCTTCATGCTGTGTGGATGTCTTATCCAGCAGAGGCAGTGAAGCTGGTTAGAGACGATTAGGCAAAGAGGGCAGAAGAGGAATCGGCGAATATTTCAGTCTCTTTGCAAAACTGGTAGAGTCAGTGACACACCCCTGAAACAAAGGCGGTTCTAGGAAGCAATTCCTCGGGGGTGAAAGATTTGGAAAAGCAGGTCTCATTTTTCACAGAATGTGCGACTTATATTGGTCTGTTGCATAATATCCAAAAAAAAAAAAAAGGGGGGCAAAGCCTCCAAACCCCAAATGCTGATTCAAAATATTGTCAGTTGCTTTTAATCATTCAATCTATTAAACAGAACTAGAATAATTGAATGCTAAGCAATTGGCGTCTATTCTGTTGTCTTTTGCTCCAGTTTTAAAATGTTTCTTTTCCTGTTTGTCCTCTCAGATGTTAGCTGAGGCTACAGAAGATAACCTCATAGACCTGGGCCCGGGCTCCCCCGCTGTGGTGACACCCAGAATCGTGTCCAGCCCTCCGTCCGCCTCCGCCCCTGGAGCCGCAGCCTCCACCACCCACAACACTTCCACAGCTTCCATATCTACGGCACTCGCTAGTCTTGGTAGGGACAAAGCTGATACACTTAGTTTTGTAAGAACACACGAACAGGAAAAATTACCTGTTAATATTGAGAGAGCTTCCTCAAGCTTAGTTGAAGTGTTTTCACTTTTCATCATAGATCATTTAAATAAATGCTAGTTTCTTTATATTCTCTTTTTAAAAGTGCCAAAATAGAGGCTGCCTGGACTCCGTGGGAGTTGTTCTCTTGCAGCTCTTCATTGGAGGAGCGGCAGCTCAAAATGTTATAACCAATATAAAAAGAATCACTTTCCTTTTAAATCCAGTTCCTCAAAAACTTTATTTATGTTTATTTTCATTCAGGATGTAGGTATTTTGTTCAGAACAGGAAAGGCACTCTGTGGCGTCAACGGCATGCTTCTCTGGTCCTGCCAATCATCCGCTCCTTGTCTCTGGTTCCAGATGTAGGTTCTGACAGTGTGGGCGGCACCCAGACGTCTCTGTCGGGCAGCAACAAGGATGACTTTGACATGTTCGCCCAGACCAGGAGCAGCTCACTGGCTGAACAACGCAAAAAGTAGGCCTTCCTGTCAGACACTGTTATGTCTGTTGTAAATTCCTTCCTTCTCAAGATTTTCTTCCGCAAAGCAGTGATGTAAAGTGGGGGAAATAATTATTAAAAGCCTAATCATTTTGTGTGTTTTCTCACTTGCAAACGAAAAGAATGCAGCGTCCAAATTTGTTTCAAATGGAGTTATTTTGATTTCAATGGGCAGCATATCAACCAAAAACGTGAATGAACCCCACCTCATAATAAAGGTTAAAAATTACTATATTTTATGTCACTGATTGCAGTTGTCCTCCTCCGTACTTAACTATAGTACTATGAGGGCTCACCGTGTTTGGCTCATATTCAGCATTTCTTTTCCTGCAACCACAGAGAGTCAAGTTGATCACAAAAAGCTTGTTTTGATATATTTTAAATGTTGTTCTAAACCTTTTCTGATGTGTTTGGATGTTCACTGAAAAACTTCAAATGTTCCCTGTACCTGTTTCGTCTCTATTAGGGGGGTGGTCATATTTCAGTCCTTTACTGCGTGCTACCATTGGGGTAGCTGGTAACTGTGGTCCCAGCTGCTTAAACGGGAACATATCATGCTTACAGACACTTTGTTGTGTACTTGGAGTCTCTAGGATTACAGAATAAACTAGAATGTAGTCTCTCCAGGTGCTGCGTAGATATCTTTAATCTTCTGTTTGAGTCATATTTTTCAATCCTGTCAGTTATCTCTGTTCTCTGTTATGTTTTTAACAATTACGTCACAGTATTTGCAGATGAGCTGCTAACCAATGGATTTCTGACTTGCCAATTTCGCGAATCCGCCATTTTTATTTCTCGTTGCAATTTTGTAGTTTAAGCTGAAGGATGCCAAAGCTGCAAATGTCAAAGTCAAAATGGTCGGTTATTGGGTTTATTCATTAGCCCACAAAATTCTTTACACTGTCCCCCAGCGTACTACAAAAATGGCCGTAAGGTGGAAGTGCCTCCTTCAGATTTAAAGAGACGGCACCAAAACGAGTAACGCTGTCAGACGAGCCTCAGAACAGGGGCAAAAGAGGGGCTGTGGGGCAACAATAACGAGGAATTCAGACCAAAGAACTGTAGTTCCACTTTATATAGACCACAACTGAATGATTTAAATGTCTAAAGGAAGAACTGAAAGGCATGATGTGCCCCCTTTAAGGTCATTACCCAGTGCCAGTTATGCAGTTGTGGGCTGCGCCCTAACAGTTTTCATTATCATCCTCAAGCCGTGAAGCAAGATCTTTCACATTCTCACTATGCTTCTTGTTGATGCTCACACTTTCCCTCCCACTGTATTTTGGTGTTTGTCGGCTTTTTCAAGTTTACCCTAAACAAAACCAGCAATAACATCTAATGGTGCTTCTGCAGAAATCAGATGCTTCATCTGTTTTTTTCTGCTACTGACTTCCCGGTGTTAACTTTTGTTTTCATTTGTTTGGTGCACAGTGTAAAATATGAAGAACCCCACGCTCTGGGAGGCCTAGCCTCTGCTTTGGATGTAAGACAACAAAACACAAGTGGGGTGAGTACATTGAAGCAGGCAGTTTTTGTCAGATTTACCATGTATGGAGTGTTGGAAGGTGTGATATTTGTATTAGAAGACAGACATTTTGCAAGAATCTGTTATATTTTCTATGGAGGCTCCCCTCAGTTGATGGTGGGTTCTAATTTATTCTCTAAGATTGAAGTCAGGAAAATGTAGCCTTGTGTATTATTTATTTCTACCGTGAAGTAAGTAGCAGGAGATGTTGCTTATATTTAAAACATCGATTTCAGAGGAGAGTGATTGGAGAAGTTAAGTGCTGACAATGGGTGAAAGCAGGCCAGGATGCACTAACTAGTTTCACGATTTTTCTGTCCTATGCTCAGCAAACATTGCAGTTTATTTGGAAGTTATCTCTTTGTGTGTTTTCTAACGTCAGAGAAAATTTAGTCAAGATTTCGATCAAGTTAAATTTCTTTTCTTTCTTTTTATAGAATTCAGATTCTTTTCCCCACTTTGTTTTTCTCATCTCCATCTTTACGGAACGAGCCTTCATTTTCTCTTTTGTTCTCCTTCCTGTTTTCGATTCTCTTTGAAAGAACGTCTTCTCTTGCACTTTTGACTTCTCCTCTGTCTTCTTTCTCTGGACTGTGTGCTATGCTGTGGTGGGGCCTTTCTTCTTTTGTGTAAGGTCTTATTCTGTTGTTGATTCAGCTGAGGGTAAAAGGGGATGATAACCCAGCAGATCAGGAGCTGCCCATAGACAGCTGGCTTATTACCCAAGGAATGGTGAGGACTCCATCCACAGTGTGTCCTCCTAGCCCTCCCTCCGTGTTTACCAGCATTTACGCAGCATCATCCATCACCTCCATCATCTGCTTTTCTCCTTTCTTTTTTTGCCTCACTTTACCACTCTGGTTTGAAATCCTTAACCAACCCCTATAACACAGTTTTTTTCTCGTTAAGCATTTGCTTTCATTTTTAATACAGTTGTATTCTAGTGGTGGGGAAAATTATGATAATAATAAAACACCGTCAAATGCAAGGTGGATCCACTAACTTTATGAAATCTGTTTTACGTGGATTAGTTCAGAACAAATAAATATGCATTTTATATATTGTATTTCACATTAAAATTTGGATAATTAATTTTACTTAGGATGTGACTAATTTTGCCCACTTCTATTATACTCCTTTTTTTCCACACAGCACTAAACACCATCCTCATTACTGTCAGTGACGTTAAAGCCACCTCCACATAGATTGTGTAATGCACCCGATGGTTCTTATTAAGCTTTTCTATGCTCCACCATCACTTAGTAGTGATGAAATTAAGCAAAATAGGTGGACATACTCCCCCAATGCAGCAAAATCACACCAACAATTCAGAGCTATTTTGTTTCAATATGGTTTTCATGAGGTCTAAATATAAATTGATTTGCAAATGTGAAGAAAATTTATCCAGTGGAAAACTGTCAACAATTTAAGTATTGGATAATTAATCCCGGACCGATGACCCAAGTAGACTTGGTAGCTGGTTAGTGCACCTCCAGGCCAGCAGGGGGCCCCCAAGAGCCATTAAGTTCTCTCACAGTATACATCAAGTTGTGGTGTTTGTCAGTTTCATGAAGAATTAACCAACTTTAATACTTGCTGTGGGGTTCACAATTTTTTATAGAAAAAAAATCGTTTTGAAATTGTTATAACCTTTGAAAGAATATTTAAAAGACCTAACGAGTGCATTTTGTATAAACATACAAGAATTTGTTTGTATATATTCAGTCATTTTTTGTGGCACAGCAAGAGTCGTCTAATAGAGATTTACTGGAGGTTGCTAGTGTGATAGCAAGGAGGATTAACCTTAAGGAGTTGTAGCTCATCACCAAAGATAAATCATCAAAGTACCACTGGAAACATGTTAAACGCTGGTGAAAAATCATAGAAGGGGGTTGATTGCTGTAATACCTCTGATTATTGACAAAGATAGGTTTTGACATTAAATAAAATGTACATATAACAGAAAAAATACTGTTTTCAAAAATAATTGACTTTTTAAATTATTTTACTATCTCATCTTCTATCAAAAACATACTTCCTGTTTGAAAGAAAAAAAATATTTAAATCTAAATCTGGCAGAGATTTGAATAATTTGTGGCCTAACAATATTTGCTCGTAAGTGCAACCAATTAAACTCGGCTCCTCCTTCCTGACCCTCCTTAGTCGTGGGACGTGTCCTGCCAGAGCCAACGAGTGAGTCGGAAAAATAACCCAATCTCCAGAGTTTATTTACAACAATAATTTATCTTAAATGCTTTAAGTTTAATAACATTTAGTTTGGGAACTTATCTTTAGCTCAGTAGTTGGCTTTAAAAATGCTCTTCAGTATGTAATGTGCAAACAAATAAACAGACATTGATTGGATTGGGGGGGGGGCAAAGGTCATTTTTGGTCCCCATTCAACCTTGGACCGGCCCTGATCTCGGAGTGTATCCGGTCATGATGTGTCAACGCAGACACAGTTCTGGTTAGAGTATGGGTCTACACAGAGCTGTAGCGACCTGCTTTAAGGCCACACATAAAAACAGACACTTCAAATACCTTGTCTTTGTCATCTTTCCAGTATTTTGGAAAATAGTTGAAATGAAATCTTATGCTAAGACTCTGATTGCTGTGTTGTGGGGAGTTATATCAGTGGCAATAGCTTCAACATTTTGCTAGTGAATAATCTCATTAAAACAACTAACCAAGATTTAAGAATTGCCGTACATGTTTGTTTTAGTTTTAGTTTAATCACACTTAATGTACAAAATGTTGCATTTTCTGACTTGTGTTGGGTACAGATAAATTATTTTGTACTTCTCTGCAATGTTTTCTGCTCTCTTCTTTTATATGCATAAGGTTTTTACTTTTTTTTTTTTACTTTTGAATGGTTTTTACAGCCCCATTGCCTCATCTGGTATTGTAATCTGCTCCTAACTTGCATAAACTATGCTCTCAAAAAGAAACCAGCATGTTTTTCTGTAAAACAGGCCCTCAGAGTAAGGGTAAGGGTTCGCTGCCTGTTTTGATTCAATCAGGGGGAACTAAAACTTAAAAATAGTCTTCAATGTTCTTTCATAGCTTTGGAATAGTTTTAAAGGGGTTTCTTAAGGCTAATTTTGCTGTAGTAAATAGAAAGGCGGTGTTTAACTATTAGTTTTGTACCTCGCAAAAGGTCTTCCAACGTGTTTAGCACAGCAAACCCCAGCTTAACCCCCTCGATGAACATGGAGACATAAATGAACCAAAATGCTGTGGCACGGCTTCCATCGCCACCATCACTGCATCATCACCATGCAGCGGCGCTCACGCTCCCTGCTTCCCGTGCTGTGAGCGTGCATGCTCCGTGCGACCGCCGCGTCTCTCCACGGGTCCCGTGCTCTCAGCTTTCCGCATCCAATCAATCTCCGAGCTCTGCTCAAGCGATTCGCTGATTAATGATGTGGAATAAGGGCTGCGGCTGTGCAACATCAGTCATTAGCTGCTCAGCTATGCGAACACAGTGAAATCGATGTGAGCAATATGCAAACTGGGACATCCTGTTCTCATATGTAGGCTTTCTAATTAGCTGATTATTATATTTATATTAAGAGTAGCTGTTTTTTTTAAACACTTTTTTATCATCCTTGTCTATGAGGTTTTGGTGATTCTTCTTATTTGTGTGTTGCATCTCTGTTGACGTCTTTTGAGGTTTGCTTGTCTCTTATTTTTGTGGCTTTGGTGCGACCCTGTGGTTCGTCCATGGCTTTGCTCTATAGATCCCCGTATCGCAGTCCTCTGTCATGGATGACATAGAGGAGTGGCTCTGTGCTGACGTGGTGAGACTTTTTATACCTTGATTTTCTTTTTTTCCCTCTTTTCTTTTCCCTATCTCATGTTTTCTTTAGTACCATATTTTATCCATCCATTTTTTGTCACTAATCACGTTTTTCTTTAACTTCATGTTCTTGTTTTTTTCCCCCCCCCCCACTTTAAACCTGTTTGTTCCAGGCTTAAAGTGAAATGTTGGACGTAACAATTTGCGTTTAGCTCTGTCTTACTAAAGTTAACTGGTTGAATACTGGAGCTTGTGGAAGATATGGAGGGGCTCGGGGAGGTTCTTTGCTGTGAAAAGCTTGCATGAATACGAGATTCTTCATGAGCCACTAGGTGTGAATTTTGCTAGCGGCTGACTTTGGTGACCACCCGGTGTCCACTGTTACATTATGGTTTTGCAAAAGTTTGTGTCTTTATAACTGCCCCTCTTTCTTTCTGTCTTTTAAATAGAAAGGAGATGCCGCTGAGGAGGGAGTGACCAGTGAAGGTATCTCAGTCACAATTAATGCAACATGTAGTGTCTTGCAGCCATACTCTCATACCCCTTGAACCTTTTCAAATGTGGTCATGTTAACGACCATGAACTTAAATGTCTTTTATTGGGATTTCATGTGCTGGACCAACATTATAGAACATATAATTGTGAAGTGGACATAATAAACAATACATGGTCTTGACACATCTTTGGAAAAGGAAGCCTCCCCTTTAGTCTTTAGTGAGTTGGAGTCTCTTAAAGGTTTTCTTCCAGATCTGTCATGCATTCAGCTCCAATAGGCTGTCCATCGATGCTGAAGTGTCGCTGTCCCTGCTAAGGAACAGAGCCCCCACAGAATGATGCTGCTGCCACCATATTTCACCATTGGAATTGTGTGTTTAGGGCAATATGCGATGTTGGTCTTCTAGCGTGCTACATTTTACATCTCGGCCGGTTTGAGTTTCGTCTCAGCTGATGCTTCTTGTGACTTTCTTTCAACTGTGGCTTTCCTCTTGCCACTCTTCACTAGAGTTCACATTTGAGAATTTGTTAGCGTGTGCAATCATCACACAAGAGCTCTTTTATTTAAGTTAGGCACGATACATACATGAGCATGCCGCACTTTTCAGATTGTTATTCGTACAAAACCATTTTTAAAACCACGGGAAATAACATCCCAATAAAATGCAATAAAGTTAACGGTTGTAATGTGACAAAATGTCAAAAAGGTCAAGGAGGTTAAAGTCACTGCGTTTCCCAGAAGCTCAAACGGTATGTAAATTTGTATGAAATGTCCTTGTAATGATATCTCTGTCAAAGATGAATTGATTTCTTTCTTTCAGAGTTTGATAAGTTCCTGGAGGAGCGAGCTAAGGCAGCAGACACTCTGCCGTCTCCCCCCGGAGCTCACCCTCCTCACCCCGTTCGTCCCCCCGCTGGCTCCCACAAGAAGGCTGAACGGACGGAGGATGCCCTCTTTGCCTTGTAGACTGTTTTTTTTTTTTTTTTTTTTAGCAAAAATTAGCTTCTCCCACAGGGGAAACCGGAAGGTCATCCTAAACATTTCCCCTCCAAAACAGCTCTTCTAGTTCCATTTTTACCGCTGACTGGATGGAAGTCGACCAATAGAGGTCGAAGGTGTTTACTGCACCACTCTGCCGTGTTGCGTTTTACTACAAATGGATGTATAAATCTGTTAACGTGGGATGTACAACTCGCAGGCCTGTAGCTCATTTGCACCAATCCCACCGAATGAAGACAACCTAATTCGTCTCATTTGGTGTAAGAATGTGGTATATTACTGCTAACATGAATAGGAAGCGTAAGTGCAAACTCATGCATTTAAGTTTTATGGAAGACTGCAGTTAGAATAATGTTATTTTTTACTACTTTCAGCTAATTGCATATATATGCATTTCTTATTCTAATGGTTTGATCTGTACTATGTACTAGAGCGGTGGTTGTGGTTTGTCAATTATTTGTTTAATCAGCAAATATTCCATTCAAAAGTTCTGGTTTGTCTTTTACTGGCAATAATAAGTAACGAGCATAGAAAAGCTGTGTTACCTTGCTTATCAATAACACTGCAAAGAAAAGGCTGATTTATTACTAAAGAGGAATATCCTGGAAAATCACGTTTCATCTTGGTAAATGAAACATTCACTATTCCTCTAAACAAAGGGAACAACAATAAATGGAAAGTCATTATTGCATTTTTCAAACAGCTATAAAGGGAAGAAAAATGCTTAAATTTTTTGCATCTTTAAAAAAAAAACGTAAAATGGAAACTGCAACCAGCTGCAAGCACCTTTAGCCATTCCAAAGAGTATCGAGGCTTTAATGACCAACTAGGATTTTTATTTATATACTAAGAATATATATGAGGTTACAGTAATACAGTCCATGGTGGTCTGTGCGTGTTTTGGTGGTTGAGGGAAAATATGGTTTTGTTTTCTTTCAATATTTCAAATGATAAAAACATAACAATCACAGGCAAAGCAATTTAAAAAAAATTGGCCTGTTTTCTTTCTTATTCCGACAACCTGTAGGCCTCAACTTGCACCACCAAAGCTGTGTATGGGGTGAGTGTTTTATGGCATCAGCTTCACAATCTCAACAAAATATGGGGAAGAGTTTCATATGCATTTCAGTATTAACTCATCAAAGTTTTAAATAAGTGCTCGTTTTGTATGTTCTCCATCTATATTTGTAGTGCAAAAATGTGTGGGACACCTTTGACGTCCAGCGCCATCTACAGTCAGGGAAAAAAAAAAATCCTGCCAAAGGATTAGAGTAAACAGCCCCTTGCAGCCAGTATATGGAGAATTAAGTGTCTGTCTACAGACATGAAAAATGGGACAATTTGCAGTTTATCTTTGCCAGTGATTAATATTTTATTAACGAAAGAAAATCAAACCAAATTAACATTTCTGCTCATCTGTTATTGACCACAAAAAAAAACAGTAGTACAGCTTGTGTTTCAGTTAAAAATTTTGTAATTTAAAACCAACATAGAAACTCCAGTTTTTTTTCTTTCTATTAGTTATGTCTGATAAGATCCAATTACCAAAACATGCATGGACACCTAGGGTATGTACATTTTTCTTTATCAACTACATTATTGTATGTGCACTTTGATGCAAAAACTACATTTTTTGTCTTTTGCATTTGTAAAGTTAGTATTTTTTAGGGAATGGGAAAAAGTCCACTTTCCGCACCGCTTTTGTTTGTTTATCATTTCATTTCAGTGCTTGTTTGAGTTCATTGAGGATATCAAGTTTAGGATTGAGAAGACGACAACATTAAATATTTACATGGGCAAAACATTATTTTTATGATCAGTGTTTGTAGTTCTGGCTTTAAAATTTCATAGATGACAAAAGTATTGAGATTACAATGATGCACGCTTTTAAAATACGCATTCTCGTTGATGGATCCCCGTGTATTTAATGCTATAAAATCTGTTTACCTCAAAATTACTCTCCAGATTTATTCGTTCTAATTTATTCTCAACCTTATTTTATAGCTGATGTATCTTTCACAACACTGAGCGCGGTTAGAAGCGGGTGTTCATTCTGGCATCGCCTTTCGGCACTTGCTGGAGAGGTCTATCCATAATTTTGCTCTGGTGTAGACAGAAAAAAAAACATCAAACAGTCCAGTCTTCATCTGACCCATTTTTACTTTATTTATTCATTCACCTGCCCCTCCCCCCAAAATCAACTGCAAAAGCCTCATTAATTTGGCACAAATAACTTTGGTCATTGGGAAAATTCAGGATTTGTCCTTTTATTTACAAAGTAGCCAAGTTTCGATGGATAGCTTTTTCTCTCCATATAATCCTTGTCATATTTGAATGTAACTTAGTTCAGATATAATGTTAAGCTTTATTTGGTATTGATGCTGTGTTGTTACAACTGTTTAACATAGTTGCCAGGTATTTTTTTTTTACTCTTACCATACAAGTTGCACAATAACAAATAGGCCTACTAAGAACGTTTTCAGAGATGACTTAAAACAAAACTTCAGCTATTTTCAGTATTTGTGTGTTACAAGTAACTGGATCGGTAACAGTTTATTTATTTTTTTGTTTGTTTTTGTTTTATTGAATACTGCAAAATTCATTCCACGAATGTCTTAGCTATTTGGTTACTGAATGTCTTAATACACAATGTAGTCAAGAGTTTGGACATCTCATGTGTTCGACGCCTGTTTGGCTGTACCTTACCGTCTGCTGCCATTACTTACAGTTGGATTCGCATTTGATCCGATGCTCATGTGTGACTGCCCAATAAAACACTTGCAACGTGTGACCTCTACTTCATTACTCTGTTCTTATTTCACTCTTTTTCTTAGTGTGTCAGTTTGTTGCTCCCTAATACTGATGCAACCTCGCCTTGATCTCACACTGTAAGTGTCAATCACTGTCACGTGGGTGTTCTCTCTCCCTCCCATGGTGGTGTTGGGTATAGATATAGTGTCCATTTAACTCCTGTACATAAGTAATGAATCCTGTTCACACCAACAGTATCATGCAAACATATTTCATCGCCCTTAATATCTTTGGACTCTTGTTTCCAAAGAAAAGCGTTGAAATACCTTCAGAAGATTGTTTCTACAAACATACACACACTTTTTTTTTTTTTTACTTTTTTTGTTCAATCTGTCAAAACATGCCAGACCTCCTTACTGCCTGACATATGCAGCAGGCTAAATTATCCAATGCTCGTGTGTGAAGAGTTCAGACCAGAAGGGTAGAAATTATTTGGGATTCTCATAGTAAAGCGAGATGGACATCTATGAAAAGATTAAACATTATTAAAGGAACTATACCTGAATTTATTTTTGTCTGGTTAAGAAAAAGGCTTTTTACCCAATGTATTATGAGTTAAAAGACGTAATTTGATAACAACAATTAACAAACTAATTGTTTGTGAGGTAAAGCAAGTCCAGGTTTTTTTGTTTTAGTAGGAATAAGCAGCGAACTGGGGATGATGTGGGACGACTTTCTCTGCCAATGACACGAGGTTTGGAGCCGTTGCTAAGCAGCAACTCCTCCAGCGCGTGCATGACACGGCGTATGTAAATAAAGCAGCATGGCATGCTTGTAAATGTTGATCATTCACATAAGAAAAGATCCTTTACCCAAGAAGTTGTCAAAGAAAAGTCCATTGATGACGCCTTGTTTCCTCCGGAGGATTGTGCACGAGCTTGAGGCACGTGTTCAGTGTCGTGCACGTCGAGGGATTGTCATTAGGAAAAAACTGTTGAAAGTAACCTTTGTCCTAACAGTTCAAATTTGTGCAGCATCAGGTATAGTTCAATTAAAGGAGTATCAGTTTAAGAAAAAATATATATATGTATATGTGTATGTATGTGTATATATATATATATATATATATACTGTATATATATATAATTATATTATATATTTTATATATAATATATATAAATATGTATATATATTTATATATATGTATATATTTATATATATGTATATATATATGTGTATATATATATGTATATATGTGTGTATATAATATATGTATATATTAGTGTATATAATATGTGTATATATGTATATATATATATGTGTATATATATATATATATATGTATATAATATATATATATATATATGTGTGTATATATATATGTACATAATATATATATACACTCCTGATCAAAATCTTAAGACCAGTCAAAAAATTGCAAGAATTTGCATTTTGCACTATTGGATCTTAAGAAGGTTCTAAGTAGAGCTTCACAATGTTAAAAGGACAAATCAGTGCAAGAGACAAGAACATTTGAGCAGGGAATTGTCTGAAAACTGCATTTATACTCAAACATGATTTTTTCAGCTGATCAAAAGTTTAAGACCATAGCTCAAAAAAAACCGAAAACCCCCCAAAACAGAAATCAAAATGTCAAAAAAAAGGACTCAGTAATGAGTAGCTCCACCATTCTTGTTGATGACTTCAAACAATCGTTTAGGCATGCTCGATGCCAGTGTTTCCAGGAGGCTAGTGGGAACGTTGCTCCAAGTGTTGAAGATGGCTTCACGAAGGGCATCCATTGTCTGGAACTGATGTCCATTTTTGTAAACTTCCCTTGCCATCCATCCCCAAATGTTCTCAATTGGTTTAGATCCGGGGAACATGCAGGATGGTCCAAAAGAGTGATGTTATTCTCTTGGAAGAACTCCTTTGTCAGGCGGGCATTGTGAACTGCAGCATTGTCCTGTTGAAAAACCCAATCATTACCACACAGACGAGGGCCCTCAGTCATGAGGGATGCCCGCTGCAACATCTCCACATAGCCAGCTGCTGTTTGACGCCCCTGCACAACCTGAAGCTCCATTGTTCCATTGAAGGAAAACGCACCCCAAATCATGATGGCGCCCCCACCACTGTGCCGTGTAGAAAACATCTCAGGTGGGATCTCCCTGTCATGCCAGTAACGTTGGAAGCCATCAGGACCATCAAGGTTAAATTTTTTCTCATCAGAGAAGACAACTTTCTTCCACCTTTCAATGTCCCATGTTTGGTGCATCCTTGCAAAGTCCAAACGGGCAATTCTGTGGCGTTGAAGAAGACGTGGCCTTTGAAGACGTTTTTTGTTTCTGAAGCCCTTCTCTCGCAGATGCCGTCTGATGGTTATTGGGCTGCAGTCAGCACCAGTAATGGCCTTAATTTGGGTAGAGGATCGTCCCGTGTCTTGACGGACAGCCAATCGGATCCTGCGGCTCAGAGCTGGTGAAATTTTTTGGGGTCTACCTCTTGACTTTTTTGTTCCATAACCCTCAGGATCATTTAAAAAATGCAAAATGACTGTCTTACTGCGTCCAACCTCAGCAGCGATGGCACGTTGTGAGAGGCCTACCACGAATAATCCTACCACGTTCAAAGTCAGTGAGCTTTTTTGCTTTTGCCATCAGGAGGTCTTGACAGTGTAAAGACTTCACAGAAAATGACATGGAATCCAGATGTTTGCACAGCTTTTGGCTTTTAAAGACTATGGTCTTAAACTTTTGATCAGCTGAAAAAATCATGTTTGAGTGTAAATGCAGTTTTCAGACAATTCCCTGCTCAAATGTTCTTGTCTCTTGCACTGATTTGTCCTTTTAACATTGTGAAGCTCTACTTAGAACCTTCTTAAGATCCAATAGTGCAAAATGCAAATTCTTGCAATTTTTTGACTGGTCTTAAGATTTTGATCAGGAGTTTATATATAATATGTATGTATGTATGTATGTGTGTGTGTGTTTAATAAAAAAAGCATGTTAAAATATATTAAATACTTTCTCAGTAATCAATTGAAAAGTCTTTAGTGGTATTACAACAGTCAAACACTTATAATTGCTGGCAAGTTACTTTTCATGAATGTGCTGGTGTTTTGACAATTTATTTTTGGTGATGAGCTCAAAGTTTTGGAGGCTGGAAGACTCTTAATATTACTTACAGACAAAAGAAGACACAATTAAAAGGATTAATTGAACCTAAACCTGTCAGGGGTATGAATAATTAGCTTCCTGCGCAAAAATAGTGTGACATAATCAACCCAACAATACAGGGTTTTCAGTGTTTTGTTCAACTCCACTACTGTCAACTTTGCAGTGCTACACCAGGTCACTGACCTACTTCCACAGAGTTTTAGATGATCTCATTTATTGATGCAACAAATTGCGTTTTGATTACAATATGTATTAGCATACGTTTACTTTGAAGAAAAGGGCATAACATGTTTAGATCTTTATTTAAAAGTACTTCTGCAAGACAGCAGCACATGATGTAATCGCTCAGATTCAGGGCTGTGACGTCGAATCACCCCACTCCGTTTCTGAGCTTCCCATTGGACGATTTCGCTGGTTCTACAGGAGGAGGGGCTGATTCCAGTCAAACAACCTTGACTACCGGCAGCTCCCTCCCACACGTGATTTTGATTGGTTGTTGGGTGGCAGGCCCACAATAAACTTATGCACGTTGCAGCACACAAAACATATATTTGTGATTTGAACAAAAAATTATAAAGCACAATTTGACTTAAAGTAAGCATCTATGTCAACATAAAGCACAGGCATGTTTCTGCAGGAAATCGCACAGTTATTTTTTTCAGAACGGATCAATAATTAACACGTTGGAACATGTGTGTCATATGTATTACAAATGTATAACTATATCACCTCTTATATTGTTACATAAAATTATTAAAATGCACTCCACGTTGTATTACCGGTTTGTTCAACAATCAAAACAGTCATGGGAATCGTGGGAATTTAGTCTGAGCTCAGTGATTGGCTGGCTCGCCTGTCACTCTTCATGGGGGTTGTATGGGTTCCTCGGTCAGTGCAGAATGAGCTTCAGTTGATAAATCAGGTTGACAAGTTTCCCAGCGACGATCATGGAGGGTTGGCGTGTGTAGTTAGTTGACATATCGTTAAAACCAAATAGAAGCGCATCCTGGATAAGTTTTAGGTCGATTTGGATGCCAGACGGTGCATCAAATGTAGGGACGTAAGTGATAAAGGATTCGCCAGCTTTCTGAGATCAGGTAACACGTCGAGCCGACTCTGGTCCAGAGATTCAGACGAAAGTGAACATGAACCGCCTGTCTTTTGACGATCCTTCGTTGGATCTGGATCCAACCCTGTCCCTCAATGACCCCAGTGAAATTGACACGGCCCTCTTAAGCGACATTGATGGTAAGGAGTTTTATATTTGTTTATTTTGATGGCTGTTAAGTAAGTCGCGTTCAAAGAGCTGCAGCAGTAAACACTGCGCGGACCTTTCTCGTTCAGCCCGTGGTTTCACCAATGTGTATCATGCATCGTGTAGCTTACATAGATCAGAGACAAGTTTAAAGGCTTTACGGTATCTTTAATCAGACACATATAGCTGCTAGCATTAGCCATTTAGCTTTCGAGTCATCTGAAGCCTCTCGCTGGTTTTTGTGCGCGCTCCATATTAGTTTTCCACTGTAAAAGAGCTGTTGTTGCAACTTTATTTAACACAATGCAACAATTTAATGGCTAATTTAAGCGTTTTTAGCTAAACTGGTGAGGCTAAGCGCCGCTAACGGTTAGCGGTGAGCCCCGCCCCCAGCGTGCCTCGCTGACAGAGGTTACTGTCGTTCATTCCTCCTTCCTGGGTTCAGCTCCCTCACTTGACCGAATTAACAACACATAGTTTTCTTTGCTTTATTAATATTATTATGTAACTATTTGCCAAAATACAATGTTAAATTTTGCGTTATCACAGCTCGTTTGGTGTTTTAGCTTAAATGTATGGCAGTTTTAAGACGTCCACGGAGGGGAAACGTGCGTTTGGTCGATAACTTAAAACTTTCTGCTTTCGAAAATGTTCCACCGTGGTTCGATGTGTGGTTTTATGAGCATAGCCAACGTGTAAGACGATAAGCGGCCCTGGGTAAACAGTGTTCGGCCGCGCTATTCCGAAATTTGACCGACTGTAACCCCTGGTGACGCTGCACGGTGGTAACCTCCACTGGAAGCCAAGCATCTCTCCTCCTGCTCGCTGTCTTGCTCTGCATCGGCATAGCGAGTCTGAGAGCCGCGCTCTGATTGGCCGAGAGCGATCACCTCATACACAACAGTGGCTGGGCTGTTGCCTTGCACAGCAGACACAACAATACACTAGCTATGCTGCTCTGATGGATGCATCCATCTTTGGACTTTGTCCTGTCAGATCGAGCGGGGCGAAATTATTTTTAAATGTTTCCAAACCACGTTTTGTCTTTGTCTAGAGCGATGCTTCTCAAACCGCCTGGGCTGCCTTCGGTGATCAGAGCATATTTTGGTGAAGACTGTTTATAAGTGAGATATGAAGCAATTTTAAGATCAACTGTGATGAAAACCTAATATACACAAGCAGTCAAGAATATTAATTAGTCAAGCACATTTATCTTTGCTTTGATGGAGAAAAAAAAGTCGAAGGAAAGATGTGAGTCATCCAGGTCCTCATCCAGGCCACCATGATATACTACCACCATGTTGGTCGAGGCACGTGTTTAGTGTCGTGCACGTTGAGGGTTTGTCATTAGGAAAAAACTGTTCAAAGTAAACTTTTCTCCTAACAGTTCAAATATGTGCAGCATCAGGTATAGTTCAATTAAATGAGTATCAGTTGGTCGTTCAGCAAGTCGATATGTTGTTGATATATGCTGTAATCGCTACCGATTTAAAATACCAGCGAGCTAACTGACACTAATTAGACATCCCTGAGCTGAAAATCCTTTTTGTTACGTCTCGCTTCTACTACCAAGTTTTTCATACATATGCATTAACAAAAAAAATTCAAATCTATTTTATGTAAACTATCAAAGGGAAAGGACTCCGTAGGATTCCTCAGAATTTACACCATTGCAAAATAAAAAAAAACTGCATTAAAGAAAACACAATAGGATAAAACACAAAACAGAGTTGAAACAAGTGCAATAATGTGAAGCACATAATCTGGACCTCTGTTCGCCATGTAAACTGCTTGAGACAGAATACAATGCATCAGTATGGCTGGTTCTGCTTTTGCTTTCAATGCTGCGGCACTGTTTCCCTGATGGCGGCGGTTCAGGAAGCTCATGTCGAGGGTGTGAGAGTCTCTGGTAACTAAAAACAATCCAGGCGCTTTTTAAGCTCTCATCACTTTCCTCTGCAGGACCCCCTCTTGGCTGTCGCGTTCCTTTTTGACGTTTTTCATCTAATTGCATGCATTTTACATTTTAACGGACTCCTTTTTCTCTTAATGGAGGCATTTTGAGGTTTATTTCTGGCTTATTGATAACGTTCCTAATGTTTCTGATTTCTTTGTATCTTCAGACATGCTTCAGCTCATCAACAATCAGGACATGGAGTTTGGAGGACTCTTTGATTCCACTCCCTTTTCCGGGGGCCCTTCCACCCAGGAGATTAGCGGCCTGTCCCAGAACGTCGCCTCTGCTTCTCCTCCAGCTCCCACTCCCACACCTTCACCCACCACCACTTCCTCTATCCTGAGCAGTAACCCCCACTTGGATGCCCTGTTGGGCCCGCCCATCAGCCGTAGCTCCTCAGCCCCAGACAAGGCCTTCCAGCCTCCCACCTTCCAGCAGTCTCCCCTGGCTCAGGTACCCAGCCCCGCACAGAGGCAGCAGCCCTTGGCGAGCCAACAGGCTCAGAGCCTCAGACCGCCCCAGGTGGAACAGCCCCAACCGGCTGTTAGTCCACCTGCCCCTGCGCAGGCAGCCTCCCCTCATGGTTCGCCCGGTCCAAATCCAGTTTTCGGCTCCACGACACAGGCGCTCTTCACCTCTCCACCACCGAAGACTCCGCCTCAGCCTCAGGCACCACCTCAGGCCCAGAGCAGCTTTAAGAGTCAAAGTACCTTCACGGGTAAGTAGGTTGACGAAGAAGTTGAACTGTGGCTTTAATAGCTGGAAAATCCTAAATCTCTGTAAGGGAAAGACTGTTCTGATATTTTCCTTTTACATGTGTGTCAACGTCTAATATCCATCATGAACTGACATTCAGTGTTTGGTTTTGCTATGTAGATGTAATCCAAGATAAAAATTTCTCTGACTGTGACTTATTAGGTTATCCCTCGTATGTCATCGGTGTCTGAGTATTGACTTGTTTGCACAAGGGCTGTGTGGATTGCTGCGTTTAATGGCTCAATATGACTCGTAATGTAAACTTGCTTAATTCCCTAATAAGACCAGATAAGCTCTCCGGGTGCTGTAATTTTATCCTTTGCTCATGTCCACTTAATAGTTTTGTTCACTTTAATATTGTTGACATCAGTTGTGTGTCTTCTACCGCGGTCATTAATTAGACGTCGCAGCATCAAAGCCTTTGGATATTGCTTTAATTGAACGCCACTAATTGCTATCTAACAGACTTGACTAGATAACATTTGCAAGCTATAATCAAAGTTCTGTGTTTGGACAGTAATTCTGTAGGTTCAGCAGTGTACAGTAGGTACTTCTTATACATGCACATGCAATAATAAGCCAAGGTGTTCAGGTTAGCCTTGGAAACAACTCTGCAACTGTCTGGATCAAGGAGTTCTTCTGAGGTGTTCACCTAGGTTAGACAATTTAGTGGAAAGATTAGGATGACACGTTTTTTTTTTTTACTACCACGTGGCAAAATTCTCTGACCCTGACACATTTGGCAAATGCAACAATTATCTTAGTTTTATCTGATAAAAAGAGGCATGGGTTGACTCACTTTTCTTATATGTAATTTATAAATAGGTGAAAGGTTATCTGTTGGTCTACATGCTATAAACTAGGCTTAGTTAAAACACTGGTGGATGGGTTGAAAATTGCCTCAAAGGTTGATGCACGAGCTTGGAGGCAAAGGAGCATTTCTGGTTCATGTGTGAATTACCTTCATAGTGCTTTTCTTCACCATTTGTGATATCTAGATTTGGGATTTTGTTTTAACTTTCACATTCAACATAGGATAAGTCTGAGCCTTTTAGAGAAATTGATGTTCTGATTGCTGAATAAGTAAATACCAATGGTGAGAAAACTGTCCTAATTTTTCATATCTGATATTCAGCTGGGCACATGTACATATTTCTTTGGGCCTCCTGCCCCAAATAATGACTAGAAATGATGCTTTAAAGCTGCAGGCGAACATGCTTTCTGTTTATATATCGGTACTGTTCAACTGCCCTTACCCAGGGCTGTTTTAATATAATGCTTATCTTTATGCCATACTTTTGGGAAGCAAGTACTTAAATCAGTCTTTTGTTGAGAAATGGCATTTCTTATAGTCTTTAAAAAAATAAGAGTTTACACGGATTAAGAAAGGTTAACAAAGTCTTTCAGTAGGGTTAAAGTTGTAAAAGTTTGAGATTTTTGACTATTTCCATCCACTGCTCCTTTCCTTTACATCCCTTTGCCACGTTTAGACATTACGCTGCATTTACATCAGTTACGAGGAAAATTACTGCAAGTAACTATTTATCCTTTCTTATCTAGTCTGACAATGGCTTTTCCAGGAACCCAGAATTAAGGCTATTTATGTTTTTAACTAGGGCAGAATATTTCAGGGTTTCGATCGTGCAATGAAATAAAATAGTGGCAACTTTTGGAGAGAAAAAAAAATGTAGTGAATGAATGTCATTCAGTTAAACCTGCCTGGTTTAACCGGAAACCTCACGACATCTCTGTGCTGTCACTGTTTTGCAGCTATCAGCCCCAGCAGTGTGAGCCCTCCTGCCACCAGCTTGTCGTCCTCGCCTCCAAGCGTCCAACCAGTGACGATTCAGGCCCAGCTTCAGGGGATGAGCACTGCTTCCCCCCTCCTGGCCACCTCTGCAAGCCCTGCAGCTCAGACTATCACAACCCAAGTCCAGCAAGTACCTGTAAGTGTGCGAAACCGCTGCTTGATCACTCCTGAACTGATAATGGAGCGTAACGCCAAGTGCTTGTGGGTCTGTGTTCGCGCGTCAGGTCCTGCTGCAGCCCCAGTTCATTAAGGCCGAGTCCGTGCTGCTCACCACTCTGAAGCCCGACCCCTGTATGGTCACAACTGTGGCCACTCCCACGTCTTTAGTTACCTCCACCAGCGCTGTACAGAGCACTTCCCTGCAGGTAAGAAATGGGGGCTGGCTACGCTTAACACATTGCCGTGAAATCTAAATTTGAGCTGTATTACCCTATTCTATCCATCCCCAGGCCTTCATGGGCGGGGGTACTATCCTGACCACCGTGCCCGTGATGATGGACACGGAAAAGCTTCCCATCAACCGCATCGCCATCGCTGGCAAACCGTTGGGCCAGCCGCACAAGGGCGAGAAGCGCACCGCCCACAACGCCATCGAGAAGCGCTATCGCTCCTCCATCAATGATAAAATCGGGGAGCTGAAAGATATTGTAGCTGGCACTGAAGCCAAGGTCAGACACGGTTTATTCTGAACGCTTGTTTTTAAGCTGTAAATGAAACAATTAGATGTTTATGCCTAATAAACCATAATAATCCGACTACGTAATTCTACAGCTGGAGAAAGTAGCATCGGTGTTATTGCCAGGAGGCTGCTGTTTTTAGGAGGATATTACATTGTAATAGAAACAGCAGGGTTGTTTTCTTGGTGCTGGTCATAATGTGGTGCTTGACTGGTGCATATAATACATCTAATACTTATTATTGCATTCATGACACATTTGCATTCTTCTTTAGCTCAACAAGTCTGCGGTGCTCAGGAAAGCAATCGACTACATCCGTTACCTGCAGCAGAGCAACACGAAGCTCAAACAGGAGAACATGGCTCTGAAAATGGCCGCGCAGAAGAACAGTACGCATTTAAACCCTAATCCCGTCTGTGCCCTGCAGCGTGCTGTTAGACATGGCTGTCGATCGAGCCTCTGACTGTTCTTTTCGTCCTTTCTGTCTTCCGCCTCTCAAAGAGTCTCTCAAAGACCTGGTTGCCATGGAGGTGGACAGTCAGGCAGAAGTGAAGAACGAGCTGCCCACGCCGCCGGCCTCTGACGTGGGCTCCCCGACCTCGTTCTCACACTGTGGCAGCGACTCGGAGCCTGACAGTCCGATGGGAGAGGACACAAAGGTGTGGAGCAAACAAGTTTTGATTAGCTTTTTTAGTTTTTTTTGCTTACAGTTTATTAACACTGATTGTATCTAAACCTTGTTTTGTCGCAGCCACATATTGGCTCGCTTGAGCAGTCGGCAGCAGGCGGCGGGGTTGGAGGCATGCTGGACCGTTCCCGCATGGCGCTGTGCGCCTTCACCTTCCTCTTCCTCTCCCTCAACCCTCTGGCCGCTTTGCTCTGCTCGTCCGGCAGCGCGGCTGCGGGAAGCACTGCGGACATCACCACGCATCATGCTGGAAGAAGTGTCCTGGGTGTAGATATCGCAGGTAAGACTGCCGGTCCAGTGCCACGCACAGTAGAAAGTCTTTTGTCACTTGCATTGCGTGGACTCGTTTTTGCCGATAGTTGACCGTAAGTGTGCTGTCCACAGCTGAGTCTTGGGGCTGGATGGATTGGATGCTCCCAACCATATTGGTGTGGCTGCTGAATGGCATTCTGGTGTCAGGAGTTCTGATCCGATTGTTGGTGTATGGAGAGCCCGTAACCCGTCCGCATTCAGGATCGTCCGTGTTATTCTGGAGACATCGCAAGCAGGCTGACTTGGACCTTGCTAGAGTACGATCGTCTGTTTGTTTATCTCGAATTATGATTTGAAAAGATTCGTCCTCTTGCATCGCTCTCTCACTCATTCCATTCCGCAGGGAGATTTTGCTCAGGCCAGTCATAACCTGCGGACCTGTCTCAAGGCGCTCGGTCGCCCCCTGCCCACCTCCCAGTTGGACCTGGCCTGTGCAGCGCTCTGGTCCCTGCTGAGGTTCTGCCTCCAGCGCCTCTGGGTTGGCCGCTGGCTCGCTGCGAGGGCCGGTGGACTGCGCACGGATCGCCCCCTGCAGGAGGACGCGTGCAAAAGCAGCCGTGACGCTGCATTGGTTTACCACCGCCTGCACCAGCTCCACATGACAGGTGGATTCAACATTACAGTTATCGCAGACATTAGAGAACAGCTCAGCTTGTGTTCGTTTGATTTGACCACCTAAAGTGACTTCTTTGACCTATTTTTAGCATTTATTTAGCTGTGTGGCATCACATCAGGGAAAACGTGGCTTTTTTTCCACAACCTCCCTTTTTCTGTGTGTACATGCAGGGAAGCTGAATGGTAGCCACCTATCAGCAGTCCACATTGCTTTAAGCGCGGTGAACCTGGCAGAATGTGCTGGCTCATGCCTGCCTGTAGCCTGTCTGGCTGAGGTCTACGTCTCTGCAGCTCTACGGGTCAAAGCCAGCCTGCCGAGGATCCTACATTTTACCTCCGTAAGTCTTTATTCATACTTCCACAACTCATCTGAAAGAGTTCAAAGCTTGTATTAATTTACCATGTCCTTCCTCGACTGAAATCAAGCCAACCTCTCTGAACCGAAGCTCCATCCTTTGTCCCAACAGCGCATGTTCCTGAGCAGCGCTCGTCAGGCGTGCCTGTCGTCCAGTGGCTGCGTGCCCCCGGCCATGGAGTGGCTCTGTCACCCGCTCGGCCACCGCTTCTTCGTGGACGGGGACTGGGCTATTCGCAGCATGCCTAAAGAAAGCATCTATAGCCAGGCTGGCAACACTGGTAGGGAAACGGTTACTTTACAGCCCAATTTACTCTGTTGAGGTGTGTATTCCACCTGAAACCCCATCATAAAAATGGCGTTTTGCATTTTGGTTTCATGTTCTTGCAGTGGACCCCCTGGCCCAGGTGACTCAGGCTTTTAGGGAACACCTCCTCGAAAAGGCTCTTTATTGTGTCGCCCAGCCGCATGGAGAGAAGAGTCCTAACCAGGCTGAAGGGTGAGGAGCTTTTTAAACGTGTCTTTGTGTTTTTGTCTCGATTTCATTGGAGTTTTCCTTAAAGACACGAGGATAGACAGACAGAGAGTTTCCTGGTAGTGATGGTTATAAAAGTTCTTAATAACTGAGAATGTTGGAGCGCCGGTTGACCTTTTGGTATGTTTCTGTTATCAGGGAATATGCGGATGCCTTGGAGTACCTCCAGCTGTTGATTAGTGCATCAGATGCCGCTGGCGCCGCCTCCCAGTCCTTTGCAATCGGCTCCAACATGACTACTGTGACTGGTAGGTTAAAAAACAAAACAATAGTTGGTCTTAAAAGTTTCAATAAATGTCTTTAAAATAATGGTAATGATAACTTTCTATTTTTATTTTTTGTAATTGTTGATGGTAATAATAAGTCAACAATTTTTATTAGTTTTTAAGAAAAATCTGCATTATTATTGGTAATAATAATAATAATAATAATAATAATAATAATAATAATAATAAACATTCTAAAATTATTTATAATAATCTAATAAATTGTTGTAACATTGAAAATACAACAGTATTATTGCTAATTATTTTACGCAGCTGATATGTTGTCTTTTATTCATTATAATGGTTACGTTATCATTAATTAAAGCTTTATGTTAGTATTTAAGAAAAACAAAGAAATTCTAAGGGGAATTATTACTGTTGTTACTACTACAACAGCACAAGCATACAAAAAATGAACAAATCTATTACAATTGGTGTGTTTGCGTAAGGTTCGAGGTTTTCTATAACCAGACCAGCTATGAATAGAAATCACGACAGATTTTTTTTTTTTTTTTTCTGCATTTTGTCCTTACATGACCCAGCTGTGTGACCATAGTGCATTTACTAAATCAAATAACAGACAGACAAAGTTCATTTATAGTCTTTTGAAATCAAGTAGTCTGATTTCCATTTGACTTTTACCCCCCCGGCCCAGACACTCCCCTTTGCCTTCACTAATCTAAACAAAATTGGGAGCCCGGTGAAACTGCTGGATTGCGTCATTTCTCTTCAGCACTGTCAACCCTGTGATCACCTTGAAAGGAGGAAGGGAAGCGAGACCGTGCAGGGGTTTTAATCGGAAACGTTTCTTGGCAGAGCCTGTGGTTGCCCTTACTGTTTTACAATGTGCTTGTTTGAGGTTGCACAAGTGTGCGGCAGAATATATTGCTCTCTTTAAAAGATCTTTTCTGGGTGCCTGGGTGGACTCCACTAGAGGAGAGAATCGGCTCGATTCAGGGATCCGAATTTAGACGGCAGCTGTCCTTGTGTATCGTCATGCATGTTAAATGTGAAAAAAGCCAGCGGGGGGATTCAAATATTTGCATAATTGCCTGTCTATGGGCGGGTGTCTCATTTTTTTAAAGAACTTTTTTTAAATTTTTTTCTCTCTAATCACTAGGCTGCGACCCCCACTCCAAGTGGTGGTCCTCGGTTGCCATAGTAATCATCAACTGGCTTCAAGGGGATGATGCTGCAGCAGAGAGGCTCTATCCAACCGTGGAGCACCTGCCCCGCAGTCTGCAGAATGCAGAGTAAGTTCTGCATCCGTTTCAAGGAGGTTTAATGTAACTTCAGCCATCTTCTCCCAAGCTCACACATATACACACATACACACACGCGTGCGCTTGCACCACTTTAACCTGTGTCCTTTATCTGATTTGCCTCTGGTTCTGGCAGGAGTCTTCTGCCCAAAGCGTGCCTCAACACATTCAGGGCAGTCAGAGCCCTGCTGTCCAAGCCAGAAAACTGCCAGCTGAGTCTGAGCCACACTGACAAGGCCAGTGGCCTGCTCCGAGACAGCCTCAACCTGGGACCACACTGCCACAGCTCCAGCTTAGACAAGGTACGCGCATGCATGGGTCGAACCGCTGTTTCTAAAAGGGGACAGTATAATACAAAAAAAAAAAAACACAAAACGAAAGGGAGACAAATGCATGTAGGATGTAATTTGCATATGGCCCCAGTTTTCCACAACGCAGAGCTCTATAGGCTTTACCTGACTTCAGATCTCCAGGTTCGCCCTGCAGCCGTTCCTCTGCGGGACAGTGCAGTGTCCTACCCTGTGGCTTTCAGCAGATGGTGATTCTGGGGAATCTGCTGCTCAACGTCTGTGGGTGGGTGTGTATGTCTATGGCCAGAACTGCGGTGCATTGTAGTTGCATTGCATGTGCGTCTCCTAAGAGTGCAATGTACCTGCAGTGCAACACAGAGCTGGGCCACGAATGACTGAATACACACAGGCGGGCCGGATGAGAAGGGGTTTTGTTTCTGGCTCACAGAATCTCTGTAGTTTCTGGGCCTATTTCCTTCTGTCTACCCGTGCGAGGTATAAACAATCATCATCATCCAAATCTGAAAATATTGAATATTTTAGATGTCTTCTGGGCACTACACAAATATCACATTTCTATGTCCCTGACAGTGAGACTGACCTTTATGTACTGCAATCAACACTGTTGCTATGCTCCGACAGGTTGTGGAGTTAATGGTCTGCGATCTCCTGCTGGTTTTGAGGACCAACATCTGGCGTCTGCAGCAGCAAGGGACGAGTCCTACAGGATCGGGGCTGGCGGGCACCAGTGGTCCTGCCAGCCTTCATCAAGCTTCTCCGCCAGAACTTCAGGGCTTTCAGCAAGACCTCTGTTCCCTGCGCAAGCTGGCACACAGCTTCAGACCAGCAATGCGAAGAGTATGTTCAATTATTACTACGTTTCGAGTCCTCAATTCCTCAACTGAACGCCTTTAATGAGGCGTTCAGTTGCTGTGGGTGATTAGTCTTGGAGTTATAAATGTGACCTTTATAAAGAAGGTTGATTTCATCTGTGGTGAACCATTTCAGGGTTGATTTGGCTCATTGATCTAGTGAACGTTAAAAAAAGTATTAAATTATAATATATAAAATAAGAAATTCTTAAAAATAATTCAAAATGTTCTAGTAATTAAATGAGTTCATGAGTTCACGAGCTTTAACATAGTCCTCAGAATCAGAAATACTTTAATAATCCCAGAGGGAAATTACTCTTCCAAACGTCCTGTTTGGAAGAGAAAAAGCCCCAGAGCATCACTGATCCTCCACTATGCTTATCAGTGAGCATGAGTTGCTTTCCTACATCATTGTCCTTTGTTTCCAACCAAGCCGACCTGATCTTAGTCCCATCTGACCAACGTCCCAGTACCCATTTATGGTTACGATAGGAAATCCTAATACCAATCAGCATAGATGTATACAGTATCTAATGGTAGTTATGGAGAAATTTGATCCTAGGATGCCATCCTGCTTAAAGAAATTGCTCTACTAGTTGTAGGTATTCACATTGATTGGGCGAGTAGCTATTTTCTTTAAGTAATTTCCCGACTTACAAGGATTAAAAAAAGCACCTACTGTAGAAATTCTCCTCGCAATTGGATTGATACCAAATGGAGAGAGTAAGTCATTGCTTACTCATTGAAAGTCTCAGGCGCTCTGATTAACTTTAACACGGGAAACGTGTGTATAAAAAAGCTCCAGTTAGATCTGTTTTCCAGGAAGTTAGTTAAAGAACAATTATTGTAGATTAGATCTGTTTTCCCTACTGCATAAATGTCCTCAAATTGATGGTTGGATTTTTGTTTTTAAATATAAACTTTCAATGCATTTTCATTGCAGGGATCCTAATGACTGTGGCCAGCACTGGGCGGTCTAATAGAACCAGTGGCAGTGACTCTATTGAGATTATTTAAACATGTGCATTTTAAACCTCCCTTATTTAAATCATCACCGCACAAACAGACCAGGCGCTCATGTGTGTGACATGCATGAGGAGCAGATTGCATCAGTTCATGCTTAAGGTGATAATTTACAGAGTCTATGGAGCAGTTTTCAGTAAAAGGAAAAGTCTCGGCACTTCCACTCCTAACACACATGCAGACAGGCAGGCAGGCAGACTGCCTTAGGCGAGTTTGCGGCAGCATTGTTCACAAAGCTCCCGGGTCTCTCCGAGGTAGAGCCGAGTGTGAGTCACCATCCCTCGCTCTCGTTCCTCCTCTTCACCTCTGACCTCTCTTCTCTCTGCCCTCCGCTTCTTTGCAGCTATTCCTTCATGAAGCTACCGCCAGGCTGATGGCGGGGGCCAGTCCCACCAGAACGCATCAGCTATTGGACCGTTCGCTGCGGCGCCGAGCAACGCCCGGAGTTAAGACAGGTGCGTTCGTGTGCATGGGGAAGCTTCGCTGGGTTTTATTTTTTTTAGCATTTCGTCTGATCCGTGCGAGAGATTCAGACACGTTTTTTCCCTTTCCTGTTATGAGAGCAGCGTTTTAGAGTCAGTCTGCAGCGTGAGGGTGTTCTCTGTCCATTGTTTTGTCGTAGGAAGTACTAATCTAAATGTGATAAAAGTCTAGAAAAGAACATTTCTGGGGGAAATTTTCCATGTTGCAAGAAATGCTAACTTTTTACTATATAGGACAAAGAAATATAATAAAGGTGTGATTGTTGTCCTGAGTTTAACCCAAGATACCGGCATGAAAAGCTCAGACAATGATTTGCGTTGCTTTAACATTAAACTACAGTGGCCATTGTTTCACAAAAGCATTCATACCTCTTTTAACTTTTTAAATTCACAACCACACGCCTCAACGCATTTTAATGGGATTTTTAGAAGATTGAAAAGGGAGGCATGAATTTGTATTCAGTACTTTTTTTTTTTTTTTTTAAATAAAATCCAGTATAATCTATTATCTCGACAAGTCACCTACTTAGTAAACGGAGTCCACCTTTTTTATAATTTACTCTTGGTGTGAACACAGCTACTTTGTGGAGTTTCATTAGAGGATATTGGGGAACAAACGGAAAACTGAAAAAACAGCAATACAAGTCAGCTGAGAAGTTTAAAGCAGGGTTAGGTTATGAAACACTATTCCAAACTTAGAAAATCTCACCAGGCGCTTTTTGACCCATCATTTGAAAATGGAAAGCATACTTGAGCAGACGTGGTTGTCCACCAGCCGCCTCTGAAGGAGCCGTAGAGATACATCCTTGTATATCAAAAAGGTTAAAAACCATTTATCTCTTGCCTTCTAATTTATTATGAGACATAAAGTCTCAATAAAATGTGTTGAAGGTGATGGTTGTAAAGTGACAACGCATGAAAAGGTCTTAGGATTATGAAAGCAAAAAAAAAAACCCTAACACCAACAGATTCTGATTAAATAAGCCGCCTGAGCACCAGGGCTCACCAGTATTGGTCTTTGTTTTGTCGTGCAGAGGAGTGCGAGGCGCGGCCCGGCCAACGGGAGCAGGCTGAGGCCGTGATGCTCGCCTGCCGCTACCTTCCTGCCTCGTTCCTGTCGGCTCCGGGCCAGAGGGTGGGCATGCTGGCCGACGCAGCCCGCACCCTGGAGAAGCTCGGAGACAAGAGGACCCTCCACGACTGCCAGCAGATGATCATAAAACTGGGCAGCGGCACCACCGTCACCAGCAGCTAGAGCCGAGGGGAAGGTGGGGGAGGAAGACCGGCACGGACGCTGGACACTGAAACGCCTCGTGTAGACGACCGAGAAGGGACTCGCTCCCGCGGAAACCTTCCGGTCTCTATTCGATGTGTGGCGGGCACAAATTGACAGGTCGCTCCTCCTACTGACCCGGCCCCACGTTTTTAAGGCACTTTTGGAGTTCATGCACTCTGTTTCTTTTTAAATTATGAATTAATGTGAAAATAGGAAGCGTCTTGTTCCTATGTGTCCAAAGTCCCATGTGAGAACCGCTTGCAGTGTCCCGCCCTGACCACAGAGAGGAGCCACCACTGCTTCCCTGAGGTAGAAGCAGAGATGTTAGTAGTGGAGAGATGTTTGTCCTGCATTCATTCAGTGTAGCTCCCCCTCCCTCTACCATGGACTCTTTGGCAGATCTGCACCTTTTCCTTCCCCCAAATCTGACGGTTCAGAGCGTGGGAGCGGAAGTGTCTTTTTTTATTTGTGGGGTGAAAAATTAATAAAGTAACTAAAGTCTGGTTAGACCAGGGGGAAGGCAGTCCATACGCTGGAGAGGTTTAAGGTTCCCCCCCCCCCCCCCCCAATCTTCTGTCTGCACTAGCCCTGTGAGGCTGCTTTTCATGGAATACAATAACAATGAGGCTTTATGAAATTATTTTCATAGACTGTGTGTATTTGTTGTGCTGTGTACATATTTTAAAATATATTTATAATCTGGAGGAACTGTGATTAGGCGCTCTTATTTTTATTTTATTTTTTCATAAATGCTTGTTTCCTACACTTAAATCCACTCTTAAGTGCTTGTCTTAGACCAGGTTTATTCGATTCATGACTGGACATTTTGTAACTGGCTGGCATCAAAACTCTTATAAGGCCAAGCTTTGACATTTCTGGAGATTGTTTGTTGCCCCATAAGGAACATTTCTTCCTTTTTTTTTCTTTTTTTTAACACTAACATAAAGGAAAATATATCCCCACCCAACATATGGTTTCATAATTTGAGACGAACCACATCATTTTCTGATGATTTATTTTTTAAAGATTGTAAAAAGTTTCAAAGAAAGGTTTGCCATGTACCAGTATGTCTTTTTTATAGTTGGTTATGTGAAATCTGAAAAATGTGGAGGTGAAAGATTGTAAAGCAGCCTTGTTTGAAGGTAGTGTTGTGTAACTGACATTTTTCCCTCCTATGTTATATTGTTTTAGCCTTCTTACATGTAAATATTAAATCATTTTGTAAAGAAAACTTGATTCTTTCATATTTTTACAGGGAAGTCTTGTTTATATGAAATATAACAATATTTTATTAATAGTTTTTATTGTAGACAGATTACTTTAGGTAAGTAGCTATTTCCTTGAAGGAATCCTCTTAGAGCAACACATGCCTGCTGGAGTACCATGCTCTCTTGTGTTTCCTCTTTTGAAGAGGCCTCTATGTTGCTATTTTCTTAAAGGAAACGCAAGATTTACCATTTTAAAATCTAGACAATTTGATTAATCTAACCATTTACCATTCAATAAGTGTTTCAGTTTCATTTATTTTACTGGAAATGTTAGAGGTGCTAAAAACTGCGACAGCAAGGATTATGTAAGACAATTATTTCTTAATATAGGATTTTTTCTTCTGTAAAATATGTTTAAAAAGTACAGTTTTTAGACCCTTTTCATTGTAAGATAATGCTCTTTTGCATTAGAGGGGTTTATTCTCGGGATTTTTAAATATTTCTTTTTTACCAGGGGTGGCAATAAATGTTGATGGTACTGGGATGATCAAACATATTTTTTTTAGGCTTATTAAAGAAAGTCAGGGATACTTTAACATCCTGAGCTGACTTTTACTTATACTTTTCAGTTTTTTTTCCAGATCATAAAATTTATTTAAAAAATGTGTGTAATAAAACGGTTGTTTTTTTTATTTTAACTTCCAAATCTGAATAAACCTTGAAGAACAGACAATTGTTGTATTGAGGGAATCTCAAGACCTTGCTTGTTTTGGTATGTTCTCGCCAAAAACAAGCGATTAAAATCGAATACAATGAGAGGCAAGTAGTACGCAGTAATGTACTGAACAAATCCATTTTTACCTTTTCTGCTCAAGGAAATGTAAATTCTGTGTGATCTCTCTCTTCTCTCCATGTAGATGAAAAAGAATCTAAAATGAACAAATCTAAAATTTTCATGACATTGGATGAGGATAATTCACATTGCTTAATCGCATGTGAACGATATATCAAACACTACCTGTGACGTCATGAAGGGGATTATAAACCTTGTAAGTGCAAGAAGAACCATGGATGGTGTCAGTGAGAGAAAATGAGTGGGAAATATGTTTCTCTTTGCCAGTTATTTTATATATTCATTATTTGAATATGAAATTTGAGTTTCTGCTCATCCACTTTTTGACAACAATAAAAAAAAAAACAAACAAAAAAAAACATCTGTTTTAAGTTAATACATTTATTTCTTTGAGTTTTTCTTTGGTTTAGTCAGAAATGGTCTAGTACAAATCTAATTTGGTTCGATTATTTTTCATATTTAAATTAAGAAAAAACTATTGGCAAAGAAAAAGGAAAGTTTCCCTATTTATTTTTTGCAGCTATCCAGACACCTATTAATGTGACCATTGTACAGTACCCTGCAGAGAGACGTTGTTTCTTCTGTACGCCTCACAGACGTCCCACTTAATTTGGATAATGCCTACCATATATGGGCGTGATGTCACGAGGTAAAGGTTATACTTTACAGGGTGTGAGAACGCCGTTTTTTTCCTTTACTGGTGTTTTTATAACATTTTATTTTAATATATTAAAACTTAAGCTCAATTTTAATTTCTGTTTATTCAATTTTTCCTAAAAAATACAAAACAGAACAAACTGCTAATTCAGTTTAAGCTGCCCTAATTGTAAGGGAAAATCAAACAGCCACATATTGTTTTTCTTTATTGGGTTAAAATATAATCCATCCAAAACATGGACAGAGACATTTTATGTTCTGGTTATTTTTTTGTTTTCATTACTTTTTCAAAAGATAAAAAGCTTTTTATTAATGCTTAAACAAGCAGCTTTTAATGCACTCACCAAAATGGCAAGTGTTAACCACTGACATCCTGTTTTGTTATTTATTTGTAGTTCTTGAGATTTCACATCCCTTAAGCAGCTTTAGAAGAATATTTTGTGCTGTTCAGATTTTTATGTGTGCGTTTAATGCAAATGCTGCAAAGCGAAAACACTTACAGGAAGTCTCAGTAAAAACTCGTCTTTAGATGTGGGAAATTTACAGAAATAACAGGATTTTTAGATTTGAGATCTGGAAACTATGAGATATCGAAAAGGAAAACATACTGTAAGTAACTGTTAACTCTAAAACTGTGCTGTTAACGTGTGCGCGTCGTCGAGGGAAGACAAAAACAACAGGCGTTGGTTGTAGCAGCATTGAAAGGTGCTGGTATATTTAACATTGGCGTTACAAAAAACATTTCAAACAAAGTGATGCTGTGTCATCGAGTCCAAAACAAACAGACATGAAAATCAATAAAACGGCATGCTCCCACTTAAGACAAGTGACATTCCAAAAAAGGTATTTTTTTTTGTATCATCAATGGATTCTTTTAATAACATTTTATAAGCAATAACGTATTCCATTTTATAGAAAATAAACATCTCTAGGAAATACTATACACAATTATATTAGTACATCACATCTTACATTTAAACAGCGTCAAATACTTCTGTACACCATTAAATAATGAGTTTCGAAGAGAGGACGTCTGGTGTGGCGTTTTTGCACTCTGTTTTTCTGCTTTAATACTTAAATATGTCTCTTTCTGATATGACTAGAACGTTAACTGTCTCTCTGCGCAGTGCAGCGTTATATTGCCCAGCAGAGAGGAGGCTACATTTTCGATACACAAACAGACAAGTGCAGCGTCTCTTTGCGCGGCTGTGGAGTAATTACACATCATCGGAGATTTCTGAGCTGTACATCGACATGAAGTGATATGAAACTGACTCGGCGTCCATAATCCGAGGCCCCGTCTGATCCGGTTGAATGACGACGTCTGCTCTATATACTGAATGTGCACACAGTTGAATTAAACTCAACAGATTTAATGGTTGTTGTTCTTTTTTTTGTTTTGTTTTTTTCTTATATATCTATATATTTTAATTTCTGAGTAACACAAAGTCTGACATATACCAAGGTTGACGCAATGATGTTGCCTAGTCATAATGCACATCAATATACACCTTTAAAGATAAGAGCATTATATCCAAACAAACCAAAAAAAAAAAAAAAATACTGTTGTTTTTTTTCTTTAGAAGCTGTAAAGCAACATAATTTACAGTTTCCTCGTTTATTTTTAGTTTCGTCTCTTGTTCCAAACACAAATGCAGACATTGAGATAGTACATCCAGTGGTTGGTTGCCGTATTTTTGTGTTTCTTCTCATAGGCTGTTTTGGTAGCAAAACAGTCCAACATCATGATGCTATCGCCACCATGTTTGACACTTGGTGCATTGTTTTTATTTTTTTTAATTTTTTTATTTATATATATATGTATATATTTTCCCCCCAGGAAAGATGAGATCTTGAGCTGAAGATGCACTTCTGCACTCAGACAAATATACACAAACACAGGGTGAAGGTGTGGCGGTGGAATGATAATGCAGTGGTCATCACATATGCACACTGAGAAACACACAGATGTGATCCTGTTGGCCCCCTCGGACGAGGCGGCCTGTCCAGTTGTCTGAGGGTGATGGGAACACGTCCGAATGCGGACGCACACTCGCAGGTTCCTTGTTCTGCGTTTCCATCAGTTAGTAATGGGGTCCGGACAGAAGCACCCCCCCCCTGATCGCCAGTGTCACTGCCCCCTGCCTCGCTGTGAGGGAGCGTTTTGAGAAGGCAGCTGTTCAGCTTCCCAGTGTCTGAGCTGCTCCTGGCTCCGCACCTCGGCGCCGCCTCTGGCCATCGTACTTGTCCATTGTCATTCATCACTGCATGTTTTTGCAGCATTTTTGGCTTGCAGGGTAAGTGGCGGAATGATGATTTTTGGTAGAGAAGGTGGAATTAAGGGATATCTTACAGGTCCTGCAGAAGAAGAAAGGAGAGATTTAGAGACATTTAAAGCGACTCTCCTCATTCTAATTTATGGGCTTTTTCCCTCCTTTGGTTGGGTTCTGAAAAAGCTTCAGGCAGCTGTGATGTAGGTGGAGAGCCTCCAGGCCACTTTGAGCTGTGAGAGGGAGGATTTTTTTTCTGCAGAAATGTGCAGAAAACATCAAAGAGAGGCAGCTGCATAAAAGGGGAGACGGATGCAGCTGACCAGCTTCGCTGTAAAAAGAAAGCCGTGTAATTGCCCTGGTGTTCTGGCAGTGGTGCACTCACAGCGCCTTGCAAAAGTTTTCATACCCCTCAAACCTTTTCTTCTTTTGTTTTAACGCGCCCGCAGAGGTCAGCATATTTTACTAGGATTTAATTTGATCAGCCAAAACAAAGTAGACTACTGCTAAATTGTGAAGTGAAATGAAAAGGATAAAATTTAAATGTTTTTAACAAATAGAAATCTATTCCCTTACTGAATACTTTCTAATATTTTTTGATGAAGTTACAGGCAAAAGTCTTTTGGGCCACGCCTCTAGCAGGTTTGCAAATCTAGAGACTGGAGTGAGACCTTAAGTCGCAGAATGCTCCCTGGGCGCCGCACAGTGGCAGCCCACTGCTCCCTAAAAGGGATGGGTTAAAGGCAGAGAATACATTTCATTGGAATTTATGTTGCAATGATAAATAAAGACAATGATGATGATATTTAGAAATTTTCTGTCGATTCTTCTTTGTAAAACAGCTCAAACTCTCTCAGACTGGATGCATATCAGGTTCTCAGCTAGATTTGAATCTGGACTTTGACTGGACCATTCTAACACTTAGGGATCCTGCTGAAAGGCCTCCACCCCAGACTCAAGTCTTTGAAGCCTCTACCAGGTTTTCCTCCAGGATTGTCCTGCATTTAGTTTCATCACTTCCCATCAACTCTCACCAGCCTTCCAGTCCCTGCTTGAGAAAAACATTCCTACAGCATGACGCTGTTGCAACAATCTCCTATTGTATAGGACAGTGTTAGTTTTCTGCCACACATTGCTTCTTGCCTGTGTGGCAAACAATAGAGCAAAATCAAAATCTTTTTCCTAATGTTTGCCGTGTCTCCTATATGGTCTGTTGCAAATTGTAAAAGAGACTTCCTTTTGGTTTCTCTAAGCAGTGGCTTTTTTGCCCCTCTTCCCTGAGGGAGCAACTGACAGTTGTCCTTAAAAGAGTTTCTTCAAACCAGAGTTATCGTGGACCTCTTGTCCCTCTCTCCCTCCCCAGCCTGTCAGTTTGAGCATCATCTGTTCATTTTAGCATCATGAACCAAAAAGCTTGGGACATTGTTTCAGAACCTAACTCTCCTTTACACTGCCCCACAGTGTCCTCCCTGATCTGTCCGCTGTGTTTGTTGGGCTTCGCGATGCTGTTTGCTCACTGACGTCCTCCAACAAACCTCCGAGGCCTTCACAGAGCAGCTGCATTTAAACTGAGATTAAATTACACGGAGAATACAATCGCTCTCCACCGCGTTCACAGCTATGTGTTGATCCATCACAAATCATGCTAAAAATAGACTGATGTTTTGGTTTTAAATGTGAGAAAGTGTGTGTGTGTGTGTGTGGGGGGGGGGGGGGGGGGGAACAAATGAATACTTTTGGAAGGCACTGTAAATTTCCCCTATTTTCCTCCTCGGCCTTCATGTGCCTCTCATTCGCCCTCCAAACTGCTGGCTGCCTATCCCCCGTGCTCTGCCTAGCACTCCGTCCCTTGTCTTTCTTCTTGTGCCCTCTCTGTTTCTCTCTTTCTGTATTCACGTCCCTGTAGTAGCACGATTTTTTTTACACCTTTAGTCTCTCCACCTCATCCTCACAGGAAGGTGCTCCTCTTCTTTTCTCGCACCGTCTCAGCCTCTCTAGGTCTGCTGCTCCCTGGCGTAGCTGTCCTGACTCTGCTTTTCATCCCAGCTCAGTCACCGACCAAATGTGTCTGTGTTTCCCCGTTTCCTGAGTGTTTTATGTGCCCCCCCCCCCCCCCCCCCCCATGGAAACTAATAATCTGCTAATAATCATCTCATGTTGATGCACTGATAATTTGTTGCGTTTGGGTGCACTTTATCCAGTCTTAAAGCGAAAGCACAGGGATAGAGAGATGCCTGTGACGTGGGGGCCCATGGGTGGGGTGCTTGTTTATCCATGTCTCCTCTTCCCTTTGATTAGGCCGCTCATCTTAAATTGGCTCGGGACAGACGTGCAGCCCTTCAGATCCCTCAGCCTGATGACAGCTCTGCCTCAGCTCAGCTAACAACAATCTGTCTCTCTCTCCGACTTGCTCTCGTTTTCTTTCTGTTTCTCACACTTGGTCTCTGCTGCTCAGACATGGGAGTGGAGGTGCAGGGAGGGGATGAGAAAGGCAGCGGGTGAGAAAGAGGCTGATTGGGGAAGGGTGAAGGGAGTATGGGGGGGGGGAACAAAACTGGGAGCTTATAGGATATCAGAAGGTGAATGGATTGAGGCGCTGGGAGAGATGGAGCAGCAGGGGAGCAAAGAAGCGGAATGAGGCTAGCAGAAAAAAAGGAGGAGGAAGGAGAAATAATGAGAGGAAGAACTAGAGAGCAATGGCGGAGAGAGCGTGTGGGGAGGATAACAGGCGGCGGTGGTAGGCGGGGTGTTTTGATCAGCTGCCAGCTTTTCATCCCTGCCAGTCTGCACAGAGGAGAGCGGGGAAGGAAGAGGGAGGGAGGAAGAGAAAATGCAGATGCAGAGAAGGGGGAGGGAGGCTGGTGCCACCACTGCCTCAATGCACTGCTGCTCTCTGCTGAATGTCAGCATCTCTAGCTCTCTCCACCACCCCCTCGCATTTGACCTTCCACGCCGTGCTGCAGTGTCCATTCATCACCAGCAGATGGTGTCTGTCCCACAGGAACGGCAGGTGTGGTGCAGCCAGTAAATGTGCACCAAAAAAAGAAGCATGGGGCCATTGTAGTTGCAGGGGTCCGAGGGTTTTCGATCGTTTTCGGCTGCTGAGAATATTTAATAATCGGTGAGTTTGGGATGACAAATCTGTTCTTTGTAGTTTAAAGATAATAACCACAAAAGTGCCCTCCCTTTTTTTCCCCTTTTTACTCTGTTTTGCATAAACTGACACACTATTCATCCTGAGCTGTGTCTTACAGTGTATCCTGTAAAACAGAGAGTTTCTAAAAGGAAAAGTAGGACAGGAAGAGGGCCATTGGTGAAAAGAAAAAAAAATGCACAAGCATGCATCATTATGAAGTACACCTCGTACGTCCAATTGTTCATTTTTAAACAAAAGAGAACATAATCGTTATGTTTTTGGCCCATTGGCTCATTATGGGGCTGGAATATTGTCATCTACTTATGGAAACATTCCCCCATTCATATGGTGTTATTTTTACTTCATGCATGGAGACTCAGTGATTTACATTTAACATCAATACTCTAACATATTTCATGTTATTGTATTTCTACTTCTGATTTTCACTGTTAGAAGCATTTGTCTTTTGATCTGATCCTAAGCAAATCTTTGTATTTTCTGCCATTTTTGAACTCCTAACACTGAAAGTTTCATTGATAACCAGTCTGCCAACAGGGATGCAAATTAGCCCAATTGCAAAGGTACAATCCTTTGCTGGGAATATGTTGTCTAACTAATCAAAGAATCAAGAATCAAAAAGTTTTATTGACAATATCTATTACCATAATGAAACGTATGGTGAGGCAGACACTGGCTCAGAATGCGCATAAATGCACATAACACGCAGACAAGTCACGATCTTCATCTTTTTCATTTATTTTTTATAATGAAGTTGATTGCACTGGCCAACCACATCCCTCCCTGATGGGCTTAAGTGTGCAGATAGTCTTTAGCAGCCAATGGACTAATTTTCAAGTAAAAAAATCAGATTACTTTACTGTGCAATGAATTTAGTGAGAGAATTGTGCAATATGCATGGATGTCTAAACATGTGGTATTACACATTTACAAGTGAGAGGCAGTATAAATGATTGGATTTACATCAGATCAGAAACTTGAGTAACCAGTAGTGTGTTTCTAACATTTAACAGATTATGAACTGATGATTAGTTGATTTTCAGCAGGGGGCGATAGCCCTCACAGCTTTGGGAAAGAAGCTGTTTTTAAGTCTGTTAGTTTTTGATTTAATGTTCCTGAATCTTTTCCCTGATGGAAGTGGGACAAACAGTGCATTGCCTCGGTGGTTGGGATCTGTGGCAATGCGCCTGGCCCTTTTCTGGACTTGTGCAGCATAGACTGAGTCTAGGTCCTGTAGATGGCATCCCACAATACCCTGCGCTGTCCTCACCTCCCGTGCTAAATCCTTCCTCTCTTGCACTGTGCAGCTCCCCATACCAAACTGTTATGCAGAAACACAAAATGTGTTTTATGCTTTCAATCAATGCTTCACACGAACAATCCTTTGTTTGTGCTCTGAGATCCTGCTTTGGGAGCTTTAATCTCAGAAATTGTTAAAAAAATAGCCATCTTAGGAAAAAAATATTACTGCAAGGCTAGACCCCTCTCTGTTAGATTTTGTGTGTGTGTGTGTGTTTCCACTGGTTTAATATTGATTTATTGCCTGGAAAATGTTAAAGCACATAGAGCTATTTCCAACTTTCCATTTATAAGTTTAAACCCATTTACATCACATTAGAAGCATTAACTTTAAGTTACACACAAACTGAGTTTTTTTTTATTTGGTGGCCTCCGAATGCAACTGATTACACTAGATTTTGTTTAGGGGCATCAGAATAAAGAGGACTTAACGAAAATGCATGCCACACTTCAGAATCCATTTGACCATTTTCCTTCGAATTCACAAATATGCGTTATTTTGCGGTGGTGTATGATGAAAATACCAATAAAACAACATTTCAGCTTGTGGTTGTAAGGTGACAAACAATGCAAAGTTTTAAGGCGTATGTAATATATTCAACTCTACAACAGCATCCAGTTGAAAAACCCAAGTATCAATTTGAAGACGTAAAAGCTCATCAGGTATTTAAACCTCATCAGCAACAAGGTTTAACATGCTGGAATATTATTAGGTTTGTATAACATTTTTCAGTTCTTACCTCATGTTTCGGGCATTTGATGGAAAAATCATCCTCGTGGAATGTGCAGCCTATAGGCAGCAAGAGAAAAAGCAAAGAGGAAGATAAGCTAGTGTCGCAGGTAAACAAGGAAAATTAATCGAACAGATGCACAACATCTTTGAACCCTGTGTAGATGGCAAAAGCCAGTAAATGATAAAAATGCAAAAGAAAGCATTGCATCGAAAGTAAGAAGAAAGAGAGATGGGTGCGACTGAGTGGATGAGTTGCAGAGCATGCAGGCAGATATGGCTGGTGCACTCAGCAGGATTAAAAAGGGCCTCACTCCTCTCCGTGTGCTGGCTCTGCAGACGTGGCAGGCCTTCTAATCCTCACACTGTACCTCTCTGGCATGAGGTTTCACATGGGTAAGCCGTGTCACACACATGCTGACACTTCCAATGGCAACCGCAAACAGGAACACACACACATAGATGAGCTGAGGGGACATACATATTGGTAACGTGCTTCCTAGATGAACATCAGGGAGCATTTAGGGAAGCGTTACACACACCAGTAGGTGCACACACACCCACATTCAGACCCCCGACAGCCGCGTGGATGGATGGAGCCACAGGGGTTGCAGTCAATAATCACACACATAGAAACTCCCCCCCCCCACTTTCTCTTTCCCTTTTCTTTCTTTCATACTCTGCTTTCATCATCCCCTTTAATCAAAGCTCTCACTTGGGTTTTCTTTCCCTCAGAGCTCTCAGACATATATTTTCGCATTCAATATTCCAACTCTTCGATGCATTTTCCCTCTCAGTTACCTCTACTTTCTCTTGCCTCCCCTTTTAATTTTTCACTCTTTTTTTAACTCAAGCTCAAACAAATTTTTATCCTTCCACTTTGGCTTTTGTTATACTTCATCCCACATGCTCTCATTGCTTCCCACCATAGTCTCTTACCTATCTCTTTAGCGCAGATGTAGTGATATTTATAAGAGCAGCCTCTCCAACAGCAGCTGAGTGATGCCCCCAAAATCTGGCACTTCTGACAGCTCTGGGGTTCATTGGACAGAGAACAAAACAAGTAAAGAATCAGTATAAATTAATCAATAGACAAAAAAGGACATGTCTAAATATGTGTTGAGTGTCTGTAGGATAGTTAACGTACCGCTTGAGCTGACTTGGTGGCAGCTTCCTTCAGTCCATATAACCTTCCAGCGACCATAATTATCCCCTTGGTCCAGATGGTACAGTTTTCATGAGCCCAGTGCTCCTTGGCCACTGCCTCCATTTGTAGCCTTTGGAACGTGCTTTCATTGTCCTCTTGGTCTTTTGAAGTGGCCGTGCAGAGGCTCTGGAGCTGCTTCATTCTTCTGAATCTCTCTCTGAGAGTAAGTCTTCTCGGACCACCCTCCTGACACGGTCTTTCGGGTCTCCCTAGCCGTCGGTAATGCCAGTGATGGTGCCTGGTGTTACCAGCCTCTTCAGTGGAAGGTTCTGTATTTCCCTCCTTTTCTAAGTTCACTGTGTCTTCAGTCTTTGAGGAGGTACCTGGCCCTTCACTACTGCTACTGTCATTCCCGTCGGTCTTGTTGGTGTCTTCCCTGAAGAGTTGTGTGTGCGTGACAGTCAGAATCTTCCGTGGAATACTATCCTCTGTGTAGTAGGGTCCACACAAATCCCCCAGGTCTTTGTAGTTGGGTGGTTTCCCACACAAGCAACATGTAAGACGCATATCCGATAGATTTGAGTTTACCAACGGTCCTAGTTGCATGGCAGCAGTGTGTGGTACTACTTTTGCAACCGTGAAAGGATTCCTCATTCTAAGTATGCCCTTTTTTCTACGTCTCTGAAATACAATGGCATCTTCAGGCTTGTTGACTATGGCACACCAAGAGGAAAAGTCTCTGGAGTTGTTGATCCGGACATAAGGACAAAAGGATAGCTTTGAATTCCTGTTGAGTGGTCTCCTCCTGATTCTTTTCACAGAGATGACCTCTGTCTGTTTTTCTGTTACGGTCACCACAGGACCCACAATAATAGTCTCCTCGCTTTCTATATTCTCTTCCCTTCTTTCCCTTTCTTCTTTTTCTCGTTCTTCTTTTTTGTCCTGCTCACATCCAGCTGCCCTTACAACTGCCTCAATAACCTCAATGGCATCTTTCATCCCAGGTTTTGGCCCAGGTTTTTTGTGGACCTTGACTGGCTTTCCAGAAGTTTGTTCAATTAAGGCTTGGCTTCTCTTCCGTTTGGTTGGGTTTGTAGATGGTTTTCGGCCTCTTCGAGGTTTTTGAATAAGTTCTGTAGTGACAGCCTGAGGGGTTTCTGTGAACTTATGTTGGTTAGTTGGTAGAGGGTCTGTTGACTCTGTAGTGGTCACTTTCTCCCCTATGTTTTCAACAGGTTGGGGTGTTTCTGTTGTGCTTGTCTCTTGCACTGTCTCATTTCCCTCTAAATTGGCCTCCCCTTTTCTTTTCTTCCTTCTTTGTTTAAGGTGCATTTCATGGTTGTTTTTAATGGCTCTCTGTTTTGCAAGCCTTGGAGTTGTGATTATGAGACTGTCTGCTTCCAAAGCTACTACGGATGCGTCTGTACTTTCTACCATGGCCCACCTCTTTCTCTTTGTTCTGACAGACTTTTTGGCATCAGTAGAAACACTCTCGGAAGACTGTTGTGTCCCCTCACCTACAGGCCCAACTTCTAATGTTGTCTCTGTTGAAGTCAAAGCCTTATAGTCCACAACATCCATCTTGGTTTCTGGTTTGCTTTTTTCCTGACTTCTGTCATTCTTGTTTGTAACCTCATCTTCCACTAATGGTCTCACTATATCTGTTGTGGATTTCTCTTGACTTAGGTCATGCTTTACACTTTCCTGTGAAATATCCTCCATCGGGATTGCTCCTTCTTGCTGTTTCATTTCTTCCTTTGTAAACTCTGTTGTCTCAGTGTTATTTATTTGTATATAAGTCTCACCTTCCTTAAGGACAGATTCAGGAAAAGCCTTAGATGTGGCATCCTCACTTACACTGCTTTCTTGTTGGGTAGCTGGGAGGTGTTTCTTTGAGCTAGGAGATGTAATCTTCTGTACCATTGCCTCATATTTTTGCCCTCTGCCTTTGCGTGGGGGGAGTACTTTTGTTTTGGTGGGGCACTGAGGAGGCACCACAGGCACATCGCTGTTGGTAGATCCATTGCTGTCAGGAGGAGCATCTTTGAGTGAGGTAATGACCAGAGAAGCTTTCCTGGGTTGTCCTCGCTTCCTTCTGGGGCCTTGGACACTCTTCTCTTTGGGTGTGGGTAGAGCCTCTTCAAACAGGACTGGCTGTGGTGGCAAAGTTCTCAGTTTGGGCTTTGGACCTCTCTTCTTTTTTACAATAGGTGTGGCGATTTCTGGGCTAGATTTGCGTTTTAGTGTAGGTAGCATCTTATCCTTCGATGCCTCAGATAAGACTGGTCTTGCAGGTGGTGCAGGTGAGTGTATGGAAATATCTGTGGTTATCATTGTATCAATGTTTGGAGTTTGATTTTTTTCCTCAACTATGGCCTCTTCTACTTTTAGAAAAACATCGTTGACTTTACTTTCTGCTGGTGTCTGGGTTTGAATGTCTTCCCCTCCCTTTTCTTTCTCTTTTGTTAGTTTATCCTGGGAGGGCTTTCTGGATCTTAAGACCATATTGTTGTTCTCCCTTTCTGGTACCTTTACCTCCGGGGGAGTGAGTTTTTCCTCTGTTGAAGGTTTTACATCCTGGTTTTCTTGGAGTGTTGTAGTTTTTAGAGCTTTTCTGGTCCGGCTTTGCTTTTCTGGAACTTGTTGTCTTGCGTTCTCCCGGTCCATAAATTTTGCTTTTGAAATTGAGCCCCTGGGGCGACCAACTGGGGCTTTGATGGGAGCAGCGTCTATAGAGGTCAAAAACTCAGCAGGCTTGATCCCAGGTTTTGGACCTGGTCTTAGTGCTGGTTTTGGTCCAGGTTTTGATCCAGGCTTTGGTCCAGGTTTTGGTCCAGGCTTTGAATTTGCTTTTGGTCCTGGTTTTTGTCTTACACTGGTTTCAGTTTTCATGGGCACTTCTGATTCATTTGGTGCAGGTTTTTGACCTGTCTTTTTCCCAGGTTTGGGACCTGCTTTTAGGCCAGGTTTAGGACCTGGTTTTGGCAATGGTTTTGGCCCTGGCTTTGCACTAGGCTTTGGCCCGGGCTTAGATCCTGGTTTTGGACCTGGTTTTCTCTTCACATTAGGTTCGACTTTTGTTTGCATATCTGGAGCATTAAATGAGCGAGTGCACATTCTCGATTGAAAACCATCTGTCAGCGTTTTGGGAGTCTGGCTCACAATAGTATCCTGTTGTGTAAGGTTAGTTTGATCTGAGAATAAAACAGTCTTGTTTGGGGGCATGATTGGTTTTTGCGTAGAGGAGTTTGTTTCTTCATGCTCCTTTTCTTCCTCCTTCTTTAAGCTTAACTGCCGCCTTAATGCCACACCTGATTGCATTGTTCTCCTTCTTCCCCTAGCATGCTTACGTCCGTATGTTCTTGGCTGAGCAGATGGGAACATAGGCTCTGGTTTAGCTAGTGGTGTCACAGCACTGGCACAACTTATGCCTGGTTCTATATCATCATCACCTTTTTGAGGAGATGGTGGAGTGTCTGCCCAGGAAGGGGCAGAAGGGAGTATTGACTTCCCTGGCAGCTGAGGAGAGTCTGGCTCCAGGACCTTAGCATCGCTGTGATCAATATGATCTCTAGCCTGAGCTGGAGGAGCCGCCTTGTCATTGAGAGCAGAGAAGACTGGCATAGCCGACTGAGGCTGAGGTACTGTGTCGCCAATGGCTGACTCCCTTGTTGAAGCATCTGTTGCTGTTGTTGCTGCTGCTGCATTTTGATGACCAGGCCTCCCTGCAAAATCAATGTCAGTATTGAGCGTTAAATTGTGACTTTCTGTTCTGCTGCAGAGATCTTCAGAAGGGCTCCCTGGGATATCTTCATCATTTGTGTGGTATTCAGTTAATAACAGACTTTCTTTCTCCTCTACTTTCTCCCTGACCTCTCCAGAAAAAAGCTGCAAAAGAGAACCTTTTTCAATGTCTTTTTTCTCATCTTCATTTGCTTTATCTTCTCCTCCCTTTTCTACCACCTCTTCGCCATTCTCCTTATTTCTGCTTTCCTTCTTGTCATAGCTACACTCTTCCTGGACTTCAGTTCGGGAGGTTGGAGAGGTGTTTGCTGAGCTGTCTTTCTCTGTGGAATATTGATCCTGCTCAAGGTCTCCTCTTGAGATAAAAGGCAACGTTTTCACAGAGCTCTCAGATGCAGTTGGGGATTCAGATTTGAACGCCTCTGACTTCATCTCTTGACTAAAGTTATCTTTGTTACTGGAATCAGAGAGATCAGCTGGGGACTGTTCAACTGAGTCTCTTGCGTCTGAGTCATATTTGCTCTGGACCTCTTGGAACATTGTCTCCTCATAGCAATAGCTTTTTTCTGCCATGTCCATGTTTATTTTGCTGTAGAAAGTTGGGCATTTTTCCTCATCTGTCCATTTCTCTCGCTTCTCTAAAGGGTTGGTTGAGTCTGAATTACTAATGAAGTCAAGTGTTTTTTCTATTGCTTCCTCTTCTTTTTCAGCGGGTTTTTCAGTCCAAGCTGATTCTTCAAAGTTCTCTTTTACAGGCTGATTGATATGTTGTATATCTGGTGGAGAATCACGTTCTTGTTTCATAGGACTGGGGATTGTTATGCTTGTTGGAGACCTCTCATCACCAATACTCTTCACTGGAGTACTCATGTCGTCTCTCCCTTGCCCTGCCTGACATCTCATAGGATCAGGGGTAAGGTTGTGCAGTCCTGAGTCCCCAGACCTCGTAGACATATCATCCGGGGAAGCAATGGAGCAAGAAGAGGCTGTGTCTAGACTGAGTTGCGTATTGTTATGGGCCTGGGCTGGACTTCTGCCCTGGGCGTAGTAATAGTACCCTCTGTCCAATGGTTCATCGCTACTGCTGGAGTAACCACCCTCATGGAGTTCCATGGGCAATGGTTGATGCTGTGGTGTAGAGTAGGGTTCATGCATTGTGCCCCCACTCACATTACCACCACTATCTGGGTATGGAGGACTTTTGTATTCTTCACCCTTCTTCGTGGATGTCACACTTCCAGTGCTGCTGTTGCTCCCCCCACTGCTGCGCTTACTACCTTTCTTGTTTGCAACCAGTGCTTCTGAAAGCAGAAGCTGCTGAACATTATTGGAGATATTTTCCACCTGGGAGGTGAGAGCGTTAAGGCTCCACAAGCTTGGGTTTGATAACAGCTTCTCCGAGAAACGCTCTTTCATTGTGGTTGCTTGTGGTGTCGTGGTATAGCTGTGGGATGCTGTGTGGGATATGCTGGGTGAAGGGTGAGACCGAGGGGGCATCAGCATGGTGTTTGCACTGGCTTGATCTTGCATACCAGCCGAAGAAGACGAGGAGGACGAGGCAGCTCCTGGTGTCATTGGTGGTTGGCCATACTGGAAAGACTCTGGGTTGGTCATTAGTGGTGAAGGGGTTGAACTGTACGAGGGTGAGCGCCCAACAGAGCGAGCAGGAGAATGGCTTGAGGAGGGGCTACAGGTCTGATAATACTGTTCTGGAGATCGGACAGGGAGCTCTGAAAGACAGTAATTTTGTTGGGGTTGATTATAGTGTTGGTATTTAGGGTGCGGTTCTTGGGGGTTGGCCATTGTCTGCAAAGAGGTCTGCTGCTCATAACCTCTGGGTGTTGGCTGCTGGTACCCATAGCTGTTCTGGGTTGACCTGTAAGCACCCTGTTTCAAACTGCTGAGCTGTCTACCATACTGGGAATTTGGAGGTATGTTGTAGCCTTTATAACAATGGGGCATGGGACTACATTTTTCCATGTATGGGGATGGAGAGGGGGAGGGTTGAGGGTAGTGCAGGTGACTCTGGGGATACATCAAAGGTGAGGGGGCAGGGTTAGGAGGGTGGGGATGGTGGTGTGGGCTTGTATAACTTGGGGTAGAAGGCTGGTGGCAGGGGGTTTGGGAGTGCCCCAAGATATTTGAGTCCATGTACTGGGAGGAGCCAGGTGCAGGGGAAGCACCAGCCTCCAGTCGACCCACCATCTCCTGTTCATATTGTGCTAACTGTGCTGGGTCATCCCACTTCTGCTGGAGATGGCCCTCGCTCATATACTGCGAAGAATAATGTCCTGGGCCCATGTGATTACCATAGCCCCCAGGACCCTGCAGGTGTTGACTAGGGCTTGGTGGGGGAACTTTGCTTCCTCTAAAGGATTTCTTTGTCTGTGAGGCTGGAGAGCCCCCATTTCCATTTCCACTGCCTCCAGAGTACCCAGAATAGTTTTGTTGGCTGTAACAATCCTTGGGTCCTCCAATTCCAGCCGTTCCACCTGTTGGCACATTTGCTGTGTTAGACATAGCCTCATAGCCTGACCTGTTTTGCCCCGGGCCAGGGCCTGGATGTGGACCAGGGCCTGGGTGTGGATGCTGCGGATGGGGATGATGTGGGTGTTGTCGGTAGGTCTCCAGGCGAGATAATTCATGGGGCTCCTGCTGATAGCAGGGTTGGTTGCTGTGGTAACCACTGGTGCGCTCACGGAAGGACTGCATAACTCACTCCGTCTGTAGCATGAGCAGGGAGGGGGAGGTATGGTAAAACAGGAAGGGGAAGAGGGGGGGTCTGGGGTTCTGAAGGTATGGATGGAAGAAGGAGAGAAAACAGAAAAAGAAGTTAATTGCTATTAAACTTGGGGTGTAGACATTTTTCAGTCTGAAATTAACTTGCGTGTGCATTTCAAGAGTAACTTAAAGTTACAGTAAGTTTCTCATTTTGAGAAAGATACATATTCAGACACAATCAGGAGTTTAGATCCAAGATAGATAATGTGTTGCATGCATTCCCAAACACACATATTGAGTTTTATTGGCCTAGTTTGATTGGTCAGTGTACAACAAAAGCACTACTGATATTTTTCATTGTGTATATAATTCCGTGTCATCAATTGTGTCACTAGCAGGGGTGGGTAGAGTAGCCAAATATTTTACTCAAGTAAAAGTAAAAAGTAGTCAGCCAAGAAATTACTCAAGTAAGACAGAAAAAGTATCCATTAAGAAGGCATTCGGACAGACAAAAATATAAGGTTATATGGAAATTCTGCTTTTCTAAAGACCACAAAGAAAAAATATACAAAGACTAACATAATTACAAAACATCTAATTCAGGCATAAGAAACACTTTTCTAAATCTTTTTTCGACATTAAACTTGAAAGCGATACTTACAGCAATCAATATATATATACAGTATGTTAGAACAATGAAAAGTACTTCCAATAACAATATCTACTGTTTACTTTACATTAATTTGACCTCCGAATGGCTCAATGAGCTCAGCAGATTGAAAATAACATTAAAATAACAAAGCTTGTGTATGAATAAGAAGGCTCACTTAGACAAATTCTAGGTTTTTGTCACTCTGGTGCATTCTTGGTTAAATAAGTTGGTTCTTTATTCATGAAGTTACTCGCAGTGGGTAGCATAGCTATAAATTTTACACCAAGTAAGAGTTACGATACTCGAGTAATAATATGACTCAAAGTTTCAAAGATTCCTCATTGTCACTGCGTGTTACCATGGTGAAATTTCTTTTTGGCCATCCTGGCTAAGAGTACACATAAAAGACAAACAAACAAACGAACAGGCAATGAACAAGGGTTACAGTGTTTTTTTCTCATTATATAGTTCAAAAGATAAAAAAATTTAAAAGATGAAGATTCAAAAGTGTGTATCAGAGTCCAAGGGCTTTGGTATCAGTCCCTTTGGGAGTGGTAGAGCCATGTTATATGAACTAGTTGTCCTTCATGAGTCACAGATAACAAATAATGAGGTAATAAGGTGCTTTTGTGCAATGATTTGAGGCTTCATTTACAGAAATGTACATTTAAATATTCTGAGATAATAGTGTGCAAATAGGCAATAACATTAACGTGAATGTAACGTATGATAGGCTAGTTACAATGGGGTGAGCAATAGCCCTCTTCTTGGAAATAAGCTGTTTTTAAGTTTATTTGTTTTGGATTCAATGCTTCTGAAGCATTTACCTGATGGGAGAGGGGCAAACAGTGCATTGCCTGGGTGGGTGGGATCAGTGGAGATTTGAACTCAAATTGAGTTCAAATCTTGCAGACAACATCCCACAATCCCCTGCACTGTTCTCACCACCCGTGCTAAGTCCTTTCTCTCCTGAACTGTGCAGCTCCCATACCATACAATTATACTTATACATAAAACACTCTCTATGGTAGCTCTATAAGTCCAGACCTTTTCAGTTTCCTGAGGAAGAAGAGCAGTTGGGCCTTCTTCACCAGGTGGGAGAACCTGTCCACACGCTCTACCACCTCCCCCTGTATGCAGAGAGGAGCATGTTCAGTCCTCTTGAACCTCCTGTAGTCCACTATGACCTCATTGGTCTTGTGTTCAGGATCAGATTATTCCTGGAGCACCACGGGGTGAGATTGACCTCATCCCTGTAGTGAGACTCATCATTGTTGGCGATGAGACCTACTACAGTGGTGTCGTCCGTAAAATTCACCACTGTGTTTGTGGGGTGGATAGCAGAACCGTCCTGGGTAAAAAGGTTGAAGAGAGCAGGGCTGAGGACACAACCCTGTGGCGTTCCTGTGTTGAGTGGAGCAGATGTGGTTTCCACCACCTGGGGTCTGTTGGTGAGGAAGTCACTGGAGCAGAGGTGTGGATAATCCCATGTTGTGAAGCTTCAGAGCCAGCATGTCTGGGAGCACGGTGTTGAATGCTGAACTGAAGTCCATGAAGAGCATCCTTACATAGGTGTTGGGCTGCTGCAGATGAGTCAGAGCTGAGTGCTAATGAGATAGCATCCTCCGTGGAGCGATTCTCCCTGTAGACAAACTGCAGGCTGTCCAGGCCAGCAGGAATGGTGGTCTTGATGTACTTGGATCCTCTTCAAGCACTTCATGATGATGGGGTCAGAGCGATAGGACGATAATCAGTGAGGCAGGTGATGATTGGTTTCTTGGGAATAGGCACAATAACGGATGGTTTCACACAGGCAGGAACCGTGGAGAGCTGCAGGGAGAGGTTGAAGATGTCCAGAAAGACCTCTGCTAGCTGGTCAGCACATGATTTAAGCGTCTGACCTTACACCATGTCTGGACCTGCAGCCTTGTTGGTGTCGACCTTTTTTCAGGGAAGCGGTCACTTGGTACAGCTGCAGGACGAGAGGTTGATGGTGCTCCTCTGGCTGGGGAAGATGTTCAGGCTCCCTGCAGCTTGGAGAGTCAAAGCGTGCAACAAAGCTGTTTAAGCTGTCAGGGAGAGCTGGGTCATTGTTCAGTTGGTGGTCCCATCCTTTACTAGCATTGCATTTAAGATGTCAAATAAATAATATTCTACTCTTTTTAGGTGTTCATGAAATTTTCAGCTGGCCCCCAACTCCTTTCTGCATTGGGCTCAGATAGAAACTCCTGCTTCCTCCATGGAGAATACAATGTGCATGCGCATGCTCTGAATGCACCAGCAGAGGGCTGGTGTTGATAGTGTAAGATGTGTCTCTTCCAGTATGTGACTGCATGTGGGGACTTCACTGTTTCCCCAGCATGTGGGTGTGTGTCTGTGTGAATGTGTTCATACAGAAGAAAGACTAACAGAGAAAGAGTGGAGACTTCTGCCGATCTATGAAAGGGAAAGAGTCACCTGGCGACAGAGCGTTGAGCCTCTGAGTGTGCGTGCCTGAGAGAGAGCTAGTTTCAGCATAATATCCCAGCTTTCAATCCATCTTTCAAAACTCTGTGTGCGTGTTTGTGTGAAACCCGATTGCGTTAAACGTGTGCACTACTTTTTTGTGCTTGCGCTTATATCTAGGTTTGCCACAGAGTTTGGTTCTGTTCGTGTTGTGCAACGCCGTGGTCCGGTTTTTAAATTATACTACAAACCCTCACCCACATTCATTGCCAGACAGACTCTTATAAATTCCCATGGAGACCTACTGTCCTCCTTCCTACCTGCCTTGCCCCCTCAATCTCTGTTCAATACTGTTCCACCTGGGGTGATGTATGCATGGCTATACTTGTTTACACACACACACACACACACACACAAAAAGGGAGTGAGACTCTCCCAAACCAAGAATGCTCCGCACAGCAGGCAGAATCAGTCAGGATGCACAATATTTTCCTATCCAACAGAGCAAGGGCTCTCATCCCACATTGAACATTTTTGAGAGTGTACTGCCTTACAAAAGTATTCACGGTTATTGAACTTTATTTTTTCTGACATTTTGCAACGGTACAGCAGCAAACTTTATTGTGTTTTTTGGGATGCAACATGTTTGTTTTGATGTAGAATGAAAAAAGAGTTAAGTCTAATTAGTTAGAAAGGATGGAGAGCACCTGTGAATGATTCTCATTTGGATTTGGGTATGAATTTTAAATGGGCCATTTCGAAAAGATGACTATGCTTTGAGCTAAAACCTTGAGTCATGACTGACTATATATCCAGGTGTTTTAAAGGGAAACTTCTAACAGGTTATCTTTCAGGACTTCCCTGTATTTAGATCCATCCATCCATCCATCCATCCATCCATCCATCCATCCATCCATCCATCCATCCATCCATCCATCCATCCATCCATCCATCCATCCATCCATCCATCCATCCATCCATCCATCCATCCATCCATCAGCAATACAATGCTGCCAAATTTCACTCGCAGGAGGATGTGTTTGGGGTTTCGTGTAGTGTGGATTTTCTCCTGAACAGATCAGTCTGCAAAAAGGCTTATTTTTTAATTTTTTTATTAGGTCTCACCTGGTCAGAGTGCCTTCTTTCATAAATTGCTCTGCCCACTACATGGCTTGCGTGTTTAATAGGACTTCCTATGGCTTTGTTGAATGTATGATTATTTGTTTACCTGTCAAGCATTTCTTACAACTAAGCTATGAATCTCCTCCAGAGTTACAATGAGCCTGTTGTCTGATTCTATGATCAATGGTCTCTTATCAGTTTAAGTAGACAGTCATGTCTTGATAAGTTTGCAGTTGTGCTATCCTATGAACATTCTCAAATGGAAGATTTGATAAAGGTCTGTGGGAATCTTAGGATACTCTTAGGATACTGACCCTGCTGTGAACTGCTCAGCAACTTTATCCCGGACTTATCTGCTGTGTCCGGCATTCTTTCCAAGAAATAAAGCATTAACATTCTCTAACAAACATCTGAGGTCTTCACAGAACAGCTGTGTTTATACTGAGACTTAATTACACAGGTGGATTCTATTAACTAATGTCATTTGAAGGAAAGAAGTTGCACTGAATCAGATCAAATGGGGCTTACTCAAATTATTCTTCATATTTTTGTTTGTATATAAACATTGAAAACCATGTTTGATTTTACCTGGACTTCACAATGATGTACTACTTTGTGTTGGTCTATTACATAAACTCCTGATAAAATGCATAAAAGTTTGAGGTTGTAACATGAGAAAATAAATAACAAAAAAGTTCCAGAAGGTGTGAATACAAGGCATGACACCGTAATTGTATTTTTTGCACTTGATTGCATCTTCTTTTAAAACAAAACAAAGAAACCAAAGAGACCTTCCCTCAAATCGATTTACTTCACGCTTGCTTTTTCTCAGACACACACACGTGTGTATGGCAACGTCTACATTCCCGTCACGTCTCCATTCTGCACCTCCCTTCCTCCACTGTTATCTTCCATACAGAAGCCCGGCACCATGGCGTCGACCGATTGCCATATTTGTAGATGCACAACGTCTCCGCTTCAGTGAGGAGCAGAGAGGAAAGAGGATGGAGTATACATGCTGAGATCACCAAATCCTCCCTGCTTATTTGTCTGTCCATTAGAACAGAGCAAGAGGCTTGAAGGAGAACCAAACTTACATAGTGTCTTTTATCTGCAGGCCTATGCATCTATAGATTGCATGCATCCAGCAAGACACCCACGTTTTCGCCTTCTATTCTCATCTTCTCCTCTTCGAAGTTGACCATATTCTGCATCTCTCAACAAAGTGATATCTGCACAAGAAAGATAATTCTCCTTCCTACTCCATTATCATCCCGTCTTCCTCTTCGTTCTTTTTTTCTCTTCAACCATCCTGATAGAGAGGGGGATGTGACAAGAGGGAAAAGACAAGGCGTTGGTGGCCTAATAGAAGGTGAGAGAGAGAAAGAGAGAGGGCGAAAATGCAAGCAAACAGAGGGGAGGGGAAGAGATGGACGGCGAGGGGATGCAACAGCAGGGAAGCAGTGAATGATAAGTTTGATGAGGACGACAAGGAGAAGGGGGTGCAGAGGACAGAGGAGGATGCATGATTTAGTGAGTGGGCTTTACAACCTGAGCTCTTGGCAAAAATACAAACTGCAGCAAATACCAAACATCCATTTGCATGCATATTACATACAAAGAGCCCCATAGTATCTTGCAAAAGTATGCCTATCCCTTAATCTACTCTATTGCATTTCCTCAGTTTCTCATCCCCTGTAACTGTTAGACGTATTTTTCCGGCTTACCCGTTTTGTGTGTGTTTGTGTATTTACTTAACATCTCTATGGTGCTCTTCGTGTTGGTTCATCTTTTTAACCTCTGTAAAGCACTTTGTATTACACTGCGACTAAAGTTTCATTGACTGATTATGTCCATTGCAACCGTCCTCCTTCAGAACTTACAAACATCCCAGATGAGACCTAAACGTTAAAAAAGGAAAGAAATTAAAACACCACGAATGGCAAAAAGTAGCACTGCACATCCCTCTAACATAAAATCTCACTATTTTTGAAACGTAGTACTTGTAACATCGCTCTGTGAGGATGCATTTCTTCAACGGGGACACGAGAACTGGTCAGAATTGATGGGAAACTAAATGGAGATAAATACAAGACTATCCTAAAAGAAAACCTGTTAAACACAAGAAAAGACTTTAAACTGGGGCATACAGTGAGTTCACCTTCTAACAGGACTGCAACATACAAGCACAGCTAATATAAAATGGTTTAGATAAAAGCTTAGCATGTGTAAGAGTGGCCTAGTCAAAGCCAAGACCTAATTCCAATTCATCTAAGACTTGAAAATTTACATTTTTGGATGCTCTCCATTCCAATCTGACTGAGCTTGATTTAATTAGCAGCCAAGAATGGTCAAAAATGTCAGTCTAGATGTGCAGAAATTGTAGTAGATGGTTCTGCCAAGTCTCAGTTGGGCTGAATACTAATGCACATCACATCTTTTTAGATTTTTGTTTGCAAAATCTTTTTGAGAACTATCACAGCATAAGTGTAAATTGTAGAATGTCCATAAGTTGCTAATTAGGCAACTTCTTGGGCTGTACAGGCAAAAAAATACGCTGCTTTACCCAAGATTGATCACCAGAGCTGCATCCAACATCGTTTCTTATCTTGGCTGTCTTTACTGTTTCTATTATACTGTAATTTGAACGTTTCTGCGCCTTATCATACCTGGGAGGATCTATTCGTTTGAAGCATTTAAATGCGTCTGCCTCAAAGTAAAATATTGCCGGGAAGGGATGGGAAGAAGGAAAAGAAGGAGCGGGAGGGACAGAGAGAGGGGTGAATTTGATTGTTCCGCTGAATGGTTCATAATGCGCAGAACTGTGGCTGGTTCCAGTCAGTCCCCCCCCCCCCCCTTCTCTTCCTCTTTTTTCATCACATCATCTTCAGAGGCAGCTTGAGATGGGATTTATCTCCTTTCTCAACACGCATGCACACACAAAGGGAGAGAGAGAGAGAGAGAGAGACAGAGAGAGAGAGAGCTTGTTCCATCAAATCTGGCTCTGAAGCACTTTGGCTTCAAATCTCCTTCCTGCTCCTGGTCCGTCTGTCTGTCTGACACCAATAAACACGCGTGCAGATGCACAAAGCGGAGGCACACAGAGAGAGTGGAGGGTTGGAACGTCTCTCTGTGTGTTTACCTCCCCAGTCATCCTGGTTAATTATGCATGCAGAGGCAGTTTGCTGGGAAGGTGGAGCGGCCTGGGAGGAATTGCACGCGCACGCACGCACGCCTGCGCATCCAATCACACGTATTCGCTTAAAAAAAAAAAAAAAAAGTCACATTTCACCACGGCTGGAACGACACGACCCAGCAACACACACATTCACCAAAGCTCAGCTCACATGCTCTTCAACAACCTGACAACACACTTAAATATACCAGACACGCAGTGCTCGCTACCTTCTAGCCTCCCTCTCTCTTTAAGCACACACACACACACACACACACACACACACACACACACACACACACACACACACACACACACACACACACACACACACACACACACACACACACACACGTCTAACACATCTGGCTTTAACACTCGGCTTAACACAGCGTGCTCCAAAATAACGCAGCAACCCGCCCCGCCGCTGCTTCCAATCAGCACGCTGCAATCCCCTTTCCCAATTACACACACTTCAGCAACACGACACGCAGAGCATTCAGATGCCTCTGACATCACGCTCCCTTTTCTTATTTCCTGTCTGCATCCTTGCCTCCCTGCGCCTCCCGTGCCCTTTTACTCGATAACCTCGGGTTCAGTGCGGCGGACTGGCTGACAGGCCGACGGGTAGGCAAACACGCAACATCTCCCCGTGTCTCTCTCCTCTGCAGTGTCTCGGCCAGACTGCGTGGGAGGTTTCCTACCCAGGAGAGAGGCTTAGGAGATTGAGGAAGCCAATATCTACTCCGACATTTGTCAGTGTCCCGTTGTCATGACACTCAGCTGGAGGTCACAGGGGGTCACCAGCAGCCAGTCACATAGATTATTGGAAGACACATGGAGGGGGCGGGGATGTGCCACTAAAGACAGGCAGCAGGATGCTGGTGTGAGGCTACGGGACACATGACAATATAAAAGCACAATAACAAATAATGGAGGATGCAAAAATTCTTCCATTTCCTGGACTTGATGGCCATGTTTTCATTTGGATATATTTGCAATCTGAATTGTGAGTCTGGTGCAGATCTAAAATAGTAATCCAAAAATGTACAAAATGGAACAAATGGCTTTGCTTTGTAGATTGCCCCCTGAATCCTCACTTATTTTTGCTTATATTTAAGTAATACGGGTGTAATGGTCCATACATTTGTACTGTGCACATCAAACTAATGTAAGGTTAGTTAGATTTGCATTTTGTTTGACTGTCTTAAAGACTTCCAGAAAGATGTCCATTTCTCAGCCACAGGGTAATAGGTGGAAAGGAAAATTACTTCATCTGCTGGACTTGACAGGTGTGTTTGTGTTTGGAAGTTGTGTTCCAAATCTGATCCACAAATAAAGCCGATAGCACGTACAAATCAGAGGAAGTTTTAATTGCTTCGTGGACGCCCCCCTGAAAGGTGCAATATAACAATACTTTTGCTTGAACTAAACCAAAATGAGTATAGCCACCATTTGTAGGCAAACATTTTGTTATTGCTCTTAAAAAATGAAATCGGACCAGACGAATCTAGATGGTCACAGAAAAGAGGATGATAAAACAGAAGAAAAGGGATGCGCTGGGAGGACTTGAAAAATATGTTTGCATCTACAATCTGTGAATCAGAAGCAGAAGTTAAGGTTATAGCATGTACAACACATGCAATATGGTGAAATTTTAAATTCTTTGGGGATTCCTCCTATCTTTATTTGTACTAACGAACTAATATGGGTGCAACCGTAGGCTACATGTATTAGAACTGGACCATCGTCGTCACTCACAGCTTTACGTTTTTATAACATTTTGTTAAACGGTATGGCAGAAAATAAGTAAGCTAGTGTCTAAAGCATTCCACACCAAATTAATGCAAGATGGACAGGTAATAATGTAAACTAGAAGTTTAAATACACACCTAGTTTTTATCTTCTTCTAAACGGCAATGCGGGTTTCCCGTAAGAACGGCAACTGTGGAGTAGCAGTGTTGAATATATGGCAAGCTCAGTGTTTTGGTTCAGAGAACAAACCGTTGAGCCAAGAACAAGTTTGAACATTTAGGTAGAGGGCTCATATTTGATTTAACACTCTCCTTGAAGCTTTGAGAAGAGTCTTCCCTTCAGCCACAAAACGATTGGGAATACAGAACTAGATGCAAACTACTGCATCTGCTGGACTTGATCGGTGCATTTGTGAATCCGGTCCAGAAAAATAGCAGAAAGCACACGCAAAACTGCATTGCTTGGAGAATTTCATCCTGAATCTTCACTTGTTCTTGTTTATGTGCAAGATAATATGGGTGTAATGGTACGTGAATTTGTACTAAACAAATCGCAGTACAGTCATCTGTCATGGGTCCATGTGTTTATGGCATTTTGTTAAGTGAATGACAGAAAAAGATAGAGCTATGATGTAAAGCAATCCACTGAAGCATTGCCGTGAATTGATGTTGGAAATATGACAAGCCCAGTAGAGGTACAATAGTGCTTCTGTGGCAAATTTGTCTATTTATCCTATATGTTTGATATCAGACATGATTTCACTGAATACAGAGGAATCACAAAACACAAAATAAAATCCACTGCTTTCCTAAAAAGTGCTGTTAAGTTATAAAATGAAAGACGGTTTGTTGATTTATAGAACATTTATATTGGATTTCCATCTTAGAGAATGTTATTAAGTTCCGTGCTGTCTTTTATTTGGCTTGAGGCTGACTCCAAAATCAATTTAAGCAAGAAACTGTTAGTTTTAAACAAATGAACATTTAGATTTACAAAAATGAATTCACCACTGAACCTGAGCTGCTACTACCTATTTGTTGTACCATCATTATACCAAACCTGGCCTCACAAACCAAGCCACGTATCCAAATCACCCCTTATGTACCAATTACACCCATACAACCGAACTTTTGCACTGCAGTGCAGCTAGCGGCTAGATTAAGTTAGAACATTGCAGTTCATGCGTTAAATGAGCTATTCCTTCAAAATTCATGGCCTTTTTAAGAGCAAAACTTTGGATTGACTATATAAACATACAGACAGATTTGTCCGCAGTTCCGATAAATTGTCTTCCTGCCAACCCGATAAGGGAGGAAAGCGAGCCTTGATGCAGCTGAGCGTTTAGATTCGGTGAGGGAGGCCAGCTAGTGTGAGGTTTGTGTCTGAGCATGTCTGAGCGATGTTGTCTTTTCTCCTCTCTGGAGTTTAGGGATGACTCATCCGCAGCCACAGACATGGCTGGCTTTTCTGTAACAGAGACAGGGCGACATCGGAGACACAAATGTCTCCGCTCACATTCTCGAAACCAAAAATACCAACCATGCGCTCTGCACACAGTTTATTTAAGCACATAAAGGTGGGATAATAGAGGAGGGACCCTTTGACAACAGGAACACAGAAAGACACACTGCTGCCAGTTCAGGATGAAATAACAAACAAAGGTTGGAGAAAGAGAGGCAGATCTCTGACACCTCATCGCAGGATTGACCTAATTTGATGCACTGGAAAACAATTCCTCTTTGAATCAGGTATTTAGAGTCAAGAACGTTAATTCATTAGGGATCCGGTATAAATGTAGCATGGATCTCTGCTTTTTCCCTGGCTCGGTTTGACTGACCTATTCAGGTGATGTTCAATGACCTTTTAACCAACAGCCACAGTCTTTACGGTTTCCATGGTATTCACAGAACAACAAAACCATGATGTGCGATGAATAACCAAGAGTAAGTATATGGTAGCATAAATAAATGGGCCAAGCTCATTAAAATGGCGTTCTGCCTCAAAGTCCCTGCATGTTTCCACCTACGAGACTTGAATTTTGCATCGGTAAGTGTATGTTTAAATATATGCTCCTTTGTCTGTAAGCACTTTGGGCAAATGCAAAGATTGCATCTACAGGTTGAGCTGTTTCAAGAATCAGAAATCTATTCATCTCTTGTAGTTGCTGACATTGCACTGTTGTGCTAAAATAACTGTTTGTTGCAGGGTAAGTTTACTTCCATCTTGTTTGATGCTGTCAGAAACCTACAGCACTGATTTCCCCTTTTTTTCCCCATCAGATTTACCTCTCTTTATTTTTCATCTTACACCATCCTGCTCCACGTAATCAGAAGGCCTTTGTGTGACGGCAATTACTGTCGCCCCGTGAAACACGTGGCGGCTGAACACCATGAAGTTTGAGGAAATAAATGAAGCATCCAGTCAGAGATTTTTCTTTCTTTTATTGTAATTGAGTAATTCAAATCATATGGAATTAAGACTTTAATAACCCAGGTCTAGACTGTTCAGACTCAAATCAGCAGCTTGTTAATGATATACGCAGATCACGTCAAGGTCCTTCAAGAACCCCCCCCCCCCCCCAAAAAAAAAGGACCACTTCAGTTTGCAGCTGCACGATGGGCAGGGGTTGAGCATGTGGGTTGTGAAAGGACAAAATCTTGTTCACCCATTTTTTCTCTACCCCCCCCCCCCCCCCCCCCACCACCACCACACACCTTTTCGTTGTTACAGCCTTCTACAGCCTTGACCCATAATCAGTCGACCCTCCTCTGTTCTGCTTTTCCACACAACTATCATTTATCTTTTTTTTCCCAATCCATTTTTTTCCTTCCTTTCCCGCTCCGTCTTTTGGCACGGTCACCTCCAGCAGGCAGCTGTTGAGCGCTGCCCTTTGAAGGACTAAACCTGGTCTTTGTTGACATGGTGACAGAGTGATGAGACGGGGTGGGGGACAGAGAGAGGTTGGTGTGACGAATGAGCGAGGGAGAATCACAGGCACGCAGGCGCAATTAAGCACATCCACGCGAAGTGCACGCTTTTTTTTTTCATCCCTTCTTGGTTCGTGCACATGTTGTGCATGCGACAGGAATGAGAAGAAAGAAAACTGATTGCTCACTCCCCGTTGTGTGTCCTTGTGCTTGAGCGGAAGAGGGTCGGTGTCTTTTTGAAGATAGGTGCCGACAAACGTGTGCAAGCTCTGTAATGTGTGCAGCAGATGACCAGCATGTATTTGTAAATGCCTTACTCTGGGTAACCTTCCTCGGTGCAGACGAGGCTCTGTAGTATGAAAAACATGCTTGGGGAACTCTTTGAAGAGTCAATAAATTCATCAATGACCGCATGCTTTCTCATTTTGTGTGTATGGTTTATTTCTCACTTATATGCACACACGCAGACACAAGACAGTTGGGGTCTTGTAAAGCGGGCTGCAGAACTACTTGGTATTCGATCAGAATCTTCTGCCAGATTAGGCTTTGGAGCAGAGGAGAGCAGGATGCAGAAGAAAGATTGGATCAGAGAAGACAACACAAAGTAATCAGAGTGCCTGCTAACGACAACCAGGGCTAAAATACAAGCTGATTCCCTTGGAAAACGTGAAATTGATCCACACTGCACACACAAATGTCTTTTCCCAGGTAATGGGATGCAGCGTCGCACCCCCGGCAGAAGGAGCCGAGCCGGGGCAGGTTTGGTGTGACGTCCCTGCTGGGCTCCACAGTGCGTTCCCCTCCAATGTCTTCCCATCCCTCGACTCATTTACACGTACCCAGCTCTCACACGTGTGCAAATGTTCACAGAATCACTGGCACGCACGCACACGGCACGCACACGGCACGCACACGCTGATCTGCACCTGCTCCATCTTTGTGCCACTTCAGTACAGCTCATTGATGACGCTGCGTCACTCCTGCGACTTTCTGACGTGCATAAAAGCACACATTCTATCTCTTCATGTCTGCTCTTTTTTTCTTTTCTTTTCTCTTTTCGTCCTCCAGGTTGTCCTATCCATGACCTCTGTCTTCCGTGGCATTTCCTTGCCCTGAAGCGCCTGTGCAGATGCTCTTTGTCTGGCTGGGAGTGTGTATGTGTATGACCTTGTATTGGATTGGAAGAGCTCAGGCTGCTTTTTGGTCTGGCGCACTGATCTCAAGCTGCTGCTGATGAGTGTCCTCTAGTGTCGCTGTGGCTTTTGTGTCTGCAAATGAGAACTGTTGAGTTTTTGAGTACATTTCCTTGTTTTTCAAAGAAGTGAGGACTTGAAAACCTTTATTTACAGGCTCAAATATTAACCCATGAACCATAAATTTTCATCCAAGGCTACTACTCCATATGTTATCTTCAACTGGCCGTTTTTCCTTCTATCTTTGAAAATATCGACTATTCCAAATTTTGATTAAAAATACCCATGCTGCACCAGTAGAAAGCTGGAACAAGTCAAAATGGCAACCGCAAACGTGCTTAAATCGGAGGCAACTAGACCATTGCTCAATTTTTCTGAAAACGTTTCATCACCTATCCAGGATTCTGCCTCCGATTTAAGCCTGTTTGAGGTTGCCATGAAAAATGCCATTTCTAAACAATATGTATTGCTGCAAAATACAGTACCTTTCTATATTTAAAAGTAAAAAATATCTTGATGATTTTAGACACAACTTCGAGAATTAGTTTATTTAATTTGATTAACAAAATCAGGAACACCTGCTTCTACATCACTGGATGTTAAGCCAGGACTGCAGTAGATTTCCTTCTTTTTGAACCAACTGGTTTATGGCGGTAATCTTTGGGCAACATAAGCAGGTCTTTGACAACGTGGTGCTATTTTCTCTTGTTTTAAGTTACATAGATGTACAATAATAGGGGAAGATATTCCCCTTAAAGCATACCCAATTCCTCATTTAAACGGGGAGAAAAATGCCTCAGTGCAGAGAGATGTTATTTGTACAGTAGAGCTACTTAACGAGCAGGTCTTTGTTTGCAAAAATCAGGAAACGCAAATTCAGATTTGTATATATTTAGAATTCACAAACAGCATTGCGAATTTGTCTGTTTTTTAAAAAAAAGAAAAAAGAGACACTCTTTGCATATAGGCGAGAGCTGTAAAAATATTGATGTGGGTCAGACTTTCTAAAAGTATAGGGCTGCTTTTAAGGTAATTTAGTCAGTACCACTCATACATACAGCAACTTTAAAGATTCTGAAGGTAACCTGTAAAAGCTGGTGTAATGACAGTGTCTGGCTAACCACATTGTAAGAAATGCAGTCTGCTCACTCTGGGTCTTGGTGCAGGCTGTGTCTAAATCTGTGGACTTTAAGTATCTTGGTCTTGGTTATCATGAGTGAGAAATGGCAGGAAGGAGAGAAGATGGAAGGAGATAGACAGATTGGAGCCTTGTCCATGATAATGCAAACCCTGCTCCATTCTACTGTGCAAAACCTTGAACTTGAAGACCTTAATTCAGTAATTCGTCTATATTTTAACTGTCTCCGATGGTCAGCAGATAGAGATCATAACTAAATGAACAGGATTTTGGATACAAATAGCTGTATACAGCAGGAATGCTGTGGAGGACATAAGCTTCCTCCAGAGGGTGGCCTTTGAGCTGAGGTGAGGAACTCGGACATCTTGGAGAGCTCATAGTGGAGCCACTGATCCTCTGCATGGTAAAGAATCAGTTGAGGTGGTTCAGACATCGATCAGAACGCCTCCTGGGGTTTTACAAGGATATAGCACTGGGAGGAGATGCTGTGGCTGACCTGGACCTTCTCTGGAGGCAATGTGTTTTCCTTATGGCCTGCATGGGAACATCTTGGGGTCCCTCAGAATGAGCTGCAGAGTGTTGCTGGCAGTAACCCTATGTGAGTTTCCCTCCTGAACCGCTTATCACCCTGACCCGTTCTTAAATAAAATTAAGACATTATATATTAATCTTTACTCTGCCTACAGTAAACATACAGGTCACATCCATCTAGCCACTTTTTAAATGTGGCTGCAGCCAGATAGTACGCACAATTATTTAGCTGGAAGTCCATGACCTTGTTGAGCAACTCTGCAGCAAATACTGTGACGTAATTGTCCAAGAAACGTAACAGAGAACAGAGACACCTGAACGGATTGAAAAATATGGCCCAAACATAATATAAAGAGATCTACACAGTACCTGGAAAGACTACATTCAACTTTCCTGCATTCTGAGAGACTCCAACTACAACAAAATATATTTAAGAGCTAAAGATGTGAAATTTTCATGATGTGTCCCCTTTAAAGGCTTGTGATGCAGCTAGTGGTCATCCAAATAGCCTTCTTTTGGGGCAAAGACTTCCTGTTTGGTGAACATCCCCTTACATTAACACAGATAAATTTAAAAACTAAACCATTGCCAGACAATTGCAAATATTTGCGAAAAAATGGTTTCAGCAGAGAGGTCAATATTTATTAAATTACAAACTAAAAAAACATAACAAAACAAAAATGAGCTTTAGGCATCCAAAACATCAACCTAAGCAACAGATGCTGCCAACATCTGTTTACAGAGAATCTGGTGAAGTACATCTACCAGAGTTGGTTTGACATCCTGGTGGAGCCAGTCCTTCTCAACAGTCTTAATAATTTTCATGAATGTATATGAGAACAGTTTCTCACAGCTACTAGGGCTTTTTCTAACTATTCCTAATGGACCCATTACTCTGGTGAACAGGATGCTTCAACAACCAACCTGCTACTACAATCTCTTCCTGCACCACCCTAATAAAGCCCAACAGCTGTTTTTATGGGTTGTGTGTGTCTGTGCATGCAGGCTATGTGTTTACAACAGTGGCGCAGGAGCTGGGGAGTTTTTCCTGTAACCAGTGGGTTGCTGGTTCGAACCCCAACTCTGACCGGCAACTCCAATTGGCTCATTTGTTGTGTCCTTGGGCAATATGCTTCATCCTCTTTGCCTGCTGTCAGGCCATTTACCATTTAAAATACATCCTTTACAGAATATTGTTCCCTCTCCTACATTTCCTGTCACTAGAGATTGAAACTAGGTAAAGTACTTCATAATGTATTTCAGAAATGTACATCACCAAGATCGATGTCTCTTAAAGGGACCTAGTCACGTATTTTAACCATGGAAAATAAAGAAAACAAGAAAAGACCCCTCCCACCACCACCATGGACTGTTCACCCTGCTGCCCGCTGGCAAGAGGCTCAAATGCAGAACAAACAGATTCCACAACAGCTTCATTCCACACATCATAAGTATACCAAACACAAGTATACAAAGGAGATAGAGGTGGTGGCATTTCACCCAAATGGCAAAAAGAATGTGTGAAGTGGTCAAGTTGAATCTTTTAAATGTAAGAACACTGCCAACTGTAAAGCATGGTGGTGGCAGCGTCATACTGAGGCTACTAATGGCACCTCAAAGCAACAGCTAGACAATTGAAAAGCTGACAGATTTAGGTGTGGCAACAGAGCAATAACGACACCAATCAACAATGGTTTTGTAATGTTAAAGCAAACTAACTTTAAGCTCCTGGAATGGAGCCAACTTAAAACCGTTCTGAAAATGTATGAAATTCACGCAGAAAGGCAAAACCACAGTTTGTTCAATCTTGTGCACCACATACTTGCTTCTAAATGTTTTGGCCTTTGATTGTTGTAAGATGATTATCCCCGGGTCAAATAAACCATCAAGATCCCAAACTTATTGGGACATTTTCATACTTGTAGACTATGCAAGACAGATAAGTCCCAAAAAAAACCCAACGATGGTAGATCATTGAATTAAAAGAGCAAAAGGAGAGGAAGAGTGAGGTGGAGAGTGTTAACCAACAGGCAAGAAGAGGAGAGGAGATGAGCGAACGCGAGTGAAAAGAATTATTAAGGAACTAGAGGCCAAATATAGAAGAGAGGAAAAGAGCAAATGAGGGGAGATTGGGAAGAAATAGAAGACCAGCGGGGGGATAGGTGAGAAACAGTGCTGTGATAGAGAGGGAGAAGGGAAAATATGAAATGAGAGTAGGCGAGGGTGAAAAAAAAAAGACAGAGGGAGCAACGGGAGATAAGTGGCAAGATATGAATCCGGGCGTAGGATAGGAGCGAGGCAACGAAGGGCAAAAGTGACAGAGCGATGCTGCGAGATCAAGGCAGCTGGGAGAGGAGAAGATGCAGAACAACAACGAGGAGAGGAGAGGATTGGGGGAAAGGATGTGAGATTGAGGGCACAGAGACAAGGGAGAGAAAAAAAAAGAGTGGGAGGGTTAGGGAGAGATAGATTGAAGCTGCAGGATCAAGGCAGATGTGAGGGAGGGTTTACGGCAAGAAGGGGGAGGGCATAGCAACGAAGCGAATGGAGAGATGTAGGGAGGAGAGGAGAAACGGAGATCGTTATCGCTGGGCCGTGCTGCCTATCGATTTGCGTCAGTGTCTCGAGCCCGGTGAAATAACAGCGCTTGTCGAGATGCAGGCTCCAACTGTCATTAGCTAAAAAACGCTGCTCCGAAGACACCTGGGTGTGCGGCGGGGGCTCGCGCCCGTGTCAGCAGCGCGCGACCATCTGGCACGTTTGATGTCCCCCATGATCGAGACCAATAAGCACGCTACAGAGAGACGGATGACAAAGTTTAGGCACTTTCTAGGAGAGGAAAACAGATTGCTGGAAGAGTAAAAGCAGATTGCGGGAGAAAACAGCAGATTGCGGCAGAAGTGTGATGGACAGATAAAGATGCTCAAAAAAAAAAAGAGGCAATCAGGCTGCAATGTTTCAGGTGACGTTCCTTTCACTTCAGGTGACAGATCTATCGGTCATTTCTCACACTAAGATGAAGGGAGTCAAAGTGAGCACCCTGCCTTCCCTCTCTTTTCCCGCATGTGGTGCAGTGTGATGGTGGCAGTGGAGGTGATGTGAGCGTGTGTGTCTCACCAGGGACTGGGAAAGTGTGAATATGACTGTGGAACTCTGCCAACTGAGCACTGGATAGGGGGAGAGGAAAATAGATGAGATGGAGGGAAGGTAGGGCGGAAGGGGAGGGGGGGGGGTCCATCCTTTGTTCTTCCCTGATGAAAGACAGACTCGGATCTTCTACTCCCACTCCAGCTTTCTCTGATGAGCCCCGATGCGCTAAGGCCGAGTGAGTGAGCGGCGCGCGCGCGCACGCACGCACACACACAAGCGCGCACGCACACACACAAGCGCGCACGCACAGCGGCCTTATTTCACTCAAGAAAGACCCAAATGACTCCCCGCTCACTAATTAAACTTTAATCTCCAATAGCTGCGCACAAATTACCTGCCACGCAACTGAGCGCTGGATAACAGGAATACGTGAAAAGAAAGAGTGAGCGAGGGGTGGACAGATGAGGCGCACTGAAGGTCACACTACCTGTAGGATGAAATGAAATGCCTTGTGTTTCGGGCTCTGTATGAGCACCTGTGTGCATGCCAACATCGATTACTATGATGTTTATATGTTGGTTTTAATGTGTGTGTGTGTGTGTGTTGAGAGGCTGGAAACTCCTCAATGTCGCATCTCACACCTGAATGTTAGTACACACATGCAAAGTTGCCGCCAAGTCCTCACATCCTCCTCCTCCTCTTTCTCCTCCTCCTCCTGGCCTCATTCTCATTATGCTCTTTTTCCAGGCTCATCCTCTGCTAGGACACGCAGTCTCTCCGCCATTTTGTGCCACACAGCAGAGGGCAGCCACATCCGTGTGCGTGTGTGTATGTGTATGTGTGTGTGTGCACGATGTTGTGTACGTGGCACATGGTTAATCACGAAGAACTAATGATAATTGCGACCATTTTCTATTCACTCCTCTTTTTCCAGGCTGGACAGTTATGCTATATGTGTGGTTGTGGGTCTAGTGTCCATCAATGAACCACTGGCAGGCAAAATTACCGACATGGAACCCTGAAGCACTCCCTACATGCCACATTAGCAGCTGTACAGTTCATATAATCCCATCGCCGGCAGAGATAAAAGCCTGTTTGGTCAAAAGTTAAGACTCGGCAACGATCGGTATCTTATGTGCCGTATCAAACTCTTTCTGTTGAAGTTGAGCAACTCTGCATGTCCAAATGTCTGACCAGGATTAATGGCTGTGTTTGAAACATTTTTAAAAAGCAAAACGTTCTCCAGGATTCACTGATTGGTTAAAAAAAAAAAAAAAAAAAAAAAAAAAGACAATGTGGTGTCTTGCAAAAGTATTTTTACCGTTTACATTTTTTTAAAAGGAGTTTCGACAATAAAAACAAACATTTGAAATCAATGGCACGAATTTGTGGTCAGTGAAACTGAATCAACACTCTGAAGAGCGACATTTAGCTGGAAGTACAGCACCTGCAACTGTATTTAAACCTGGGCTTTGACTAGGTCACAACCTCTGACTGTTTGTTGGAGAGAGAACGTTGTAGCTCTGTCCACTGAATGATTTGCTGCAGGCTGCAAAGATAACTATTTACGGCTTTCTTTGTTTGACTTTAACAATCTCCTGCGCCTTCGTAAAAGGGCAGATTTGTGGAGCACATTTGCAGTTCCTGAGTGTGGAGTGGATCTCTGCAGCTCCTCCAGAGTTACCATCCTGGCTGCTTCTTTCAATGATGCTCTCCTTGAGGGGCTCGTGAGTTTAGGAGGATGTTGGTCTTGGTAGGTTTGCAGCTGGGCCTGACCCATTACCTTTTTAATGATACGGAGTGTCTACAGCTTGGGATGTTTTAACTAGAAAGGCAACTTCTGAAGGAAACTGGTTGCACAGGAATTGATTCAGACGTTCAGGGGGCTGAACACCACGATATTCACATTATTTTATATGAAAAAATGTGAAAAGCCATGTATGTTTTATGCAAGGCTTTGTCTAGGGTTATTACATACTTCATGCCTAAATGAAATAAATGTGCTTTGTGGTTGTAACGCAGAAAATGTTCCTGGAATATGAATCCTTCAGCAACAGTGTAGAAGACGGTATAAACACTTATCATTTTACAGTCAAGAAAAACATCTTCTATCCCCAGGCTATATTGTATTTCACTTTGCTCTCTTGACGCCTGATGTGCAAGTGCTTTTTTTTTTGGAACAGATATTTTTCTACTTCAATAAAATAAATGATTTAAAGGAAAATCCTCCGTTTGATGTTCTTTTCTTGAGACGAAAGAATTCAAAAAGTTTTCCCTTTTGCTTTTTCGCTTGTTGCTGTTGATCAACATCACATTGTCAGAGCAAACATCTGTGACTATGGGGCAAAAGGGAGAGGAATGCAGTGTGTCTTTTCGGTGAGAATGGGGTGAAGCAAAACTGATGAGTGAAATAAAGAAATGAAAGGAAAAGAAATACAGGTTCACGCACAAACTTTATATGAGAGGACTAATCAACCCTCCACTCTGGGTCGATTTGCCAGAAAGGGAGGTTGAAGCAGCTTTACGACTCTGGTCAGAGTTTTGAAGAGGTCTCAAATTAAGTTGAAATCAGCCAAGCCACTGTACGGAAAATATTTTACGAGTGGAAAACCTTCAAAACCTCTGCCAGGATGCCCTGGTCTGGCTGTCAAAGTGAGTTAAACCTGAAGGCAGACTGCTAGATGCAAAAAACATGCTGAAAATTTGCTGCAGCGGGACCTGGCCAGCTCACCATCATATAATCCATCATCCATTTTACCGTGCACCAGAGGGTGGGTGACTAAAATCTGAGCCCGCCTGTAAAAAAAACATTAAAGCAGAAGCAGAACTGGACCCTGCAACATGACAATGACCCAAAATGTACCAGTAAATCCACCAATGACTAGCTGGGAATTAAGAAATGGAAAGTCTTGAGCTGAGTCAAAGTCCATCAGCATATATTACAGAAAGTAGAACCAAAACTGCAAAAGTACAGAATGCCGATGGGGCAAAATTATCCACATGCTTCTTGTGTTGTGCTGTAAATTCTTTCTGTCTGCTGTTTTATTGTTTGTTAAAGTCTTGATTTTTCTTGTGTTTTTGGGGGGAGGGGACATGGCGGAATGCCAGGCTTTTGTAAAAGTTGTCAATTTTTTTTTATAGCAGTTGCATTTTGCCCTTTTTCTGTAGTCCTGAGCTGCTTCTTTTGGTCTTAGCCTTCTCAACCTTCCTTTAGCTGAGTTCAAAATTGTTAGTTTTATTTATCACCAACTTGCGTTATAATTACCAGCTCTGCTTCTTCAATATTATCAGGCGACACTCCTGAGTAAAAGCTGCAGTGTCAATACAAACCTTGAACATCCGCACTTAAATTTCAGCTGTTATACAAGTAAAAGCACATATTATTGGCCCTGTCAGTGAAGTCAAAAGCTCTTAACACTGCCATAGTCTGTCACCTACACAGGTAAGCCACAGGCTAGGACAAAAGACCGACTTACCACCTCCCAACCATTTTATACCAGCTATTCATACAACACAGCTCCTGTTACACATAGCTGCTGGTGTGGCTTTGCAGCAGGGACAATCAAGGATACGCCCGTCATGCAAGGATGGCGGTGTGTGAGTTTTCGTGTATGAATTAGCCGTTGTGTGTATGTGTCCACTTCCTGCCATGCGTGGCTAGACAGAGTCAGGTGTTCTGGGAGGGGCGCTGGCACAGTGGTGCGCCCATATGCTTGTGACTGAGTGGCGGGCACAGGGAGGGCAAAACGAACAGGGAAGGGATCTGCACTATGCCTGCGGTGCATGACTTATCCCTCCTGCAGGCACAGAGGGCACTCAGTGAAGCTGATTTACCAAAAAAGATGCTGTTGATGCAAGACTACGAACTAAGGTACAAAATAACAAGCAGAAAGAGAGGAAATAACCTCTGCATGCATAAAAAAAATATATTCATTACTCTTTCAGTTCTTTTCAATCACCTTTCCAACCACTTTTTCTACTTTGTTTTAATGCATCTTTCCTCAGGGGACTCGTTTAACTTTTTAACACCAGAAAACAACTTTTCTGATTATCCATGAAATGCATGCATCTAGTTAAGCAGCCTAAATCTTTAACATTAAGCTCATAAGACTCTAGTACGGATGTGTTTTGATGTGTGTTAGGTGTGAGTTTGTGTGCTGAGCTGACATTGCCACAAGGTGGCTTGGTCAGTGCGCTGAGATGCAGCCTGCGTCATCTGAACACCCACAGACATTATCAGCGTCTCACACACACACGTTTCCAAAATCTGTAGGAAGAGGCATTTGGATCATGACACCGTGCAGCTGCATTAACACGGGCCCAAGTTTGAGTTTAATCCGGAGAGATGTGAAGAGCAAAGGCTGCCTTTGAAAGTTCATTAGCAGGCAACTCCCACAACCACTGAGGCCTACGAGCAGCTTGTGTGATTTGGAGGTTGTTGGTTTTATCACCTCTGTTGTGACTTTATTAGAACATAGAACCCGGTATAAAAACGTTCCCTTTACAGTTTTGGTTATATATTTACTTAAACTCATCGTGGGCATGCTTGTCATAAATTGTTATGGCCTTTAAAAGGACATTTGAAAATACATTATTACAAGGTTTAATTGTTATATAGTGCACTCCCTCAATGATTTTTGAAAGCAAGAATATCATGCACAGCTTTTAATTCATTGTGGATTTTCTGGATTTTACATAGAATAGGTTTGCATATGAATGCCAACAGATCCACTAAAATCTAGTTAAATTTGCCTTAATAAGCAGCACCTCGACCACGAGCATTTTGTGTTACCACCCACATGATATTGGCATTATTCTGGCTTGCTGTTTGATCACTGTTTCCTGCAGCATTGGCAGATTTCAAAGTGTTTAAAAGTCGTGTATGTGAAAAGAAACCGACCAGTTTTCGAATATTGACCCAGAACGATGCGATAAGCTTGTTGATGGTTTCAAAAAGAGTTTGGTTGAGGTGCAGCTTGCTAAGAAACATTTTCCAAATATTAGTAGGCCACTATACTTTTCCAGTATACTTTTCTGCAAATTGCGATACCAGGAAACTCAACATAAATAAAAATTTGTGCAACCAGTTCTTGTGTTAATAATTACTGAAGTTCTTGCCAGCTCACCCTGAAGAAAGAACATGACAATCATGTCCATGATGACTGCAAGTAATTTTTTTTTTTTTTACCAGAATTGCCAATGTTGTTAAGTGTTTGGCTTATGATCTTCGCCATCCGGCACCTAGCAACCATCCTACAGCCAATCAGTGCCAGTCCTTCCGTGTATCCTTGACAACACACCACGATTCTCTGAATTTACATCCATGCAGGCCCCATACAGAGCTTCAGCTGGTGAGAGCCAGACCTGAGGCATTATTAAACCTTAATTTTGTACATTAGTGTACCGAAGATAAACAAACATCTTAGAATGGTTGGCTGCAGTTTCCAAGCTATTCAACAGCGTGGGATTTCGCAGAATCGCTGCTCCTCTTCCAACAAAAAGGTGGACGTGAAGTGTCCAGAGCTTCAGACTCAGGTAAATGGTTGCTTGCTCAGACTGAGGTTAGGGAATACTGAAAGTGGAATAACACACACATAATTTCTATGTTAGGTCCAAAATGAACCAAGCTGTCATTTCAGTTTTTGTATGTGAACTCTGTGGCTTTGCGTTAAAAGGCCAGCAGTCTCATTGACTCCCCTGAAACACTATAGAGAGGATCACTTCCTATTTCACCCCCAAGACATCCTTCATTGCTCTGTCCCGCCATCACATGTCCATTTCTTCTTCCTCCCTGCTGCCTGCTCCTACCTGTCTCATTTGCATAGGATGCCTTATTTGCATACATATGAGCTAAAGAGAAAGGGGATTTGGGAGCTGGAGGAAAAAAAACACGGGGGGAGAGGAGGAGGCGAGATATGCAGGCAGGCGGCTGCTGATGAAAAGAAATGAAAAAAGGGCCTTTCAGGAGGAAGCTGCATCCGCCACCCCTCTCCCTCTCCTTCTCTCTCTCTCTCACTCTCTCTCCTGATTTTTTTCCCACCTTTTCTCTTTCAATTCTGTTCTCGCCCTTTAGGTCGCACCTTAGAGAGCGCCTGCAAAGGCCCCATTAACGTGAAATATCAGGCTGAGAGACGGAGAAGGCGAAGACAAGAAAAAAAAAAGGGAACAAATGACCAGTAAAAGAGCACATGCAGCATGGGCCAAGTAAGAAGGGGGGGGGGATAAAAACAGAAGAGGGCAAAGAACAGAGAGAAAAAGCTGACAAATAAATACGGCAACGGAGCTTGTATGTGTATCAGCCATCTATTCCCTGCAGCAGCCTGGCTCCGTGTTGCTGCGGTGTTGCTGTAGTGGCGATGGATGGTTGCTTCGGCAGAGCAACATTGATTGGTTGTGAAGTAAATCCCCCCGTTTTGTAAGCCCCGCGGGGTGAGCTGTTTCCCTCTGAAAAGGACGAAACATGACAAGCCCCTTTGCTTCAGTTGCACATTAAGCGTGTACACCGAGGGTACAGCAAAAAATATCCTCGCACAACCATGCACAAAAAACCCCATCAAACCTTACAGAGAAATGCAAGGACCAACCGCTCTCCTGTGTCGACACATCAGGCCGACCCAGATGCAGCCCATGCAATCTGTCCCTGGCTGCACACAAATAACTTATTGTCCCACAAGCACATGCAAACAGCCCCATTTATCCTGCTCACTGCTAATTGCATGCATCTAATAACCTGGTGTAGATAGAAAACAGAGCAGTGCTCTCTCTTGTCTCTTGTCTCCCCGTGGACAGAGTCCAGACGTGAGGCAACTGCAGAAGCCAGGAATATGAAAAGGCAACTGCAGATAGGAGAAGGGCATATACAGATGAGTGTGTCTTGTTTGCGTGTGTATGTGGGTTCATCTTCTGCTCTTTGTTTGATCTCTACAACTGGGCCTGAAATGGTGCTGCGGAACGTTCCTGCAACACACATGCATGGACATGAACGAACTGAAAGAAAAGAGATGCACCAATCAGTTTGTCGCGATCTCTGATCTTTTGTTTTTCTTTTTAACTGTTTCCTTTATAACAAGGACAGAATGACTACCAAGTGTATATTTTAATCTGTCTTTTCGGTCTTATCTTAGTGATTAGCATGTTTAGAAGGAATAGTGAACACTAGGACTAACATAGAGCACGCTGACCTGGCAAGGGTTTTATAAAAAGTTGTTGATATTTGCCTACTATGTAACCTTTTAATTAGCTATCCAAATTAGATCAAATATACAAAAACACTTGAGACACTCTGGTTTACAAACACTTTATTTAAGAAGTTTGCATCTTGCTTGTAAACTGCGAACAAGGCGAACGGAGCGAGCGATTTACATGGTATTCCTCTGCAAATGTGTGATCATGCATTTCGAGTGATGCAAATGCCATGAATCGGGTGAACAGAGCGAAGTGAAACCGCAAACGGCACTGGTGGACACGCGACTAGAGTGAGGCAAAATTTTACTCGAGTTCAACAATCTGAACTTTTTTGTCAATTTGTGTCTCTTTAAGGATGCTCCTGGTTAATTTATTTAAGTGGAAAAATGTTTTTTCTAAGTTACATATGGAGACAGTACAATTAGGCTATATTTCTTTTGATCAAAGGTTGATTTACTGACTGAAGACAGAAGGACAGGCGCTCTGTAACGGGGATAGAGTGCATGTAGTTGGTGTCCCAGAGAGTGTCCCGTCCCCCGATGCAGGGCAGCAGGTCCTCACACTGGGTCCTGGACAAATAGCGGTACCGCTGGAAGCGACCGTCATACAGATGTAGCTCATGGAGCAGGAGGGGGTACTCGCTGAACTGGGTGCATCTCTGGAGGATCTGGTGGATTCAGGGATACCAGGGCCGTTTTTCTGCTTTTACACATTATATGCGGCACCGTGACTTGCTCGATAGCATCCAAGGCCACCATGATGAATTGAAAGGACAAGAGGGACCGGCAAGCGGATAGACTCTCCTCCTATTTGATGACACGGTGAAGCGAGCTGGGTGAAATTTCGCCATGTTGTCCACAAGTTGTCAGCGCGAATTGTCGGCGAGAGAGAGGCAAAATGTCAAGCGTCCAACAGCAGACGTCCAACACAAAAAGTTTGCCTTGTTTGCATTCAGTGTGAACTCACCTTAAGAAAATTCTCATTTCAAAACGGTTACCAAAAATAACTCAACAGATGACACTGATTTGCTACATGCTTTTCTCTGGACCACACACACCGACTGCAGATTAGACAATCTGACGTTCATGAAAAACCTATTCTACTGCAGAGCTATTTATCACACAACCGTGAGCTTCAGTATATTTGGCCTGCACCCACAAGCCCCTGTTTTGCTACACAGAGTCACCCGGAGAACAAGCACAAGGGGAGGGCTACAGCACGGTGCGGTGCTTATTTCATATTCAAATAACGCACAATGTCATCTGAGCAATCAACACTACCTTCAAACGAGTGCCAAGGACACATCTGGGGGAGGCAGTGGGACACGATTCATTTGTGGTGAATGGTATGCAACTCAAAGAGAAAAAATAACTAGTCGCAGCTGGAATCACCAATAAACTGCAGTCTGCCTGTGTCATAGATTGAACGTCCATACCTCCACTCTGACATTTACAAAATGGACCCCCCTATGTCATGTCCAAAAATAGATGGGTGTGGACTAGGTTGGTGGTTAAAGGCCAAAGCTCCTTTAACCCTTGGAGCCTTTATAATTTTATGAGTTTTCAGGCCCACAGTTAGAACTATAGTGGTAGGAGCAGGGGTCGCAAATTTGCTCACAAATATAATTATTTTATATAATTATTTTCTCAGAACATAATTTTATCAAAGCAACTGTTGCGAGGTAGTACTGGAAGTAAATGGTAAATGGCTTGTACTTGTATAGTGCTTTAACTAGTCTTGACGACCTCCAAAGCGCTTCACACTACAGTCTTAGTCATTCACCCATTCACACCCTGACGGTGGTGAGCTATGTAAGTAGCTACAGCTGCCCTGGGGCAGGCTGACAGAGGCGAGGCTGCCATACAACGGCGCCACTGGGCCCTCTGACCACCGCCAGCAGGCAATGTGGGTGAAGTATCTTGCCCAAGGACACAACGACAGAGACAGTCAGAGCAGGGGATCGAAAAGGCAACACGCCAATTGCAAGACGAACCCCCTAACCTCTACGCCACCGTCGCCCCATAAAGTAGTACCTTTATCAGTGAGATGTTTAATTTAAATGCCAAAGGAAGGTTAAAGGAGTAAGGCTAGCTTTACCAAATGAGATTCAGCCGTTGAATATTCGTCCTGCAGCAACAACATCCACACTCTAGAGTGTTGTTGTCAGTGTATCCTGGTAGCGTCGATTCAACAAAGATTTGACATTTTGAAGCTAAGAATTGGCCAGTTCAGGGCTCTAGACAATTTGTCCGTGCATCTCTATGGAGGAATGCTACAAATTGGACCCACCTTGCCACAAGCTGCAGACAAATATCTCTGTATGTATATGTTTGTGAGTGCACTCCCACGTGTGTGATCACTCATGTGTGAGGCATCTCTTGGGTATCATCAGGAGTGGGTGGAGAGAGGACAGAGTCTGAGGGGGGAGGAGAGGGAGAGAAAGTGATGAAAGGTGGCAGGGGGTAAGGAGCAGAGATGAAAGCATGGAGGGTAAAAAGGGCAGGGAAGGGATGCGAGGAGGGAGAAACAAAGGGGAGAGGATGTGCCGAGCCGGGTTGAGGGAAAGAGGGGAGGACAGATGCGCTGACTGCTGATTGGACGGAGAACAAGGGGAGAAGCGAGGGAGAGAGCAGCGGAGGGAAAGAAAGAGCCTGTCACCTCTAGTCAGCGGCTATTAGCGGCAGCAGCAGCTCTGAGACACCATCCCTCATTCTGCTCTGCCAGCGCTGGCACAATTAGACACACACACACGCACGCACACACACGCATACGTTCATACATCATTCTGCTCCCTGATTCTGTGTGTGTGTGTGTGTGTGTGGCTGAGACTAATTGAGAGTGTGCGTCAGGCAGGCTGTGTTTGAGCTCAGTGTTTTTTGTCTCGGTCTGCTGTGTGTGTTGTGTGTGTGTGTGTGTGTGTGTGTGTGTGTGTGTGCATGTAATGAGGAGGGAAAGGGAGAATGTCCTTGCGTTTGATCTGCTTGTGTGCATACATCCATACATGCATGCATGCATGCGTGCGTGTGTACCACAGAGGGCCTCATGCCCAGGCCTGAGAGTGACTGATAGAGTCCATGCCAACTGTAGCTTCATGCCACAGTCTCCACGCCATGTCCCGCCGCTGCCAGCCTCTTCGTCTCTCATCTCTCCGTTTCACTCCGTCGGCCTCCTCCTTCTCATCTTCCTTGTCTATCCGGCTTGTCGTTTTTTTCCCCGGTTTTCGTTAAATGGCTTTGTTTTTCGCGGTTTCCCCCCAGCGAGTTGCCTCTTTTCCTTTTTCCCTCTCATTTGATGCCTGCGGCTGCTAGGTCCAGCACTCTTATCCTCGCAGCTTTTTAATAGTCGAAGCCCAACCTGCCCTCCTCCTCTAATTTGTCTCTCTAGTGGTCCATTTGATGTACCGACACCACATTTCATGACAGCCTGTCTGTTTTTTTCCCTCTCTGCACACTTTGTTTTTACCTTCCACCTTAAAATGAACCACTCTATCCATAGGTTTTTGTTCCTACAATCCCCCAGTCATCTTCTCTTCTTCCTTCATCCCCCTGACATCAATAATTTATTTTCCCAATGCCGCCACTAGTGGCAGCTGTTTCCTATTTTCCGCTCCATTCATAACCCCTCTCCTCAGTCTTGTCTTGATGTTTTCGCTCTCATCTTTCTACTTTGTCCTTCTTTTTTACTTCTCGTTATCTCTGAGATGTCCCTATTCATGGCCCACCTTCCTTCTCATCAGAGTCCTCATTATTCACATCCCTTCCATCGCTCTTCTTCCCCACTTCCCCTCCCTCCCCTTCCCCCTTCTCTCTCCTCCATCACCTGCTTCTCAGCAGTGCATATCCTTATTTCCATAGAGCTTTGCAGCCTGCAGACCAGCCTGGCTCCTCACTGCCACTTCAACACACACGCACAGGTTTGAAAGCAGAAATACCTCCAAACTGAACGATGCAGCAGCATCCATTCCTCCATCCTAAAGCGTACAGGTCAAGGAAGATTATCACACGAAGTGTTTATGAGCTCGCTCTCACACAGCTGCACAGGCATTTAGGGTATAATGAGATTTGACGGCTGTATTCTTCATATATTCCGATAATTACCTCTGCGGATGCGTTTACAATCATAATTTATACAGCGGCGTGGAAAACTGCTCATCCACCTTTTAAGTTTTTCACATTTTATATGTGTTGTATTGGTACTTTTTTAAACAGACCAACAAAAGTGTATTATTGAGCAAAATCTTTTCCCCCTTTTCTTTTTTCTTCAAATAAATATCTGTAAAGTGTGGCATGCGTATGCATTCAGCCTTTACTCTAATACGCTTAAATAAAATCCGACTAAACCGACAGGCCGAGCAAGCAGAGCATTAATCTGATAAGGAGGCAAGATCAACAGCTCAATGGGAGAATCTGCTGACAAGACAACTATTAGTTGTGCACTCCCTAAATCTGACCTATATGGAAGAGCTGCAATATTGTTGAACAATAGTCATAAGAAGTCAGCTACATTTTGCCAGAAGCCATTTGGAGGAAACAACAAAAACATGTTAGCCTACAGGCAAAACTTTATGTTTGTTGAAAAACTAAAACTATTAACACATGTTCCCCATTGTATAATGTGATAGGTGAAGCACCATGTTAGTTGGGTGCTTTTTAAGCATGAAAGGGATGTTAGAAGGAGCCCTAAATAAAATCCACCTAAACTGAGAGGCTAGGCAGTCATCGCATGAATTCGAGAAGGAGCCAAGAGGCCCGTTGTAACTATGGATGAGCTGCAGAGATCGACAGAAGAGAAGACAAGAAAAGAAAAAAACCTGTACATATCCTAAAAACACTAGGGCCATGAGAATCTGGCGGAGGCAGCATAAGGCTATCGGGATGCTCCTTTCAGTAGGGACAAGGAAGCTGGTCCGAGCTGATAGGAAGATACATGAGGCGAAACATGGGGAGCTTGTGGAAGAAGACTTTAAGCAGCGCAAGAAATCCGGCTGCCATGGAAGAGTTGTTCTGCATTTCATGTAGGGGTATCAGAGTAAAGGGGTTAAATACAAATGTATACTGCAGTTTTCAGACTTTTGTTTGTAAAACCTTCTGAAATGCATCATTTTCCTTCTGCCTTACTATCAGCCACTACTTTGCGTTGGTGCATCACATAATAGAAGCTTGGAACTATAATGTGGAAAAGTTTAAAGAGAAGAAATCCTTTTGCATGGCGCTGTGAGTCTAGTTGCAAAAAATAGCAAATTTGAAGCCGATAGTTTGGACACTGCATGTGCTTTGGTCAAGCGTTATGCATTCAGATGGTAACTGATAGTTTGTGACGCTTTTTTTTTTAATCACAAATGATGGCTATAGCACTGAAGTAGAGCACGTGACCTCATTGCAGGGTAGATGAGCTGCTGACCACAGTCTGTAACAAACAGTTCAAACTGCTCAGCCTTGTCATGGCAAACCAAGAAATAAATACATGGCTTACCTGCAGGATTCTGCCTTTGTTTCATTGCAGCTTTGCTTCCACAGAGCAAACAGACTCACAGCAAGAGAGAGACGAGAACGGACAAGGAGAAAGTCTACTTTTTAGGGCACCGCTGGCTGCAGCTTGCATGTGATTCATTGAGAGAGAAGCGAAGACACAAAAGGAGCAAGAGACAGAATGAGAAAGAGGGAGATGGATCGACTTGTGATCTGGGGCGGCTCAGGATCAGGGTGGCTGTCTGCCGTCCTAAGGGAAAGAAAGGGCTCGCTCATTATTTCAGGAGGGTGACACTAGTTTCCGCCACACGTAGGACGAACAGGAACACGGCAGTCCAGGCTGCACAAGTTATTGCTGTGAAAATGAGGCTGACAGCACATTATGCACCAGCAGGCGGAGGTCTGTCAGCCTCAGGTAACGGTCATCTTCTGCATTCCTGTAGGACCTCGCCCCTCATCATATAAACGCCTATGCCCGTGTGCAAATAACGAACCACCTTATCTGTTTAGAGAAACCACATGCGGCAAGTTTCATCAGCATGCAAGCAGTCTGTGTGTCTTTGTGAGGACGTCTGCATGCAATGACGTGTGTGCACTCGTGTGTGAGACACTCGTGCTGCCGTGGCGCCCAGTGACTTACTCTGTGTGACATTTGACATACTAAAGCGCCTGCAGTGTCTGCTCCATGGGACCCGGGCTGCGCTCTGAGAGCACGGCAGCACGCCTCCGCTCCCACTCGCCGCATCGCATCTCGTCAAGTCGGGATCGTCCACTCGCATTTTCATATTCCCATTTCACCTCATTCACATGCTATTTTTGGCTTTAAAAACCAGGTAGGCTTCTCTTTCCATTTCAGTTTGGTTGTCACTGTGCTTCCCTCTTTCCGTGTCACCTTTTATTCCCCTTTCTGCCACCTTTACCCTTCCCCTCGTCTGTTTATCTCTGCTCTCTTATCGTCTCTCAGCTCCAACCGGGGGCCCATTAGCTCGTATCAGTCCATTCCCGTTGGCTCGATAAGTTAGAGCAGGTAAGCTAGAGTTCTGTTAAGCAGCTGTGTGTTTGTTGCTTGTGTTTGTCGACACACGTTTATTTGAGAAGGAAGCTGCGGGGAGGGTCTGTCCGCCACCACAGGTGCGGCCATTATTTCTGGACGCGTGTGCTTGCTTCCGTCCATACAAAGTTGCACATCAGCTCATCGCGCACGCGGCCCACAGATAAACAAGTGCGCTAACATTGCCCAGGAAGTTACCATGGCAACTCCCTCTCTTTCATTCCCCTCACCAGTTCGCTCTGCCTCTCTCTGACCGAGCTGCCTGGTTGGCTGGCTGTCCTGGAGGCGAGACAATAGCGGGTATCAAGGCCGCTGTCACTTTTTGCTCCTCCCTTTCCTCATTCTCTTTCCTCCCTGTTTTCTGTGTCTCTTGCAATGAAAACGGCAGCAAAAAAACAACTAAAAGCAGGAAAAAAGACAACATTGTACTGATGAATGTGATGTCACATTTATCCATGTGACATGTTTCCTCAGCACCGCTTAGCAAGGCTGTGGAAACATGAACAAAAACGGTGTTAGGTATTCGGCGAGTTTCTGCCCCCTCTCACCCCTCCCTTCCCTCCCTCTCCTTTACTTTTTGCATAATGTGGCCAATTGCCTTCTTCCCTTTGTAGGGCGCGAGAGGAAAAGGGGATTTCATGCAGGCTAACTAAGCCCCTAATCCCCTGTTTCATGCCAGTCTCCCTGTCTCACTCTCTCTATTTTGGGTTACTGAAATTCGTGCCTTTTCACCAAGTTGCAGTGGTGGAAAAAACGTATTAAGATTATTCCAATCTGTAGATATTCAGCAACTTGCTGCTAGTTTAACCTCATCAGTATCACATGAAGTCTGTGAAGATTTCTGGCATAGCCATAGATGAAGGAATGTTGTCTGTCACTGAGCAATGAGGTTAATCACAGATCCTAAAACCCATGCACATATAGCGCCTCGCAAAAGTGTTTACATCCCTTGAACATTTCACTGTCTTACAACAATACAGTTAAGTGGGTTTTATCAAATGGCATTTATTTATAGGGTGGATGGATGTGTGGATTCTCTCTGGGTACTCTGGCTTCCTCCCACAGTCCAAAAACATGACTGTTAGGTTAATTGGTCTCTCTAAAATTGTCCTGCATGAATGAGAGTGTGTGCATGAATGGTTGTTTGTCCTGCCTGTCTCTGTGTTGCCCTGCGACAGACTGGCGACCTGTCCAGGGTGTACCCTGCCTCTTGAATCCTGGAGTGAGTCAGAAAATGGATGGAAAAGGACACAATTGGAATTTTTCATTAGAATTAAAAGTCTAAAAAGGTTGCTGAGCATTTACATTCAGGCTCCCTTGAGTTCACTGCCCTTTTTTGTCTTAGCAAAATAGCTTAGGTTTCTAAAGTGGGGGTCTGGACCCCCTTGGGGGACGCAAGATGATTTGACTCTGATGTGTAAAACAGTTAGTATTTCCTTATTTGTAAACCCGATGCCAAAGTATAACTTTACAAGACAGACAGCACTTTTTTGAAACTGTTCTTATAAAAATACTACTTTAGTTTCGTAATTGTATGACTTTATTCTCATAGTTGCCCCCCCCCCCCCCCCAAAAAAAAAAGAAAAAAAAAAAGAAGAGGGTCACCAATCTCTGGTGCTTTTTGTTTGGGAAGTTTGGGAAGCCCTGCTCTATTGCAACTATGTCGGGCTTTTGACTGGGTCATTCAATAATATATATATATACAACCTTATCTAAACCATTCCAATGTAGTTTTGGCTGTATGTTTAGGGTAGCTGAAAGTTACCTGCATGCATCTTCCCGTCAGCTTGGACCACTTTCCCTTTACCCCCTCATGAAAATCCTCCTCACAGCATGATGCTGCCACCATCCTGTCCAGCATATAAACTGCAATTAAAATGCCTAAAGGTTTCAGAGTTCCTGAGACGTTAAAAAGGTTTGAATGCCTTTATAAGACTCTGTAGCCGCACTTTTTTGGGTCAGATGTTCTGTTTGTCCTAAACAGTTTCGTTGTCATTATAGTTAAAGAATTTTTTTTGTAAATCTGCGGATCTCACATATGCCATAAGTCAATCAGAGCAATTCTAAGTATGTCCTCTGGGTTTCTCCCTTTTATTCACAGGTTTCATCCTTCAGATGTGTTTACTTATAAATCATGGAGCTGCAACAAAACTACTTGGATTTCTGGATGACGACCCAATCCTACCAGAGTCTGATTTACCAACACCTGCAGTAGAGCTCATTCCATTGCATCACCAGCATTGCAGTCAATTTTGGGGAGGAAGTGAAAACATTTTTCACGTTGCTCTCAGCAGGAGAACCTAATTGATTACATTCCCCCCGGATTTGTCTGTAGTCGAACACGGCATGCACTGGAACTGAACGGACATGTCATACAAGCAACCGTTTAAATCCTAGGCTATCCTCCACCGTTTACATCATGGCTTGAAAATGCTTTTATAAATAAAAAACAAGTTTTAATGCTTTATATTTCAGGAAGACTGATTGATAGACTGAGGGCTCGTCTGCGGTTGTGTGGGCGTCGTGGTAAAGAAACAGCTAAGCATGAAAGGAAATCTTGATTTTTATTGGTCCTTTTATGTTCAGACTCTCCCCTGTGGTCATGAGATATGGATGATTACTGAAAGAATGAGATCATGGTGAAGAAAGCTTCCTCTACAGGGTGGCTGAATGCACCCTTAGAAGAAAGGGTGAGAAGAAGAATCACCCTGGGGGAGCGTGAAGCAGAGCTGCTGCTCCTCTACATCGAAAGTAGTCAGTGGAGGTGTCTTGAAGCATCTGAACATGAGGCTAATACTCTAGAGGTTTTTCTGACATATTCATCTGGGAGGCAGATCCAGAACATGCTATAAGGGCCATGTTTCCCTTCTGGCGGTTCCCCCTGTCACTGGCAAAAGTCTGGGCTTCCCATCTGGACCTGTTACCTTTGCAGCCCAATCTCAGAAGACAATAGATGGATGGTCTCCTGCAAATTAAGGCCCAGATACACATCTCCATATGTCTTTTTTAACAATAATTTTTACTTCTGTTGTATGAAAAAATCTACATCAACGTGTTTTTTTTCTCATCAAAAACACCCGGTGCCTCAACAGGTGGCCCAGCCCCCAGGTATGCTCCACAAACAAGAGTTTTTAAGAATCTCAGCTTTTGAAACTTTTTTGAATAAAAAAAAATAAATACAATTTGCGTTTGGACTTGGGATGCAGAGAGAGAGAGAGAGAGAGAGAGAGAGAGAGGAGAGAGAGAGAGAGGGAGAGAGAGAGAGAGAGAGAGAGAGAGAGAGAGAGAGAGAGAGAGAGAAAACTCTGTTTAGCAAATTATCCAGGTTTGCCTACAAAACATCAGCCCTATTATGGGCTCCGCTACCTTTAGCAATGTCAATCTTTTCTAAAAAAACTACTTATTTTCTGTTCAGAATGTGTCTGCTGTAAAAAAAAATTTAAGTTAATTTCAGGCAGGATCATTAAATGATGGGAGGATGCATTACTTTTTAATCTAAATAAGATGGGACCAATCTTAGTTGCCTTGACCTGTTGTAAACCTGCAGACGATATCTTAAAATCTTCTGAAAGCGTGTTTTTCAATTTTTGGGTTTTTGTGTAAGAATAGTCCATTTCTCCATGGTTATCATTAATTATGGATGGCTGTAGTTTAAATACAGCAGTGTGCTTCAGCAAATGTGCTATAGTTAGTTACAGCGAAGAGGAGCTGAAGTGGCTGTTCTTAAAGCAGATGGGAGTCTTTGGCCGTAATGCTCCCTCAGTGTCTGTCTCACGTCTTTCTTTCCGGCTCTGAATGACTGCCGCTCAGACCATCACTCTGTGCTGGATGTGCGCGAGGAGGCAAGTGTGAGGAAGGAAGGAAGAGAGCTGTCAGGCGCTCTGGCTAAGCATCTAATAGGTTCCCATACTGAACTGACATTTGAAGGCTGCAGGAGCATTAGTCTCGAAATGAAAAGAGAGAGGGATCTGGAGAGAGAGAGAGAGAGAGAGAGAGAGAGACGGTATGCAGCAAGCATTCTGCAGCCTTTATCAATGGATCTGTCTATCCTTTCGCTTAGCAAGGCCTCATCTCCTCTGTGATCTCCACCCACCCGAGTCCTCCGCCTCCTCACACCGTCCCCTGGCCTCTCGCTATACATCTATCGAGCCCAGGGAGAAGAGAGGGGAAGGACGGAGATGAAAGGAGCAGGAAAAAAAATACAGCCAGGGGTTGACCCAGGGAGCGCTGAATGAGCATGCGAGGCATGGCAGGAGGGATGCGAGGAACTGATGAGAAAAAGATAAGAGCCAAGGAAGGGATGAGAAGACTGAATGTTAAATGTTTAATTTAAAGTACGTCCTGGTGGAGATGGACGTGGGAGATTTGACAAAGACGGACAATAGAGATAAACAGACAGAAAGATGGAAATAAGACAGATACATGAACCAACATACAGATAGAAAAAAGTTTGCCCGAAATCTCCCTCTCTCTCTTTGTCTGCCAGCGATGCCAAGATATCAGAGGCTTCTCACAGTTTCTTTATGCTCAATTTATCTCCTGTCATTTGTCAGTCGTGTTTTCTTCGAGGCTACTTTCAGGGTTCCCATTTTAGTCTCTCAAGAGCCATCACAGGCAATCTTTTTTAAACTCCTGGAACTGAAAGTAGACTGCATCACTGTCTTGGCTTCGGTAAGGTCCAGGAACTGAATGGCCTCTGGAGCTGAACTATGCAAAGCTATCACAGGCATTAGGACTGGCTCTGGCATCAACCCAACAACCTCCCAACAGGCTTAGAACCCTCTCATTACTATTAGCTTTAATGGTTCATATTGTTTCGCAAAAGTGGACGTCCACTTACATTTCTTTTCTCTACCTCTGGTTGGCCAGTCCCCAAAGACCATTTGTTAAACTTCATCTACCTGTCAATCACATCTGGACACCAAGAGAGCCTTTTATGTAGATATTCTCTTTTCCACCATATTTCCATGTAGACAGAAAGCTTTTCAAAGCAAATTTCTTATTGGTCACTGAGAGAGTGGCTCAGCAATAAAAGTTGGGGGGCTCAGGAGTGGACGGTGCGACTGATTGTTAAATAATTATTAACTTCCTCACTTCTACCTTGCAGAGTATGCAGTTTCCAAAACCTTATGTAAATCAGCCCGCATTTGTGACAGAGTCCAGCAATAACTGGGGAGAGAAAAACTAAATAGTGAGTCTAGTCAATTTAGCCAGTCAAAACGCTGTGGAAACTGTTTGCCGAGTTTCAGCTTTTTAAACGCCACTGGTCTTTCATCTTCATGATGATAACCTTTAGTAATACGTATTCAAGTTCTGAAAAGCACTATACTATTAGGACGGAGGGTCTGTCTTCTGGTGTTTCTGGCATTAAAAACATCCCATCAGTCGGACTCTGACTGGATGTTCGCAGATGTATTTGCGGGCTGTGCACCAGAGATGGCTCACATTAAAGGAAGATTTAGCATCAAAATACTAGATTTTAAAAGCGCTACTTCTCTACTGCTGAGACACCGTCCCAGAGACTGATGATTAATACGTGGATGACCTTAATTCATCAGATTGTACCCACTTTATCATCGTAATGTTTCTGCATTTGATTCCTTACTTTAGTGATGCAGACTACTTGGAAATCAAAAAAATCCCAACTTCAGCGTAGAAAAAGAATGCACCATAAAACATTTTCTTGAGTCAGACTACACAGAAATATCAGACTCTACCAAAGAGTAAAAGACAGCACACGTACTGAAGTTATGTTGAGATAAAAAGTCTCATCCTTGTTGCAGATCTTATATATAATGGCAAAACATACATTTGTCCAAGTCTTGAAGATTTCTGATAAAGCCACACGTACTCACATGGGTTTTAACCAGTCAAGTTATAATGTAGGACATCCAGAGAAGACTTAAAGAGGCCTACAATATGGCCGAAGGAAAAGGAGCTGCTGTAAAAAGGATGTCCTCTTTTCATACTGTGTACATTTTTATATGATTCTCAATGCATCAATCTTTTTTTGAGACATATTGGACCCTTTAGAGAATATTCTCGATTCTGGAAACAAAAACAAAAAGAAAAGCACCCAAAAAGATTGATGAAAAGGACATTAGGTTAATGTTCTAACAGTCACTCGCCGTGAATTATAAAACAGACACATTCCGGTGCATATGTGTGTGGTTTACTATGGGTGGCCACTGTTCCAACAGTACAAATGAGAAATAAATGCGTGATGAATGTTGATGCAGTAAATTGCTGTTTGTTCTTGAACGTGTGTGCCTGCGCACCTGTTTGCTTTAACAATGGGTTGCAAAGTTTGCTGTGCATATGTATGTATGTTTATCTCTGTGTGTGTATGCACATGCATCCAAATCTGTGCGGGAAGCTGTGTGTGGAGATGATAAGCACCTGAGCCCTGAGGCGGCCTTCAGATTTCCCCTCACGTCGTCGGTGAAATCAGCCCAATCACTGCACTGTCATCTGCCTGCCACCAGAGAGAGGCCTGCACTGCATACTGACAAGCTCATTTGCCTAGCGCTGTGTACACACATGCATGCATACGTGCACGAGCAAGCGCACGCTCACTTTTGCCCTCCGGGCTTTCCACTTTTTCCAAAAATTGAGTTCAAATAGAACCACTGTGGGAGACATTTGTTGGATTTTTTTGCACAGGTGAGAAACGGCTTCTTCTTTTTTATAGACATCTTGGATGTGTCAGTTTTTTTCCCAGCACGCCACAACAAGATGAATGCCTGAACCCCAACTTATCATCAGATATTACTTATTATGGCTCAGATTGCTTATACGAGTTGCATTAAAAATTCATCTGGTGTGGATGGCATCTGCACCTTCGCATTGATCAAACAGCGGAACTAAATCGGATATTACCCGTGTGTTGATTAGTTCAAATAGGATATTCTGAAAGTGTCTGATGTGCTGCTGCATTTGTTTAAATTGAATTTTACAGCTGATATCTACAAAAGTGTGCAATTTGAACCATAAAAATCAAGAGTAACAAAAAGCAGGATGGATGAAAGACAGAAATATTTCTGTCCTGTGTGTTGTTTTGTTAGGGCTTACCTTAGCCTTTGATACTGTTGACTGACACACCATAATTAAGTTACATTATTTGGTATTATTATACCTTTTTGAACAGAAGTTTCAATGTCTATATAAACAGGACCATATCCAGCACTTTTACCCTGTTATATGGAGTCCCGCAGAGTTCTGTTATAGAGCCACTGTTTTTTTGTTTTACGTCCTTCCTTTTTCACTGATTATCAACAAATCTAACAACGTCTGTTTCCACACAAAGAGCTGTAAAATCATCATTGCAATCCCAATACTCCGTGAAATGCAATATTTGGAAGGTATCCACTCAAACACTGCATGCCAATAATATAGTTGGCCAATTTAATGATAAACCCACCAAAATTCACAGTCACAGGGACATTGTTTTGATGGAAAATAAAGACAAGGTGGAGAAAAGATGGATTTATCAAAAGCAGTATTGTCATTGCAGTATTTAGGAATAAAACAATTGCATGCTGTTCTAATATTGTGCAGGCCTAAGCTGTATTGTTCTTTCAAGGAGAGGGAGTTACTTAACTGTTCAATATAATTGCTTTAAAGAGAATATTAAATTATTACCTTCCGTTTGTTAAATACTAAAACTCTGATCATTAAAAGCTGGGCATTTAAACATAGTTATCCATTCAAAGTTTTAGAAACCCAAGTGTTGGGTTTGCCTAACCCATCTCTCCATATAATCATTTCCAATAATTTTGATTGTATGGAGACATGAATTAATGTCTGATTACTGTCTTTTTCACTTCAAAAGAACAGAAAATGGTGTTGTATCCATACAGGCATGGGCTGGTTTCCAGTTGTAAGTTATATGGCCATTTTAAAAAGTGAAGACCTCAATACATCTATGCATCATAGCATTTTTATGGTTATAAAGACTGTTAATGAGTTGCCAGAGACAGTGCAGGGTTTTCTCCAGTTATATAGGTTGAACATGGTAGCTCTCCCCCTCCCCCTATTGCTGCTTGCTGCAGTGAGTTGACTATGATGGCTGCAGAAAGTGAATCCCTTCAACTGTTAACCCTCCTGCAAAAAATATTTAGTTCATGTTTGCAAATCTGATGGTGGAAAACACAGTGATGGTTTCAGAAAAGGTGGCACAACATTTGTGAAAAGTTGTCTGTTATTTTGTCCGTCGGTATAATAAACAGCCCACTCCAGATCTGCTAATTTGGCAGATAATCTGGCTAGTTAGAAAGCTAATATAAACTTTTCAGGCTTTTGTCTTAGATTAAGAAGAGAAGGATGGGCGAAAAGGCTTATTCTTCTTTCTGGCTCTTGCCTGCAGACACTAAAATAAAATTTTAATCTAAGATCAAACATTGCGCTACAACATATCTATTGTGCCCACTAAAAACATTGCAATGAGTACATAAAATAGTTGGCTGATTTGAAAGATTAACTAGAAACAAATACAACACATACATTATTGTGATTATAAATATAAAAATATGATTAAGCCAATATGTTGTGTCATAGTGGGGTTAATCATGGTTGCAATTCTGATTTTAAGCGAGCATTTTTGATAATTATTTAAATTTTCAAGTCACATTACTGTGTATTTTGACCAATCACTTGTAGCCACACACCTACATGCCGTTGACCTAAAGATTGTCTTAAAAAGCAACACAGAGACAGACGAGGAGTAGACGGACATTAAAGGCATGCAAGACTGAACGAGTGGATTTGAGAGGAAGCATCTTGGCGTGTTTGCTCGTGTCTTGCAGTCCACTGACGTGCAAGCTTGAGAATAAGAAAACATGGAGAATATATTAATTCTGCATGTGTTTATGTCCGTGTGCCTTGCTAAGCTTGTGCGGCGGCAGGAGCCACACAGAGTGCTGCTCTCCTGTCAGTGTGATTAGACGGCTGCACTGACAGAGCAGAGATGGAGAGACCAGAGGGAGAGATAGAAAGCGGCGGAGAGACGGGGAAAGACTTTCAACCGAGGCGGGGGATTTGAGGGAGGGAGTCTTCAAAGAGCATGCGGCCAGGCGGCTGACACGTACAGCATTTCTGCCTCTGTTTTTCAGACGCGCTCACCCGAATGTTAACACTCACCCAAGGCTGCAGTGAGGTCATTTTAGCTCCGCTTTACTTTCGGTTTAACACGAGAACAACACTTATCTATGCATGCACACGGTTCACCTTGACTCTCCTTCCTCAGCCCAAAAGAGGCCAATGCGAGAGCTTGTCTCAGTGTCGGATGAGAGGTTTCCATGAGAACAGCAACAGCGGCAACCCCCATGGGCTCATTTACATATTCAAGTGCAGGAGTGTGGTTGAATTACAGTGATTGAATGACCTAATCGATAGGGTGGACTTAATGGATGGATGCAAGGAAGGACAGACAGAGGAGAATGGAGATGAGGAGGACGCGGGGTGAGAGGAAGAGGGGAGTGTCAGCTGATGGGAAAATGGAGTGCGGATGATGCAATGGACCAGCATTTTGTGTATGAATTTAAGTCTGCTTGTGTGCATCCCCTCTTTTTCAGATAATCCCTTTTTCTCCATGGACCCCCCCAAAAAAAGAGCTTGAAATGCCTCGTGAGATTTTGAGTATTTGTGTTTGTGGTGGCTTCGTGGCTGGTCACACATTTTACTGCTGAAGCATTATGAATCGGAGCAACATGCAGTACCGCTCATTAGTTATACATCTACCCTGCACACAAGCACACCGATTACAGGCACACGAATACAGCTATGCACATGCATATAAACCCTGCCTAAGGCACACACACACAAACAAACAAACAGAGAGTAATTCTAAAAAGAGCATAAGAAAAAAACTGGAGAGAAATCACTTTTAACTATTTGCACAAGGGGGTGTAACAGTTACCTGTTGTTTTCCCTACATCTAAGCGAGACTAAGGAGCGCGAAGGGTGCTGCTGCGCCCCCTTGTGGATGACAGATGACCCGCGTAGAAAAATTCAAACAAATCAACAGATACATTTTTTAATTAACTTAAATTGTGCTGTGTAAGATTTTATTGCAACTATGTTTTAACACAAGGACCCAAAAACAGCTATGTGGAAGCATTTATATATACATTTGTGGGCTAAACTATTATTAATTATGTAATTTGCTTGAAAAAAAAGTAAGACCTTTTAACAGATTTCATTTTGAAGTGGAGTAATATTTTTTCCCCAGCAGCAAATCAGAAACTTATAAATTGCATTTACTTTGTTGAATTTACTTCAGCACCAACAAGTTGCCATCCAAAAAGCGTTTTCCTGTTGAACCAGTACCACTGCTGGAGCCAGTTCCTGACCGGTTCAATAAAAATAAAAAAAATTGTTTTTCCACAGCAACAGAACCAGCTAAATGCGCTTTTGTTTGCACCCCTCCCTGTTTTATTTCGTCTCAATGTGCAGGATCCCAGCGCAGGAAAACTATTTAAGTTTCATTATTTATCTCAGTATTCCTGCAAACATTTTCCAGATATCACCAGCTCTAACTATGCTTTAACAACAGGCAGTGTTTGTGAATGCTCCATTCACTACTGACTGACTGACCTTTGGTCCCATACCACTGGCGGTGTAAACAGGCAATACAGTGAACAGTGATGTTAAATTTAAAAACAGATTTATTTAAGCTCCATGCACACACACATATAACTCAGTCTATTTCAAAATGAGACATTTTGAGTGCATCGCCTTGGCCTTAAATATGGCACAAAAAAAAAAAAAAAACGTCTCGGGAGTTTTAAATAGGCCACTTTAGAGTGGTTGTTGACGAGCCTGCCTTCTGCACACAATTGGTGATGCACCGGTGTTTTGGTGCCTGAGTCGATGCTTTTTGTGGTGAAAGCAGAAACCAAAGGCTCTCAGCTGGCTGTTGTCTGAAGATATGGCATCCATGAGCCACATGAAGAATGATCCTTGGTCCTGGGTGATGTCTGTGTGGAATTTGTCCCGCTAGTCCTTTTTAATCACAGACTGCATAAGGAGCTGTCACAATCAGGCACAAGCACAGGGCAGAATGTGTGAAAAAGCAAATCCAAGAAAATAAGTGAAAGACCTTGAGAAAGCCAGAGGAAACTTTGGAAGATTGCAAAATAGTCTAACTACTCAAAAGAGAAGCAATACACCAAAAACAAGGGTGGTTTGAAAGCTACTGCACATTGCTATCATGCTCTTGAATATTCTAACTAGAAAGAACCAAAACTGCATTTCGTGACTTTATTAGACATTTTTTTCCTTCTGTTTGTCCTTGACTTTTTTCTTGCTGACCACACAGATTCACTGGATATGCAACGGCCCATTTTCTGAACGGCAGCCCTCTCTCCACTCGGCTGTGTCTGAAAGCCCAAGATTATCTAAGCATCAGTAAGCCACCGAGGAAGTGGATCAATCACGGTTTTATTATGATGAGTGCGTTGGGGTGGCTGCGCAGAAAAGTAAATGGCGCTACATTATGCAGTGCAATAACTTTTCATAACGGAAAGGCGGCCGCAAGAGGCGAGCGGCACAATGAGATGTTTACATAAACATAACGGGGAGGATGCTGACTGTGTGGATTTGACGGTCTATGGGAGGGTCTGAAGCTTGCAAGTGCAAAATGTGGAGATGCCGCGTGAAGACGGAAAATTTAATCTGTGTTTTGCTGGTGTATTTGTGGTGCATTGTCTTTAATCTATGTCTAAATTCCAGCATAGGTCTGCACCCAGACATTTGATTTGGTGCAGATGCGAAAGCCGGACCGAAGGCGAGGTTGTAATCAGCAGCTGCTGTGACAATGGAGCCCCGGTGGCCAGAGGGACAGAGGAGTGCGATGGGTGGTGGAGGATTCAGAGCGAGATGGGGGGAGGGACTGAGGTCTGCTGGGGGAATCAGTGATGGGGAAAATGGATGGAGGCGAGGGGAGAAAAGGGGTGGGGGAGGAGTTGAGGTGGGAGGCTCTAATGGCCCGAAGACACAGCTGGCTGCAGACTCCGAAGGACATAGACACCGAGAGAGTGAGACAGACTCAAGGAGTGAGGGCAACGGAGGTGGCGAGGGGTGCGAAGACGATAAAAATAGAGGGGGAAGAAAGAGCAAGAAAGGTTTCTCTCCGTTGCAAGAGACGAGGAAAGGAAGGGGTATTTTTCTTTTGTACGCATTCTGCATCTGGTTGCCCGCTGCGGTGGACATGTTGGTAGACATGCACGCACAACAACACGAGCAGGCAAACACAAGGATGCTGCTGCCACGCATGTCAATGAATTATCCATGGAACAATGGTGGGTCCTTATTATTAGGGGACATTAACGGCAAGACAAAGATAAGAGGCTGGGAGGTAAAACAGCAGGAAACTCCATGATTTCCTTCAGTTCCAAACATCTATGGAAAGTTGATTAGAAAATTCAAAACATGATGAATATAGAAGGTGTTTAGAGGTTTTTCACCCTTCAAATACTTGGTTGCAATGTTGCAGGAAACATTGCATTTCTAATGTGGCCATACCAAAATATATTTGCTGTGAGAGATACACCAAGAAATGTAATAGAATTTGTTGATTTTCAACATGAAGAGCCCAGAACGGCAAATCAGCTGGCCAGAAAAAAAAAAAAAAAAAAAAAGACAAGCTGTTTCAGAATGAACAGCGTGTTCGTGCTACCAGGTCTTCTTACCAGCAAAAACACTTTGGTGGGGATGTAATTAGCCTCAGTGTTAGCTATATTAAGTATCAGAGAGGCGTTTAAACTGGAGTCAGACGAAGAACAGGAATATGAGAACCTATTTAAAAGGAAACCGTATTTTCCACGACATGTTGAGACATCTCTGCAGCTCATTCAGGCTGTATTTGTGAGAGAGCGATTCTTCAGCAGATAACAGGAAGGCTGAATGGAGCACAACTAAGTTGTTCTTCATCCTTTTGAGCTTTCAACCTAATAGAGGGTGGATCTGGAAAATGTTGGCAGCCCTTTGGCAGAGTTATGCTAAGAGTAGAAAAAATAAACGCACATAGAGACTGCTGCTTTAGCAATGCTTGCTATGTTAAAGTAGCTAAATGCTAATTTAAGATGCTGAAGACAAATTAAAATGTCTGCACTGTAAAACAATAGTAAAACCATTTTCCCCCCAATGATTCTTCTCAGACAATCTGATATCACTACTGCTCTTAATCTAAAAAAAACTAATGTTGAATCAAACATCTTGAATGCTCTTCTTATATATTTAGGTCCTCAAAGGGAAATTGGAAATGGAGATTTCTAAAAAAAACAAAAAACAAACAAAACAAACAAACAAACAAACAAACAGAGAAATCAGCCCCAAAAGTCTGATTGCCGCCACACATCTCCATTTCCTACGTTCCATAAAAGCCCTGGCTCCTCTAACCAATGCACTTAACTGTTAACCATGACAATGACATAATCCAGCATGAATATAACGAGAAGGGGAATGTGGATTTGTAAACTCTACTGAGACGGTAATGTGTAATTATGCAGCATGCAAGAGAGTGATATGAGCAGAGAATGATGAATAATGACAAAAGAAGAGCAGGTGTAATATCCTAAAGGTGAGCAAACTAAAATGGGGAGAAGATTGGTGTGTTAGAACAGCAGATGCAAGATGAAGATGGAAAAAGAGCAGGAGGAGGTATAACAGAGAGGAAGAGGCAGAAGGGGCAGGAGTGAGAGGGAGGTGTGGTGTAGGATGTTGACGGAGCGAAACAGAGGGACACACTGCGAGAAAGAGAAAAAGAGGCATCTGTGCACACCAGGGAGAGGAAGAGAAGAACAAGTGGAGAACATAAAAGGTTAAAGAAAAGGGAGCCGAGGAGGAAAAGTTGGGTCAAGGAAGAGACAGGGAGAAACAGGGGAAGGCGGGGGCTTTAAAGGAGAAGATAAAGGGAGTGAGACGGGAATGACTCAAAAAGGAGAAAAGAGTGAGTCGGAAGGGTGGAAACAGATTGCCATAGTGGAAAGATGGATCTGTTACAGGGTAGAAATAACGATCAGAAAGGGAGAAGTGCAGGAAAGACATTTGAGTGAGTCAGGAGTTCTACTGTTGTAAAGGTGAGGCTTTACAACCGGCCTTACTTCCGTGTTTTAAACAGTGAGCAAGGAAAAATCTACTTTTTACAGATCCACAGAGCCTGGAGGGTTCCACGTGAGGAAATAAGAAAAAAGAAATCAATTTCCTGAGATTTGGAAAGCAGACCAATGGATCTCCAATAACACTGACGTCTAAGTGCAGCAGGTGTTGTGCTGAGCTGTCTGTTCAGTTTGAAGCTGAAAGGGTAGAAACAGCGGTCAACATGAAACTGTTAAAAAAAGGGTTTAGAAGCTGTCTGAGAGCTCCAACCTCTCGGGAAGGTTATATTTAACAGCTATAATAGTTTTCGGGCCATGCCTTCTTTACAGAATGAAGCCCTTTGATTCATCTCTAAAGTTGCTCAGGTTTTCACTTTAATTGATCATCAAAGTGATTTACATATTTCCTCGCAGTTGTCCTTTTCCAATTTTCTCTGTTACCTTTTGTTACTTAAACCGCACTTTTCTACAGCATCCCTGAATACAATTTAAAACATATTTTTATCCTCATCTCACAAGCCATTTACCTACATTTTCATGTTTTAACTTTGAGAAAAAAAAATACGACGGTACCACAGTAACAAAAATTAACCCCATAATATGAATTCTTTTATATTAAGCAGAGTTTTTTTTTATGGTGGCGGTAAAATAGTATAATGTGTGGATTATTACTGTTTCAATAATTCTTTATTCAACATTCATTTATAGCTGGAAATGTTTCACATAGCCAACTTTGTTATTCTTGTGACCTTGGGAAAAGTATAGGGGCCTTCTTTCAACCCATTGACTGTGCAGGATACCAGCGCAGGAAAACTATTTAAGTTTCATTATTTAACTCAATATCCCTGCAAACAGACACCCTAATATATCCATCCTGATATATTGACACTGTTTTAAACACCAATGGATTTTTTGATGGCTTCACTGTGTAGATCAGCTGATCTCTGACCTGATCCAGCAACACTGTAAAACAGGAGCTAAAAACAATGTTTAGATTGAGATGGAGAGGAAAAATCAGCTAAAACATTAAGTCTATGTAGCTCACTGATCTACTTAAATTTTGTGAGGGTTGGTGACATCATGCATGCAATCAATATTTCTTTCAGTCTTGGACTGAATTTATACATGTCATGCACCTGTATTTCGTTGCTTCAGTTTTTATATACACTCAGAAGGTGCATTTTTAGTTAGTCTTTCTATGTCTGTGTGCATGTGTGTGAGTGAGTGGGTGTCGAACCACATAAATATATATGGCCACAGAGATAGCCCAGGGTTTGTTGACTGCTCTGATGTTTAAATTTGTGCCGCGGCTTCTCCCGGCGAGGCTCGTGACTCACTCTCTGATATAAGCTAACGCGCTAAAAGCAACTCCAGGTCACCGCTTACCTCTTCTAATTTAACGCTGAGGGGGAAAACTGCTTAGGTAGCTGCAAAGTGTTGCTAGCCCAAAGTAATTCACCCCCCCCCCCACCCCCACCCCCGGTTACTGTCCCAGTTGTTGTTTCTACGGAGACCGATGAGTGGCATTGCGTTACATGTTGCCTCATGTGGTGGAGATCGACACAGATTTTGTTATTAGCCAGCTAGGCTAATGTATTCTAATGCATTCTCTGCTGCCTGTCTCTTATCCATGCAGGATATGCATGCAGCATCCTGTCTGACTCACAGAGATCTCATTACAGATCTCCCCAGCTCTACAAAACCCTGTCGCTGGCCTCTCCACCTTCATCCATCTATCCTTTACTCCATCTCCCGTTGCTCTTTGCCCCCCCCCCCCCCCTTTCTCCCCTGGTCTTTTTAGTATGCATTGCTATGTGGCCTGTGTAGGTGAGAGTCGCTGCTTCTGCTTGAGCTCGTGGTGAATGTAAGAGTAGGAACGGAGGAGTGTGCATACATGGAAATCCAGGCTTAAGGCTGCTTTTTTCCCCCAATCTTCATTTAGGGCTTGATCTTGATTCTCATGCATATGAGCAAAGTCTGACACATACGCGATTGCTATATTGTGCAGTTTTCTGCCCCCCTGCTTCTTATACCTCTGCTATGCAGCTTTCTCTAACCTCCAAACGAGATAGGCCTTCATTGTGTTTTGCTTAGCGAGGTGGAAACATATTGTAAGAAGTCTGATAATTGATAATATCCAAATTCTAATTAAATTTGAAAATTCGGCTCAGGCTTATCATTCATTTAAGCCTCAGGTGGTTTGTGTGCATGCGTGTGTCTGCTCTCCTCCCGGCTACCATGACGACGGCTCGGCCAGTCGATGGACATGTGAGGTGGAGAGGAAGAGGTTATTAGCATCTCTCTCATGTTTTGTCTGCATGAGAACATCAGCAATTAGCCAGATCCCAAATATACTGTGCTCCGTCCTCCATCTAGGTGAACGAACATCCCTCCTGGGGATGCGAATGCAGGTCCGTCTCTGACGTGTGAGGTGTGATTGCTTTGTTTATGCATCTTTTCATATTTCGCTTTGTTCTTCATCAGAGAAATTTTGACTGAGTCGATGCAGCTCATTATGTGATTTGTTGAATACTGCGTCCAGTTTATGTGAGACTTTTGGTTCTGTGTGATTGATGTCAACGGTGTGTGTGTGTATATATGTGAGGGGGATTATTGTAGAGGTCCAAGGCAATGACGCAGCCTTTATAATAACACACTGATTAAAAAATAAAAATCAAACAAATGAAAAACTCCTCAGCCCCCGCTCTGCATCTACCTCCGCAGTGTTGCAGCCTTTTCCTCAGAGAGTCATAAAGAGATTAGATGAGGACGGCAAATGGAGGAGAATGGAAAAAAAAAGCGTTAAAGGCAAGTCTTAAACACAGATATATGGAGCTGTGAAACGTTGTTTGCCTCCCCTATGGTTTCATGTGTGTTTCCAGACTGTCAGACCAATTTTAATTTTAGGCAAACATAACCTGAGTAACTACAGCAATGCAGTTTGATTTACGCTGAAAAAAGTTTCCAAAGCAACCATGTCCTATATGCCAAGGTGGATGGAATAACGAAAATATAAGGTTGCATGCAAATTCTGGCATTTTAAACACAAAGGACACACTGAAGACAGTAAAGAAACATTTTTCTAAATCATTTTTTATACAGCAGTTAATGTATATACACTATTTTAGAACAGTGCAAAGTACTTCCAGTGACAATATCTACTGTTTACTGTACTTTCATTTGATTTCCAAATGCCTCAATGAGCTCAGCTGATAGAAAATAAAATTAAAATAACAAAGCTTGTGTACAAATAAGAAGTCTCACTTTAACATAAACTCTAGGTCAGGGATCACCAACATGGTGGCCGAGGGCACCAGGTAGCCCCCAAGGACCACATACGGTGCCCTCAAGCCTGTTAAAAAAAGTAGCACAACCCTCCAGTGAGCTGCGTTTAAAATGCTATTTTATTAACATAGATATAAACATGACAAAAGCATTAAAAACATATTTATACTATGCAAATTTAAGGTAAGCTTGGACTCTTGTAGTTCAAAGGTCAGTACAGGTAGCCCTTCGTATGACACAGTATCGATTAAATAGCTCTCAGTTTCAAAAAGGTTGGTGATCCCTGCTCGGTTGGTTGGCTAGGTTGTTGTCTCTCTGGTGCCTTTTTGATTAAAACAAGCATGTTCTTTATTCATGAAGTTACTCATAGAAGGTAGAGTAGCCAAAAATTGTACTCAAGTAAGAGTAGCGATACTTGATTAATAATATCACTCAGGTAAAAGTAAAAGTACAGTGCAGTAAAAATACTCCTAAAAGTACATTTTATTCAAAAAGTTACTCAAATAAATGTAACTGAGTAAATGTAACTGGTTATTACCTACCTCTGCCGATATGATATCATACTAAAATCCTCTTGTTAAACCACAAATTAAACATGTTGAACCATGAATTCTTTTGGTTTAACACACTATCCATACCCACAGTTAATTTCTGACAGGCCTGTAAAATCATGAAATGAACCAAAAACAACCTGTATGACAACATGAAGAACTAAGATCCAGAAAAGTCAACACATAATCCATTGAATTTCAAGAGAAACAATATCATCCATATCTGTCCATCTAGAATGGGTTACATCTGATCTGAAACATTTAAACTTGTTAATTTGCAAAAACAGAAAGGTGTGTATGTGGGGGAGTCTTTTTTTACTGTGCTGTAGACAGATATGAACCAAAATAGCAATGGAAGACAAGGAGCATTAGCAAAAGCAAGCCGTAGGAGTGTCAGACAGAGAGAGAGACCCCATTATCACACTGGCAGCTGTTTATTTACATTGTCTGTTGCCCAAATTTCAATCCAGCTTCCCAGCTATCGCCGCAGCAACACCGTATTGTCAAACCCTATCAGCATGCCAGCGTGGCTGCTATATGCAGATCTGGCATCAGGCCATTGCTTGCTTTCAGATCCCACAAGCAGACCAGCGTTCATTGGTTTCACCACCTGGCCGGCTTACTGTGTGCCACCGGTTGCTATGGAAGCTAATTCACAGGAAGAAAGCTCACTTTTGCAGCAGAGACGAGCAAATCACACGAGGTAATGTCCCGTGTACATGGACTGAAGGTAATCCTCACTTGCTACCCGATAGAGCCAGTCTGAATCCGGGGTATTTCAGCCCGAAACCGGCGAATCTTAATACTTGAAACATATCTAATATCCATTTTAGATTTATTAAACATTGCCATTATTGAGTATTAAGCATTTAGAAGTTCAAGCATCACACATTTTCTTTTGAATGATTACCATTGATTTGTCACACATGCAAAACATTTCCATTTGCAAACCTTGTTTGTGTCATTATTTTATTTCTGCTTTGGCCACCTCTGTTGGTTTTTTTAGGGACCGTATGTAGCTGATTGGCTTGCCTTTGCCTTGGGTCGGTTTTGCTACCCAACCAAAACCCTCAGTACAGGGCTTCAGAAGAAACAGAATTTCCTGCCAAAACAACAAATTATTTTTTGTGATTTCTTTACCCTACGAGCTGATCAGAAACATGTCAAATATTGAAATTCAAAGAACTTATTCTTTTGCTTCCAATCTTCAGAGAGGACTTTGAGCAACATTTTTGTAGAATTTGTAAAGTTTTTTATTTTACTATTTTTTAAGGTCAGGTTTAGAAGTTTGCAAGAAAAATTCTCTCAGAGGCAACATACAAGAAAATTTGGGGATGGCAAAAGTGTGTTTGCAAAACAGTGTATCTACAACTTTATTGCTCTTGTTAACAGTTAAGTTTCAGTACAACAATGAATATCTGTGTATTTTACGTACAAGACCAATGCAAAGTAATCTATAACTGTGAAGTAGATGGAAACGGATAGCTTTAGAGTTTTTAAATGAGGTGAAAAATGTCGTGTGCATCTACAGTCAGCCTCTCTGAGTCAATACCACGTAGAACCACTTTTTGCTGCATTTCCAGTTGCGATTCATTTAAGGCCCGTCTACACCAGCTTTAAAATTGAGCAACTGATAAATTTACAGACCGCCTTTTGCGAAATACGTACAGATTAGCCAGTTGAATTAAGCTCTGGATTTTGACTGTGCCAGTCTAACACATGAAGCATCACTCAACTTTGACTGGCTTCACTGTCCCTAGTGAAGAAAAGCATCCCCACAGCATAATGCTGCCAACACAAATGTTTTACCTTGGGGATTTTGTTTTCAGGGTGATGTGTTAGTTTGTGGTCATACCATGCAGGCTATGACAGAGGAAAAGAAAAAAAACTATCTGCGTCATCTGAAGTCCTTATTTCAAAGAATGTCTTAAATTCTTGTGCAATGATCAAACTAGCATGAAACGTATCTTAGATACAGAAATGCAATATATACAATTGTAAAAGATAAATGCAATCAAAACATCTGGACTGTCACTTGGCCTTCTATTCTTAACCTTTTAAATGAAAGAAAGCTCAGGTAAAGATGTATATTCTTCAAATCTCATCATCTTTTGTTATTTGTAGTTATTCTAAATTTAGCAATGATAAAATTGGAAGAATCACGGCCAAAGACAATAGCTGTTTCTTTTTTTTTTAATCAACTTGCAGTTTGTGATTCAAATGTGAATGATCAGGTGAGGACTGTGAGAGAGATGATGGGTCTTTTTTTGTTCTGCAACATTTCTCCTTTGTTGCTCCTTTTATCTTTTTTCCTGACTTATTCTTAACGCTGCGTTATGTAACCGCAGCAGCTGTTTGAAGTCGTAGGAGGGAGGGGAAGGTGGGTAGAAAAGTTTTCAAAGTGCTGCTGCTGCTGCTGCTGCTGCTGATGATCAGAACACAGGGGACAAGTAAGTGACAGAGTCTGCTTCCAAAACAAACGCCTGGTCCCATCACACATTCTGCCTGTACGCTTCAATTTTTAAACCCAACTGTTTGTTTTACTTTTCAAAAAACCTGTGAAAATCTGCATGTCTGACGATTCACCCATAATGTGTATCAAACACGTCAAGCTGTTCACGGGAAACCATGGGAAGGCGCAATACAACCAAGGGTGATACAACAAGGTGAAAACAGCAAATGAGGAAGTGTCCTATGAATTTATCTTAAGAAAAGGGCTGGGGTGTTTTAGTAATATCAAATATTTAGTGATGCTGATGTATTTGCCACATGCACATTTCAGTCTAACTGCAAGTTTAGCTACTTAGGGGACAGATGAAAAACTAAAACCTCCATGTTTTAAAACAATTAATTTTTAAAAAGGAGAGAAAAAACAAAACAAAGGAAAAGATCTTAAATGGAGCAAAAGATTAAAATTGACCAATTTTCAGTCACTCAATCAATACATAACCCAATCAATTAATAAGACTTTAACATTTCTGTCTATGATCTAATAAACTAAACAACTAGGATAAAATGTCTGAACTGAGACAAATTGAAAAATGGTCTCAGTTCAATTTTATATTGAATTTTTTTAATGTAAACATTTTTAAAAAAATAAATAAAAAATTACAATTGTAGAATACTCAAACTTAACCATAAAACAAACGGAAAATGTATAATTATCAATATTAAAATTATGTAATACAAAAGCAGAAAAAAAGTAAATAATATGAAATGCATTGTAATAAAAATGCAAAAAAATGCATAATGAATAAGTGTACCTAAAGTTAAAATAAAAACAAAACAAACAAACCCCAACACACTAAAATAATGATATAATAAGATAAGAATAAACACAAATAAAAATAAGACAACTTTCCCTTGATTCAAATACTGAAAAATCGTTTTTGTATTGTTTTTTGGATCAACTAAAACTGAGAACTCCTATTTTCTTTGGGCCTATTAGTGGATCAAGCAGTAACATGCACTTTGATAAACTTTTTTTTTAGTTTAATGGGCTGAAAAAATAAGTTTCGATATATGAATGAGACTCATTTTGTAATTCCTTCAATCTCGAGTGCATTTTAATCTCTGTCTATAAACCTGCAGCATATTTTTAATAGCTTTTATACTATTTTATGTTTTATAGTCCTAATAGAAATAATCTAAACCAGTCAAAATCGCAATTGTCGAAGATCAGACTGCAAAGAAAATCAGAAATCTGTATAGGTGAGGAAAAAAGGGGATCAGGGCATCTTTCACTATTAAATTATGTCTTTTTTTGTCTGTGAATTAACTGCTCTCTCTTTTTAGTGCCTTTTCTCTGTAAGAAAGCTAACCAGCTGCGACCCTCATTTCCCTGCACACTCCCTCACACAAACGCGTCCGCACTTAAGTACCTTAAAACACACTCTAAAATTACTAGATTACTATAATTACAGCCTCGCTTGGTGCTGACAGCTGTACAGCAAACTAGATGTGCTCTGTGTAGGAAAAATTTGGCCAAAAACCTTTAACCAATGCAAATATAATTCTCCGCATCATAGAGGAACGGGAAGCGTGAGTGATGGCACTGCTTTCAGGTGCGTCATTGTTGTTCTTGCTATGATTATGCATTTCCTCACAGGAAAGCACGCACGCATTGAGCCATTAGCACACATTTGTATGTGTTGTTTTTTTTTTACAAGAGACGTTCTGTGGTCTATAGGAGTTTTCAATTTGAAAATTTGGCAATTTCCAAACCCTGCGTTCTGCTAACAACCTGCCATTCTCATAGAAACATCGGTTGGCACAACACGTTGCCCACAGCCGCATGAGAGGCGCCTTTAAGGCCTGGCACCAACACTTATTAGCATGAATACACACAAAATGTGTTGATTACTGATCTTCTACAAGCACTATTTATTCCCCTCTAATGAGACACATGTGATCAAATACTCATCAGTGATGAAAGATGGCCCACCACCCTCCGTCAACACCCCCCCCCACACCCCCCAGCCTCCTCCTAACTCTGTCTAGCAGCAGCAACAGCAGCAGTGGTGTGAAGTATTGTTTAAATGCAGCAAGGCTGGGAAGAGATGATGAAGAGGGAGAAAACCGCTCAGAGGAGAGGAAAGAGGAGAAAGACGCTGAGGGACGCGGAGGACAGTTGATGAACTGCACAGAGCTGGACACCAGCCAGATGCTTTTAATGAGCAAAAGTGCTGCACCCAACACCTCGCACCTAATTGCACACACACACACGCGCACACACACTGATGCAGGAAGCTTATTTTTGCCTCCCGTACTCTGCAGCATCCCGCCATCCAGCACTAAGTACTCCCTCAAGATCAAACAAGCAGCTCACAGTAACCAGCATACAGATGAGCCTTTCCTCTCCCCTCCTCCTTCTCTCCCCTGCAGTAACCTCTTGCTCTTCCTCTCTCTCTCCCTTCCTTCCTTCTCCTCTCGCAGAGGGGGGAACACATCGGCCATCACTCAACAAACACACTGCGCTGACACTGGCCGGGATAGTCCAATAAAAACACATTACCTGCAAACTGTATTAAGGCCCAAGTATGGGCCACATGCACTCACGCACACACCCAGCCAGCCGTGGGTGTATGCGCAATGGGGCAACTGTGTGTAATCGAATCTAGGTTAGCGGCAACAGTATTCTATTCACTGGAACAGGCTGTACCCGCCCTGCCACGCTGCATAGGATCTGAGGTCCTGGATGTAAACTGTGTGTTCTCAGGATGCTCATAAAGATGGAGGATAAGCGTCTGAGATGACGAGAGACGAGGATCTCTTTTGGTTTGTCCTTGGGTTCGGGTGCGACATCACGTTACCAACACCATGTGCTTACACTTTTGCTTGTAATTCACAATGAGGCGACAAAAACACAGTGTTGGCAGTTTTTGGCAGTTTTCAAGTGTTGCGTTTTTTTCTTCATAAACACATAAGCTGCTGTGCGATTATGCAAGACACAGTGCTGTTAAAAAAGCCGTAATGATGTAATAGACCAACAGTTTGTAATGCATTGCTGTGAAGTGGAAAGAATTGTTCTCAGGTTTCTGGACAAAATCTGAAAAGTACGGGGTACATTTGTACTGTGTGTCACATGACTGTTATAAAAAGTCATGTGTATACATCACGGGAACTCAGAGAGGACGACATTCATCACTTACTTAAATGATCTACACTTACCAGCTTACTTTCATTCCAGATTACATGAAATACAACTGTTTTGAGAGTCCCAAGTATTAAAAGCAGCAGTCTAGCTTTTGCGTTTTTGCCTTAGGAGTTACTTGAATGTAACTCAGTCTAAAGGTTTCTACCTTGCCTTTTAAGTGCGTACTTAGAAAGGTTACAAGTGCAGCCTTAGCTTGGTGTCATCCAAGTGACATGTTTGTTGGTGGCTGGTTAGTAGGATTTAAAAACATCTGCTCACATTATCTTTATATTGGTCTGCTTTTACTGCAGTCTAATGCAGCTGCAACCAGTTTATTATCCTGGATCAATGTGTGCTTCTGCGCTTTTGTGTCTCTGCATGGTGCTGCCTCACCATGTTTCATGATGGGGATAATGTGTTCAGGGTGATGTGAAGCATTAGTTTTCTCGAGCACCTTGTTTCTGTGTCCCGTGAATCACTTGAAGCAAGCTGTGAACTACACGTCTTTTGAGTTTAATGAATTCCCTCTTGTCACTCGTGCATGAGGTCAGATTTGAGAAGAGCGTGAACGATTGTTTATCCCACCTGAGCTGTGGACATCTGCAGCTTTTTCAGGGTTTCTATTAGTGTCTTGCTTGCTTCCCAGCTTTAAACTTCTTCACACCCGACCTGTCTGCTATGTTCCTTGGTCTCCAAGAGGCTGTTAGTTTACTCATAGTCTCTCACAAACCTCTGAGGTCTGCACAGAACAACTGCATCCATCCAGGTATTAAATGACTCAAAGGTGGACTCTGTTTACTAATCAGGTGACTTCTGTTGGCGATTGGCTAAACTGCATCTTCTTTAGGAGTAAGAGGAGTGTCTTTATTTGTAAAGATGTTGAAAACATTGTTTTTGTTCTGCTTCACAATTATGCACTACTTTGCCTTATTGTAGAAATGTGACAAAATGTGAAAAAGTGAAGGGGTGTTAAAAAAAAAAGCACTGTACATCATGACAAATGGCTGCTTTGTTGCCATCGGTGCTTCATATTGATTTGTTTCCCATCACCTTTCGTCTGTTTGTGGAAGTGATAAGGCTTCTTTGTGCAGCTCTCCGGGCAGAAATTCAAAGCACAAACCCACTGCCGCATGCAGAAGCCTGGATTACCAAATAGGGTCATTTACCAGGTTTTGCAGCGTAGCAAACGCTTTAAGAAGCTAAATAAATTGAGGCTGCTGGTTTCTGGCCGAAATTTGCACACACACTGTTTTTCTTACCCTCTTTATTCTTCAGGAAGTTCATGCAGCCTTTTTCACGTGGTAAACTGAAAGGAGAGCAGTTCGGTTTCACTTTTGTGACAAAATCAGTGGAGAAACACCTAAAGAGCGATGATTTAAGGGAACCCATTTATAAAAGGAAACACAAATTGTCAGCATCCATGAATAAAAATGAAATGCTGTGAGTCATACTTGGATCCGTTGCTCCCTGAAACCATGTTTGTGTTTGTGGCACTTTTCTCTAATGAGGGACAAACATTTTTTTTCTCCGTCTCCCTGTTTGCCTAATAACAAGCCCAAAAAAATGACCATGAGCCTTCTGGGCAATTACATGGGCACTTGGGGGCTTATAGTGTGTTGCTTGGAAACACACAGACACAAACGGAGCCTTTAGAAACTAGGTTAAAACTGATGCAAAAGCAAGAGAGCAAGCGGATATAAATATCGGTGCAGATCAAAGAAAAGACAGGGAGATTAGGGGTGAGGAGGCGAGACGACCGCTGGGTGTTGGGGTCTTAAAGAGAGGAAGCTGTTTTTTTTTCTTCTCATGCATCTGTTTTGATCCCAAACTGAGGAGCAAGAAAGAGGATGGACAGAAGAGGAGAGAAGCACAGAGGGCAGCCTTTGCTTTTCATTTCACCACAACAGCATGTTTCCAATTTCAGCATGCCCTTTACTGACCACCTGAGATACAAACAGACACCGGCTCTCTGCTTCTCCAACTCTCCCTCTGATCTCAGCAATGATCGGCTTCCTTTCATTGTGTTGCATCACACAGGAGGGAGACGGAATCGGGCGTTGCTCTGCATTTTTAGCGGGTTCTGTATCAGTGATTGTGCATCTTGTGCCATGTCTTATCTGTCTCTTTTGACAGCACAAACATTGCCCCACGTATCTCTAAGAAACACGCTCCCTCCACCATGAGCTCCACACAAAACACCTGCAAAATGGAAATATTTATTGTTTAGTTTCGCACAAAAACATTCAGCGTTGAGTTCCATTCATACATGTGCATCTCAGTTAACCAGAATACTGTTGAAAAGCCAATCTATCCCAGTAATCCAATTGAACAAGTTATTTATCGGAAAAAATTATATTACACAAGAATAGTAAAAATTGGATTTTTGGTACAGAAATGTCGCTCTGTAATGAACAGCATATTCATTCAATACATGATACCACTCTATCATCAATTACAGCATTAATGCAAAGTGGCATGGAGGCAATCAGCCCCTGGCTCTGCCGATGTATTAAGGAAGCTTTTTTTAAGTTCCCTTCATATCGTCTGCATTGGTTAATCTGCTGTCTCTCATCTTCCCCTTGACAAAATTTGAACGATTCTCCACGAGGCGTAGGTCAGTGGAGGTTGCTGGCTAGTCAAGTGTAGTTATGCAGTGGTCATTACACCAGGGATGGATAGTTTTGGCAGTGTGAGCTGGTGTCAAGTCATGTTGGAGATAAGCATCTCCATAAAACGGTCCAGCAGAAAGAAACATGAAGTGCTGTAACATTTCATCACAATCAGGCTAACGGCTCCCATATATCCTCACAGTTTCTATCGTGCTTCTATTTTCCTTTTGCTTTGCTGCTGGTACACCTGTATTTCCCCACAGTGGGACAATAAAGTATATTCTATTCTATTCTATTCTATTCTATTCACGCTTCCTCCAGACTGGGATCTTGATTTCCAAATCATTCTTCGTTGCTTTTGTGCTCCAGCTTTTCCTTCCACTAAACTTTTTATTGATATGCTTGGACACGGCACTCTGAGAGCAGTGACCTTTGTTGGCGATGACCTTTGGTTTTCTACCTTCCTCGTTGGGGGGTCAGTGACTGTCTGCTGGACTGTCAAGTCAGCAGTCTTCCCCATGATTGTGTAGGCCGTTACATAACATTTCAGTATTAGATAGCATTCATATTGATCGTACGCAATATTCGAATAAACTGAGAACTTGTTTTTGTGTGAACTATAAACCCTATATAGTCTTTGAGATGCATCTGTACATCCATCTTCCTTCTCATTTCCCCACCCATTTCTCTTCTATCATTCCCTAATTCCTCCTCTTATACACACATGTTGCCATCTTTCCAGGAGACACACACACATACACACACACGCACACACACACACACACACACACACACACACACACACACACACACACACACACACACACACACACACACACACACACACACACACACACACACACACACACTATCTCACCCCTGTTTTCTCTCCCAGACACTTCTTTCTCCACCCCCTCTCTGCGTTATCTCGGCCGTCACCCTCCCTCCTCCCCGTTGCGCTGCGCACCCACACGCTCTCACATGTTCTCCACCTCGCTCCCAGCCTTATTTACTCTCCCTCTCCGTCACACCTCTTCCTTTCTATCCATCTCTTCCCCCTCTTGCATCCTCTCCTTCCCTGACTCCTCGGGGCCAGTGAGGCTGTGGCGTAGCATCGGTCTCAGTCAGCAGTGACACTGCAATCCGAGCGCAGAGTTTTAACGGCACGCTAATAATAAAAGCTGTGCCCGAAGTGAGCTTTGGTGCAAAAAAAAAAAAAAAGTGTGTCAAATCACATGTGAAGGGACGGAACATACAAGGCCGTGCTGCACTTAAAATAGCATGCAAGCCAAATGAAATTCTCAGACGCAAACAAGAAAAGTGCCACCGATAGATCATACAATAAACAAACATATTCGTCCATTGTTAGAGAGGATGCACGTGCATGTGGGTGTATGTCAGATCCCCTGCTTATGCAATGGTCAGAGTAAACAGCATGCTACGACACATTCCTGCTCTGACTTACAGCGCCGTGTTATGAGACTACGTAACACGTTCACAGGCTTGAGACGCTGCTGATGCTGAGGCTCCAAAGCTTGCACTCTTCCCACATTCACATGTTTGGAGAGCTGCTTTTCCATGCTGCTTGTTTAAACAGATGCCGGAGGAAAACAAGGTCGAGGCAGGTGTCGGGGAGTGTATGTTTATGTGTGTGTGTGTGAGTGGGAGGCAATTGCTCTGCCCCAGCAAAATGAAAATAGAACGCAGTCCCACGAGAGAGGCTGCTGTCCTCTATTTGGCTTTCAAATGCACACGCAGACAGAGAGTAAGACAGACACACCTCCCCGTTTTGCATTCACTATCCCCACTTCCATCTGCAACACCATGTCTTTCCCACAACATTTGGAAACGAATGACAGGTGAAAGCTCTGTACCTGTGTTGGGGTGGGGGGGGAGGGGGGTCAGCCGTTCTCTCCTCCTTTATGTAGTTCTCACTCCTGTCCCCCTCTTGTTCAGCCGGTCTGAGCAGAGGTGAGCCAAGCAGAGGCGAGCCGAGCCAAGCGTACGGCGGCGAGGCTCAATCCTTTCACCCTGCGATGCTGAAAATGGCACCAATATTCCCTGACAGCAGCAGGCTGCCTGCCTCTCTCTCCTCCTCCTCTCTCTCTTTCTCTCTTGCTCTCTAGCTTGCATCCCTCCTCTGCTTGTCTGCTGCCATGTTGAGTGCACGTAGGGTGAGGGGCGGGCTGAAAGGAGGGGACAAGGAGGAGAGAGAGGGAGAAGGGAAAGGAGGAAACAGTCAGGGGGACTCAGGGGGATAAGAAAGCAATTAGAAGACAGCCCTTTCCTTCCAGTCAGGAATATATAATGGAATTAGCTCTAAATGTGTGTGTGTGTGTGAGAGTGTGTGTGTGGGTTGGAGGTCAGGGGAGGTGAAGAGAGGGAGGTGTTGGGGTGCCTAGTCTTGCAGCCTCTGCTGGGGAGTCTAGCAGCCACCGATTGCAAAAGTGGGAGAGAGCAGATGGGAGGATGTATGTGGAGTGATTGCAATCATCCTGTGTGTTTGGGTGCGTGCACGTGTGCATGTGTGTGTGTCAGAACTGGAGAGAGAGAGAGGGAGAGATTGCTGATGTGCTGTTTGGAGGGACGAGGCGGCTGCTTCAAAGCCTTCTCCATCTCCGGTTTTTCCCCCTCATCCTCCTCTTCCTGCTGTGTGTGTGAGTGTTGCGAGGAGGCTGGATGCCTGTTTTGGTTCTGGTCTCCTTTTTTTCTTGTGGTGGCATATTAACGTGAATGTGAGGGTGGAAAAAAAGGAACTCGCTCAAATCGGTTTACTCATGTATGAAAAGAGATGACCATAATCCCAATGTGAGAGACTGTGATAGGAAAAAAGATGAGTTGGAGCTTGCAGTATTTTTTTCTCTGCGTTTAGGAGAAAATTAGATAACAAAAGGGGAAAAAAAGAGGAGAATGAGTGTGTGTGTGTTCGTTGCTGTGTGAAGATGTGTGAGTCTGTCTTTTGATGGATGGGGACTGAGCCAGGCACTGCATGAGGGAGATATGTGCATGTCACTGATTGTGCCATGAATGAAAATAAGAAGGAAGGGTGAGGGAGAAGAGAGGAGAGGAGAGGAGGGAGTGAGACTCTCCTCCGATTCGAAGCCGTCTCCAATCTAGCACCAAAAGCGCCACAACATAATAAAATGTAAATTAATCAGTAAATAGTAAACATAACAAACACCAATTTTACCTTTTTGACTAAAGAAGGTCACAAAGTCCTTTTAAAGGGAAACCTACCATGTTACAATGATGTAAACTTCCACAAAAGCTCACTGTTGATCAGAAGGGGGCATAGTGTGTCTGCCTGTGAAAAGCTGTGTGCCAACATAGTTTAAAAAAGTATATAGGTACAATAAAAAAGGTATCCTTACAATACAAAAACACAAATAAGTGCTATCTTTACATTGAAGCAGTCGTGGAGGGATTTTTTTCTGCCACCTTTCATGCCTCCATAGTCTTCCCCTGTCTCTTTTTCTTCCTGAGTGGCAGATGAAGGGCTGCCCAGGTACGTCAATAATTCACATGCCCGCCTCTCGCTTGTTGTTTCAGTTTGCTCTTTCGAGCAAATGGAGTGTGCGTCGCGACGTCATCATGAATATCTCCCGCTTAGCCACCAGAGCAACCCCCTATAAATGGCAATGACCCGTGATCGCCTGTGGCACGCAGACGCACGCACGCGACAGAAAAACGAGCAGCTTCTGCTCACACCCTCGTGAACAAACCCGCGCCGTTCAAGGGCGATTGATTCGGTGTTTAATTTCTCCTCCGGTGCTCTTGAGGCAAAAGGATGCGCCTCAGTCTGACCTTGACGACAGGATAGAGGAGATTTGCCTCCGTCGCCACAGACACACAAACACAGGAGCATCATTGCATCAGATCTCATTCAGTGTTTTAGAAATATAGCAATGTATTTTCTAATTATAACCATCTAGGAGGATATTCCTCATTTTAGCCACTGTAAAGTGGCCCTCTTATAATAACTCACACGTTGAGATGAAGTGCGTCATTGACTCAAAAACGGTGGCTCTACGCTAAAACCAATCAGGCTGACCAATCACCTGGAGAAGAAAAACAAGCTGTTGTGGCCTGTGGGTATGTTTAACTTGCCATGCGCCCCCTCCACTTTCTTCGCTTGATGCAGTCAGCTCTCAAAGCATCAAATCACATCAGTCTAATTTAAAGGTAATGCTCTGAAGAGTATTGTGCACCATGGAGCTCAATAACAACAAACTAACGGAGCCCAGCAATGGGTCTAGGTGCAGAACGTGCTCCAGCTCATGCGCCTGAATTATTTCGGCGCGGTTATCCTCCACGGGATGCTTTTGTTTTGATCAATGGGAATCTGAGCTAGGCGTGATTTTGCCTACAGCGCTGCCATCAATTGAGATGGACAGGGGTTAAACACGACTGCTTCTGAAGAAGCGTTTGAAAGCGCATCTAATCTTGGTTTAGGCACACACATACGCACACACACCCACACTCACACACCTACGCATACACAGGTGTGCTAGTTTGAAGCCTTCAGCTCATAGCGCAGTCTGCCTGTTCAGTCTGTTTATTTATTAGTTTTTTCCCCCACCCAAATACAACCATGTATAATACAAAAGGCTTCAATTTGGCTAAAATTAAAAGTATCTACAGAAGTGAGGTTATGGTGAGGCAATGTTCAGCTGTCTAACATTATAATTTTGCCAACTAGGGCTTATATAGAAATTTTTTATCTGTTTCTGTATAGAGTTTTAGATTATCTGGCCTCTGTACATCCTTTTTCCATTATAACCTTTTCCATCTTTTAAAAACACTTTTCTAGCACTTTTCTAGTCATTGTGACCACTCAAAGCACTTTACACTATAGCCACCTTCACTCAATCACACTAACATGTCATGATCTCGGCACTGGTGCTGGTCTGATTACTCACTCTACACACCTGCTCAGCTCCACCCCGTTTCTCATTACCTGTCACCTGATTCACCTGCACCTGCCAGTATATAACCAGCCTTTAGACCAGACATCAGTGCCAGATTATTTCAAGCCATTGGTGAGATCTGTTCCAGCGGTCTTTCTTCCGATTACACTTTGTTTTTGCTCTGTTTGCTGGTAAATGAAGCACTTTTGTGCCTATTTACCATTACAAGACCTTGTGACCTTGTGTATGATATTGTGTTTGCATGCAATGAGTGAACAAGGTAAGCAATGGAGCCAAGCAAGTCAGGAATGTGAAAAGGAAGAGGTTAAATTACTCTTATCCTGGAGAGTGGGTCGGTCTTCAACCATGTCGACCTTTCACTTTGCTTAGAAGAAGAACAAAGGGAAGAAGGTACCACTTTGAAAACATGTAAGGAGAGGTCTTAGCTAGGAAAAGGATCTAGAAGCTATTATTAAGGCTATTTGGATGGAGCCTAAGACTGTGGCTGAAAGCCACAGTAAATGCGAGAAGCTGCAGGCACCAAGGGACTGCTCCTCACAGCAGGGTTCCTACTGAAACTATAAGGCCTAGTTGCCCAGGCCAATCTTCCTCTTTTGCCTGCTGCTGACCAGCTGCACAGGATAGATGCTCTCTATTTTTAGTGGATCTCATGAGGAGAAGGTCTGCACTGGAGAGATGAAGCAACGCTGGGTCCGAATGGGGTTCAGTGACCCGCAAGCATGTGCGCAGGATGGAACCAAGCTAAGTATGGTGTGCTTTCTGTGAAATCAACATCAAAATCCAAGCAGCAGTGGTCTTTCTAAGTTGTGCTGGAGAAAGCTGACCCGGGAGCCAAGCCATACATCTGCAGGCCGTGCAGAGATCCCTACATGCTGCAGACTTTACAGGCTGAACGCAGCTCACTGGAGTTCCAGGTAGAACTCATCCAGGCCGGGATTAACAAAGTGGTTTACTTTTAATGTGTCTTCACTGTGTTTTTAAGGTTTGACTGAAGTTAAGACGTGGAGCTAAGAGACCCGCTAGCGAACTTTGAAACAGTGCTACTCTGGGTGTCTTTTATGGTTATGACAAACTTTATTTCCATAAGGGTTTTATCAACCCTTATATAAATAAATGACACATCAATGTTTGTGTTTACTGGTCCACTCATTACACCAAAATATAGCTTTTAAAGTCCCTCTAAATAAGCCCCGAATGTCCGCTAGCATTAGCCGCTATTAATGCTTGTTTTCGTTTAGCTCCACCATCGTCCGATAGTGCTATGAGCGTTAGTTCAGCATTAATAGGGAACATTAATGTCAAATTAACGGCGTTTTGTGTAACTTTAAGTGTGACCCATCAAGCTAATGGCCATATGACTTAGATGTGCCCTGACATATTACTTCAGGTTGATCGTTTGCTCACAGTGCCCTCTAGCTTCTTAAATGACCAATTTGAGTCTTAATTATTTTCTGGAGAAATAGTTACATTAATGAAAATCAAGCATCCTAAAGATTATTGATTTTTATTTAACAAATCATTCTTTAAAATGTTAATTCCTCAAATAATGCTTTATCTAACTTGGAGATCCAATGGGTTGAATACATACCAAATGTTGTTCTAAATTAGTTAAGCTAATTTAACCTCATTCCATTTTCTTTAAGATGAACTTTGTTCGAAGGATGCCAGTGCTCGAGTCATTCTTTGAACTGTTGTCCTGATATCAAAGCTAATTGGCTTTGACATCAGGCTAATTCACTGGACAATACCTAACAGACCAAGAGTTATTTGATAAACATCATATAACCTAGAAACATATGTAATTGTTCTGTTGTGTAGGTAGTCGACTTTATAAATATTTCAGATTAGGCTCATTGCTGCCAAACGGTCATATTGAAGATGCTTCCACAACTTATTAATCATTAATTATTTGCATGGCATCAACCGGTAGAAAAAAAGAAATTAACATTTTTCAAATTCTTTATGAATATATTTCTGGGTACTACTGCTGGCCGAAGACACAAAAGCTGGCATCTGATCCTTAGCTTCCAATATGTGCTAAATTAATGGACTATTTTACATAAACATTGAAACATAGACTAGATAATTCTACTCTGAGAAGAGATTCTTTAAAAAGTCTTGTGTCATATCTGGAGCTGAATATATCTTTACTCCACTATAAAGCTTAAATTTAAGTTTAGCAATACATATGTTAACCAGAAACAATCTCTTAATGTAAAATAAGTTTTGGACTGCTACGTTTCCTATTTCCTGTAACAGCTTTCTTATAGTTTTCTTATATCAGTGCTATAGCTAATCACAATGTTTGCATGCAGCTCATGAAAACAGTACATTGCTCTAATATAGGTAAGGGTCTTAACCCTGACTTCCTCCACTTCCTGCACCACTATTAACCAACCCCATCTACGTGTTTTTGCCACTGATACACTCAAATTTCTCCATTGTGGGAATGAAGGCATTTCTATTCTATTCTATTCTATTCTATTCTATTCTATTCTATTCTTCCATAATTTTAAGCATTTCTGCATTGAACTATGACAGTCAAAATATTTTGTTTGTTTAATATTTCGTCTTTCCCTAGTTTTGAAGTTTCCAAGAAACATCCTTTCAAGTCAGGTGAAATGAGGGTGGTTGAGGATCTGACCACACATACCTTCGATCACTCGGAAGCAAAGGAGGAAGGGGTGTCTTTCTGTTGCCATAGAGGCAGGAAAGTGGCGTTTGATGCTGTTACTAGGCAGGATAAGCTGCCCCTGATGAATGAGGTGAGGGGGATGTGGGCCAGTGTGCTGTGCTGGGTAAACAACATCAATACCCAGTGGGAGTGATTCGGAATGGTGTTAATACTTCTGACTGTTTGGGGAAGAAAAGTCTCACTTTGTTATACAAATGTTTTTTTTTAATCTACAAATGCTATCATGTTAAAATGAAAAAGGAAACAATAACCAAAATAAGTAAATTGCTTATTCTGCACATTTTATTTAACAATTTCATTTTGTTTTGTGAAAAAAATCTCCAAGCTCATGGGTATGGTATTAAGGGCATCACTGGGTATTTTTAACATTCAGATTTAATCTGGGTCTACAGGTGTCGTTTTTTACACTAACATGCTAAACTTTGCTAGTGCTGTTGTCATATTACATAGACGGAAGGCCACATTAGGTGTTGTTTTGAGGTTAGATAAAAGTCACAAAACAATACTTACTAGGAAATTCAAAAGTAATTTTCTGGCTGTGATGTCAATTCAGGACAACAAAACACGTCATAGATGTAAACAAGGGAGCGATTCCAACGAAGCTCTACCGCCATCTAGTGAGCTTTGGTCATACTTCTTTTTCAATCAGGAAAGCTTTTTACCGGCTCGCTCTACTGGCAAAAATAGTATATTTTTGTTCACTGTGAATTGCAATGGTGAATATACCTAAATATATGTTTTAATGCTTTTTCTCTGAAAAGTCCGATGCTGACATGCAAAAGATAGGATCAACTAATAAACAGCTAATGTACACTCACCTAAAAAAATAAATAAAAACTCACGTTTTTGTAATTCAAATCTTATTATACTGGCACTGCAGATGGGTCAGATATATTAAAGATGATATAAGATGCTCTGTATGGTTCTGTTTTGGTTGCATCAAAAGGACAGTGAGGTGGTGTTCACTGTTACTGAACATTGCTGACGACAATCATCAAAAGGACAGTGAGGTGGTGTTCACTGTTACTGAACATTGCTGACGACAATGCTATGGTGGTCCATCAGCACCATGGACAGAGCATTCAAGCAGTTGCTGCGTTTCTTCAGCACCAAGGAAAGCATCGTATTCCCTGCCTCAACCACTAACAGCTATTTGATACCCCCCAGGCAGAAAAAAAACCCTCACACATCCACAGATAAAGACAACTGTGGTCCCTTTTTGTTTTATTGCACACTTTAATCATGTTGTAAACTTCACAGTAACAATGCAAGAGCAGAAAACAGAAGCAAACTACTGTGCAGTGCAGCTCGATAGCTCTTCAAAATATTTATAGGTATTTACACAGAAAATATCAAAAACATGAAACAGTGTCCAATGGTTATCCCTGTATCTGGATGAGGCGAATAGTTTTCTTTTTTCACCCAGACGCTCTTCTTTTAAGTCATCTTCACACTGTTTGTAGCTCTGGGAATCCCGTTAATACTGCCAACCCAAACACATTCAAGTACTGTAGTTCTGGCATTGCACAAGTACCGGGTTAGCCAATACACAGGACTCTTAGGAGAAAAACAAATACAAATACAATTGCACTGGCAACACTTGCACAAATTAATCTCTAAAATTAAACAGCTTTTTGTTTGGTTTCATTTAAACAGAAATGTGTGATCCAATGGAATGTCAGTCTCAGTGGTAAACAATTACAAAGTATGTTAGCAATACATAGTTATACAGCCTATACTTTCCAGAACTTTTCTGGATCTTACCAGGTACTTTCCAGCACTTCCATGTGAACTCTTCCAGAACTTATCAGCGACTTTCCTGAAACCTTTTTGCCGCTTTACTGGAAAATCCTTGGTACTTTCAGGAAGCAGGCTGCATTATGAGTTGACTTGTAACTTGGTACATTGCTGAATCTACATGGAACCTGCTAAGTGCAAGAAAATACCTGGAAATTCCCATAAAAGTTCTGAAAGCACCTGGGAGGTTCTGGGACAGTTAAAGGTATACCCAAGCACTTTGATTTGTCTTGTTACTGAAATGTGCTATACAAATAAACTTGCCTTGTTTTACCCAATTAAAGTTTTTGTTACAAGTCATCCCACCATAATTACTGGTTCCTAAAAGTACACAGTAAGTTGCACAAAAAAACCCAGTACATTTCATGAAAGTTCCAGACAGTGCCTTGTATGTTCCTGAAAGTACATTTTAATGAAAGTTCCTTAAAGTATCTGGTAAGGTCCATAGACGGTCAATGAGAGTACCTGTTTGTAATTAACGGGAACATTTCCTAAAAGATTTGGGAAGTTCCAGGAAAATAACCTCTAAATTCTGGGAAAGCCTTATCTATTATTATGTAGTTCTACCTAATGTATTTATGAGTAATACTGTATTTTGCAGTATCTGAATCAAAAGTAGAATATATAACTCAGGACAGACGGGTATTACCTTTTTTTGTGCACCAAATAAATACAAATTGACCATCAAATCTTATCAAATGAAAGTATATAGAGGAAAACTTACTTTGTACTGCAGAAAAGTTGAGATTACATCTAGGCTGATTACACAAACAAATGTCAGGTCTCTTTTTATAAATTAAAGGACATAGGTGGTATTCCAGAATTGTTGAGCTTTTTTGGTTTGATAAGTTTATCTATTTATTTTTTATGTTGTTTGCTGTAATGCATGTAGTGCAAGATAAACAAAATAAGGAGACATTTGAAAAAAAAGAACTAAGGCGAAGTCAAAGTTCTTATTGTACAACTGTAAAATAAAAATTCAGTTTGAGATTTATACTTTTCAGAAGTAGGTAGTAAAATTAAGCTTGTTTTACTGTAAGTCTGTGCCAAGGGAAATAAAGCTTAGAAACACACTGTGTAGACACACCCATATTCTCCAGGTTGTAAGATGTTAGTTTCCAGGCATGTCATAGTTTTTGGAACATTCACTGAAAACAATGAATCTTGCTTTTTTCTAACAAAGTGTTCTGATACGTCATGATAAATGATAAAGCTTATATTGTCTGACTATATGCCCTTCAGTTAGTCAGTGTTTTGCATTTGGTTATGTATTTATAAAAACACACAAAACATACCATGTCATAAATCAAAACACAGCAGAAGTTATTCTACGTCTCAAACAGTTAAACAAAAGAAATATGGCTGTATATGTCAGTTATAAAGCCTCCACGTGAGCATGTTTCTTTTACATTTCTGATATAAACACACCTAAGAGCAGTTTCTATAGAGGCAATGATGGCAGTCTTGGAATTCACTGAATTCAGCTTGATTTCAGAGGTGGGATTTTTGGTCCAATCCCAATAGGTGAACAGCCAACGCTGCATGTGGTCCATTAGGGCTACGTGTCAGTGTTGTCACCCTGGAAGACTTTCGACCTCACTACCTGTGGCCAGGGCCCCTGTGATTGGCTGTGTCCCCAGAGAGGTCCTCCTCCACAACGTTAACATAACCCTCTTTCTCTATGCAGTCCGCCACGACCTGCAGAACCAGCCGGAGCCTCCGGTCCATAGCGAGCAGGTGAGGCTGGATGAGGACAGGGGACAGGCGGTCTCGCAGTAGAGACTCCTCCATCAGTGAGCTCAGCTGGTACTCTTCTTTGGCCAGGAGCTGGAGACGCAGGTAAGTGGACTTCCTGACCCTGAAAGCAACAAAATGCAAACATGTCCTTATCATTTTTAACAGATGGATGTATAAGTAGGATGTATTTTCTTCCAATTATCACTCCATTAATTTTAATTAGATCTCTAGCTCAAAACTAAAAACTAGCTGAAAGTTTAAAAGTCACTGTAAAACTGGTCAAGACCTCCTAAGCCTTCTATGGGATCATGATTTACTGCAGCATCTTGGTGCATACATAGACAGTTTCTTTTGGACAGCTTTTACTGGAATAATCAACATTTTACAACAGGAACATGTTAAACATTATTTAGGAAAGAATTATTTGGATAAACAGGAACAACCCAGATGTTAAAATAGTCTTACTTTAATCACAGTTAAACTAAGATCCCTGTAAGGAAACCAAGGTCAGGAAGCAAGTTTTACTATAGTATGCAGATGACCACTTTAAAAAACTAGAAGAATGTTTAGTAGCCAGATGAGATTGTAGATTGCAGAATAATTTACATTTTACAACATCCCTTCTAAAGTCTTTAAAAGATCTAAACTGTGTTATTCATATTTAGATTGTGCCTAAAAAATAAGATTTACACCCCCCAAAAATTGACGAAATGAATGAAATCTTATAAAATCTATCTGGGAACCCAAGCTCTGACCTGCAACACTGGCTGAGAGGCACAAGAATGGACAGCTCATCATGTGAGTGTTTTCCAAATCTACAAGGGAAAAATATAAAGGTATGATTCATCTCAAACACATTTAGCAAGCTCTTTATTGTTTGTGACATATTAATAAAGTCAAGTGCTTTGAAAAGTACTCACCCCCTCAAACTTTTTCACATTTTGTCATGTTACAACAAACTTTAATGTATTTTATTGGGATTTCATGTGATAGACCAAAGTAGTGGACAGTTGTGAAGGAGATGGAAAAGGATATGTGAAAACAAATCTGCCAGGGTTGCCCTGCATTTAACGTCATCTTACCTTCCGTTGACTCTAAACAGCTTTCTTGCTTCTACTGGAGAAGAAGCAATCCTTCTCACAACATATTTCCACCACCACGTTTCATCAGAGGGAATAGTGCATTAAAGGGTCAAGCCGAACAGTTAAATTTTGGTCTCATCTGAATAGGGCACATTTTCCACGTATTTACTCTTCTCTGTTTATGGCTCCATTAAGTTCAGATCAGTGGAGTGTATGATTGATAATTGACCTGTCAACAGATTCTCCCACTTGAGCTCCTACAGAGTCATCAAGGGCCTCTAGGCTGCTTCTCTGATTATAGCTCTCCAAATTTGGCATGGTGGTTTAGGTGATAGACATTTAGCAGTTTCGCCATTCTTCTGCCAATTTTGGATGACTTAATAGTGCATCTGTGAGATGTTCACAGAACACTGATTGTCATTATTTACCCAAACCTGCTTTAGACCTCTCCACAATTTTAACTTCTGTGTTCCTTGGTTGTGATTCAGTTTGTCCACTAATGTTCTCCAACAAACCTCTGAGGTCTTTACAGAACAGCTGCATTCATACTGAGATTAAGACTTTATTAATACAGTGATTTCTGAAGGCAAATGGCTCTTTGCACTTGATTTAATTTCGGTGTATCTAAGCAAAGAGGGCTAAACAGAAATGCATGATTTTAGATTATTTGTAAATACATATGAACCTTACCTCCTTTTACTTCCACTTAATGCGCTATCTAATGTTGGCTTATCACATAAAATTCAATATTAATCGACTGAAATTTGTGGTTGAAACAAAAAGATGCTGAAAAGTTCAAGGGGTATGAACACCTTTGCATAATAATATCTATAATATCTATAATAACAGCAGCCTTACATTGAGACACAGACCCAGCACACAATCCCAGCCAAAACAGAAAAATTACAATAGCTGAATGTATTTACCCCCTTCCATTGTCAAGGTGAATGATAAAAGTGTCATTTCCAAACTTCTCAAAAGTTTCATAATGATGCCGATCCATGTTGCCTGTATAGTAGGAAAGTAAAGATAAAACAGTCCTTATTTCTTGTAATAACAAATAATTAGTGAGCTAAATGCTTTTAATTCCTTTATGGGTTTAACACAAACAATTTGTCGGCCTTACCCATTAAGAAATCAAAGATGGTCATGTCCATGACGTCTAGCAATCTGGTTCCACGATCATATGGGGGCGTCTGCTTCACCTCATCACAATAATCTGGATCCACTTCCCACCTGAAAACATGTAAAGGGGGGGAGTGTTGATAAATTCAAAACACAATAAAAAAATTCTATAATTAAAGCCTGATAACGTGTTTGGCCATGATAAAACTTGCTCACTCTGCTTTCTTGCGCTTGTGATATGAGCGTCTCCAGGGGTTTCTCCAGGTCTTGCGTTTGGCCAGATTCAGGTCTGGTAGGAAGGCTGCTAGCGAGCCTTCGATCTGGTCTGGTTTACCACACAGAGCATGCTCAGTGGAGCAGTAGTAGGAGCATTCACCGTAGAAGCAGACATTGTTGGCTATAGATAGAAAATAGGAGATGGATTTAGAAATGCCATCAGAAAGGTAGGATAAGTGTTTTTTAAACTTAATATATATATATATATATATATATATATATTATATATATATATATATATATATATATATATATATATATATATATATATATATATATATATATATATATATATATATTAAGTTTAAAAACCAAATTTGTTTGTTTTAGAAAAGTGCCTTTAGATGACTTTTTTTGTTGAACTGAATAAAATACAACATCAAGTGAGGAAAAGAGGTGAATAAACGTATCAGAGCAGGTTGGAACGGGCAGAGTAAAGTGTCAGGTGTGTTGTGTGATTAAAGAGTAACAGCAAGAATGAAAGGAAAGGTGTACAAGACAGTGGTGAGACCAGCAACGTTGCATAGCTTAGAGACAGTGGGACTCAAGGAAGAGACAGGAGGCAGAGCTGGAGGCATTAGAGAGGAAGAGGTTGACGTTCTCTTTTGGATGTGATGAGGATGGATAGCACCAGGAATGAGGACATCAGAGGGACAGCTCATGTTAGATGTTTTGGAGATAAAGCCAAAGAGGCCAGACTGAGATGGTTTGGACATGTACAGAGGAGGGACAGTGAGTACATCGGTAAAAGGATGCTGAGGTTGGAGCTGCCAGGCAGGAGGCCTAGAGGAAGACCAAAGAGGAGATTCATAGATGGAGTGAAGGAGGACATGAAGGTAGTCGGCGTGAGAGAAGAAGCTGTGGATAGGGTTAGAGGGAGAGTGGCGACCCTTTAAGGGAAAGGCAAATGCAAAAAAATATATATACTGTGAAAAAAGACAATCCATTTTTAAAATAATTTTAAATAAGGTTAAATACATTTACTTTTTTCATATTTCGTTTGACTTTTAATAAAAATCTGCTTAATATTAATACTGTAAAAAAAACCCGACAGACTCAACTGCTTTTTCGTGTGGAAATTAAGTTTAGTAAATAATAAATACATTTGATCAACAGTGAGTTTGAAACTGTTTTAGTAGACAGTATTGTCATATTTCCTTCTCAGGCATTTTACTTGAAATGTGCTGAGTTACAGTGCCACCATGTGGAGAGATTTTGCCCTGCTGTGCTAGATCATGTATAGTACACTCAGGCCTTTGTCGCTGCTCAGTGTGCTTGCAGCAGGAGGAAAAGAGTTAAATACTGCTCCTCTTTGTTTTTGTTTCATCTCAGTAAATCTTTCTGCCAAGTTGCAGCTACAGACAGAGTCCCTACCTGGCGAGATGAAGAAGGTCCTCCACAGCTTCTTGTCACGCGTCACATCTCTGATCTCGCTTGTCATGTTGACAAGTCGCCCCGCCACAGGAGGCACTCTGCGAAAGTCAAGGACCCTAAAATGACATGAAGATGGAGAAACAAGCATTTAGAGATCATTTAGAGTTTGATGAAAATCTAAGATTTCACAGGGAGTGTCTGAGTGCAATGACATCCAAGTTTCATAGAGCTGCACAGTTTCCAACTTTCAGATGCAGCTTTGAAGCACATTTCTGTGAACGTGTCAACACAGAGCATCTGATCAGCTGTTTATGAGCTGCTTTTCATCTTTTCATCATCTGCTCTGACACACATTCACCAAAACGCAAACCTACTTTAAGTTTCACAGGATGTACCAACACCACTGGGTCTGTTAAATAATAGCCAATAGTAACAGGAGGAAACTGGGACAAATTGCAGTTTTGTTTTAACTCACCAGAATTATTGATAATTGATCAATTTTACTGTGTTTCTGTTGAACAAACAAACAAAAAATCTTTAAATGAAGTAAATGTATCAAGTGGTAAAAACAAATCCAGTAAGGAAATTATTGTTTTTAACCAAATAAGCCCTTTCACAATTATTGGTACTCCTGCTGTCAATATCTTGTACATCCCCTTTTCTGTATATTTTATAAATTAGTCTTTTTCTATAACGTTTCACTTGGCTGGAGTATACAGAGAGAAAGCTTTCTGACCCTTCCCCTTTATGTAATCTATCTAGATCTCCCAGAGACGTCTTATGCTCACTTTTCCTCAGCTCACCTGATGGGTTTTCTGTAGGATTTAGGTCTGGGGACTGAGATGTGCCATGGAGGAGCAGTTGATTTTGTGTCTAGTGAACCGTTTCTCTGTTGATTTGGGAAAATGTTTTTTTCATTATCCTGTTGAAAGACACATTGGCTGCCCATTCTCAGTTCTCTGGTAGAGTCCACTCACCACGTGCTCAACAACGTGCTCAACTCAGAAAGACATGGAGCATGTTATTGCCTACTGTTAATGTCCCACAAATCACAATAAGCAATATCTCTCAAACCAGACATTTTTTATTTCATCCCCTTTATTTGTGTCAGGTTCAATTTATACACGTCAAGTCCGGTCCTTCGTTCTCGTTCTAACTCATTTTATTCTTTTATGCTTTTATATCTGAACACTATACCTATTCAGCCCCTGTTTAGCCTGCCTCACTGTATGTTTGCTGCCCCGACGACCCTGAAACCATTTGAGACCAAAAGTGAGCCTCCTGGGATTGGGTGGACACACAAACGGCCCGGCTGAGTGTGTGAAACTTTACCCTACAGAACGTAGCATTCAGGGCCTGCAAACTGCACCGTCACGTTGGGTCCAAGCAACAAAGGAGCACCTGTGCGTATGCGTGCATGCATGAGTGTCTGTTGGCAACATTTTCTGGCACCCCAGGTAAAGATGTGAAAAAAGCCTAAAAATCATTTCATCTTTTACTGCAGCAGCAGCAGCCTATTCTCGCACGAACATGTACAAACAAACAAAAAACCCTTTAAAATAAGTCAATTTATTTAGTGGTGAAAACAAATTCAGTAAGGAAATAATTGTTTATAAGAAAATCAGCACTATCACAATTATTGGTACTCCTGGTGTCAATATCTTGTACATCCCCTTTTCTATATATTTTATAAATTAGTCTTCTTCTATAACGTTTCACTTGGCTGGAGTATACAGAGAGAAGGCTCCCCAACCCTTTCCCTTTACATAATCTCTCTAGATCTCCCAGAGAAATCTTATGCTTACTTTTCCTCAGCTCACCTGATGGGTTTTATGTAGGATTTAGGTCTGGGGACTGAGATGGCCATGGAGGAGCAGTTGATTTTGTGTCTAGTGAACCGTTTCTCTGTTGATTTGGGAAAATGTTTTGTATCATTATCCTGTTGAAAGACACAATGGCTTCCCATTCTCAGTTCTCTGGTAGAGTCCACGAGATTTTTGTTTAAATTCCAGAGGCCTTGTAGTCTCAGGAAGTTTGCAGGTCCTTTAGAAGAGAAACACACTTTTAACTCTGTGATTGTGTTACTGTGATGACAAGTATTATTTATATCTTAATGACCACTGGAGTAAAATGTGAAAAAAGAAAAACATTTCTTTTCTCCTCTGTCCTGCTGAGAACTTTTAGCTCCTAAATGTGTTTTCTGGGAAAACAAGCACATACAGTGCAATGCAGTGAAAACTACTCCACCCTTATTCATTAGTAGAATAAACCTATCCTACCCTGTGTGAAAAGGTAACTGCGTCCTATACCTAACAATTGATTTTGCCACCTTTGGCTGCAACAGCTGCCATCAGATGGTTGCAATAACTGGCAATGACTTGTTGTTTTTAATATCCCTGTAAAGGAATTTGATGGCTCTATTTTTTTTTTTTTAAATCTAGCCACATGAGATGGCCTTTTAAGGTCATGTTGCAGCATATCAGTCAGCATTTAGGTCTAGACTTTCACAAAGTCACTCAAAAACCTTTATTTTGTTTATTTGACTGATTCACAGGTGCCACATGCTTTATGCCTATCCTTCCAAAACATTCCCCGTTTTGTATCTGCGGTCAAAAGAATATTGCCAGCATCATATAGATGTTACTTTATTTATATTTTTTGGGAAGGTGTTTTCTCCATTTGTAGGTAATAATACTGACTGTGCTTCTCTAGACTCCCAAAGCATCACAAATTACAACCTGTTATAGACTGGCAGTTGTCAGTGAATAAGTTCCACATTTGTTCTTGGATTTCTTGAGATGGTTGTTTGTTTTTGAGCTCTTTTAGCCTACTTTAAGTTGTCAAACAATTTCTCTTTAATCACAGTTAAATCATGTTTTAAGAAGAAGGGCACCTACTTTTCATCATAGGGCCAGGTTAGTTGGGATAGCTTTTACCATTAATTAATGAAGTAATCATTCGAAAACTGTATTTTATATTTACTCAGGATATCTTTGACTGATATTAGAATATATATGACAATCTGAAACTTTTAAGTGTGACAGAAATGCAAAAACAGAAAAAAATTATAAAGAGGACAAATACTTTTTCACAGCATTGTGTTTGTGTGCTTGCACTGAAAACACCCTAGGCATAAGTTCTCAACAGAACAGAGGTAAAACAAATGAGCAAAAGGCAGTGATCTTCCTATCCTCTCTTCTGGTCATGAATCAGTTTGAATCAACAAGATGGCATCGGCTACGAATGGTAAAACTGAGCTTTAATGGTTGCGTAAGAAGTTTGAATTCAAAGGCAACCCTGCATGGTGCAGACAGATTGCTCTTTAGGGGTTCCTCAGGCACCTCTCTGCAGAAATAGATCCTTGCTCTGAAGGTAATGACATGTCTGGGATATTCCTGTCTGGCTCGTCCTGCCCATGTAAACACATGGAAAAGGGTGACCACGTTTTACAGTGGCCGGCAAAACCTGCAAAAACATGTGAGGCAACAAAATATACATTTTGTGTTTTGTTGCCTAGAAAAAAATGTATTGTTTGAGTGTTTGCAACATTCAATTTGCAGAACATGCCTACAAGTTTGAATACATTTATTTTTTATTTTTGAAGGAAACAACAAATAGGATAAAAAGGGTACTTTTGCAGCAAATATAGCTGCGAGTTTCGTTGGATCGGTCTTTATGAGCTCACCACATCTTGCCTCTGGGATTTCTGCCCATTCCTCCGAGCAAAACTGCTCCAGCTTCTTCATGTTGGGAAAAAAAGGTAAACATCCCCATAGCATGATGCTGCCACTACCATGTATCAACATGGGGCCGGTGCTCTTGAAGTGATGGGATGTGTTTGCACCAAAACATAGCGCTTTCCTTGGTGACCAAAAAGTTCAACTTCATTCTCATCTAACCATTCCTTCATACATTTGGGGAGTCAAACTCAAAATGTCTTGGGTCCTTTCCATTTGCATTTGTTGAAGTGCTTGGGCAACATCAAAGATTTGGATATTGTTTTTTACCCCATCCTGACTTGTAAATGTTAAATGGCTTGTACTTGTACAGCGCTTTATCAAGTCCGACAATCCCAAAACGCTTTACAAAGAGAGCTCCTTGGCCCTCATGGTGTGATGCCTCATGCTTAGTGGTGATTTGGCCTTTCAGAAAAAAGTCTGTTTATACTGACAGATCATGTGACACTTAGATCGCACACAGGTAGACTTCATTCAGCTAATTATGTCACTTTTGAAAGTAATTGGTTTAGGAGCTTCATTCAAAGAGGGTGGATACATATGCACGTGGCAATTTTCAGTTTTTTATTTTTCCTATATATAGTCATATTTCATAAATTAAAATATTATCAAAAAGTTAATTTATCTAAGTAACTCAATTCACTAAAGGAAACACATTATATATTATGTATATAACACAGACTGATGATGTTTAACAGCCTTTATTTCAGTTTATGTTTATTTATGTTTTTCCCCCACTTCCAGCTAAAAGAATCACAGTATTTAAGATGAACATATTACATCAGACCAATAAAAAGCAATATTTCGGAGTTTAATGAAAAGTATGGTTAATACCGTCTTAGTTTTGTTTTGTTTTTTCAAAAAGTACTTTTAATCTGACAAACAAGCCAGTAAGTATTGAATAATACTATATATATATATATATATATATATATATATATATATATATATATATATATATATATATATATATATATATATATATATATATATATATATATATATAAAACTTTGACTATTTTGTGCAGATCCATCACATAAAATAAGAAGAGCAAATTAAACCACAGTTTAGAATGTAACAAAATTGATTTAAAGCCAATGAATACTGAGAGTGAGACTTTCACTGCGTAAGCATTCAAAATAGTTATCATGCTCTCAGCATCATCCTCCTCTCGATCATATTTGGCTCTTCTTAGCGCTTTGTTTGTGTACCTTGAAGTCCTCCGAGTCAAAGGATCACACTGAAATCAATATATTTAACGGCAAACAGACGGGATAATCCCTTCTCCAACCGTGTTATCTAATCCGTCGTACTTAATCCTATGGAATTTGTTGCAAGACTAAACCACCTCTTTCAGATTTTTTGAGTGGATCCAATTATTATGTTTTAAACATGAGTTTTGTAGGAGGGAAAACATAGTAGGACTCACCTGTCCAGGTGAAAAGCAGCAATCTCAGCATTGTGTCTCTCAAAGTCGGAGAAGTAGAAGAAATCTGGAGGCGTTTCCTGCTCCCTGGTTTGCCTGGAAAACAATTAAGGATTTTTCTTTATTGAGTCTTTATTAAATTGCAGCATAGCTTACAATCTAAACAGAAAATATATTCTAAACAATGTATGCTTTTGATATTGTGTTAATCTTACTTTTTTATCTGCAAACCTTCTCACCCTCCATCAGATTTTTATTCTTTTTTTGTTACTTTCCTGCAGGGTGAAACTCATCTCAGCAGCTGCACCCATTTTTAGGACAGAAGCTGACGTGTGAGACCAAAGCCTGTGTGAACAAGTCTGCTGAAGGGAAGCTGGCCGGGATTCTTGTTCACATCCTGCAGCCTCCTCTCAACTAACACAGACACAAACCCCGTCACGCTCTCATTCAGGAGATATGGAGCTCTGCCAACCAAGCCATGGATCTGAGTCGGTAAATGCTAGAAGCCTCTTTGTGTTTGACTCTCTTGTCTTTCCTTTTTGCCTGTCCGCTCACCCCGCCATCCTGACAGCAGACTCGTCTCTCTCACCTGATTTTTCTTTATCTCGGCTGTACATACTGTATGTAGAGACACCTGCCATAAACCTGCTTTGGAAAAGCTTACACTTGCACAAAGCAGCCGAAGGATGTACACACAAATCCCTTATCTTTGTAACAGTTCTCCTCTGTATTAAAGTGAAAACTAGATGGTTAAGTGAAGTCGCCTTCTTCACTCCTTATGTTCATGTTGCACTGCGAAGGCAAAACACCGCTAGCGGAAAAAACAGACCTGTCTTCTCATTACTTTACTTGTCATAGAAGCACCCATTTACCCATAAATCACCTCCTGCCTTTGAGATCCTTTCATTGCCACCCAGAGCAACTGCGGGATTAATGATGTGCTCAGGGTAGATGCTGCGTGGAAGGAAAGGAAGCCAAATAATCAGCAGCAAACAATCAAGTTTTAAGAAGTGAGCTTATCAGCTGAGCTTTATTTATATAGCACATTTGAAGTTATCAGACATTTCAAAGTGCTTTTTAGACAAAAACAATCAATACACGCATAAGAGATTAAACAGTGAGGCAGCTTTTAAGATTAAGTTGAATACGTTTTAAGGACTGTATACCTACATGCTTATGTGTGGTGGAAAACTAATGTTTCTCCCTATTCTAAACACATTATCCTCACAATGAAGGTGGTGGCAACATCAATAAGTGGGGATGCTTTGATGTTTTAAGTTGAGACCCACAGCTCTGCCAGGGAAAACTGTTTACAGGATAACTATTAGTCGAGCATGCCACAAATCCTGGATATCTATGGAAAAAGGGCAGGCAAAAAAGTCATTCTTAAAAAGAAAGCCATAAAAAATTGGGTTTGCCAAAAACCTTGTAGTGGGTGCAACAGCATGTGGAAAAAGGTACTCTGGTTACAAGAGATCAAAATTTCGCTTTGTGAACTACATGCAAAATGTTGCAGTACATGTTGCAAAACAATGTGAACATGGCGGTGACAGGTTCGTGTTGTGTCACCGCTTATATAGTAGGGCTGATAGTGCGGCTGCACAGTCTATCCAATCATGGTTGCCGTATTGCAGTAATAGTGTTTCTACAGGGCAAAGCGATGGGAGGGAACAAGAACAGAACTATACAGAGAACAAAAGAGACTGGCAAAAACTCTGAATCCTAGAATACACAGCATTAACTAATTTTTAAGACAACTTCCGGGAAGGAGGAGTTCCACAGCCTGAATTCCCGTAAAGTCAAAGAGCTCTGAACCATGGAGCTCAGCAACTCTCTTTCTCTTTGCCCACAGCTCTCCACAGGCTGCACTGGAGAGGACACATGTGTGAACATCTTGATCTCACTGCATCTTCGAAGAAACCTCAGCTCCAATGTAAAGCATGGTCTGCTGTTTGGGTCTCCGGTGACTGTACACAGGCCAAAAATAAGACTGGCCTCCTGAAACTGGCTGTCTGAACCCTTGCATAAAGAATCTGAGCCAAAGATTCAACAACAAGAGACAGATTGTCTCTTGTTACCAACTGGTTTTCTATCCACCGCCATGAGAAGGAACATTGCCTCATTCCAAACTCGTTAAAACAAACTTTTGGTCTTAAACGTACATATTCACAACAAACTGTGACATCACTGCGTTATATTGGTTATTATTTGTTCCTTTTTACAATTTTTTTCTTGTAGTTTATTAACTTTTTCTTATTCTTTTTGTATCTTCCTGTAACTAGAAAGTTAATAGCCTAGTTAAAGAGTTTATTGAACAAAACATTTATCTGGAAATAGATTTTTTGTAAATAAATAGTTTTACTTTAGCGAGAAGTTGTTTATTCTCTATATATCTGTAGTATTTGCTGTATAAGAATGCCAGTGCACAGATCCACTCCACCTATTTTTCTATACCACACCTCACAAGGCAGGTATTCATAAAACAATAACTGATTGAGACTGAGAGCTGTTTGGAAATAATCTCTGATAATCAGGTGTTTATTGCTAAAAAGATCCCCATTAGCTGTCATCAAAAGTGGGACGAGCTAGTCTTCCTGGGGTCCACAAGACAAAATAAAAATCACTTAACAATTAAACATTGTAGACATTATTATAGATGTCATCAGAAATCATTCCGAATAAGTTAAGGTGGTGCCCCGACTTGGTAATTTAGGTTTAAATTACTAACTTTATTAAAGATTCTCTTTGCCACCTATTTATACCGTATTTTTCGGACCATAAGCGCCCCCGATTATAAGGAGCACTAAATATTCTTCCCAATTGTGTAATATCACTCCTCTTCACGTACACCGCTCTCTCCTGAGAGGGAGAGCTACCAGTCTCTATCTGGAGGACAGAGTAGTTGTACTATACTGCCCTGTTTCTAACATAAGGCAAAAATAAACATAACTTTTATATTGAATTAACTCACTAGGTTTATTGTTGCTAGCGTGTACTCCGGGCGCGTGCTGCCCGACATACTCGGGTGTACTGTGTGCATACTGTGAGCTTGGTGGTCTCCATGCCTACATTTGTTGTGGCAAACTCCTACAGTTCCCACTCTTTCTGTAAGTGGGACGAAGTGGCGCAACGGATGGTAAAATGTGTGATTAGCTGGTTGAGCACCTAGAGCTGTTTATTTTCCAGCAGGCTCCCACCTGTCAGTGAGAACAGAGAGGGACTGGGATGCTGCGCGTCCTTGCAACCGCCTGCTTGAAGCAGCTCAATGTATCAAGCTCGCTGTCACATATAAAACAGTTCGATGTAAAGATTTCTTGCCATTGAGCATTACATAGTGTGACACCACATATGCTGTCATAAAAATTGAGCTCTGCACGTACCTGAGTCCGCCCTGAGTACGCCTTGAGTACACCTCAAGTACACGCGGACCTCAGTGGAGTGAAGTACACCTGTGTATGTGGGGGCCTTTACATGAATGCACTTCTAGTTTCAACATTACAGTCAGGCAGTCTTGTAGACAGCTCAGGGGTCCAATCAGGTAGTGACACAGTTTACCGTAATGCTCCGAATATCCATTTAGCGGAGCGGCTTCGTTGCTGACCAAAGTCATACTTACACATTTTAACAGATTTTTGAGCGCACTGTGCCCCATAAAATCAGTCAGTAAGCACAAGTATGGTTATCATATATAAGGCGTACCAGATTATAAGGCACACCATCAATTTTTGAGAAAATTGAAGGATTTTAAGTGCACCTTATAGTTCTAAAAATACAGTTATTAACTGCTGCACAACAGTTTCCAATCAAACAATTGCAATGGGCCGCATGGCTGATGTTTTTGCAATATTCACCTAAACTTAATCAAGCATCTGTGACAAGGCTTGAAAATATTTGTTAACAATACGCCATCCTATTTTTCTGACAATTTTCAATCATTGATCACTTTGTGTTGGTCCATAACATACCAATAAAACACGTAGCAGATTCTGGTTTATGGTGACTTAATGTCAAAAAGTTAAACAAGTATTGTACGCCCTGCAATAGACTGATGAGCTGTCCAGGGTGTACCCCTCGTGACGGAAAATGGATGGATGGATGGAAGTATTGTACGTTTTTCAAGGTGCTGAAAAAGGTGACACATTTTAAATACTTAGTTTTATAGTGAGGGAATCTACCACTGAAGTTATGGAATCTCCCAGGGAGGTTGCTGTCAAACTATGTCTGAAGCGTTTTGGTTGAACAGAATGTTTAGTAACTTGAACATCCAATTAAAAATCCAATACAACAGTCCTTTAACTCCAGCCTTAATAGGAATGTTTCTGATTTTCCGATAATAAGAGAATGCTTGACGCTTCTGGACAAAAATTCCTATAAAAAAAAAAAGAAACTTTTTATTGTTAAAAAAGAGTTTTTCTTCTACATATAAACTCACTATGTAAGACATATGCTCATTTTTGGTATGCAATGCCAATGAAATAGCTATCTTTGTTTTACCTGGGTTAGAATGTAAAAGGTTCTATAACGTGTAGTATTAATGTCTACAAGGCAAGGTTGCATTTGAAGTGGATTTGTATCTCCAGAGCGTATAAATAAATAGAGCGGGCTATCATTAGTGCAACAGTAAACTGTATTTCATGTGTTCAAGTAATATTTCTAATGGAAAATGAATAACAGGAGAGGGAAGAGAAAAGGTACAAACCAAAAACCTTGTGAAACACAAAAAAAGAAAAACAGAGGCTTCATGGGGTACATGTCAAAACTGAAAAATACATCCAATGATTATTATCTAAAGCAACACAAGGCCATTCCTCCAATCTTAACCTTCTGCCATAAAAATAGACCTCATTACCTCTAAAACATTATTTAATAAATAATACAGTTCATTCTAAGCTTATGAGCATGCCTTTTTTTCTATGATTTGTCACGTGACACCATCTGAAGTTCACTGCAGCTCTGGTTTCCATGGTCCCATGGGAAAAGCACAAATGTGATGTGAAAACCTATTACAAGAACGGATCTAAGAACAATATGCACAGTCACAAAGATTTTTTTTTTTCCTTGCAGTAATGCACCCACTCACCCTCCATGGGTGAGTGTCCTTGACAATAAAAAAGGGGCCTTTATCTGAAGCAAAGTGCGCTGAGGCTGCTGCAGAGATTCTGTATGTAGTTCAGCAGAATCTGAGTGTGTGTGTGTGTGTGTGTGTGTGTGAAGAAACTGAGCTACTTACCTACATGGACCATGTTTGTGCTGACTCTGCAGTTTTTATGTTTTGTCATGAGTTTAAACTTGCACAGTGGAGGGTGATATTACAACATTTTCAATGGTGGTGGAGGAGTTGGGGGGGTGTTTTAACTGAACATGTGTCACTTGGAATCCACATTCACACACTCCTCTCACTGTTTTCTCTCTCTCACAGATTGCCAGGCTTAAGATACGTGTTGGTGACAGAGAGAGGGCAGTAGACACACACAACCAGTGAAAGAAAGTCATTGTGCCTCCTCCATCTTGTCCTTTGGATAAAACTGATGAGAAGAAACACTTTTGAAATGGGCTTGGAGATAAAGGTAAACCCTATATATATACACTCACCGGCCACTTTATTAGGTACACCTGTCCAACTACTCGTTAACACTTAATTTCTAAGCAGCCAATCACATGGCGGCAACTCAGTGCATTTAGGCATGTAGACATGGTCAAGAGAATCTCCTGCAGTTCAAACCGAGCATCAGTATGGGGAAGAAAGGTGATTTGAATGACTTTGAATGTGGCATGATTGTTGGTGCCAGAAGGGCTGGTCTGAGTATTTCAGAAACTGCTAATCTACTGGGATTTTCACGCACAACCATCTCTAGGGTTTACAGAGAAAGGTCCGAAAAAGAAAAAACATCCAGTGAGCGGCAGTTCTGTGGGCGGAAATGCCTTGTTGATGCCAGAGGTCAGAGGAGAATGGCCAGACTGGTTCAAGCTGATAGAAGGGCAACAGTGACTCAAATAACCACCCGTTACAACCAAGGTGGGCAGAAGAGCATCTCTGAACGCACAGTACGTCGAACTTTGAGGCAGATGGGCTACAGCAGCAGAAGACCACATCGGGTGCCACTCCTTTCAGCTAAGAACAGGAAACTGAGGCTACAATTTGCACAAGCTCATCGAAATTGGACAATAGAAGATTGGAAAAACGTTACCTGGTCTGATGAGTCTCGATTTCTGCTGCGACAGTCGGATGGTAGGGTCAGAATTTGGCGTCTACAACATGAAAGCATGGATCCATCCTGCCTTGTATCAACGGTTCAGGCTGGTGGTGGTGGTGTCATGGTGTGGGGAATATTTTCTTGGCACTCTTTGGGCCCCTTGGTACCAATTGAGCATCGTTGCAACGCCACAGCCTACCTGAGTATTGTTGCTGACCATGTCCATCCCTTTATGACCACAATGTACCCAACCCATGATGGCTACTTTCAGCAGGATAATGCGCCATGTCATAAAGCTGGAATCATCTCAGACTGGTTTCTTGAACATGACAATGAGTTCGCTGTACTCAAATGGCCTCCACAGTCACCAGATCTCAATCCAATAGAGCATCTTTGGGATGTGGTGGAACGGGAGATTCGCATCATGGATGTGCAGCCGACAAATCTGCGGCAACTGTGTGATGCCGTCATGTCAATATGGACCAAACTCCCTGAGGAATGCTTCCAGCACCTTGTTGAATCTATGCCACGAAGAATTGAGGCAGTTCTGAAGGCAAAAGGGGGTCCAACCCGTTACTAGCATGGGGTACCTAATAAAGTGGCCGGTGAGTGTATATATATATATATATATATATATATATATATATATGCTTATCCAGTGATGTACTATTGCTGTTTGTTAATGTGGATTTCAGAGATCAGTTGTTATTTAGAGCTTTAATTTATGAGTAAATTGGAAAAAAAGAACTACACGTAGAAACTGAATAACACACAGCTGAATGTAGACAATGCAAGTTATAATAATTATTTTGATTTCTTAACAAGTGCACTCACTTGCCTGATGATAAAATAAAAAGTCAGTTTTAGACACACTTTGAGTGTCTATTAAATATCTACTTTGGATTTACTGAAGTTGGGCCCAGTCAAGTGGTTTCAAGGAGCAAGTATCTGATCTGAAGTGAAGAGCAATCCAAACTGTTTCAGTATGTGGAATCAGAAGGATATTCTTATAGAGGAGTCCAGCTAATGGCTATTCAGACAAAGACCTTACTTAACACCACTCAAACCTTCATAATTCACAATGGTTTAAGTCAAAGCTTCTTTACAAATGCTAAATTAACCCCTTTCCATTGCAAACCCCAGGATTTAAAGCTTTGGTTTTAAGTTTGAGACATTTCCATTTGCAAGAGGCCGTTAATGTAAAACACCCTAATGGTGTATGTAGAAGTTGTGATAAAAACTGCAGTACAACTCCGGTTCAGCAGGTGGCAGCAGAGAGACACCTTAGGCCAAACAGACAAAGGCAGATTTTAAATCTATATCTGTATCCTGCCACTTGTCCGGACTCCAAAGAAACAGGATGGAGAACGCACAACTGGTTTTGCTGATGGCATTACACCTCCTTAGCCTGTTTACACCAACCCTACCCTATTCCGTCCGCTGTAGTAAACACTTCATATTCACTTTTCAGCCCCGAAAAAAAGATACAGTTTGCGGGAAATCACTGACAGTTTGACTGACTAAACACTGCAGCAACAGGTTTTCCAACCACAGCTCCTGGAGCCCTGCTACTTCCGACAAGTCAAAAACAGATTCAACATTGGCTCATAACCTTGATGAACTGACTGCACAGATGTAGTTTGGAGGTATACATTCTCGCATAAAAACATTTTAAAACTACTTTTTGTGATAAATTAAGGGTATAGAAATGATAGATTTGTAAACTTATCTCCTGATTGCTCCTTACTCCTCCAAGTGGCAGACTGTTTTGCCTTGCTGCACACAACCCCGCCTATTAAGCAAAGCCCCAGGCTTGTTGAAAAGTCCTACCCACATACCAGGACCTTTTTCCAGTGAAAGTAAAGCACCAAGAAACTGAAATGCTAACTGAAAAAAAATGTATGGTGGGTTTTTGAAAGCCCCAGGCTTTGCAAAAAGGGGCAAAGCCTGGGGCATTTATCTGAAGTTTCCTGGAATACATACAGTATATTGAAATTGTATATGCTCCCTTACATTTTTCAGTTTTCGCTTTTTGGTTACTCCTTAGTGTGTCATGTAAAAATTAAACACGAAAAAAAACGTCTGACATGAAGACCTGTCTGACATTTGCTAAAACACATCTCAATGAGCCACAAGACATTTTGGAGATATATTTATATATTCTTTGGATCAATGAGACAAAAAGTGGAACTTTCTAAAAGTGTTTGTGTCCAGTTGTATCTGGTGTGAAGCTAACCCAGCATTTCAGAAAAAGAACATCACATTGACTGTCCAACTTGGGGGTGGCAGTGAGTCCTCTAAAAACAATATCACCTGCAGGTAATGTGCTGACTACCCTTAACTACTCCGCAGAATTCCAATTTAAATAATCCCAAACTATCCCTATTTGTCTAAATAGTTTTCAAGGTATTATCAAGTAATTCATTCACTGTAAATGTAACCAAAACTTCTTAAAAGGTGAAGATTTCCTAGATAGAATAAAAACTGAATAAAGTACTTTGAAACTTCCTATAACATTATCATGCTAATGAGAGTTTTTCAACCTTTTTTCTGAAAATTTGGAAAAGTTAAAGGGGATGAATGATTAACTCCTTTAATCTATAAATTAATCTGATTTAGGCTTGTAAAGACACTTTAATACAGATCCAACAAAGAGACAGCAGGGGGGTAGATGAGAAATCTGTTTCTATTGGTAATCCACAGAAGATCTGAGCTCCCTACTGGTGGGCAGCTGTGCTGCTGTCTGGCCCTGGATCACACATTGTTTGGGGCTATAAGGCTGTGAGGACGTGGGCAGGGTGCTGCTAATGTAATTGGGAACAAAGAGATATAAATACACACATGCAGGCTGGCAAGCTTTTGAATGAAACTCTGAGTATTAGACTTGAAAAACTCCTGCAGATGCTTTTCCTACAAAAGGCAATATGACTGAAGAGTATAAAAACTCACTTCTTGTAGCTTAAGTGGCTTTAATCTTCTACTTTCATACTCAGAAGAAAGAGAGTGCAGAGAAATAGATTTATTAAGGAGAATGAAGCCTGTTTAATGTCCTTTAACCTGCAACAATTTAATAGTTCAGTTACAATGTGGTCATATCCAACCCTCTCAAGAAGTTTGACCCTCCTTAACACCAATTATCAAGTATCCATCGGCCTCTCTTCTAAAAACTTGAGTGTTCGCTCTTTTATCCTTTTTTCAGTGCCTGTTTTTAGAGTTGCATCTGATCTGTCCAAGCCAGACTTGGTTTCTCTCCCACTGTTGCAACCTTTTCCCTCCTTATTTTTGCCTAGACAACAGGATGATGCTATGGAAACTTATGGCATCTGGAGATGTTTTTATACCTGTGGAACCTTTTCACATTTTGTCATATTACAACCATAAAGTTCAATGCATTTTATTGGGATTTTTTGTAGTAGACTAGCACAATGTAGTAAATCATTATAGCGCTAAGGAAAATGAGTCATGGATTTAAAGATTTTTTTTTTTCGTTTTTTACAAAATAGAAGATGATAAGTGAGAAGTGGGTGTATTAATCTCACATGTAGTACTGGGATTCTGAGTATGTGAGCAATTTTGGACATCTTGAGATTACATTTTCTGCCAATTCTTTGCAAAATTGCTCAAGCTCAGTCAAATTGTAGGGAGAGCATCTATGAACAACAATTTTCAAAGTTGTGCCTCGGATTTTCTGATGGATTTATTTGGGCCACTTGAAGGCTATGCTCACTGCAGGGAAAAATGCTCCAAATCTGACTGTTTTGTCCATATGTGATTCCTATCTGGCAGTGTGTGCTAAACAATGGTGCCCTGCTGTCACAGGTTAGCTGTTCAGCATAGGGCAATACAAACATACACAAGCCTACTTCTAAAGCAAAGTTAGAGAAAACATAAGCCCTAAGAAAGGAGCAAAGAAGCTGGAATACCTAAAGAAAACCCATGCATGCATGGGGAGAGCTTGCTAACTGTGTGCAAAAAGGCCCTAAGCCAGGATTCCTGCTGAGGAAAAGCATCCCCAAATCATCATAATCATATTTTAGTGTAGGGTTGTGTTCAGAATGATAGTTTTTCTTTGTCATACATAGTGATTTGGACATAAACCAAACAAGTTCAAATTTTCATCTCATCTGACCTACAATTCCCCTACATGGCATTTGGCAAACTTTAAACTATACTTTTTTGACACTATTCTATGAAGACCTGATATGTGAAGTACATAACCACAGTTGGCTCCTAATTCTTTTAAACTTCTCCCTGACCTGTCTGCTGTGTTCCTTGGTCTACATGATGCTGTTTGTGCACCAATGTTCCCTCTCAAACCTCTAAGGCCTTCACTGAACAGATGGTTACATGCTGAAATGAAATTACATATAGGTGGACTTAGAGCTGCACTATATATCACAAAATCTTGGGTCGGCAGTAGCCACCATGGCTTCTGCAGTACCCATCGTGCCACGGCAAAGGCAACCATCCCATCAGGAGCAAGAGCAGGCCCCAAGCCACCCTGGGATCCAGCACTGAACCCGCCCACCGTAGCCAGAAGTGGAAAAAAGGCAGACAAAGGGTCATAGCGATCCACAGATCAGCCCTTCATGCTGAACCCACCATTACTCCAGGGTAGCACCCAAAAGTCCTGGGCGCAGTTGTCCCTAGGCGGACAACAGCGCCCCAAAGCAAGAATTCGTGTACCCCTTGGACTTAATGCTAAGGCAGCAACGCCACACCCCCTATGTGGCTAATTGAAGTATTTATTTATTGGAAACCAAACCAATTTGAATTATGTTGTCTTTTTCTTGCAAGCAGACATTCTATAGACATAAAATCTGACAGCATTGTTTTTTAAATAAATAATATTTAAACCTTTCATTCTTTCAGCTCTTAATTATCTTATTTTTGCAGTTCTTAGAAGTGCAAGAAGTCTGTGACATCTATGTGTTTCCAAATCCACTTTTCTGACATTACCAAGAAGGAGAAGTGAGTGCCAGATTGGGATTGTTATGTAGACATGTTGATGGGTCTTCACTTAGCTAAACGCCACAGACAGGCAGACAGATGTGCCAGAGAGTGTGCAGATAGTCATCAGGTAACTCTCACATGCAGCTTGGACGTGTTATTAAGTGAGAAGCGTTCTGAGAAGGACTTCGTATTGTATACACTAAAGATTGGAATTTTTGGTCTTACCAAAAGTGTTTGTGCCAATTTTACTCAAATGGTTAAGATCTGTACTGGTAAATAAATCAACATCCCATTTAGTGATAGGGAGAGAGACTGTTGAATCTAGGGGCTACTAAGTTTTATGTAGGTTTCTGAGAGTAACTTTGCAGGTTGAAGTTTAAGAAGGCTAGTTATTATGTTTCTTTGTTCAATCTTAAATTTGAACTGGGTAATAGGTTTTAGTTGTTGATATTCAAATAATTACATTTTATGCATGCCAGAAAAACATTCTAAAGCAAAAAAAATGTATTTAATAACTTTCATGAAATACATAAATGATGCATTACTTTGGTGTTCTGTGTTGAAAGGTTAAGAGCCCTTTTACTTTGCATGATGTCTGGGTTGTTCCAAATGGATTCTGGTCTGCATGCGAGAAATGAAGAACTCTTCATTTTGATATATTCCCACCAGGCTGACAGAGATGTACTGATATTGATCCTTTTAAAATGGCTGTGCTGCCTAAAGGGCTTATAAATGCAATATCTGAGATGTCCTTACATAGCGTTTGTTTAAGCTCCATTTATATATATATATATATATATATATATATATATATATATATATATATATATATATATATATATATATATATATATATGCGTGTGTGTATAGATGGAGATGTACTTCATGACGCTTGTTGTTTAGTGGAGCATAAAAATGTTTTAGGAGGTAAAATAATGGTAAAGTCATTATGTTTTAAGCTAAAACTACATGTTTTGGTGTTTGCAATAACTACAAAGTAGAATGATATTAACGGTGTTATTTATCGTAACTCATTTTATTATCACAGCATTCACCAACATTATTACATATCAGCTGTTTTCCTGATATTGTGCACTAGTTGGACTCTATTTGCTAATTAGGCGACTTCTCAATGCAACTGGCTGCACTATTCTATTTGTAATGAATTTTAAAACCATGTACCTTTTTCTGTTCACTTCACATTACTGCCCCTTGGTCTAGCCCATGAAATTGAAGCCAAAATACATTGATGTCTGTGGTTGTAACATAAAAAAACATTGAAAAGGACTTTTGCAATTCACTGCATTACTTTTAAAGCGCTAAAATGTAGCATGGCTCATTCAGGAGTGTAACCCACAAAGGTCTTCTGAGGAGAAATACAAGTGATTAGTGTGATTTATATGGAGCACCGCTTGGTAAATGACATCTTGTTAAGGGCTCACATCACCTTTAGGAGGCAGACAGGTGGAGGAATGGAGGACAGAAATAAAAAAAGCTTTTCAGTGAGGTGATTTGTGTCAGAGGGTGCTGCTCTACAGGCAGTATCCAGCACGGGACTATCAAAGACGTAACTGTCAAGGCTCTGCATCTCCATACGTGTGTTTACATCTGCCAACAGCATCTTATTGAGTGAGTGATATGCATTTTTTTCTGGCGCCTTCCTCACTCTGTGTCATATCATTTCCCTTTATTCTTCCCTCCAACGCCGGCACTAGAGAAACATCTAAGAGTCTGCCCACGGCCCCAAGGTAGCTGTCGAGATTGAATTTCAAATCAGCGTTGCACAAGTTGTGTTCTAGCCTCAGCTATTTTGAAGACATGGGGTGAGACGGCGCCGTGAGGGAAAGGCAAGTCATCTGCATGTGTGGGATGCAGTGCGGGTGATATCATCACAGGAATGCGAAAGGGAAAAGACTTGACACGAAGAAGATGGATGAAGGCTGAAGTCAGTGCTGCAATTTCAAAGTTATTAGACGCTCCTATGGAGGGAAGATAGAGTGGAATTAGCAAGAGCATAAAAAGTCCATCAGTGATTATCTTTTGGCTGCATCGAATACTAGTTTGGAGGTGGAAACGTATTTTGATTGAGCTTTAATAAAAGAGCGAACTGGGCAGTTTTGTTTCTTTATTAACGATTTGCAATTAAAACTATATATAACAAATTAAAATTACAGCACTCCATTTGAAAAAAATTAGCAACATAATAAATAAAGCAACACATTAGGTAGTAAATGTAATGTCTTTTAAAGGAAACTGGAACCTCTGCTCTCGTGGCCCCCAATGCATCCTCGAGTTAGTGCTGCTGAGTGAAACAAACAATGCAGTTACTTCAGGTCGATTGCTCAGTCACAAAGTACTGATGGTGGGAAACGCCCGAAGAATCCTATCTGACCGCACACTATGCTTGTTGTCTGTAACAAAAGAAACTCCATGTTTTGGTGATTACATTTGGAAGCAGATACTGTATTTATACATATACTGGAAAAAAGCACACATTATCATTTTTTCCTCTCTGACTTGAGTCTGACAAATATTTTCTTATTTTAGGTGAGTTAGATTTACTAAAGTAATTTCTGTTTCCTAAGTGCTAGAATGGGAGAAATAAGAGATTCTATCTTTCTTTTAGCTAATTCTAAAATTAATTTCTTTAGAATAAAGATGTTTGCCAATTGCAATTTGCCTCTAAACAAGGCAAGGTGATCACATCATTGCTTTGCAAGCTGCTGATAGATTAATTCACATCATTTGAGTTAAATAAATAAAATAATTTGCTTATAAGTCCTGCTCTAGAAAGGGCTGAACTGCCACTCAGTAAGGAAGAAACAGGCAATCAAAAAGCAACATAAAAATGACAGATCTTAAATAAAAAACATATTCAGGGACAAACTACTTAATTTTTGGAGTTGTCCTGTGGTCCGATGAGACTAAAGTTGAACTGTTTACCCATATTGAGCATTTGCTAATGTAGACAGTAAGGGCAAGATTGAAAAACTCTGATGGTTTTTAGTTGGAGATCAGGGCAGCTTTTCAACTAAGCAGGCCAGGCCATAACCCCCATAGGTATTACTGAAAAACTAGGATAAATGCCTTTGTGCCTAGGCCTTGGGTTGCAATGGGACATTACGTTCCCAGAAAATGTAATTCTTTCATAATTCCACTTTAACAGGCAAGCTCTAAACTCTGGGATCATCAACCAATGTGGGAGTAAAGAAAATATATATTTTACCTTGAATCTGTTCACTGTGACACTGACGATCTAGGAAAATTACCATAAAGTTAATGAATCATACTAGTACAGCTATGCACTAATGTGTTTCAATAAAAATTACAAGTTGAATGAATGATAAAAATGCATTCTACTAAACACAATCAAGAACATTCATAAATGTCTAATTAAAAATAATCTCGAATCCTACTTTTTTGATATATTTGATTAAGCTGTTTGATTTTAATGTTAAAGCCAGTGGCATCTTTGAGCCACTGTACATTTAAGCAAAACTTTCATAACTAAAGGATTAAAATGCCAGAAAATCCATGAATAAATGTATGTATCATGTTAGCAAAGGTATTCATGAAAATAAACTAAAAATATATATCGATACATAATATAAGAAGCACATGCTGAGCACCAACTTAGGGGACCCTAGAGGGTTTAGGTCAGGGTTACTGTTAAAGGTTTAGAGGGTGTCAGATAACATAATTTGGTAAATGTATGAACCAGAAAAAGACTAAGGAGTGGCTCTACAGCAATCTTTTCAGTCATTTGACATCACAATACACATTTTTACTTCTTAAGTAAAAATGACGTGGCAGGGTCAGTTTGGCATTCTTGAAATCTCAGTGTTTTTGTCTGGATGGACTTACTGGATGTCCATATTTCTATAGCATATATGAGTAACTGAGTTAGAAATATACATGCAATAAATTTACAGAATACTGTGGTTGAGCCCCTAAAACCAGGCATATATTTTCCAAACAAATTAGAAATCTTGAAGCTTAGACACTTTTGGTTGTACACGGTAAACAACTTTAAGTGTATTTGACCCTCGGTCCACAATAAAAGCTGCAAGCAACATCTATGAGCTTGAGTTTGGAATCTAAACAGACATCTCGGAGCACAGCAGCAGTGCTGTGGGCTAGGTCACTATCTGTAACCACCAGAACTCCTTGGCAACCCTTCAGGTAAATGGCAGATGCCCCTCAGAACCACTGGCAATTGTTTTTCTCTGTCTGTCTGTGTTTTACTCTCGCCTGAGGTGAAGTCCCATCTGACAGTCAAAGAGGATGCGCCAATACAACCCTCTCATCTGGCCAGATGGCTGCAAATCTCTGTCTGTATGTGTCAGGGATCAGACTGTGGCTTATAGGGCGGCAAATCCCTGCTGCTCTCTAACTAACCTCTATGCTTTCTTTTCAACAATGCAGTGAGACTAGATGTGAGACTAAAAATAAAACCAACAAATCGCTGTATTACCACTAAAAGCCCAGAGATTAATAAATATATTTTAATTTGGAAATTTATCAAAATAGATGCTCTTTACAAAATTTGACTGTAAGTGAATAAAAGGAAAATGTCTTTACCCTGTGGAGGACTTGGATAACGCAACAAAGGGAATACAAGCACTATAACAGCACAGTACACCATGAACATGTTTTATGATCACAAGTATACATTTTCACACCTTCCCTTCATTGAACATCTACTTTATCGACACTGGAGGCATGCTCTGTGCTGCAAACAGAATTCAGCCAAAGTACAAAGAAAAAAAAACGTTTGAAGACCTTCAGAAAGACTGAAGGACTATTATTCAAGACCACTTTATAACGCAAGGTCACTGGCTCCTTGAAAACCCGAGACGTGGTGTTAAACGTTTGCACACCACTACATTGCTAACAGAAGAGAAGGCGTCAAAACTTGAGTGGAAAAGGAAAATGACATTGTTAATGTGAACCTAAATGAAGTTATGCGAGAATCAATAAAAGCAGCAGTCAGTATCTTTTAGCCACTAGGAGGACTAGACCTGTAACTGAAAGGTTTAGTGCCCCTGAAGGCCACTGGCAACACTGCACTGTCGCACAATTAAGCCTCACCCTCTCAAGTTACATAGTTTTTGAGGACAGCCTGCACAGAGCATCGATACAGGCCAAGTGCTGTATATTGACCTGAAAAATAATTTAAAGTACTTCTTGATTCTGAGATCGACCAACTCGGAAATACATGCATTAGTGACCATATTTTCAAAAAAATGTGGCATTAAGATCGTGATTGCGCCGTTAAAGTTTTTTTTAAGGATTTAAAATTGTCCCTCGGCGACCGCTAGGCTGAAAATCCAAAACTTAGGTCACGTGGTATGATGACGTAGTTCGTAGGCGGAGCCCAGGCTACTCTACAGAGAGTTCAATGGAGTACACAACGACAAGTTCAGATGGCGATTCACAAAGTGATGATTTTAACACCAAAGACAGTGCAAGCGTCTGTTACGACTCGGGTAAGTCTGAGAAAAACATTTTAGGAGAATAAACGAAATGGGTTTCTGGTGTATAATTGGAATCGGGGCTTATAATTGCGGTTCTGGCTGACAGTTCAGATGTAAACACGGAAAAAACTCGTCGAAGCCCGATTGCCTGGCATCGTTTATGATGGCTGAAATCCGCCAAAACAGCACATAAAAGAAAAAGATGTACATTCAGCACAAACCACAGTGTCTCAGCATTATGTGTTCCTGGAATTTTACTTAATAATCTGGACGTGAGCGCTCTGAGAGCGGACGCGCATTTATCTGTTGCGCCGTGGCGCTCATATTCTCCGGGGGGGCTGTGGGTCTATCCCCACCACGGCTTTAAACGCCTCAGGGTTCTGCGGGGTAGCAGCGCCGTGCTGAGAGGTAGTGTGGAGAACAGGTCGCTTCACAGCAGGCTGCTGTGAAGACAGCGAGATTTCACCGCTCCCATGCGCGATGAGTGAGGAGGAGGAAAGGGGACATCCAGAGACCTGGTGGGCTCTGATTGAGCGCAGGGAGCTTCTCTGCGCTCAGGCTGGAGTGGGATAGACCCTCTGCTCAGGACTCGTGAGGCAATGCTATGTCTAAAACGAAAGTTTAGAGGCTACCGGTTGCTTGGCGATTCCATTCAGCGAGGATTTTCTCACCCCCGGTGTTGTGCGAAATTCAGTTTGTGTTTTGTGTTATTTTAAACGCCAAGATAATCGGTCTTTTTCTAACTTTTGTCACTTAAGCCTGACAAATAAAAGTAAGCCACCAAACAGAGTATTCCAACATGTAGTGTGTATTTATGATTTTCCATTGCTGAAATAAGAGGATGGAAACTGGCTGATAGCAGGGCACACAAATTAAGACTTCCTGAAAAGACGAGAGTGTAGACTTCCTAGTAAATCCCGTTGTAATGTAAACAACAGCTGCCGATTAAACTGAATGTTACAACCTTGACATGATTATATTAGTTGTTTTACCGAGAAACTGATCAGAAGCGCCGTGAAACCCCGCCTCTCTGGCTGCAGTGCGCGCTCCCGACACAGAGGGGAACAGATTTTCACAGGGGAACTGAATTTCGCACAACACCGGGACTTTTCGGGTTCGAAAATGTGTGTAAGGAGACATTATCCTTGTTGGTATTTGACCAACCATAAGCCACACACTTTTTAGCCATGTTTAATCCGTCTATTTGTGTTTGAGAAAGCGAGTTTGCAAGCAGGAAGTATCTTGTTACCATATCAACAGATCAACGCTTGCCTACGAATTACGTCATCGGTCACGCAACATTTTTTATGAGCCTTGAGCTAAAAAGCCTTAAAGATCCACTTTTTCATCGAATTTTTTTATTTTTTTTCCTCGGGTCATAATAATATGTGAACTTTTTAACATATAGCAACTTGTATGATCTCAGAATCAAGAAATACTTTAATATATCTTAAATTAAGCTAATACTTGGGTAAAACGTACACGGTGCTGTTTTAATTAGATAATATCCAAATATTATGAAAAGACTATTTCTGTACTGGGCTGCACAGTTGGCAGCACTGTGTCCTTGCAGCAAGAAGGTATATCTGCATGGAGTTTGCATGTTCTCTCTGTGCATAGGTTGGTTCTCTCCAGGTACTCCGGCTTCCTCCCACAGTCCAAAAACATGACTGTTAGGTTAACTGGTCTCTCTAAATTGTTTTTAGCAGTGTGTGTGTGCATTGGTCCCTATGTTGTCCTATGACGGATTGGCGACCTGTCCAGGGTGTACCCTGTGTCTCAACCAATGACCGCCGCAGAACAGGGACCAGACCCCCCACAACACTGTATGAATAAGCAGTTGCGGGTACAGACAATGGGTGGGTATTCATAAATGTTTTTTATTTAAAAAACATACATTTGTCAAAACTAATACCTTTTAACTGTGGTTTAAAACATGGCTTAACACAGCATGGGATCTTGCTAAATGCCCCTTTCTTCAGCTAAGTGTTGGCTTCTCCCCAAATACATTTTTGAACTCAATGAGTCACAATCGCGGATATGTATGGGAAAACAAGCAATCTTATTAGTCTCGCTGTGCTATATTAAAATTTTGGTAATTCATCCCCATGTTGAAATAAATGAAAAAAGTGTGTTGTGATTGTTACTATAGAGCTGTTTAGTACTAGCTTGCGTTTAGCTGTGCTTTCAAATAGGAGCTTTCTTTTATGAATAAAAATAAAAGGTTTGATGACTACACTGCCTGCATTTTGTTCATTCAGAATATTCAAAAGACACTTTGGTTCAGGTTTTGTGATGCAATAGTCCAACACTAAATATTAAGGCTCATCTTCAACGCTTAAGTGGGTATTTAGTATATAAAACATTGCAAAGTTATGTAGTTATTTTACTATTTGCAGCACTTTTGACACACACACACACGCGCACGCACGCACGCACGCACGCACGCACGCACGCACGCACGCACGCACGCACGCACGCACGCACGCACGCACACCAGGAATACTTTTAGCTATTTAACATTCATAGCACCCAAAATAGATCGTAGGGTACTCATTTCCGCAGAGCTCGTATATAAGCATGGCATGGTTTAAAAAGCGTAGGATTTGATGATGCTGCATGACAGTAATGTGCTTACTGTAGGTTCATATATTGGAATAATGTATGCATGAAATATATGTTGAGTGAATTGACTGGAAGGGATTATATATTCAAAGAAAGAGGCAAGTCTTAATGTTTGCAGCTACTTCTTTTGTCTTTCTCTCCCACAACATCGCCCACAACAAATGCACGTCGGTTTTATTCCCAACAATCGGAAGTGTTCCAGCAATGCGGAGCCACACTTTGTCATATTTACATATCCGCATGCAGTGGATTAACTGTTTTCAATAGTCTGAGCCAATCCTTCACAGAGTGTGAGATCCATGGCAGGCTTAGAACTGAATCTGAACTCTGAATTATGCAGAGCACACAAAACAGCAAGGGTATTCTTGGGTCAACAGTGATTTGATGTCAGAAAGCACAAGCATGAGAATATTTATAACAATAAGCCGTGCAATGTGACACGGAGGTCGGACTGTATGAAGATTTTCTTGTTATCGTGGATTTATACATAGCAAAACTCTGCATTAAATCTGTTTCAGGGCATCCACCATACTACATACAGTTCTAGTCTCAACTTTACATTTAATCGTCATTGGCATGATTGTCATCTTAATTCTGGCCTTTTAAAGATGCTTTGGAAATGTTCTTCTGTGGGGGTGTACTGATAATGCAATATTCCAGTTCAATGATTTGAAGCGTTTGATGCCCCACTTGAAATTTATTGTGAATTTTCTATAATCAACACAAGCTCAAAATCACACACAGATGGCAAATTAATACATGAAACCCAACCATTGATCAGTTAAAAGCCCCTTAGGTGGCAGAGAAAGCAGGATTTCAAGCATGCTCTTTGAATCTTCAAGGGAGCTGAGGTTGGGATCCTTGCTGAAGTTTGATGTTTGCCTGTATTATTCATTCTAACCAATCCTTTCTGTGTGTGCTTGAGCTCATTGGCCGACCCAGGTGTGTTCCAAGTTTCAACCAGCTGTTGGTTTAAGATGAAGTGGAAGAAGTGGGAGGTTCGCAGAGCAGCGGTGAAACAAACCCTCAGCATCATGCTGCCCTCACCATGCTTGAAAGTTGGTGCAGATTTCTAAGGTCTGCAAACATCTTTTAACTCCTCCAAACATATATAAGAGTTGTGTTTCATTTAACCATAGACACTGTATTCAGAAGACATCTGGCACATCCATGTGGATAGCTGCAAAGTTTGGTTGAGCATGAAAGTGTTGTTGGAGCAGGGGATTCTTTCTTGGTCACCACCCTCTCAGTTCATGTTGGTGTTCCAGCACTTTCCATTTTACAAAATATGCCTGGACCTTGATGGTTCCATTTTATTTCATCTGAGGGTTGCATACTGGGTGATTGAACCAAATAATGATCCCAAACGCACATCAAAATCAGCGTTGGAATAGATAAACCAGAATAAATAAGCCTCTGACATGGCCCCAACCACAACCCTATTAACAATTAGTTTTGTTTTTAGAACTCTGAAGTTTTCTTTTGCAGCATGGAAAACAAATTCATCGAAATTTATCTATAAAACCCCTAAATTAACTTATGTGGTAACAGACAACATTAACAGTTACAGGGTAATAGAAAAAAGGTTTACCTATAATATTCTATTTATTACAAATCACACCCAAACACATTTTTAAAACAAAGAGTTCTTGCTAGGAAAAAAAATAACCCACACAGGGTTTATTACTCTGCAGACTACATTCCCCACAGACACTCTCAAACAGTTGCGTCGATCTTTCACAGCTCCAGGATTATTGATGGGAGGAGGGGGCTGAGAACAAGAGGAGGAAAAAAGTTTCAAAGAACCAAAATCTCAGATTTTCACCTAACAATGTGGGAAACAGTATAAGACAGCTCCACCTTGACACATTTGGGCCCTTACAGCGCAAACAGAAGATCAGCCTTCTCTGTGAAAGCCAACTTTACTTCTATAATGGAAAACAAACTGAAAATCTCTCAGCCTGCAGGGATCTATGAGCCTTCTTTCTTTCATGTGTGTGTGAAAAGGTTTTGTTTATAACTGGAATCCAAACTGAGCATTAGCACCAGTCTTTATGTCACAGTGGCTGAGCACGAAACCGTGGTATTTAGCTCGACTTGTAAGCTGCAGCCGATGGGAGAAGAAGAAAAACCCCAGCTCGAGTGTGTCTGTAAGGTTGAGAATTTGCAGGGTTAGCATTAAGTAGACTATTCTTTATGCTCTGGCAGGGGAGGATAGTTAGGATGCTTTGAGGTATTTCTTTTTTCAAAGACAAACTACCTTCTGTGTTTTGGAGAGTTCCGTCTAAGAAACTCGGCAAGCGAGTCCTTCCTTGAAAGTAGTCTGAGCAATAAACCGTTTTCAATCTAAATTATGCTCGATATCTGGAAGCATTCAATTTTAACCCTGTTACAACATGTGCATTATTGCATACAAAAACACTACACTCAGCCAATTCATGGTGTGTATGTGTGTGTGTGTGTGTGGCTTGGGCCCAGAAGAGTTAATCGGATTGTGAAAGCAATTTGAACCTCCCTTATCTTTGCCCATCGGTGTGGTGAGTATCTCAAGATGTCTTGTTGAAAACAATCCTATTATCCCAACACAAAGATAAAGAATGCACAACACAGACGCATTAAATTTTTTCCTTTACCCATTTTTATCTTACCTGCTGCTTCTACAGAGGGTTACTTATATACCAAACGTTCCAAAGTTAAAAACAGACCTTGCACCTTATATCTGCTATAAAAAAGCAGATAGAAAGCACAATGTGAAGGAGATCAGAGAAAACACTTTGCCAGCTTTTTAACTTTTGACTGCCATCGGGCGTTTGTGATAACTGTTCAGTTTGACCTACTCTTTAATGCAGAAAAGCCTCAACTCAGCAAAAGTGTGTGGTTTTTAAACATGGTCCACTTGTTTAAATTCATGCCATAGCATTTCGATCTGATTTAAGTCCAAACTTTGAAAAAGGCAACTACAAAACCTTCATTTGCTGTCTTTTGAGCCATTTAGAGGAGGACCTGGATCTCTGTCTGACTGCATAACCCGAGAACCTTTTAGCTTCATTTCACAGACTGATGGTCTAATATTCCCTTTTCCAGATTTTCAGGTAGAGAGCAAAATTCATGGTTCCAATTATGGCAAGACATGCAAGTCCCGGAGCAACAAAGTAGACCCACGGTGCCGGGCAGTGAGCACAGGGCCTATTAGAGGAAGTCGGCCCCTCAGGCCAACCTCATAAAATCTGTTTCTAATGGTTTGGTCAGAGACGTTCACCCTAGTGGCTTGCTGGAGGTCACTTTGTAGGGCTCTGGCAGTACTCACCCTGTTCCTCCTTGCACAAAGGAGCAGATATCAGCCTTGTTGATGAGTTAACGACCTCCTACAGCCCTGTCCAGCTCTCCTAGAGTAACTGCCTGTCTCCTGGAATCCCAACGATTCTCTTGAGACTGTGCTGGGAGTCACAGCAATCCTTTTGGTAATGGCACATACTGATGTGCCACCCCGAGGGAGTTGGACTGCCTGTGCAACCTCTGTAGGGTACAGGTACCGCCTCATGCTGCCAGTAGTGACTCTGACCCTGGTCAAATGCAAAACTACTGAAAAGCTGTCAAAACTAAATGAGGAGGAAGAAAATGTCTGTGGCCCCCATCTGCAGAACCATTTCGATTTTTGGGGGTCATCTGATTGTTAACCAATTAGTGCACCTGTTATTAATTCTATTAACAACAAAACAGCTGAAACTGATTAACATCCCTGTCTGAACAGTGTGCTTTACTCTTTATTAACTGCTTGAAATAATAACAAGAAATTTACTCTTTCTGCAAGACCTTCAGTTATTTTGACAGAGATAATGTCCAGCGCCACCTGTGTTTGACGATGATTTAGGAGGTGATTGATATATTTTTTTGTTTAAATCTGATGGCAGTTTTAATGTAACAGAGGGAAGCCGCACTCCATTGTGAAGTTTAAGTTTAATTCACATCAGCCTTTTTCCAGGTCAAAGTATTTCTCCTAAAATGCCATAATATGTGGTAGCTTTACACTTTAAACATTTGGCTAAATGAACAAGAATTATCCCTCAAGAGCTTCTGAATATAAACTCGTCAGTCTCATATCCACAATACCAACCTATCCTTTTGCTCTCATTTCCTTTTCCTCCTTACTTTCCATTCATCCTCCTACTGATTTCCTTTTCAAACTCCCCACAGTGATCAGTGGGCACATACATGATTGGCTTCACAACCAAAAACAAACATGCATGCAAAAGCAACTCCACCATTGCTTTGAGGCTTTATTCTAAGAGAGCAGAAATGTTTTATTCTCCTAACTTGTTTTAATGTCGTGTTTGAGACACAATAAGCCTCCTGCAATTAAATTAAGTATTTGGTAATTTTCTGAAACCCCTTTTTTTTGTTGCAACAACCTGTGCTCTTCATAGCTAAAATTCACACACTTCGGCGGGCAACAGCTCAGAGAGTGAACGGCTCAGGTTTACAAGGCTGTCAGTTATTTTTGGGACTGCATTTTTGTCTCCAAGATGGATTGAACAAAACAACATGAAATCCAACAACATAAAACTCGAAGCTTTGATACTTTTACCAAGAAAGCAATCTAAAAGAGCCCCACTGGAAAGCCATTTTGTGTGCAAGGCCCCTAAAATAAGCTTTGTTTCCTTCACAGCCGAACTTCTATTTAGATCTGTCAACAGGCTTGTTGTGCTCTGTGGTTCGAGGTCGGATGCCATTCCTAAATAGAAACCATCTATCAGAGGCTAAGTGGTGGCTGAGAGATGTCATTGTGGTCATGAGTGGGTGACGGTGGCAAAGGGCGAAGTGGTGAAAGGTCTGGAAAAACAGTTTCAAGGGTTGCATTTATGCTTGTGTAAGAGCAAAGTGGGATGGGACACGTCCAGTGCACTTGAGGATAAATAGAGTTAATGAGTACGTGCAAAGATTGAGGAGGAGACTTCCCACCAAAACCACAATTAATTTCTGACAAATCTCAAGATGTTCAACGACTCAAAGATTCGTGCACAACAGAGATGCTCTAAATAGAAAGCTAATAAAAACTTGGGTCAAATTGTAAAAAGGCTGCAATTTCCACAGAAGAGTTTTCCAATACCTCTTACTTAGCCTATGAACATTGATACAATTGCATGAACTATGACTAAGAACTGCCATTATATTTAAAAATGCACTTCAGTACTCATCGCTTGACAGTATCCAGGGTCTGGTTTCTGCACCAAACATTGGCGAGAGCGCATCATAAATCTTTGTGGAATTCAGTTGTTTCATCCTTGCGTGTATATTCTATAAAAAGAAAATACTATAAGCATTTCCCTTTTTCACTACAACTAAATACAGTGTGCCAAAAAAACAACAACAAAAAACAATAAAATACAACCAAAACATTGAAAAAATTCTACAACTACACCACCCATGCAAAATGTATACATGGCACCCAAATGGAAATGTTTTGAATACTGAGCCCCAAATTGAATTATCAGTTACAAAGTGGCTTAAAAACCTACATGAAACCTATCTTAGACCTACAATTGTTGCCCAGCTGGTTTTGCTAATATCAGTTGTATAAGTCTACCCATGTGGGTCCCTCACGCTGTATGTTCTGGCTCCAAAACCATGAGGTTAAGATTGTGCCTCCCAGATATAATAACAGAATATGTTAAATTAAGTTTGATAAGTATAAACTCAGATTGAAACCAAATAACTGTTTTCAAACAAGGGAGCTATAGAGAAAAATAAAATAACTGATTCACTAACAAGATTTTTTTAAATACAACTGTTTAGTGTAATTTTATCTTTTATTCTCAAGCCTTCAAAGTGGGCTCACATCAAGGGAGGCTGTGTTTGCTATGTCTTCATTTACCTGTTTTTCTTTAGTTTAAAAAGGGCACAAGCAACTTAACAACCAGCTGAACTATGACAGCATGCAGAAGTAGCATCACCCTAGGATTAGCATTTAGCTAAGTTAAACTGCACAGGTGGATAAGTGCTGTTAGTCAGAGTCATTAATTTTTCCATGTCAATGAATAAATAAGCCTCTGTTTTTATTTTACAACACATTTATATTAGATATATACTGCTAGTAATATGCTCAAAAATATGAGTGCAACACTGGTATTTCAAAGTGATGCCTTATCCTCAGATGAATAATAAGGTTTTGATCTAAATCTTTCTGTGATGAGAAACTCGGCGGTAAGTTTGAAGGTGACACTCCTGCCAAGCCTTGGTTGCAAAAGTATTAATATCCCCATAGAGTTTTACATTTTGTGACAAAACAACAGCAGCCTTCATTTTATTGAAATAGAATTTGACAGATGAACACATAGTAGGACAAAAAAAAGAATGCATGGTTTGGGAAGGTTTTGTGGGTATTTATATTCAGCACCCATGTCAACGTTTCGCTTTAATTGCATTTGCAAGTCTTTTTTTGGTATGTCTCTAACAGCTTTGCAGCTTTCTTAATTAGTTAGAATGGCTTGGTTTATCCTGAGCTATTTCTGTAGTTATGCTGCTATAGGCTTAGGCTGCTGGAGGACATCAGGGTCTATTTCTCTCACTCTGCTGAGTTCTCCTACTGTTCTCCAATTTTGCATTATTTGTTGTTATTTTAACTATTTCCTTCATGTTCTCTCTGTATATTTCACCACTAGGTGGTGCTTGAGCACTGTCTGTAGAACAAAAAAGATGTGTACAAGCCACGCTTCTTTATACCTTCACTCAAGCTGCCACCCGGCCCCTGCTTTCCCTTCTCACGTGTCTCCTCCTACGCACATATTTTTAATGGATAAAAACACAGCAAAACAAAACACGCCTTCCGGAGGAACATTTCAAGGGAAGTAAATCATAACTTCATAAATGCTGTTAGCAAGAGAACATTTTGATCTGCTGGGGGTGCTCTCCGCCATGTTCCAACGCTCCACAGCTCTGATGGTGGTATTTTAGGGTGGGGAGGGGCTAAACCCCAAGTGGCAGCTGTTCACATGGATGTACATGTACGCAAATATGTGAAATACACAGCTAAGTTATCCTGAAAAAGGACTCTTCCACCTGGGCTGTGTGTCTCTGCGGCTCCCCTATAATTACCAAGGGTCTTCGGGCTGCCTTTTATTTTAAGGAGGACAGCCATGTTTTGGTAGGTTTTCTTATTAAACCAAAACCCGATCACATTTGGATGAAATACTGAACAATGCCTTTGACTAATGCACATCACAAGGCAAATGGATTGAGGTTTTGGATCTGATGTGGCTCAAAAGACACCATTTGACAACAACCTTACCATGATGATCACATATATTCCACATATCAGAATGACATTTTTACATATCCAAGATTTCTGCTCGTTTTCTTCAGCTCTTCTCTCCTCCTTTATGAATAATCTATATATCTGTGGAAAAACTGAGAGCCACTGCATTAGGACAGAGAATCCTCTGTTTGCATCACTTGCTGCCTACAGCTACCAAAAGAAGGGCAGGAAAAGGAGGGGCGACCCAGGGAAACCCCTGGATCAGGTTCCTGCTTCCCCATCCTGGTGATACCAGACCTGGCCAATATAGGCCCTCCCACGTCCTGCCCTGACAATGGGCAAAGCCAAAGCAAGCCTCACTCCTCTCCTCTGGTTTAATTGGTAAACAATGGTTGCATTTTTCTCTCCTTCTGCTGGCCTTTGTCAGGGGAGACAGAGGAGTCACACACATCCTAATTGCCACCTTGCATGGGACAGCCTTCGACTGGCACAGGCCTGGCCCACAATGGATGTATTAACCACCGCATAGCTATTATAAAGAGCCAGAGTTACAAAGCTACAATGCTTCTCTCTGTCGAAGAACTGTTGTTTCATTCATGCAGCTTGGACAGACATTCAGCAGGGCTGTGACAGATCTACCTGGGAAAGGTTGTTTGCTAATGACAGTGCTCAGTTTTAAGGTTAGCACATTGCGTGTGGTCCTGTTGTTGAGACTTGGTTGCAAAGGAAGAATTTAGCAGGTGTGCACAGTCATTTCTAGACAGCTGCATTGACCAGATAATCATCCCAATTTTGTCACAGTTTAAATTATCTTAGACATTTGCCTTTCAGAAAGACTCAGTAGCAATATTTTTGGCCCCATAGTAAGATGTTCTACTTTCTAAGACAAGTTGCTAAAATGCAACTTTTTAATCATAGATATGGAATAATCTAACCATTTGAGAGGATGAAATTAATCTTCTGCATGCTTAATTACTTTCCCAAATTAAAATATAAACCTGACCTGCCTTTTGTGGTTTTTAAAGATAAATACTCATTTAACATGTCGACAGTGAATTTTCATTATTCCATGTAAATGTCGAACTATTTAGGAGTTTAAACCATAATTAAATTATACAGAAGATAGCCATACCAACACAAAGAAATGGCAAGATCAGTTTAAGTAGCCAAAAAAAGGCATGCACAATGTCAAAATCCCTTGTTAAAATATGACAGATTTTGACTGGAAGCATGTGGGGGCGCATATATAAAGGTCCAATCCACAGACACAAAATCATAAAGCTCATATATAGTTGTCAAGATACAAATTAAAAAAAAAATTAAAAATTAAAATGCATGAATAACCAGCATAGCTATGATATAAAACTTATTTTAATTCAGGAAATGTATTTTGTGTCTTATGAACAATTTTATATCAACTTCAATGGTAGTTCATCTGAAAAGGGAGCATTATTCAATGTAATGTTTTTCAGAGCTACTGTGTTAAACAGTAATATTTTTTCTCAACCAGAATAAATAATTTTTTTCTGGAGGTGTATACCAGACTAAAAATAGTCAAACCGAAGGTAAATACTTCTTAAGAACAAGCATGAATTTAAAAACAATAGAGTGTGTAGAAGGTCAGACAGGGAATGAATAACAGTCAAGCAGTCCAAAGGTAGACTGCTGGAAGAGAGAAAGACAAAGGATACAGATAAAACAGAATATTTTAAAAGGTTCTGTGATAATTTGTTGTAATATTTTGCTAATACGTGTTTTTTTAATCAACTGAAGTTTCTGATCTTACCATCAGCTTACTCAAGTCCAAATGTAATTGAATCGTGTTTTCATATTTCACAAGGGAAAATGCTTCAAATCTTTGAACTCGTTCTACATAGTATTCACATCTACCTACACAGTAAAATCATACAACATACTCTGCTCAGCCAGTTCTTGAGTTTTGGATATCTAGACATTCAAAAAAACAATCAAACCTTTCCAGTTTGTAAAAAACATTTCAATCTAAACAAATTCCAGTATTTCACCATTTATTTAAAAAATGGAAAGCTCTGTGCAAAAAAACTAAAGTACAAAAATGATTCAATAGCCTAATATTTAGTAGCAACTAGTGTTAATTTTGTGGACCAAAACTATAGAAAAATATTTAGTCAATAACTGTTCTTTGCATATGAAAATCAAATAAAAACCTAAACATTTGCTAGAGAACCAAGAATTATGATTAAAATGATTTGTCACGTTCGACGATGAACAAAATTGAGACTAAAACATTCACCAGGGGTTTGTGACAGATTTACTTAGTAAAGGTCGCTAATGATGGTCAGTTTTAAAGGTTGAAAGGAAACCCAGTCAGGTCACATTTTAGTCAGGCGAGAGGAGTTGGAAAACTAGCCAATGACATTTAATACTCCTGAGTTTTAGGAACTTGGTCTTTCAGTGGATATTTTCCTTGCAGACTTCAGTAAGACGCTCGTGGACCAAAGTAAAAAAAATAAAAAAAAATGCCCTTAAGAATAAAGCAGGCATATGAGACAGTTTTACAAAGCGGGTGTGGAGCAACAACAGGCTAAAACTGAAGATACTAGCAGTCAAAACTTTTACCAGAACCATTGCAACACCTTGATTCTTTTTTCCAGATGTTCTGTTGTAGATTAGCTCCTGTTGCTGGGATTACTGTCTTGTTACACAACCAGGTTCGGGCTGTTTTAATCCCGTCAGGAGCTTTAACATTTAACATGATCTCTGAGATTACGTGAGTCTTAGTCCATAGTTGGACCTTGCAGTGAATTTACTGGAATGTCCTTTCCTGAGAAGACAGGCAACCATTTTTAATGCTTACTTAAAATTAATTTGTTTATCTCACTGAGAGTAATAGACTTGAATTTCTTTAAAAATGGCCTAATACTCCAAGGTTAACGAGCAGCAACAATTCTTTCCCAAATATCACTGCTGTTGTCTCTTCATGTGTTTCCATACAGCTGGAGGCTTTAGATCAGCAAACTGCACATTTTTGTACACTTCAAATTCAAGTTTAAATAATTTTAAAACCTGTTGAACACCATGTAATTTGGAATATGTCCTGACACAAAAAAGGTTGAAACTATATGTTCATTTTTAAAAGTCACATGGACATCTGTTTGTGTTAGTAACAATGAGTTGTGCATAAAATGTATGGCCTATAATTGGACTCTTGAGGATGGTAATAATGAAAGCGATGTAATCATCGTGATCATATTGCTGCGTCATGAGCAATCATTCCCAGCACTCATGGTATCTTTGACTGGCATTTAATCACTTTACGCTAATGCTACTCCCAGCTCTGTCATATTACGCTGAGTGCATAAACACTTTGTTAAATCAAGAGAGAAAACAGCGAGGATCTAAAAATACAGAGCTGAGAGGCAGAGAGTGACAAACTGGGATTAGCGTCGCCTCGGCGAATCAAACAAAAGCACCCGAAAGGAAGCCTGGATGGGAGGTGGAGACAGAAAGGACCAAGGACGCCAAAGGTAGAGAAGAAGGTGGGAATGGCGATAAAAAAAACAACTCATCCTCAGGAGTTGACCTAGTAAAACATTCATGAGAGAAGTGTGTGAGCCAGGAGGATGAGAGGAGAGTCTAAAATAAGACAGCCCTCAGCGTGTCTGTGTCTGAGTGCAGCTGTCAAAAAACAAAAAACAAGAGTTATTTGAGATTTTAGATGACAAACAGGTACATTCAGCTCCAGATGCTGCTGTCGACCCAGGCCAGGAATAGAAGCTAAAAGGAGAAAGACAAAGAGGAGATGAATGGGACGGCGAAACAAAACAGCGGGCATAATCACAACTCCTGTGACTGATACAAAATTACTAATTATTGCAGACTCAGAAATTTTGCAACTCCCCAAACACACACTTTGATGGTTCGACATAATGGGAGGACATGCAGAACACAGGGAAATGACTGACAGTTCAATTAAAACATCTCGTGATGAAGTTCTGCCCTGTGATGCCTCAAATTATCAGCTCTAGCTGTGTGTGTGTGTGTGAGTGTGTGAGATGATGAACATGCAGATAAGACAAACCGCAGAATGCAGCTGGTTTCATGACTGTTAACTGAGCACTAATTAACTGGCTCATCTCACAAGAGCCCACAAGAGGTCAGAGCGCCCACACACTTGGATTGCACCGAACAAACACACACGTGCACACAGCAAAACACACACAAATCATAAAATGTAGCTGCAAGAATGAGAATTTCATTAAAAGACTTTGTCTACATGGTTGCCTGGAATAGAAAAAAAACACACCAAAGAACAAGAGGAGGTAAAGGGAGAAATACTGGAAACCAACTTTATGGCAGAAAGCCGTGTTGAGAATGCAGACTTTACAGCGGTATGAGCCTCAGGCGGCACTACACAAAAGTCTTTGATGGAACAAATAAAAGAGAGCGGGGAGAAGAAGGGATGGAAGAGGAGAGAGGAGAGAGGGTGGGGGAGAAGGAGGCGCTGAGAGATGAGCAAGCATCATCCACATTAGAGCGGCTTAAAACCCAAATTAATCTTAAAGACCTGAGGAGGGAGTCAGCAGCGCTCTGAGCCTGAAGAGGAGCTACAGGGGCTGGCGCTCTCTGGCAGCCTGAATCCAAGTACAAAGCTGCAGGAGAAGCAGATGTTGAGAATGCCTGAGACTAGAATACAATATGTGTGCCTGGGTATGTGAGCGAGAGAAAGACCATAAGAAGTACAAGGCAGAGGATAAAAGAACTGAAACATTGTTTGATAGCAGATGCTATACCTGCCTCCTGAGTTTCTTTCCAGCATTTCAACGCTTACTTGGGACCCTCAACCGAATTGAAATTAGTGAACCTACAAATACTGTCTCTCACTGAAGCTCAACAAGTATCACCTTACTCTCATCTGTGTTTAGGCATTATACATCTATCATTATGACAGCTATTTAAAATACATGCCTCTGATTCATTAAGGATGCATGAGAGAGCAAGACTTTAAGCAGACAGGAAAGCTTAACACAGTACAGCAAAGTTGCTCTGTTGTAGCCTCTTGAGCTTTTGAAGCTCTGTCCGTCATGGAATGAGCTGGATTTGGAAATGTTGGCAGCCTTTTGAAAGTCTCAGAATAAATGTAAGGATCAACATCCTGTAGAGCAGGGGCATCAAACTTTATTACTCGAGGGCTGACGTCCTTAGATGTTGTCCCTGGTCCAACATACCTGGTCCAAATGGATGCATTACCTCCTCAGCATGCAGTTAAGTTATTCATAGTGATGAAACAGATGCAGATCTAAATGCTATAGTACACTCAAGGACTGAAGTTAGACCCTTGCTCAATATAACACACATGGAAACGGCCGTTGATGGTGCTAATAGTGCTATCTGCTCTAATTGCTAAAATGAGATGTTAAAGCCAGTTTTAAAGTTCAGCTCCTTAATTATTATGTTTTCTTATTTGTTCTAAAACAAGAATAAAACCCAGTGCTACAATGGCAGATGTAACACTGGGTTCATGTTTTATATTTTAAATTATTTTCCTAACGCTTCCATTTGTTTTTTGTGTAAAGTCGGAATCATCTTAACATTTTTCGGAGGCTCAGAAATGGCCCCGCAAAACTAAAATCAGTGTAGGAAATTGATCGACCGTAGAACCAAATCTGAGTTGCTTGAATCTCATGATATACTTCATTTGATGTTTATGCTGATAGCAATTGGAATATCTTTTTTACATTTGAAAATGAGAGGGTAAGATTTATCCAACAAAATTATAGATGCCCGACAGATACACAATGTTGATAATCTTTTTAACACATGGGCATCAGTATGGTAAGTAAAACTGGGCCAATATTAATAACGTATATTTATTCCCATTTTGTTGCGGTTTGTGTCTGTTTTGGGGAAGGGAGTTGGCCAGGTGGTATTTGTTTTGCCATGTGACAGTGACAATAATGCAGCACAGGATAGCGTGTGGTTGTTTGTGGATAGAAACATTGGTTATTGGCCATAACAGCAATATTAATATTGGATATGCATGTCAGTCTAAATTTTCATATCGGTGCATCTCTAATCAAAATGCATGTGCTCTATCAGTGACACTGAACTGTTAATTGTACATTTTTTAACCTGTCTTCTATGATAAACCTAAGACTTCTGTGCCGCCTCCACAGATGTGGATGATCTAAGCAGCTGCTTAGTTTGCATCGCCTTAGGCTGACTCTTTCTGCTTGATTCTCAAAGCACATACCTACTAGCACAAGGAAATGACAAAAAGAAACAAAACCTTCAATGTAGAGCTAACATTTTGAAAGCCAACATGATTAGCTACTTTGATAAAAAAAAAAAAACTATCATCTCTGTCAGCATTTCTAAACTATGATCCTCATGGTCCACAGTCCTACATGTTTCAGGTGTGTATCTGTTCCAGCACGCCTGCTTCAGATGATTGAATTACCTCGTCCCCATGTCATCAAATGCAGCAGGAGCCTTTTAATTGCCCGATTTATTTAAGTCAGGTTTATGGTAGAAAGGAACACCTAAAACATGCAGTAAAGTGAAATACCAATCTATATCTAGCATTTCCTGTGTTTTCCATGTCTTTAAACCACAGAGTCATTAGTTAATATAGAGATGAGGGCGAGCCTTATGAAAGTCTGGTCAAAGCAACAGATAAGGCAAGATATGAGCAATATCCTGTATGAAATGTGCTGTAACATTTTGTTCACACATTACTCAACCTTACCCTGGTCTACCTTCCTGTGTACAAGAGCCAGGTCGGGTTTACCGTGTCTGATAATAAACAAACAGTAATTCCGCAGTTCCCCTACCTCATTATCTTTGCTACTTAAATATAGTTTTAATATTCCAATGGCTATTTCAACTCCTGAATCACTAATTGTAAACAAGTACAGCACCATCAAACTGTCCAATGTATTCATTAAGGAATGTTTTACGGCACCGCGAGGCTCCGTTCAACTACTAAGTCAGATTGGTTCTTAATGACACAATTTGAATACATTCTATATTAACCTTTGTGCAGCCTTAGTTTTCCTGAATCAACACATCACTTTCAGAGAATAATCTGGTCATAAAATTATTTGCAGTCGCACAAACAGGAAGGTGGATGTCTCCCATCTGAGGCGGTAAAACTAACATGCTACACGCACACAAACAAACACCTTTCACTTGAAATGTATTGCCTCCTTCATCTCTTCCCACTCATGAACGAGCCACACCTGCTCTCTGCAGATTGCCATTGATTGGAACGGCCAGGTCAGAGAAATTGCCTGGCATCCTGAGGTGCTGCTCTGTCCCCCTCGCAGCCAAGGCAGCAGAGACAAGCCGCAGTTTCTCTCCCTGCCAAGCACCTTCCAGATTGAGAGGCTGATTGAGCTACAAAAAAAAAAAATCCAGGAGTAAAGGTTTACATAAGTAGCAAGAAAGGGGACAGATGGATTTGACATTTCCGCTGGGGCTTTTTGCAAAAAAGTGCAGGGGGAAACCTGTCTTGGATTAGGTTGTTAATGTAAAATGATTTTAAGCTCTTCAGGGATTTTTGACTTGTCACAGAAAAAAAAAAAAATCATGGCTAAATTGTGTGTGTGGTTTGGAGCGAACAAGCTGCTTTTTTCGTCTGTGGGCTTGCAGTCAGTCACCTTTTAACCACACCGAGTGAGTGAGCGGCTACAGCTGCAACTTGGCTCCCTGTTCGCGCATTTTCCGGCACCAGTTGTGGGTGATGGAGGGTGCACAAACTCCGTAACCCTCACAGAGCATTTTTCTCTGCAGCTTTTGTGTGTATTCGTACATGTGTGTGCACAGCAGCTGTGCAAACAGCTGTCTATAGTAATGTGACTCGTCTGTGATCGTGGATGCATTTAAAGATGAGTTCAGACAGCAGCTCCTAAAAGCGTGTCTAACTTATGATAGCCAGCAGCACTGCAATGGCCCTTGTGCAGAATCTTAAAGAAGGGGAAAACTGAGCAAACAAAAAAAAACTTGAAAAGGTGCGATGTCAGGGGGATTTTTCCTCTCACTTGCATCAAATATTCAGGTCCATCTCAATGCATAATATTGTTAAAAAGTTAATTACATGTAGAGAAATGTTACGCTACAGCCCACACAATTATAGGGAAGGTAGCTGTCCAACAGAAAGTCATTGACCCCCCTCGCTTAGGGACAGTAAGCAACAAACGGTCATTGCTAAAGCACCTGGCTATTTAAGTGTATTGATGGTAAGTTGAGTGGAAGGAAAAACTTTGATGGAAAAAAGTGCTCAAAAAAGGGATATGTGCTGTCTTGAGAGAATTGCAAAGCAAAGCCCACTCAAGAGATTCACAGAACGGAGACTGTAGCTGGAGTCAGAGCTTCAAGATTCACCACTATTAGACGTATTCAGATCATGGCTACAACTGCTGCATTCCTTGGACCTGAACTAGATACAACTCAGTGCTACAAAGTCCTCTTTTAAGATGTATGGAACTTTGCATTTTATTTGGAAATCAAGACCCCAGAGTCCGAATGTAGAGAGGAGAGGAACAGAATCCAAGTTACTTGAGGTCCAGTGTGAATTTACAGCATTCAGTGGATGATTTGATGAGTCATGTTATCTGCTGCGACTGGGCCACTGAGTTTCACCCAAAGTCATCTATCTTTGAGCACTTCTTCTCTCCCTCTGCATTGCGTCAGGCTACACAGCCAAATGAACCAATACATGCAATAATGGCCATCGTATCACTGTGCTTCATTGTCCAGCGGACTCACCTGACCTAAACGGCAAACAGAATCTACAGAGGAAGATGAGAGACATCAGATACAATCCAGATTTGCCAAAGGGCGCTATCAAAGAAACCTCGGCTACCTTAAATCCTCAGCAGGGCCAAAGGCCCTGTGTTGAAACAGAAATTGATACAAAAGTAGCCCGTTACAATATATATATATTTTTAATTTAACTACAGCCCAGTAGTTAATGGTATTTGGCCCAGCCTTGTTTCTCATTTGACCCACTTTATAGGGCCTTCATATATCGGTGTGACCAAAGTTTTTATGTCATGAAAATATTCACTGTCCTCTCAATAAACAACTTCGCTAGCTTTCACAACGTGGCATGAAATTTCATGATAAAAGCACTAACCTTTCGTTATTTCTGGAAAGGAAGCGTTAAATTCTCCTGATTTAATAACTTAATACTCCACAAATGACACTTTAACTGAACTAGTGGGGCCACAAAGCCCCATATAACAATGGGCTACAGTGAATTTTCCTGCTCACAAACTAAAGGTGATAAAGAAACCTGCCTCTTTGTTGCAGCTATTATATTTCAGAGCCAACACAAATGCATTCACAGAGACAAAGAGCTCAAGCATGTCAAAACTGATTCAGTTCCACTAGATGACATATTTAGATTCCCTGCGGTGCTGAAGGTTTGCCATGTGTGCCCTATATAACGGTACAGTATGTCACATATGTTTACACACAATAAAGTCTGTTATATGCATTAATTTAACAGCTCACAGCAGAAAGGGAGTATAAGTCCAGCAATCTATTCCCTTCCGTGGATCCTTGGACTACGTAAACTATTTTGAATTATATTAATATTAAATAAAATCAAAGGAGGAGGGGAAACAAGCATGTTATTTCCATACCAGAGGCTTAGACTCCTTCCCTCAAACTCTCCACCTGCCATCTGACAAATCCATTTAGAGTGAACATGAACATTAAGGTCCTGCATACACACCAAAACCAAGATTTTGGCAGAGAAAGAGAGACAAAAGAAACATGAGCCAGACAGACACAAAGATCTGGCAAGGGGAAGGGCTCTGCTTGGTCTGTGACCTGGCTCCAACTGGAAAACCCTGTTCACTGACAGGTTGGCAGTGCTACAGCCCTCTGGGGTATAACCACTTCTCAAATGTCTTCCTGAATCTGTTTCTTCTCTGTTCAGATGCCACTTCTTCCTCAGTCTTTGACAGCCTCTGATTATCTCAAGATACAGCCATCTTATATTCTCAGCTTCTGTTAAGACACATGAAGTTTTAATTTGAAAACTGTGCTGCATCATTAACCATATGTGCAAATTAGATTTAAATTAAAAATGGGTATTTATCATAATTTCTACAGCTATTCTGTTTGGGCTTGGAGCAAACCTTCCAGCAACAACCTTAAGCTCAAAAGATGATGATTTTCACTGCAGAGAGACGTGTCTCTCTGTCAGCAAACCTGGATCACATAATTAGGCCATTGGCAACACTCTGTAGGGCCCCAGTTCATGAGAAGGTAAGTCAGTCCTTGAATTCAGGTCTGTTGGTCTTGGGACACATCAAAAAGTTGCAGGATACCATCCCTTGAGGATTGGAGTTTGACACCCGTGATTTATGTGGTCATTTGTTCAGTGAGAAGAAGGGACTCAGGTGACATGTTGTCTGAGAAGCTGTATCTTAGCGATCTAGGAAACCGGCATCCTACCTAGGGATTTAAAAGCACACTTGGGCCAAGCCCGATCTACTTGTAATTCTCACATTCAGACAGGATTATGCTGATACTCCCACTCCTCCAAACATCCGTCTCACTAAAGTACTTTGTGAATTGGAGTGGGTGAAAAGTCTCACTTTTCTACATACATCAGTCAATGTTACCCCCGTTATGGTTTAACTGCTTTTACTCAAACTGCAAGACATCTACAGTTTTACAAAATGTTGCATGGCCTGAAATCCAATAGAGAAACCACTAAACAATTTGTCATTCATTTGGCCCTAAACACTGAAAACAACCAGAGGTGCTGTGGTAGCTAATCGTAATTGGTAAGCATGCAGAGGAAGAGAGCAGTAATTAATTATAAACTTTATGCTCACAAACAACACCTGCTGTCACCTCGATGATCTGGTAGCTGATTCTGCTCATTATGTCAACGGCATAGCATGAACTGTACTCTGTTCTATTTCCTCACTCAGCCTTGAGGCTGAAGTTTTGTGCAGAGACGATTCTATCTTAATCCTGGGGCATAAAATTATTTCAAATGGAGAGACAGTTTTTCATGGGTGAGGATCCAGATTTAAATCTAAATGATCGTCCTTCAAAGTGGGCTCAAAGTTTCAGTCAAAAGATTAGTTGGACAGATAAAACAAAGTTTGAAATACTTTCAGAAGGCTCCACGGGGAAGACATCTTGTGGAGTTGGCTGGCAAGTTGTCAACCTGAGTAGACTCCAGGGTTATGGCTTTGTAGAGATTTGCATCCACCTCAAAGGAGGCCTGCAACATCAAACTCTCTCTGAAGCAACATTTGATGCTGTACGGCAGGACGGGTCAACACAAACACTGCAATGCAAGGTTGCTCTGAAGCACTTAAAATCATGCAAGGATTGACCAGTATATAACTGATCCATATAACAACAAAGGCTCAGTGCTCTTTGACAAAAAAAAAGAAATATTATTTTTTTCTTTAGTTTTGTTTCTCATAAAGGTCTTTATTTCAGTAATTCTGCTCTAAGGAGTTTTGTATAATATCTGTACACACTGCAGACAGATGACTATGACAGTCAAAGCAAGAAGCCTGAATAAAATATGACAGGCCAAACAAAGAGCTGCAGGAATCTGGAGCTCGTGGTTCAGAAACTGACATGTAATTACTGTCACAACGGTTTCCAGCTGAATCTGAGAAAGACAGCTTCGGTCAGGTCGGAAGTAAGAAGCCAGTGTTTTTCATTTCCAATTTAAATGTATAATCTCTCTTTCAGTCCTATCATAATTTGAGTTTTGCGACAGCTTTTATTGCCTTCCATCATTTAACCTCTAAATCTAATTCTTTTTGAAGTTGTGGCTTTTTTCTTGCAAACGGATTAGACTTCAGTGTTGCAAATGTACGTTCTTAGATTTTATATAAATGATGCTGCACACGCCAAAGAGATTCAGCTGCTTTCTGTTAGACAAAACTGAACAGATGCATCTATAAGAGGACATCGCATGACCGTTAATAATGTATGACTGTCTCTTGACGTGTTTAATACCAACCTCTGCACTGAGCACCACCGCAGGACTTCACTATGCCCTGCAATTCAATTTTTTTCTTTCACCCAGCCTACCATCAAAGTTACACTCATATGCAACTCATACATGTATTGTGTATTGTCCGTGAATCACCAACAGAGACATGTACAAACCTAGGGTGATCTCCGTTCTTGTCAGATGTGACTATGCTGATGATGCCTGCTGGGTGGTGTTGTTTTTGACAAAAAGATTTGCATTTATGGACATTACAGTAAAGCATCCACTGTTCATCGTCACAGTCTGAACTGTATTCTGGGGCCACTGTTTCACAAATGCCTGAGTTGTGGCTACTCTGGAACCACCATTCAGAGTAAACACCAACATTTCCCTGCATTCAAGTATTTGTTTTCGAAATGGCGTTAAGCTGACACACTGTTTCTGACTCCTTCAGGCCACTTTTCTCTGATGCAATGTCACTTTGGCTAGTTTCAGGGCAGGCACTTGGGATAAAGTGTTTTGAGAAGTGGAAGCTGTAAATAAATTGTGTGTAGTGTAGTCTGGGTTCATTCTGATTTACTCATGTGCTCAGACTCAGTAAAGTCGGGAATGAAAGGTTAAATCTAATTGGTTGAGCTAACAAGCACATAAAGTTGTACATTACTTGTTGAGATTTATTTAGAGACATACATGGACTAGTATGAGATTCTCAAGGCATGTTAATCCATGATATTGTAAAAAAGCTTATTTAGGGCTATAAGAGTTATAATAACAGTTAATAAATAACCATTTTAGGCAGAATAAACCCAAAAAGAGTAATAGCTTTTAAGCAGTTTGAGTAGAGAATATTACACCTTTATGCCATTTTGGCCTTTTTAGATAAAGAAAAAACACATATTAAGCTGATATTAGCTGGTAAATTAGTCACACTACCTGCTCAGACAGCCAGGCTGAACCCAGCTGCTTAATGGGCAGGCACTGTTCACTTGTCAATCACTTTCAAATAGTTTTAACTGAAATTGAGTGATGGGTTATACTCCTGTAGCTCCAAGTACACCAAGACTGTCAAGTTCAAAGGAGTACACATTTTTCTATCTTCAACTCTCTTTCAAGCAAGGGAAATAAGTAGTTGCTTTCATTCACCCATCTGATTGGAAGAGTACAGCAATAGGTGGAGAAGGGGGTCACACTGACAACTACTCTGGCATAGACACAGAGACTTTAAAGCCTACGAAAAGTTGGTTGGAAGATTAAGGTGGTTTTGAAATTATAACCCTCGGTCCTACCCTGATGCAGTAAACAAGCCAATACCTATTAGCAGTTGGTATTATCAATTCTTTTAAATCTTGATTTAAGTCAAACGTTAATATTCATTTATTTAAATTGATAAAGAATTTTTACCTTCATATATATATATATATATATATATATATATATATATATATATATATATATATATGTCAACGGCATATATATATATATATATATATATATATATATATATATATATATATATATATATATATATATATATATATATATATATATATATATATATATATATATATATATATATATATATAATATATATATGCTACTTTTTAAAGTATCCCCCGTTGGACTGGGGGCCCAAAGTTGTGGCTTAGTTTGCTTGTGCCTGGGGCCAGCACTGGTTGGTTCATTTACATTCTTCTTCTCTGGATGAATTGATAAAGAACACTGAACTGGATCCAAAGTCCAAGTTGTCAGGTTGGGTTATTTTGAACCTCCCAGAGCTTCACTCATCATAATCCTTCATGCAGAGAGTACACACACAAGCACACACAGATATGCTCGTGGATGTCTTCACTGTTTTACCTCTTTTCTTTTCCCTCTCACTCCCAATATCTAATGTTCTCCACAGGGGTTCTCATGCAGAAAACCTTTTTGCATTTCATAGCAATCAAACCGGGCTTGTGAGCAATTACTTCTGATCACCGCACAGTTGGCCTGGACTCTGTTTATCCGTGTCGACATGGGAATTCATGGGGAATAATTCAAGACAACTGAGAGTTAAAAGGTATTTTCTTTTGCAAGAGCAACGTGTCTCTGCTGGCATGTTGGGTCTCCCCAAAGACGGCTATAGGATGGCTCAATGCTCGTTTTAATTAACACATAAGCCTGTTGATGTTAATTAAAAAGGAGGCAGACCATTCCCCCATTAGAATAAAAACTCACAGAGAGGGGGGAGATGTGTATATGAACAGAGACCGGGTTAGTACACAGCACTTATTACCTTGTTCAGCCCTTCTACAACTGGAGCACTTGCACAGGTTTTCATACCCCTAGAACTTTTCCCTATTTTGTCATGTTACCCCACTGCAAATGTATTTCCATGGGATTATATGTGATAGACCAGCACAAAGAAGTGCATGATTTTAAACTGTAAACGCTTAATTTTTTTCCCGCAGATTTGAAAAACCCGAGTGCTTTTTTTCATCCTCTATCGGGGTTTTCTTTCAGGACTGCATTGTGTTTAGCTCTATGCATCGTCCGATTACCTCTTACCAGCTCTCCCATCCCTGCTGACAAAACTGTTTCCCACAGCATGATGCTGGCACCGGTGTGCACTGTTGTATTTTCTGCAAGCACCTATTGTTTTGATGTGCCACACATTTTTTTTTATTTCAGCGTCATGTAACCTGGGCAGTGTTCTGCAGCTTTGCTCAGTTCCCAACATGGCTGACAACAACCGCACGCCACACTTTTCAGATTTCTATTTTTAAAAATAGATATTAAAAAAAGCATTTAAGGGGTATGAAACCCTTTGCAAGGCCTTGTAGCATGTGTGAAACATATTTCAGATTGCACAAATGTCCACAGCTGTAGCATAACCATCAAATCACATAACTCATCCCTGTGCCACTTACTTCATGGGCTTGAACAGCGCTTGTCCATAGTTCTGGAAAGTCATGATCAACTTCAGTTGGGTGCCTCCAGATTTCATGGCTGGGAGGAAAACAAGCAAGATGTTAGGTTACAAGCCACACTGGTGAAAGCGTGAACAAAGGCAAAGCGTACACACATACTAAAGTGGAACACCATCACATCTACACAGGTGTTTGTGTATTTGCCCATTGTGTAGTTTAGCGTGAATTCATGATACATCTGCATATCTGTTAAACAATTTTCCAAACACCGTGTAATGAAAGTGAAATGATGAGGGATCAGAGCTAGGTGGAACTGAATGCAAAAACAACTACCTGCAAATAAACGTCTAAATTGAACAGAGAGGTCTGTTCAACATGTCCTCTATCTTTTAGAATCAATGACTCAACGTTTCTCTGCAAACCTCCATTGATTGCGCAGATCACTCATGACATCTTGTGCACATTAGCCACTTCCTTTGTCACTCAGAGACGCTGACCTCCTGCACGCTGGAAGCTTATGTCTCTGACGATCAGTCATATCCGCGGCGTCTCCCACAGGGTGATGGACCCTGACAGCGAGCTTCCTGCTTTCCTCTGACTCAAACAAAAGGACCGCCAGGCCAAGCTAGTCCATAACGCCTTGTGTTACTGTCACAATGGACTAGCTTTTTGAGGGGATTTGCTCATTTATTACAGCATATTAACTTGAGCAGATTACAAAACACTGTGCTGCTGCCCAGCCCCAATATCAGTGTAAGCCGCCTGTTGTGCACCAGATTGTTGGATGAACATATAGTTGTATTCTGTTTACTGACTCTCTTAGCGCAGTTGTCTCAAGAGCTCTCACATTTTGTTTCTCTATGTTCTTCTCACTTCTGTTTTTTGTTTTGTTTGTATATGTCTTCCTTGTATTCACATCCTCTCTGTTATGCTCTGTCTGTCTCAATCCATCCTACTCAGCGCCGGCAAGCTTTTTCCTTTGACGGTGACTCATTTTCAAAGGCTTCTGGATTTTTTTATACACTGTTGCACGCAGCAGTACACAACCTCAGGTGCATCACCTCTTTACTTCTTCAGAAAACGGTTTGGGATTAAAGCCAGAGAACATAAAGAGTGTTAAAACAAATCAAAGGTGCATCCTGAGGATCAAAATCGGCATATTTTTTGTTTGTTTGGCCATGTCTGGGGACTGCCCGATCCAAATTTAAAAAAAGGAGACCAGTAAATGCAATATAAAAAGTGCTAGCAGGTTACAGTCAGAACACTATTTGGGGTTGACACTGTCACAGAGAGAAGAAAAGTCAATTTGAGATATTTTTAGTAGCATTTTAAAAATAAGTCTGCCCATTACACAATAGACTGGATTTTCTTGTGCCATTTGCGCAGTCCTAATTTAAACATATGTATTTCACCTATGCTATGATGTAAGGTTAGACTTATAATAATAATAATAATAATAATAATAAAAAAAAAAAAAAAAAAAATATTATATAGCTCCTTTATTAAAATTCTGTTTTAGATAATGGGAGGTCTTGATTTCAAGTCCTTCTCCTTTCACTTTTTTGAATCCTTGTTAGTATTCACGGCTAAAAGAAGTCTATGTTTGGTCTTGTAATTAATGTCAAAAACGATATAAGACATATAAAAAAAACCTTCACTTTTAAAGCAATTATATACTAATGTGTAGCATGGACATCTAAGGACCATTTAGACTTTTACTTAGATGTATTTTCATCTAAAACAATCAGAGAAAGCTATTTAAATGGGAGCAGTATATTATAATAGATGTCGAGACGTGTCTGATGTTCATTCAGGCAGCGAAAGAATGTGAGAGAGCAATATTTTAAGCAGCTGACAGGAAGTGGGAATGGAGTACAACAAAGTTGCTGTGTTTCAGCTTTTTGAGCTTTTGACCTCTGTTGGTCATGAAACATGTTAGAAATGTACAGGTTGGCTGAATTTGGGAAATCTTAGAATTGAAGTAAGGATCTACATTCTCTCGAATTGAAAAACAAAAACTTCTGGATTTATAATTTAGCTGCTTTGGTTTTATAATTAACATCAGATGCTAAAGCCAGCTGTAAATATCAACATCTTAATCATTTTGTCTTTGCATTATGAGAAAAATGTTGGAACGTCCTGCTTTACAGAAACCGCTCTGCGTTACATCAGCGCTCTACCTAACATAATCACCAAACCCTTACGAAAGCAAAACTGAAAAATATTTTTACTTCTGTTGTTATATGGTTATATGTTATATGGTAAGATCTTAGAGAGAAATTAGAATTGGCAGTCCAAAGCTTTACAAAAATAAAAAATGGAGATTGGAAATCAGCCATACAACCCTGATCCATCTCTGTATGTAACAAATGTACCTTAAAGTAAGGTGGATAGTTTCCCAGAGTAAGCATTAAATGTTTAATCCTGGAGCATTTGAGAAATTGAAAGCTATGACCTTAGTCTCATATGGCAAGCTTACAAATGTTGCCATGATTTAAATTGGAAATGAAATCGCCCTTGCACTAAGCACATCTTAAGTGATTGTCCTCTTTAGATTTGATCTTTGCTGACGTGCGATCACATTAAACAGAAAATTTTTGTTCTGCAAGCCTCCCCAGGAAGCATTCAAAACAGCCCCCCCACCCCCACTGTTCATGCCGGGATGATAAATCCATCGTGCCTTCACCTGGCTTCCTTGTACTTCCATGAGTATGATTTATGAGTTAAGCTGAATCCTGAACAAAAGGCCACTAACGCTTCCCTGCAGAGACTGATACAAAGGAGGGACGAGAAACAAGCACAATTTGGAGAAAAAACTGCTGACAAGGGGGCCTTTCTAAAGCCATATAGCTCATATGTGTTTTGTAACTCCAGCCAAGCCGACATGAGTATGAAGGGTGTGTGCAATAATGGGTCACTGCTGAATGTGCTTCTGAAGACACAGATTGCATGGGGTTCTGCAGACAAAAGAGATGGAGTCACAACTACAGGGACTTGGATATATGAAACTAACCAATTAGCTAGATAATAATCCAAAAGAGTGCTGCGTTAATGTAAACTTAAAAAAACAGTCGTAGTGTGCATTTGGCACAGATTTGTTGCCGAACAATAGTTTTAATACTGTAAATTTGAATGTGAATGTATATGACTTCTTTTTGTCTATGTACAAGAATTTTAACTGCAACTGCAACAATAAAACCTCTGTATGAACTTTGACTTTTTGTTCAGTTGTTGCCAAAATCAAGAACAAGAATTCATCACCATTAAGGTAGAACATTTCTGCTACAAAACCTTTACAATATCCTTACAGAGGAGTCACTGTGCCTGGATTCCAACTAAATATAAATTGCGTACAGCAACAAACCTTACATGAGCCTTCCAATATATCATAGCAAATTAAGTTTGGGGAGAAGAAAATGTAGTTTATGGACAAACAATAACAAACCAAAAATATACCAAAGGAAAAGAAAATCATTGTACTATTGTTGTCATTCTGTGAAGAAGATTTTATGCAGAGATTGCATGAAAAGTCCCCAATTAGAATTTTTATTACCTTAATTTAGAAGGACTTTGAAAAGGTAGATAAAAACAGCTTGAAAGAAAATATTCTTTCTTGGGGATTAAACTGCTCCTATGCCGTTCCTTTCCATATAAGTGATCATATTTTCACCAAATTGCTTTACTTTGATCTGCTGCCTACTACTGCTTATCAGTTACTAAACACAGAGCTTGCCCAGAGTCCCTAATTCATTCGTTTGCCCATTTTAAACTAATAAATAGGAAAGTTCAAAACAAATTTATTTGAAATGTTTCTTCAGCGATCAGGTTTTAAATTACTAACATCCAAAAACCACAGATCCGCATGGCTGTATGGCTAGACAACCGACACCGCATGCACATCATCCTAAATGCACCGTCCCATGTCAAAACATGGTGGTGGTAGCATCAGCATGTGGAAATGGTTTTCTTTAGCAGAGAGAAGGAAAACTGGTCGGAGTTGATTGGAATAAAACTAGAGACAGGGCAATCCTTCAAGAAAATATGACAGGAAATTTATAAAGTCTGGAAAAAACAAAGATTTTTCTACACTGTTTTTTCTCCATACTGTCCGGAGGTGGACAAGATTTAACAAATTCCATAAATTTCCACATGGCGTATAGGAACAAATATACTGTCATATAAAAAAGATCTATTTAAGTTCACCGCCTCAGCCTAGCTTGACTGTGTGTCACCGTCCCCCATGGCTCTCCCTGGCTGACTCACCCACACTGGTGATCCTCTGAGTGACCAGGTCCTTCAGCAGGGAGTCCAGCACGGGGCTGTGCCTGGGGTACAGCTCATATCGGTTGATCCCGATGTGGAAACGCAGCCAGTTGGGGTAGGAGTCTGCTGTTGCCTCAGCAGTTGGAGAAAACTCATCCTCATCCTCGGCCCCCTCCTCGTTATGCCTGGGGGATAAAAAACAAGGTTCAAAGGTGGGACAAGTATAGTGTAAGATATAACTAGAGTTTGTTGTGCTATAGGTTTATTGACGTATTGACGTGTAGAGCTAAATCTTAAGGCTATCCTGGAACTTATAGAGGTAAAAAAAACAGAAATTTAGATGAAGATTTAAAGGTTTTGTGCCAGAATTACACTAAATACTTAAAAAAAAAATTAAGATAGTATTTTTGTCCCTTACCACCACATTCTCAACATTAAGAGTTAGACATAAAGAACTGATCACTTCCCCACCGTTAACCCAAACATAATCAGCTTACCATCCCTGGTTGCCTGTGGCTCTTGGGTAAAACCTGATGTCATTGTTGACGTTAAACAAAGTATCATCATCCGTGAGAGGAGGAAGGTCAACCTTGTATAAGGGATGCTCAAACAAAGCCGACAACCGGGAGAGTGCCTGGGCAGAGGCGGTGCGAGCCCCGCTCGCGTCCCCGATCAGCGCCTTGCGCTCCTTCGCCGACGGTCCCGTCCGCCCGCGGGAGTCCCCGGCTCTGTCCCCGCCGGCCGTGCTCTTTTCCAGCGAGTGGGACGTGAGGTTGGAGCTGGGCTCGTTGCTGAAATCCTGCAAGATCCTCAGCGTGTGCTTGTTAGGCCAGCCCGCCTCGGCGGCCGACCTGGCGCGCTGCTTCCCCCAGCCCTGCGCCTCCCTGCCCGGGTGCTGCGCGCACTGGCAGCCGCCCTCCTCGCCGTCCGCTCCCGCAGCTCTCTTCTCCAGCTTTGGCAGCAAGTCTATCATGATGTGCAGAGTGCACGCAACTAGAAACACCATGAGGATCAACACTCTGAATTTACGAAACAATATCATGGTTATTTACGGTCAATGTCTTTCCTTTAAATAGAGCAAGCTTTGGCTCCGGCTATGAGAAAGAAGCCATACAACTACGTTGATCTTCTATAACAATTTTACTTGGAATAGGCGCAGAAAATCCCATCATATTTAGGAGTCTTGTATAATTTCTTATGGTCCAAAAATCTTCACGTCCTGACAGGTGGACTTGGGATTTGAAAGTGCTCTTCGTGGATCGCTTTCTTGAGCTGCATGTGGTGTCAGGAGGACGGCGGGGTGAATAAATGTTTCAGAAGATGTAACAAAGGGGAGCGGGGTCCCGTTAAACGCATCGATGCTCTTCCTTTAACCTGCTTCTCTGCGCGGAGAGAGACATCAAACGAGCCATAACTGCTTTCTGTTTAAAACATAGAAGTCACAACAGAGGTAGCTTTCAAGTCCGCTGGAATAAAGCTTTCCAATGATGTCTGATATTAATTCATAGGAATTGAGGAAACAATCCGCAAAAAAAGAAAAAAAAAAAGAGAGCAGGTTATCGGGCGAGATGCTCGGATGCTGCCCCACTTATTTTCCGTTCCTTACTGCGAGCGTCGCTGAAGTGAGAGTCGCCCTGGCAGGTGCTGCGATCCAGGTCGTGATTTTGTCCCCTCAGCACCGCCTCGTCCTCCCCCCTCCAAGTGCTCGTCCAGGGTGGGTCTGTTCAGTCTTAGACATCTGAGCCCAGCCTAGGTGGCGTCACGAAGGAGAGATTGGCTGCGTCCCCGCACATACAAGCAGAACCACTGTGGCATGAAAGGCGAGCTTTAGGGATGAAACGCTCTGGGAGCTGAGAGGCTGCTACTCTCTGGTGTGCGGCTAGAGGGCGTTGGCGCAACCCGAAACTTCCGGAGCTCCAAATGCATAAACCCTGTATAGACGCTCTTACAGGTTAAACCTGCTGGTTGTGGACCCTGAATGGTACATATGCATGGCTCAATGGCTTTCAATATAAAATAATGAATTACTGTACTATAATTTCTATTATATTGCTTGCACATTAAAGATGTATAAAGCTTTGAGACAGTTTTGCCTTTTTATTGAAGCAGCATATTCTCAAACTGAAAAATGGAAAAAAATAATAATAATAAATCCAACATCAAATAAGAAAGTTGACCGCTTTGTGGCATGGTGTGGAAATAATAATAATCTCATCTTGAATGTGAATAAAACAAAGGGGTGGTTGTAGATTTCATGAGAAACTGGAATAAGTCAAACACTATCTCCATCATGGGAGAAGAAGCGGAGGCGGTCAACAAGTGTAAATACCTCGGTGTTTATCTGCACAACAGACTGGGCAGGAGATGCAAGTGAAAACGTCTACAACAAGGGGCAGGGAAGACTAGGAGGAAGCTGAGGTCCTTTAGTGTTTGCAGCAAGATGCTGCCTATCTTCTGCAAGTCTGTTAGGGAAAGCGTGATCTCTTCTACCTTCATCTTTTGGGGTAGCAGCTGGTGAAGAAGGCTGGCTTTGTTTTAGGGACTCCTCTAAAACCGCTGGAGATGATTGTGCAGAGGAGGATTCTTTACAAAATGAAGAACGTTATGAGAAATCCTGAGCATCCTCTTCACCAGACTGAATAGTATTCTTCAGATCTGCTACAGAAGATGCTTCTTGCCCATTTCCATTTTCATCTTAAACAAGTCTTTGAGGAAACCTGCATAATTTTGAGTCACAACAATATGTATTTTCCTATTGGCATTAATAAAGTTTTTTTTTTAATAGAACTGAATGGTTTTTAGCAAAATAATCCATAACACATTTGTTGACACAGTTTCCCTAGTTCTCCCTACAAGTTTTCTAGAGGATTTAGGCTTGGGGACTGATTTAAGCATGGAAGAAACTTCATCTTGTGGCTGGTGAACCATTTCTGTGTTGATTTGGTCGTATTTTTTAGGTAATTCTGCTGTGAAATTCCAAATAATTACCCCTTTTTATTTACCAGAAGAGACCACTAGGTCTTTATTTAGAATATCCTGCCATTTTAAGAAGTACATGATGCCATTCAGTCTAGCAAGATTCCCAGGGCCTTGGGAAATGAAACTGGCCCACATCACAGATCTTCCACCATACTAAACATTCTAGAGAAGTCTAGAGAAGCTGTCCAGTCGAAGGCCGCTGACGGCTTGGTTCATTGACCGAACAGTTACACTCATTGATCCTGAACAGCAAGTAAAGGCAGGAAGCCGGTGGGAGGAAGCCGGTGTACCCAAAAATGAACCCACATGTGCACAGGGGGAACATGCAAACTCTGTGCAAATAAAACACAGGCAAAACCCGGGGATTGAACCCAGGACCTTCTTGCCGCAAGGCATCAGTGCCTAGGAGTACTGGGCTCTTTTTTTAGCCACTGTGAAGCCTGCTCTGGTTGCATATTGTTTACATTTTTCATATTCAATTTATCCTATCTTTTTGGTTGCATTAACCAAAGAATAATATTATAGAAAATATAATAAATATATCAGGATTTTTTTTATTCAAAGTAACACATACAAAACTTATTGAGGATAGAGTTAATATTAGCAGTCCATAATTGGTTTTGGTTTCACTTCTTTAATCATAATTATGATGTTGTAGCACAAAGGATAACAAGAAGATGGCAAGAAGGTGTCTGGATAAGGCTCAGTGCTGTAATATTTCAAACACTATGTGTTAGCAGCCTTTCTCCGCAGGAAGCGTCTAATACTAAAGGTGACACAGATGGCTCACATGCTCTGTGGATAACAACAGACTGTGCTGTACAGTCTGTTTTCCAGACCAGATGAAACTAGTCTCCCTGCAAGAAGAACAAAAGGCTGGAAGAATGTTAATGAAACAGAGGAGGTTCATTGTAGAAGCAACATGCATAAACATTTTTATTCCAAACATAAACATTTAGATTTTAAAATACGCATAAATGAGGATTAAACCTTTGGCAGGCAGAAGCCAAAAGAAACTCTTCCAATTCCTCAAGTAATAATGAAGCCTTGTTTAACCTACTCTAGGGAACGTGATTCATAGATTACTAATTAAATAAAAGTTTATTTTAATGATGAAAAAAAGTATGGGTGCCCCAATAAGTAAATCCACTCAAAGGTTGAATTTTTCTAAGTTCAGTAAAAGATCATGAAACAGCAGTGAAACTACATTTTTACCAGAGGTGTCAGTAACCTCGAAAGCATCATTCCAAATATATGATCATGATTTATTTCATACATATGTGTTTCTTTCAAAGTGTCAGTGTTTATACTCATCCTTTCTCTCCTGCAACAATGTCAGGATGGGACTTATTGCATCTGGAACTGTTATCATGTGTCTATTAACTGTCTAAAAAGGCAACATCCTTATCAAGATCAATGTTGAAAATTACTGAACAGATTCAAAACATTCTCAAATATACGATGCCTTTTTAAGCAAAGATTCACTGGAGTTGCACCTGCTACCTTTCTAGTATCCTGCGGGAACTAGCTGTGCTGCAGTGCAAGCAGTAACTTGGGTTTATTAGCAACAAGTGATGATTCTGAGATTGTTGTGTTGGATTTCCATAAATCGCTAGTATTGTATTGGTATGTAACATACAGGACTGTCTCAGAAAATTAGAATATCTTGATAAAGTTCTTTATTTTCTGTAATGCAATTAAAAAACATGAAATGTCATACATTCTGGATTCATTACAAATCAACTGAAATATCGCAAGCCTTTTATTGTTTTAATATCGCTGATTATGGCGTACAGCTGAAGAAAACTCAAAAATCCTATCTCAAAATATTAGAATATTTCCTCAGACCAAGTAAAAAAAAAATTATAACAGCAAAACAAAATCAAACATTTGAAAATGCCCATTAATGCACTCAGTACTTGGTTGGGAATCCTTTTGCACAGATTACTGCATCAATGCGGCGTGGCATGGAGGCAATCAGCCTGTGGCATTGCTGAGGTGTTATGGATGCCCAGGATGCTTCAATAGCGGCCTTTAGCTCATTTGCATTGTTGGGTCTGGTGTCTTTCAGCTTCTTCTTCACAATACCCCACAAATTCTCGATGGGGTTCAGGTCAGGGGAATTGGCAGGCCAATCAAGGACAGTAATGCCATGGTCAGTACACCAGTTACTGGTGGTTTTGGCACTGTGGGCAGGTGCCAGATCTTGGTTGTGCAGCATTTCCTGCCACATTTCCCCCTTCCAACACACTTTTTGTGAATGTGCTTTGAAACTGCACGCTGTGAACAGCCTGCTCTTTGAGAAATGTCTTTTTGTGTCTTACCCTCCTGATGGAGGGTGTCAATGATGGTCTTCTGGACAGCAGTCAGATCAGCAGTCTTCCCCATACTTGTGATTTAGTTTACTGAACCAAGCTGAGTGTTTTTCAAGGCTCAGGAAACCCTTGCAGGTGTTTCGAGTTAATTAGACGATTCAAGCGATTAGTTGAATAGCCTACTAGTATACTTTTTCACGATATTCTAATTTTCTGAGACAGTCCTGTATATACCAATACAAAAAAAAAACTGCCAAAGGGTTAGTTGGTTCTCTCCATCGCTGTAGCTTGTGCATCTCAGGAACAAGCGGAGATACAGTTTTATTTCATTATTTCTGTCTTTCTCCACAAAATTACTATATTTATATTTTATAGCATTTTTGCCTAAAAACTAAATTCTTTGCTGTTCTGTCAGTAATATTAGGAATGTTTTCTCTGACTCAGAAAACCTACAAGTTCTTCAGCTACAAGGGTGGAACATGTCATGATAAAGTTTCATTGCTTAGACTGACAAGAACATATTTTTCACTGAAATGCTTCGTCTGTGGTAAAATGTCTTTTAATGTCCCGGCTTGGCCCAGATTGTTTGGATTCCTGAGCTGTTTGATCAAACCTGTGTGTGCAAGGCACACATCAGATGTAACAACTTTGAAATCTTCGGTGAGAAAACATTTCTCTCTGGTCTGAATCTGGGGCTTGTAACACCTTTGAAAGCAAAAGTATTTTCACAATCAAGAAAATAGAAAACCCAAAAAGGCTGGAGTGTTTTTGGCTCACACCCTACCATTCATTTTAATCATATCAAACAGAAACCTCTGTCAGGCACTAATGTAATGAATATAATTTTAATCAAAGGTTTTCTAATCAGTTAATTACATTCCTCACAAAATTATTATTCCACTGTTTTGGACATTTTGCAGTCACAGTACACCCACCTGCGGCTCTAGAAGTTATTTGTCCATTTCCTGATAAAGTGGAAACTGTTTTCATGTGAACTAGAGAAAAACAACACATTGAAAGCAATTACTGTATTTGGCACTTGGGACTGGGCTGGGCTAGATTTTTGTCTAACTTGGACTAAATGACCAGCACTTTAAAGCCTTGACGTTTCAGTTTGCCAAATGCAGGCAAAAGTCTATTTAACCATTTTGCCTTTTTGCTCAGTCAAATCACATAAAGTGCAGAAATCTGAGCGAGTTATGCATATTTCCTTGGCTTGTTTGTGCTCGCTTTGCACGACTCACAGTGTGGGCCAAACTGGAAGAGTTTCTTTTGGCTTCTGCCTGTCCTCCCAAAGGTGTTGAGCTCGAGTGTGTAGCCACAGTTAGATTTGTTCACCCAAATAAAGCAGGATCTGAAAGTTAACAAGCCAATAAAAAGCTCTCCCTGTTGCAACCTTGGCTTCCTGATGCATATCTCGCAACCCTCCCCCCCCCAACCCCCCCCCCTCCCAACTAAAATTATATGCACAGACTTGCCTGAATGCTGTGAATGCCAAAATTAATTTGCAGCCACTGATGAGAGAAAAAAGAGAAACATATGAGGGGTTTTGTATCATTTGGAGATGCAAGTGGAAACCAGTTGCTTTTGGCACACAATATCAGAATGTGTTGCCAGTGTGGAGAGAGCAGATTAATATCATGTCTGCTTCTCTGGTGTCTTTCAGGAGGGCAGGTACATACTGAATTTCCTCTTATCTCAACAAAATTCATCTTAAAAAACAGATGTGCATTTTTCTCCCCGAAGAAAAAAAAAAGACTTGTTGAGAAAATACATGTTTGCTCATGCAGCTTGTGTTTCAACTGGACAGAATAAATTGCTCATCTTTGACTTGTATCTGAAGGGAAAAAGATGTGTTATCCAGACGGGGCATATAGACTTTTACATAAGTGGTGCTTATGTGAATCTTTAAATCATTGAGATGTTGTGGAATGATTTGAAAGGGGCAGTGAATGCAAAAAAAAAATAAATCATAAAAAGTAGTGGCTGATAATTAGGAACCAAGCAAACTTTTCAATGACTGATGTCAGAAACTGGTAGATTGGCACAAGAAAGCAAGGTTTTAGGGGTGTCATTATTTTTTACTCAGAATACACATTTTTGTAGTGACAGTATCCTTTCTTTAACGAGTAAAACCTAATATTTCTTAGAGTTTAATTGAAATACTTTTTTTTCCAAAGATAGCAATTAGAAGTCTAAAACATTACTTTGAAATGCAAAAATGTATTTAGTAAGAAATGAATATTGAAAGGATGGTCCCATTTTCTTCACATGACTGTAAGAGTTTTGAATATTCCAGTAACAGGCTGCTTTGCTCTCAGACTGCAGATTTACTGCTGGCTCCTAGAGTTTCTAAAAGTAGAATCAGAGGCAGATGTTTCAGTTATTTGAATCCTCTCCTGTGGAGATGACTATGAGGCAGACTGGTCTACTTTTCAAAACAAAGCTTAAAACTTTCCTTTGTGGTAATAAAGCTGTTAGCTAGAGGGATTTAGGTTATCTGGGGCTATCTCTGTAATTCTGCTGTTATACATTGCTGGAGGTTATGCTCACCACTTTTCCTGACTGCTATTTACTCCTACTACTCTGCATTTATTACTGCCATTAACTTTATCATTATCTCTGTCTTTGCTTGGGTTGTTTTGATATTTTTGTATTTCAATTCGATCTGTGGGTCTTTATAAGGTGCTGCAAGATTAAATTTTTTTGTGAACTGGTGCAATAAAAATAAAAAGAATTTAACAGAATTTAATTGAAGTGCTTTATATTTCAAGAGGAGGAGAAAACTGAAACCTAGTACAAAAAGAAAATCAGCAGACACTCTGGATTCAGTATTTATTTGGCCCATTGGAATTCGCAGAGAAATGTGTTTGTGTCTGTCCCCGTTGCTGAAAGTTTGACCTGAGGGCTTGTCTGTTTCTGAGGTAGGCAGCAAGGCTATTCAAAGTTCAACTTGATTTCCCAGACTTTAGGGATGAAGATACAAGAGTAAAGCTATAAAATAATGTAAACCAATGACTCCGTCTCTAGAAGAAGGCAAAACACAGGTCTGATCCAGGGAATCAGACATACACACATCTCCTAAGGGAGCAATGGTGAAAAAAGACATTTTTATGACTGTCTTCTATAAAAGGATAAAAACTCCATCAGTTCAAGCTCTGGCTGGCAGTTATATGAGTGTGATGATTTGTAAACAGATCATTTCAAGATGAAAGATAAATGGGTGTGTAAATTTTCTAGGCATAATTGGGGACTAATCTCAGGCAGTAAAGCAATGAAAATGTTCTGAAATGACTCGTTGTTGGGTATTACAGGCTGATGAAAGAAAAGAAAGGGTGGCTGAGGGACTCTGAGCTGCAGAGTGAAATGAAGAGATGGGAAATGAGTGTGAGGGTTGGTGCTGAGCAGTGACACATTTATTCACTTGACTGAGAACAAGCTGGAAATGGACTTCTTTGGGGACCTGCAAGGGACATTGTGTAAAAGGAGGCCATCATTGACAGCAATGTATCGGTTTTAGTCTAGAAAAAGTTGTCTTCTAACGCTGTAAAATCTGTTTTGTCGATAAAAAGGGTTTTCATTTCTATGGATTGGGGCTTTAATTGTTGCAATAAATTCAGCTTTGTTCACAAGCTTTAAGTTTCAACTCAAGGACATCAAATATAAAATGAATAATTAATCAGTCTTGCAGGGCATAAAACTTTCATATGTGTTGAATGGTTTCATATTTTGCCACATTCCAATCACAAACTTTCAAAAGGGGTTTTATGTGAAAGATCAACACAAAGTACAGTCATATTGTGAAGTTGATGGATAACAACCCACACTTTTCCACCTTTTCACAAATAAAAATCTGAAGAGTGAGGCATGCATTTGTTTTCCACCCACCCCCGAGTCGATACTTTGTACAACAATGTTTCCCTGCAAATATGTCTGCAAATATTTTGGAGGTATGTCTCCCAACAGCTTTTCACATCTACAGATACTCATTCAGCTTTGCAAAATAGCTCAGTCAGGGCTCAGTCAGACTCGATGAAGAGCATCAGTTTTCAAGTCCAACCACACATTTTGTTGATTGAATTTAGGTCTAAAACCTTGACTAGACCATTCACACATATTCATTTGCTTTGATTGAAACCATGTTATTGTAGAGTTGGATGTGTGTTTAGGGCTGGTGGAAGGTGATTCTCTGCCTCAGTGTTAAGTTTTTGCAGCCTCAAACAGCTTTTTTCTTTTTACATCTTGTATGTACAGTAGCTCCATCCATCTTCATATCAACTTCGACCAACTTCCCCTTCCTGTCTGAGATAAAAAACATTTAAACATATAAAGCACGATGCTACCACCATGCATGTGCTCTGTGATCTGCAGTATTCATTTTAGGGATTTGCATATTGCATATAGGCAATATTCCCCCTAATCTTTTGTGTCTGAGCATACACACAAACTCTGTAATAATTAATGGGCAATAACCAAGGTGCAATAATCTATTTAATACACTGTCCTACAACCCGTGCAATAATCCTGATGTAGTTACTTCTGCTGCTATCAACACCTGAACATAAGTCAGCACACCCATATGTATGTATGTACAAATGTATACAATGTATATGCACATATATACGCGTAGGTATGTATGTATTTAGGCGCATAGATATATGTATATATTTAAGTATATAGATATGTTTATATATATATATAGACCACTAAGAATGTAAACGAGACATAATATGCCCATTCCTATTTCCTTTTTTGTATTTTTTTTGGTATTCTTTTTGATCCATTGTATATATGAAGATTCATTGTATATAACTGAATGCACCTTCCCTACTCTGCACCTTCTTGTATGAGCCGATGTGACGAGTGAATTTCTCCATTGTGAGATTAATAAAGACTATCTTATCTTATCTTATCTTAAACTCCCTGAGCATTCACTGAACCTCTGTGAGCAACATCGCATGTGCACACTCAGACTACATTACGCCTGTCCAAAACCTGAGATTATAACAAGTTACGTGGCTTACTAAAAGAATACCATTGAATTATTTACATTTTGTGCAATGAGATTTAGCACAAATATATGGTTCTGTGCAGCCTCACATCTGTCAGTCTGCTCCAGGGCTACAATGTAGCTCACCACTGTAAAGGTGTGAATAGGTGTGTGAATGGGTGAACGACTGACCGGCGTAAAGCGCTTTGGGGTCGTCATGCCGTAGTACTCAGGCATGCACTAATATAGAAACGTATAAACAGGGTTGCTTTTTAAAAACGGAGGTAGAACAAGTAGGCTGGTCAGAAACAAGCAGAGGCCGTGCACTGCAAAGGACACCAACTGCAGCTGGTAACGACAGTGCAGCAACAGCGCTTCAGAAACAAACAGCAGGTCTTCCGCTCCAAAACCAACCAAACTTATGAAGCACCAAATCACAATTTGGTAGAAAAACGGCACTTACGATCTCACATAAGCAGATCCCAAAAACACAGGCACACAAACAGCTGGCATGCAGCCCAAATATAACGCCGTCTGCCCCACCCGTCACTCACTGGTGCGCTCCGATCAGCACCTGGTACACAGAGTGGTACCGTAGAACACTATCTCATTAGAATTGCAAAATGGTACAAAATAACTTGGTTTGTTATAATTTTGTTTGCAGTTGAGCTTGGATTTAATTTTCTGTGCAGCATAGATTTGTTGTGCGCGCCGAATCCAGATGCAGTGCGCAATTGCACATGCGCACAACTTCGAGGGAGCAGTGCATATAGGCAAACATTTTTCAATTTGGTCTCATCACTGATCCATCAGGTGTGTAACTTTGTGTTCAAGATATTTGTTCTCTACTTCTCCATTACATAGCGCTGAGGTCTTCACAGAGCAGCTGTATTTCTAAAAGAGTTTAAATTGCACACAAACTGACAATTAAGTACCCTTTAGAGGCAATTGCTTGCACTTATTATTATTTAGGGGTATCAGATTGAAGCAATCTCAATACAAATTGATATAAAATGCAGTTTCCACTTTTAACAGTTTCCCTTTAACTTTACACTTTGTGATCTAGCACATAAAATCAGAATAAAATACATTGAGGTTTGTGGTATTAATGTGACAAAATGACTCTATATTATGTACACACTATCAGTCAAAAGTTTGGACACACCTGTCAATTAATGGCTTCTGGAATAGGAATAACATAGGTCACAACTGGAAAGGTTTTGGTGGTTATGATCTTGGGAAATCATGTTTGACTTGTCTTGTCTTTGGAGGCGAAGGTTGCTCTGAAGAGTTAAAGCTTCAGTCCAGCCTGGAGAGGATGTGCTTGCCATGCTCCAGAGGATGAGGGTTCCAGGAAGTACTGGTGGTGAGTTGGAAAGCGGGCAGGCAGACAACTTGAGGGTAATAGAGCCGAATGTTCCAGAGGAGTTTAATAAGGGTGAGAGTCTGGCTCAACCGGGAAGCTGATGACGGAAGCTGTGTAAGCTGGAAAGGCAATTACTGGAGGAGGTTTGGGCAGGCAAGCGTTTGCTCTGATCTGTAAAGTGAAGAGTAACAATAAACACGAGTAGAAAACAAGGATTCTCAAGGAAAACTTAACTTAGTTTGACTTTTCTTGACTCACTACGAGTACTGGTTGACCATCGGACACCAAAGGGTTGTCAAAGAGCTCCTTAAGTATCATGAGCTTGATTAGTTGATGCCAGTCAGCCAAGGCCACCCCCTGGGTACTTGTGGAGAGATAACACAAGCACATCCAGCAAAACACACTCCAGCACCATGACTGACACTCCTGGCATTCTCTCCATGAGCTTCATGAGGTAATCATCTGCAGTGTATTTTGAACAGTCTTGATGGAGTTCCCAGAGGTAGCAATAAAAATATAGAAAAATTATCGAATGAGAAAGTGTGTCCAAACCTTTGACTTGTAGCGTAGGTCATTCTACTTTTAAAGTATATCATTTAAGAGCTCTACCTTTGTTTTATTTAGATATTTTGGCAGTCATAGCTAGAAACAGAACAAGATGGGTGCTGTTGTGCTGATCTGTATATTTCAAGCCCTCACAAAGAAAAGTAAGATAAAGGAAATGAGGGGACAGCAGGCCGTGACCTTAAGGTGAGTGTTGTTGTGTGTGATCTGTAAGACCGGGTGCATGTTCCCAGAGACCTGACAGTTACTACCGCTGCTGACCAGTCCTTCATCACAGGGCTCGGACGCTGAACCCCTTTCTGTCCATCATCCACTCTTCAGCTGACACTATAGCTGACACCTTATTGTTACCCAAGGTCCCAATTCATAGCACGAGCAAAGGCCAAATGATATATGTCTGTTGTCTATATATTGTTCCTCTCACCTTCTAAAAATCACTATCAAACAAGTTGAGGTCAAGATCAGTGGAAACTGAATAAAAAGCATGGAATTTTCTTTGAGTTTCCTTGAGTGACTTTGTCATGCCTCAAATTCTGTATATGGATGAATATCTCTAATTCAATTCTGTGGTAAGGGAGATCACAGCATCAACACACAGCCTGGGCCAGTTCCTGGTATCAATATATACAAAAGTTATTAAAAGTTACTCTCTCAAGAGCCCAATTTATTTACATCACATGGGTCCTGTGGTTTAAAGTCTATCTGATGAGGTCCTGGAGAAAGTACCAGAGTCACCGGTGTTCTCTCTGAAAGTGTTGAGAGTAGATTAAAGCAGCACTGCTGAAAGAGAGCAATTTCAACAGTTTGGGAACATCTTCAGTCACCAAAAACATAGACAATGGTAATCTGTAAACTAAATAAATGTTACCAATCACTCTTATTAAAGTAAGCATGCTTTAAACTATAGCTGGCATGCTATGGGCAGTATGTGTGTAGAGCAATCCACTGTAGGCTCGATGAGATTTTTGTGAGTTCATCAATCTAAAGGTACAGTACAATACTGCTGCTCAATAATAAACATTTAGTTTTATATTTATGTTGTATTCAAGGTTACCATAATGTGAGAATTTTATACCAGGCCATGTCTTAGAACATGCTAGAAGAACACATAACCTTAGGTTAAACTGAAAGATCTAGTTCACTTTTCTAAATATTTGTCAAAATTATTTAGAGGCAGCATTTAGAGTATTGGTTCAGCTCTGGAACCAAATACATGAGAAAAATTAAATGTGCAGAAACTGTTGGCTTCTATTGGTCAAGACTGAAACATGATACTGTCAGACTTATTGAGGTTGTTGCAGAAACACAGACAAGGGCTAAGGAGTTGCATGCTGGAAACTTTATTTAATCGAATAACAAATTTATAGGCGGGGTTGGCGAAGACAAGGGCCAGGAACTTAAACAAGAGGCAAACCGGACACAGGGCAAGCATAAAAGAGGATCTGACGAGGATTGAGGGGAAAACGTTAGTATAAACAGGAGAGGAGAAGGCAGGTGAAAGTAATTAGCACAGGTGCAGAGAAAGAGAGCAATGTGATGACAGGAGAAAGGGAGGAAAACAGAACCTAACAAAGATATAAACAGACTGAATTGACACCAGGCAGGGGGGAAGTAAGGAACACACTGAGCATTTGCTTAAAAATGAGACCTGGACTGTTTGGTATCGTAAAACTAGCAACTACATTCTATTCATTCATGTGGTTTGTAAAAACACTCACAAAAAACTTTAAACATATAGATATCCCAAAAAATTATGAAGAAGAAAGACATGCTGCCATAACAAAAGTTACAACATTGGTGATGTGCATTATAGTGGGATGTATGCAAGAAAAACACAAGCATGGAGGTGGTTCAGCCTTTACTATATATATATATATATATATATATATATATATATATATATATATATATATATATATATATATATATATATATATATATATATATATATATATATATATAATATGCTGAGATGTCTGATGTTTCTCCAGTTATCTATTGGAGACACTTCTTCAGAGTGGGGGTTACTGCTCTGAGTGCTCCGATGACCACGGGCACCACTGTTGTCTTCATCTTCCAGGCTCTTTCTAGTTCTTCCCTGAGCCCTTGGTATTTCTCCAGTCTCCCGTATTCTTTTTTACTGATGTTTCCCACTCGGGACGGCCACATCGATCACAACGGCTGTTAATCAACAATGTCCATTTACAACAAGCCCATGAAACTAATCCCATCCTTGGAGATGGGACATACATAATCCCTATGGTAACTAATGCAAAAAGAAGAACTTTACTAAACTTTAAAATAAACTTTTGCTAAAAACTTTTGCTGGTGAGTATTAATGGCATTGGGCTAAAGTGTTCACCATTGAGTTTCTAATCTACCTAGGAATGACTTCTGTAATTTTTGACATTTTAAAGGTGAGGACAGTCTGCTCTCGCCTCATATTGTGATGAAATGCCTTGTTCAAGGTTCAACCTGCCGTGCACGGTTATACTGACATTTTGATGATATTTGTCCAGAAGAACAGCTTGTGTGCTGATGTGGCACTCTACTCACTGATTTGTGTATTTGCAGTTCAGTCTGTGAACAACAGGCTAGCTACAGACTTTAGCCTCCTCCCCATGACTTTAGCAGGCAGTGTGTTGCTCAAGAGTTTGGCGTAACACTACAGTAATCCGTCGTGGGCCACATCCTGTTACTGCTCTGCTCCCACTCGCTTGTTGACACACAGGTCATTGCAGGGCATTCACTTTGGCACTAAGATTCAGACATAAAAAGATGTGACAGACAGGCATTTCTTTTTGCATTACAGGGCCAGTGAGTGTGTGCGTGTGATGGCATGTCCCTTGTTGTGTTTGGCCATGACTTTTCATCCTGGAAGCCCATAATTAGATAGGACCGGTCTCTGCCAAGGAAGGATGAGGTTAAGGAGTGGGAGTGAGTGGCCCGTTTTGCTTCATGGTTTTCACAATGAGGTGCACTGACGCTTAATTACAGGATAGACACCCCCGCTGGACCTCAGTGGCACATTTCCTGTGATTATAGGAAATGACCGGTATTGATTGTAAGAAGAGACAAAGAGTCATGTTTAATTGCATTAGAATAATTGCTTATTGATGGCTGGGGTGAGGCCTGTCGCTAATCATAAAGCTACAGCCTGTCAGAGTAAAACTTGTTTATGCCACGATAACCAGAAAGTTGGTAAACTCACTCAACCTCACCTTGTGTTTGGGGCTATTTGGAGCTATTTCTACCCCTATTCTACAGATGTGAGGGAACTTTGCTCCACATTTAAAGGTCAGTCTTTAAAACTGCTTCCTTTTTCTACTCCTGGAATTAATCAGAATAAGTTTAGACAGTTTTTTTTCAAAGAAAGAATGAACTTATGAATGAGAAATATATTGCCTCATAAGTGTTGGGTCACCTTGTGCACCAGTCAATAGTTATTTGAGGATTTCAATGCTGGCTTTGCAGTTTCTCCTGTATTATGATTTCATTGATCTTTAATCTCCTTCTAAAAAGAGTAGAAATCAAAGAGAATGTTTCCTGATGTTTTGAACAAGACTATTTATATCTGTGCCTGTAGCTGTATCTGTAGCCCAAAATTAGAAAGCACATATTTGAACAACATGTTTTTAAAAATGTTGCTGCTTTCATACATTAAGCTTCTAACACCTTGATAAAAAAAGAAAAGAATAAATAAAGGTTTGGAACGATTATGTCTTGTTGTGTCTGTGTGTTATGGGTAACCTGTGTGCATCCTGCACCGGTGTCTATTTCATGTAAAATCTAATTATGGTAACACTTAATGACAAGGAAGATTCTTGATTAAGGCCAAAACATCTAAGTCAGTGGCTTGAAAACGTGTTACTCACACCTTGATTTTTTTCATGTTTTGTCCCAATTCAGCCACATATTTTATTGTTTTTAATTTTCATGTAACAGGGTAACACACATTGGAGAATATTTGTAAGAAGAAAAAATATAATTTTTTAAACAAATAAAAATCTAAAATGTGTGATGAGCCTTTTTATTCTGCCCCCTTTAATCTAAGTGCTGACTCAGTAGTGCTGAGTCAGAGTCTTGCATTAAGTCATTGAGAGTTGCTGTGAAAACCTGTAGAACCTTATGTAGCTGCAATTACAGCTACATTACATTACAGTTGCAGATTAGCTCAAATTGTGTTGAACTGGATAGAGGGTGTCTGTGAAAATCAATTTTCAAGTCCTGGCGCAGATTTAGAAAATAATTTAGGTCTTTACTTTGACTGAGCCATTCTAATATGTGCATATGCTTTAATCCAGGGGTCACCAACCTTTTTAAAACTGAGAGCTACTTCGTTGGTGTTGTGTCAAACAAAGGGCTACCAGTACTAACCTTTGTACTAAAAGAGTCAGAGTTCACCTTAAGTTTATATAAAATAAACACATTTTCATGCTTTGTTATACATATTGTCATTTTTAATTCTACATAAATGCAAGTGTGAATAAACAGGAAGAGTAACAGAATAAAATAAAGTTTTAGATGCAGCTAAACTGGTGGATTGTGCTTTTTTTTTAGAACAGGTTCGTGGGCACCATATGTGGTCCTCGGGGGCTACTTGGTGCCCATGTTGGTGACCCCTGCTTTAATCTAAGCGATGAAGGCATAGCTCAAACTTGTTTAAGGTTGTTGTCCTCAGGGGCAGTAGGCACCCGCCACTCTCTCAAGTCTTTTGTGGGTTCTAACAGGTTTTGTTCGAGTATTGCCCTGTATTTAACCCTATCCATCATTCCTTCAACTCTGACCATTCTTTCTCTGTATCTGCTTATGGAAAGCCTCCCTGCAGCAGTCTGGTGCCACCACTTTGCTTCCTGGTCTCAATTTTGTGTTCAGAGTGATGTGTAGTGTTATTTTTCACACTTGGCTTTTGGCATTGAGAGTCCTAAACCTACGAATTTGACCAAATCTTTGGACCAATCTGACCAAAGCCCTTTCTTTTACCAGTTTGCTGTGCTCCTTACATAGCATGTCCAGGAAACTGATCCTGCCATGGATTTCTTTCAGTGATTTTGTTCTTCTTGCCACGCTTCCATGAAGCCTAGATTTGCAAAACTGATAGTTGTCATGTCAACAGATTCCACCACCTGAGCTTTGAATCTCTGCTCTGTGCCATTTTAATGCACCAACAAAGAGAGCTGAACATTCCTCCAGACTAAGAGTGCATTTAAACATGTTTATTTCTAAAGATAAACTGGTGGAAGGCTGGCATCCACTGGATACTTGGGCAGGAACCACAAAAAGGACAGAAGACAGAGTAGTGGCTGCAGGAAAAATGAAGCCACTAACCTTCACAGAATCCAGACAGGGCACTTGGTTCTGTGATGTGATTCCCTTGTTCCTCAGGGAAGCCTTGGGGAAGGTAGCGTTAGTGATAATGGTGACATCACAAGCGGTTGCCGCTTGGAGCAGAGGTGCGCTGAGGCAGCGTTAAGCTTTTTACATACTCAACAAGAACAAATAGTTTTTTTACTCTCGTAGTCGGGGTGGGAAGAACATGAAAAAAGTTTGTTTTGGCTCTGTCTACATGCATGAAACACTCAGCAGCAGAAGTCGACCCCACATCATGTCAGACCTCGTGGGCGGAAGGGGGAGGGGGGTACAGGGATCCGAGCACGCGGAGAGATGAAAGTTGAGAAGCAGACACACAATAGCTCACAATGTGCTCTGCTGCTATTTGTAAAGATTGCAAACATCGGGACGTGCAAAGCTACAAGGGCAGAACTGCCCTGCTTGGATAATTTATAGAGTAAATGCTGCAAGCGAGTGGAATTGGCATGTTCAACCGCTTAAATGACCGGAGTTGAACTGCAGGACTGATCCAGAGATCACAAGATTGGTAGAATTCCATCAAGGGCATGGCAGGACAATGTGGAGAACATGGTCTAGGTCATAACAGAGAAACCAGGCATGAAGAACCCACTGGACATCCACTGGCTATGGCTTTTGATCACCTGGTATTGTCTTGCTGTCTGCAGTGAGTTTATAAAGACCAGGAAACAGGTGTGCACTAGCTTGGTTGCAGCGGTGTGTCGAGGCACGGTTGCAGGTGCAATCTGGGTCTAAATCAATTGGTTGCAATGGGTTTTATTTATCTAATCAAAGTAAAAATGGATGAACACAAAATCATGAAGAGAAACACTATGATAGAGAAAACATAGATTTACTTCATAGTTCATTAGAAATTGTAGCACCAACAGTTTTTAACATCTATCAGACATGACTGCAGCAACAAATCAGGTTTTGTCATATGTTAATCGTGCTGTCAACCGCATCATGTTTGCCTGCGCTGTTCACTTGATCTGTATTTCTGTCCATGTCTCACAATGGATGTGTTTTGAGCAAACCAGACAGCTTTGATGTTCAGCCAGGGACAGCGGCTTCGGGGCAGGCCATGCCGCTGAAAGTTGCCCCGCTCCCAGGTCACCGCAGTCTGGATTCACAGAATAAACAAGTGGTTTTAGTCCGGGGGAAAGTTGTGAGGTGGCCGACAGAAGGGCGTGTGTTTGCAGAACCGTGCATGTGTGTGTGATTGTGTGCACGTGTGTGTCTGTGGCAAGGAGTCCAAAAAATGCAGACTTGTCCATAACATGCAGTCTCCCAGAGCTTTTCAGGAAGCATTGACTGCTTCCTGTCTCAGCTGAGAACAGGGCGTTACAGGGAAATCTGTCCGTGTGTTCAAACCTCTCCAATGCTATTTCTCTGGTACTTCTCATCACAGGAATTAAAATAGACTATCAGATGATGTTACTGCATTAAAGAGTTGCCAGTGTACATTCGTGGCTTTCACTTATAATGTCATCATACAAAACAAGCTTTCAATCATCAAATTAACACGCAACACAAGCAGGCAGGGATGGATTTTAATCTAATCAGCTTAGCAATGGCACTGCCAACTCCAGGAATTACTCTGTGATGGCTCATTTGCATAATTTGGGTCCTCAAATAAAAAGTAATAATTTAATATCGTGTCAGATATGTCAAATTTCTTAAAGCATTTAAGAAACATGGGCCATGCTTTTTAATGAGTTTTCCACCAGAAGATTTGCGTGACATGTAATGAACATGACAAGAAACGATGGGCAAAACATGAGCAGTTTTAAGATTTTCTCATTCAGACTGCTAATAAACATGTGATTACTAACTTTTATCTCATTTATGCATTATTTTGTGACGTCACTGTAAAGTTATTACACTTTGAGGCCTTTTTTGGAAAATGTAGTGGCTTTGAAAATAGTTTAAATACCCTCTATAGAATGTCAGATTTTTTTGTGGTTATAAGAAATTAGGCTACGGCAGAAACTTTTTTTCTAACCTTTAACAGATCTGGAAGCATGTGACAAACTAAAACAATGCAGTAACCTGGTTGCATAAGAGTACACACAGCCTTAAATATAAACTTGTTTGAACAACCTTCTTGGGGAGTTAATCATAAATAAAGTTTGGATATGATGGTAAGACTTTTCTGACATTTACTAATTTACAACCATGGATTAGCCTTGAGATTGGAAAAGATCAAAATGAAACTGTACAAAAGGTATCCATCAGGAGAAGAGGAGTCTAAAAAAATCCACAGCTTTATAAAAATATGATGGCACAGTGGAAACACATATAATATGTAGCGGCGCAAAAGAGAAATATTTCCTTCCAAAGAAAGCATCTAGGATTGGCTAAACTTTCTCAAAAGGTTGTGGAAAAATGTGTCATGATCTAATCAAACCAAGCTTGAAATGTTTGGAGGTGACAACACAAAAACATGCATTCAGCACAACATCAACACTGTACATCACCAAAAGAACATGATGCGAACAGTGAAGCATTGTGCCGCCAGCATCATGATCTGGTACTACTTTTCTTCAGATGGAAGTTTTTACTTATTTTAATACACATTGTAGTTTTATCTGAAAACAAGAAAAAAAATCCTTAAGCTAAAAAAGTAGTTAAAAATGAATAATTAAAATATGAAATCATTAACATTTTGTAAATTCATTCAAATCACCTTGTAAATGGTTGATAACTTTTCAGATTTTATGATTATTTGATTAAACAGCTTTTGCCTGGTTTATTTTCCTTTCAAGTGATCACATGTCTCAGATATACAGCAAAAATGTTGTACAAATGTGCAAAAACTCCTTCTTCCAGCTTCCCTGTCAAATTAACATTTTGTGGCAGCCGCTCACACTGAAGCAAATGGGAAAACAGACCATTGGAATTGCTGATTCATGTGGAAATATACCAATGTTGTTTCCAAATAGGCTTGACTGGAGATGCACAGAATAAACAACCAAGAAAATGAACAACAAAAGTATTCAATTTCATGTAAAACAGGTAGAGCAATGCTTTAATGGCAAATAGATGTTTGCATTATATTTTTCGCCCATTGTTTGAAACAAATAACACAAAATGATCATCCAAGGTAAAATTTTCCCTGCAACAAATCCTGCTATCTCAGACAAAACTGCCTCATAATTGTGCATTTTCTACACAGATGAAACGATATGAATTTTGTCACTTTTCAATAGATTTATCAATGAAATTACAGACAGGTGTGGAGAGTGATCAATAGAGATTTCTAAGAGAAAATAAAATTGGAGATACAAGGTTTTTGTTTGGAAGTGCTGCGTTCTTGAACAACAAGTATTAAAACTGTATATATGTAATAAGATATGATCATTTTGATCATAATGGTTGTTACAGGGTTGTACAGTAGCTCAGTTGTTAGAAGTATTGCCTTGGAGCAAGAATCTCAGCCAGGCTCTTTTACTTTGGAGCTGTCGTCTTCCTGCTACCATCCAAAAAAGTTTCACTTTAAATTATTTGACCACCCTAAATTGTGACGGTGTACATGCAGGGTTGTTTGGCCTGTTCGTCTCCGTGTTTGCCTTGGGATGGACCACCTGTCCCAGTTGTATACTGCCTTTGAGCCAGTGACCACTTAATAGAGGCAGCACTCCCCACTTTATCCTGAAGGAAAGTGAGTAGATGGGTGGCTTTTCCTTTAAACCTGTTCAGTCGTTGATGATGAAACCCACAAGCAGATGCAGCTTCCTTGATCTAAGGTTATTTGCAAACAGAGTTACAGAAGAAGTTACAAACATGTCTCTTGGGGAGCAACAAGGCCGATCAATCGCTCCAGCAGCTTTGGAACATGCCTGAGGAGGAACTCATCCTTATTCACCAAAGGTTACACATAGCCTCTTATCAAATGAATCAGGAATTTTGCACTTACATTACAGGAAATACAAAAGCAGATTTCAAGATAACTGAGAGCAGAATTAAAAATTCCGAATGGATGATTAAAAGTGTTAGATTATGAACAGATATTTTAATGTTATTTTCCCGTTCTGTATAGCAAATGTAGGCCACATGCATGGTTATGCGTTTTACAGAATAAATAAGAAAACAACCTGTAATCAACCGCAGCAAACATCTAATCTCTGGGCAGAGGAAACACTGATCAAAATTAATTTTGCTTTAATAGAAAATAAATTATAAGCATGCATTATAAACAGTTAGCAGCCAGTCCTTCAGGCAATAGTCACAAACAAAAGTCAATTAAACTGAAACAATAGATGCTTTTTATTGTTCGTATTTTTCTCTTTTCTTCATATCTTTCCCTTTCTATAAAAATAATTAGATAAACAAACAAATACATAAAACATTTCGGATTACTTTAGTCTCTTTATAAGCAATTGAATTGCAATGGTAATTTATTGATGTTCAAGTCCTACATGTAATGTTAGTATTATTATTCTATTGACATTCAATATTATTAATCTTACAATTTTCCTAGTGTGAATTAATTTTCTGTTTCTCATTCATCTGTTTTTTATAGAAAAAAAATCTGATTTAAAAAAATCAAATCATGATTGTGATGAAACTTTACACATATTTAGAAAAGAGGACTGAAACAATAATAGAGCGGATGTGTTTCTATCAGCGTTTGTGTTACAGTCTTGTTTCACGTAGTTAGAAAAGGGAACTCTATGACAGCAGCGCAGAGGCAGCTCTTCAGAAAACTTTGTCATTACCCTTCTGCCCAGGGGGGCTGTTTGTTATCAGACGCTGCGAGAGAGGCGGGTATACTACACAGAGCTGAAACTAAAGGACAGACACAACCATGCTGTCTCGTCTCATACCTGAGGCCAAGTCAAAGTCACCAATTAACCAGGATTGCATGTCTTTGGACTGCGGATGGTAAAAAAAGCTGAAGATAAAACATTAAAACGCAGACAAACAACACATCCAAAACTTGTACCTTGTTACAGTGAAGGAAACTCTAGTCACCACTGCACCAGCCCCCATATTCACATATCACAGTGTATTATTTTGACATGATACATACAAGCTTTTCATAGCATGTATATTTAATCTTTCTTACATTAGCGTGTTTCATGCATATTTCATGTGCAACATTCCCTAATGCAGTATAATGTCAAGCAGCACAAAGCAGCTTCTTGCAACTCACTAAGAAAGTGTGAAATGTCCTCTGCCCACAGCCGTCCCTGAGGTTTAGCAACACAAATGCAGCCCTAAATTCCTTTTATTCACAAGCACCGTCGGCCGCTCATATGATCCATGTCCCATTGCTCCTATACTGTCGCCTCAGGCCAAAAAAACCCAGAGTGAGCTGCGGTAATGTTTCTCCAGTCTACTGGGAGAAAATTTGATAGACTGGACAAAGAGTGAGGCCACAAGAAGAAGAAGACGTAGAAGAAGAAGAAAAATATCTTTGTCCTCTATGAGAATGGAAAATCTTTAAACACAACACACATAATCACAAGCGTATTCCATAACCATTTTGCAAAGTAATGTTATCTTGATGTAGAGGAGAAGACAAGGAGACTGAGGGGGGAAAAGGAGAGTTTAAGCAATGCGGTACCGCGCACGTGACGTCACGGCCTTAAGAGTAACGCCCCTTTTGCCGCACCGGTAGGGCAAACATTTGTAGAACGCACATACAAACCAGCCATTACAAGCGCAACAGAACCAGCGATATGACCGACTTTGCAGCCATTAAACTTACCCAAGACGATGTCCCAGGCGCACGGTTTACTGGTCGCACTGTGGAAGAACACACCAACCTTCAGCTGAAACGGTGGCTTGAGTGTCGAGGGCTCAAAAAAACCGGAAGACGGGCCGAGTTGATTCAACGGTAAGCTTTGTTTTTTTCCCTGCTCGGCGTTCATGCCTTTGTTATGATTTCCACCGTGCTCCGTTCACGTCGGCCTTTTTTGTTTGTTTGCAATCAACGTCCAGGAATCTGTATATCTTGCCAATAGGTAGCTACAAAACGATTGTTCACATCTCAGAATCTTTCGCTTAAGAGATTCAGGGCGTTTGTTTTTGAGTAAGCTATCCCGGTAGCAGGGTATCATGTTAGCGCCTGCTAACATGCTAGCCTATATGCTATCATCACCCTTTCCACCGACAAAATGCTTGCTACATATGTAGGTGAATTTGGTAACTTTTTCCGGGTTGAAATGTTGTGTAGGCCGCCCGCACAAGTGTACCCAACGCACACACCTCTCCTTGGCACTCTTGAGTTTCGGGAAATTAATGAAGAAAACATCCTTCATATGCGGCCGATCAGCGTACCTCGAGTCGCTGTTGCACGTCCCATAGCAACAATGTTTATAAACCATGGTCTTAGATGTTGGAAAAAGCAGTCGTTTACCGAGTAAAACCTAGGCTAACGCACGTCTCTTCCACAGCAAAACAGCGGCGGTTTGGGAGTTTGCCCTACTGCGTACCACGTGATGTGACGTCATCGTGACGTTGTGTTTCTAAAAATAGCTCGCGCGCGGTACCGCATTGAGAAGGCCTCCTCCAATCACTCAACTTGTTTTTAGCAACCCATTCTGCTTTAAATTGCACTGGCAGTTTTCAGTGAGTCTAATTAGTATTTACAGATTTAGTTTTAAAACTTTGCAGCTGATCCAAAAGCCTTCAGCACCATCTTCCAGAAGTGTCCGACTGCATGTGTCAATCCCAGGCCTGCTGCTCTCTGTTCTTCTCTGGTTCAGAATTTGTTTGCTCCCATGCCCTAATGGGTGGCACTAACCTTAAACTGAATCTACAGAGTGGAAGAATTGGACTTTTACACAAGGGATTGAAAATGTTTTATCCTTTACCAGTATAATATCATAAACGAGTAAAAGGTAAAGATTTTTTATTTTTGTAATGACATTTTATATTTGATTTATTTAACACAATAAAAAACAATAGAATACAACAATTATTTAAAAATACTTCATGTGTATGAAAGTGGGAGAATCCTGAATGGGCTTATATAGAAACCAACGGCCAGTCCAATCAGACTACAACACAATATAGTAGAAGAACAATCAATGACAATTAAAAAAAATCATCATCACAGTTACATTTCAGAATACATTTGCACACATACCATGTCATCAGCTTAGTTTTTAGTCTATGTTTGTCCATACAGGACTGTCTCAGAAAATTAGAATATTGTGATAAAGTTCTTTATTTTCTGTAATGCAATTAAAAAACATGAAATGTCATACATTCTGGATTCATTACAAATCAACTGAAATATCGCAAGCCTTTTATTGTTTTAATATCACTGATTATGGCGTACAGCTGAAGAAAACTCAAAAATCCTATCTCAAAATATTAGAATATTTCCTCAGACCAAGTAAAAAAAAAAATTATAACAGCAAAACAAAATCAAACATTTGAAAATGTCCATTAATGCACTCAGTACTTGGTTGGGAATCCTTTTGCACAGATTACTGCATCAATGCGGCGTGGCATGGAGGCAATCAGCCTGTGGCATTGCTGAGGTGTTATGGATGCCCAGGATGCTTCAATAGCGGCCTTTAGCTCATTTGCATTGTTGGGTCTGGTGTCTTTCAGCTTCTTCTTCACAATACCCCACAAATTCTCGATGGGGTTCAGGTCAGGGGAATTGGCAGGCCAATCAAGGACAGTAATGCCATGGTCAGTACACCAGTTACTGGTGGTTTTGGCACTGTGGGCAGGTGCCAGATCTTGGTTGTGCAGCATTTCCTGCCACATTTCCCCCTTCCAACACACTTTTTGTGAATGTGCTTTGAAACTGCACTCTGTGAACAGCCTGCTCTTTGAGAAATGTCTTTTTGTGTCTTACCCTCCTGATGGAGGGTGTCAATGATGGTCTTCTGGACAGCAGTCAGATCAGCAGTCTTCCCCATACTTGTGATTTAGTTTACTGAACCAAGCTGAGTGTTTTTCAAGGCTCAGGAAACCCTTGCAGGTGTTTCGAGTTAATTAGACGATTCAAGTGATTAGTTGAATAGCCTACTAGTATACTTTTTCACGATATTCTAATTTTCTGAGACAGTCCTGTAGAAAGTGATACAGCGGATTCCACAAGGTCAGTGTATGCATTCCACATTTTAATCTAATAGAGAATTGGTCCTGCAATGATTTATATAACTGAAGATGCAAATTTGAAGCCTGCCTAGTAGGATAGTTATGAATTTGAGAGTTGTTATGAAAATAACTTTTAATGTAGGACGGCCAATTAGTATCATATAGAGCTCTGAACACAAATGTACAAGTGAGAAGTGAGTTTATATGAAAAAATATTCAACAGTTTTAATTTATGGACTAGAGGTGCATTTGGTGTGTCTGGTTTGGAAAAAAGTAACTATTCTTAGAAACTTTTCTGTAAAATGCATACTTTGTTTAAGTGAGTTGGAAATGTAGATCCCCAAAGAATTGTACAATGGGTAGGGGTAAATTAAACTGTAATATAAGATTAGAAAACATTATTTATGGACAAAATGTCTAATCTTGCTTAAAACTTCAACTGATTTATTAATTTATTTACAGACATGTCCAGTATGATCTTGCCAACAAAGATTCTCATCGATCCAGACACCTAAAAAACATGCTGATGAAACTTGCATTTTTTCTTCATTGTTTATATGAATTTTGATTTTCTCATTATTGTATGTTTTATTTCCAACAAACAAAATAAAGCTAGACTTTTTAACATTCAGTTTCTCTAACTTGGTACCTAAAGAACATTCCTTCTTGACAACTCTTTCTCTTCTTGCCATTGTGCATTTAGCCTTTTCTCTCAGTTACAAGTGTCATGCTTTGTGATATGAGCCAAGATCGTATATCCGTTGTCACTAACCAGATTCCTGGTGTCCCCTCTGTGCATTATTATGAGTTGCAGTTAAAAGAAGCACCACTGCAAGTTTTTTATGAAGCTTTGAGTTTCCTCAACTTCCCTTTTTTCGCTTGCATTTAGAGAGTAACAAATTAACATTAATTCATTACTCTCAAAGGGCCTTTTGTATTCACCCCAGGCATACCTGGCATTCTTGTATAGATGGCATCGCATTCATTCTGATATAAATTCTCCATATTTTGGCTGTACATGTGCTTGAGGCGCAGCACAACCACTGTAGTTTTTGTGTTAAATAACGGCTGGCGCTGCAGATAAAATCTGCCTGTATTGAACAACTGGTGGCAGAAAAAGAAGCTAAAGGGGATGTGCATTTCTAATACACCTCTTACTACAAATATTGGCCTTATAATTATGACTTTTTTGCCAATCGTGAATTCTTCTATGTTTTTATTCATAGGTCCAAATGCTGGTATAAACTGATGTGATGTTAGACCCTACCTTGCTGCTCTTCTTGCTTTGGCAAGTACCACTCTAGCACAGCTACAAAAATTATGGAGAGAAATGTGTACCCTTGTTATCACACACAAAAGATGTGTTTGACCAGAATAAACTAACCAGATCAGCTGAAGCCACTACTAAAGCAGTCTGGGCTTCCCTAACACCTCAGCAAAGCCACAGGCTGATCATTTTCATATCACACAGCAGTGATGCAATAATTCATGAAAGGAGCCCAGACCAAGTATTAAGGGTGTGTAATATATATAGATATCATTTTCCATGGGATACATTTCTGTATTTAAATCCTCCTATCATTGCTGTTTTGTAATCTCCTAATGTTTTATTCTGAGAAACCTAATTTTAGGATTCTATTAGCTGTAAACCATCATCATAAAAATTATGTTTTTCTGTAATTCATGCCATATATGACTTTCGCTTTAATAATCGATTTACTTACTAAGTTTTCGTTATATTGATATTTTAGTTTAATGAGATTCTTCTGTATTATTGTGTCCTTGCAAGAAAACCAGTTGTGCTAGTTGGTTTTTAACAAGAAAACAGAAAACACTTCCCTTTCTGGGGCTCCCTGCTAGCTGAAACGTTAGATATGGACAAACCTCGGTTAATCATTGATGGTAAAGTTAATAAGATCGGCCGCTAAAGTGACCTACAGAAACTAATAAAGTGTGACACATTAACATGAGCTCAAACAGCAAAACTAGGCCTTTCTGATAACCCCTGGGGCAGAAAAAAAAACACAAGCAGCACAAAAACACGGTCTTAGGAAATGTGTCCCCTGTGTCTAAACATTTACTGTCCTTTAGTGAAGCTGCATATTTCTTTCGGTCTCTGCTCTCCTGCAGCACAACCAGAGAACAAGGTCAAACAAGAAGCATGGTTACGTCCTCACTCCAGGCTAATTTCTTTAATTCTTAAACAAGATGTGCTTGACAGAGAATTAATTTATAGCAGAAACAAGCCTCCGTTTGTTTCCCGGGGATGTTTGGCTGCCTTTTTTTTTTTGTCAGTAGCTGGAAGTGATTAATAATACTGTCCTGCACCTACTACATGTGGGAATTAACTGCAACTGGCAAAAATAAGTGTGGGTGTTAGAAAGTGAACTGGGTCGTGTTTGCTCTGTGTGTCTCAGGCTCTGGACGAAGAGCTTTGTCCGCACACTCATTGTGTGGTTGCAGTACTTCCCTTTGCAAACACTTGCCTTTACCTTGTGTCCTTTCTGAATGTCAGCGGGGGTGCCGCGGACCACGTGTCCCCCCTCCATGCAGCAGATAATGAGTGTATTAATATGTACATAGGCAGCCAGGTTAATGCCTGCCTGGCACTCCAATTTCACGGCCCGGTCCCAGGTTGAGCACCAACAGGCTGTGATTTTGCCTTTATCAGATGAAGAAAGAAAAATATAGTTCTAAATTATTGAACAGATACATGACTGACAGGATGGCTGATGAAACTGAAGGGGAAGGTAAAAGACAGGGAAGGGAGAACAAAAATTATTATAGTGAAAATGACTGATGTCAGAGATAAGTGGAGTTGAGGAGGTTGATGCTAAAAAATACTGACACCAAATATGGCTGCAGGGGAGTGGAGTAGTGGTTCTCTGTTTATTTTTGCCATAGTACACTACAAAAGTTATTACATGCAATACATCAGAGGCAAAAATCTTTTGTCATTTCTAGATGTTTCACTTTATTCAATTCTATTCAGAAATACTTTATTAATCCCAAAAGGATATTGAATACTATTGTAATAGATGTTGTATTGTTTCTTTACAGTTATTGTAGGCTGCAGGCAGGAAGGATCTCCTGTAGAGGTCTGTCTTACATTGGATCTGGAGAAGTCTCTGACTGAAGACACACTGTTGTACGACAGCTTGATGAAGAGGATGCTCAGGGTTGTCCATATTATGTTCATTTCATGAAGAATCCTTCTTTGCACAATCATCTCCAAAGGTTCCAGAAGGATCCCCAGAACAGAGGGACCGTTTTAGTAGCTTTTTTGAGCTTCTTTAAGTCAGTTGCTCTGACGCTGGTACCCCAACAGAAGATGGCAGAGGAGATCACACTCTCCACAACAGATCTGCTGCATCTTGCTGCAAACCTGAAGGACCTAAGCTTCCTCAGGAAGTACAGTCTGCTCTGTCCCTTCTTGTAGACAGCTTTACAGTTGCGTTTCCATTCCAGTTTTTTGTCCAGTGAATACTGAGGTATTTATACTCCTCCACCACCTCCACGTCTTCTCCCAGAATGGAAATAATGTTGGTACTATTCCTGTTTCTTCTGAATTCTACAATCATCTTGTTTGTTTTATCCACATTCACAATGAGATGATTGCTTCCACACAATGCCACAAAGGGTTCCGTCAGCTCCTTGTGCTCAGCTTCCTGTCCATCTCTGATGCACCCAACAACTGCAGAATCATCTGAGTATTTCTGCAGATGACAGGAGCCTGTCTTGTACTGGAAGTCTGATGTTATATCATAATCCCTAAAACTATGACGGAAGTTCTTTTGGTTATCTGTCATTATCCGTCATTGTTGTATTTACATTCAGTGCTAGTCAATAACCTATTGATGTCACGATCCCCAGGTGTTTAAATTATTGTTAGTTTTGGGTTTCTGGGGCTTGTCTATTCAGTTTTTCACCTCTTTAATATTGTTTAAATTTTGCTCCTTCTTTCTTCTTTCCTGTCATGATTTAGTATTCTGTTCATTGTGGATTTAGTTAGTTTATTCTTATTTCTTTTAGATCTTTCTTCTCCTGCCTCCTGTCTTCAGTTCAGTTAGTAGATAGCCTTGTTTGTCATGGAGTCTGTTTATTCATCGTAGTATTGTATTCTTGTTAGGTTCTGTTTTCATTTCTGTCTTTTGCCATTTCATTGCACTCCTTCTCCCTCAGATCATTACCGTCATGTCATCCACCTGTTGCTAAGTACTCTCTCCTGCCTACCCCTCTGCCTCATCCTCTATTTATAATGCTGGCTTTCCCTCCTCCTTGTCAGATTCTCAGTTGTATTACCCAATGTGTTTGGTCTGCTCCTGTTTTGGTTCCTCTCTCTGTTATCACCTGCGCTGCCTTGTAAGGTATAATTTATTGCACTCTAATAAATTATAATTTATCATCTCATCATGCATCTCCCAAGCTCTTGCCCACACTTCAGTCCAACAACAACAAAACTAATCATAACAGTTGATGGCCTTGGCCATTGATTATGTTCACTTTGTTTTTCCGGCTTTAATTAGGTTCATGATCTCAATGTTTTCCTGTGTATTTATTCAATTCTTAATTCCTTTTTCTTCAACTCCTCAAGTCATGCCCTCCCTGTCAGCTGCAGTGTATTCAGGTAAGTGGACACTCTGGTGACTTGCCCAAGTAAACATTGCTTCTTAATGTTTAAAGGGGCTTAGTCATGTATTTTGATAAACATATATTCTTCTTCAAATAAAAAAAAAAGGTAGACCAAACGTTTCTGCTGATAGTATTTACTTAGTCCTTTAAGGGCCTGAAAAGAACTTTGCACTGGGCACAATCACTACACATAAACATTGCTGTGCCGTCTGCCAGCAGTATTCAATTCAATTCAATTTTATTTATAGAGTGCCAATTCACAGCACGTCATCTCAAGGCACTTTACCAAGTCAAATTCAATCAAATCATACAGGCGGATTGGTCAAAAAAGTATCCTATCTAAGGAAACCCAGCAGATTGCAGAGTCTTGACAAGCAGCATTCACTCCTCATGAAAGAGCATAGAGCCACAGTGGACAGTCATCTGCATTGTCGATAGCTTTGCAGCAATCCCTCATACTGATCATGCATGAACAACAGTAGAGAGGAAAGCTCTAATTATAAGCTTTGTCAAAAAGGAAAGTTTTAAGCCTAGTCTTAAAGGCACACTATGCAACATTTTTCAGTTAATTAATGTGTTCCATACCGTTTTGGATGATTAAATGAGTCATTTCAGGTTGAACTAAGGTTTTCTTGGCCGCCCTGGTGGTCTGTGGGGGAAATACCGCACTTGCAACTGCAGGAGCCCTCGGTCCGCGCCCACAGGCTCAGAATCTCGTGCAAGTTAGCGAGAGTCGGTCTTGCTTTACGGCGAGAATATGTTTGTTGCTAGCGCAGTGGCGATATCTGTACAGTTATCATGGCAGAACCAGCGATAAAACAGCGAAAGCCCATGTCGGAGCAGGCAAGAAAGAGGAAAAGGGCTCTGGACAGAAAGAGGAGTCGTACACGGGTGAACATCGGGCAAGCTTTTTCCGAATGGCGAGAGCTAAAAGAAAGAGAAGGCTGCAAGGCTGACGCGGACCTCGCGTTTCTGCTGATGCGATTGTAAGTAACATTGTAGGGTTTCCCTCACGCTACCGCCTCCCAACATTCCAAAAAAAAAACTAACTCGATATGCGCGCAAAGCTTGTCTCCCCCGCTCCGCCTCCGCCGGTCGCTCCGCCGGTCGCGCAAAGCTTGTCTCTTTCCCCCGCCCGCCCGCCCGCCCGGTCGCTCGCTCGCTCGCTCGCTCGCTCGCTCGCTCCGCCGGTCGCTCGCGGTCGCTCCGCCGGTCGCGCAAAGCTTGTCTCTTTCCGCCGGTCGCTCGCTCCGCCGGTCGCGCAAAGCTTGTCTCTACACACCCCCCCCCCCCCACCACCACCGCCGGTCGTCCGGTAAGCAAATTCCTAGGGGAAACACTGCATTGGAATGGTTTCTCTCTCTCTCTGTGTGCATGTTCATACTTTCACTTTCACTTTCACTGTGCGTTCGCCTGTCTGCTCAAAACAACCGCGCCTGGCTTCACTGAGAAACCAGGAGAACAGCTGAGCATCTTTACGACAGTGCACTTTTACTTTCGCCCTCTGGGGGGAGCCTCGCTGGAAAATCAATCCCAGTTGCATAGTATACCTTTAAAGGTAGTATCATAGAACTGTCAGAAAGTAAGATGGTGACAACTGACACAGCTACTGTAAGAGCCAGTAGAATGTCCTGCAATGCCATCCTGTAAAGTGACAGCTAGGCGTAGTTGAAGATCAAGCTGATCTACAAGGTTATTTACTTACCTCCACTGAGTGTTGCTGACTTGGTCGGCTCCATCACAGAGATATATAGACGCCTCATTGAGCAGTGAATCGCACATTGATGTCGCCACCATATTGGAAGTGGCATAGTGGAGCATTTCAGAGAAGATGCTTCATTCATGTGCTGCGTGGAATTGTACCAACCAATTCACAGTACAGACCTGTGCCCGTGTTCTCAGAGTCCTCTCAGAAAGCTCCTATCTTAGCCTAAAAATTACTGTCAAGCAGGTTTAGCTTAAGAGTGATTCAGATAATTGCTGAGAGTAACTGAGTAAGGAGATGACATAATGTTTATCTATTTTAGTGAGAACGTGTTGAACACATTGCTAGATGTGATGCTGTCTTCTAAGAGCTGTTATTGTTTGATACAAGACACAAACAAAAACACAAATGCGCTCCTAGTAATCAATGGAGATAAATTACTTGATTAGACTGGATTAGGAAATTTGTCATGATGAAATTTAGCTAAATTAAAGCAAACAAATGTTTGAATGTACCTAATTTACATCCTCGCCAGTATTCGGATTTGCTTATTGTTATGTGTACACGCCATACTGGTCATTTTACAACTTAATCTATTTCATATTAATGTCATATCACCTGCCAGCATTTTACTGTGATTGCCTGCTTGCAAAAAGTGGTTGTTAGATCGGAGATCTGTTGCAAATCAATGAGACTTTTTCTCTGCTTTTATGCACCAGTCTGGAAAGTGAGAAGCACTATATGCAGCCATCAAAAGCCAGAGAGGAAATGGCATCACACAAGGGAACATCTAGATCACGATTTAAGCTACTGACATCATCATGTACAATACAGAAAATACTTTGTCACCTCTTTAACATCTTTCCTGTATGTATATTTTGTGCATGTTATTGTACTTCTAGTGTGTATTATATATATATTTTCTGCAACTTTTTCCAATTGTCTTAAAATTTTTACCATTGAGAGCATTTTACACTCTTTGAATAATATTAAAATTCTTCTGTATTATATTTTTGTAAATCCTTCCACTCATAAATGTGCAATATCTATGCGATTATTTATTTAGTTATCATCAATTAAATCACTAGAGCTGCATTACTAAAGGCAGACCTTTTACCTGACCGGCTGCTGAATTTACTTCTCGCTACTCATAAATTTTTTTTATACTTTAGGAGCTCTCTCAAAAGATCAATAGGTGAAATTTCACCACTAGGTGTGCTGTTGAACACTGTCTGTAGACCAAAGCAAGATGCTTCGCAAGCTATACCTCCCTATACCTATTCTTCCAGAGCTAAGCACCAGACCAGTTCCATTTTTTGTCAAAAAAGAATGCCTTGAATGTACACTAGGATCACGGTGGGCAGCTCATAAGCCCATTGGGCTACATTGAACAATGCTAACTAGCTGGGCTATACTCCTACTCTCTTCACATAAACAGACCATTGCTGGTCAAACTCCATCCTTCGTCCAACACACTTTATCCCTTATGGGGTCGGGAGGGGTGCTGGCGCCCAGCTCCAGCAAGGCAATGTACACCCTGAACAGGTCACCAGTCCATCACAGGGCAACACAGAGACAAACAACCATTCTCAGACACACACACCCTAAGAAGGATTTAGAGAGGCTAATTAAGGAAGAAGCCAGAGTACCCAGAGAGAACCCATGCATGCACAGGGAGAACATGCAGAAAGACACATGGTGGACTTGAACCCAGGCAACAGCACAACCCACTGTGCCACTGGTAAAACTCTGACAAAATAAAATATAATAAGCCACCAGGGCACAATAATTTAATTGGAAGACCCTTGTATGCAAACATTGTGAGGTAGTGGTGTAGAAATTCATAAAGTGAAAGTCCCTTTAATTAATCCTTTGATCTTCTGTCTCTCCTTGATGGTTAGTTTTGTTGCACCGTCAGGAAGTTCCCGCTTCATATTTCGGTTGTAAATTTTACTTTCATTTCCTAATAAATCATGTCATTGTTATTTTACCTACCACATGCCTGCATTTGGGTTCTCATCAACTGCGAATAGATACATTTTGAGTTGGTTAAGTTGAGCTTAAAGGCTATATAGTTTATCCTTTTTGAACACATACATTGAGAATGAAACATGCAAAGTGTTTCAAGTCAGACTAATTTGCTGAAGTAAAAGCAAACCAGTTTAAAAAACATTACAGTGGTTAAAGTGAACACCATTACATTTTTGGCATTGCACTAAATGAAAAACAAAGAGAGTAATATTACTACAGGTAATATAGTTGTTTTAGTAGAACCTTACTTCAAAAATGTCAGGTTTCCAGAAGTAAAAACTATGACTGTTTTAAATATCTATTTTAGCGTTTTAGATTAATTCACTTACAATCTGCTGGTATTTGTCAGCGATGAAAGAAAATTCTCAGGTAAAAGTCATTTCCAAATGTCACACAGATACAGTAGCTCATCCAAAAAACTGTCTGACAGACATCTGGGATCAGACCAAATGATGGGATAACATGTCTGTGCATGTTATCCTGTCTGGTTATATCCTGCTGCTAGATCATGTTTCCAGAGACTCAGACACATTCTAAACATTTAATTACCTGCCTTAAATCAGATGTCAACAGAAGTAATATTTTATCTACACTATCTGTCTCTGCTGTGAAACACAACCTAAGGTTATCTTTTACACTGTCTCAGTCTTCACTTGATTTATTTTCCCACATAACATCAAAACCTGCAGCAGTCTCATAACAGCTTGGTATGAACTAACAAGCACGCTTTTCTCCAATATGTATTTAGTGTAGTGTTTGTCAATAGCTTTTGAATGGTTTTGTGTTATGTGAAAGACTGCTTTGCCATCATTCATTTATAATTTCTATTCATGAAGTCTGCAAAGCTCCTCAAGGGGTTGGTTTGAAACACAAAAAAATATGTTCATAGATTATTTGAGGCATTCATTTTCTATGGTATACATGGATATAGAAGAAATCATGTCTGAAAGAAGGTTGTAGTAATATCAGCCCAATCATACATTTTTCACCCTGAGTGAACAGATTTGCTGATATATTTCTCTCTTTCTATGTACCTTATGTAAAATATATTTTTTTTCATTTCCATGGTTGCATGGTTCCAGAAATGCACACTTGTTCAGTTGAAATGCCTGACCTTAGACATAGGATTTTATTTATATTATTAGATTTGCTGTTTGCAATTAAATTTATAAAGCTCTAAAAAGGTGGCATGTTTACTTCTTTTCCACTTGAGAAAAAAAGCAAACCTTAAATCATGTATTCTTCTATTTCAGCACACAACGTGTAATTTAAAGAGTAATAAGACAATTTTAAAGAACAGCAGTAAGCAGAATTGGGCAGAATTTAAAAGGTACAGTTCTTTTTTGTTGCTTCAACAGCATCCTGAATTGCTCCTGAAGTAATGAGAATTGTGTGGTGTGACATATTTAAATATCTATAAAGACCATAACATACAGTATGTTTTCTTGCTTTAGTCCTGTATATATTAGTTCAGTATTCAGGACACCTTCTGAGTTTTTTACTGTAAGTTGAATTTCATCAGAAAAGAAAAACAGCAAAAACAAACTCTGGTTTCACTGATATTGGCAGTATTACAAAATATGTGATGTGTGCTAAAACCTGCAAAAAGAGCATACTGAAAAGATGGGAATCTCTTAAAAACAGGGAAAAGACATTCTAGCCTGCAGGTTCACTGGTTTAAACTACATCAATAGTCGATTATAGATGATATAATTTGAGTGTCTAGTGTATCAGAAAGTGGTATCATCATTTTGATTGAATTAAATGGAAGTCAGGTCTCTTTTCTAATGGTGTTTTAGCTGCACAGGAGCACAACACAGCAAATCCACAGGGAGTTGTTTGTGGCATTTCGGGAGCTTCTGAAGGCCAATGTAGAATTGGTTTATTTATGAAAGCACAAATGGAGATTTGCAACATCCTGTAACATTTTACATTAAATGCCTTTGGCTGCGGGTCATTGGTTTTTAAAATACTATTTCATTGAAACAAATTTTATTTTTTGCAAGTAATAATAGACTTTTTGTTGGTACAAAGCTCAAAAGCAACCATTAAGTAATTACTGTCAGGGTTTAGTTTTGATCTGGCTTTTGTTAACTATTTTTCAGTTCTTCGTCGTTGTCTGGGTTTAGTTAGGATCTGGCTTTATTTATGGTTAGTTTTCAGTCTCTCACTCAGCCTTCCCGTCACTCCCACTGCAGTTAGTCACACCTGTCAGTCACTAATTAGCCAGACTCACTTCACCTGCCAGCCTCCCTACTTAAGCCTCCCTCTGCCTTCACTTCTTTGCCGGTTTGTCATCATTCAACACCTACTCCTCGCCTGTCTGCCTGGTTTGCAAATTCTGACCATTTGTTTTCTACCTTAGTGTTTTGATTTGTATCTCTGCGGGCTTCTGGATCCACCCGTCTCCCCTCTGCATCTCAGGCTGAGTTTCTGGACCGTGGTAACTCAATCGGCAAGTATTCACCCGGATTAGCTGTTATCCTGCTATGGTTCCGGTCTTCAAGTATCCACCCTGTCCTGCTGCTAATCCTGCTGTTATTCTGGCCTTCAAGAACTCATTCCCTGCTGTGCTGACCAGCCTGCTGCTGAGCTCTGGTTAGCTCTCTGCCAAGCTGTGAATTCTTAGCCATGCTGAAGGGCCTGCTGCTGAACTCTAGTTAGTTCTCTGCCGAGCTGTGGATTCTCTGCCGTGCTGAAGGGCCTGCTGCTGTGCTCTGGCTAACTCTTTGCCGAGCTGTGGACTCTGTTACCTAACTTTTTTTTTTTTTTTATAAATGGACTATTACTCCGCTCTGTACCTGCCAGCCAACTCCTGCATCCTTCACCTCTGCCTGGTAATAAACTCCGGTTCTACATGTCATCACCATCCACCACTGGCAATAAACTCTCTTAAAACCAACTCTGTGTGTGTGTGCTGTGTCCGGGTTCATCCAAGACAATATGACAATTACAAAATAGACTTGACTTCTAGGAAAGCTATTTGCCTCTGAAATATTCCACTCATCAAGCCATGAGCCTAAATATAGATAACTGAAAACTAATCATACTACATGCGATCCATTTGTGTAGTAAATTAATTCACTGATATCGTTAATATTTAACAACGTGAACAGGTTCAACGTCAAAAACATTTAGACAATGTCGGTAGACTACTGTCTGTAGTTGCAATATATTGTCAGTATTTGAAACAGTTTTAAAATTTGCTTTGCTTATTTCTTTGTCATACATTTTTCACAGGGATGTTATTTTTAGTAGTATTATATAACTCTCTTGTCACAGGAGAAAAAACATATGGTTAATGCAGTTAAAAAAAAATTGGTGTTTTTAGGCTCTCTTGGCTCATTTTTATAGTATGATTTGTAGAAATATGAAATGGCAGCATTTCATAACGTTTTATTGTATCGCTGTTTATGTTGGGTTGCTGAATTTCCAAAGCTTAAAGTTTTGAAATGTAGTCTTTTCTTCTTAGAGATTGTGGTTGTACAGCGGAAGCACTAAAACCAACAAGGGTCCAGGATAAGCCAATATGATTTACAAGCAAAAACATGGTTGAATTATTGAAAATTTGGAAAACCTTGTTTCAGCCTGAAGGTAAGGTGCAATGTAGAAGGTGGGTGACTTCCAATTTACTTCATCTTCTCAGCAACCAACGAATCAGACTGTATGCCCAATTTGGAGGTGTGAATGTTTCCCCAACTACATGCCCAATTCCATGGTGCTTGGTCTTTGTCAATGAAATGCACATTCACAATGTACATTTGAATGAAATTTTGATGCAAGGCTCTGAGTAAAAACAGGAGAAAAAAAAAATGTATTTGCAACATAAAATAATTAAACGTATAAAGATAAAAATATAAAATAACATTTTATATGTACAGAAAAGTTTTGTGAAACAATATGAATAGTGCAAGACTGCGTGAATTCGTAACAGCAGGATGTGTTGCAACGATGAACAAGAGATATGATGGAGCAGATAGTACAGTTACTCTGTGTCCTAGTTTGGACACAGAGTAACTGAGTTTAGAGTGTTCATGTGAAGTGACTAGTTTGGGAGGGGTGTGTGGGGGGGGGGGAGTTTAGCAGTCTTATGATTTGTATAAGGAAGCTTAGACTTAGACTTAGACTTTCTTTATTGTCGTTTTGTATACACAGAGTGCATACAGAACGAAATTTCGTTTTCACACAGCTCAGAAAGATTGCAGTAACTCTACAGGATACCTTGCAGTGAATTACAGTACAGGATAAAGTGCAGTGATAAATCGCAGTCACTTACAGGATAAATTTCAATTGACTTCCGGATAAAGTGCAGCAGTGAACAGTAGCTGTTGTGGAATCCAATTGTTTAGCATTTGAAGCTGCTGAACATCTTGCCCGAGGGCAGGAGAGGGAACAGTGACCACATAAAAGATCCCTCCCACCCCTATCATGTGTGGAGGGGTCTTTTATGGTTGTCTGAGCTCTTGTCATGCAGTGTCTAAGAGCAGTGTCATGGATGGAGGGAGGTGTCCCGATGATTCTCCCCTCTATCCTCATCACAATCTCTACACATTTCCAGTCTGAGGACTTGCAGTCAGAGATACAGCTGGTCAGTACGCTCTCTATAGAAAGTGGTGAGGATGGGAGCTCAGCTCATACTGATTTTAAAGTGCATGGGACCCGACCGAATCTCTGTATTTTTTAGCGTAGAAAGCATGGATTGTAATTTTCAGCTGCTTGGTAAGGTCCATTTGGTTGAGGCCAGAGCAGCAGGGGGATGTAATCCACATAGCAGAACAAGGCCATCAGGGTGGGGGTTTAAGCCATCTTGGTTTCCAATTTTTTGATGACCAAGCCACACCTTTGTGTGCAGTACATACATAATGGTAGAACTGCCACTGTTACCATGATGCTCACCCATAAACCAATGATTCTAATATGCTGTCCCGGTGATAATTAACCAGGACCCCCCTGGATGCTTTGTGCATATTCCAGGCTTTGTAAAACAAACATCTTAAAGGCATACTATGCAACATTTTTCAGTTAATTAATGTGTTCCATACCGTTTTGGATGATTAAATGAGTCATTTCAGGTTGAACAAAGGTTTTCTCGGCCGCCCTGGTGGTCTGTAGGGGAAATACCGCACTTGCAACTGCAGGAGCCCTCGGCCCGCGCCCACAGGCTCAGAATCTCGTGCATCGCGAGAGTCGGTCTTGCTTTACGGCGAGAACTGCTACACGCCCCCAGTGAAACGCATGCTCGGTGCTAGCGCAGTGGCGATATTTGTGCAGTTATCATGGCGGAACCAACGATAAAACAGCGAAAGCCCATGTCGGAGCAGGCAAGAAAGAGGAAAAGGGCTCTGGACAGAAAGAGGAATCGTACACGGGTGAACATCGGGCAAGCTTTTTCCGAATGGCGAGAGCTAAAAGAGAAAGAAGGCTGCAAGGGTGACGCGGACCTCGCGTTTCTGCTGATGCGATTGTAAGTAACATTGGAATGGTTACTCTCTCTCTGTGTGCATGTTCATACTTTCACTGTGTTAAGCCGGGCATACACTGTACGAGTTTTTCAGTCGTGGTACTTATATACATCTCAAACTGTGCGACGGAACCGCGGGGTTTAAAAGTTCACCGCTCATCTGTGTGCTGATCTGTGTTCTCAAAGTGTACCGCGCGACGCTCAGACGCGGCTCGGGAGGCACCGGGCGTCGGGGGGAACGGAGGGGAGAGAGGAAAGACGAGACACCCCGGCGGCCGCGCGGCATACGGAAACAGACGGCCAGCGCGTCGCGCGGACCAGGACGCTCGCCCTCCCCAACCCCCCCGTGAGCCGACGTCCGGGCCCGGTGGGTCCCGGGCCGGGCGGAGGTCGCTTCGGGGACGCCCGCTCCCCTCACTCCACTGGCGGGGACGGAGAGCAGGGGAGGGCGCCCCCTCGTAGCTCTGCTTGAACAGCAGGATGGTGATTCGTTGCGTCCGCCTGTCTGCTAAGCTCAAAACAACCGCGCCTGGCTTGACGGAGAAACCAGGAGAACAGCTGAGCATCTTTACGACAGTGCACTTTTACTTTCGCCCTCTGGGGGCAGCCTCGCTGGTAAATCAACCCCGGTTGCATAGTATACCTTTAAGCTCCATTTTGTGGAAGTGCTTTGGTGCAACCCAGAAGACTTCTCCAAGACCCTGCGAGTGATTGTGGTTAAGAATAGGCATCAGGTAGTGAAACAGATGCAATGAGATAAACTAAGGAAACCTAGAGGCAATGACAGGAATTACAAGGAGGAAAAACAAAATAGTACTCAGACTTGCAAAGGAAATGAGACTAAACCCAAGCATAATCCCCAAACAAAGACTTAATCCATGAAATATCTTAGTATTTGAATTTTAGATGTTGTGTATGCTTTATGAATTTACTCCAAGATAAATGTTTTAAAGAGTTTGTGAAAAGTTTCATTACAGAAATGTCCACTCCAATGTAAACTGCTATCTGTGGCATATTTCTCAAAGTACATTACTGGCCGAACGACTGGCACCTTGTATCCACATTTATATTTCTGAAAAAACATCTGCACATCTAAGGATGCATTAAGAAATATTATGTTCCTTCTGCAAATCTTGGGTTTTTCACAGAAACAAGATAAAACATTTCATTATCAGACAAATGTTTGATGTTGATTTTTTTTAACCAATTATGTGCAAACAAAGCAAGCAAAGCATGATAATTTAGTATTGGAGGTGATTCTGGCACAATCCTGTATTAGTAATGAAACAGAGAAGAAAATAATGATATCATCTCACTGTGCTATTCAACAACTCAACCATCCTCGTGTACCGCCTCTGGCACTGACCTTTCAGGAGCCTCCTCTCTCACACATGTATTTTACACTTCAAAGTAAGCAGTTAAATTATTCCAATTAGGCCCGAAGCACTGTTCTAGTCACACCAAACTGCTGATGAAAGAGCGAACTAAGCCTGTCATCCTCCCCCAAAAACTCACTGCAGTTGTGTATTAAACATATTCTTTTATTCACTAATTAAGGGAGAAATCTGGTTGTATTTTCCATGTACACAACTCAGAACGCTACCCATTTTGGATCCTTCATAGATATTCACAATCCAATTAAAACAAAGTACAGTGATTAAAAGATAAGGGATAGAAATATCTTTTTGTATTTCTTTTTACAAAATCTGCATTAAGACTTAAGAAGTGCTAAAGGATTTATATCTGTTTCCAACATGTCCCTAACCCTACATAAATAGTTTAAAAAGTTGAGAATCGAATAGAATGTGAAATACTCCTAAAATGGATTGTGACATCTTTGAGTATGGAGAAAGGGAATTATTTCTATGTACACATTTTTTAGAGGTCTACTGTTATGACCATTCCAGTACATTAATTTTAGACCATGCAGACCCCTGGGTTGTTACTTTCTGTTCAGCTCACTTTAAAGCTTTTCTACTTGATTTAGGCCTGAAGACCAAGATGCACATGGAGGATGGTGATTTAGTAATTTTATTTGACATTTGACCTTTTCAATAAATAAAGGAAACAGTAACTGTATTTAATTGGGGGGGGGGGGGGGGGGGGGGATTTACGTAAGAATTGTGATTCACATTTGCTAAGTTTCAGAATCAATATAAAATGACCCAAAGTCGATTTAAAAAAATTAAAAGATAAAACAAATCCGCTGGCTCTCAGCCTCCATTTTCTAAATATGCTGGACGTAATGACGTCACCACACAGCCGGTTCTGGAACGTAGGCATGCGCAGCAAGCCCCAAAACAGCCCCAAAACTAAAAAAGTGGAGGAAAGAGAGATTTAACTGCCCTAGTCTTCGTTAAAGGCAAATATCTTGACTCATTTTGTTTTTTATCAAATGCCCGGCAAGGCTGGGCATTAACACTAGTTCCACAGTGTGCAAGGTTTGCAAAATGAACATTAAGCACTTTGGAATGCTAGAAATGTGCAGGCTCACATTACCAGGCATCACCCGGAGTTAAAGGACACAGAGCAGAGTCTGTGCAGGGTGCTTTGTGTGTTTTATATTTTTAGTAGTATTTGTGTTGGAGAGCTGATGCTTTATAGCAGCTTAGAGCTTGGAAAGGTATTTCCAAATCGGAGTTTATTAGTATGTTACCCCTCATGAGGTTTTTCAGTGCTTTGAAGCTGTATATGCATTGAGCCATGGTTGAAAAGTGTGAGCTTTGTATCTGGACTGGTAGATGAGATCTCTCCCGTCTCCAATGAACCCATCCTCCTGCCTTTGAAGAAGCAAAATCTGGGGAATTATGCAGGAGAAAATTGCAGATGGAGCCTATTATGTCTACTGTGATATCAATTTCACAAACAATAATGTCTGGAAAGAAAAAGTAATGAGAACAGAGAACTATTAGCCCAACATCTGCTCTGTTCTGCTGCTTCGTCTGTCTCATCTGTCTGGACTGCTTTTTATTTATTCTAACTTGCTCATTAGCTTTCTCTTACTCTCTTCCACACAGTAGATCAAACTTGATTTCTTCCAGCTCTTTGATCTAATTTGTAAAATATACAGAGGACATGAAAAAAAAATCTTAAATACTTGCTATTTGAAAAAATCAAATATTACATTTTTATGTAATTTTGAAAATTAATTGGTGCATCTACATTTTGATTCTTTGTTTGAATCAATAAAATACATATTATGTAGGCATACTAGTCCAATACAAATCCTTTTCCAAGTACTGATTTTACACAAAGTTCACTACAAAAGATGGAGAAAAAAAGTGCTGAAGTTTTTTACCTCTTTAGGTTGGAATAAGCAAACACAAGAAAGGCTGGAGTGACCTTCAGAGTCATCATGTTTAGGTAAAATGCTTTTATACTCTGTCACTGTCAAAGTCTCATATTTTAAATCGCTTAATTCATGTAATTTCACCACCCATTTTCTCTTCTAAAAGCATTAGATGCTGGATGCTGAGTGGGTACACCGGCACTTATGGTGCCCCTGCTGTCTCACCTCTATGGAGAAGAAGGCGCCGTGACATTTAGGCCTCTGTGTTCCGCAGGTGCAGGGCAAGCTGTGAAAGCCAGCCAGGGAGGCTTGAAAGAAGGGTGGAAATGCCAGCAATCAGCCAGGTTGTACGTCAGAATCTCACCTTTTTATTGTCTTTATGTGGGGGAGACAGCTGTAACCATTAAAATTAAAAATGCTCTTGTTTTTGATTTTATATACAAAACCATCTTATCTGTTGGCTTTGTGATTTCTCTCCGAGAGAACAAAAAATCTTGTAATTTAAAACAAATTTCCTGCTTTATTACACGGCCTGAGTCTTTCAGAATCAACTTCACTTCTCAGTTTTTAGATTTATGTCCTTGAATATTGGAAAAAATTCAAGAATAGTTGACTAATTTATGAATGATAAGATTATTATTAGAAGGATTAGACACTGTATGACCAGCCTAAGTCAGAAAGTTAATGTTTTTTTTTACATTTATTTTCAGTTGGGATTTTATGTGATAGACCAACACAGTGTATATGCATATTTATTAAAGCTATAGTTGGTAATCTTGTTCAAAAAAACCTTTTTTAATACTGGGTAAAATGGCCCTTCCAACCTGAAAGTAGTAAATACATTATGTATTCACAAAAAGGAGGTTAAAAAAATTGTTTTAGTTAAAAGCTGCAGGTCTGTAAAAGCTATAACCAATCCATGCCCCTTGGTCCGAAGGGCATGGATTTGACAGTTTTGCTCCTGCTTTCATTTCCCTCTGTCCCTCAAATTCCGGGGGTATTGCCTTATCTATTGGTTGTCCCACATGCCAATCATTCTGACGTGCTCACGTAACGCCAGTGTCCGTGCTCTTTCCTTCCTGGTTTCCGCTTGCTGGCTGCGCATGTGCACTTCTAGTGTATTGGCTTAAGTTTGTGGCTAGGTTAGCGGTTAGCTTTGCGGTTATCTGTTCATTGTAGCTTCACTGCTCTCACCATAGATTTTGAAAGTGGCTGAGAGTCACATGAAGCGAACCACGTTTGTGTTTATGAGAAGAAGAGGAAGGCCTCAGAAGCTAGGAGCAAATATTAAGGGTATTCAAATCGGAAAATCCTTAATATTAGCTTCTAGCTCCTGCTCCTAGCTCCTATTCCTTGACCTTCCGTAGGGTCAACAGTGAGAACTCTATCATGGGTAGGAAAGGAGCTTAAGACTACTCTGCCGCATTCAGACAGCCTTTAACTCTGACGTCATTACATGACCGAAACGCAAATGGATGATGCGAGTCAAATCCAGGCCTACAACCTTCCAAAAAGTGAACTATAAAGTCCATTGCCTCTTCTCTCCGGACATTTTTGTTGATTTCCGTTATGAGGCTGTGCTAATACGTCATGTCACACAATGGATTGTGGGATACCTTAAGGCTTCTTAGCTCCGGTAAAGGACGTTGCGATGTCCCTAGGCAAAACTATCTGCAGGAGGGAGCATACAGGCTAATTTTCCTACCTCCTTCCTTACTGACAGCACTGACTATTCGGACAGCACTTATCATGGCGACATCTGCTTTGGCTAAAGAGTCCTTGTTTTATAGGGGTATTCTGATGGAGCCCATGTTTGGGTTCATTAGAGCGCCACTGTGGGTTCTCCATGCCTCATGACAAGACTGGCTGTGCGTTCCAGCGGTCTCATGGCCGGCCTACAAAGTCCGGCTTTGCTTTGTTGCGCCAGCTGCCGTTTTTTTGTTTGGTCCACTTGGCTTTGGATTTTGTTCTTGAATTATTTCTCTGATTAGTTCTGAAAAAAGTTGTAAATAAATACATAAAGTACAGTATTTTCAAATTACTGTTATCAGGTAATTTTTTAAACACATTGAGAATGTCACAATCCCCAGGTATTAGTCTTATTTGTACTAATTATATGATCTGGGGATCGTACACTCTTCAGTCTTTTTCTTTTTAGTATTGTTTATCTAGTCTCTTGATTCTGTCTATTCCTTCTTGTATCTTGTTTCCAGTTAGATTTTTGTTTTCCTCCCTGTCTGCCCTGTCATTGTCCTCCCTCTTCTTCAGCTCAGCCTTCACTGCTATTGCCTGTGTTTCATTAACTGCTGATTAACTCCACTTGGTACTCATGCCTTCACTTTTTCTCTTCTCCCAGTATTTAAACAGACAGCTTTCATGCTCACATTGCTTTTTCCACTGTTTGCCTCCTCTGGTTATTTCCCTGCCTGGGCTCCATGGCCTGCCTTCGCGATCTTTCTGTTATTGTAAGTTTTTCAGCTATCACCTTAACCACTACAACGCTCTGCATTTGGGTCCTTCTATAAAACCTGACACTATATGATAATTTGTAGAGGCATCACACCTCTGCAAGCTTAAAAGGATCAGTAAGAAATGTACAAGCACAAAAAAGAGATGGGCAAATAGGAAGCAGAAAATGATTTAAATAATTAAAAATGTTCACTATTGTTACTCTCTTTATTCGATAATTTGTCAACCAGAACAACAGTTGCTTTAGTCACTTTGTCACCTTGTCCCAGCCAGGTCAGGAATAAGGGGATTCTGGCGACTGATCTGGAAGCAACTTCTGTGGCATACTCAGATATTCTCAGAGGGAACACACACACACACACACACACACACACACACACACACACACACAGATATACATAAATATATATATTATGTATTTATGTATATATATATATATATATATTCCTGAGACAGAGTAGTTGTAATCCAGTCTGCAGTTCTGACAAAAAATTTAAAAAGTTTTGAGAAAGGCAGTTTATAAAAACACAAACAGAAGAATTAAATAATTATGTCTTAGTCACATTCTTGGGCACAGAGAAAAACTGTCCATGCTGATGTTGCATAATGTGTGCACTGCAGCCATGGAAGAACTTTTTTAAGCACAAAAAATATCATTTATAAAATGACAAGTCAAACCTAAAATAGAAAAAGATGCCATTATTATTTCAAGTGTAATAAATTGTCTGTGGCTCATATTTAACGCTGCTTTCAGAAAATAAATGAAACACTGACCTGTTCCAGAGTTAAATGAGCCCTTTCTTCTCCTTTTCCTTCATGGTGGCCAGTTTCCAAGAATGGTCAGAGTGGCTCTTGAGCACCTCAGGTTGGCAAGAACCATAGCGGGGAAATCCACGTTTACCACAGCTGACCACACACACCCACATGTCTGGATTCCACAGCTCGGCCTCAAACAAGTCGACACAGACTTATGACTGCAAGTCACATATAGGCCAACAAAAACAGCATCAACCTGCAACCCACACAGCCCAAGAGCCTCAAGGCCCTCATTTTGACCTTGTAAAAGGATAAACATGCAGACGCATGTGTCCACAAACATACGAATATAAGCAAAATGTTACAAAAACAACATACTATACTGTTTCTATTTAGGACATATGGAACATTTTTTTAGGTATTTGCATTCAGATGAATTACACGAACATTTAAAAACATGAAGCATTCAAGTTCCCCGACATGTGTCATAAACCACAGTTGTGGTTTCGGTCTCACCACTGACATGTTGGAAAGACCTCTCAGTTCTCAGTTTAAAGCAGTTTTCTGTCTGATATGTCTCAATGTAACATCCTTGATGGTTGAAATAGTTAAAAACTGCACTAAACTAAACTGATGTAAAAAAATGTAAGTGCCCATATCAACATAACTTCCGTGTCAGCATAATACAGTGGTTCTGAAATGTTTTCTGTTGTGCCCCCCTTTGGAGAAAGACAAATTTTCAGGCCCCTTCATCCCTACAAAATTAGTCAAAAATGTAACTTTTATTGTCTTTTTATTTTAATACATTAAAGCTGTAGTTCTGAAGATTACCCAGAATCCCTTTTAAAATGTGCATATGTATGGGTTTAATCTATGGGTATAAAAGCCCATATATATATATATATATATATATATATATATATATATATATATATATATATATATATATATATATATATATATATATATATACTTTTTTTTACATATAACAATGTTTTTAACAAGAAGAATGTTTTAGCATTGTCACACTTTTTAAACTGTATAATATTACCAACAACATAAATGAATTTTAGCCTTCAACTTTTAACTGGCTATGAACCTCATAAGGCAAAAATAATCCATCCATCCATTATCTATGCATGCTTATCCCTCATGGGGTCGCGAGGGGTGCTGGTGCCTATCTCCAGCTGTCAATGGGTGAGAGGCGGGGTACACCCTGGACAGGTCGCCAGTCAATCGCAGGGCAACAGACATAGAGACAGACAGGACAAACAACCATCCACGCACACACTCACACCTAAGGAGAATTTAGAGAGGCCAATTAACCTAACAGTGATGTATTTGGAATGTGGGAGGAAGCCGGAGTACCTGGAGAGAACCCACGCATGCACAGGGAGAACATGCAAACTCCATGCAGAAAGACCCAGTCAAACCCAGGACCTTCTTGCAGCTCTACCTACTGTGCCACTCTGCAGCCCGTCAAAAATAATATCAAATAATATTAAAGACAAACTTCTGTTACATTAAGTCTGGTAGTCTTTTGGGAGCTTATTAATAGTATTTATTATACCACTGACGCAGGTACAGAACAAACCGCAGGGGGTGCTGTTTTCACATTTAGAATGATTTAGAGGGCCTGTATTCAATAGTATATAGTGTATAGTGTGACGCATGTCACTCTATTTGACAAGCACTTGCATAATATGATAATCCTGGTTGATTTAATGCTTTTTCATGGCTTAGCCCAACCTGTGTTTTCTGCTTCCCCATTCATACACCTCCTCCACACATGCACAGCTTTTACACCCTATTGACGGCGATAACGCTTTTATAACAGCTGAAGTGCTCTGCGCTCTTGCAAATGCCTCCTCACCAAGACTCCTCACTTAAATTTTGATCAGAGCTTTCCTATGTGGCTTTTCAACATACTGTAATTTGCAGTGCACACGTTCGAGGAATGCAGTGAACAGAAAGAAAATGTTGCAATGCAGGTGAAAAATGTGCAGATATTTCATTGAATAATATTGTTTAGGAAAGCCAACACAGTACATACTTGGGATAATGACTGGACAAATTAAATCTGTTCTATCAACACTTCCCACATCTCCTTCCTGAGCATGCAGAGAAAGAGAGAGAGAGAGTTAATCAGAATTGAGGGACAAGAGTAGAGATTTGTACTACAGTCCAAAAGGTTAAAGAAGATATTTCAAATAGTTTGGACAGGGATACATTTATGAAGCTATTTGGGTGCATTAAATGTATGTAAAACAGAATTTGTATTTCCTTTTAATTCAGAATCTAGAGGCAAAGGAAGATCTGCTCTTAAAATAGAACTAATGAGTTTTAGTTTGTGAAGATTGAACGGCCAAATATAATAGTTTTACAAGTTAAAATTTTCTGACTGGCATGCAGTAAAGCTGAGACACAGCTGCAGTGTTCGAAGATTTGATTTACAGCAATTGATCTTATGTATTCTTGGACCTCTTTAGTCCTTTTGTAGGCAACACTAACAAGAGGGAAATGGGACACATATGTATGGATTGGAGAATGAATTGAGAAATGTTTGGTGTTTACATGTTTTAACCTGGGTAAACCGGCGAACACTCCATGGTACAGATCGAACTGACGTGTGGCTGTGGGTGGATGGGCAGGTGTTGAGACAATTTCCATGTGTTGAGTTAACAGGAAAACGCTTGGGTGAGTGCTGACACTCCAGGTAGGCATTGCAGATGATGTCTGACAGATAAGTCGGCAGGGTAAAATCCAGAATCTCCTAACAGCTTTCATTAGGTGAAGCACAGACAAATCCCTGGAAAAACAAGGGGACACAAAGGTAAGCAGCTCAAAGTGAAGCATACAACTAGAGAACTTTGATTACTACTAGTCAACCATCACACGGAGGGTGAGAATCCTTTTTGAACCGGTGGGTAATGAGCCTGATTGTTCACAGGGGTGACAAGAGCTGGGAAGAGCAGCCCTGTCCATGCAGCAGGTGACAACACAGAGTTGAGGAGGGCAAGAGAGCATAACAACACAGAGAGCCAGAGACATAGGAAAGTGTGAAAAACAATGAATTCCAAACTCAGCTCCAAATGTGTAATGCAATCCCCACTCAAGAGAGAGATACTGATGAGAAAGTTCCAGCTCCAGTTTGAGTGTATAAAATAAATATTTACATGGTCATTTATCCAGTGTGAAGACAGAAGTCAGGAGAAATGTAGTCGGAGAGCAGCAGCTCAGAGACCTAACAGACTGGCGCTGTACACAGTGATTTAAAAGCACTCTGTCATGAGTCTACTCTAATTATAATTCCTCAAAATCATAAAAAACTGAATATTCAATTCTAAAGACCCTAAAGATTTGGCAGCATTCGGGTAGATGTTGGGATTTATGATCCTGTTCTCACCTGCTTATCTATTGGTTATCCAACATCTGAGTCACCAGAATAACCTTCAGTCTTTCCCAACTGGTGGGTCCTGACCAGAACTGGATCCAAGACTTATTTTTGGTGGGTCACTGAGCTTTTTCTGGGCAAAAATGACCACAAATAAACTAATGAACAGAGTCTTGTCTATTCACACTCCATACAACAGAAGCCTACATGCACCCATTGTTTTGCAGCATTGAAGATACTCTTAAAGTTTGCTTACATATGTTAATTGAAGATTGGCAAGGGCAGGTGTGATACAGACTATATGATATAGCATTTTCCTGTGGATAACAACTTGATGTACTACCCCTTCAAATCAGAATCAATACAGAATAGTCAAGTTGCCATGCAATGAATGGAGTCTGCTGGTGCCGGTATCATTTGACTGCACACCCAAATTAGCAGAGGTAACCCTCTCTCAGTTCTGGTGCAGCATTGTCATGACTGAGGATCCTTCCCATTTCACCTGAGCTTTGTCACACACCTAAAATACTATATGTCTCTAATTATTTTTCCTTACATGTCTTCTGGCCTTATTATCCTGTGAAAGCATACAGGACTAATGTTTGGAGAGCGATTATTGTTTTCTGTTATGGCTGACAAACTTTGGAAGGCACTGGCCCTATCCGAAATTTTCTAATTAAAGCTTTCATGAGTTCAACAGTAAAAAACTCTCGTGGGTAGGAAAGGAGTGGTCAGCCTTTAACTCATACTTTATTACGCGATAGAAGTACACATGGATGATGCTAATGAAATCCTGGCCTACAGCCTTCCGAAAAAGCACTACAAGTTAGACAAATGGCTGTAGCTCTCCATTACATAAACCAAAACATATAGCAAAGGCCACATTGCTGTTTGCATACTGCATAAGTGCAAACAGTGGACATAAAATAATTACTAGATAAAATATATATTATTTTTCTTGTAGACCTATCCAGGGTATACCCCTCCCCCCTTCCCCGCCAATCAAATTATGCAAATTTGAACATCAGAGTCACATCATTGTTTTGGGTGAATCTCTTAACAGTTAGCGGGTCAGTGGTTTAATGAAGATGAGTAAGACGCTTTTTCTGTTAAACAGGGATTATTTAAAAACTTCCTCTGGGTCAAAACAAAAGCATCTGCAGACAGGGGTGGCACACTAGCTGTCATCAGGTTAGTCAGATATTTAACCCTGTTCAATTAGATGAAAAAAAAGTCGAATGGCTGCCAAAATCTATTGTACTATTTTTTATTTAACATAAACACCTCCTCACTCATCTTCATTAA